>JBBGZY010000645.1:110000-1469288 GCA_037952925.1 Lithobates clamitans
GAAGGAAACTGGGGAATCAAACAAGAAAACCAAAATCAATTAATTTGGAAGCTAACATTGCAAGAAAATTAGACAATTAAAAACATTATTCCCCAGCATCAGTATAACATTCAATAATTTAATTCTTCTGGAATAACTAATATGGAAAGGCACACTTATCAGATTGCTCACCCCCTCTGATGGAACATTGATTACATTTTAGGGGGTTGTGAAATCCCTAAAAAAAATTACTTTTAGGACACGCAGGAATTTAGGGACTAAAAAGGCTACAAGACTGCAGTTGTCACACTCTGCAGGTGCAGTTGCTAACCAGCTTACAGTAAATGAGGTAATGTAAAAAGGCATTCATGTTGCAAGGAGTACACAATCACAGGCAAGGGCAATTAATGAAAACACTTTGAGGCTTGCATATGATTTGATGATGGAAATCAGCAGAGCTTCTGCTCATTTACTAAAGCACTGGAACAAATGCACTTGTAGAGTGCACATGCATTTTGCAAAGTGCAACATATATTTGCTTTAGACAAATCAACACCACAGAACATTCAAGCAAATTTTAACGAGGGTGGGGGTGGGGGGGGGTTGTGAAATCTAGATAATTGCTCATTAGCAGCACACTATTTGGAGTGAGTTCAGGTGGGGGGGGGGGGGGTTGGGAAATCTAGCTAATTGCTAATTAGCAGCACACTATTTGGAGTGAGTTTAGGTGGGGGGGGTGGGGGGGTTGTGAAATCTAGATAATTGCTAATTATAAGCACACTAAATACACTCCAACAAAATACATTCAAAATGAGTAGACTAGGTGGATATGTTCCCATCACTTCATGCTGGGAAGGTTATTGAAGGAAAATATACATGCATGACAAAAAATAACAGGAAAAAATTCCAGCATGTGTGAGGATAAAAAGGGGACATTCACACTATATTGCAATGATGGTAAGTAGTGTTTGAAGCAAGAAATACATTACATTATCAAAGATTACATAAAAGAACATGTGATGCTAATAAAAGAAAAATATCTTACCTTAATATAGTCCTTCTGCAGGACCTGTATGATGGCAGAACAGGTCTCTGGGATAATGATCCCCAGAGCCTGGGGGGAGATGCCTGTCGAGAACTTAAGGTCCTGCAGGCTTCTCCCTGTGGCCAAATACCGCAAGGTAGCGACCAGCCTCTGCTCCGGAGTGATGGCTTGCCTCATGCAGGTATCCTGCCTGCTGATATAGGGGGTCAGCAAAGCCACCAAACGGTCAAAAACGGGGTCCGTCATCCGGAGAAAGTTCCTGAAATCCTCAGGATTATTCTCACGGATCTCACGGAGCAAAGGCATGTGACAGAACTGGTCACGCTGAAGCAACCAATTCTTGGTCCATGAACTCCTCCTCCCCCTGTTCATGGACTGGTCTTGGGCTGAAGAATAAACTACAGCACCAAGCACATACAATGCACGAGCTCTACGACGAGTACGTACAGGTAACATGGCTTCAAAACGGTCGGCTGGTCAGAACGCACTAAACAGAACGCACTGAAGAACAGCAAGGCCTGTGAAGAACGACCTGAAAATCAGGAACGAGCGGCCAATAAAACAAAGATTTCTCAATGCCAACTGACCAAACGCACTGAAAAGCAGATACAAACCTCACAAGCACAGACTGAACAACAGTTAAAACGAACTGAAAAATACGAGTCTCACAAGCGCGAATCGTCTCTCACCAAACTTCTACTAACACGAGATAAACACGAGATTAGCAGAAGGAGCCCAAAGGGTGTCGTACGGGCTATTGAACTTCCGTTTTATAGTCTCGTCGGACTTGGTGTACGTCACCGCGTACTAAGCTGTCGTACTTTTGTGTGGTCGTGTGTGGGCAAGTCCGTTCGTAAGAAAGTCTGCCGCAAGTCCGCCGAAGGTACGCCGGAAGTATGTCGGACAGGCTGTCCGACTTTTGTAGCTGAAAAGTCCGACCGTGTGTACGCGGCATAAGGGGTGATTTATCAAAACTGAAGAGTACAAAATCTGGTGCAGCTCTGCATAGAAACCAATCAGCTTCCAGGTTTTTTTGTCACAGCTTAATTCAACAAGCTGAAGTTAGAAGCTGATTGGCTACCATACAGAGCTGCACTAGATTTTGAACTCTCCAGTTTTAGTAAATCAATCCCTAAGAAACACCTACAAAATCCTGGACTGATGAGCAGCTATAACACTGGGGACCTCTGATGAGCGTCAAGATATGTTATGTAGGGAGTGACGTGTGTTAACATACAGTGATCTGACATGCTAACAGATGGCACAGGTGATGTGTTCCATGTTCTGACACAATGACATGTACCAGCAATGCTGACAGAGTGATGTGTTGTGACAGTGCAGGCTTCTGGCTTTATTACTAGCGTTGTCATTGCTGTGTTTAGACACTGAGAGGAGCTTTGTATAATTTACATCTTTTCCACGATTCCGCTAATAGGCAGGTAGTGGGATCTTTGCTGTATATCGCTTCTACTTAGAAGAAGAGAGAGCCTGTATATGGGGGCCAATGGAGGCGGCTTCATTACTCTGGAGGGCCAATGAAAGCCCGAATTCTGAGCCCAGTTCCCATCAGGAACACCATCTGCATGGAGTTTTAAAGTCCATTTTACTCTATGTTGAAAATAATAAAGAAGTGCAGCACAATGGTTCAAAATTTAGCACTTCTGTCATGAAGCATTGGAGTCCTGGGTTCAGGTCCTGGACAGGTTTCCTCCCTCACAAAACTCACATAGGTGTGCACAGCCTACTGCATTGGGGGTGTGCACCCCAAAACTCAAACACACATGTCTTTCTCTGCAGCCTCAGCTGCACGACCAGGGCGAGGACAAGGGGTGGGTAGGAGGGAAGACTGCCCTGTGCACAATGGTTTATTGCAGGGATGGGAGCGCCCTGTGCCAGATGCTTCTGTTACAAGGCTGACAGGAGGAGTGACAGTGACATCACTGCTAACTCTAATCCTGAGGGAAGGGGGGAGTTTGGTATCTTTGCCCTGGGCACTGGATGACCTTGTCCCAGCACTGTGAATGGGGCAGTGTATGGATGGGAAGTGCTCTGTGCTGAACAGCTTCCTGTTCATTCACAAACATAGTTTACTAAGCTACAGTTATGAATGAACACAGTGAGTAAGTGTGTTCACTTAGAAAAGGAAGGTGCTGGTAAATGACATATTTACTAGCCCCTTCCCCCACTCATCATCCTGAAACATCCCCCTCAGCAGCTGGGGGGAGAGGAGAAGAGGGAAGCCAGCACTGCTACAGGGGGCAACATGGGTTAAGCCCGGACAGTAGGGGAAATCTACACCACGCATAGTGGTAGGGGTGTGCCCAGGCACACCTGGCACACCCCCTGTGCACGCCTATGGATGTGCAAGTGGGTTAATGGGCTCCTGTCTAAAATTTACCTTAATGTGATATTCTACAGAGTCCACCCAAGATGGCTCCCCCAACAGCAGATAAAGGGCTTTGAGTCCCTAAGAAGAATAGTGATGTAGAAGTTTCAATTATTTCTAATACAAACACATTTTCTGGTCCGGTTATCAACAGGTATTATATAACTGAACAGGGATAGTAGAAAACCTATTTCAGGTGAACCCAGTCTCCATTATTAGAAAGTTATCAGTAACAATTGATATAATCTGCTGTATTCATTTATTACCTGATCTCCTTAGTACGATCCTCTGAGGATGTCTCACTGATTGATGCTCCCAGATCACATAGACAGGAAAGTAGAGACGCCTGGGCAATGTGCACACACTGGTAACATCAAATGTTTCACCATCTGCTGACTTTGCCGGTTTGCCATCAGACTTTAGCTTAGTTTGTTGTTCTGTGTTCCAAGTGATGGTAATATTATAAGGGTAGAATCTCTTGAGAGTCAGAGAACATCTCACCTCTCCTGATTTACAGAGGGAGAATCTCACAGGTTCTATCTGTGGAGCCACTAGACCTAAATACAGATCAGATTACATTGTCAATTTTATTATCAAATACAATACCACAGTGTGTATTTAATTGGTTTTACACCTCTGAATAATAATGAAGAATAATGAACAAAGCATTCTGTCCTCTATCCAAAGTACCTAGTATGATTTATATCTCCTCTTTCATTTGGTGATCAAATACCACCAAAAGAAAGCTCTATTTGTGGGAAAAAAGGGCGTAAATTTTATTTGGGAGCCACGTCGCACGACCGCACAATTGTCAGTTATAGTGACGCAGTGCCGTATTGCAAAAAATGGCCTGACCAGGAAGGGGGTAAATCCTTCCAGGGCTGAAGTGGTTAAAGTGATTTGTAAAGTGCTGTGTAGGGATGAGCTTCGAGTTCAAATCGAACTCATGTTCGACGTGAGCATCGGCTGTTCGCCAGTTCGCCGAACAGCGAATAATTTGGGGTGTTCGCGGCAAATTCAAAAGCCGCAGAACACCCTTTAAAAGTCTATGGGAGAAATCCAAAGTGCTAATTTTAAAGGCTTATATGCATGGTATTGTCATAAAAAGTGTTTTGGGACCTGAGTCCTGCCCCAGAGGACATGGATCAATGCAAAAAAAAGTTTTAAAAACGGCCGTTTCTTCAGGAGCAGTGATTTTAATAATGCTTAAAGTCAAACAATAAAAGTGTAATATCCCTTTAAATGTCGTACCTGGGGGGTGTCTATAGTATGCCTGTAAAGGGGCGCATGTTTCCCGTGTTTAGAACAGTCTGACAGCAAAATGACATTTCAAAGGAAAAAAGTCATTTAAAACTACTCGCGGCTATTAATGAATTGCCGGTCCGACAATACACATAAAAGTTCACTGATAAAAACGGCATGGGAATTCCCCACATGGGAACCCCGAACCAAAAAAAAAAGACGTGGGGGGTCCCTTTAAATTCCATACCAGGCCCTTCAGGTCTGGTATGGATATTAAGGGGAACCCTGGCCAAAATTTAAAAAAAAATTGGCGTGGGGTCCCCCCAAAAATCCATACCAGACCCTTATCCGAGCACGCAACCTGGCAGGCCGCAGGAAAAGAGGGGGGACGAGAGAGCGCCCCCCCTCCTGAACCGTACCAGGCCACATGCCCTCAACATTGGGAGGGTGCTTTGGGGTAGCCCCCCAAAACACCTTGTCCCCATGTTGATGGGGACAAGGGCCTCATCCCCACAACCCTTGGCCGGTGGTTGTGGGGCTCTGCGGGCGGGGGGCTTATCAGAATCTGGAAGCCCCCTTTAACAAGGGGACCCCCAGATCCTGGCCCTCCCCCCTGTGTGAAATGGTAAGGGGGTACCCCTACCATTTCACAAAAAAACTGTCAAAAATGTTAAAAATGACAAGAGACAGTTTTTGACAATTCCTTTATTTAAATGCTTCTTCTTTCTTCTATCTTCTTTCTTCTATCTTCTATCTTCCTTCGTTTTCTTCCTCCATCTTCTTCTTCTTCTGGTTCTTCTGGTTCTTCCTCCAGTGTTCTCGTCCAGCATCTCCTCCGCAGCGTCTTCTTCTCTTTATCTTCTTCTCCAGGCCGGGCCGCATCCATGATGGCATGGAGGGAGGCTCCCACTGTGTGACGCTTCTCCTCTTCTGACGGTTCTTAAATAACGGAGGGCGGGGCCACCCGGTGACCCCGCCCCCCTCTGACACACGGGGACTTGACGGGGACTTCCCTGTGGCATTCCCCGTGACGTAGGATGCAGGAGCCTCCCTCCATGCCATCATGGATGCGGAGCGGCCCGGAGAAGAAGATGAAGAGAAGAAGACGCCGCAGAGGAGATGCCGGATGAGAACACCGGAGGAAGAACCAGAAGAAGAAGAAGATGGAGGAAGAAACCGAAGGAAGATAGAAGATAGAAGAAAGAAGATAGAAGAAAGAAGAAGTATTTAAATAAAGGAATTGTCAAAAACTGTCTCTTGTCATTTTTAAAATTTTTGACAGTTTTTTTGTGAAATGGTAGGCATACTCTTGTACCCCCTTACCATTTCACACTGGGGGGAGGGCTGGGATCTGGGGGTCCCCTTGTTAAAGGGGGCTTCCAGATTCCAATAAGCCCCCCGCCCGCAGACCCCCACAACCACAGGCCAAGGGTTGTGGGGATGAGGCCCTTGTCCCCATCAACATGGGGACAAGGTGTTTTGGGGGGCTACCCCAAAGCACCCTCCCAATGTTGAGGGCATGTGGCCTGGTACGGTTCAGGAGGGGGGGCGCTCTCTCGTCCCCCCCTCTTTTTCTGCAGCCTGCCAGGTTACGTGCTCGGATAAGGGTCTGGTATGGATTTTTGGGGGGGACCCCACGCCATTTTTTTAATTAAATTTTGGCCGGGGTTCCCCTTAATATCCATTCCAGACCTGAAGGGCCTGGTATGGAATTTAGGGGGACCCCCCACGTCATTTTTTTTAAAATCTTGGTTCGGGGTTCCCCTGTGGGGAATTCCCATGCGGTTTTTATCAAATAACTTTTATTTGTATTGTCGGACCGGCAATTCATTAATAGCCACGAGTAGTTTTAAATGACTTTTTTTCCTTTGAGATGTCATTTTGCTGTCAGACTGTTCTAAACACGGAAAACATGCGCCCCTTTACAGGCATACTATAGACACCCCCCAGGTATGAAATTTAAAGGAATATTACACTTGTATTGTTTCACTTTAAGCATTATTAAAATCACTGCTCCTGAAAAAACGGCCGTTTTTAAAACTTTTTTTTGCATTGATCCATGTCCCCTGGGGCAGGACCCAGGTCCCCAAACACTTTTTATGACAATAACTTGCATATAAGCCTTTAAAATGAGCACTTTTGATTATTCATGTTTGTGTCCCATAGACTTTAACGGTGTTCGCGTGTTCGAGCGAATTTTTTGCCTGTTCCCCCTGTTTGGTTCGCACCAGAACTTGCAGTGTTCGGCTCATCCCTAGTGCTGTGCAACTGGAGCTATATAAATCCTGTATAGTAATAATAATGTTTAACCTCCTTGGCGGTAATCCCGAGCGTGACTCGGGTCTGACTTTTACTGTCAGGAGCGGTAACCCCGAGTCACGCTCGGGGTAACAGTGCAGAGCATCCAGTGGAGCCCTTACCTTCTCCTGGGTTCCAGCGATGCCCTCCACTGTCCTCAGGTGTGCTCCGCTGTGATCGCCAGCGCGATCACAGCATCTCACTTCCTAGTTCCGTTCCCTGCGAGCAGCAGCGGCGCACGGGAGCGGAACTAGGCGGGAAATTCAAAAGTTCAAACACAAAACACACATATAAAAAGAGGTGATACAGTGTAATCTGAGAGGATTACATTGTATCATCTCAGATCTCACTGATACAGTGCCCCTTGCCCGAGTGCCCATTGCCTCCAATAAAATATTGAGAAGATGGAATCCAAAAAGCGCCATTTCGCTACAAAATCGCCTTTGGAGCAGTTGAATGACAGCGACAGCGACATGGAGTTGCTCCCAGAACTCAGCGATAGCGAGTCGTGGGGAGATTTGTCGTCTGACACTGAGCTGACAAGTGACAGCGATGACAGCGGTGATGATCCTGCACCTGACATCAGCGATGTGCGCACTTGGTGCCCTATTGAGTGCGATACGGACCAGGTAGCGCCCCCAAGATTTCCCTTCACTGGATCACCTGGGATGAAGGTCGAAGTTGAGCGTGGCAACCCTCTGGCATACCTGCAATTATTTCTCACAGAGGAGGTAATTGAAAAAATTGTCATAGAGACAAATCGCTACCAACAGCAGCAATCCGCTACGCTGCATGCCAGGTTTTCCCGAAGCAGAAGGTGGGAACCGGTGACTAAAGAGGACATCTGGCTGTTTCTCGGACTCATTATTCTTCAGGGGGTGGTGGGGAAACCACGCCAGAAATGGTACTGGACCACCAACAAGTTATTGGCCACTCCGTTTTTTGGTACTGTGATGTCCGAATACCGTTTTTCCCTCATCATGAAATATTTTCACTTCACTAACAATGAAGAGTTTGATGAGGCCACGCATTCTGCGCCCAAGCTAAAAAAAATCTGGGAGGTATGCCAAATTATTGGGAACAATTTCCAGCGGGCCTACGTGCCAGAAAGGATGAGAGTTTGATGGCCTACAAAGGACGCCTAAGCTGGATCCAGTATATTGCATCCAAAAGAGCGCGGTTTGGCATCAAATCATACATGCTCTGCGAGTCATCCACCGGGTACATATGGAACTCGGTCATTTACACCGGTAAAGGCACGAAGTTCAACCCCAGGTACAGCAATTATGGGATGGCCACATCATCTGTCCTTACACTGCTGGAGCCATTACTGAACCAGGGATATTGTGTGACCATGGACAATTTCTATACGTCGCCAGAACTGTTTGAGGTTTTGATCCAAAACAAGACGGATGCCTATGGTACAGTTAGGCCTAACAGACGTGACATGCCATCAATGTTTTGGAAAAAAAAACTAAAACCCGGAGAAATGGTTGCCTGGCAGAAGGGTAAGATGATGGCAATACGTTGGCGAGACAAGAAGGACGTGTGTCTCATGAGCACTGTGCACAATACCTCCACTGCCACGGTCCACACAAAAGGTGGGAAAGATGTGCTGAAGCCGCAAGTCGTCATAGACTATAATTGCACTATGGGAGGTGTCGACCGAGCCGATCAGGCAATGACCTTTTACCTGACTATGCGGAAACAGCAGAAAAAATATTATAAAAAGATTTTCAGGCATCTTCTGGAACAATGCCTTTGGAACGCTTACATCTTGTACCGAGCAGGGAGTGACAGTCCTCTTCAGGGCCGGTCCTAGCCGGGGTGCACGGGGTGCACCGCAACCCAGCGCTGTAATATTTTTGCAGAAGAGGGGCGCCGAGCTAGAATCGCCGGCCGCCTGGCCGGCGTCTAGCTAGCGAACAGTGTTGTGAGTCAGGGACGCCTCGGCCGCCCCAGCATTCAGAGCGCGCCGCCTCAGCGGCTAATAAACAAGCTCCGCCCACCTCTGCCATCTTCACACAGCGTGGCTAAGAGGGAGCGGAGGAAGAAATCGCGGGTCAGGCGGCTGCGGTGCCTTATGGCGCCAGCTGCCAGGCTAGGGGGTGGCGGCGCCTAAGACATCCCGGAACGCTATGTCCCCAGCCTACAGTGCTGACCTAGAGGAGAGGAGAGAGCCGGGACAAGGAGCAGCCCGCCGGAAGTGCTGCATTGATCGTTGAAAGATGGAAGCCCTGCATGTGTACAGTGTATCTCCAGGCTTGCCGCGATATCCCCCCCTCCTCCTGGTCGTTTAGGGATCTATTGTGGAACGGACAGGCAGGCAGCAGCGCTGCTCTCCCAGAGTAAAGCCATCACCGCCGCTGGCTCAGGTATGGTGGAAGCACAGGCAGCATGCTCAGTGCTGCAGCCTGCACCCAGTAACAAGAAATAAAAAAAATTCTCTGCTGTCAAGTTTATAGTTCATTGCACTGTGTACAGAGGGGGAACTGATATATGTGTGAGAAGGGAACAGACGTGCAGGGGGGCACAGATATATGTGTGTGGGGGGAGGGGGAACAGATGTGCAGGGGGGTACAGATATGTGTGTGTGGGGGTGGACAAATGTGCAGGGGGGAACAGCTATGTGTGTGGGGGGAGGGGGTACATATATGTGTGTGGGGGTGGACAGATGTGCAGGGGGAACAGCTATGTGTGTGGGGGGAGGGGGAACAGACGTGCAGAGGGGGAACAGATATGTGTGGGGGGTACACTGTGCCCATCAAACACAGCCACTGTGCCCATCAGACACAGCCACTGTTGTGCCCATCTGACGCTGCCACTGTGCCATCAAATGCAGCCACTGTGCCATCAAACGCAGCCATTGTGCCATCAAACACTGCCACTGTGCCATCAAACGCTGCCACTGTGCCCATCAAACGTTGCCACTGTGCCATCAAACGCAGCCACTGTGCCCATCAAACGCAGCCACTGTGCCCATCAAATGCAGCCACTGTGCCCCTCAAACGCAGCCATTGTGCCCCACCTAAAAGCAGCCACTGTGCCCATTAAAAGCAGCCACTGTGCCCATCAAACGCTGCCACTGTGCCAATCAAACGCTGCCACTGTGCCCATCAAACACTGCCACTGTACCATCAAACGCAGCCACTGTGCCATCAAAAGCAGCCACAGTGCCCATTAAAAGCAGATACTGTGCCCATTAAACGTAGCCACTGTGCCCCACGTAAAAGCATCCACTGTGCCCATTAAAAGCAGCCACTGTGCCCATAAAACGCAGCCAAAGTGCCCATTAAAAGCAGCTACTGTTCCCATCAAACGTAGCCTCTGTGCCCATCAAACGCAGCCACTGTGCCCTGTCTAAAAGCAGACACTGTGCCCCACCTAAAAGCAGACACTGTGCCCATCAAACACAGCCACTGTGTCCATCAAACACAGCCAAAGTGCCCATTAAAATCAGCTACTGTGCCTATCAAACGCAGCCACTGTGCCCATCAAATGCAGCCACTGTGCCCATCAAACACAGCCACTGTGCCTATCAAACACAGCCACTGTGCCCATCAAACGCTGCCACTGTGCCCATCAAATGCAGCCACTGTGCCCATCAAACGCAGCCAGTCTCTTACCACCTCTTGTATCATATCTGCAGTCTTTGACCATCTCCTGTAGTATGTCTGCAGTCTCTGACCATCTCTTGTACAATGTATTCAGGCTATGACCATCTCTTGTACAATGTATTCAGGCTCTGACCATCTTTTGTACTATGTATGGAGTCTTTGACCATCTCTTATACTATGTCTGCAGTCTCTGACCATCTCTTGTATCATAACTACAGTCCCTGACCATCTTCTGTAGCATGTTTGCAGTCCCTGACCATTTCTTGTATCATGTCTGCAGTCTCTGACCATCTTCTGTAGTATGTCTGCAGTCTCTGACCATCTCTTGTATCATGTCTGCAGTCTATGACCATCTTCTGTAGTATGTCTGCAGTCTCTGACCATCTCTTGTATCATGTCTGCAGTCTATGACCATCTTCTGTAGTATGTCTGCAGTCTCTGACCATCTCTTGTATCATGTCTGCAGTCTCTGACCATCTCTTGTATCAGGTCTCCAGTCTTTGACCATCTTCTGTAGTATGTCTGCAGTCTCTGACCATCTCTTGTACTATTCATGCAGTCTCTGACCATCTCTTGTACTATGTCTGCAGTCTCTGACCATCTCTTGTACTATGTTTGCAGTCTCTGACCTTCTCTTGTATCATAACTGCAGCCTCTGACCATCTCTTGTATCATGTCTGCAGTCTATGACCATCTTCTGTAGTATGTCTGCAGTCTCTGACCAGCTCTTGTATCATGTCTACAGTCTCCGACCATCTCTTGTATCATGTCTGCAGTCTCTAACCATCTCTTGTATCATGTCTGCAGTCTTTGACCATCTTCTGTAGTATGTCTGCAGTCTCTGACCATCTCTTGTACTATGTTTGCAGTCTCTGACCATCTCTTGTACTATGAGCTGCAGTCTCTGACCATCTCTTGCATTATGTCTGCAGTCTCTGACCATCTTTTGTATTATGTCTGCAGTCTTTGACCATCTTCTGTAGTATGTCTGCAGTCTCTGACCATCTCTTGTACTGTTTGCAGTCTCTAACCATCTCTTGTACTATGTCTGCAGTCTCTGACCATCTTTTGTATTATGTCTGCTGTCTCTGACCATCCCTTGCATTATGTCTGCAGTCTCTGACCATCTTTTGTATTATGTCTGCAGTCTCTGACCATCTCTTGTACTATGTCTGCACTCTCTGACCATCTCTTGTACTATGTCTGCACTCTCTGACCATCTCTTGTACTATGTCTGCAGTCTCTGACCATCTCTTGTATCATAACTGCAGCCTCTGATCATCTTCTGTAGTATGTCTGCAGTCTCTGACCATTTCTTGTATCATGTCTGCAGTTTCTGACCATCGTATGTATCATGTCTGCAGTCTCTGACCATCGTATGTATCATGTCTGCAGTCTCTGACCATCTCTTGTATCATGTCTGCAGTCCCTGACCATCTCTTGTACTATGTCTGCAGTCTCTGACCATCTCTTGTACTATGCCTGCAGTCTCTGACCATCTCTTGCATTATGTCTGCAGTCTCTGACCATCTCTTGTACTATGCCTGCAATCTCTGACCATCTCTTGCACTATGCCTGCAGTCTCTGACCATTTCTTGTATCATATCTGCAGCCTCTGACCATCTCTTGTATCATGTCTACAGTCTATGGCCATCTTCTGTTGTATGTCTGAAGTCTCTGACCACCTCTTGTACTATGTTTGCAGTCTCTGACCATCTCTTGTACTATGTTTGCAGTCTCTGACCATCTCTTGTACTATGTCTGCAGTCTCTGACCATCTCTTGCATTATGTCTGCAGTCTCTGACCATCTTTTGTATTATGTCTGCAATCTCTGCCCATCTTTTGTATTATGTCTGCAGTCTCTGACCATCTCTTGTATCATAACTGAAGCCTCTGACCATCTTCTGTAGCATGTTTGCAGTCTCTGACCATCTCTTGTATCATAACTGAAGCCTCTGACCATCTTCTGTAGCATGTTTGCAGTCTCTGACCATCTCTTGTATCATAACTGAAGCCTCTGACCATCTTCTGTAGCATGTTTGCAGTCTCTGACCATCTCTTGTATCATGTCTGCAGTCTTTGACCATCTTCTGTAGTATGTCTGCAGTCTATGACCATCTCCTGCATTATGTCTGCAGTCTCTGACCATCTTTTGTATTATGTCTGCAGTCTCTTACCATCTCTTGTATTATGTCTGCTGTCTCTGACCATCTTATGTATTATGTCTGCTGTCTCTGACCATCTTATGTATCATGTCTGCAGTCTCTGACCATCTCTTGTATCATAACTGCAGCCTCTGACCATCTTCTGTAGCATGTTTGCAGTCTCTGACCATTTCTTGTATCATGTCTGCAGTCTCTGACCATCTCTTGTACTATTTATGCAGTCTCTGACCATCTCTTGTACTATTTATGCAGTCTCTGACCATCTCTTGTACTATGTCTACAGTCTCTGACCATTTCTTGTATCATGTCTGCAGTCTCTGACCATCCCCTGTAGTATGTTTGCAGTCTCTGACTATCTTGTTCTCTTTATAGTTAAGAGATCATGGGAGGATCCCAGGTTAACAAAGACTCCTTAGAGGAGCATATCTGTGTTTGAGTCGTTGCCATAGAAACATTTGCAAAGGGGAGGAGTTAGTAAGATGACCACGCCCCCGTGGGGGCGCCCAAAATATTTCTGCACCCAGGCGTCTGTGACCCTAGGATCGGCCCTGGGCCTCTTGTTCATTCAGATTTTATCTGGAAGGTGGCTGAGCAGATTTTTGCCAAACACCAGATGCCATCAGTTGATGCGAACAGACCTGGACGACGTGCTGTTGGTGTTGCCAACCCAGAACGCCTAACAGGTCGGCACTTTATGGACTACATACCGCCAACCGCAAAAAAGGCAGCACCTACCAGGATGTGTGTAGTGTGCTGTTCAAACAGAGATGACAAGGGAAAAAAAATCTGAAAAGAAAGCAGGTTCTTTTGTCTGGATTGTGACGTGGGACTGTGTGCTGTACCTTGCTTTAAAATTTATCACACTCAGGATGTTTACTGAATTTTCTTTGTCTGACAAATTTCTTTAGTTTGTATTACATTATTGAATAAAATTATATTATTTAAAAATTTAAAATCATGATTTTGTGTTTCAAACTTTATCACATCTGGGATGTCTACTAGAGTCTTGTTTGGTCAGGTTTAAGTAAGTAATTACTAAGAATTGCAGGCCTATAATACATAGCATCAAATTTCCATGCAAAATAATTGTACCGCTTTCAGCACAAAATTCCAGACAGAATCATACCGCCAGGGAGGTTAACAAATATATAGCAGTTTTTGCCAAATTCCAGGATTCCCGTTACCATTTAACCTCAAAAATAACAGCTGCAGCCTATATTATTAGGATACTTTCTCTTACTGTCACTGGAAATTCTTTTTTGAATCTTATGTGAACGTGTCTATTCCATCAATATACAGTAACATCCTAATAGTTGTGGGCTGTCAGTGTAGAGAAATTACCTGTAATTTGTAGGGGTCCTATTCTTCTTTCTATATACTGCTCCAGACTTGGATGCTGCACTCTGCAGATGAACTCTGACCTCTGATCTTCTGACAGTGTTGGGGTGAAGAGCAGACTGGCTGTACAGCTGTATGTGTTATCTGACTGTCTCTGGTGTTCACTGATTTCACTCTTGTATTTATTTTTATTAACAGCAACAAATGTGTATGTCCCCATCTCCTTCTTATTCCATTCCACAGTCAGATCCTCAGGGAAATATCCAGAAATGTTCACTTGTATTTTGGACGGAGTGTTGAGTTTTAGGTCAGATGAATTTAGTTCTCCAATCTGTGGACGCCAAGGAAGATCTGGAAGGTAATCAAAACTATTAGTCCAAATAAAATAAATATTATAATAACAGAAACAAAGACATGTAATTATGTACATTTCAAGTAATGTATGCTGTCAGAGATATTATCTGGTTGTCCGGTAGGTGCTTCTCCTAATAACCCCTCAGAATGAGAAATTAAATGGTGCCTATATGTGTAAGAAGTTGGCGGAGGGGGTATCCCAAACCCTTTTTAGGCTGATTATTTTGCTATGTTTAAAATGTCAATATTTGTGAAAGACACCCCCCTCCTGAGACTTGAGTAGATTCTCAGGCAGTTTAACTCATTGGGAAGGCTCAGAAGTGGAATCCAGTGTTAGTTTATTGCAGCTGGGCACATACAGAAGATGTCAATCTGGTCTATTCTGAAGGTCAAAAGACAAATGGTTACCGTTTTAACCACTTCAGCCCCGGAAGATTTTACCTCCTTAACGACCAGAGCATTTTTTTTGATTCGGCACTGCGTCACTTTAACTGACAATTGTGCGGTCGTGCTTTGCTGTACCCAAAGAAAATTTACATCCTTTTTTTTTCCAGAAATAGAGCTTTCTTTTGGTGGTATTTGATCACCTCTGCGATTTTTATTTTTTACGCTATAAACAAAAAAATACCGACAATTTTGAAAAAAATGCAATACTTTTTACTTTTTGCTATAATAAATATTCCCCCCAAAAATATATAAAGAACTAATTTCTTCCTCAGTTTAGGCCGATATGTATTCTTCTACATATTTTTGGTAAAAAAAAGGTGTACAGTATATTGATTGGTTTGCACAAAAGTTATAGCATCTACAAAAAAGGAGATAGATTTATGGCATTTTTATTTGTAATTTGTTTCTATTAGTAACGGCGGCGATCTGTGATTTTTATTGGGACTGCGACGTTGAAGCAGACAGATTGGACACTTTTGACACTATTTTGGGACCATTGACATTTATACAGCGATCAGAGCTAAAAATATCCACTGATTACTGTATAAATGACACTGGCAGGGATGGAATTAAACACTAGGGGGCGATCAAGGAGTTAAGTGTGTTCCCTCAGCGTGTTCTAACTGTGGGGGGATGGGCTACCACTGACATAACAGAGATCACTGTTCCCGATGACAGGGAACAGAAGATCTCTGTCATGTCACTAGGCAGAACAGGGAAATGCCTTGTACATAGGCACTTCCCTGTTCTGCCTCTCCTCGCCGCGATCGCGGGCCTCCGGCAGACGTCTAGATAGCATGCCCGCTATCCTGCTTTTGCAGGCTGACATACAGGTACAGTACATCAGTTTGCGCAGGAGTGCCATTCTGCCGACGTATACCAGTCAGCAAGTGGTTAATATAAAAAAAGACAAGCATTCTTGAAATTTTCTTTATTCTATATAGGTGAGAACTGTGTTACTTTAGACCCATAGTGCTGGGAGTGGCTAATGTACGACTGTACTAAGAGAAACAGAAGGGGGATACACAGGGACATACAAAAAACAAATAACAAAAGAGGACAATCACCGAGGGTTTGATTTACCTAAACCGAAGAGTGCAAAATCTGGTGCAGCTCTGTATGGTAGCCAATCAGCTTCTAATTTCAGCTTGTTCAATTAAGCTTAGACAAAAAACCTGGAAGCTGATTGGTTTCTATACAGAGCTGCACCAGATTTTATACTCTTCAGTTTTAGTAAATCAACCCTAGAGAGTTCATGTATAGTAAATGTCCCAGCTATAATGATATGGAGCATAATTGGTCTACAGCCCGTCCGACAGACTTTCGACGGACTTTGGGCGGACTTTCAACTGACTTTCTAATGAACGGACTTGCCTACACACGATCACACCAAAGTCTGACGGATTCATACGTGATGACTAGGGATTAGCCGAACACCCCCCTGTTCGGTTCGCACCAGAACATGCGAACAGGAAAAAAGTTTGCTCGAACACGCGAACACCGTTAAAGTCTATGGGACACAAACATGAATAATCAAAAGTGCTAATTTTAAAGGCTTATATGCAAGTTTTTGTCATATAAAGTGTTTGGGGACCTGGGTCCTGCCACAGGGGACATGGATCAATGCAAAAAAAAGTTTTAAAAACGGCCGTTTTTTCAGGAGCAGTGATTTTAATAATGCTTAAAGTCAAACAATAAAAGTGTAATATCCCTTTAAATTTCGTACCTGGGGGGTGTCTATAGTATGCCTGTAAAGGAGCGCATGTTTCCTGTGTTTAGAACAGTCTGACAGCAACATGACATTTCGAAGGAAAAAAACCCATTTAAAACTACCCGCGGCTATTGCATTGCCGACAATACACATAGAAGTTCATTGATAAAAACGGCATGGGAATTCCCCACAGGGAAACCCCGAACCAAAATTTAAAAAAAAAGACGTGGGAGTCCCCCTAAATTCCATACCAGGCCCTTTAGGTCTGGTATGGATATTAAGAATAACCCCGGCCAAAATTTTAAAAAAAATGACGTGGGGTTCCCCCTAAATTCCATACCAGACCTGAGGTCTGGTATGGATTTTAAGGGGAACCCCGCGCCAAAAAAAAAAAAAAAAACGGCGTGGGGTCCCCCCAAAAATCCATACCAGACCCTTACCCGAGCACGCAACCTGGCAGGCCGCAGGAAAAGAGGGGGGGACGAGAGTGCGGCCCCCCCCTCCTGAACCGTACCAGGCCACATGCCCTCAACATTGGGAGGGTGCTTTGGGGTAGCCCCCCAAAACACCTTGTCCCCATGTTGATGAGGACAAGGGCCTCATCCCCACAACCCTGGCCGGTGGTTGTGGGGGTCTGCGGGCGGGGGGCTTATCGGAATCTGGAAGCCCCCTTTAACAAAGGGAACCCCCAGATCCCAGCCCCCCCCCTGTGTGAAATGGTAAGGGGGTACTTACCCCTACCATTTCACTAAAAAACTGTCAAAAATGTTAAAAATGACAAGAGACAGTTTTTGACTATTCCTTTATTTAAATGCTTCTCCTTTCTTCCTTCATCTTCTTCTGGTTTCTCTGGCTCTTCTGGTTCTTCCTCCGGCATTCTCGTCCAGCATCTCCTCCGCGGCGTCTTCTATTATCTTCTTCTCGGGCCGCTCCGCACCCATGGCATGAGGGGAGGCTCCCGCTCTTCTCTTCATCTGTGTTCGGGCGCCGGACACAGTGCACTATGGGAAGTGCCACATCTATGCAATCAAGAGATTGCAGACGAGGCGCTGCATTTGCGGAGTTTGGAGCTGCTTGTGGCACAGTCCATCGCGCCGAACAGCTTCCGCCCAGCGCCCGTAATGTATCACTAAAAAATAATTTAGAAAATGCCATAAATCTATCCCCTATTTTGTAGACGCTATAACTTTTGCGCAAACCAATCAATATACGCATTTTTTTTAACCAAAAATATGTAGAAGAATACATATCGGTCTAAACTGATGAAGAAATTAGTTTTTTTTTTGGATATAGCAGAATGTACAAAATATTGTGCTTAATTAGAAAATGTCGCTTTTTTTTGTTTAAAGCGCAAAAAATTAAAACTGCAAAGGTGATCAAATACCACCAAAAAACAGAGGGAAGCAGAGTGAAGGTAACAGACCCGCTTAAACCAGCAGCTCCACCGTGAGTTATTGCTACATGTGGGGGCGTCCTCCGGGATTTGTTGACCGTCAATTCTCGCAACCCAGTGGAGTGTTTTACTGGGAGTTTACGGAGAGAGCTGGACTTTGAAAAAGAATCTTTCAGGAAGAGAAAAGGTAAAACTGCAGGACTTTATTTCTGAGTGCGTAGACAGCGGACGCCAGTAAAAGGCCCGAGAGCTACGTGACTAGAAGAATAAGTGTAAGGAGTTACTTGCTACCGCGTGGGACGCGTGTATGTGTTTGGCGCCAGAGGAAAAGAGGAGCCTCGTGATCGTGCTGAGAAGATCAGAGTGTGGCTATGTCTTTTCCGGCGATGCAACCAGTTGTGGGACCGAGAATGTTCCCTACAAGCACCGTGATGAATACTGTGCTATCTTTCCTAAGTCAAGTGTTTAATAAAGCATTGAAAACGTACTCCAGTGTTGGTGCGTGTGTCGTCCAGAGGTAAACTCAACGGAACCGGTGAAACAGAGGGAAGCAGAGTGAAGGTAACAGACCCGCTTAAACCAGCAGCTCCACCGTGAGTTATTGCTACAATGAGATGGAGCTTTATTGGTCTAGCCTGTTACACACATTGAACCAGAAAACACTATGGAGTTGATTTACTAAAACTGAAGGATGGGGGCGTGGCCTGGAGAGCTATGGAGTAGGACACATGTAGTGAGAGCTCCACTTGCCCGCACTGCTGTACTCACTATCCTGCCTCAATCTTGCTTACCTTTCAGCATCTACACACCTGCGGACCTGCCCTCTCTCCAGTGCCATCCTTAGAGCCCACCAGCTTGTCAGAGCGCCGCTCTGGGCCGCCATCGCAGGCCCTCTTCACCATCCTGCATCAGCTGCAAGGAAAGACTGGGGATTCGGCCTAACTCCCTGAGCGGCGGCCATCTTGCTCCACCCAGTGGCGGCTCTCACAGGTTTACCTGCCCACCCTGGATGCTCAGAGCCCAGCTTCTGCTTCACACAGCCACCGGAGGGCCTAGAGCCCCTATAGCGGTGCCTCTTTCCCCTGTGGCTGCCTGAGGGACAGTCTGTGGATTTTGCCTAGCTCCCGGCCGGCGGCCATCTTGCTACAGCAACGAACCTGGCAAGTATCTATAGGTGTTCCTGATTATTCTGAGTCCAGTTTTCTCCTTCTACAGCTGCTGGACATTGTAGCTGGCTGACCACTGCCTGCAGAACTTACTGGGTTGCTCCTAAATCACGGCGGGAGGAAGACACTGAGGATCTGGCCTAGTAGACAGCGGCCATCTTGGTATGCCCGGGGACCCTCCTGTCCACCTTTGCAATATGTCTCCGCCAAAAAAAACTCAGAGGCTGCTGATAAGCTCGCTAAATAGCTCCTCGGACACAGAACATTCCGAGGCGGCCACTAACAAGGTGCTTGATGCCATCGCCCTGTGCCAGAGCACGCTCACCACCAAAATTAAGGAGGTCAAAATTGATGTATCCCTTATCCGGCAGGATCGATCAGAGGGACCGTTCAGCTTGACTATGCCATGCTGTCCGCAAGGTGTGAGTACTTTTCTATTCTCCCCCCTGCTCCCCCCTCATACCTGCAATGCTGTACATTTTTATCCTAATGTTTCGCCCCTCAGTGGGTATATTGTTTGTGTATAGCCCCTGGTGGAGCATGGGGACAAGACTGGAAATCCTTCCACCTACTACCCTGGTCCCTACAGTAGGCCTGCTGCCTTCAGGTGATCTCATGGACTTGTGGTCCCCGCTCTCCCCACGCTTGAGAGGGACCAGTGGAAGATAGTACACTGACCGTTGCTGAGACCTCCTCCTTTACTTTACTAACTGTCCTGATGGCAAGAGGGGCCCCCTCCTACATAGCTACAATGGTGTTGTACCTTTGTGGCTCCTACACCCCATGCACTTCTCAGAGAAGAAGTCGCCCCCATAGGATGTTCGTGAACTTTCTCACCCCCCGTTTACCGGACTGTTTTTTTTCCCCTTTTTTTTTTCATTTCATTATGGGTATCTATGCTTCCTTGAAACTAAGTCCCTTGCCTCCATTGGGTCCTACCCGTTGGATGTCACCAGTTGATACCTGGTTCTGGGGTACTATGTCCATGCCGAGCTGGGGTGGCAGTGGACTGGGTGGGGGGAAAACTGTTATGGGTATTTGTTTCTTTACACCAACGTATTTCCAAATGCCTGTTTATGCTATAGGTACTATGCTATTGCCATACATACATTATTGATATTGGATGTCACTGTGTTTTATGTTATCTGATGTGTTTATCTCTGCTCTGTTGGTCCTGGTACAACTGTGGTCTATTATACACGCCTTTTATCCGCCATGAGTTCCCTGAAATTTCTTACGTGGAACGTCAGAGGCTTGCGCAGTAGAATCAAACGTACAGCCGTCCTGACATTCCTCAAATCTCAGCATGCTGACATTATCACGTTAGTTGAAACTCATGTTACGGGCCATCTACAATCCTCTCTTAAAAAGCCTTGGATAGGTTAGGCCTATCACGCTACCCACACCCCATATTCCAGAGGGGTGTCGATCCTGGTTGCAAAAAGGGTTCGACCTAGTGTTGCTACAAAACGGACCAGCATGGCAGATATGTGTTTATACATGCCACCAATAATGGATCCCCTATCCTGATACTACCTTGCTATGTCCCTCCCCCATACAACTCGCTTGTAATTAAGGAGGGCCTTTCTTTTTTTTTTTTTTTTTGAAAAAGAACATGTTTATTTATATTTATGACATACATATATAGCATATACCACATACAGTTACAGGAGTAGACTACATTGTACATCAGACCAAAAGAGGAAAAAAAAAGGGGAAAAATTATATGTTTACATTGTATCATGGGTTTGTCACTAACACAGTATTTTCACGCAATAGCATGACATTATAGATTTAGTTAACTTTACTAAGCATGTAGTGCGCTAACATATTTTACAACAGGTTTTGATAATACTACAAAATGTAAAATTTATCGTGGTCTCCTTATACCCTTATGTTATGCTTACGGTAGATTATTCTGTACAGGTATCACTAGTTTCTAGCCATTTATCCCATATCCGATTGTATTTGTGCGGGCATCCCCTATGTTTGTAAAGCAGTTTTTTATTGGGGAGTGACTTATTGATCTCAGCAATCCAATTTTGTATTGAGGGGTAGTGGGTCCTCATCCAGTACTTAGCTACCACTTTTCTGGCACAGAAAAGAGTTTCTTGCAAGAATGTGGCCTGATATTTCTCGATTGCAGTGTCAGGAAGCAGTCCAAAGAGACACAGCTTGGGGTCCATCTGCACTGGAGAGCCCATTTGGTCGTGTAGGAATTTGATAATTTGTGCCCAGTAACTCTGAATACGAGGACAGGACCAGATCAGATGGAAAAAAGTGCACGGGTTGTCTGAGCACCTTGGGCAGTCTGGGCTCTGATCTGGGCGAAATTTGGATAGTCTGGACGGAGTAAGGTAGGACCTATGAATGATATATAGTTGGGTAAGGCGGTCAGAGAGTCTGGGTGACGTCTGTTTTACATTTTCCAATATCTCATCCCAGTCCGAGTCGTCCACAGGGCCAACATCCATCTCCCATCTGATCCTAGCTGTGTCGATAACTCTCGCTACCGTACGTGTGCGTATAATACTGTATAGACTGGATATTAATTTCTCTGGGTCATTACCTATGATTACGTCAACCATTGGAAGCACCTGTGGGCTGGGGAGTCCCTCCGCGAATTGGGTTCCCAGCGCGTGTCTCAGCTTGATGTATCTGAATTTCATGTGTGGGGGTAATTCAAACTCATCCTGTAATGATTGAAAACTTCTTACACCCAGAGGGGAAACTACTTGAAATAGGTACACTATACCTTTTGCCGCCCATACAGTCGCTCCTGGCATATGCATCAGCTCTGGCAGTTGCGGGTTGTGCCATAATGGTGTATGTGAGTGAAAAAAATCCGCCCCTGTAAGTTTAATTGCAATTTCCCAAATGCTTTTATGCTGGTGCAGCAGAGGGTTCTGAGTAGCCCAGCCCCTCCCTCCGCCCCTGCCTCTGAATATTACTTGAAGAGGGGAGTTGATAGCTGAGTTTGGTTTTTTACATGTCAAGGTTTGATATCTGATGCTATCAGTTTTGTGGAGGTGGTATATGTGTGAGAGTTGTGCCGCTATATAATAGGCATGTAGGTCTGGGAGGGTCGTTCCCCCCGAGGAGGTCGGATTTTTCAGAGTGTGCCACGCTAACTTATGGCGATTGGGTCCCCATATGAATGAGTTGAGAATGTGGTCTATTGTTTTAAAGGTTTTAAGAGGAATAAGAATTGGCGAGTTCCACATTGTATATAGGAATTTTGGTAGAAGTACCATTTTGAATAGATTGATCCTACCCATAACTCCCAGTGGGAGCTTTGCCCAAGATTGTGTACGTTGTTTTAAGTATGTGAATAGCGGCTCAATATTATTAGGAAGATATTCTAAGGGCTCTTTGGTGATCTGTATACCTAAATATTTAAAAGATGCTACTCTTTGTAGAGGGAGGGATGCGGATCGGTATGTGGGTGCTGTTGAGTCAAGTGGCATAATTTGTAAATTTATTCCAATTTATGCTCAATCCTGAATGCCTACCATAGTCCTCAATGGTCTGCAGGGCAGCCTGGAGGGAAGGGCCTGTATCTTGCAGGTATAGCAGCATATCATCTGCGTAAAGGCTCACCGTCTCTACCAGGCTCCCCCGCGTAAGACCACGAATGTCTGGATGTACCCTGAGAGATATAGCCAGAGGCTCAACTGCCAAGGCGTAGAGAAGAGGGGACAGTGGGCATCCCTGCCTAGTTCCACGTTGTAATGGAAATGGCGCTGAGGTCCTCCCGTTCACAAGTACACTGGCCTCTGGTGAGAAGTATAATAATTGTACCCACTTGATGAAGTTGGGACCAAAACCAAACCCCCTAAGGCACTCCCACAAATACTCCCACTCCACAGAGTCAAAAGCCTTGGCGGCGTCCAGCGCCACCACTGCCCTGTCTCCGACGGTGTCGTGTTCTGCCTGGATGTTAATATAAAGCCTACGCAGGTTCATGGCTGTGTTTTTGCCAGGCATGAACCCCGTTTGGTCGGGGTGAATTATGAAAAGGATAATACGGTTGAGACGGAGAGCTAATATTTTGGCGAGAATCTTGATATCTGCCTGAAGGAGCGAGATTGGGCGGTAGGACTCTGGACAGAGGGGGTCTTTGCCTGGTTTTGGGATCACTACGATTACTGCCTGTCGGAGGGACTGTGGAAGAGACCCAGACTCAAAGATTTGTTTATAGAGTTTCAACAATTCAGGTATTAATATTTCGGAGTAAGTGGCGTAAAAATCTAAAGGAATGCCATCCCGCCCAGGGGCTTTAGCTGGAGCCAAAGACGCTATCGCAACCGCAATCTCCTCTGCTGTTATTGGATCCTCCATTTCTTGCATTTGGGACAATGATATTTTAGGGATGGGTATGTTCTGAAGGAAAGCCCGGGTCTCCTGTGCAGCAACCCCTACCTTAGATGTGTATAGAGAAGCATAATATCTACGGAAGATGTTTGTTACCGTTTCTGGGTCAGATGTTATTGTGCCCTGTGGATCCATCAAAGAGACCACCACAGGTGGACTCGCATCTTGGCGTGCCAAGTATGCCAGGAGCTTACCCGCCCGTTCCCCCTGTTCAAACACCCGCTGCCTGGAGAAGAGAAGTTTCTGGTTAGCTTTCTCAAAAATTAGTTGGTCTAACATTCTTGTTCGTAGTTTAAGAAGGGATGCTTTGGCAGGTGTAGGGTCTGTGCTAAATTCCCTGGTGTCTGTGTCTAGTTGTTCGGAAACCTGTTTCAGTTTGGTTATGGATACGGCCTTCAGCCTGTTTATGCGAGCGGAAATAATCGTGCGGACATGTAGTTTAAATGTCTCCCATACTATGCCTATTGGGGCGGTATCTCGATTTGTGTTAAAATAAAATTGCCATTCCAAACCAATATCCTCCTGGTCATCAAGTGCCGACAGCCAGAAGGAGTGTAGACACCAGGTACGGGGCCCCGCAGGGGGAGCAATGCGCAAAGTGGCCCAACAAGGGGCATGATCCGAGAGGGATCTAGTGTGGTACCCCAAGTCCGTAAGGTGTGGTAGGAGCATGTCTGAAATTAGTACTAGGTCTATTCGGGACATAGAAGAGTGTGTCGCTGAGAAGCATGAGTAGGCCTGGGTATGTGGATGTTTAGAGCGCCACGTGTCAGTTAGAGAAAACTCGCGTAACAGACGCCCAAATCTGGTGATATCTGATGTTTGGCCTCTTTGTTGTCCACGTAATCTATCTACAGTAGGATTCACTACCTCGTTGAAGTCACCCAACCAGACAGCAGGTGTTGTTGGATGCTGCGCCATATATGCTAAACCCTCGTTGATAAGGCTAGAATTGTATGGCGGCGGGATATAGAAGGCCATAAGTAGGTATTGCGAGCCACAGAGTATGCATTGCAAAAAAATAAACCTGCCCTGGGGGTCCGTCCGCACCGAAATAAGTCCAAATGGGACAGATTTGGCAATTAATATGAATACCCCTCTGGAGTAAGGGGAATGGGTGGTGTGATAGGCCCATCCTATCCATGGGCGTTTCATTGCCAGCTGGAGCTGGCCAGTGATGTGTGTTTCAACCAGTACAATTATGTCTGCCCGGTATGATTTGAGGCAGCCAAAGACTGCGGTGCGCTTAACCCCTATCTCGGACTCCCCTGACGTTCCAAGTCAGAAACTTGATGTCAGTCATTTCTAGCAAATAGGTATTTGTGGGGAATTGGTACAAGACCATTTCCCAGGGCAGGCTCACATACCTTCCATACAGAAACTCTTGAATCGGTGTATCGTATCAGTGTTAGGAAGATTCTAAGTTCATCCACCATATATTGCATTAAAATAAAACACATGTTCTTTAAACTTAATTGAAATGATTCCCTTACCCCCCTCCCAGCCCTCAGCCACCCCAACTTAGCTGGGACATTAAACCCAAAACCAGTGCTCCTACCTTTGAACATCAAATAAACTTTATAAACCAAGGTAGAGCACAACATCACAACCATGCACAGTGGAGGCCTATTCGGCTATGCACCTGGCAGTGGGTTGAACTTTTAATGAGGGCGAACAAACGCTGGGTTGAAACCCGGGAATGAGAGACTTTCTCCTTTCCGGTTGTGGTATATAGAAATTATAGTCATCCTACGAAAATTATCAATAGGGTCAAAAACTACTTTACCCCCCACACATATAACATGTTATAACCTCTATGCTTCTCCTTGCTTCTCTCAGGGGTAGCATGGTTAGCATAAGTTCTTGTGAGGTAGGAGAGAGGGCCGTATGGCGGTGATTCATTTCTGCAGGTGTGTATCTTCACGAAGGCGAAGGTCAGGATTTAGCAAAGCTCTAATTTAGGTCCCGTGAGCTATATGGTGATGTTGTCGGAGTACGGCACATCTAAAGCTGAAACATGTGTGAAACTCCAGGCGCTGATATGTGTAGCGGGCAGTTCTCTGAGCGCTGGCTGGGATTGAGAGGAAAGTCATTCCAAAAGTAAAGTAACAGTGTCCAACTAGGCCCAACCAGCATATGTTGCTGAAGTTTAGTGGAGGGTAGAATGCGTGTGAGTATGGTAGCTTGGATAATAATACAGAGTCTCACCTTTACATTCGAGGAGATCTTTCCTGGGCAGGTCGGTTCTGCTCCGCATCGCGGCGATCTAGCCACTCCGACGCCTGCACCGGATCCTCAAAAAAATAGGCACGGTCATCTCCAGCCACACGAAGCCGGGCAGGAAACAACATGGCGTACTTTAGATGGTGCGCTCTAAGGCGCCTTTTTACCTCCGTGAAGCGGGCTCGCTGCTTCTGCACCTCGGCGGAGAAATCCGGAAATGCTGACACATGTCCCGTCTGAAATGGGATGTTTCCCTTCAGTCTGGCTAGTCGTAGTACTGCATCTCGGTCCTTGAAATTTAATAGCTTCGCTATGAATGTGCGCGGCGGAGCTTCTTCAGGTGGGCGGCGCGCTGGCATGCGGTGAGCTCGCTCAACTACGAATGTGCCAGAGAAGGCCTCCCTGTCATATGTAGAAATTAGGGGCTTTTCAAGAAAGGTAGCTGGATCCGTTCCCTTTGAGCCCTCCGGGAGGCCGATGAAACGGAGATTGGATCTGCGGGCGCGATTTTCTAAATCGTCATGCTTCTGTGCCAACTGTTGTATTTGGCGCTTTAAGTCCTCCTGGGAGTGTTGCAGGGGATATAGTGTATCTTCCGCCCGGATAATTCTGGTCTCCGTCTCAGTAACTCTCTCACGAAGTTTAGTCATGTCTTGTCTGATTAAAGAAATGTCCACTTTTACCTCTTCCAGCTTTGTGGTGAGGGTGGATTGGCAGAGGGATATCGCCTCCAACACCTTGGCTGTATCAGCCGTCCCCTGGTCAGCTTGGGGAGCTGTGTGTTCTGGAGACGAGGCGCCATCTTGCCCCTCGTGGTCCCGCTCCGTTCTTCGGTACCTGTCCAGGGACGAAGAAGCAGCTGTGTTCCTCCTTGGCGGAGACATGACCCAGCAGTTACACCCGGCTTAAGACACACGGGTGTATAATAAAAGAGATGCTTTAGGGGCTCAGGATATCGAATTCAGGATCTGCCACAAGCGGAGCTCTGGTCACTCACGTCCTATCTCATTCCCGTCCAGGCCACGCCCCCGCCTTTCTTTTTTTGACGCAATATCCCTCTATACCGGCAGTATGGATGGGGGACTTTAATATGACCCTCACCCCCGCTCTAGACCGAATGGGCACACTGGACCCTCCCCTTGACCCATCGACCCATACCAGACTATATCGCATACTGACTGATTTCGCTATTGTTGACACCTGGTGTCACAAGCATCCGTACACTAAAGTTTTCTCACAACACGATGTCACGTATTGATTTAATTTTAATTTCCAAGTCCCTGACACCTAAACTGGGTGATGTGGGATTTGCTCAGAAAATTCTTTCGGATCACGCCCCCTACTGAATCACGCTCCAGCTCCTGAAAGCCTCCCATACTCCATTTTGGCGGTTGAACCCATTTTGGCTGATGGCTCTGACAGATCAGGATGACATCCCTGCAGAGCTACAATATTATTTCACAGCCAACAGGGACTCAATCACATATGACTTGGTATGGGAGATGTTTAAAATCCACGCCCGCTCCCTCCTTTCCATGCGTATTAACAGAGTTAAAAGGTCATCGAAAATTATTGTCCAACAGGCTACAGAACATCTGCAGGTGATGAAGGAGGCGTTCCATCGGGACCCCTCGCCCAACACTGCCAATAATCTTAAAATTCAGGTGCAACAGGTTACATAGTTACATAGTTACATAGTTAGTCAGGTTGAAAAAAGACACAAGTCCATCCAGTCCAACCATAAAAAAAACAAAAAAAACAAAAAAAAACAAAAAAAAACGTACAATCCAATATACCCAATACTATACCCACAGTTGATCCAGATTACCCAATTACACATTGAAAAAGCTAAACAACGCATCTTTTTCTGTAAACAAAGGGTGTTTGAATATGGAGAAATATCGGGCAAACTACTTGCGTATCTTGCTGTGGTGGTGTCATTGATAGATCCTCAGGGGAACGACATCACTGATCCGCAACAAGTGGCGGAGGAATTTGGGAAATTCTACCGTACACTCAACACTTCCCGTGTCACTCACTCTCCCCAAGAGACCAGGGACTACCTAGCGGGAGTTAAATTCCCTAAACTGACCAAAGATCAGCTTGACCTTTTGGAAGCCCCTATCACTAAGGAGGATATCTCTAAGGCTCCCCGGCAGCCCCTAATCTCTTCTCGTCTATCCCCATTGGCTTGTGACATCATCTGGGATAGACGAGAAGAGAGGAGGGGGGGCTGCCGGGGAGCGAGCAGCGCTGCGTAACATGAGAGAGAACTTACTACAGACAGACGCTTCCTGCGCTACTCTGCATGCTGGCTAGTAAGATCCCATGATGTGCCCCCTGATGTGCCCTATAATGTGCCCCATCATGTGCCCTGATGTGCTATGTGCCCTGATGTGCTATGTGCCCCGTGCCCTGATGTGCCATGTGGCCTGATGTCCCCCATGCCCTGATGTGCCCCGTGCCCTGATGTGCTACGTGCCCTGATGTGCTATGTGCCCAATAATGTGCCATGTGCCCTGATGTGCCATAATGTGCCCTGATGTGCCCCGAGCCCTAATGTGCCCCGATGTGCCATGTGCCCCATGCCCTGATGTGCCCCATGCCATGTGCACCGTGCCCTGATGTGCTATGTGCCCTGATGTGCCATGTGGCCTGATCTGCCCTATACCCTGATGTGCCCTGTGCCCTGATGTGCCCCGATGTCCTATGCCCTGATGTGCCCCGTGACCTGATGTGCCCCGTGCCCGGATGTGCTGTGCCCCGATGTTCCCCGTGACATGATGTGCCTTGTGCCCTGATGTGCCCCATGCCCTGATATCCTGTACCGTGATGTGTTGTGCCCTGATGTACTGTGACCTGTGCCCTGATGTCCTGTACCCTGATGTCCTATACCCTAATGTCCTGTACCCTGATGTCCTATACCCTAATGTCCTGTACCCTAATGTCCTGTACCCTGATGTCCTGTACCCTGATGTGCTGGGCTCTGTACCCCGATGTCCTGTGCCCTTGGCCGGTCTGGATGAAGTCCAGGGCCACATTTTTGTCCCAGTCCAACCCTGGGAGCTTAGTATAATTTACATCTTTTCCACAATTCCGCTAATAAGCAGGTAGTGGGATCTTTGCTGTATATCGCTTCTACTTAGAAGAAGAGAGAGCCTGTATATGGGGGCCAATGGAGGCGGCTTCATTACTCTGGAGGGCCAATGAGAGCCCAAATTCTGAGCCCGGTTCCCATCAGGAACACCATCTGCATGGAGTTTTAAAGTCCATTTCACTCTGTGTTGAAAATAATATAGAAGTGCAGCACAATAGTTCAAAAGTTATCACTTCTGTCATGAAGCATTGGAGTCCTTGGTTCAGGTCCTGGCCAGGTTTCTTCCCTCACAACAAAGATGTACAAGTGGGTTAATGGGCTCCTGTCTAAAATTTACCTTAATGTGATATTCTACAGAGTGCACCCAAGATGGCTCCCCCAACAGCAGATAAAGTGCTTTGAGTCCCCAAGAAGAATAGTGATGTAGAAGTTTCAATTATTCCTAATACAAACCTTTTCTGGTCCAGTGATCAACTGGTATTATATAACTGAACAGGGATAGTAGAAAACCTATTTCAGGTGAACCCAGTCTCCATTATTAGAAAGTTATCAGTAACAATTGATATAATCTGCTGTATTCATGTATTACCTGATCTCCTTAGTATGATCCTCTGAGGATGTCCCGCTGATTGATGCTCCCAGATCACATAGACAGGAAAGCAGAGAGGCCGGGGCAATGTGCACACACTGGTAACATCAAATGTTTCACCATCCGCAGACTTTGCCGGTTTGTCATCAGACTTTAGCTCAGTTTGTTGTTCTGTTTTCCAAGTGATGGTAATATTATAAGGGTAGAATCTCTTCAGAGTCAGAGTACATGTCACCTCTCCTGATTCACTGAGGGAGAATCTCACAGGTTCTATCTCCTGTGGAGCCACTAGACATAAATACAAATCAGATTACACTCAATTTTATTATCAAATACAAAACCACAGTGTGTATTTAAAGTGGTTGTAAACCTCTGAAATTAATATTGAACAAAGTATTTACTTCATCTATCCAAAGCACCTAGTATAATTTCTATCTTTATTCTCATTCCTTTGCTATATGCATGAGTCAATTCTGACAGTCTATGCCAACACAAAGCAATTCTGGAAGATAACCCCAGCACACAGCAGGTGATTGACAGCCTCAGCTGTGCATGTTTGAGACTGTGTAGATTGGGTGTGTCCATTCCCTCCACTCAGGTCTCAGATTACACTCAACTCTGCTCTATTCTGTGCAGTGTGTGACATCAGATTCCTGCCTCCTGCAGCTGAGAAATTCTGTGTAAAATGAGAGAGGCATGCAGATAAACAGATACAACTTATATAAAAGGATTTGTTTCATCTCTGTGTATCACCTGAGGTTCTTCACCTCAGGGAGTATCTGTAAGGGTTTACGAACACTAAGCTAAAGATATATGTAAAGCATTGCACAACTGTTGGCACTATATAAATCCTGTATACCATGTTTCCCCAAAATTAAGAGTCTTATATTAGTTTTGGCAACAAAAGACACAGTAGGGCTTATCATGTAATGTGTATTTGCCAGTTTCTGTGCCACCTGTCTTTTACCCCCCTCCCCCCCCCCTGCTTGTCAGCTCAGGAGTTGTTAGCATTTAGCATTGTGAGTTAAAATGCTTGTAAAGTATATAATGTACAATGTGAGTGTTTCTGTAATATAATTGTGGCAAATACCTGCGTTGCAGCGCTGCCGGACGCTTACGTGACCCACAGGAGCTCATTATACTACAGAAACACTCACATTGTACATTATTTAGTACAGTAATAGACTGGATTATAGTATTTTACAAGTACTTTAAACTAGGGCTTATTTTCTGGGTAGGGCTTATATTGCAGCCCTCCTGGAAAATCACAGTAGGTCTTATTTTCAGGGTAGGTCTTATTTTCGGGGAAACACAGTAGTAATAGTAATGTATAACAAAATGGTGCCCATAAGCCTAAATAGGAAGTGTTGCTCACCCTATTTATACTAAATACAACAAAATTTCTCCCAGGGGCTTTAATGCAGACAAAACATCAAGTCATTACACAGGGGATATAAATGAGTGTTTTATTAGTCAAATGTTTTTAAAAAAATGCTGTTTAAAAGAGCTCTAGTATTAGTAACCCCAATTAAAGCGGAGTTCCGCCAAAAAAATAAAAAATTAAAAGTCAGCAGCTACAATTACTGCAGCTTCTGATCTTTAATATTAGGACATTTACCTGTCCAGGTAAATGCGATGTCCTTACCCAAAGCCGATCTGTCCCTTGGCTCCCGGGTGGAGGCACCGGCATCTTCAGTAAGGGAATCAGGAAATGAAGCCTTGTGGCTTCACAGCCTGGTTCCCTACTGTGCATGCATGAGTCGCGCTGCGCGTCCTCACTGGTCCCTGCTGTCTTCTGGGACCTGTGTCTCCCAGAAGACAGTGGGGGGGGGAGAGGCCGGACATGGCATAGGTCGCCGCAGAATCTGCAGAAATCTGTCACCGGAAGTGGGAGCAAATACCTGGATTAGACATCTGCTCCCCTCTGAAAGGTGCCAAATGCGACACCGAAGGGGGGAGGAACCGGAAAAGCAGAAGTTAAATTTTTGGGTGAAACTCCGCTTTAATACAATCAATGATGTCCATAAACAACGCAGGTTGATAAATGGGAATTTCCAAAAACAGATTCCTGCTTAGAAGACCCCAACGCGTTTCGATTACACAAAAAATCTTTCTCGGGGGGATTTGGACATCTTACAAAATGGGGGGATTGAACACCAACCAGAGCAAACTGAAGCTAAAAATTCAGTACCGTTTCCTGGTTAACATAATCCTGAAGGCGGAATGGTGGCCCATTCACGGTCCACAAGGGACCATGTGTGAGCATACAATGAGGACACAGGAGGCAAGGCACATCAGGCTAATGAGAGATCTGGAAAGGTAGTATGTCAATGGGAGATCTGGCAAAGTCTGGCAAGGGACTATACGGGTATGTATGGAGCTGATGTTATATCTAATATAGGGTGAAATTTGCACCAAACATTTCACATAGCAGTATAGGAAATCCCAAACTGTAAAGACCAGGATTCAAGTGATCATTTCACCTTAACTCCTTAATGCCTAAGGGTAAAGCAAAGTAAATACCTAAGCACAATTTTTAATTTTGACATGTGTTAGTAAAGCCATTTAGATCATCACAATGTGCATCCAGGTGGATTATGCCACGTTCTTTTTTAGGACAAATTGGGTTTCATTTGGTAGTAAATAGCTATGGATTTCTCCTGATTTCTGATTTCTCCTGAAAACTGGCCCAAAATAGTAGAAAGAAAATCATTGTTTTCCAAATTTAGCTATTTCTTGTTATTACCATAACCTACCACCAAAGAACAACCCAAAATAAATTCTCCTGCTCCTGACGATCGCAACAATACAACATATGTGTATGTCGGTTGTTGTTTGTACCCGTAGTACAGCCCAAAAGCAATAGTGCGCATTTTGCTTTTTTTTTGTTCTGCCCAACTTAAAACACATCGACACTAACTGATACTGATGCTAAAAAAAACCTGCCCAAAATAAACTGACCCTGACCTTGACCTTTACTTGATCCAAACACTAACCCTGGCACTGACCTAGATCAAACCTTGATCTAGGTATTTTTTTCTTTCTTTATTTTTTTTATATTATTTTTTATTTTTTTACAAACACTTTTTTTTCTTTCTCCAAGGAAAGAGAAAGATACATAGGGGGTGATTTACGAAAGGCAAATCCACTTTGCACTACAAGTGCACTCGCTGTAAATATGAGGGGAAAATCTGAAATGAGGGGAAGCTCTGCTGATTTTATAATCCAATCATGTGCAAGCTACAGTAAAATGCTGTTTTTTATTTTCCTTGCATGTCCCCCTCGGATCTACAGTGACTGCACTTCCAAGTGCACTTGTAGTGCAAAGTGTTTTTTTTTCCGTAAATAACCTCCATAGTATCTTTCCTCTCCATTCACGCAAAAAAAAGAGGGGCGGGCTTCACAGTGACTGATCATTGTGGTAACCAGCCAGAGGCTACCACAGCTATCAGGTGACCCGAAATTGGGAGATACAGGTCCCGATCGTTAGTACGGGGCCCAGGGCTCTCATGAGCACAAAGAGATATATGCATATATGTGGCCCCATGGAAAAAGCCCACTTTTAAGGACTTTCCCATAATTCTGCTACTAAATCTGGCCATACACGATTCATTATTTTTTTCGTTCAGCCTAGTAGATGAATGAAAAAAAAAAAAGAACAGATCCCTTCATGCACACAGACGAGGTGAATAGAGGAATATCCCCTGCTGGGATATTGTATTCTGACAGCGGCACCTACAGTACCAATGTCAGAATGTATTGATCAGTGACTGCACCTGTTTGGCTGCAGCTGCTGATTATTGGAAAGTTTTCCGACAGGTCTCTTCAATGGAAGTCAATTATATAATATCACTATATCACCTGTGTATTATTAACTAGGATGTACTTTTGTACAAACACCATCTTATGCTGTACTCAATTATTACCTGATGGATTCAGTATTAGGCTGGGTTCACACTGCGGCCGTTGCAGACATCGCATGTGATTCGCAGCGCACTGCTGTTCACATCACATGCGATGTCTGTGCTGTGCGATATCAGCCATACAGATAGTATGGCTGATATCGCACCGCATTCGGTCCAAACTCGCACAGGACCCTTTTTTTTGTTCGGACCAAAATCGGATCGCATGGGTGTTCACACCTATGCGATCCGAAAGTGTCCGGATTGTCAGTTCGCATTGCGATATGCGGGCTGAACTGGGGGTGTCATTAACATTGTATGACACTCCCCAGCAGTTCGCATATGGCAGTGTGAACTGCCGTGCGAGTTGGTGCGGTGCGGGAACCCGCAGTAAATTCGCTGCGTTCCCGCACCGCAGCAGTGTGAACCCAGCCTAATACTCGGAGGTTCTTTTACTGATTGATGCTCCCAGGTGACATAGACAGGAAAGCAGAGAGATCGGGGCAATGTGACCACACTGGTAACATCAAATGTTTCACCATCTGCAGACTGTGCTGGTTGGGAATAATCAATTATCTTGGTTTGTGATTCTCCTGAGCTCCATCTGATCTTTATGTCCGGAGGGTAGAATCTCTTCAGAGTCAGCGAACATTTCACCTCTCCTGAATCACTGAGGGAGAATCTCACCGGCTCGATCATCTGCGGAGCCACTAGACATAAATACAAGAAAGATTACCAGTGTACAGTATCACATAGACAACTGCAGTTATTTTTTCTTTTAGTTTTGAATAAGCCAATGAAGGGTTAGAACCTCTGGCATTTGATTTTTTTGTAGTTGTCTCTTTCCCCGTTTGTCCTGATGACCATTGTCTGTGGTACAGGAAGTAATGGGAAACCCAACATTGTATAGTTCTCAGTGAAACAGATACAGAGTTAAAGAAAGTCTTCTAATGGAGACACTTGTTCTGGTGACAGCTGTCTAAGGGTCACCATACATGTTACAAGCTGACCATACAATCTTTGTACAATCAATTTTGGATTTGCCAAAACTATATAATAAGAGAACCTACCTAATCTAGCCAATTAATTTGTGTCCAGTCAGACAGACCATTGCACTACATAGTTGTGGGTAGATCTAAATCAGATGTGTGTGGGGAGGGTTTTTCACCTTGATGCATTAAGGTGAAAAATCTTCTGTGCTGGAGCACCCGCCCCCCAGACCCCCCCTATTTCTTGCCTAAGCCGAGCGTTTCAGCGAAGAGAACGGGCACAGCAGCTCAAACCGCTGACTCGGATCCTCATTGGATAGATTGATAGCAGCAGATGCCATTGGCTCCCGCTGCTGTCAGTCAAATACAATGACACAGGAGTCGGGGGCGGGGCCGAGTCCTGCTGTCTGTGTCAATGGAGGCAGCAGCAGGACTTGGGAGCGCGCCCGCACGTGTGCCCCCATGGAAAGCAGCTCTCCGTGGGGACACTCGAGAAGAGGAGGAGCCAAGAGCGCCATGGGGGAACCCCAGAAAAGGAGGATCAGGGCCACTCTGTGCAAAACCCTTACCAGAGGAGGAAAGTATGACATGTTTGTTTTTTTTTTTTCTAAAACAAACCTTTACAATCACTTTAAGAAGGAATTTCCCTTCACTTCAGAGGGATTTCCTGTCACTTCTGGTTGAGTCTCTAGAAGAGTAAGTAAAGGAAAATCTTCCCAATGGTACAGCAAAAAAACCTGACAGGGACTTTAACCATTCCCAGAATAAAAAAGGAAAAGGTTTGGCTTTACATATTATTAGAATAAGAATTCCAGGTGTGGCAATTTGGACCAATGTTGGTATGTTTGTGCCATATCTGTGGGATCCCCGTGGAAGCTGGAAATCACTGTGGTAGATACTGTTCTACTACAGCTGCATTGTGCACATAGGAGGTCACTTGCTCAGCACTGTCCTCATTCAGGCATAAATTTCTAAAAGAATGCAAAGCGTTCCCTGATTGGACAAGGTGGAGAGGTGGGGAGGTGATGTCACAAACTCCACCTTTTCCAATCAGAGAATACTTTACATCCATTGAGAAAATGCAAAGTGTTCTCTGAATGGCTCCTGTGCCAAGCTAATGACCTCCTGTGTTAAGTTAGCAGCAGGGCAGCCGCCACGAGACCCAGAAGCTAATGGAGATCAGTGTGGAAGCCGAGCCTACTACAGAGATTTCCAGCTTTCATGGGGACCCCACAGCTATGGTATAGTATACTGTACATACTTACCTTGGTCCAAGCTGGACCAATGGATCTATGAAAAAATTGCTATATGTAAATTTCAGCTTTAAGTCCAAATGTATTGTATGTGTAATCAAACATATATTGTTTTGTTTTTTTAAATTCTATATTTTATTTTTTCAAACACAGAAAAAGAAAAAAATACATTTTCACATATATATATATATATATATATATATATATATATATATATATATATATATATATACATATAAAACAAATATCGTTATTGTTGCTTCCAATTTGCAGAGTATAACTTAGCACATTGTGATTCAGTTTTTAGTAGACACATATGACTTATTATCAAACAAGACAGAAAAAGAAAAAGAAAGAAAAAAAAAAAAAAAAAAAAAAACCCAAATACAAAAATTTCCCTATGGCATTATTTAGGTTCTCTTGCTCTCTCCCCCCCCCCCCATAATGACCCATCCTGCTCTCCAAGCGCATATCCGTACTCCCTGGTGCAGACCAGAAGAGACCATGAATTCCATTTTTTATTAAATTTCTCCACCTTACCCTGTGTAATCGCAATGCCTTTTTCCATGGCGTATACGTCCGCTACTTTTTTTAACCATAGTGAGATCGAGGGGGGTGATTCTTGCTTCCAAACGGCTGGGATACAGGCCTTTGCCGCATTCAAAAGATGGGCCACCAGAGAATTCCGATATGTACACTTTGAGAGGTCCGAAAGATGAAGAAGATATCTTGCTGGGTCGTACCCCAGGTCATACTCTGTTAATTGTCTTACAGTATCTCTTACTTTAGACCAGAAATCTACTAACTTTCGACATGACCAAAAGATGTGGAGCATATTACCCTCTGATTCTCCACATCGCCAGCATTTATTCGTCCGCTCTGGATACATTTTTTGTAGTAATGATGGAACTTTATACCACTTTTAAGAATTTTGTAGCATAACTCTTGGTATTTGCTGGCAGTTGAGCAGTAATGAGCAAAGTGTAAAATATAGCTCCTTTGCTCTTTGGAGAGTGTAATGTCCAGATCTCTTTCCCATTTAGAAAGAAATCTTGGGACAAAGTCTTCGGGGGGATCTAGTAATATTTTATATACCTCCGATACTCCATGTGCAGAAGGCTCTTCCAAAAGGCATAGATTTTCTAATGGTGTATTTAAGCGGTCTGATCTTTCCCCCCTATTAAGGGAGGTTAGGAAATGTGTAAGCTGTTGCATTCGCCATGGATCCAGTGGCGAACAGAACAGCAATTACATTTCCGACCTGGTCTTCAACCTTGATGCTTCAAGAAAATGCCCTAATCGAAATCTACCATGGCGCATAATTTGCTTAAAACGGCTGTCTGTGTAGCCAGAGGGAAATAGTGGATTTCCCAACACAGGATGGAGCTGAGTGATTTCCCAGTCAAATCTTAAGAAAAAGTGGCTCTGTTGGATTACTTTAAAGTTGCCCCTATCAAGGGGTGATGTCTTAAAGTTCCAAGAGTTTTAAGTTGTAGCCATGGCAGACATCGAAGAGGAATCTCCGTACATGATTGTTCAATCGCTATCCAGGTTTTGTGTCCCTCGCCTCTGCACCAAGCAAGTACCCTAGCAAGGTGTACTGCTTTGTAGTATCTTATCGGGTCGGGAAAAGCCATACCTCCTCTAGCCTTTGGCATAGCCAGTAAATTGAAAGATAGACGCGGATGCTTTTTTGCTCAAATAAATTTTATAAAAATACTGCGTATTGATTTCAGAAAGGACTCTGGGATAGCTATTGGCAGAGTCTGAAGGAGGTATAGTAACCTTGGAAGAATATTCATTTTAAGAATGGCATTCCTACCCATCCATGTATAGGGGCCTTTATTCCATCTTTCCAAATCAGATGAAAATTCCTGTATTAATGGTGGAAAATTAGCTTGGAAGACTTTGTCTATTGAGGAAGTCAATTTGACTCCTAGATATGTCAGAGATGAAGCTACCCAGGGGAAGGAAAACAACGATTGAAGAGCCTGTGCTCGTGCTGTTGGCAACGTAATGTTTAATATCTCTGATTTTTGAGAATTCATTTTAAAATTAGAGATTAAGCTATAGCGATCAAACTCATTTACAAGGTTTGGTAGCGTGGTTTCTGGTGAGGTGATGAAAAACAATATGTCGTCTGCATACGCTGCAGTTTTGTGCTCATTTTTGTTGATTGAGCAACCCTGTATATCGATATTTTGTCGAACATGTCGCAGAAATGGTTCGAGGGTTAAATATGAATATCATTGGGGACAAAGGGCATCCCTGTCTAGTACCGTTGCTCATGTTAAAGTATGAGGAGGTTACCTCATTAATTCTTACCGCCGCAGATGGAACAGAGTATATAGCCTCTATCCATTTACCAAATGCTTTCCCAACTCCAATATGGGTCAACGTCTCCTTCAGAAATGTCCAATCCACCCTGTCAAAGGCTTTCTCAGCGTCAGACGATAGCAGACATAGTGGTTTTACGAGAATGAGCCAGATGAATAATATCTAAAGTAGGGCTGCAACTAACGATTATTTTCATAATCGATTAGTTGGCCGATTATTATTTTGATTACGGTAATCGATTAATCGGTTAATAACCTTTAAAAAAAAGTGTGGTGTATAATTTAGTTAAAATGTAAAGTTTAAAAAAAAGGCAATTTATTCTTAAATATCTCTATGCAGTAGTAAATGTAAATAACCAACTACATGGTTAGGGAGCAAAATCTCTAATCCACTCTGAGAATAACAGACAGAAGAGAGATACTGTATATACTATTAGAGGAGATATGCTGTATATATATACTATTAGAGGAGAGATAGTATATACAGTATATATCCTCTAACAGTATATTAAACGGTGAATCTGGTAAACATGATCAGACCCAGAGATAAAATTTTTTTATTTAAAAAACAAACAAACCAATGTCTTCCTTCAAAAAAAATGTAATTTTAAGAACGTTCGTTCAATTTTCTAATCGTTAGTGGGGTCAAATCGACGTTAATTTTCAACCACAGTAATGGGAAAATTTGGAAATAGAAAACTTCTTGTTCAAAGGAATTTTCAGACAGTGTATGTGGTTTTCGTTCAGAAGTTACATTCATTTTAAAAACAGAATGTTAAAAACAAGTTTAAATTTCATTAAATGAAAAATTCTGTCATTCAGCGAATGTACAAAGATTTTTCGTCTGAATATTCTCGTCTGAAAATTGATCCATGTGGCCAGCATAAGGCTCAGTACACACCTATGCAATTTGCTTATGATTGGTTTCTGCAGTGCTTTTTGCTGTGCAGTTTGATTTTTTGCGCACACGATTTTGCATTTTTTTTTGGATAATTTGTTGTTGGGCAGATTAAATAAACACAAATTGCTGCAAAAACGCATTACATGTTTTTCTGCAGCTTCTCCATTGAAGTATATTGAACCAAAAAAGCAAAGTTTTGTGTTAAAAAAAAGTCCCTGACCCTTTCCAAATATGCAGTGGCTGAAAAAAGCATAGTTACAGTAGCGATTATCTGCTCTTTTTGTATTATAAAGGGCTCATTTTAGTTTTTTTAACCCTGTTATGTTACTGGCCGATTAATCGATTATGAAAATAGTAATCGATGAATTTAATAATCGAATAGTTGTCGATTAATCGATTAGTTGTTTCAGCTCTAATCTAAAGCCCTAGTGGTATTATCTTTAGCCTCTTTGGTAGGCATAAAGCCTACCTGATCAGGGTGGATGACAGCCTGAAGGAGAGGTTGTAATCTTGTGGCCAATATCCTTGTGGAAATTTTCAAATCGACAATTAATAATGAAATCGGTCTATAGTTCTTACATTGGGTGAGCGCCTTGCCCTCCTTAGGAGTGACTGCAATATGTGCCCTAAGAGTGTCAGTCGGTAAGGGTCGATCTTCTAGGAGGGAATTAAATGCTTTTGTAAATCTTGGACCTAAAGTGGGAGCAAATACCTTGTAATAGACTACTGTATACCCATCTGGGCCGGGAGCTTTATGTGGCTTTAACGTAGTGATTGCGTTCATATATTCATCAATTGATATCGGCGCATTTAGTGCCTCCGAATCGTCATTGGAGATTGATGGTAAACCTGAGGAGGCAAGGTACTCTCTAATTAATTGCTGCTTTTGTGCCGTTTGGTCTGACGGGGTATTCATCTGTAAGTTATATAATGACTGGTAATATTTTCGAATAACCTCTGCGATTTTATTAGATTCGAAGAAACGGTTCCCTCCGTCAGAGTCTATATGTGGGACATAGTTTCTACGTGAGTTTTCCCTAAGTGAATGTGCCAGGAGTTTGCCTGATTTGTTCCCTTGTTCGTAGTGTACATTTCTAGCTCTCGCTGTCTGTATACTGGCCTCCTGTTTCATCAAAGAAGAGAGTTTTTCCCGCTGTATCCTGAGATCTACTGCTACGGTTTGTGAAAGTGATTTTTTATGTTAAGTCTCTAACTCTGCTACCAATTTTAATTGATCCTGAAACACTCTTTGTTTTTTTTTACTTATTTCCGTCGCCTTTTTAATCAATATACCTCGCATAACGCATTTATGTGTTTCCCATAGAATGAGTGGGGAGATTTCTTCTGAGTCATTTTCATTAAAGATTCTACAGTAATCAGTTCGCTAGAAAGCTCGTTCCGAAGTTGGCCTTCTTGTAGTAGGGATTCATTAAGTTTCCATGTCCATGGTCTGTTAGCCGGCTTAGACAGCTGAAGATCTAAAGACACCAGAGCATGATCTGATACCGTTAATGTCCCGATGGTCGAGTTGACCACCGCTGGTAGTAAAGATTGAGATATTAACACATAATCGATTCCAGAGTAACTATTGTGTGGCGCCGAATAGAAAGTGTAGTCACGTTCGGCTGGATGCTGGACTCTCCAAACATCCACAAGTCACATAGATTGTATAGCTTTTTTTTATTCGTCTAAGATATTGATAAGATAGATGTGTAGCGGATTTAGAAACGTCCAGTAAAGGATCAAGGGCCACATTCAAATCTCCACCCAGTATCAGTCCACCCTCCATAAAATTCTGTAGATTATTAAGAATTCCATTAAGACAACTCAACTGTGCCTGGTTTGGTAAATAGATGGACGCCAAAGTAACGGCCAGCTAAGTCGCCCTTAAGAAAAAGGTAGCGTCCTTCCGGATCGCTCATCTGGTCGGCGTAGGACCATGGAACCATCCCAGAAAGCAAGATACTTCCTCGTCTTAGAGTTTGGGGCTGTACTGTGGAAAACATCTTTCATCTTTAAATTTTGGGTGTCTTCCCGGATTGGAAATGTGTCTCTTGTATGAATAACACCTGAGAGTGCATGCGCCAGAGTTCACGTAGGACCACTGTGCGCTTCTCCGGTATATTTAATCCATTGACATTCATGGAGAGGCAGCGCACACTGGTCATAGCAAAGCCCGATATGGGAAAGAAGAGAGAGCGAGAGAAGAAAAAAAAAAAACCCACAAATCCCAACACACCAAAAACACAAAATTGAATACACAACAAACTACTAATAGGGCTCTAATTGAGCCTGCGCGCCCCTGCGATCTCCTCCTAGAATAGTCCGAGAGGAGATAGCACTGGGAGGCAAAAAAAATTCCTATGTAGAGGAGCTGGAGAGCGACACCAATAGTGGGGATCATTCGGATCACATTAACATATATAGCATGTGTGATTCTTTATCCTAATATCTACAGCTTAGGTTTCATATCAAATCACGTATTCCATGCCTGCCTTAAGAGGGGAAAAAAAATAAAAAACCCACACAGCTCCTGTATATTTATGACTTATGCTCCATTTACATTATCTGTTATTACCCATGCCTACCCCATCCCCCCTCCCCTCCCCCCAGACATCTCCCACCCCCAGTATTCTTATTTCTGTAAAGTAACTTTCCACAGTGCCTGCTCTTCATAGTACAGCACTTAAATAGTATCAAGCGGCCCCCACTGCCTCCACCTCCCCCCTCCCACCTACATGGGGCAGGAAAAAAAAAAAAAAAGGAGGGGGGGACGGAGGAAGGGGATGGGGGGGGAGGGAGATTCTAACACTCAGTTCTATTCCGATCTAACACCTCTTAGACATCTATAATGCTCATATGAACAGATAAATAAAGGATTAGCAAATCAGTACTTTGTCAAAGCATTATTTAGAAGTCATTCCTATTTGTAGAGAAACGAATATCTGATAAATTAAGTTCTATTATGCTATATCAAGCCAGTTTCAGTGTCAGTCCAGTCATGAAGCAGAATAGGTGTCATAGACAGCCTAGCGAACATATCTGGCAATTGGGTGTGTGCACGTAGTACAAAAAAATTGTTGGCCTTTCTGTATATGCAGGGAAAAGGGGAAACCCCATCTATATGTAGCACCTTCTTCACGTAATTTGTCTAGTAGGGGCTTCATGCTACGGCGCATCTGTAAAGTATATTTTGAAACATCTGGCAGAATCTGTATAGTTGCTCCATTAAAATCAATAGTACCCAATGACCATGCCTTCCAGATAATTTCTTCTTTAATAATATGGAAATGTACTCTGCATAGGGTGTCCCTCGGTCTACCATCTGACAAAGGAGCATTGCCTTGTATCCGATGAACTCTGTCTAGTTCAATATCCGCTGTTGAATCCCTCCCCAGGATTTTATTTAATATGACCGTAACAGTGGGGCGCAGCTCTTTAGCGGACGTGGTCTCGGGGATACCCCGAATTTTTAAGTTATTCCTCCTGCTCCTATTTTCTAAATTGTCGTACATTGTGTAGATACTGCGACTGTGCCGCTAACTTAGCCTCCAGAGTCGCTATTTTTTGTTCTGCTGCGGTCTGGTTTTGTTCAATGGTGTCTACCCTGAATGTCAAGCTATGCAATGACTCTTTGACCTCTTTGAACTCTTCTCTAAGTACTTGCTGTAGAGTAGCGGTCATTCGGTCCATATCTGCCTTAGTAGATAGTGTAGAAACAAAGGAATTTGTATCTGAATCGGCCGACAGAGATGGCAAAACCGGGATGACAGATCCAGTTGTACCAATTATACCAGATATTTCTTTAGAGGGTGTTGGTGCATACTGACGTATATGCTGGTGTGTAAGCTGATGTATATGCTGGTTAACCTGACCCGAAAGTCCATCAGCTGTTTGTCCCGTCTGCATGTTAATAATTATACTGGTACTTGTAGTATTGTTAGTGCTATTAACCCCCTTTTTGGCTCTTGTGTCCGGTTTGTTTACTGGTGTGTGTTTTCCTTTAGCTTCCTGTATGGGAACCCCAATAGGCCCCTCAGTAAACTCCCCAGCAAGCTCACCTGTCTGGGATTCCAGTGCTTGATAATTGATGGTCTGTGTGAAAACCTGTGGATTGCCTTCTGATATCCCCACGTTCACAGTTAGAGACTGTAGGTCTCGAGTGTCCCGAGTGTCTCGAGCGTCCACGCTTGGTGATCCGGATAGCGCAGATCCCCGCTCGGCTTTATTCGACGGGTCTCGGCTCACAACAGGACTCCTGATTACACTCGTAGGACTTTGAGGTCAGCAGCTCAGGTGACGCTGGCACCGCAGGTATCGCGGGACTCTGAAACACAGAGCCTGCCTGCGATCGCAAGGGATAATAACTGGTAAGTAGGGCGCTACGTGTAACAGGTCCAGTACCAAGCTCTTTCCTGGCTGTACGGGGGCCTCTAGGCATCTCCTTGCGTCTCCCTCTGTCCCTCCGGTCCCCGTGGGAAAAGGCAGGTAGCCCGTTCCAGAGAGATGAAATGGGATGAAATAGAGAGTAAACGGGCAGTACACTGTAGCGCACGATAGTCCTGGGATGAAATGCTGGGATCAACAGCAAAAAGCAATAGACAGTCCAATAGTTCAATAGACAGTCCTCGCGGCACTACAGCAGACAGGCGATGTCCGAATTCTGAAATCTGAAATCATCAGCCGTCTCAGCAGCCACGGAATCCACATCCCCAGTAAATAGGACACAAATAATGGCAGGTAACGGCAGACGTCAGGGGAGGCACACATTCACTCTGAGACTGGCCAGAATTTTGAGTGTCAGCATCAGACAGCAAGCATCAGGAGTCAGGAGTTAGTTAGAGATTAACACCAGCCGCCAGGCATCAGGCATTGATTGATCCGAGAGAAGCCTCCAATTAGTGCCTCTCCAGCTCTCTCTCACTCGCACTCTCACTCCATTCTCACAACTGAACCTCCCAGGTGTTAGTAAATCTCTGTCCCTCTTTCTTCCTCATATATTGTGACAGTTCTGGACAATTCCCAGGATTCAGCCAATTCACTTAAAAGATTACAGCTGAAGGCTAAGAATCAATTATGTTGTCACTGGAAATGCTTTCTGAATTCTGTGTGAATTTTTCTCTTCCCCCATTATAATATTCTAAGAGCTGTTGGTTGTCAGTGTAGAGAAGAACTTACCCGTAATTTGTAGGGGTCCTATTCTTCTCTGTATGTCCTGCACCAGACTAGGATGCTGCACTCTGCAGATGAACTCTGACCTCTGATCTTCTGGCAGTGTTGGGGTGAAGAGCAGACTGGCTGTACAGCTGTATGTGTTATCTGACTGTCTCTGGTGTTCACTGATTTCAGTCCTATATGTATTGTAATCAACAGCAAGAAATCTGTGTGTCCCCATCTCCTTCTTATACCATTTCACAGTCAGATCATCAGGGAAATATCCAGAGATTTTCACTTGTATTTTGGACTCAGTGTTGAGGTTGAGGTCAGATGAATTTAGCTCTTCAATGTGTGGATGCCAAGGAAGATCTAAGGAGTAATCCAAAATAATTAATCCAAACAAGGAAGACATTATAATTTTTACAAGCACATGTCACAATGTATTTTACAAATGATGTATAATTAAAAAGTGTATATTTTTTTAAGGATTCTGAATTTTTTCACAGTCAGTAGAGCACTAAGAGAGATTATTCAGAATGGTGGAAGTAGAAATGCTGGTGAGTGCATATCGCTATAAACTCAAAATCCTTAAAGCGGAACTTTACCCATAACAAATTGATAAAAAATAATTCTCTTTAGCAAGGAACATACATTCCAGAACAAAAACCACTTCCGCCGCCTTCCGCGGCTTTCCTTGGGCTCTCCCGTCTCACTGGATTGGCTTTGATCGTCTTTTAGCTATGGTAATCCAGAAGCGATGACCTGACATCACTTATGGTTTACTGGGATGTCAACGGCGCCATTTTACCGATCCCGGTGTTTTGAAAGCTTTTAAGGGCAGTGGAGGGATTTGGGGTCTTATAGACACCAGATCTCTCCATAAAGAGTACCTGTCACATGCCTGTAACTGTCACAAGGATATTTAGATTCCTTGTGACAGCAATAAAAGTGATTAGAAATTAAATCAACAGTGTATTTTTTTTAATAATATTAATAATAGTAATAAAAAATTAAAGTGCCCCCGTCCCCCCTGTGCTCATGCGCAAAGGTCCTGCATGCATGCAAACAGCGACTGTCTCACACATGTGAGGTATCACCGCGAAGGTCAGATCATGGGCAGTAATTCTAATACCAGACCACTTCTGTACATCTAAAGTGGTAATCTGTAAAGGCTTTTAAAGCGTTGCCCATGGATAGTAAAATTTACATTGTTTATCGTCATTGCACAGGCATGTAATTTTAAAGCGTGACATGTTTGCTATCTATTTACTCGGCGTAACATCATCTTTTATAGTTTACAAACAATTGGGCTATATATTGTGCTTTTTTGCATGAAAAATATTGCATTTGAAAAACCGCTGTGCAAATACTGTGTGACATAAAAAAATTGCAAAACCCTCCAATTTATTCTCTAGGGCCTCTGCTTTAAAAAAATATATAATGTTTCAGAGGTCTAAATAATTTTCTAGCAAAATATACTGATTGTTACATGTAAACAAAAAGTGCCAGAAAAAGACTGGTCTGGAAGTGGATAATTATGCCACCAAATTTAGTGTGTGCCTCCAGCATTGTTCCTGTTTCTTCTTGCTGGAGGCTGCCATTTTGCTAAAGCCCAGAGCCCCTGAGCAGCAGTACATTTTTCGGCGGTCAGCAGATCGGCCTCTACATTTTTGACACAGTCCCCGAAAAAAAAAAGAAAATTAGCAACTGAGCATGTGCAGAGCAGGGTGTGACAGTGTATTACTGGATTTTAAAAAAGTGTAGACATTTTTAATGTTTTACATCGCTATACCTGTAAAAGAAAAAACAAAAAATGTCCAGCGCTCTGGATGTCACACAGACAAATAGCAGCAGTCCAAAGTAAAAGTTGAGAGATTTAATGAATGTATATAATAAAAGCAATTAGTAAACAATGTATAAAAATAGTCCCATATAAATAGCACTATATTGCACTTGAATAAAAAGTATATAACAGACAAAAAGTCCAATCAGCAACAGGCAGCCTAGAACGGGAGATCCATCCAAAAAACCTAACCCCAGGCTGTGAACAAATTGAAGGGGGTTGGAGGGGAGATGGAAGCCCCAGCCCACAGACCCAGGAGACACACTTTATCCACTGGCTATGGGATCCAGAGGGGATGGCTCACCGGTTCCAGGGGACAGATCCATAGATGTAACATGAGGACAGGCAGTGAATCCGCCGAGAGGAGGAAAGTTTTACAGCGGCTCCGTGCCGAGGGGCGATGACGTCAGACTAGCTGGAGGGAGAGGGCGCGGCTTCACACAGGGGAACCGCCGGAGAGTCAGCTGATAGCGCTGAGCAACTGAAATGCCGGTCTGTGTCCCCTCTGGGTAGAAAAGCCTCAGTGAGAGGCAGTGTCACTCAGTGAAGCCAGTGGTAATGTAGTAAAGCCATCAAGGAGTGACATGGTGAACAGAGAGGGCGCGGGAAAGTGAGCTGGGGACGTTGAACTGATAGCATACCGGTCTATGTCCCCTCTGAGTGGAAAAAGCCTCAAGGCAGAGTGGTGTCACTCAGGAAATCCAATGGTAAACATGAGCCACCAACCAAAAGGGAATAGATAGAGCCAGCAGGTTAGTTGGAAAGCACTGCTGTGGACAATGTGAAGCTCCCAAGGGTGGGTGGATGGATGGGTATTCACCGTGGCGTGGTACTGAATGGGACCTCTGTCAAAGGTTGCCTTGATGACGCGTTTCGCGCATTAGCACTTTTTCATACTATTGTTAATATTGTTTTTCATACCTGTAAAAGAGGCCAGCCTGAAGTGATCTAGAAGGACTATGTTTTCTGACTAAAGTTCCACTTTAGTTTTGCTTGTTTCTTAGGCCCATTTCACACGATCGGACCGTTTAGGTCCGCCTCTCAGTTTTGACGGCGGACCTGAACGGGCGCTCCATGTTAGTCTATGGAGTGACGGATGTCAGCGGAGACATGTCCGCTGACATCCGACCCGGTCTGATCCGCTGAAAGCAGACGGATGGCCCTACGTCCGGATCTGTCGCTATCAGATCGGGTGAGAGCTGATGAAAACGGACATGCTGTCCGTTTTCATCCGATCCCTCCATAGGCAGCAGCGGCGCCTGACAAGCCCCTCCCCGCTCAGTGAGCAGAGAGGGACCTGTCATCCGCCGGCTCAGCGGAGATCAACGGAGAGATCTCCCACTGAGCCGGCAGGTCGAGGCAGACTCCGTGGAATCGGAGACCGCCTCGTGCGAATGAGGCCTTAGTCCTCCACATACACACAAATACACTAAGTGCTTGTAAGTAAACATCCCCACTTGTATTGTGTTTTAGATTAGTCCACTCTGTTACACACATTTAACAGAGCCAGAATCACTGATGAGCACTCACAGGGGATGATTTACTAAAACTGGAGAGTGCAAAAATCCGTTGCAACTCTGCATAGAGAACAATCAGCTTTCAGGTTATTTTGTCAAAGTTTAGACCCCTTTCACACTGGAGGCATTTTTCAGGCGCTTTAGCGCTAAAAATAGCACCTGTGAATCCCTGAAAAAAGTCTCATCTGCAATCCCAGTGTGAAAGCACTTCACATTGGGGCGCTTTGCTGGCAGGACGTCAAAAAAAGTCCTGCAAGAGGTATACACCGCTCCTAAAGCGCCCCTGCCCATTGAAATCAATGGGCAGCGCCGCAAAAGCGCCTGCAAAGTGCCTCGCCAGAAGCGCTTTGCAGGCACTTTTACCTTTTATTTGGCTGCTAGCAGGGGTTAAAAGCGCCCCGCTAGCACCCAGAAAACACTGGTAAAGCGATGCTAGTTTTAGCGGTGCTTTACCGGCGTTTTTCGGGCGCTGGCAGTGTGAAAGGGCTCTTAAATGAACAAGCTGAAGTTAGAAGCTGATTGGCTACCATGCACAACTGCACCAGATTTTGCCCTTTCCAGCTTTAGCCCTGGTTCACATTGATGCTACTTTCAAATCACTTGAAGTAGCACGATTTCAAAGTAGCAAGGTCAGCGCGATTTCAGGTGCTACTTGATAGAAACCTGTGTGGCTTCATACACAGATGACTATTAAGTTGCACCTGAAAACGACAAAAGTAGTGCAGGAACTACTTTTGCAAATCGGTGCGGCGCCAAAATTGGACTGATTCCACCGATTGGAACAGTGCCATTGCCGCCAATAGGCTGCAACTTGTCATGCGATTTAATTTAATCACGTTAAGCCCAGGTTCACACTGGGCTGCGGGAGTGAAACCTTGCGAGTTCAGCTGAACTCACACGATTTTACTCCTGCCTGCCAGTCCCAGATTTCTGCACAGATGTCAATGATGCGGCGTTGCTCCCATTAGGATGATGCCATTGCCGGCAAATGCCGCCATTTTGACATGCGAATTGACATGTCAAAACGCACCAGTGTGAACCTAGGCTAAGACACAAAGTCAGCACATTGTTTTTTAGGTTCATGCACTAATTCGATTTTCAACATTTTGCACTAATTGCTCACAGCGCTGCCACTGTATAAATATACACCAATGATTACCGTCAACCATTACATACATTTATTTCCTTATTGGTGTACATTTTTAAATACCAGTACATTTTAGATCTAAGTTGAACATGTTGAAGATGTTTAGCCTGTTCAGTTTTGCCCTGGTTCACACTGGTGCGATTTGACATGCGATTTGACATGTACAATAGCATGTCAAATCGCATGTCAATCAGCGGCATTTGCCGGCAATGGCACCGTCATAATCGGTGTGGCGCCGTATCTGCGGCTCTGCACTGATTTCAAAAAGTAGCTTCTGTACTACTTTTTGCAATTTCGGCCCGGGATTTACATCTGCGCAGAACCCTAGTCGGATCTGCACTAATAAGACTCACTGTACAACCACACTGGAATATTGTATATATATATATATATATATATATATATATATATATATATATATATATATTTATTGTATATTGTCTCATATACTGTTGTAGACTCTTTACTAGATCGTTTGAGGTGTGGCCATATCTCATTGTGCTATTGTGGCTGTCTGCCTTGGGAGAAAAGTATTATGGCGTGTATATCTGTATGTGCATTTGCTGTAAAGAGGGAGGGCGGAATTCCTCCAACAGCTCTCTCTGCTGATAGGATAGTCTACTGATGAGAAGTTTGAATACACCTGTGTGTCTGTTACTGAATGTAGTCTACCCCGCGTCATTATGCAAAGGAGGGGGGATTGTCCCCTGAGTTGTATATCTCTGTGTGCCTTTGTTCAAATAAACAGTTCATGTTCCAGCTTTGCAGCCAAACGAGTCCTGCCTAGTTCTTGGTTGTAACATGCGGCTAATATCTATATTCAGACTGGAGGAAGCGGTATATGACGGAAGCACTCAAGTGGAGTGTGGGACGTTTCGTGACAGAGCTTTCTTTTGGTGTTATTTGATCACCTATGCGGTTTTAGATTTTTGCGCTATAAACAGAAAAAGAACGACAATTTTGAAAGAAAAATAAAATACAATATTTTTTACTTTCTGCTATAAAACATATCCAGTAAAAAATTGAATTTCTTCATCAATTTAGCCCAATACGTATTCAGTACATATTTTTGGTAAAAAAATCCCAAAAATCGTTTTTATTTATTTTGTTTTGTTAAAAAATGCATTTGTACGAAAACCTGAATTAATTAAGGTCGAATCTGTCAATTGAAGGCTTATGGTGTCTGTCAGATGTTCTAAGAAGATTCGACGAAGCAGCTAAACTGTACGACGCGATCGTACATTTCTGCTCAAATGCTCCGCCCGAAAGCTATAGTAGAATTCTAATGTTGTATGACTAGTAATAATTATAATTATTAATTATTTTTACTAGTCAAACAACAATTGAATTCTTCTATAGGCTATGGGGGGAGCATTTGACCGTAAATGTTCGCTCGCGGCGATCATATGTTTTTAGCTGCTTCGTCGAATCTTCATGTCTCTATAATGTCGAATCTTTTCTCTCTATGTTGAATAATCTTGGACTAATAGAGTTAGGTTAGGCACATTCAACCGCAGGTTCGATAGACACAGATCGCTATTGTCACCGTCATGTCGAATCTTCAACAATATGAAAATATAATGGATACGTAAAATAAAGCATTTTTTTTATTTCGGATTGTGCGAGTTCGTTATCATTTTGTTAAAATGAACACAAAAATCCAGAAATTCAGACTAAAATGGTTTGCCTAAAGGCTATAGCATCTACAAAATAGGGAATATATTTATGGCATTTTTATTTCATTTTTTTTACTTGTAATGGCTGTGATCAGTGATTTTTAGCGACATTGCGGAAGATAGATTGGACACCTAGCTGACACTTTTGACACTTTTTTGGGACCCAGTGACACCAATACAGTGATCAATGCTAAAAAAAATGCATTGACACTATTAATGGCACTGGCAGGGAAATGGTTAACATCAGGGGCAATGAAAGGGTTTAGTGTATTCCCTAATTGTGCTTTCTTACTGTGGGGGGGGGGGGGGGGGGGTGGGCTCACTGCATGGACACTGTGATCTGTGTTTGATCTGTGTTTACATCGACAGAACGCCGTTCTGTCTCTGTGGAGAGGGATCACGGGTGGCTGCCGGGCACGCTGATTGTCTCTCCCTGTGGCTATTGACAAAATCACGTACAAAAATCACGTGCGCAATAGAGCCGCCTTGCCGCAGTACATGTATGGCAGGCGGTCGGGAACAGGTTAATGCAGAACATCAGAAAATAGAAGAACAGTTGATTAAAAATATAAAGAAAAAGAAGCTGTTTTTACTACAACATTACAAAAACTGCCTTCAATCCAGAGCTGCTCCACCTCCCTAGCACTTCTTCTCCACCACAAGTTCTTAACCTTTTAACACTGAGTGATGGCAAGTAGACATTGACCAACTTCCTCTAAACCCAGGCTGGTATAAACCATGGTGACAGTGCTGATAAGGATTGTAGTCCAGCAGAGCCACTGTAATGTCAGCCTAAACAGGAGCTCACTGCATTTATGGCAAATTAAAGTCAGCAGCTACAAATACTGTAATATTAGGACACTTTCCTGTCCAGGAATCCAGCGGTGTCTTCACCTGAGCTGCTTTTTCAATGGGCTATCAGGTTCTGCCGCTGCCATCTTTACTAAGGGAAGCCTTGCGGCTTCACAGCTGGTTTCCTACTGCACATGCGTGAAACGCGCTGCACTCTGTGAATGGGCCGGCTGCGGGGAAAGGAGGGGAGGCTAAACTTCCAGCTGAGTTTGCCGCAAGCGGGTACCTGTCAAAACCAGGTACTCACTCCCCCCACTTTTGGGTGGAGATCCCCTTTGACAGGTATTATTCTGTACTTGCTGTGTTTTTAGAGCAATAAAAGATGGGGAAATGTGCATGTACTGCAGAAATGACATACAAAGAGTTAACCTTATGCAAGGTCTTGAATCAAGGGTGTGCTGCAGATTTACACAATAATTAGAAGATAAATAAAATGCAAATGTGTGTGGTATCTGGGCAGTTATATCATTTTGAGCGCTTGCCTACATCTTGCCTTATTAAACACATGGTTGTTTTTATGAGTAAAAGAGTATTATGACAGTCTTTTTTTTTTAATCTGTTTATTGAGTATAAAACACAAAACACAGACAAACTAACAACAAACTATTGACAAACCATCGACCTGCCACAGCAGTATATCAAGGCCTACGCAGGAGTCTGTTCCAGTAGGCATAGTGTAATGCAACACTCAAAATATTGAACAGCTGTGGCAAGGAAAAACCTTATTGCTTCAGTGGCTCTTGCTCAGGGATAGTAAAAGGATTTTGACTTACAGTCAATACATGACATCCAGATTGAACCATGGCCCCCTCAATGGACCAATGTACCGGGAGACCCATCAGTCAGTTATAGCAGTGGAGGGTTCAGCCAGCCATTTGCCCAACACTCTATCATATTTCTGTGGACAACCCCAATTTGGTAGGTTTCTTTATAATGAGATAATACTCTATTAACATGCGATTTCCACATAAGAATTGAAGGCGGGGCCCTTTTCTTCCAGCAGAGTGTGATCATTTTCCTGGCATAGAAGAGTAGGAGACCCACAAGGGTCCTCTCTACCTCCCTGGGGGCTAAATCCTCAAACCCCAGTAAACATATCTGTGGGGTTGGAGCTATATCTATACCCATTATGTCCTTTATTACCGATATCACTTGCGACCAGTAGACACTAATTCCGGGGCATGACCAGAATATATGTAAATAACCTCCCAGGTCCTGGGTACATCTCCAGCACTCAGAGGACAGGGAGGATTTCATTTTATTTTGTATTGTATAAATCGGTCTCGCAACGAGACAAGGGTTTTAAAAGGAAAGTCCCACACGTCCTCCCAGTCCTCGGAGTCTATCCCCGGAATATCATGCGTCCACCGCTGATGAAGCAGTGTCAGCTCCACGGATGAAACCCGGAGGAGATGTGCGTATAAAACAGAGGTCGGTTTCTTCGTGCACCCTTTCTAGATCGGGTTGTACCACCTGTGCATCATTGGAGCGTATTTGGCTCTTGAAAGCATGGGACAATTGTAGATAACGGAACAGGTATGAGGGCAGGACATTGTTATGAGTCACTAGATGGTTAAATGGGTGTATGGTGGATATTCTGGGGATGTAAAATAGATAGTGCAGCGCTAAAATCAAGTCCACATATCAATTAATAAACACCATCCATGTGATCTTTGGTGATGATTTATGGATACAGCAGGTGACTCCATGGGTATGTATGAAACCTCCACCAATAATAAAGATGGCCTCTCACCTCAATATTGGGACCCTTTAATTATAGAGGGTCAAATACACCTTCCCTTACGGGCACAATAGGATGGTACACAGAAGATCCCGGTCAGTCCGGATGCAACGGGGAGCAGCAATAGATAAACGTTGGTGTCTCCAAAGTCACATGGGTCATGCAATCATAAAGGACACAACATAGTGCTCTCCGCAATGCAAATATAATTTAATAGTAAAAGTGAAAATGAACTTACAAACCAGTGCCGGTAAAAACAGTGTGTATAGGAACATATTGGCAATTTTATATTGCTTTCAATTTTATACAATAGATCAATATTTTATATTCATCTTTCCGATTTAATATTTTTATTATTTTTTTTATGTTTTTTGCCATCGTGCACTTCTAAAGTATAGTGCACAGTAGTTTTGTTATCTGTTTAACATGCATAGAAGGTGATTACATTGTAGCATTGTCCCGTGACTTACGTATTTTTTCATGTTGCTAATAGCTTGAGGGGACACTCACGTGAATATGTTCGCGTGTAGTCATCCCCGCCTTACGTCACGTGAAGTGATGCAGCGTCAGGTTACCTTAGCAACTGGCTTATTCATTGTATTTATAGCGGGTGACCACGTAGCTTCCATATCCGCTGATGAAGTCCCCGCCCATAGGGACGCAACGCGTATGGAAGGAAGCGTAGTGTGACGTCACCCGCGCCCATCTCGCATCTTGCTCCTATACATGCTGTTTTTACTGGCACTGGTTTAGTGCCATGTTTGTAAGTTCATTTTCACTTTTACTATTAAATCATATTTGCATTGCGGAGAGCACTATGTTGTGTCCTCTATGATTGCATGACCCATGTGACTTTGGAGACACCAATGTTTATCTATTGCTGCTCCCCGCTGCATCCGGACTGACCGGTATCTTCTGTGTACCATCCTATTGTGCCCGTAAGGGAAAGTGTATTTGACCCTCTATAATTAAAGGGTCCCTGGATTGAGGTGAGAGGCCATCTTTATTATTGGTGGAGGTTTCATACATACCGACGGAGTCACCTGCAGGCTGTATCCATATATCATCACCGAAGATCACATGGATGGTGTTTATTAATTGATATGTGAACTTGATTTTAGTGCTGCACTATCTATTTTTTATTCTTTTGAGGGATTTTTGATTATTGACCCTAGTGTTCAGCAGCTATTTGTTATAAGGCTTTTTGATTGCGCTGATTTGTATTTCTTTATATTCCGGGGATGAACTCCGAGGACTGGGAGGACGTGTGGGACTTTCCTTTCAAAATCCTTGTCTCGTTGCGAGACCGATTTATACAATCTGAGATCAGAGATTAATTTGATACTACATTTGGCCCATATTTTGGGATCAGGTAGTACATAAAGATGAGGTAGGGTGGGATTGTTCCACAGGGGAGCATTTGGGGAAACTGCATTACGTGGATATTTCTCCAGACCCAGTCCTGCTTTCCAGGCCCGTAGGGTCGTGAGCATGGAGGGAGTTAAATCGTATGGGGCTTTGGGTCCTCGGAGGGGTAGATGCGACAGGGCCTCCACCGAGCGGACTACCGCAGCCTCCAGGACCGCAGCGGGGTTGGACGCATCCAGAACAAGCCACCAAACAGCTGTGACCAACTGAGCTGCCAGAAAATATTTCTGGCAATCCCCAAACGCCAGCCCCCACAGACACCAGGCGCATCAGGGTTGCTAGTTTAAATCTAGGGGGATTGGGGCCCCACAGGAAGGAGGAGAATAGTCTGTTTAGTTTCGTAAAAAAGGAGCAGGGAATCCATTGTGGTGAGTTGCGAAACAGGTACGTAAATTTAGGTATTATTTTCATTTTAATAAGATTTATGCGGCCTAATAGGGATAGGGGGAGATTTTCCCATGCCTTCAACCTGGCCTCAACTCCGTGAACCACTGGGTCCAAATTTAGTGGGATAAAGTTTTTATTTTTTGCACTATAAACAAAAAAAGAGCGACAATTTTGAAAAAAAAACCACAATATTTATTATTTTTGCTATAATAAATATCCCAATTTTTTTCAAAAATTTTTTTTTTTCCTCAGTTTAGGCCAATATGTATTCTTCTACATATTTTTGGTAAAAAAAATTGCAATAAGCGTATATTGATTGGATTGCGCAAAAGTTATAGCGTCTACAAAATATGGGATAGAATTATGGCATTTTTATTATTATTTTTTTTTTTACTAGTAATGGCGGTGATCTCCGATTTTTTTCATGACTGCGATATTGCAGCGGACATATTGGACACTTTTGACACTATTTTGGGACCAGTGACATTTATCCAGCGATCAGTGCTATAAAATGCATTGATTACTGTATAAATGTCACTGGCAGGGAAGGGGTTGACAGTAGGGGTTGATCAAGGGGTTAACTGTGTGTCCTAGGGAGTGATTCTAACTGTAGGGGGAGGGGACTCACAAGGGGAGGAAACCGATCAGTGTTCCTCTGTAATCGGAACACACGGATCGGTCTCCTCTCACCTGACAGAACATGGATCTGTGTGTTTAAACACACAGATCCACGGTCCTGCTGTTACTGGGCAATCGCGGGTGCCCAGCGGACGAGTATTTCCGAGTCTCCGGCGCCCCCCAACTCTGGCCACATGCGGTACTGCATACAATAGAAGTCAATGTAGATCGAATTATCTTAGTTTCTATTGACTTCTATGGGGAAACTCGCTTTGATATGCAAGTGCTTTGAATTACAAGCATTCTCCTGGAACGGATTTTGCTCGTAATCCAAGGTTCCACTGTACCATTAAAATTATAGACTGATCATTTCTTAGTCAATAGACAAACATACAAAATCAGCAGGGGATCAAATACTTTTTTCATCACTGTGTGTTAATATATATATATATATATATATATATATATATATATATATATACACATAAAGAAAAACGTGGATCGATGCTTGATGCAAAAATATTCTTTACTTGAAAGTTTCAATCATACAGACATTGAAAGTGCAGACGTGCAAGCCACTGTACAGTATCGAGCGCGAGTCGCTCTTCATCAGGCTTCTCTGGCCAGAGAAGCCTGATGAAGAGCGACTCGCGCTCGATACTGTACAGTGGCTTGCACGTCTGCACTTTCAATGTCTGTATGATTGAAACTTTCAAGTAAAGAATATTTTTGCATCATATAACATAGATTGATGAGCTCTGATACAAAGTTCAATCAATGTGAGAAAAGAATTTTTTGTGCTAAAAAACCAATGTGAAAAAAATTGCTACCAAATCGCTAAAAAATCGCATATATATAAAATCGCAAATATATGAAAAAATCGCAAATATTTAAAAACTGTGTTCCTCCAGTTATACAAATCCACTGGAAGTGGTGCGATATCTCCAAAATAAACTAAGCAACAATTGTGTATAGATATACTAAAAATGTATTTGCAAATAGTAATCAATCCAAATTAGTGCCAATAAATAAATAAATTAGATATATTCCCTGTGATGAGTGTTGAATCCTCCGTAATAAAAAATAAATAAATGATAAGCTTATAAAGGTGCAATATATATACAATTGATGAGTATAAATAGATAAATAGTGCCAATAGAATCTGATTAAATATAGATGATTAAATTCATGAGATAGGATAAGTAACAGGCGACAGTTCAATCCTCAGTAATCTGGGATATCTGGATTCCTGAAGTACTTATTCACCCTCTGAGCTATTTTTTCCACAGCCACAATGAATGGTAATTTTCTCAGTATCAAGTGGTTTTATGTAAAATAAACAAAGAGAGAAAACATTGCGCAATATTGTTACAATAAAAGTTCACAGGCAAAACAGCACAGTGATACACTCACGTGTGCCTGACTTGTTTTTACCTTGTCCTTACAAGCCAGCTGAGATCTGCCGATCTGCTTATCTGCATGCCTAAAACAAGTCAGGCACACGTGAGTGTATCACTGTGCTGTTTTGCCTGTGAACTTTTATTGTAACAATATTGCGCAATGTTTTCTCTTTTTGTTTATTACATAAAACCACTTGATACTGAGAAAATTACCATTCATTGTGGCTGTGGAAGAAATAGCTCAGAGGGTGAATAAGTACTTTAGGAATCCAGATATCCCAGATTACTGAGGATTGAACTGTCGCCTGCTACTTATCCTATCTCATGAATTTAATCATCTATATTTAATCAGATTCTATTGGCACTATTTATCTATTTATACTCATCAATTGTATATATATTGCACCTTTATAAGCTTATCATTTATTTATTTTTTATTACGGAGGATTCAACACTCATCACAGGGAATATATCTAATTTATTTATTTATTGGCACTAATTTGGATTGATTACTATTTGCAAATGCATTTTTAGTATATTTATACACAATTGTTGCTTAGTTTATTTTGGAGATATCGCACCACTTCCAGTGGATTTGTATAACTGGAGGAACACAGTTTTTAAATATTTGCGATTTTTTCATATATTTGCGATTTTATATATATGCGATTTTTTAGCGATTTGGTAGCAATTTTTTTCACATTGGTCTTTTAGCACAAAAAATTATTTTCTCACATTGATTGAACTTTGTGGCAGAGCGCATCAATCTATGTTATATGCTTTAATTTTTAGGGGATTCTGACCACTATATAATTGATAGCAGCTTGATATCATTGTCAAACCAACAAATTTTTTATTTTAATTAATTGCACGTGCATTCACATACATTTGATTTACACTTATTTGAATGTATATGTCACGCTAGAACATCATTGCGCTTGGTGTTTTTTGTTTATTTACAATATTTTTGCATCAAGCATCGATCCACGTTTTTCTTTATCAATTTATGGTGGAAAATTGGGAGTCCACCCTGATGGTGCTGTGATTGGATAAGGATTAAAGAAAAGAAGGTAACCCACCTGAAGTTTATCTATATATATACACATGCACACATACAGTGGATATAAAAAGTTTACACACCCCTGTTAAAATGTTAGGTTTCTGTGATGTAAAAAAATAAGACAAAGATAAATAATATCAGAACTTATTCCACCTTTAGTGTGATCTATAAACTGTATGACTCAATTAAAAAATAAACTGAAATTTTTTAGGGGGAGAAGTAAAAACAAACAACTAAAATAATGTGTTTGCATAAGTGTGCACACCCTCTTATAACTGGGAATGTAGCTGTGTTCAGAATTAAGCAATCACATTCAAACTCATGTTAAATAGGAGTCAGTACACACCTGCCATCATTTAGAGTACCTCTGATTAACCCCAAATAAAGTTAAGCTGTTCTAGTAGGTCTTTCCTGACATTTTCTTAGTCGCATTCTACAGCAAAAGCCATGGTCCCCAGAGAGCTTCCAAAGCGTCAGAGGGATCTCATTGTTAAAAGCTATCAGTCATGAGAAGGGTACAAAAGAATTCTCAATGCTACCAATGGCCCAAAGATTTTGGAGCTGACAGATGAGATTTGTGCTTTGTACCCTGGCTCTGTGCCTGTATTACTGAATATGAGACTAATTCTCCCCAGTTTAGAACCTTGTTACACCTGCATTGGGATTTACCAGAGCCCCCAGCCCAGTACTTCCTTTTAGTTCTTTGTGGAGCATCAGCCGTTACTAAGGGGGTTAACATCTATCATCCCCACAGCTCCCACCTTCCGCTGCCCCTTTCAGTGTGTGCTTGGAAGTATGCATGTGAGCCCGGGTCATTTGTTTTTTAACTATGTGACAACTTAGAAAACTGGTCAGGGAGGCTGCCAAGAGGCCTACAGCAACATTAAAGGAGCTGCAGGAATATCTGGCAAGTACTGGCTGTGTGGTACATGTGACAACAATCTCCCGTATTCTTAATATGTCTGGGCTATGGAGTAGAGTGGCAAGACGGAAGCCTTTTCTTAAGAAAAACATCCAGGCCTGGCTACATTTTGCAAAAACACATCTGAAGTCTCCCAAAAGCATGTGGGAAAATGTGTTATGGTCTGATGAAACCAAGGTTGAACTTTTTGGCCATAATTCCAAAAGATATGTTTGCCGCAAAAACAACACTGCACATCACTAAAAAGAACGCCAAACCCACTGTAAAGCATGGTGGAGGAAGCATCATGCTTTGGGGCTGAACATGAAGAGGAACATCATCTTTCAGCATGACAATGACCCAAAGCATACATCCAAATCAACAAAGGAATGGCTTCACCAGAGGAAGATTAAAGTTTTGCAATGGCCCAGCCAGAGCCCAGATCTGAATCTGATCTGTGGGGTGATCTGAGGAGGGCTTTGCACAGGAGATGCCCTCACAATCTGACAGATTTGTAGTGTGTTTGCAAAGAAGAGTGGGCAAATATTGCCAAGTCAAGATGTGCCATGAATTTTCATTTTCTTTCTGCATTTTCCAAAAACTTGGGTAAAAAAAAAAGTCTTCAAAAGACGCACCATGCCTCCTAAAAATATCTTGGGTTGTTTGCTTTATAAAATGTGGTAATTTTGTGGGTGTTTCTGCTGTCATGGTGCTCCAGGTCCTTCAAAAATGTGATAGGTAGTCAGGAAATTAGATGTTTAATTTATCCCCCTAGAACGCCCGAAGGTGCTACTTGGATTTTGGCCCCTCTATGTGGCCAAGCTGTGAAAAAGTCTTACACATGTGGTATCCCCATCCTTGGGAGGAGTAGCAGAATGTGTTTTGGGGTGTAATTCTAAGTACAGTTGTGCTCAAAAGTTTGCATACCCTGGCAGAAATTGTGACATTTTGTCATTTATATTGAAAATATGACTAATCATGCCAAAAAACTGTCTTTTATTCACGGAGAGTGATCACATGAAGCCATTTATTATCACATAGTTTTTTGGCTCCTTTTAAAATCATAATGATAACAGAAATCACCCAATTGGCCCTGATGAAAAGTTTACATACCCTGGAATGTTTGGCATTGGTAAAGACACAGAAGGTGGCATACACAGGTTAAAATGGCTTTTAAAGGTTAATTTCCTACATTTGTGGCTTTTTAAATCGCAATTAGTGTCTGTGTATAAATAGTCAATGAGTTTGTTAGCTCTCATATGGATGCACTAAGCAGGCTAGATACTGAGCCATGAGGAGCAAAAAAGAACAGTCAAAAGACCTGTGTAACAAGGTAATGAAACTTTACAAAGATGGAAAAGGATATAAAAAGATATCCAAAGCCTTGAATATGCCAGCCAGTACTGTTCAATCATTTAATAAGAAGTGGAAAATTTGGGAACCTCTTGATACCAAGCCAAGGTCAGGTAGATCAAGAAAGATTTCAGCCACAACTCCCACAGGAATTGTTCAGGATACAAAGAAAAACCCCACAGGTAACCTCAGGAGAAATACAGGCTGCTCTGGAAAAAGATGGTGTGGTTGTTTTTAAGGAGCACAATACAATGGTACGTGAACAAAAAAGAGCAGCATGGTCAAGTTGCCAGAAAGATGCCTTTACTGCACAAGTTCCAAGGAAAAGCCTGGTTACAATATGCCCAACACCTTGACATGCCTCATTGGGCTTTTTTATGACATTGGCGCAGTAAAGGCTTCCTTCTGGCAGCTCAACCATGAAGCTCTTTTTTGTTCAAGTATCATTGAATTGTGCTCCTTAAAAACAACCACACTGTCTTTTTGGAGAGCAGCCTGTATTTCTCCTGAGGATACCTGTTGGGTTTTCTTTGTATCCTGGGCAATTCTTCTACCAGTTGTGGCTGCAATCTTTCTTGGTTTACCTGACCTTGGCTTGGTTTTAAAAGAGCCCCGAATTTTCCACTTCTTAAAAAGGGATTAAACAGTACTGACTGGCATATTCAAGGCGTTGGGTATTTTTTTTATATGCTTTTCCATCTTTATAAAGTTCCATTACTTTGTTACGCAAGTCTTTTGACTGTTCTACCTCCTCATTGCTTAGTATCTAGCCTGCTTAGTGCTTAGTGAGAGCTAACAAACTCATTGACTATTTATACACAGACACTAATTGAGATTTAAAAAGCCACAAATGTGAGAAATTAACCTTTAATTGCCATTTTAACCTGTGTGTATGCCACCTTCTGTGTCTGTACCAAGGCCAAACATTCCAGGGTATGTAAACTTTTTATCAGGGCCATTTGGGTGATTTCTGTTATCATTATGATTTAAAAAGGATCCAAAAAACTATGTGATAATAAATGTCTTCATGTGATTGCTATCCCTAAAGTGATTGTAAAGCTTCGATTTAAAAAAAAACAAAAAAAACCCCAAACATATCATACTTACCTTCACAGTGCAGTTCGTTTTGCACAGAGTGGCCCTGAACACCATCTTCTAGGGGCCCTTGGCGGCTCTCGTGGATCCTCCCCACATCAGATAACCCCTAGGAGAAGCGCTTTCCCGGGGGGTTACCTTGCGAGTGCGCTCCCGAGTCCATTATTCGGCGTCTATAGCTGCCGAATATATGACTTGGCCCTGCCCCCAGGCGCCCGCGTCATTGGATTTGATTGACAGCAGTGGAAGCCAATGGCTGCACAGCTATCAATCTATCCAATCAAGAGCCAGGACCCCGTGGAGAGAGGGACGGCGCATGCCCGCTGAGGGAAATTCGGGGCTCAGGTAAATAAAACGGGGGGAGGGGCTGATGATTGCCAGGTGTTTTTTCACCTTAATGCATAGGATGCATTAAGGTGAAAAAACATGAGGGTTTATAAACCTTTTAAATCAAAGACAGTTTTTTGGTATGATCAGTTATATTTTCAATATTTCTGCAGGGGTATGCAAACTTTTGAACTCAACCAAATGCCTATGCTGTGTGTGAGAAATAGCTTGTTAAATTGACAACTTTGTGAAAAAAGTTGTGTGCAGTCACGTTGGAACAGGAAGGGGCCAGCCCCAAACTGTTCCCACAAAGTTGGGAGCATGAAATTGTCCAAAATGTCTTGGTATGCTGACGCTTTAAGAGTTCCCTTCACTGGAACTAAGGGGCCAAGACCAACCCCTGAAAAACAACCCCACACCATAATCCCCCCTCCACCAAATGATTTGGACCCGTGCACAAAGCAAAAAAACATGGATGAGAGAGTTTGGGGTGGAGGAATTTGACTGGCCTGTACAGAGTCCTGACCTCAACCCGATACAGAGACTGTGAGCAAGGCCTTCTCGTACACATCACAAATGTGCTTCTGGAAGAATGGTCAAACATTCTCTTAGACCCACTCCTAAACCTTGGGGACAGCCTTCCCAGAAGAGTTGAAGCTGTTATAGCTGCAAAGGGTGGGCCAACTTATTATAGGACCCTACGGACTAAGACTGGGATGTCATTAAAGTTCATGTGTGTGTAAAGGCAGGTGTCTCAATAATTTTGACAATATAGAGTATCTGCAGTTGAGGACATTTCTGCCTATGGCCAACTTAAGAACTGAAGTTAAAACCTCTCAATCACCAATCAGAATAAATACATTTGGTTAGTAAATATGAGGAAATAATTCCAGTTCTTACAGTGTATTTATAGCCAAAATGTTTTATTCATGCATTAATAATTAACATCCTCACCGGTTTATTTTTTGCAAACTGTCCCATTGGGGAGATTTCCCTTCAAGAGGAAGTAAACCCTGATGGGTTTTACCTCCTCATTTGCTCCCTGCAAAGCCTGCAAATTAAAAGTATAATGGGCTAGTATGCATTGCATACTAGCCCATTATTTGACACTTACCTGAAAACGAAGCCCGCACTGTCCCATGTGCAGGCCGCGTCCATCTTCACCCCTCTTCCTTCCGGGGCCGCGGACTCCGGCTCTGTGACTGTTAGGAGATATTGTTTAGGAGATATTTCCACTACCTATAGGCAAGCCTTATTCTAGGCTTATCTATAGGTAGAAGTCACTCAAAAGCATTTACAACCACTTTAACTTCCTCTATTGGAAAAAAAAACAAGAAGGGAGAAGTAGTCTCTCCAAATTCCCTCTCTGGTATTCAGGTGGAAGATTTCCCCTCACCTCTTTTTCCAGTGACAACTCAAATATATTGATTTTGCATCACTTTCTATCTCAGTGGTAATGCTCACCAGGACAAATAGAGAGGGTGAGTCTCCACAATAGGGCCCAGACTGCAGTAAAAATGTGACACAGGTGGGTACTAATCCTTCTTTACTATATCCAAAAAACACCCCATAAATTTTAAAAACAATTTTATATATCAGACTTTACTATAACAGAGTATTTGCTAAAAAGATAATGCTACGTTGTTTTTTTTAAATACTGAATACAACTGTTCAAGTATAAATGATTCTGTATTGTTGTGTATATCCTGCATTGTCATAGCTGTATATGTTGTAGTACCTGTTATACTCAGATCTCGGTGTTCAGGCTCCTTTAATGAGTCGTGTGTCCAGGTCACCCGCACCGAGGACTTCAGAGACTTCCAAGGAATAACACACTCACTTATAGCATCAAATAGTTTCTCATCATTGGTCTGAATAATTTTCTTGGTTGAAGGTAAAATTGGATTGTTCGGTTTTACATTACTCCATATAATGTTAATGTTTTGAGGATAAAACTTCCTTAAAATGAGAGAACACAGCACTCGGTCTGATCCAGAAGGGGTCACTTTTATATCTGTCTCCTGGGGGGCCACTGGGGGGGAATAAGAGAAATAAAAAAAGTAAATCATTCTGTTGCTCAGCACATGTCCTGTCAGATAGAAATTTCCTGTATGAGATATCACCGGGCTCAAAATATGTGCCAAAAACATGAGCAGTACTGTACGGAGACTCTGCCAGTCATTTTTTTTCTGCATTTAACCCCTGGGACATCCCTATACGGTATATGTTTCCCCCATGCTGAGCTGCACAAGATTATTACAGGTTTGTGTGGGGATCATTCTTTCTTTGTAACAGAAACATTGCTATTGACATTAGTTTGGCAGCACAGTGGCTAAGTGGTTAGCACTTCCACCTGGCAGCACTAGGGTCTTCAGTTCAAATCCCAACCAGGACCCTGCCTGGAGTTTGTATGTTCTCCATGTGCCTATGTGGATTTCCTCCCACAATAGACATGCTGGTAGGTTAATTTGCACTAGTATGTGCATAACTCCAAACTTTTTGAGATGCGAACGAGGGACACCTACTAGCGAAAGTATGTAGGCATAGGACACACCCCCTGCCACGCCCCCTTAAAAGGAGGATTATTAAAAAACAAACAAAAAAAAAACAGTTAGTTAAACAAGTGTTTCTCAACTCCAGTCCTCAAGGCGCACCAACAGGTCCAGGATATCCAACCTCCCGCAGCATTTTTTACTGACAAAACATAGAAAATTTACTGGCGGACCGCCTTTTTTACTGGCAACCTGAGAAATTACAGAACTCCTATTGAAAACTAACAGTAAATATTTGAACAGTATAAACATGATATGGAAACACTGGCAATACCTATAACAAAGTAATTTGCTTGATTTACACGTAAAAAGTCGTCACAACATGAAATTATCATCCCCTGATATTTACTGGCAGTTGTAAAAAAATCACTGATTTTTACAAGCTGTCAGTAAATTTACTCTCGGTTGGCAACCCTAAACAGGTCATGTTTTCAGGATTTCCCTCAGATGAAGCGGCTGTGGTAATTACTAAGGCAGTGAAACTGATCAAATCACCTGTGCAAAGTAATGGGAAGCCTGAAAACATGACCTGTTGGGGACGCATTGAGGACTGGAGTTGAGAAACACTGAGTTAAACCCACAAGTGCTTTTTTTACCACTACTTTTCCTTTATATTGGCTTTTGACATTTACAAATTCAGCAATTTAGAATTTGGATGAAAGGTTTAGCTCTGGGAAACACTTTTTAAAAGATAAAAAGTACATTTTACATACAACTATATAGGTCAGACCAAAATGAGGGGCACATGAGGAGGAAAGAGGGACAGAGGGACTTTGCTCCAAATCAGGGACAGCTGGGAGCTATGAGTATGTGAGTATGAATGAGAGTTAGGGACCATAGATTGTAAGCTCCTTGAGGGCAGGAACTGATGTAAATGTACAATATATATGTAAAGTGTTGTGTAAATTGATGGGGCTATTTTAGCTCAGCAAGAAGAGACACTCATCAGTTTTCTATGTTGCTTCATTTCTATGATATCACCCTAAGAACTAGATAAATGTATATAGTTTTCAGGATACAAGCAGGGATCTTAAATTTCCTAACTAGATTTAGTTTGTACAGCACAACGTATCATATACAATTGTCTTTTATGCAGAATATTTGTGATCACTTTGATTCATCCTTTTCTGCATTTCAGTGCTTCTGATCCCCAGCAACCTCTTTGCAGCCATTTCCTGTCTACATGCATTACAGCAATTGGCTGCATGACTTTTCTTGGGGCAGGTTTCCTGATGGTGATAACTGTGGACCATGCCTTTGCAAAGTGACAACACAGGAAAACAATTAAAAGTAGTAATAAAGTGTGGCGCTAACGAATGGTGGGACACTTGCTAATAGTCAGGTAAAAGTGGTCTTTACAGAGAAGTGTTAAAACTTGAAGTGTATACTTATTAAATGAGTGGTAATTGTTTTGTAAAACATCCCAAAACAACATTTGAAAAATATAAAGAATATAAAGTAGCAGTGAGTGCTTAGGTGTGTGAGAAAGTGAATACTCAATAACAACCTATAAGTTAATTGAGGGACAATTGTGCATAAGGTACCATATTCAAAAAAGTAATACAACAAAATAGTTATACAAAGTATCACAGTATACTGAGTGTGTAGCTCAGCAAGAATAGTGTTCATCTGGGCAAAAGCCAGGAGAAAGGACGTCAAAGTCCCTAAAGGAGGGTAAGTATATATGGATACTGAAAGTCTGTTGTTAGATAGATGGGGTACTCATAGCTAACCCCACAGCCGTCTGGGCATAGGCCGTATTCGTGTGAAGTGATTAAAGACTGTTTTAAAGGGATCCTTAAATACAGGTGGATTCTTCACTCATGTGGATGGTCTTAACATAGAGAAAGAAAAGCAAAAGGATGCCCTTACCAGATAAGGTGGACTCACAGGCCCTTGGCGGTGAGTCAAACAAGCTTTTACACTGTGTGCTGGGGTATGAAGCCTTTGAAGGCGAAACGCGTCGGATTTCTATGACTACACCCCACCACTACTCACTGCGCTGTTTTTACACTACTTTTTATGCCTTTTTAGATTACTTTGTTACTTTGAGCCGAGTTTTTACTGCCCTCGCTTGTAACTTTTCGGAGTGTACTCCTTAATAAAACGCTATAACGCTTTTTACAAATAAGGATTTACACTATGTGGAAGTTTTTTTCTTTCCCCTGTTTGCTCGTTCATGTGATGGGTCACTGAGGAAACGATCACTCGGTGACCGAAGCCGAATCCTGGAGGCTCTTGATCCCAATTTGGCATACCATCTGATGACTTCTGATGAGATTCTACACAAGATCTCCTTACAGATCGTCACCCCATACCGCTTGACGGTACAAGCTCGTTTGACTCACCGCCAAGGGCCTGTGAGTCCACCTTATCTGGTAAGGGCATCCTTTTGCTTTTCTTTCTCTATGTTAAGACCATCCACATGAGTGAAGAATCCACCTGTATTTAAGGATCCCTTTAAAACAGTCTTTATTCACTTCACACGAAGACGGCCTACGCCCAGACGGCTGTGGGGTTAGCTATGAGTACCCCATCTATCTAACAACAGACTTTCAGTATCCATATATACTTACCCTCCTTTAGGGACTCTGACGTCCTTTCTCCTGGCTTTTGCCCAGATGAACACTATTCTCGCTGAGCTACACACTCAGTATACTGTGATACTTTGTATAATTATTTTGTTGTATTGCTTTTTTGAATATGGTACCTTATGCACAATTGTCCCTCAATTAACTTATAGGTTGTTATTGAGTATTCACTCTTTCATACACCTAAGCACTCACTGCTACTTTATATTCTTTATATTTTTCAAATGTTGTTTTGGGATGTTTTACAAAACAATTACCACTCATTTAATAAGTATACACTTCAAGTTTTAACACTTCTCTGTAGAGACCACTGTTACCTGACTATTAACAAGTGTCCCACCATTCGTTAGCGCCACACTTTATTACTACTTTTATATTTACAACGGTCAGATTGTTGTGTCGGCTGCTTTACTTTGTTTATAGATTGTTTGTCTTAGGAGCTGGCGCAATTTTTACACCCTTTTTTGTACAGGAAAACAATTGGCAAACAGGACAAGGTGTTGTCAACCTGTAACTGGAGGCATCTTAACAAGGGTCTCCACAGTAGGATCACTGGGAAAAGCTGCAGCATAAAGTGAAGTTAAACTCTCATTTAAAAAAATGCAGACAGGTAGAGTTTCTATCCCTAGTGGTCATTTGTGTTATAAATGCATCTCCCTGCCTGTCAGCGGTAATGTACTCTGAGTGGCGAATGTGCAGCTCAAAGTACATTTACAACACGGTTTTGTGCCATTATGAAGTGATTTGTAGTGCGCATGCACAGAAGAGATGTTTTGTAAGGCCTGGCTATTCTAGCAGCCGAACAGAATGAACCTGAAAGAAAGACTGTGAGAAAAATGGAAGCCTGACAGGTAAATTTGCCATAATTGCACTATATGATCCATACTAGCACATTATGGCATAAACCTCCTGGGGGGGGTATTTAACCACTTCACTACCCGCCTATAGTCATATGACATCCTGGGATGGGATCTCCCATCCTGGGGGGACGTCATATGACATCCTGGGATTCCCGGCCGTCTAGGGGGCGCGCGCGCCCGCCGCGCTGCTCGGGACCCGGTGCGTGTGCCCGGCGGCCGCGATGTCCGCCGGGCACCCGCGATTGCCCGTTAACCGGGCCGGACCGTGGATCTACAGATCCAAAGCCTGTCAGCTCTGAGGAGAGTGATCTGTGTTCCCAGTGTGTTAAAAATGCCATAAATCTATCCCGTATTTTGTAGACGCTATAACTTTTGCTCAAACCAGTCAATATAAGCTTATTGCGATTTTTTTTTACCAAAAATATGTAAAAAAAAAATTGGGATATTTAATATAGCAAAAAGTAAAAAAAAATATTGTGTTTTTTTCAAAATTGTCACTCTTCTTTTGTTTATAGCGCAAAAAATAAAAACTGCAGAGGCAATCAAATACCACCAAAAGAAAGCTCTATTTGTGGGGGAAAAAAGGACGTCAATTTTTTTTGGGTACAACGTCGCACGACCGCGCAATTGTCGTTTAAAATGCGACAGTGCTGAAAACTAAAAATTGGCCTGGGAAGGAAGGGGGTGAAAATGCCCGGTATTGAACCGGTTAAAAAAAAATATATGGCGAATGTTACTTCTGATTAAAAATAAACATAATAGCTTTTAAAATTACTGAATGATATGTATGGACAGCAGTAGGAATTTTTGTCAGCTATCTGATCACTGACAAGCAGCGTAGAGAAGTTCTACTTATTGCTTTACTTCAGGCTGCTGTTGCCTCTCCAATGGAAGACATTGATATTGCTCTCAATGAGAACTAGACCCCCTGTGTATTACTTTACTTTTGAACAAATGCTGTGCATTTGCACAACTTAGAAACAGGAGGCAATTTTTTAGGTAGGAGATTTCAATGCTAAAAAATGTATGGCGTTTAGTTCTCCAGTGTATTTGCCTCTCTGGCATATGCATGTAGAAAATGATACATTTTTATCACACTATTTATAAATGCATTGTGTTTGCTATTTTGAAAATAATATCTATAAGAAACTCACCGTTTACCCTGGCAGGTCCTGTACTTCGTTCTATTGGATATTCCAGGCTGGGATGTTCCACTCTGCAGATAAATTCCAGATCCTCCTTGTCTGATATCGGTGTGAAGGATAAGGAAGGGGAGCACTGATAGGAGTTATCAGCCATCCTCTTATGTTCTATATCAGGTATATAGTAATTGTGTCTGTTCTGTGTACAGTCAGTTATAGCACCTCCCTTCTTCTCTATCCAAGTCACTCTTAGATTTTTTGAGAGATAACCAGAGATTGTACATCTAACTGTGATCTCCTGGTATAAGTGCAGAATGAATGGAGTTATTCCTTGAATTTTTGGCCGCAATGGGAAATCTATAGAATATGGAGATGAAATCGTCAGTATCAAGAATGTACAGAGATTACTTTACACAAATACCATATTGTGTTTGGACACTTTTAAAATGAAAAAAATATATACATATAGAGAGAGACACACACACAATACAATTACAACACAATTCAATACAAGAGGGGCAAGGGTCCCAGCCTGTGATATATATATATATATATATATATATATATATATATATATATATATATATATATATATATATATATATATACACACACAGTATATACTGTATATATGTGTATATGTATTTCTTTCCTCACCTGGATCTTGTAGAGATATCTCTCTGTATTCTGGACTCCCCATGGATGGATGGTCCCATGCCACTCTGACTCTGAATTGTGGGTTCTCACAAAGATTTCCAGGGATTGTACACTGACTGGTGACAGTAAATGTGCCATCCGGATTATCACTGATTGCCTCAGTTGATTTCTTCTTCTCTTGGGTTGGTCCATAGATCCAAGTGATGTTTATTCCTTTTGGGTAAAAGCCGGAAAGTCTGAAAGATGCCACCATATCTCCTGAGTCATTAATGGGTATTTGTATGGACTGCTGGATTTCAGGCTTAGCTGTACAAAGAGAAAAATGTAATTAACTATAAACACCCGCGCCCCCTGTGAAAATAATAATATGAAAAACATACAGCTGCTGTAATAAACACCAAAGTGGCAGAAATTAAACAAATACAGTATACAAAAAAAGCCTTTGCACTTAATTTAAAAAATGTGAATGACAGAAAGCCAATAAAAGTCCTAAAAAACATAGTGTGTTCTTAAATACCCACGTACTTCAGTAACATAAATATGTGCCACACTTCACCGTCTCCAAAGCAAACTCTCCGCACTCACCAGATTGATTTGACCTCTTGTGAAAACAAGAAAGTCAAAAATGTGCCTGCTGATGTAATAATACACCACTAGACCAGGGATGGAAGTCAGGAACACCGCACCACCAAAGTAATTACCCATTAATACTGTTTCCAATGTTGCTTCAACCGATCCCTCTTTACCTCAGTTTGATCCTCTCAGAGTAAAAATAGTAAAATAAAGTCGGCGCTCTTTGAGTGAAATTTAGACAGCCGCGTGCAAAAAGTGTAAATATACAGTACACCAATAACCAAATTAAAACAAAAATCCACCGCTAAAATAATAATAATGTCCACAAAAATGTGACCATAAAATGAAGTTTGTCAAAACAACAAAAATAAACAGTTCATATTGTTATGGGTGTAAAACATACAGTATAAAAGTATTCCACTTCAGCCTTCACCCAACGCTGGTTTTTGGTTGGTGACACCACGCTGATAACTCTGGTACTATCCCCTGGTGGAGTGGAGTAGAGCAGTCTGGTCCTGACATCTGTGAAGCGTGAGTGGTGATGCTGGATGCCATTTACACAAAGCGCTTATTGCTGTTGTAGTAATAGACAGCATATCCTTCTGGTGAGTGTGTATTTTTACAATAGGTGAAGGATTGGCACTACGGGTGTTTCCAAGTGTTGAGTGAAAGCTGAAGTGGAGCACTTTTATGTTTTACACCCATAACAATATGAACTGTTTATTTTTGTATAAATTTTGTAAATAAAGAAATATTAAAAGGAGAAGCCGCCTACAGTGTAAAATAGTTTTATTTGAATTAAAAGTCACTAAAATTGCAGGTACACTATAAACATGAGGTCTAGGATTCGCTGTGTAAGGCTCGGTTCGCACTGCAGCAATGCGGGAACCCTGTGAATCCACTGCAGGTCCCCGAATCGCATGTTTCCCTGCGGCAGTTAACACTGCCCTATGCAAACTGCTGGGAGTGTCAATTAAAAGTTAATGACACCCCCAAATCAGTTTGCACATCGCAGTGCGAACTGTAAATTCAGACAGGAATCGGATTGCATGGGAGACCCCTGTGTTGATTGTCAGCCAATATTTTTTTTATTTATTTATTATTTATATTATACATTTATTATTTATACTCACCCAGCACTTCTATGGGTCCAGTTGTCTTCTCTATCGGTTCCTCCAGACTGGGATGGCTCACTTTACAGATGACCTCTGACCCCTGATCCTCTGGTGATGGGATGACCTCTAGAAGTTCTGTACATGTAAATGTTTTATCCGGATGCTGAGATTTGCTGTTGGTAATTTTGTATTTGTCACTGTTAACTATATGAACGAGTTCTTCCTTTTCTTTTTCTTTCTTAAACCATTTCACAGTCAGCTTATCGGGGTAAAAGTGTGAGATTGTACATTGCAGTTGTGTCTGTTTGTTGACAAACAGTTCTGATATTGTCTTCATCTCCACTTCTGGCCTTGATAGAAAATCTGGAAAAGATGATATCAAAGATATTCTTTTTTTTGTGCAGTTAAAGTGTATGCAGAAATGTATGTAGAACTAGCCCAATCAAATCCCTTGTTTTTAATACATTAGGAAATAATTCAATACTTTTGTCAGGTTTTATTGCTGGTTCTGCTGCGACTACTCCAGAGGTCTGTCCGAACATTTTATACCTGTGACTCCAAGGAAAGAAATGAGATAAAAGGGTGTTACTATGACATCACAGACAGCAATAAAAACCTCACAGAGAGTCTACAAGTATTTGCTGCTGCCTGTTCCCATACCAGACAGATTTCCCTATTGATCGCTGTCCCTGAGCCATCCTCTGGACTGAAAGTGAAAAGAAATCTCTCTAATTCAGTAGTAGTATCTGTCTTGGTAAACAGTTGAAATATTATTGTAACTTCGGCCATTTGATCACGTTTCTCAGGGATCCTCTCTCCTGAACGATGGTGAACTTTTTTTATTTCTTGCACTATTCTCCTTATAGTTGTATCACATACACTTATACATACTCGAGGCTGTATATGTTCTTGTATGATTGGAAGTTTAGGTGAATATGTTATTGCAATTCACTTCACTTGTAAATAAGTGCATCAGGGTGTAATTTACTGAAGCATGACACATAGGGGTTGATTTACTAAAGACAAATAGACTGTGCACTTTGCAAAGTCCAGAATTTAGTAAATGAGCAGAAGTTCTGCTGGCTCCCATCATCTAATAAAGTGCAAGCAGAAATGCTGTTTTTTCTTTTTCTTACACGTGATTGGGTATTCTTTCTAAGTGGATCTTTATGTAATTTACTAAGCTCTGGAGCAACCGCACTTTTCAAAGTGCACAGTCTATTTACCTTTAGTAAATCAACCTTATAAAGTATGATGAAGGATAGTAAAATTAAGCGGTACTAGGGCACATTTACTAAAATGTTAATTGTGAAGTTAATTTAAAACCAGGTGTGGTAATTTCAAATACCTTGTGGAAATAGTCTGTTTTTATTTATTTTTTTTAAATGCAGCACCCCCATTGTCCTGAATGCAGCACCCCTTTGTCCTGAATGCAGCACCCCCTTTGTCCAGAATGCAGCACCCCCTTTGTCCTGAATGCAGCACCCCATTGTCCTGAATGCAGCACCCCATTGTCCTGAATGCAGCACCCCTTTGTCCTGAATGCAGCACCCCATTGTCCTGAATGCAGCACCCCCGTTGTCCTTAATGCAGCACCCCTTTGTCCTGAATGCAGCACCCCATTGTCCTGAATGCAGCACCCCTTTGTCCTGAATGCAGCACCCCTTTGTCCTGAATGCAGCACCCCTTTGTCCTGAATGCAGCACCCCCATTGTCCTGAATGCAGCACCCCCATTGTCCTGAATGCAGCACCCCTTTGCCCTGAATGCAGCACCCCCGTTGTCCTGAATGCAGCACCCCCATTGTCCTGAATGCAGCACCCCATTGTCCTGAATGCTGCACCCCCATTGTCCTGAATGCTGCACCCCCATTGTCCTGAATGCAGCACCCCTTTGTCTTGAATGCAGCACCCATTTGTCCTGAATGCAGCACCCCCGTTGTCCTGAAGACTCACCATTGCCATCAGTGCAGCCTGATTCATGCACATCTGCAGCCTTGGAGGAGACAGGGAGGGGGGCGGGACGAGCGCCGACAGACATACAGGAGAAACTCCTGTTTTATCGGCGGCCTCTTTAATGGAAAGTCCCACCTCCTGTGATGGACACAACAGTCATCCAATGGCAACGCAGGAGACGGGACTTTCTGTTACAGAGGTCGCCGTGTAAACAGGAAATACTCCTGTATGGCACTCGTCCCGCCCCCTCCCTGTCCCCTCATAGGCAGCAAGCATGTACATCTTTTGTGGCCCCTGGTGCTCGGGGATTCATTGGGGGCCACAAAAGATATACATGTCAAAATGACCAAGCGGGCCATCTGAAAACCGGAACGCGGGCCGCGACTGGTCTGCGGGCCGGACTTTGGACATGCCTGACCTAGAACCTACGTGAAGTGCTGACAGTTATGATAATTTTTGTAATCTTTTAGATTGTAAACTCTAATGAGCAGAGACCTCTGATCCTTCCTATATTGAACTGTATTGTCTCCCTTGGCACTATATAAATCCTGTATAATAATAAACTGAGGTTTGGCGGGCAGTTGTTGGGTTCCCTGAAATGATTTGGATTAGGATCCAAGTAATTGTATCTGTAAGTGCTATCATTACATACTGTTGCTGCACATACAGCACACTTCATACAACTTCATAAAACCTACTTTACATGCTAGACCACTTGCTTTACACATAAAAAAAGTGTTAAAAATTACAAATCCCATGCCTGTGAATGTTGTTACCTCTATTATCTTTATCATCACTTTTCCATTCTCTATGTGACGGGTATTTCAGTTTTTTGTGTTTTACTGAAGCTCGCACAATAGAAGGCTCATCCTCCCGGATCTCCCCTCTGAGGCTTTCACAAGTGCTGGTGGCATTGAAGGTTCCATCTTGGTTCCGATGCATTAGAATGGTAGAGACTATGGGATGGGGCTTTGTGCTTGATGGTGGTTGGATCACCTCCCAGGATATTGTAATATCTTTTGGGTAAAAATGATGAACATCTAAGCTGAAAATACCGCCTGGGGAGCGAGTGATATCCCTCACCTTTGGTAAGCCTGTAACACCAAACAGAACATTCTAAATATATTTCACAGACACAGAGAAAGTGTTCATTTACAGTTATGTGATAGAAGCACCAATATTTTAAGAAACTAAATTTTTAGTAAAGCACATTTGGTAATAAAGAATCAGTAACACATGCTAAAATCAAGATGTCCATATACATGATAGTAATCTGTCAGAATAGGTATAGACAAAGTTGGAAGGAACTCACCCCGTGTATGGAGAATAAATGTCTCCCAAATTTGGATATCAGGAAGGAATGATAATATGATGTCCACTAATGTTTGCGCAACTCACTCAGTTGACTTTTATTCAGTCAGATTTGGTTGAAAATAAAACCATTGTGGATTTTGATCAAATGTATTTTAACCACTTCCGGACCGCCTACGTCGTTTCATGCATGAGATACTGTGGTGCACGCGTGCCGCTGCACACCGGGGGATTGTGGTCCGGAAGAGCCAATGTCGATCCACAGAGAGGCAGAACAGGGATCTGCCTATGTAAACAAGGCTGATCCCCATTCTGACAGGGAACAAAATTGAGATGGGCTGTTCCTAGTAATCAGGAACAGCGATCTGTGTTGTTCCAGTGAGCCCATCCCCCACACAGTTAGAACACACACTGAGGGAACACAGTTAACCCTTTGATTGCCCCCTAGTATTAACCCCTTCCCTGCCAGTGTCATTTATACAGTAATCAGTGTATTTTTATAGAACTGATTACTGTATTGGTGTCACTGGCGCAATGTCGCAGTCCCGCTAAAAAATGCAGATTGCCGCCATTACCAGTAAAAACAATAATTAAAAAAAAAGTCCATAAATCTATCCCCTATTTTGTAGACACTATAACTTTTGCACAAACCAATCAATATACACTTATTGGGATTTTTTTACCAAAAATATGTAGCAGAATACATATTGGCCTAAACTGATAAATACATTTGTTTCTTTTACATTTTTTGGGGGGGATATGTATTATAGCAAAAAGTGAAACTTTTTTTTTTTTTTTTTAAATTGTCGCTCCTTTTTTGTTTATTGCGCAAAAAATAAAATCTGCAGAGGTGATCAAATACCACCAAAAGAAAGCTCTATTTGTGGGGAAAAAAAGGACGTCAATTTTGTTTGTGTACAGCGTCACACGACGCAATTGCCAGTAAAATTGACGCAGTGCCGTATCGCAAAAAATGGCCTGGTCATTAAGGTGGTAAATCCTTCCGGGGCTGAAGTGGTTAATATGTTTTGAAAGTGTATAAATATATAAACTAGTATTGTCAGGTATTATTGTTTATACTGTATGTAGCTACCTTGCCCTAAGCAGGGGTCACTCTTTAACCACTTCAGCCCCGGAAGATTTGCCTGCTTAACCTCCCTGGCAGTATGATTATTTCAGATTTTAGGTGCTGAAAGCGGTACAATTATTTTGCACAGAAATAATAATAAAAATTATATAATAATGTAATCAAATCAAAAACACTGAAATTTGCTCAGTTGCAGAATTTTAGCTTTTGTTACTTTTAGTGTTTGATGACGGATCTCCCCACAAATCACTATCGCTCAATTCTGCAAGTGATTATAATTTATTATCGCTTTTTTCTAGCTGGTCTAAAACCACTTTTGATGTAAAGAGACAGTTTTGGTTGCTATGGACAATCTCCAGTTTCCTGGCAGAAAGAACAGTTTTATATATATAAAACTGCATGCAGAGCACTGGGCAGACCACTAGGGACAAAGGGGATGTGTAGTTATTTGATACAGTACTGTAATCTGTAAGATTACAGTATGCTGTATCTATACTGTGTGTTTTACTTTTGAATTTACCGCCGAACTCCGTCCCCGTGCGTCGCACCGCTCGCAGGGAACGGAGCTCGGCACTGTGAATCGAGCGAGACACAGCGGCTCGCCGATCACAGCGGGGAGACATCGCAGGATCCAGGGGACAAGGTAAGTAAACTCTTCCTGGATCCTGTGATGCAAGCCCGAGTCTGACTCGGGGATACCGCTTTTGGTATAAAAAATCCAACCCGAGCCAGACTCGGGAATACCGCCAGGGAGGTTAATGACCAGGCCATTTTTTGCATTACGGCACTGCGTCACTTTACCTGACAATTGCGCGGTCATGCGATGCTGTACCCAAACAAAATGTACATCCTTTTTTTCCCACAAATAGAGCTTTCTTTTGGTGGTATTTGATCACCTCTGCGGTTTGTTTGTTTTTTGCGCTATAAACAAAAAATGAGTGACAATTTTGAATTAAAAAAAAACAATATTTTGTACTTTTTGCTATACTAAATATCCCCAAGGCGCGCACCAGCTATACCCGCTTAAGGGGCCGATGTACAGCTATGACAGCTCTCAGGACTGTGCCGACCTTCTGCAGTATAATGACGGCGGCTGGTCGGCAAGCAGTTAAAGTGATTGAAAAGTTTCCTTTTTTTTTTAAAATAACAAACAATGGTTTTGCATGGAGCAGCTCTGATCCCCTTTCTTCTCAGTTCTCCTGCTGGCATTCCAGGCCCCTCCCCCCTGCTGAGTGCCCCCAGAGTAAGCTGCTTGCTCTGAGGGAACTCATGCATGCTCGCTCCCAAGCCGCCTCTCTATCTATGCGAGACACAGAACGTGGCTCAACCCTGCTCCCTCCTTACTGGCTGTGATTGACAGCAGCGAGAGCCATTCGCTGCTGTGTCTCAGCCAATGAGGAGGGAGAGACCTGGGAGAGCTTCTGCTCTCAAGCACAACACTGGATCAAGATCAGATTTCAAGTGAGTATAAGGAGGGAACTGCACACTGAAGGTTTTTACCTTCATGCATAAAATTGCGTGAAGGTAAAAAACCTTCAGGCTATAAAACCACTTTAACCACTTACCAACCGGCCCATAGCCGAATGACGGCTGCAGGGCGGTTGGATAACTCTGGGAGGGGGTACTATGACGTCCTCCCAGAATTCCCCTCTCGCGCGCCCCCTGGGGCGCGCACCCGAACACATCCGTGACCGCCGGGTCCGGAGGACCCGGCGCATCACGGATCCCGGTAAATGGCCGCTGATCGCGGCCGTTTACCATGTGATCGCGCCGTCAAATGACGGCGCGATCACATGTAAACAGACCGGCGTCATCTGATGACGCCGGTTCCTCTCCTCCCCCTCTCCTCCCCGCCTGTGTACCGATCGGTACACAGTGACCGGAGAGGCGGATGGATGGATGTCTGCAGCACTGTGGGCTGTATGTGTAGTGCCCATAGCGCTGCACAGAGACATCCAGGCATCCATCCATCCATGCTCAGCCATCCCCACTACACTGCAATGCTGTGCAATACTCTGCAACACCCCCACAATACTCTGCAATACCCCCACAATACTCTGCAATACCCCCACAATACTCTGCAATGCTGTGCAATACTCTGCAACACCCCCACAATACTCTGCAATACTCTGCAATACCCCCACAATACTCTGCAATGCTGTGCAATACTCTGCAATACCCCCACAATACTCTGCAATGCTGTGCAGTACTCTGCAATACCCCCACAATACTCTGCAATACCCCCACAATACTCTGCAATACCCCCACAATACTCTGCAATGCTGTGCAGTACTCTGCAATGCCCCCACAATACTCTGCAATGCCCCCGCCATACTCTGCAATGCCCCCACAATACTCTGCAATGCTGTGCAATACTCTGCAATTCCCTCCGCAATACTCTGCAATGCCCCCGCCATACTCTGCAATGCCCCCGCCATACCCTGCAATGCCCCCGCCATACTCTGCTATGCCCCCGCCATACTCTGCCATGCCCCGCCATACCCCGCCATACTCCGCAATACCCCGCCATACTCCGCAATACCCCGCCATACTCCGCAATACCCCGCCATACTCCGCAATACCCCGCCATACTCCGCAATACCCCGCCATACTCTGCCATACCCTGCCATACCCTGCAATACCCTGCAATACCCCGCCATACTCCGCAATACCCCGCCATACTCCGCAATACCCCGCCATACTCCGCAATACCCCGCCATACTCCGCAATACCCCGCCATACTCTGCCATACTCTGCCATACCCTGCAATACCCCGCCATACTCCGCAATACCCCGCCATACCCCGCCATACTCCGCCATACTCCGCCATACTCCGCCATACTCTGCCATACTCTGCCATACTCTTCCATACTCTGCCATACTCCGCCATACCCCGCCATACTCCGCCATACTCCGCAATACCCCGCCATACCCTGCCATGCTGAGCCATGCTCGGCTGTACACGCCCTCTGTATGTGGCCAGGCTGTGGAAGTCTCACACATGTGGTATTGCCGTACTCAGGAGGAGCAGGGGAATCTATTTTGGGGTGTCATTTTTGGTGTGTACATGTTATGTGGTAGAAATATTGTATAAATGGACAACTTTGTGTTAAAAAAAAAAATGCGTTTTAACCACTTCCCGCCCACCGGCCGTCATACAACATCCTTGACTTTGTGCGGAGATATCTGAATGATGGTTGCAGCTACAGGCATCATTCAGATATCGGCTTTTTCAGCCGGCGATTCCCTACACCATGAGAATGATCATAGCAGCTGTTCCACTGCTTGATCGTTCTTACGGGAGGCGAGAGGGGATGTCCCCCCCTCCCGCGCTTCTACCGACTCACCGCTACGATCGAAGCCAGGATCGTTTTTTTTTTTATTTCAGGCTTCCCAGCCTAGAGGTGAGATGTGGGGTCTTATTGACCCCATATCTCACTGTAAAGAGGACCTGTCATGCCATATTCCTATTACAAGGATGTTTATATTCCTTGTAATAGGAATAAAAGTGGTCAAAATTTTTTTTTTTGGAAAAAAGCATCAAACTAAAATAAATAAAGTAAAATGAACAATAAAAAAAAAAAAAAATTTTTAAAGCGCCCCTGTCCCTGCGTGCTCGCATGCAGAAGCGAACGCATACGTAAGTCCCGCCCACATATGAAAACCATGTTCAAACCACACATGTGAGGTATCGCTGTGATCGGTAGAGCGAGAGTAATAATTTTGGCCCTAGACCTCCTCTGTAACTCAAAACATGTAACCAGTAAAAAATGTTAAAGCGTCGCCTATGGGGATTTTTGAGTAGCAAAGTTTGGCGCCATTCCACAAGCGCGTGCAATTTTGAAAGGTGACATGTTGGGTATCTATTTACTCAGTATAACTTCATCTTTCACATTATGCAAAAACATTAGGCTAACTTTACTGTTTTGGTTTTTGTAAAGCACAAAACAGTTTTTTTTCCTCAAAAAAACGCGTTAAAAAAATTGCTGCGCAAATACCGTGCGAGATAAAAAGTTGCAACAACTGCCATTGTATTCTCTAGGGTCTTTGCTAAAAAACATATATAATGTTGTGGGGTTCTATGTAATTTTCTAGCTAATAAATGATGATTTTTACATGTAGGAGAGAAATGTCAGAATTGGCCTGGAAGCTACAGAACGCCTGAAGGTGCTCCCCTGCATGTTGGGCCTCTGTATGTGGCCACGCTGTGTAAAAGTCTCACACATGTGGTATCGCTGTACTCGGGAGTAATAGCAGAATGTGTTTTGGGGTGTAATTTGTGGTATGCATATGTGGTGTGTGAGAAATAACCTGCTAATATGACAATTTTGTGGGGAAAAAAAAAAGTAAAAAAAAAACCTTGATTTTGCAAAGAATTGTGGGAAAAAATGACAACTTCAAAAATTTCACCATGCATCTTTCTAAATACCTTGGAATGTCTTCTTTCCAAAAAGGTATCATTTGGGGGGTATTTGTACTTTTCTGGCATGTTAGGGTCTCAAGAAATTAGATAGGCCGTCAGTACTTCAGGTGTGATCAATTTTCAGATATTCGCACCATAGCTTTTGGACTCTATAACTTTCACAAAGACCAAATAATATCCACCGATTTGGGTTAATTTTACCAAAGATATGTAGCGGTATAAATTTTGGCCAAAATATATGAAGAAAAATTACTAATTTGCAAAATATTATAACAGAAATGAAGAAAAATGCATTTTTTTTACAGATTTTTCGGTCTTTTTTCTTTTACGGCGCAAAAAATAAAGAACCCAGCGGTGATTAAATACCACCAAAAGAAAGCTCCATTTGTGTGAAAAAAAGGACAAAAATTTCATATAGATACAGTGTTGCATGGCTGAGTAATTGTCATTTAAAATGTGAGAGCACCAAAAGCTGAAAATTGGTCTGGTTATTAAGGGGGTTTAAGTGCCCAGTTGTCAAGTGGTTAAGTTCTACTGGGCTGTAATCAGTCTGTATACAAACAAGTGTAGCGCTGAGAGTGATGCAAAAAGTGAGAAAAAAGAAAATAATGCAATAATAAGAATGCAATATTGAAAACTAAAAATATCATAAAGTTGGCTATACATGCTAATGAATGTCCATGTTGAAAACATCAAAAGTCCGTCATGATATAAACCATTACAGTCACCATGTGAATCGACAGATATAATAATGACAAGACTGTCCCAAAAACTTGAATGAAGGCGTACCAAAGGTACTAAACACACAGTAGGTAATTATAGTATGAAACAGGCAAAATTGTTGCAGCTTTGATGAACACCAAAGAACAATTGTGTGGTCATGGAAGCCTTCAAGAAGATCCACTGTGTGTAGACATACATTTGTGCAGAACCACCACCCGAGTGAATGGAGGCTTTCCGGAAAGTTGGGACCCACAGAGCGTATGCTGTATGGGTCAAATAGGCTTAAATTGCTCACTGGCAATGGAGGGGGAACACCGAAGATAAACTGAAGGTGGAATCCTAGCGGTTCTTTCCCAGGGGCATCTTCTCCATATAAAAGCATAAACGTCCTCGGACATAACCCACATAAAATGAAGAAGGGGCCATATAGCGTAATTCCGTATAAACATGAAAATTTATTCAAAGAGAAACACTTACATCTCAAGGTATAAAAAGCGCTTGTGTGTTAAAATGGCGGCAGTGGAATCCTTCCGACTCGTTTCGTCACACAGGACTTCGTCTATATAGGGACAAAGACCCCTGTGATAAGAATCCAGCTCCCTGAAAATTGTAAATTAGCACTTCCGGGGTCCTCCAAGATGGCGGACCCGAGTGCGTTCCAAGCCTCTCTATTGTATAATCCAACCCCTAGGGCCACGTGGTATCATGTCAGCGTGTCCCCGTTGCTGTAAAGCTGTGACCTCACATCACAGCGTTCGGGATGTACTGCATAATGCAAACCGCCGTGCGTTCCACGGTACTACATACCGCGCATTGGCACGGCGCGGCATCGTCACCAAGTCGTGACGCATGCGCACAACGCGGCATATCCACTGTATATACAATAGGTAGTTACGGAAAGCAGCCCGCTAGTCCGGAACTGACGTAAAGGGGAAGGAGGGGAGGAGGCGGACCCCACGGGATATAACAGTACATCAACCGGAAACATACCAGAAGTGTACGCAATAAGTGTCTATTAAAATCTCGGTGAAATGTTAAATATATCCTTATTTATTTTATAGGAATCATGTCTGTTATATATACAAGGACCCCAAAGAAATGGAATAAAAAAGGGATAAACTTAAATCTAGAAAAGGAGATGGATTCTCAACCTCTTCTTCTTTCTTTTTTTTCACTTTTTGCATCACTCTCAGCGCTACACTTGTTTGTATATGGTCTATAGCAAAATTTCTATTTGTTGTGTTAGCTGCTTAACCTTACTTTGAGCAAGCGCATGTTTTTTTTTGGTTATCTGTAATCAGTCTGAGCTGGGTTAAATGTCCTGCTTTCACACAGGTTACTCTGCTCAGTTTTCACAGGACACAAGAGAGATCTCGCTCACTGTGTCCAATTCAGAAAAGACAGGGGCTGGTAAATGACCGGTCCCTTCCTCCACTCGCCATCCTGACAGATCCCCACAGCTGACGGGAGAGGAGAGGAGGGAAGCCGGCTGTGGGGGATGAGGGGGGCAGAGGAGGAGGACAGGGAGCCGGAAAAGAAGGGGGGGTTGAGGGACATGGAGGGGAGCTGTAGAAGAACGGGGGAGAAGGACATGGAGGGGGGCTGGAGGAGGAGGATACAGGGAACAGTCGGGGGTGATCGGTGCAGCAGGAGGGACAGCTGTGATCACAGATCTCCCTGTATAGCTTTTTAGCCGACAGCCGTAGGAGGGAGAGAAGGGGAAGCGGATGACAGCTATACAGGGAGATCGGTGTTCACAGCTGTCCCTCCTGCTGCACCGATCATCCCCGACTGTGACAATACAGGATCAGCCCCGCAGCCGGGATATTGGGCAGCATTTGCGCGTGTCCAGGAGCCCCACCACGCAGGAGACTTGGGATGTCTGCACATATTTTCCAAAGCATTGTCATAGATAGAACAGCTTGTTTGACATTGCTAAGGTGCCAGATTTATGTCCACTCTTGTACACCACCAACTTTAGAATTAATGCTGTAACTACAGTGCTAATAGACCATGCTCTGGGTCCAGATGCACAGGGACCCAACACTGTCTGACTACAAGGCAATTTATGCATGTAGAAATAGCAAGTGTCAAATAAGTTTGGATGAACTATGCTTAGATATAACTTTGGAACCTCTATATGCTATAAAAGAAATTACTATTCTACACATTAGAGGAATGTGATTTAAATTAGTGATGAGAGAGGCGGGAGGGGTTTTCTTTTGTGGCTTTGTACCGCATAGTTACAGCCGTACCTGGATTAATGCATATAGGTGTAAAACGCTTACATTCATTGGAAATCAGTGATAAGTTGCATGAGACCCGGTTCACACAGGGGCGGCACGACTTGCAGGTCGCCTCAGCGAGGCGACCTGCAAACTACTTCCGCGGCGACTTGCAAAACGACTTCTGTATAGAAGTCTATGCAAGTCGCCCCCAAAGTCGTACAGGAACCTTTTTCTAAGTCGGAGCGACTTGCGTTACTCCGATTAGAATGGTTCCATTGTACAGAACGGGAGGCAACTTGTCAGGCGGCTAGGTCGCCTGACAAGTCGCCCCTGTGTGAACCGGCTCTAAGGGTAATCACGAGTCAGTCATTTAACCACTTGACCACTGGGCACTTAAACCCCCTTCCTAACCAGACCAATTTTCAGCTTTCGGTGCTCTCACATTTTGAATGACAATTACTCAGTCATGCAACACTGTACCCATATGAAATTTTCGTCCTTTTTTTCACACAAATAGAGCTTTCTTTTGGTGGTATTTCATCACCTCTGGGTTTTTTATTTTTTGTGCTCTAAATGAAAAAAGACCGAAAATTTTGTAAAAAAATGAATTTTTCTTCATTTTTATTATAACATTTTGCAAATAAGTAATTTTTCTTCATAAATTTGGGCCAAAATTTATACTGCTACATATCTTTGGTAAAAATAACCTAAATTAGTGGATATTATTTAGTCTGTGTGAAAGTTATAGAGTCTACAAGCTATGGTGCCAATCACTGAAAATTGATCACACCTGATGTACTGAGGCCTATCTCATTTCTTGAGACCCTAACAAGCCAGGCAAGTACAAATACCCACAAAATGACCCCTTTTTGGAAAGTAGACATTCCAAGGTATTTAGTAAGAGGCATGGTGAGTTTTTTGAAGTTGTTATTTTTTCCCACAATTTTTTGCAAAATTAAGATTTTTTTTATTCTTATTTTTTTTCACACCAATTTGTGATTATAACAGGTTATTTCTCTCACATGGCAGGTACATTACACAAATGACACCCCAAAATATATTCTGCTACTCCTCCTGAGCATGGCGATACCACATGTGTGAGACTTTTACACAGCCTGGCCACATACAGAGGCGCAACATTGAAGTAGCACATTCAGGCGTTCTAGGAGCATAAATTACACATCTAATCTCTCAACTACCTATTACACTTTTGAAGGCCCTGGAGCACCAGGACAATGGAAACGCCCACAAAGTGACCCCATTTTGGAAAGCAAACACCCCAACGTATAATCTATGAGGCATAATGAGTCTTTTGAATGGTTCATTTTTTTCCAAAAGTTTTTGGAAAATGTGCAAAAAAAATGAAAACGCATTTTTTTTTACACAAAGTTGTCCATTTATCAGATATTTCCAACACATAGCATGTACATAGCAAAAATGACACCCCAAAATATATTCTGCTACTTCTCTTGAGTATGGCAATACCACATGTGTGATACTTTTACACAGCCTGGCTACATACAGAGGCCCAACATTGAAGTAGCACATTCAGGCGTTCTAGGAGCATAAATTACACATCTAATCTCTCAACCACCTATTACACTTTTGAAGGCCCTGGAGCACCAGGACAATGGAAACGCCCACAAAGTGACCCCATTTTGGAAAGCAAACACCCCAACGTATAATCTATGAGGCATAATTAGTCTTTTGAACAGTTCATTTTTTTCCAGAAGTTTTTGGAAAATGTGAAAAAAAAATGAAAACGCATTTTTTTTACACAAAGTTGTCCATTTCTAAGATATTTCCAACACATAGCATGTACATAGCAAAAATGACACCCCAAAATATATTCTGCTACTCCTCCTGAGTATGGCGATACCACATGTGTGAGACTTTTACACAGCCTGGCTACATACAGAGGCGCAACATTGAAGTAGCACATTCAGGCGTTCTAGGAGCATAAATTACACATCTAATTTCCTTACAATCTATCACATTTTTGAAGGCTCTTCATATTTCTAACACATAGCATGAACATACCAAGAATTACACCCTAAAATACATTCTGCTGAGCAAAGGGTAAACAAAAGATAACCTGTGGTTTTAGTAGTGCAGTTGTCCACAGGAGGAGAGCCCTGATCCAGGCAGCAGGCAGGGACATGGTCAGCGACAGTGAATGGAATTGTCCAGGCAGCAGGCAGGAATATTGTCCATAGTACAGGCAGGGATAATGTCCTTATATAGTCCAGGGTCAGTGCAGGCAGAGACATTGCCAGCAGTGCCAAAATATTGGTCCTGGTAGTAAGCAGGAACATGGTCCAAGTAGCAGGCCAGGAAAGAATGGGGACAGGGGTAGAGGCTTCTCCCACCCAAATCTCTTTGAAGCCTCCGAGTCTCCAGACCCTAAATCTGGGAATGAGAAAACTAAAAAATTAGTTTTCTTCATCCAGAAAAAAAATTCTGGAGCCCCTCACATATGTGAGACCCCTGTGTTCCCACTAGCATAGCAGGGTAAATGATCAGTCCAAGAGGCAGGCAAAAAACGTGGTCAAACAGTCCAGGGTCAGTTTCAGAGCAGGCAGAGGTAGGTACAATTTAGCGTTAGGCATAAGCTTGGTTGTATAACAGGCCAGGGTCAGTTCCAGAGAAGGCAGAGGTATGTTTATCGTTAGGCAGAAGCTTGGTCGTATAACAGGCCAGGGTCAGTTCCGGAGAAGGCAGAGGTATGTTTATCATTAGGCAGAAGCTTGGTCGTATAACAGGCCAGGGTCAATTCCGGAGAAGGCAGAGGTATGTACAGTTCAGCGCAGTGGCATAAGGGGTGTGGAGGAAAATGACAGGAAATGAGAATTACGTTTACCATACTTCTCTAATAATGCAGAGAAGTATGGTAACAGCGGAAACATTCACCTATACAGAGGCCTGGTTGGGGAGGACATTGGGAAAGTGGCGTTCGTGGAGTCTGCTCACGGAATCAGAGCGAATAACTTCTGGTGGGCTTTCAGGGTAAAAAAGGGTGGAGATTACTTGTTCCTGGTAGTGCAGATAGGATACGGGGTTCTCTGTAGATTTTTGGTAAATAACATAAGTGTTATACATGGCCAAACTGAAAAAATAAATGGACACTTTTTTATACCAGTGGCGGGATTTTCTCGTGGGAAGGTAGGGTTTAATCATCTGATCGTTGAAGTCCACTCCCCCATAAACAAATTATAATCGTAAACACAAGCAGGTTTCTGGACTGGGCCGTTTCTTCTTGGGACTTCCACGTAGGTGTCATTATGGATTGTCGTGAGCATGTGGACGTTTCGTCTGTCCCTCCACTTGACAGCTAATAGCTCCTGGTTCCGCAAAGATGCCGTCTCCAATCGGCATAGCCTTTCATTGACCAGTTTTTGCGGGAAGCCTTTTCTATTCGTTCTTACGGTACCACATGCTGGGGTGTCTCTCCGGTGAAGATTGCGGAAGAGGGGCAAGCTACTATAAAAATTATCCACATAAAAAGGTGGTACCCCTTTCCAAGGAGTGGATAAACAAGCTCCCAGACAACTTTGCCGCTGGCTCCAATATATTCTGGACATTCAGGGGGATGCAGTTGGGTGTCCTTCCCTTCGTACACCCGGAAGGCGTAAATGTACCCCGTGGCTCGGTCGCAAAGTTTGTACATTTTTACCCCATATCGGGCCCTTTTGCTGGGGATAAATTGTTTGATGCCGAGCCTGCCGGAGAATTTTACAAGGGACTCAGCCACGGAAATATTCTGTTCGGGGGTATATAATTGGGGACATTTTTCAGCAAAATAATTTAGGAGTGGCCGAAGTTTGAATAATTTGTCAAATGCTGGGTCATTTCGGGGAGGGCACTGGGTGTTGTCATTGTAGTGGAAAAGCGCAAAATCATAAGGTATCTTGATCTTGGCATTATCGAAGAGAAGAGTGGCATGTGGTGGACGGGGTTAGTTGACCAATATGAGTACATTTCGTTTTTTTTGTGAGTCCCATTGTAAAAGTTAGGCCCAAGAAAATTTGAAATTCCTCTATGGTAAGCTCTCTCCACTCAAAGGGACAGGCATACCTAGAGCCAGGGTTGCTTACTATGTACTGCTGTGCATAGAGGTTGCACTGGGCCACAATGGACGATAGTAATTCTTCGGTAAAAAAAAAAAATCAAGCATCACAAAATCATCGGTGTTCACCTGGACACCTGGCTGGGCAGTAAAAGTGAGATATTTGCTGCTCCGGAATGAGGGGGAAGCCACAGGGGGTTTTGAAGGGCATAGGGAAGGGTGGCATGGCCTCTATCCTTTTGTGGCTTAGAGGACACCCTACTGGTACCTGGCCTTTGTTGCGGTGGCACTGCGCTTGAGGTGGGCGGCACTGCGCTTGAGGTGGACGGCACAGCTGTTGAGGTGGACGGCACAGCTCTTGAGGTGGACGGCACAGCTCTTGAGGTGGACGGCACTGCGCTCGAGGTGGTCGTAGGCTGCTGCTCCACGCCAGAACGCCTTCCTTTCACGGGCACACGTTCCTCTTCTGATTCTGTATCAGACTCACTGCTTGTCACAGGTTCATAGGCTGAATCCGAATCGGACAGAGACTCAGAGAGCTCCCCGCTGCTCTCATCGGTCATGCTGAGACGCTGGTAGGCCTCCTCGGCCGTAAATAATTTTTTTGCCATACTGGTGGCTGGTGAGGTTGATGTGGCGCAGATGAGCACTGATGGGCACAGGTGGCACTGATGTGGCACTGGAGTGGGACTGGTGTGGCTCTGGTTGCACTGTAGTGGGACTAGTGTGGCTCTGGTTGCACTGTAGTGGGACTGGTGTGGCTCTGGTTGCACTGGTGTGGCTCTGGTGGCACAGAGGTGGCACTGGTGGGTTCAGGCGGCACTGGTGGGCTCAGGCAGCACTGGTGGGCACAGGCAGCACTGGTGGGCACAGGCGGCACTGATGTGGCACTGCAGTGGCGCAGATGAGCACAAGTGGCACTGATGGGCACAGGTGGCACTGATGGGCACAGGTGGCACTGATGGGGCACTGGTGTGGCACTGGTGTGCACTGCAGTTGCACTGGTGTGGCTCTGGTTGCACAGAGGTGGCACTGGTGGCACAGAGGTGGTACTGGTGGGCTCAGGCGGCACTGATGTGGCACTGCAGTGGTGCTGATGAGCACAAGTGGCACTGATGGGCACAGGTGGCACTGATGGGCACAGGTGGCACTGGTGTGGTACAGGTGTGGCACTGGTGTACACTGTATTATCACTGGTGTGGCACAGAGGTGGCACAGGTGGTACAGATGGCACAGGTGGCATCCTTATTCCAAAAACCCGCTACAAAACAAAGGGAGAACGAAGATTCGCAGTCCAAGGACCACGGCTATGGAACGCTCTACCTACTCACATTCGCATGGAAGAAAACCATCAGGCCTTCAGAAAGAAACTCAAGACCTACCTCTTCTAAGAAGCTTGACAACACAGGACGAATCCAGCGCCTTGAGGCGATTCAGTTCGCAACTGCAGCGCTATACAAATCATTCATTCATTCATTCAGATGTGGCACAGTTGTCGAACAGATGACACTGTTAGGTACAGATGACACTGTTGGGCACTGTTGTGGCACTGTTGGGCACTACTGTGGCACTGTTGGGCACTGCTGTGGTACTGTTGGGCACTGATAAATGTGTAAAAACTCACTGATTGGCACCGTAAAGCTCTCCTCTCCTCTCATGCTGCATCGGTGTGAGGAGAGGAGAACCTCCTCCTGTAACCTCCTGATGACCCTGCTTTCCCTTTTTGTTTACATTTGTGATCGCTCCGTCATTGGACGGAGCGATCACATGGTAAAGGGCCGCTGTCATTGGCCCTTTACCGCGATCCGTGTTGCCACGGGACCTGGTGAACACGGATGTTCCTGTGTGCGCGCCCGTGGGGGCGCGCAGGAGCTGTTTTCCGGGATCACATCATATGACGTGATCCCAGAGTTATCCAACCGCCCTGCAGCCGTCATTCGGCTGTGGGCGGTTGGCAAGTGGTTAAAGTCCCAACCCCCAGTTCTCCTGTTTGTTTCAATTAGATAGAGATGGAGGCAATTAACCTTACCCAGTCACCGCCTCATTCAAAGTACCAACGATTTCTTTTTCTTCTGGATTAATGCAGATATTTTAGTGCTCAGGCTGAATGGCTTTTTTTTTTTTTTATCCAAAAATAAGTTTTTATTGAAAAACAAGTACATACAGTCCAAAAATCTTCAGGTAAGTTATACAAAATAAATGGGCACAATTCCAGAAATAGATTTGAGTATATACATTAATATAGTCCCCACTACCAAATAATAAAATTACTATGTCTATTTTCTCTCTGATCCCTTCCCTTTGTCCTCAGCAGGCAGGGCTTTCAAGCACTATTCAAATCTAATGCAGGGTACAAAATGCATTCAACCACTATTAAGACGCAATAGCCTATCCATGACCAGGTCCTCTGGGGCAAGCCCAGGAGTACCAAGCCATGGCTCCCAAAGTTTTCAAATTTACTTGAACATCCCCTGTGTTGATACCGTATATACTCGAGTATAAGTCGAATTTTTCAGCCCATTTTTTTGTGCTGAAAGTGCCCCCCTCGACTTATACTCGAGTCAAGCACTTTTCTGCAGCAAAAAATTTAATTTTCCGACCCGATTTTGGGGCCCCGTATCTCAGGGCCACTTAGAGCTAGGAACCCCAAATTTGGTGTGCAAACCCACTGGAACTGGTACCACAACATATCCAAAGCTGGGGTTCCTAGCCCTAAGTGGCCCTGAGATACGGGGCCCCAAAACCGGTCCGGAAAATGTCATTCTCTGCTGCAGAAAAGTGCTTGACATTTTCTGAACTGATTTTTGGGGCCCTGTATCTCAGGGTCACTTGGTGCTAGAAACCCCAGCTTTGGAAATTTTATGGTGCTAGTTCCACTGAGTTTGCACATCAAAGTTGGGGTTCTTAGCACTAAGTGGCCCCGAGATACAGGGCCCCAAATTTGGTCAACTGTGTCCATCTGCAGCAATGTCATTTCGGGACCCTTTGGGTTCAGAGACCCCAAATTTTGGCTGCAGCTAGGGGGCATCTAGGAACCCTTAACTACCGAGTTTGAAGTTCAGGGGACCTATGGCTGCAAATGGGCACAGTGATGCTGCAAATGGGCATTGTTGACCCTCTTTTCCACTTACAGTAGCTGTGCATTTCTCACCCTTGTCTTATACTCAGGTCAATAAGTTTTTCCCATTTTTTTGTGGTAAATTAGGGCCTCGACTTATACTCGGAACGACTTATACTCGAGTATATACGGTATATGATTTTTTCCATTCTCAGTGTATTGCCTAGTGCGGTAACCCATTCCTTGACTGAAGGGGGGCATTTCAGACTTCCAGTGCACCATGATTAACTTACGGGCCATGAAAAAGGCCCTAGTGAGAGCTTCTCTGAGCTTCTCTGACATGAGGGTCCTATTCCAGTTCATCTAGCACATTCAAAATGCAGTGTCTAGGGTCCAATGGAATCGAGACCCCAAACACTGCGCCCAGTGTGTCCACCACCCCCCTCCAGTACGTATGTAATCTGGGGCACCTCCATAACATATGTATTAAATTTCTGTGATCTCTTTTACATCTAGTACAAGTTGGTGTGGAAAGCAGTCCCATATTATGTAATCTATGAGGTGTATAATACGTTCTCAGGAGTGTATATAGTTGCGTTAGTCTTTGCGTTACGTTCAGTGAGCATACTGAAACTGACTGAAGAACCTCCTCCCATTGATCCTCATCTAAGGGTCCAACATCCAGCTCCCATTTTCCTTTCACTATCAAGGGGTGTTTTATAAGGTATTTGTGGAGTAAAGTGCTATAGCTCTGGGAAATGAAGCCTTTAGAGGTTTCAGCACCTTTAACCTCCCTGGCGGTATGATTATTTCGGATTTTAGGTGCTGAAAGCGGTACAATTATTTTGCATGGAAATTTGGCGTTTTATATTGTAGGTCTGTAATTCTTAACAATAACACACTTAAATCTGTCCAAACAAGAGTCTAGTAGATATCCCGGTATGATAAAGTTTGAAACACAAAAACATAAATTATTATATAATAAATAAAAATAAATAATTAAAAAAAATAAAAATAAATAGTAATAAAATAAATTTCCCCACGATTCACTATCGCTCAATTCTGCAAGTGTTCTAATTTACTATCGCTGTTTTCTAGCTGGTCTAAAGCCACTTTTTACGTAAAGGGACACTTTTTGGTTGCTATGGACAATCTCCAGTTTGCAGGCAGAAAGAACAGTATATATATCACATAAAACTGCATGCAGGGCATGGGCCAAAGCACTGGGGACAAAAGGGATGTGAAATCATTTCATACAGTACTGTAAACTGTAAGATTATAGTACTGTATGTGTTATGATTTTGACATTTTTTTGAATTTGCCGCCAGGCTCCGCCCCCGTGCGTCGCGACGAGGACGAGGACAGAGCCCACGGACACTGCGGGGGACATCGCAGGATCCCGGAGACAAGGTAAGTAAAGGCACACCAGGATCCTGCGATGTAATCCCGAGTGTGGCTCGGGGTTACCGCTAATGGTCCTGATTTTTAACCCCGAGCCACACTCGGGAAAACCGCCAGGGAGGTTAAGTAGAGCGATAAGAGGGGTCGAGTCAGTATGCCATTCAGAGGTTTTTGATTGGGTTGTAAATGCATGCCTAAGTTGCATATAATAAAAAAGCATGGAAGCCAGCAGTCTATACAGGTCCCTCAAAGTGTCCAAAGATCGTAATTTTCCTTCGCTTATAATTTGCGTTAAGTAAAAAATACCAAACCTCTTCCACCTCTCCGCATGTTGTAGTTTAGCCAGCTCTGGGTAGGATTCATTTCCCCAAATAGGACTATACTCATTAATGCCTATCGCCTCCTGTATATACTTAGTTTTATTCCATACTTTTTGTATAAGGGCATAAGTGGGGAAACTTTTATGAGGCTTTCCGAAAGCTGAGGCCTCTAGGGCGGTTGGAACAGACTTACCACCTATCGTGTGTAGCATTATATATTCTGAAGCACTAGGGGTTCTGACTGTAAGGTCCCCCTCCATGGCCATGGTACCTATCAAATGTTGCATTTGCAATGCCAAGTAGTAAAGCCATGGATTCGGTAATGCAAGACCACCTTCATCTTTAGGGCATTGTAGATTTTCTAGTTTTATCCTAGGTGGACGATTCTTCCATATCAGTTCACGAAAAATGGCATTCACTATCCTGGAAATCTTTAGTGGAATCACTACTGGTGAATTGTGCAGTATATATAACAATTGAAGCATTAGAATCATTTTAATTAGATTCACCTTGCCTGCAACTGACATACACAGAGCATTCCAGGTCTTGACTCGTAAACGAAATCGTACCAACAGTGGGGAGATATTTAACTGACTATATTCCCTGATCTTAGGAGAAACCTGTATCCCCATTTATCTAAAGGAAGCGGTTATAGGTATATCCCCCACCTTTTCTTCATTTATTAGTTGTACATCATCTATCGGCATTAGGGCTGATTTGGTCCAGTTTATTTTAAGGCCTGAAAATTCCCCAAAACGAACCACTGTATCCATTGTGTTTCTTAGTGATTGATCCGTATCTCCCAAAAGAATCATGGTATCATCGGCATAGAGCATCACCTTCTCCTGTCTATCTCCATAGCAGAAGCCGGTGATATCCTTGTGATCTCTAATCCGTATTGCCAGTGGTTCTATTGCCAGGGCAAACAGCAGGGGGGACAAGGGGTACCCCTGCCGTGTACCCCAGCCCAGAGCAAAGAGTAGCGACATTCTACCCGCTTCTCTAATTATCGCCTGAGGGCAGTGATATAACAAACGCACCCAAGAAATGTATATTTCACCAAAGCCGAATCGCCTCATTACCTCCCATAAATATGGCCATTCCACACTGTCAAAGGCTTTCATTGCGTCTAGTGACAGCAGAGCCCTCTTACCTTTGTTATTTGGCAGGGACTGCATGTTAAGATATAATCTTTTAAGGTTTATTGGCGTGGATTTGTTGGGCATAAACCCCGCCTGATCGGGGTGTATAATTGAGGCAATAGCCTTATTTAACCTGAGAGCCAAAACTTTTGCTAGTATTTTTATATCGGACTGTAGTAGGGATATCGGTCTGTACGAGGCCGGGTCCACTGGGTCCTTGCCTGGTTTTAGAATTAACACAATGTGGGCCTTAGACATGGAGGGCGGTAGGGTATTGTGCTCCCTGGCGGTATTAAAGACATTTAATAGCTTGGGAAGTAGTAGGTTTTATAAATTTCCATGGGGATGCCATCCCTCCTGGGGCTTTACAGTTAGGGAATTCTGCCACCGCCGCCTGCAACTCATTCAGAGTTAAAGGACGTCTAATTCTTTTCTCTGGGAGACCGAGAGATGCGGAAAAACAATTCCATCCAGGTAGCTGGACAGCTCCCCAGGGCTGCTCCTCGAAGAGGAACAGTATAGTGTTTCATAAAATTCTGCCAGCGTTTGGAGTATCTGATCTGGGGAGTGTACCAGCCGCCCCTCAGCCTTCTTTATGGAATCAATTATTGGGGATCTCTGTTCAGAATTAGCTATTCTAGCCAAAAGGGGGCCTGTCGTTTCACCCTCCTCAAAAAAGGCAGTTTTAGAGAAAAACCTCTTTTTGTCCGCCAAGGAGGCCAGCAGGTGCTCGTACGCTGATTGAGCCGACTGCCATGCCTCCCTAGCGGAGTCAGTAGGGTCCTGAACATATTTTGCCTCCAGAGAGTAAGCATGTGATTCCAGTGTTTCCCGTAGTGCTTCAGAATGTTTTTTAATCTTGGTAACCTCATTACTAAGTATTTTCTTAAGATGGGTTTTAAAGACCTCCCATTCTGTAAGGACAGACAATGAGCCCGGTTGACAGGAGAAGAACTTTTTGATATTGCCTTCTAAGTCCTCATGGGAGGTAAATAACTGTAGCCAAAAGGCGTTAAATTTCCACCGTACACTTGGGAGTGGGGATTGGTGGGATACAATAAGATTTATCCCCATATAGGAGTGATCAGATACACACCGAGGTTTGAAAGAAATGTCTAAAACCGAGGAGAGCATAGCCGGATTTCCCACTGCCAAATCTATTCTAGATAATGAGCCGTGTGCTTTTGAGAAACAGGAGAACTGTTTAGCAGTGGGGTTTCGGTGTCTCCATATATCCAACCAACCCACCTCCTGCAACAATCTAGCCAGAGGAGTTGTCCTGTGGGGAGCTGGAGAGCTCGGGCCCGGGTGTTTATCCAAGGCCGGAGCCAGCCAACTATTGAAGTCTCCCACTAGTAACAGCGGGAGGTCCGGCTTCCCCTCCAGAAATTCCAGAAGGAGCCGGAGTACCCGAGCATCAAACGGGGGAGGTATATAAACACAGGCCAATACACATTTCAGAATACCAATGCGACAATGCAAAAATACAAATCTACCCTCCTGGTCTATTTTGTATTCAAATTCCTGATAGTCCAGGGAGCTGTGTATCACTACACTCACCCCCCGAGAAAAGGAGCTGTGAGTGGAGTGGTACGACCACCCAATCCATCTATATTTCATACAACTTTTAGAATCAGACGTTAAATGCGTTTCCTGCAAGCATTTAACCGCAGGAAAAAACTTTTTCAGACATGAGAAAATCATAGTGCGTTTTAGTGGGGGGTTCATGCCCCTAACATTCCAGGAGATCACCGGAGAGCCTGCCATTTCAAAAACAAAGTTAGCTGCAGGGGTGGGCCATGAAGCGGCTTCCTTGTATAGAAACCACCTGGATCCTGGTTGAAGGATTGGTAGTAGCCTTCAGTGGCATCAGGGTTCCATGTGATCGATGAAAAAAAGAATCCTGGACTGCAGAATGGGTTTTGTTGTAAATAATAACAGGGCACAACGGTGCCAATGAACAACAGTGCAACTGCACATGGGTATTTCCATGTACGGTTTGATGCTCTCACTTCAGTGAGAGACCATGCAAAAATAAAAAGTATGGTCAACCTGACAGACCTTGCCAACAGGGCAGGTCCATAGGGCCTAATGCGGCCTAAAAGCAGGCCAACTAAGAAATCACACATCTCAAGTTCAGTGAGGGGGGGTTTCACAGTTCAGTTCCTTTCACTTAAGAGATATAGGATAATCCCCAGCAATTAGGTAACTTGGAGAGAGACAAAGGGTAAAGAAACAAAATTAGAGTTATGGTAGCGACGTTGCAGTCAAAAAAACAATAGGGAGGAGGGAGTATGGCATCCAGGTATACAGACAAACCTCTTTTTGTCCAGTACAATGTCCCGGTCAGTCACCTTCCGCATCCGTGCGGTGACGGCGTAGCACCTGTTCGTTGTGATCTAACCAGGCAGCCGCCTCTCTGGCAGAGTCAAAGAACTGTGCATGACCTTCCACTGTCACTCGCAACTTCGCTGGGTAGAGTATGGCAGTTGCAAGGCTCTGAGGCGCCTCTTTACCTCGCTGAACTTAGCTCTATTTCTCTGCACCTCGGCCGAGAAGTCTGGATAGAACGACACTCTTGCTCCATTAAACTTTACATTGGCCAGCTCCCTAGCGCAGCGTAGCACTGCCTTTGTGTCACGATAGTGTAGCAGCTTGGCCAGCATTGATCTGGGGGGAGCACCTTGTGGAGGAGGCCGCCCCAGCACTCTATGGGCCCTCTCCACTGTAAAAAATGGGGAAAAAGCTTCACGGCCAGCCAGTTCTACACAAACGATGTGGGATCCTTGCCCTCAGATTTCTCAGGGAGGCCAACAATACGGACATTGTTTCTGCGCAAACGGTTTTCCGTGTCCTCTGCTCTGTTGTATGTGTCTTGGGCCAGGCGGTATGCTGCCTTCGCTTCTCGCGCCAGCGGGGGTAATTGCTCCTCTATATCACAAACTCTGCTCTCAACTGCAGTTGCTCTTTCTCTAACCTTTTGAAGGTCTTGTCTAAGGAGAGATACCTCTTCTCTCAGGCCCCCAAACTGCTCCTTCATATCAGTGACTGCACATATGGACAGCCTTTAGAATATCAGCCAATGTGGGTTGCTTCAGGTTCTCTAATATTTCATCCGAGGGTGGGGGGAGGGAGGATGAGTAATGTCTTCTTGAAACTGCACAGGAGTACTGTCTGTATCATGGCCCCATTCAGCCTGTGTAAAATTATCTGCAGCCTCCCTATTGCTTGCCCTCCCCCCCACTTCCTCCGGGCCATGTAATTTCTGTGTATAATATGTCATGTCCCTGTATTGCTCCTTACCCGGTACTTTCAGCTGTTTTTTGCTGGTATTGTCCCTGGGCTTGTCTGTCGTTCGCGGCTTGCACTGTGCTTTGGCTGCTGCAGCGGCGGCGCCATCTTGGGAATCCTGTCCCGCCATCTCCAACGGGCCTCGGCGGGTCTTCCCTCGTGTGTGCAGAGGGCCCGGATGGTGGGGGGTCTCGGAAGCCAGCTGGGGGGCCAAAAAAAGCAGGATCAGGGATGCCAGGAAAGGATCAGACTACGGATCAGGCAGGAGCTGTGAGAAGTCCGTCCTCTCACATGCCGATCTTGGCCACGCCCCCAGGCTGAATGGCTTTATGTGGACAATGATCTATGCCCAATGGTCCATGTGTATATCTTGACCTCCATCCTCTGAGCGCTGATCCTAAAGCTGGTCATACACTGTTAGAATTTTGGTCCATTCAGGGGAATTGGTCAAAAATTCCAAAGGTGGGTGGCCCTGTCAATTACTTAATCAACTTTTGTTTAACCACCTGCCGACCAGCCACCGCAGTTGTACTGTGGCAGAATGGCACGGCTGGGCGAAACAACGTTATGTAACGTCGCTTCGCCCTGTGGCCACTAGGGGCGCCCCCCTGCTCGCCCACAGAGCCGATACGAGTGCCTGGCGGTCGCGATCACCGCCGGGTTCCTGCGATCGCTCCTGCGATGAACCGGGATCTGTGTGTGTAAACAAACAGTTTCCGGTTCTCTGAGGGGAGAAGAGACAGATCGTCTGTTCATACAGAGCATGAACAGGGATCTGTCATCTACCCTACATAGTCCCCTCCCCCCTTCAGTTAGAACACAGAGAGAGAACACAATTAACCCTTTGATCTCCCCCTAGTGTTAACCCCTTCCCTGCCAGTGAGATTTTTACAGTAATCAGTGCATTTGTATAGCACTGATTGCTGTATAAATGCCAATGGTCCCAAAAATGTGTCAAAAGTGTCCAATTTGTCCACCGCAATATCGCACTCCCGATAACAAACGCAGATCACCGCCATTACTAGTAAAAAATAATAATAATAAAAATGCCATAAATCTATCTTCTATTTTGTAGACTCTATAACTTTTGTGCAAACCAATAAATATACCCTTATTGTGATTTTTTTTTTACCAAAAATATGTAGAAGAATACATATCGGCCTAAACTGAGGAAAAAAAATGTTTTCATTTGATCAAAAATGTGGGATATTTTATATAGCAAAAAGTAAAAGATATTGGGGGTTATTTACAAAAGGAGAATCCACTTTGCACTACAAGTGCAAATTACAAGTGCAAAGTGCACTTGAAATTGCACTGAAAGTGCACTAGGAAGTGCAGTTGCTGTAGATCTGAGGAGGACATGCAAGAAAAACAAAAAACAGCATTTTAGCTTGCACATGATTGGATAATAAAATCAGCAGAGCTTCCCCTCATTTCAGATCTACCCCTCAGATCTACAGTGACTACACTTACACGTGCACTTTGCACTTTTAGTTTGCACTTGTAGTGCAAAGTGGATTTGCCTTTAGTAAATAACCCCCCTTGTGTTTTTTTCAAAATTGTCACTCTTCTTTTTTTTATAGCGCAAAAAATAAAAACCTGCAGAAGTGATCAAATACCACCAAAAGAAAGCTCTATTTGTGGGAAAAAAGGGCGACAATTTTGTTTTGGGTATCGCATTGCATGCCCGCGCAATTGCCAGTTAAAGCGACGCAGTGCTGTGTCGCAAAAAATGGCCTGGTCATTGAGCAGCCAAATCTTCCGGGGCTGAAGTGGTTAAAGTATTGAAACGTTTCCAGATACTTACTCTTTTTCTTTTTTTTCATGCATAACACATAGAAGGTGACAGTTCCTAGTACTGAGATCAGCACTGCAGCCACAATTGGAACAAAGGTTTTATATTTTGCTGTCAGATCTAAAAAGTAGAAGAAAACATAAACACAACTGTTTATATCTAACATAGTTGGGAGTCCATCACTTAATGCTTAAAGTTATACTAAATGATTTCCATATTCTTTAAACATAATCCATGCACATCCAATACTTAATGGCCCTGTCATCTATTTTTCATGAATTTGTTTCTTCTTGTGTCTTTCTGCCTCCTTGTAACATCCTTTATGCGCTCATTAACTGTCACACGGTGGAGCAGGCAGACGGCGGGAACCTTTGGCGCGAGTGGAGCCATTTTTTTAAAAAAATTTTTTGGCTCGGTGGCGGGTGTTGTGATTGAGGAGATGGATCTACACTAGGGGCCACTGTTGTTTATTTTTAATAGAGGAATTGTCAAAAACTGCGTCTTTTGTTTTTATTTCTTTAACTAGGTATTAGTATAGTTCTATTCCCTGTGTTGTTTGTTTTTCTTACCGGGGCACGCACTGCGCATGCGCAAGCCACGCTGCGCGCTGTGAATGGCCGAGCAATCTTCTGGGAACTGTGACGTGTCCCAGAAGATTGCAGGGAGGGAGGGGGGAGAGGTGAACTTCCTTCCGCAGCTGGATGCCTCTAAAAATAGGGTATCCGCCCCCCCAAAAAATGACATGCCAAATGTGGCATGTCAGGGGGTCACCTACACTTAAAGAGGAAGTTCCATTTTTGGGTGGAACTCCGCTTTAAGGCAGTACACACAATATGAAAATCGGAAGTAAAACGAACGATCTGCTGATTTTTGGAATGTTAGTACGGAGCTTTCGACAGCTGATTCTGATTTTTTCGTACGACAAAAGCTGGATGTGCAGACTATAACATTTTTGTCGTATGTGAACACAACGTCTGATTTTCGTTTCAGTAGTACGGTTTTCGACCGAAAAAGATTGTAAGAGCAAGACTACACATGCTCAGTAACGAAAGAATACATACAAAATTATTCATACAAAACACCTAGGGGGGGTATTTACTAAAGGCAAATCCACTTTGCACTATAAGTGCACTTGGAAGTAAGGTCGTGTAGATCCGAGGGGGGCATGCAAGGGAAATAAAAAAATGCATTTTAGCTTGCACATGATTGGTTGATAAAATCAGCAGAGCTTCACCTCATTTTTTAGCTTCCCCTCACATCTACAGCAATCTACAGCGACTGCACTAACAAGTGCACTTCCAAGTGCACTTTCAGTGCAATTGTAGTGCAAAGTCGATTTGCCTTTAGTAAATCAACCCCATTACGTCATTTCTGAAGTTGTATTCTGTCTTATGAGAATTTTCATATGGTGAGTAACCTCCTCACTTTCGACATGAGACTAGCATGCCACAAAAAACGGACGTTCTCTGATCTGATCGTGTGTATGACGCTTAAGAGTTGCCAAAATATCCAGTCAGCTTCCATCTATAGCTAGTCTAATACAGGGAAGGACATGAAAGCTGAGTGCTAGAGGGCATTTACTTTCAGTTTTACTAATCAGCCCCTCTGCGGACAGTCATGCCTCCCATCTCAAAGAGACTGATTTCTTTTTACCTGATCCTCTGCTCTTGCAGGCTCCTCCATGGTGCTAGACTGATCCTTGTAGCCTCTTCACCCCCATGCTCCAGTAGTTGGATGGCTCTGACACCATCAAGACTGATGCAGAGACCATAGCCTTGGATGGAAAGGAACAATTCTCTTCTAGACATAGGGGAGAGCCGTTTACAGGGTGAGCGGAGGATCAGGTAAGTAAAACTACTTTAACCTTCCCCTAAACTAGCTAAACTACCATTTAACCTTTGCAATGCAGGGGCAGCCCCACTGCACGGAAATAATTTTTATTTTCCTGGAGTTGGGCTTTAAAGGGGGGAGGGCATGAAGGAAATTATAAATAATCCATCATCATATTGCGTGTTTATCAGTTACCAGCCCTTTGGAATTTAAAGTAAAGTTCACCTATATTGCTGGCCGAGTCACTTGCTAAGGTTTAAAAACAGCACATGCAGCTACATAACACCAGATGTAGTATTATTGCCTGTTCCCAAACATGGTACCACAACAATAATGTTTACAAAGCATAATTTGACAGTTTTCTTTACCTCTGCATTTCACATATAAATATGCTTACAATCATTACACAGTTTCTATATATTTATTTATCTATTTATGTATAGTATGTATTGTAGCTTTTTTTTGCAGTATTCTCTTTAGAAAGTGAATCACTCACCTGTGACTTGTACCTGCAGCCTCTCCACATGTGGGATGTTGAGGGTTGCATGTTCCACCACACATCTCAGCTCCATGTCCCTGTTCTGTTGTGTCGGGATAAAGTAATAGTCGGATTCCACAGCTGAGCTACTGATTCTTCGGGTCTTGGTATTCTTCACCAGGGTGTCATTCAAGAACCAATTCACAACAATGGATTCCGGGTAAAACCCAGAAACACTGCACACCAACATCTGCTCCACATTCAAAATAAATGCTTGGGAAGTAATGTGAATGGATGGGATAGCTGTGATAAAAGTGACATACAGTATATGCTATTACAATGTTTGTTTTGTAAAGGTTAATTCTGATAGAGCTTTAAACGTTTTTAGTAGGAGTGAGCATAGAGATAAGATACAGAATATGAACAGTTAAATGCACTATCACTGTACTTAAAGCGGAGTTCCACCCAAAAATGGAACTTCGGATTTTCAAGTTCCTCTGCACCATCCGGTGTCACATTTGGCACCTTTCAGGGGCAGGGGGAGCAGATATCTGTCTAATACAGGTATTTGCTCCCACCTCCGGCAATACATCGCCGCAGATTCCGTGGCGATCTACGCCATGTCCGGCCCCTCCTCCGTCCCCTCCCCCGCTGTCTTCTGGGAGACACACAGGTCTCAGAACACAGCAGGGACCAGTAAGAACCAGGGCCATCTTTAATATTGAGTGGACCCTGGGCAAAAAATTTCTTGCCCCCCCCATGCAGTTTCGCTGTCCACCTGCTCTCAGACATACAATAAATAGCAGCTAGACTCAAAATCAGTTTACTGAATCAGACCAGGCAGCGATTGTGATTAGTTGCCAGAGGTTACAGAGTATCATTACCGCTCACTGACTGGTTGTTAGAGGTTACAGCACACATTACGGCTCACTGATTAGTTGCTAGAGGTTACAGCACATGATTTCTGCCTGTTGATTGGTTGCTAGAGATTACTGTACATCAATACTGCTCACGGATTGGTTGCTAGAGGTTACTGCACATCATTACTGCTTACTGATTGGTTGCTAGAGGTTAGAGCACATCATTTCCTCACTGCCTGCACATCATGGACTGGGGAGGTGAGGGGACCCATCAATAGACAGAAAACTCCTAGGGATCCTAGGACTCCTGGGATCAGTGGCAGTGCTGGGGGGAGGGGAGGGTGTGATCAATGGCAATGCTGATTTTTTTTTACCGACTACCAATATAAAGAGGAGTTTCAACACTGGCCACCAATGTAATAGGGGTTTACACTGACCACTAATGTAATAGGGGTTTACACTGACCACTAATGTAATAGAAGCATTCACAGTAACCACCAATGTAAGGAGGGATTTACACTGACCACCAGTGTAAGGGGAATATTTACACTGGCCACTAGTGTGAATGAAAGGATTCTACACCAAGCACCAATGTAATGAGAACATTTACACTGACCACCAATGTAACTGAGGCATTTAGCTTGCATTTACATTTGTGTGTGTCGGGAACGCACGCAAAATCGCTTTCCTGACACCACAGACATGTGCTGCCCTTTAGTAGATACACAGCGGTGCCATTAATTGGTAATGACACCCTCATGCATCTGCTGACATGTGCCTTGGCACTGGGTGATTTTGAAAAAGGGTTTGGGACTTTCTTCCGCATTTGTAGCGCATAAAGCAGCTCATTGAAAGGAATGGGCTGCCCTACACTTGACCTACATCTTTATCCACCCTGTCAGTACACCTTTGCATCCAAAAACTTCTGCTAACCTGTGCACCCCAAACCTCCCCTATCCTCTCCATTCTAATCCTCCTCCCCTTTAACTCTACCTGCCCCCTCTGCTCATTTTTGCACCCACCTTCCTTACCTCCATACATCCCCTCCTTGCTCACTTGTGCACCCCAAACTAATTCCTTCTCTGCCTACCTCTGCACACTCCCCACTTTTTTTGCGGGGGTGGGTTGGGGGTGGTGTTAGTTTGCCAAGCCCCTCCCCCCCAAAATATTGATCACCACCCCCTCATGCCATAGTATAGAGATGAGGCATTGATCAGTTAGTATATACAGAGTAATGATAATGTTACCTCCATACACCAGCTGGAAGTCTTCCTGGAGAGGTGCAGTAAGGGACTCATGTTGGACTCTACAGGAGAAGATCCGCTCTCTGTCCTCCTTAGTGGGTGTTATTGTTACTGAGCTCCTCACACTGTACGTCCCATCCGGGTCTCTCAGAGGTTTCTCCATGATATCTTTATCCAGTATCTTTCCATCCCGGAGCCATTTAATGTCGATGTCCACTGGATAGAACCCAGAAATGACACTACGGAGGACATTCTCTCTGTTTTTAACAACTAATTTTTCTGTAATGGAGATCTGTGGAGGAGCTGAAAAATATATTATACATCATGTCTTACTAGCATCATAAACATAATTTAACCCTTTCATGAATAATCCTATTTTTGAAATTTGGTGTTTACAAGTTAAAATCCGGATTTTTAGAAAATTACTTAGAGTTCCCAAACATTATATATATATATATTTTTTAGCAGAGAATCTAGAGAATAAAATGGCGATTGTTGCAATATTTTTTATCACATGGTATTTGTGCAGCGGTGTTTTAAACGCAAATTTTTGGAAAAGGGACACTTTCATGAATTTTAAAAAATCCAAACAGTAAAGTTACCCCAATTTTTTTGTATAATGTGAAAGATGATGTTACGTCACCCTTTATAATTGCACGCACTCGTGGAATGGCAACAAACTACGGTACCTATGAATTTCCATAGACGACGCTTTAAAATTTTTTTACGGTTACCAGGTTTGAGTTACAGAGGAGGTCTTGGGCTAGAATTATTGCTCTCACTCTGACGATTGCGGCAATACCTCACATGTGTAAATTTGAACACCGTTTACATGTGCGGGCGCGACTTCCGTATGCGCTTTCTTCGCTGCGCGAGCTCGCGGGGACAGGGGCACTTTAAAAAATTTTTTTTTTTTTTTTTTATTTATTTTTTTACTTTATAAATTGTGTTTTAAAAAAAAAAATTTTTTTTACTTTTATTGCTGTCACAAGGAATGTAAGCATCCCTTGTGACAGTAATAGGTGGTGACAGGTACTCTTTATGGAGGGATCGGGGGTCTAAAAGACCCCCGATCCCTCCTTTGTACTTCAAAGTATTCAGATTGCCGAAAACGGCGATTCTGAATACTGTGTACTTTTTTAAATTCGGCGCCATTGGCAGCCGAGTAAACGGGAAGTGACGTCATGACGTCGCTTCCGCGTTTACAACGAGAAGGCTGGAACGAAGCCGCCCACAGCTTCGTTCCAGCCCGCCCCCAGCCGCCGAAGGTACACGATCAGACACCGGGCCTCCCGATCGCACGGGAGGCCCAGTAACAGCAGCGGGAGGCGGCGAGAGGGGGGGGTGTCCCCTCCCGCTCCTCCGGTATAACAACCAAGCGGCTTTTAGCCGCATCGGTTGTTATACTCTGGTAGCCGATCGCCCGCTGAAAACAACGGTGCCGGGATGATGCCTGCAGCTGCGGGCATCATCCCGGTATAAACCCAGAAAGCCGAGTACGCATATCTGCGTACGGTCGGCGGGAAGGGGTTAACCAATTGTCGACCGCGATATAGCCAAATGATCGCTATAACGCAGTAGTCTTGTTCTGGGACAACTTCTCATGATCGCGCCCACCACTGGGCACAAAAACATGTCTGAATAAGACAGAGTTACTGGAGTCAGGCTGCACATGCTCAGTTTGGTGTGTATTGCTAGAGAGTTATTTTTTTCTTGGGAGAGTACATGTGATCAGCACAGGGCCAATCAGCACTGTCCAGACAGAGAGTCATGGGTCCTACATCCTGATAGGTCAGCCAGTGGAGTATGAAAACTTACAAGCTTTAACCAGGCACTGATAGAAGTCACAGGACTGCTATATATTGCTGATGAGAAAAGGTATTTAGCAGTTTATATTTACTGAAATAAATGCATTTCCATGTTCTGTGTATGGTGGGAGACCAGATATAGTGAATGCAGGATGCTGGGTTTAGTAACACTATAAATACCCCCAAAAGAAAGCTTTATTTGTTCAAAAAAATGATAAAAATTTAGTTTAGGTACAGTGTTGCATGCAATTGTTATTCAAAGTGCAACAGGGATGAACGTTGAAAATTGGCCTGGGCAGGAAGGGGGTAAAAGTGCCCAGTAGGCAAGTGGTTAACTGATGGCTGAGTAGGAGATCTCCTGGGTGAATATCATTTGACATCCTCCCAATTGCCCGGCTCATGCGCAGCCATGCTGCAGGACGACCTGTCATCTGCTGTGTTTATATCAGGGCTAGGACAAGGTGGTGGTGGGGGCGGTGGGCAGGACATGGTGGTGGTGGGTGCGGTGGGCAGGACATGGTGGTGGTGGGTGCGGTGGGCAGGACAAGGTGGTGGTGGAGGCAGTGGGCAGGACAAGGTGGTGGTGGGGGCGGTGGGCAGGACAAGGTGGTGGTGGGGCGGTAGGCAGGACAAGCAGCTGCCCCAGACGCAGTGCTGTTATGTGGGGGGAGGGTGTGTGGCAAGAAGTACTATCCTCACCTTACAGACGTTCCAGATGAGTGGCCGGTATCCAGTGGACTGTAGCTTCATGTCTGCTCTGACAATTACTGCTGTCAAGCCCCAGCCACCCACAGCCAACATGAAAAGCACATCACATATGTGCAAATGCCTCCCAGCTGTTTGAAGGCCAACAATTGCCCATCCATGCAAACCATAGGCAGCCAGATTGGGGGGTGAAGATCAGGCACAGGGCTGTCGACTCGTTCTATGTTGTGTATTAGCAAGCAGCAGGGGGGCACTGTTCCTGGACAAACCCATCCTGAAACTGCAGTAGGGGATGTGTAAAGTAACAAAAGTGCATAATAAGTAAAATAAAAATGGCTAAAAAGTAAAAACAATGTTATGCCAGTGTGCAGGGCCAGGACAGGGGGGGGCAGAGGGGCAGCTGCCATGTGCACTACTGTGAGAGGAGGGTGCAGTCTGCTGGGTACTGCTGTGACCAGTGCAGAATATGCTGCCAGATATATCACATTAGCATACCTCCCAACTTTTTCAGATGAGGAGGGACACCTATTAGCAAAGGTATGTAGGCATAGGACACACCCCCTTAAAGGAGAACTATACTGTACAAAAAATGATCAGTTAAACCTACAAGTGTTTTTTTTTTTTGTTTTGTTTTTTTTACCACTACTATTCCTTCATATTGGTTTTTGGAATTTACAAATGCAGCAATTTAGAAATTGGATGAAAGGTTTAGTACTGAGAAACACTTTTTGAAAGATAAAAAGTGCATTTTATATACAACTACTGTATATAGATCAGACCAAAATGATGGACAAAAGAGGAGGAAGGAGGAATAGAGGGACATTGCTCCAAATCAGGGACAGTCTCTTAAAATCAGGGACAGTTGGGAGCTATGCATTAGACAGAGAGTGGCTTTGGTCCTGCATGTAGGTCAGATCGTAGCACTACACCCGTCACCCGCCCCCTGTCTGCACTGTACTAATCCCCCAGCAACATGTGAGGTTGGGATCATGGAAAGCCATCAGTTATAAATGATTTCCTGCATACAGCATTCCCTCTCCTCCGTTTGCTTGCACAGTGGCTTCTCTCTCCCCACTCATTTCATTTCTTTCACTGCTACCTTCTCTTTCATAGTGCCCCCCGATGTCTGTGTGACATCACCAGCTCCACCCCTTAAACCCCATACACACTATTAGATTTTCTGCAGATTTTTTTTCTATAGATTTACCAAAACCATGTAGTGTAAGCGCTGCCTGATTGCATACAAATTGAAACTCTTGAGGTTTGACCTCATATTATATGGTTTTGGTAAATCTGAAGACAAAAACCTATGTATGGGGCCCAGGGCTGGACTGGCCTACTGGGATACCGGGAAATTTCCCGGTAGGCTGCCTGCCTTGGGGCTGCTTTGAGCTTCGGCTGCAGCTGCAGCGCTCCGCTCTCTCCCTCTCTCCTGTGTATAACAGTAGATCGAAGGTTCCACCTATCACACGAGCCGATCTAGGGGGGCGGGGCCTGCTTGTAACAGCGTGGCCACCGAACACATACCCAGCTCTGTGATACAACGTGGGAGATGTCTCTGTGTGTCTTACAATCGTGAGCCTGCAATGGTGGGCACAGTGAGGATGCAATGGTGGGCACAGTGAGGCTGAATGCACGGGCATAGGCTGCAATGGTGGGCACAGTGAGGATGCAATGGTGGGCACAGTGAGGCTGAATTCACGGGCACAGGCTGCAATGGTGGGCACAGTGAGGCTGAATGCAGGGGCATAGGCTGCAATGGTGGGCACAGTGAGGCTGAATGCAGGGGCATAGGCTGCAATGGTGGGCACAGTGAGGCTGCAATGGTGGGCACAGTGAGGCTGAATGCAAGGGCACAGGCTGCAATGGTGGGCACAGTGAGGCTGAATTCACGGGCACAAGCTGAATGCACGGGCACAGTGAGGCTGCTATGGTGGGCACAGTGATGTTGCATTCACGGGCACAGTGAGGATGCAATGGTGAGCACTTGCATATCAAAGTGAGTTTCCCCATAGAAGTCAATGGAAACAAAAGATAATTTGTTACGCATTGACTTCTTTTGCATGCAATACCGCATGTGGCCAGAGGTGGGGAGGGGCGCTGGAGAGCCCCGGAAATACTCTGGGACAGCTCGGCTGAACTCAGAAACCCTGGGAAAGGCTCGGAGACACTCAGGAACGGAGTATTGCTAAGTATCTCCGAGTATTTCCGAATGGCTCCGAACCGTTCCGAGTGCCACTGGCGCCCCGCACTTCTGGCCAAATGCGGTACTGCACACCACATTAGCTTGCATTCTGCTCGTTTTGTGAGACAACACTCGCAAACCGAGTCAGGATTTAAAAAAAAAAAAGTTGCTCATCTTTCAAATCGCTTGTTAACCGCGTTACTCATTAACCAAGGTTCCACTGTACATAGGAAGCCAAAAGTCAATTAGTGACTAGCTCATTCCAGATAAGTTCCCCAGGAACTAATAAAGACATGCACACTGACACCTAAAGTGGTTCTAAACCTTTACAGACCACTTTTGACTACAGATAAGCCTATAATAAGGCTTACCTGTAGGTTTAGTGGATATCTCCTAAAAGTGTATGGTTTAGGAGATATCCACGGTATCAGCATGTGCCAATGTCTTTGGCACATGTGCACTGAAGAAACGGACCGGGTGTGCTGTTTTTTTAGCTGATGTGCCATTACCGGCGGCTCCCACGCTCACGCGCGGGAGTGACGTCATCGCGGCTTCGGCCAGTCACATCGCTGGAGCCCCGGATATCTGTAAATAACTCCGGGAGACATGTCGCCGGGCAGAGCAGTGTGCCAGAACCACTGCGGGGGCTTCGATCTAAAGTAAGTATTTCATAATGAGCTAGTATGCTATGCATACTAGCTCAATATGCCTTTGTCTTGCACTTTTTTTTTTTTTCGTGGGTTTACAACCACTTTAAACCTAGTACACACAGGCCAAATGTCGTGCAGCATCAGATGATTCAATAGAAACCGGCTGACATTTGGCCTGTGTGTACAACAGCTGGTCCACCAGAAGCTGGCTTCTGTTGAAAGGGCATGACAGAAAAAGGTCTACGGATCGGCAGGGGGGGGCACCCTCCTGTCAGAACACAATAGCACAGGAGCGGAGATTGATGTGCTAACATTGCATAGTTAGTACAGCGGCTCCTCCTGAGCTGTCTGGTTTTTTTTCATTCAGCCCTGGGTTGAACAAAAAAACGAGTAGTGTGTACCAGACTTTAGTCTAGGTTCTGATCAGTGTATTCAGACAGTGAAGGAGCCAGAATACAATAGCACAGTGGGAGGCTTCCTCCGACCACCTTAGTTGTGTGGATGGGGGAATCCATTTCAGCCTCTGCATGATCAAAAACAAATCAATCCATGTCTGACCAGTCTTAAGCCACACACTAATACCCCGTACACACGGTCGGACATTGATCGGACATTCCGACAACAAAATCCATGGAATTTTTCCGACGGATGTTGGCTCAAACTTGTCTTGCATACACACGGTCACAAAGTTATTGGAAAATCCGATCATTCTGAACGCGGTGACGTAAAGCACGTACGTCGGGACTATAAACGGGGCAGTGGCCAATAGCTTTCATCTCTTTATTTATTCTGAGCATGCGTGGCACTTTGTGCGTCGGATTTGTGTACACACGATCGGAATTTCCGACAACGGATTTTGTTGTCGGAAAATTTTATATCCTGCTCTCAAACTTTGTGTGTTGGAAAATCTGATGGGAAATGTGTGATGGAGCCTACACATGGTCGGAATTTCCGACAACAAGGTCCTATCACACATTTTCCGTTGGAAAATCCAACCGTGCTTACAGGGCATAATAGTTTTTTTTTAAACTGACAGCTCTGGTCAGGGCCGCTGTACTAACAGTCCGAAGTTAGTACAGTGATCTCCCCCGCGGAGCTTCTGTGGGACCGGCTGACTTACACACATCCCATCTGTATTGGCATTAGTGTCCATGTGCTGTTGACAAATGTTTTTCCTGCCAAATCTGCATCTTTATTATCATCTATGCAGATTTGTTTGCTCAGGAGCTTTGTTTTTGAGTTCATTAACCACTTGCCGACCATCTAACGCAGATATACTGCAGCAGAATGGCACGGGCAGGCAAAATCACGTATCTGATACGTGATTTGCCTCCCGTGAATAGGGGGCGCATCGCGTTCCCCCCCCCCCGGTGCCCGAGGCGGTCGGCATCCCTCCAGGGGGGCCATTGATTCATGGCCACCCCCTCGCGATCGCTCCCGGCGAATGAAAATCTTCCTCTGCTGCTGTAATGTAAACAGCGGCAGAGGAAGTGATGTCATCTCTCCTCGTACCGGTCTTTTCGTTACGGCGCCGAGGAGAGAAGACATCAAGTAAATGCACAACACACACATTACAGTAGAACACGCAGGCACACTTTTCACCCCCCAATCACCCCCCGATCACCCCCCTGTCACAGTGACACCAATAGCAGTCTTTTTTTTTACTGATTACTGCATTTGTGTCAGTTTGTGACAGTTATAAGTGGTAGTGCAGTTAGGCCCCTTTAGGTCTAGGGAACCCCCTAACCCCCCTAATAAAGTTTTAACCCCTTAATCGCCCCCCCCCCCTGTCACCAGTGTCACTAAGCGATCATTATTCTGATCACTGTATTAGTGTCTTAGGTGACGCTAGTTAGGCAAGTAAGTATTTAGGCTCGCTGTCAGCTTTTTATAGCGTCAGGTACCCCCATATACTACCTAAAAAAGGTTTTGACCCCTTGATTGCCCCCTAGTTAACCCTTTCACCAGTTATCACCATATAACTGTTACGGGTGACGCCGATCCTGATCGCCCGGCGGGTGATATAAGTTAGGTTTTAGGGTCAGATAGGGTCTGCGTCGCCCCAAGCAGCGTCAGGTTAGTGCCAGTACCGATAACACCCACGCACGCAGCATACACCTCCCTTAGTGGTATAGTATCTGAACGGATCAATATCTGATCCGATCAGATCTATACTAGCGTCCCCAGCAGTTTAGGGTTCCCAAAAACGCAGTGTTAGCGGGATCAGCCCAGATACCTGCTAGCACCTGCGTTTTGCCCCTTCGCCCGGCCCAGCCCAGCCCACCCAAGTGCAGTATCGATCGATCACTGTCACTTACAAAACACTAAACACATAACTGCAGCGTTCGCAGAGTCAGGCCTGATCCCTGCGATCGCTAACAGTTTTTTTGGTAGCGTTTTGATACAGTCGCTAACAGTCAGGAGCTTTTTTGCCTGTGAGTCTCACTAGTGTACCACTAAATTTAGAGCCCAAAATGGCAAATCGAAGGTACACTAGTGAAGAGGCCTACACGTTTCTGAGCATGACAGATAGTGATGAGGAAGTCACTCATCTGTTAGATTCAGGCTCAGAATACGATCCTGTAGAGGACAGCGGCTCCATGACAGATAGCTCTGATGATGGAGTTGTGGTCCCTGCCAAGGTCAGGCGTACCAGACTCTGATCTTCTTCTGCTGTTGTTGAAGTGCAAGAACTACAGGTCCCTCGTATGGAGCAGAGCAGTACTAGCGCCGCTATTCCTTCTGGTGAACTGGCAAGCACCAGCGGCCTAGTACACCCTGGTCGTAGTCAATCCAGCACTGCAGTAACACTTGGTGACGTGGCGAGTCCCATAAGTGCAGTTCAAGCTGGTGAGGTGGCAAACACAAGTAGTGTCCCGCTGCCATCAAGAAGAAGACAAACTCAGGCCTGTCATGCCCATAGTGCCCTTCCTGCTGCATTCGCCAATCCTAATTGGGAACCTACCACTTCTGCAGCACCCGTACTTCCCCCATTCACTGGCCAACCCGGAATCCAGGTGGAAACAGTTGATTTTACGTCACTTGATTTTTATTCGCTGTTTTTCACAGAAGATCTCTATAGATCTATTGTGGACCAAAGCAATTTGTACGCTGGTCAACACATCGCCACTATTCCCCAGTCCTCCCTTGCCAGAGATTGGAGACCAATTACGGTTTCCGAATTTAAGCTCTTTCTGGGCCTATCCCTCAACATGGGCATAAATAAAAAGAGTGAGTTGCGGTCATATTGGTCCACTGACCCAATTCACCATATGCCCGTGTTCTCTGCCTCCATGACCAGGACCAGGGATACGAGCAGATTTTGCGGTTCATGCATTTCAACAACAATGAACTCTGTCGTCCTCGTGGAGACCCTGAATACGATCGGCTCTACAAAATTCGGCCCCTCGTAAACCACTTCAACCAACGTTTTGCAGACTTTTTTACTCCCCATCAAGTTGTCTGCATTGATGAGTCCCTGATTAAGTTTTCTGGCCGCTTGTCATTCAAACAGTACCTTCCCAGCAAGCGTGCCAGATACGGGGTCAAGATGTATAAGCTCTATGACAGGGCCACAGGCTATACATGTAGTTTTATGGTTTACGAGGGAAAAGATAGTCACTTAGAGCCGACAAACTGCCCTGACTACATAGGAAGCGCTGTCAAGATTTGTGGGACTTGGTGTCACCCTTATTCGGAAAGGGGTACCACTTGTACGTGGACAATTATTACACGAGCGTGCCACTTTTTAGTCACTTGTTTGATCATCAGATTGGAGCACGTGGCACCGTGCGATCTAATCGCCGGGGCTTTCCCCAGCGGCTTGTAGATTCCCGTCTTAGGCTGGGGGAGAGAGCCTGCTTGAAGTGTAATAACTTGCTCGCTATGAAGTGGAGGGATAATAAGAATGTTTTCGTTCTTACCTCCCTTCATGCAGACAGGACGGTCCAAATTACTACGGCGACTGGTGTTGTGGAGAAACCCCTCTGTGTCCACGAATATAACCAAAATATGGGATGGGTGGACCTCAACGACCAGTTGTTGGCGCCATACCCAGTTGCCCATAAGGCCAGACGCTGGTACAAGAAAGTGTCTGTTTATTCATTTCAATTGGCTTTGCTGAACACTCATGTGCTATACAGAGCTTCAGGATGGACTGGATCCTTCCTTAAAGTCCAGGAAGAGATCTTCAGAGCCCTTCTGTTTCCAGACGGTGCTCCATCTCACCATCCCCAACCAAATGCAGTAAGCCGGCTGCATGAGAGGCATTTTCTTTATGTCTTCCCGAGTACCCCTACCCAACGAACCCCCCAAAGAAGATGTCGTGTCTGCAGCAAGCGCGGCTATAGGCGTGACACCCACTATTATTGTCTCTCCTGTCCTGATAATCCTGGTCTTTGCATTGGTGATTGTTTTGAACGCTACCATTCACTAGTTGAGTATTAGCGTAGGGTACAGCATTGCACAGACTAGGCACACTTTCACAGGGTCTCCCAAGATGCCATCGCATTTTGAGAGACCCGAACCTGGAACCGGTTACAGTTACAAAAGTTACAGTTACAAAAAAAAGTGTAACAAAAAAAAAAACACAAAAAAATATATAACCACTTGACAACTGGGCACTTAAAGTGGTTGTAAACTTTTACAGACCACTTTGACCTACAGGTAAGCCTAGATTAAGGCTTACCTGTAGGTCCAAGAAATATCTTCTAAACTTACATGGTTTAGGAGATATTTGCAAAAAGACAGGCACCGCTGTCTATGGCTACATATCTTTGGTAAAAATAACCCAAATTAGTGGAAATTATTTGGTCTTTGTGAAAGTTATAGAGTCTACAAGCTGTGGTGCAAATCATAGAAAATTGATCACACCTGAAGTAGCCTCATTTCTTGAGACCCTAACAAGCCAGGAAAATACAAATACCCCCCAAATGACCCCTTTTTTGAAAGTAGACATTTCAAGTTATTTAGTAAGATGCATGGTGAGGTTTTTGATGTTTTGTTTGTTTGTTTGTCATTCCCACAATTCTTTGCAAAATAAAGTTTTGTTTTTTTTTTTTGTTTTTTTTTCCCACAAAATTGTCATTGTAATAGGTTATTTCTCTCACATGGCATGTGTATACCACAAATGACACCCCAAAATACATTCTGCTACTCCTCCTGAGTATTACGATACCACATGTGTGGGACTTTTCCACAGCAGAGCCACATAGAGAGGCCCAACATGCAGGGAGCCCCATCACGTGTTCTAGGAGCATAAATTGCACATCTAACTTGTTGACTACCTATTACACTTTTGAAGGCCCTGGAGCACCAGGACAATGACACGTGACACTGATGTGGCACTGATGACAGATGGCACTGATACCTGGCACTGATGGCATGTGACACTGATGAGAGATGACTCTGATATGTGGCACTGATGACACATGACACTGATTACAGATGGCACTAATATGTGGCACTGATGACACATGGCACTGATGACAGATGGCACTAATACGTGGCACTGATGACAGATGGCACTAATATGTGGCACTGATGACAGATGGCACTAATACGTTGCGCTGATGACAAATGGCACTAATATGTGGCGCTGATGACAGATGGCACTAATACGTGGCACTGATGACAGATGGCACTGATATGTGACACTGATGACACGTGACACTGATAACAGATGGCACGTGACGCTGACAAGTGGCACTGACGACAGATGGCACTGATACGTGGCACTGATGACATGTGACTCTGACAGGTGGCACTGGGGACAGGTGGCACTGGAGGCAGGTGGCACTTATAGGTGGCACTGGGGACAGATGGTGATGAGGACAGATGGCACTGATAGGTGACACTGGGGACAGATGGCAGTGTTGTGTTAGTGAGTGATTTTTTTCACTTACCGCTGCAGCCGTTCGCTCTCCCTCCTCACACGCTGTTTCTGTGTGAGGAGGGAGAGCCGGCGATCGAGTGCTAAATTGCTGCTGTGACTGGCCATTTAGCACAATCTGTGATTGGCTGTGTTCAAGGGACACGGCCAACACAGATTTCCCCTCCGTGCGCGCCCGCGATGGCGTGCACGAGGAATGTAAACAGGAGGACGTCCAGGGATGCCCTCCCGGCAATTGAGCGCCACACTGTAGCCATCTTTCGGCTATAGCGCGGGCGCGAAGAGGATAAAATAAAAAAAACAAAAATAGTTGTCTTTTAATGTTCTCTCTCTCTCTATTGTTCTGCTCTTTTTTACTGTATTCTATTCTGCGATGTTTTATTGTTATTATGTTTTATCATGTTTGCTTTTCAGGTATGCAATTTTTTATACTTTACTGTTTACTGTGTTTTATTGTTAACCATTTTTTTGTTTTCAGGTACGCCATTCAGCTGCATCGCGGATTTATTTATGTTGACAGCAACAGCGTTTACTCCCACAATACATAAAGCCGTGACTCCAACGCTGTCGGAGGTGATTTCACCACCACAGTTAAAAAAAAGAGCATATATGCCGAAGCATAGGGGCAGAGGAGCGATTTGCTCCTACCTTTTGCGGGTGGATGCCCCCATGCTTCGGCATATATATATTTTAGGCACAGGTTGCGTTAAAAATGTTTTATTTTTTACTATGTTATTTTGTATTTGCTTTGCAGGTATGGTATGTCTTACTGTTATACTGTAATGTTACTTTGTTTTATTGTTAACCATCATTTGCTTAGCAGGTACGCCATTCAGTTGCAGCGTGGATTTATTTATCTTGACAGCAACAGCGTTTGCTCCCACGATACATAAAGCCGTGACTCCAGCTCTGTAGGAGGTGATTTCACCATCACAGTTAAAAAAAAGAGCATATATGCCGAAGCATGGGGGCAGCAGGGGTGGAGGAGCGATTTGTTCCTAACTTTTAGGGCGGATGCCCCCATGCTTCGGCATATATAAATGGTGCATGTATGCCCATCATTAGAAGTGGGTGGATAAAGGGAGGTATTCTAATGGTGGATGAAGGGAGGTATTCTAATGGTGGGCATACCCACCGATCAATCTCTTATTTTCGTTTAGCCCACAGGCTGCATGAAAAAAAAGATTACAATATATGTATACCAATATATGTATACCAATATATACCAATATACAATATATACCTATATATATACCTAATACCTACCTATATATATACCTAATATATACCTAATAACAAGGATCAGCAACGTACTGGTATGTTGCTGGACTTTGAGTGGTTATACCAGAATGATGCCTGCAGGTTTAGGTATCATCTTGGTATCATTCTTTTCAGTCAGCAGTCGGCTTTCATGTAAAAGCAGCTAATTAGCCTCTAGACTGCTTTTACAAGCAGTGGGAGGGAATGTCCCCCCCCCACCATCTTCCATGTTTTTCTCTGGCTCTCCTGTCCCAACAGGGAACCTGAGAATGCAGCCGGTGATTCAGCCAGCTGACCATAGAGCTGATCAGAGACCAGAGTGGCTTCAAACATCTCTATGGCCTAAGAAACCGGAAGCTACGAACATTTCATGACTTAGATTTTGCCGGATGTAAACAGCGCCATTGGGAAATTGGGAAAGCATTTTATCACACCGATCTTGGTGTGGTCAGATGCTTTGAGTGTAGAGGAGAGATCTAGGGTCTAATAGACCCCAATTTTTTCAAAAAAGAGTACCTGTCACTACCTATTGCTATCGTAGGGGATATTTACATTCCCTGAGATAACAATAAAAATGATAAAAAAAATGAAAGGAACAGTTTAAAAATAAGATAATAAAGCAAAAAAAATAATAAAGAAAAAAAAAGCACCCCTGTCCCCCTCTGCTCTCGCGCAAAGGCGAACGCAAGCGTCGGTCTGGCGTCAAATGTAAACAGCAATTGCACCATGCATGTGAGGTATCACCGCGAAGGTCATATCGAGGGCAGTAATTTTAGCAGTAGACCTCCTCTGTAAATCTAAAGTGGTAACCTGTAAAGGCTTTTAAAGGCTTTTAAAAATGTATGTAGTTTGTCGCCACTGCACGTTTGTGCGCAATTTTAAAGCATGTCATGTTTGGTATCCATGTACTCGGCCTAAGATCATCTTTTTTATTTCATCAAACATTTGGGCAATATAGTGTGTTTTAGTGCATTAAAATTTAAAAAAGTGTGTTTTTTCCCCAAAAAATGCGTTTGAAAAATCACTGCGCAAATACTGTGTGAAAAAAAAAAATGAAACACCCACCATTTTAATCTGTAGGGCCTTTTCATTAAAAATATATATAATGTTTAGGGGTTAAAAGTAATTTTCTTGCAAAAAAAAATTATTTTTTCATGTAAACAAATAGTGTCAGAAAGGGCTTTGTCTTCAAGTGGATAGAAGAGTGGGTGATGTGTGACATAAGCTTCTAAATGTTGTGCATAAAATGCCAGGACAGTTCAAAACCCCCCAAATGACCCCATTTTGGAAAGTAGACACCCCAAGCTATTTGCTGAGAGGCATGTTGAGTCCATGGAATATTTTATATTGTGACACAAATTGCAGGAAAAAGACACTTTTTTTTTATCTGCACAAAGTTACTAAATGATATATTGCTCAAACATGCCATGGGAATATGTGAAATTACACCCCAAAATACATTCTGTTGCTTCTCCTGAGTATGGGGAATCCACATGTGTGAGACTTTTTGGGAGCCTAGCCGCGCACGGGACCCCGAAACCAAGCACCGCCTTCAGGGTTTCTAAGGGTGTAAATTTTTGATTTCACTCCTCACTGCCTATCACAGTTTTGGAGGCCATGGAATGCCCAGATGGCACAAACCCCCCCAAATGACCCCATTTTGGAAAGTAGACACCCCAAGCTATTTGCTGAGAGGTATGGTGAGTATTTTGCAGACCTCGCTTTTTGTCACAAAGTTTTAAAAATTGAAAAAATAAAATACATTTTTGTTTTCTTTCTTCATTTTCAAATACAAATGAGATCTGCAAAATACTCACCATGCCTCTCAGCAAATAGCTTGGGGTGTCTACTTTCCAAAATGGGGTCATTTAGGGGGGTTTGTGCCATCTGGGCATTTTATGGCCTTTGAAACTGTGATAGGTAGTGAGGAGTGAAATCAAAAATTTACGCCCTTAGAAATCCTAAAGGCGGTGCTTGGTTTTTGAGGCCCCCGTACGTGGCTAGGCTCCAATAAAGTCTGATACACATGTGGTATCCCCGTACTCAGGAGAATCAGCAGAATGTATTTTGGGGTGCAACTCTACATATGCCAATGGGCTGTGTGAGCAATATATCATTTAGTGACAACTTTTTGTAAACTGTTTTTTTTTTTTTTTTGTCATTATTCAATCACTTGGGACAAAAAAATTAAACATTCAATGGGCTCAACATGCCTCTTAGCAATTTCCTTGGGGTGTCTACTTTCCAAAATGGGGTCATTTGGGGGGATTTTGTACTGCCCTGTCATTTTAGCACCTCAAGAAATGAGATAGGCAGTCATAAACTAAAAGCTGTGTAAATTCCAGAAAATGTACCCTAGTTTGTAGACGCTATAACTTTTGCGCAAACCAATAAATATACGCTTATTGACATTTTTTTTACCAAAAACATGTGGCTGAATACATTTTGGCCTAAATGTATGACTAACATTGAGTTTATTGGATTTTTTTATAACAAAAAGTAGAAAATATCATTTTTTTTCAAAATTTTCGGTCTTTTTCCGTTTTATAGCGCAAAAAATAAAAACCACAGAGGTGATTAAATACCATCAAAAGAAAGTTCTATTTGTGGGAAAAAAAGGACGCAAATTTCGTTTGGGTACAGCATTGCATGACCGTGCAATTAGCAGTTAAAGCGACGCAGTGCCAAATTGTAAAAAGTGCTCTGGTCAGGAAGGGGGTAAAACCTTCCGGGGCTGAACTGGTTAAACACCCTGACATTGTCTAATGGCCCGTACACACGATCCGAATATCGTACAAAAACTGTCGTCCGAGGAAGAATCGTACGATTTTCAGATCGTGTGTACACTACTTTCGACAGCCGATCAAGACAGTTCATCCGGTATTATTCGATTGGACATGCACGAAAATTTTCCTCGTACGATTCCAGATCGTACGATTTTCGTTTAGTCAGTATAGTTGTCTTTCCGAAAATACAATACAAATACATTACAACACATGACATCACTTCTGATTTTTTTTTTCTGTCGTACGAGAATTTTCGTGACTAATTTACCTATTCAATTTCTACTTGCGACTATTAAGCGAAAAAGGTCATACGATCTGTGATATTCGGATCGTGTGTATGGGCCATAAAGCTGTGTATACACACTATTAGCTTTTTTTTTTTCTTCAACCAGCGGGCTGAAGGAAAAAATCTAAGGGCGGGCATACGTGGATCGAAATTTGGCCAGTTCAGCAGGGACCAGACGAATTTTGATCCATGTATGGGCAGACTGGTTCAACAGAAGGCGATCTACCAATCAACTTCTGTAGAACCAGCCTGTCCGGGTTTTTCTTGAATGATCAGTGCCCCGTCAGAATACAATAGCACAGCGGGAGTAACTTCTCCATTGCCTCATATGTTTGGATGGGGGAATCGGGGGAATTTTTTTTTTGGTCATTCAACCTGCTGATTGAAAAAAAAAAAAGATTATTATATGACCAACTTAAAGGTGAAGTCCAGCCTGAACTCGTTCGGCTGGGCTTCTCCTATGGGTCACAGGAGTGCTGCACATAGAAGGCTTTTTATTTTAATGCATAGAATGCATTAAGATAAAAAACCATCTGACTTTACAACTCCTTTAACTGGGATGTTCTCTGGGTTTGTATTGTAAGAAAATGGTGGTGAGGCGAATGTCTAGTTCTAGAGCACCATTTATAATCAGCACTTCAGAAATCACCCTTGGGCAGCCAGTGTGCCCATTAATTGTTGTGATCCGAGCCAGCATGGAACAATCCAAGTGTCTGTATTCCTTGTGATCATGATGACCAATCACACTAATCACAAATATAAACAGTAATACTGATGCACGCTGCAACCATTACATATGTTTTGGTGTACTGCATATGCTTCTACTAGCTCTGCCCCCTGCTCTGCTTGGGAAGGGGGTGGGGGTGTCACAGTTTGGCATCTTCGCCTTGGGCACTGAATGACCTTGTCCCGGCACTGTCAGTGTGCTGCACCTTGGCATTTTTCTTTTGTTATTTTGCCATTGAAATAAAAAAAAAGTGAAAAATCACACTTGGGCACTGTGGTTCCTCCCACTGGCTCCTATATTACTAAAGAATATATGAGCTGGTGAAATGAACCACAATTCATGGCTGGGGATCTGCAGCAGAGTTTTATAACATTGGCGCCCAAACAGGCTCCATGCTCATGCAGCGCCCTGCTCCTGAAGAGCAGACGCTTTTCTTTTGAAATTTAAGTTAGTTGGAGCTACAGTTTGGCTTGGCTTATTATTACCTAAATTTATTGGTTTCTGTACCAGTTTAGCTGGACTGTGCAGATTTCCATCCGACCATGGGTGGTGCTGTTACCATTGGTGGATGTTGTAAATACAGTCTGGTTGGACATATTGAATACTCTTTGCTCAGAAACAGTTTGGTGGGAGTTATTTCATCCACCGTGCATTCTGGGTAGGGGTATTTAAGGGACAGACACAGTGTGGTTGGGGTTGGCGCTTCCTGAGCTCATGGCCCTCCTGGCCTGGGGAATTGCTGTTGCTTAAAATTCTGCCATGAGGTTGGCGGACCCAAGGCCTAGCCACTAAAAGAAGGCTCAGAGTTTTAGTGGCTTACTGGTCCATAGCATGGTCTCTTTGCTGTCTGGCCTGCGGGAAGAAGCAAGGGATTGTAGTGACCAGGGGAGGACTCTTCAGGAGAGGACCGAGCATAAGGCTGGTATCTTGAGAAGAGCCTGGGAACTCAGTCGGAGACGCATCTGGGATCAAGCACAGCAATCATTTCATTCAAGATTGTCAGGTCTGTGGCAGAGACCGTGTTCGAGCATCACATCGGCTGCTAGGTTGGTGAGAGAGACCTATCTGGTGGTTGCTAAATCCAGCTGTGGAGGTGCTATTCGCTGGATATAGAAATTAACTCTAACCGCAAGATCCAAGGTACCTGAATTCTTTTCACCCTCTACCTTGCTATTTCATGTTTTGTTTCTTTAATAAAACTTGGAAAAAGGACTAAGTGTTGGAGCCTGTGTTTTCAATTGAGCAACTGCTAAAGGACCCCTATGATGAACACTGTGAAGATGGTAACGGTAAGCCCGAATAAAAATAGCAGCAGCTCCTAAGGGGGTCAGTGCTACACTCACATAGCATTTACTCCTGCAAACCATGTTTCTGGGTTAACCATGAACTAGTAAAACTCTTGATAAATAGTTAACTTTTCTGGGCTATAAATACCAAGCGTGTGTTAAATATGTTGAACTTTGTACCTTGTATGTCCAATCTGATCTCCTTCTCCTCCCTCTTTGGGGTGTACAGTATGGAGCACTTATAGATCCCTCCGTCCATTATAGTGATGTTTGATATAGACAGATCAGCGATTCCATCCTCTGCCCGGCCTGTATACGACACACGAGGATCTCTTGCTATGACTTTCGCATTCTGAACACTTAATATTTCTTTTCCCTGAAAGTACCAGGTTATGGCAAGAAATGACTGATTGATAGGAGGTTTACTGATTGTGAATGAGCAGGAAATGTTCACATCTTCCCCCATCATAGCTCGATGGGATGAAGGAGCAGTCAGCTGCAGAGCGTGACCTGTGGAATAATAAACATTGGAATTATGTTAATAGCTTTTTGCACTCAAATGGCAGAGAAAAGTCATGAGTGATTCCAGAAAGAGGGAATGACATCTGATAAATCCTTATTGAATCACACAACTACTGTGTCTAACATTAAAGTGATTGTAAGGGTTCGTTTTTTTTTTAACATATCATACTTATCTCCATTGTGCAGCTCATTTTGCACAGAGTGGCCTTCTGGGGTCCCCAGGCGGCTCTCGCGGCTCCTCCTCGCATCAGATAACCCCCTAGGAGAAATGCTCCCCCGAGGGGGGTTAACTTGCGGGCACGCTCCCGATTCCAGCATTTGCATCCATAGACACGAATGCCGGACTCGGCCCCACCCCCCCAGCGCCATTGGATTTGATTGACAGCAGCGGGAGCCAATGGCTGTGCTGCTATCTATCCAATGAAGAGCCAGGACCCCGTGGAGAGAGAGAGAGAGCGCGCCTCCGCCAACAGAAATACGGGGCTCAGGTAGGGGCTGGGGGGCCAGTCACTACAAGGTGTTTTTTCACCTTAATGCATAGGATGCATTAGGGTGAAAAAACACGAGGGTTTACAACCCCTTTAAAGTTCTTATAAACCCTAATTGTATGACATTAGATGAACTGTGTATACCAAACCATTGCAATGTTTTGTTTTGTTTTCATCCCTTTTGTATCTCCATGCTGTTGATCTCCTCCAGGCTCTTTCAGCCACTTCCTTCTACACCTACTGCAGGGTCAGATACACATCAATATTCAGGAGGGGCTTCCTGATAGCAGCAGACCAAGCTCCATAAAGCCTGGGCAATGTGTCAGCACGGTCACTTAAAGTTTCATTCTGAAGTCCCCATGACAGGGTGACAAGGAGCACACTCAGGAGATAGTTGTCACCCCATAATAGAAAGTGCCTGAGCAACCTATATGGCAGGATAAGGATTGCGTGACACTAAACCATATTTTTATTTTCCAAAAATAATCCATACACATCCACTACCTAATGCCCTGTAAACTCTATAAAAAAAATTGTTTCTTACTGTGTTTTTCTGCCTCCTTGTAATGTCCTCTATGAGCTCCCAAACCTCTCCTTTTCCCTCCCAAGTCATGTACACTGCTCTATGCACACCACGCATCCCATAGTCCATCTCAAGAGTGAGCAAGAGAGGTGGTTACATTCCTATATACAGTGGAACCATGGAGAAGGAATGTAGTCACCCCCTAACAGGAAGTCACATCACAGCAGCAAAAAAGGAATTTGTAGATATGGAGAAGGATGAGAGCAAAAGAAGGGACATTTTTGAGTTGAAGTGGATGTAAACCCCATTCTGACCTAGGCACATATATCTGTAGTGTTTACTTATCTCTCTCCAAAGTTTTGAATACCATGTGTTTCTGCTACTCCATTGTTCTGTTATCAGCATTAGGGATGAGCCGAACACCCCCCGGTTCGGTTCTCACCAGAACCTGCGAACGGACCGAAAATTTGCGCGAACTTTAGAACCCCATTGAAGTCTAAAGGGACTCAATCAAAAGTGCTAATTTTAAAGGCTAATATGCATGGTATTGTCCTAAAAAGGGTTTGGGGACCCGGGTCCTGCCCCAGGGGACATGTATCAATGCCGTTTTTTCGGGAACAGTGATTTTAATGATGCTTAACCGCTTCAGCCCTGGAAGAATTTACCCCCTTCCTGACCAGAGCACTTTTTGCAATTCGGCACCGCGTCGCTTTAAATGACAATTGCGCGGTCGTGCGACATGGCTCTCAAACAAAATTGACGTCCTTTTTTTCCCATAAATAGAGCTTTCTTTTGGTGGTATTTGATCACCTCTGCGATTTTTATTTTTTGCGCTATAAACAAAATAAGAGCAACAATTTTGAAAAAAACGCATTATTTTTTAAATTTTGCTATAATAAATATTCCCAAAAAATATATAAAAAAAACATTTTTTTTCCTCAGTTTAGACCGATCGTATTCTTCTACATATTTTTGGTAAAAAAAAATTGCAATAAGCGTTTATTGATTGGTTTGCGCAAAAGTTATAGCGTTTACAAAATAGGGGATAGTTTTATGGCATTTTTATTAATAATTTTTTTTTACTAGTAATGGCGGCGATCAGTGATTTTTATTGTGACTGCGACGTTATGGCGGACACGTTGGACATTTTTGACACATTTTTGGGACCATTGTCATTTATACAGCGATTAATGCGATTAAAAATGCACTGATCACTGTGTAAATGACACTGGCAGTGAAGGGGTTAACCACTAGGGGGTGGGGAGGGGTTAAGTATGTCCTAGGGGAGTGATTCTAACTGTATGGGGATGGGCTGTGTGTGTCACTATGCTGATCACTGCTCCCGATGACAGGGAGCTGTGATCAGTGACACTTGTCACTAGGCAGAACGGGGAGATGCTGTTTACATCAGCATCTCCCCATTCGTCCTCTTCGTGGGGCAATCGCTAGGATCCCTCGCGGTGATCGAGTCCGCGGGACCCGCGACCTGACTCACGGAGCTCCCGGGCGGCGCGCCACTAGCGGCGCGCACGCAATGGCACGGCGGAGAATTCAAATGCATGTACCTGTAAGTCCATTTGCCCAGCCGTGCCATTCTGCCGACGTACATCGGCGTGCGCCCTTCGGGAAGTGGTTAAAGTGGAAAAAAAAAAGTAAAATATTCCTTTAAATATCGTACCTGGGGGGTGTCTATAGTATGCCTGTAAAGTGGCACGTGTTTCCCATACTTAGAACAGTCCCTGCACAAAATGACATTTTTAAAGGAATAAAAGTAATTTAAAACTGCTTGCGGCTTTAATGTAATGCCGGGACCTGGCAATATGAATGAAAATCAGTGAGAGAAAAGGCATGGGTACCCCCCCACCACAGCCCATTACCAGCCGCTTGGGGTTTTTAGTGAAACAAGGATTGTTGATAAAGCATCAGTGGAGAGGAGACACGTTTTTCCCATATTAACTCTTACAAGAGAGAATTTCCCTTCCTTGGGGTAGATTTCATCTCACTTCCTGTTGTCTCCTTCCGTTTGCAAGTAGGAGTCGTTTGTAAGTTGGATGTTTGAAAGTAGGGTCCTGCCCTATATATGCAGAAATTCGGGCCTTAGGTGTTGGTGTTGCCACAACACTGTAAGCCCTCACAGGGCCCTGCTGTGAAATATTAGATCAATAATTGTAATTACATGTCCCTGTTGAACAGGGCCAGAAAAATTGGGCCTTTGGTGATGGTGGTGCTGGTGCCACAACAATGTAAGTCCTCACAGTTACTCTTGGTGGGCGCAGAAACGGGCCCTGCTGTGAAATATTAGATCAAGAATTCTAAAATCAGGGGCAGAAAAATTGGGCCTTAGGCACTGGTGCCGCAACACTGCAGCCCCTCATGGATACTATAGTTTGAGCGCAGGAACGAGCCCTGCTGCAAAGTATTGCATCTCAAATTGTAATTACACGCCCCTGTTAAATAGGGGCTGAAAAATTGGGCCTTAGGCACTGGTGCTGGTGCCACAACACTGCAACCCCTCACGGATACTCTAGTTGAAGTGCAGGAACGAGCCCTGCTGAAAATAATTGCATTAAAAATTGTAATTACATGCCCCTGTTAAACAGGGGCTGAAAAATTGGGCCTTAGGCACTGGTGCTGGTGCCACAACACTGCAACCCCTCACGGATACTCTAGTTGAAGCGCAGGAACGAGCCCTGCTGAAAAGTATTGCATTAAAAATTGTAATTACACGCCCCTGTTAAACAGGGGCTGAAAAATTGGGCCTTAGGCACTGGTGCTAGTGCCACAACACTGCAGCCCCTCATGGATACTCTACTTGGAGCACATGAATGAGCCCTCCTGCAAAATATAGCATCAAAAATTGTAATTACATGCCCCTGTTAAACAGGGGCTGAAAAATTGGGCCTTAGCCACTGGTGGCGGCGCCCAGAACCAAAAATGTTCTTACAAGCTATCAGCATGATCATTGAGGAGGAAGAGCATAGTCACTCAGCATAACAGGATAGTCACTCAGCATCAGCATAGGCAGTCTTGAAGGGATCTGAAATTTCAAAAAAAATTATTCGGTTACATCAGCATCAGGTGCTTGGTAGCTGGTGGTGATCCAAGACTGATTCATTTTTATGAAGGTCATTCGATCGACCGAGTCGGTGGACAGGCGCACCCTGTGATCTGTTACAAAGCCTCCAGCAGCACTGTATGTGCGTTCCGAAAGAACGCTGGATGCAGGACAGGCCAGTAGCTCAATTGCATACTGTGCAAGCTCTGGCCAGTGATCCATCCTCAAGACCCAGTAACCCAGAGGATTTTTGGTAGGGAAGGTGTCCAAGTCAGATCTTGCCCCTAGATATTCCTGCACCATGTAAAACAGGCGCTGGCGATGGTTGCTGGAACCGATCATACCTTGGGGCTGCGGACTAAAAAATTGTCTGAACGCAGCGGTCAGACGGCCACCTTCTCCAACGCTCCTTCTTTGACTGACCGAAGCCTCAGCAACACATTGTCCAGGAACAGGAGTTTGTAACCTCCCAGTCTCTGGAAACGCGTTGCACAGACCTTTCTGCAAGGCCTCCCAAAGATGTTTCATCCTCTGCTCTCTCTGCGACGGCAAGATATTGTCCGCAACCTTACCCTTGTAACATGGATCAAGGAGGATTGCCAGCCTATATTGATCCCTCTCCTTGATACCACGAATACGAGGATCCTTCTGCATGCTTTGCAGGATCAGGGAGGCATGCAGCGTAGGTTTGCTGAGGCATTCGGTCCGGAGACCTCTGGGTCACTAAGGACGATATGGTCCGCAGCCACTTACTCCCAGCCACGTACAAGTCCATGTGTTTCTTGGGACTGTAAATTATCCCTTAAAGACTGCTGCTGATGCTGAGTGCCAGGCTCCACCTCCATGCTGACACAATCCTCCTCCTCCTCCTCTTCCTGTGTGATCAGCGGGCACGCAGGAACACTGTCTGAATAAAGGGGCCTTGAGAGCTAAGGAAATCCTCCTCTTCCTGCCTCTGTTCTACCTCAAGTGCCCTGTCCATTATTCCACGCAGCGTGTGCTCCAACAGGTGGACAAGGGGGACAGAGTCACTGATGCATGCACTGTCACTTCTCACCATCCTCGTGGCCTCCTCAAATGGTGACAGGACAGTGCATGCATCCCTGATCATGGCCCACTGGCATGGGGAAGAAAAAACAAGCTCCCCTGGACCTGTCCTGGTGCCATAGTCGCACAGGTACTCATTGATGGCCCTCTGCTGCATGTGCAGCTGCTGCAGCATGGCCAACGTTGAGTTCCACCTGGTGGGCATGTCACAGATTAGGCAGTTCTTGGGCAGGTTAAATTCCTTTTGGAGGTCTTCCAGCCAAGCACTGGCATTATATGACCGGCGGAAATGCACACAGACTTGTGCCTCAGGACATCCTGTAAGCCCAGGTACCTGCCCAAGAACCACTGCACCACCAAGTTAAGGACATGAGCCAAACAGGGCACATGGGTCATTTGTCCCTGTTGGAGGGCGGAGAGGAGGTTGGTGCCATTGTCGCAAACCACCATTCCTGCCTTAAATTGGCGTTGCATCATCCACCTCTGAACCTGCCCCTGCAGAGCTGACAGAACCTCTGCCCCAGTGTGGCTCCTGTCCCCCAAGCACACCAGCTCAAGCACCGCATGGCATCTTTTGGCCTGAGTACTTTCGTAGCCCCTTGAACGCCTACGGAGCACCACTGGTTCAAGGACAAAGCACAGGAAGAGGCCATGAAGGAAGAAGAAGAGGAGGGGGTGGAGGAGAGAGGTGTGTCAGAATCACCAGTAGTAGCATTTTGGAGACGTGGTGGCGGAACAACCTCCAACACTACTGCACCTTGTCCTGCATCCTTCCCAGCTGCCAGCAGAGTCACCCAATGCGCCGTGAAACTTAGGCAACATCCCTGTCCATGCCTGCTGGACCATGAGTCAGCGGTAATATGCACCTTACCGCTGACTGCCCTGTCCAGCGAGGCATGGACATTGCCTTCCACATGCCGGTAGAGAGCCGGAATCGCCTTCCGTGAGAAAAAGTGGCGTTTGGGTACCTGCCACTGAGGAACCGCACATTCCACAAACTCACGGAAGGGGGCAGAGTCTACCAACTGAAAAGGTAGCAGTTGAAGTGCTAGCAATTTTGCCAAGCTAGCATTCAATCGCTGGGCATGTGGATGGCTGGGAGCGAACTTCTTTCGGCGGTGCAGCAGCTGGGGCAGGGAAATCTGACGTTGGTGTACCGATATCAGATTGCCCACAGGTACTTGGCTGTGACACACCTAATTCTACACCTTCATTCCTCTCAGTGCAGGTCTCAGGACTGAAGGTATAGTGGGGTTAGAGATCTCAGCTGATGAGGAGCAAGGAGCGGTCCTCTTTGTTCTTTGGTGTGGGTCTTTTAGGTACGCCAACGAACTGCATGGCAAATCAACATATATCTGGTCAAGCATGTGGTGCCCAAGCGGGAGATGTTTTGGCCACGCGAGATACGCTTGAGATATATGTTGCAAATAGCAGCGGTGCAATCTGATGCACTCGTCTCAAAAAAGGCCCACACCAAAGAACTTTTGGAATAACGTGCAGAGACAGCAGCGCCCTGCACATGCGGAGCTTTGCGGTGTGATGCAGTCAGTGTGCTGCCCTTAAGCTGGCCCCTGGAGGGCATCCTGCCTCGTTGGTGATGTGCCTCCTCCTCTCTCCTATCAGGCACCCATGTGGAGTCAGTGAACTCATCATCCCCTCCCTCCTCATCACTGGAGCAAACCTGACAGTATGCTGCAGCAGGGGCAACATGACTGCCAGATTGCTGTCCTTCTTGGGCACCCCCTCCGTTACTGCCTTCCTCTAGCTGAGTACCATCATCGCAGCCTTCAAAACACTGGGCATCCTCCTGGAGCATGTACCCAACACTGTGGTCAAACACAGAGGACATCTTGGGGCTAGGGAAGGAGTGATTGATTCCATTGAGCCGAGGGAAGAGGCCGGGTTGGCAGCTGCTTTGCCAGACAAAGTACCCTGAGCATGGGTGAGAGAGGATGAGGAGGATGAGGACGGCTTGGTCATCCACTTGACCAAGTCTTCCGCATGTTGCGGCTCAACACAGCCAGCTGCCGAAAAAAAGGCCAAGTGTGTCCCATGGCCACGTGCTGATGAGCATGCACTGTGTCCACGACCAGCACTGTTGCCTCTAGACACAGAGCCTGCTTGCCCCCTTTTATTGGCTTGTGACTGTCTGCCTCTCCTTGTTGGCCTTCCAGACATACTAATGGCCTGCAGTGAGATGTAGCTGCACTAAGCAGGGATATATATATATATATATATATATATATATATATATATACTGATACTGCAGCTAGCAAAATCAACTGCCTGCCTGTAGTATTATTAGTATGAGAACACCACCAATCTTCTACAGGTAGCTTTAGCTGAACACTGTGCAGAGGTCGCAATAAACTAACTTGTAGCTTTAGCTGAACACTGTGTAGAGGTTGCACTACACTATCTTGTAGCTTTAGCTGAACACTGTGCAGAGGACGCACTACACTAACGTTTAAATAATGTAGCTGCCTGCGGTAGTGATAGGATCAGGAAAACACCACCAACCTTCTACATGTAGCTTTAACTGAACACTGCAGAGGTCGCACTACACTAACGTGTAAATAATGTAGCTGCCTGCGGTAGTGATAGGATCAGAAAAACACCACCAATCTTCTACAGGTAGCTTTAGCTGAACACTATGCAGAGGTCGCACTACACTAACCTGCAGCTTTAGCTGAACACTGCAGAGGTCGCACTACACTAACTTGTAGCTTTAGCTGAACACTGTGCAGAGGTCACACTACACTAACTTGTAGATTTAGCTGAACACTGTGCAGAGGTCGCACTACACTAACTTGTAGCTTTAGCTGAACACTGTACAGAGGTCGCACTACACTAACTTGTATATAATGTAGCTGCCTGACTGTGGTACTAATGGGATCAGACGAACACCAGCAATTTTCTTCAGGTAGCTGTAAATACTGTAACAACACCTGCCTGCCTATCAGTAGGAAGATAATAACAGGAACGGATGTAGTTAAACTGAATACAGTGTGTATATATATATATATATATATATATATATATATATATATATATATATATATATACAACACCTGGGATGCATATATATACACACAATGCACTGTAAGTGCAGCTAACTGAATGACTGTCCTGCCTAATCTATCTAACTTAAATCAAATGACACTGTCTCTCTGTCTCTGTCTCTCAACGCCGGAACACACTACTCAGGGCCGACGTGCAGGCGGCTTTATATAGTGTGGGGAGTGTACTAAACCCCTGAGCCATAATTGGCCAAAGCCAATTACAGCTCTCTGTACAGACGGCGCTGTGATTGGCCAAGCATGCGGGTCATAGTGCATGCTTGGCCATTCATCAGCCAGAAATGCACTGCGATGCCGCAGTGAATTATGGGCCGTGACGCGCCACTCGAATTTGGTGCGAACGGCCCATATCGTATTTGGCGAACAACCGAACAGACGATCTTCGAGTCAAACATGGGCAGTTCTCTGACACAGGAGATAAAAGCAGCAGAAAATTTGTGCCAGGGAACTTAGAGACAGATAAGCAGAGAGCTTGTCTATTCAGAATACAGCTCTGCAAGTTTCTTTGTTCCTCTGCCTATGTGCAGGAGGGGGTGTGCCTTTCCTCCAATCAGCTCTCACACAGTGTATGCTCAGACCTCCCTCCCACTGCTGAAACAGGAAGAACATTTTCTAACACTATGTGCACTTTCTAAAGAATATAGAAAGCTGAAGACAGAAGATATATAGTTTCTCACAAAAGTGAGTACACTCCTCACATTTTTGTAAATATATTATTATATCTGTTCATGTGACAACACTGAAGAAATAACACTTTGCTACAATGTAAAGTAGTGAGTGTACAGCTTGTATAACAGTGTAAATTTGCTGTCCCCTCAAAATAACTCAACACACAGCCATTAATGTCTAAACCCCTGGCAACAAAAGTGAGTACACCCCTAAGTGAAAATGTCCAAATTGGGCCCAAAGTGTCATTATTTTGTGTGGCCACCATTATTTTCCAGCACTGCCCTAACCCTCTTGGCCATGGAGTTCACCAGAACTTCACAGGTTGCCACTGGAGTCCTCTTCCACTCCTCCATGACGACATCACGGAGCTGGTGGATGTTATAGACCTTGCGCTCCTCCACCTTCCATTTGAGGATGCCCCACAGATGCTCAATAGGATTTGGGTCTGGAGACATGCTTGGCCAGTCCATCACCTTTACCCTCAGCTTCTTTAGCAAGGCAGTGGTCATCTTGGAGGTGTGTTTGGGCTCATTATCATGTTGGAATACTGCCCTGCGGCCCAGTCTCTGAAGGGAGGGGATCATGCTCTGCTTCAGTATGTCACAATACATGTTGGCATTCATGGTTCCCTCAATGAACTGTAGCTCCCCATTCTTCTCACTGATCACCAATGTAAGGAGCATTCTTCCCACTGATCACCAATGCAAGGAGCATTCTTCCTACTGATCACCAATGTAAGGAGCATTCTTCCCACTGATCTTCGGCGTAAGGGGACTGCCTCTCCTTAAACACCAATATGACGTGATTTATGTACCACAATTTATATATAAAATAATTTCTAGCAAGGGTTCCCTGAGACCTAAATATTTTTGCAAGGGTTGTGTGATAAAAAGAATGAGTAAGGTTTAGGGGTTGTTTACTAAAACTGGAGAGTGCACAATCTGGTGCAGCTCTGCATAGAAACTAGGGTTGCACCGATACTGGTATCGGTGCTGATACTGAGCATTTTTTTGAGTACTCGTGTAAATACTCCGATACATAATGATACTTTTGCTGTGCGATTTGAGCCCATACAAAATGGATGGTCTCAAATTGCACTGCAAAGAATTGAATGCTATTTTAACAAGAATGTGGTGCAATTCCTGTCTGAATCGCATGCAGCTTTCCCCACCACTCCTGTGTGAACCAAGGCTTGTCATAGTGACTTCAGCCTGGGTTCACACAGGAGCGGTGCAGGAAACTGCATGTGATTCAGACAGGAATCACACAGCATTCCTGTTCAAATTGTATGTGAATCTTTGCAGTGTGATTTGAGACCATTCATTCATTTTGTATGGACTCAAATCACACTGCAAAGGTATCGGTACTCGGTATTGGCAACTACTTGACCAAAAAGTATCGGTTCTCGAACTTGCCAACAAAAAACGGTATCCGCGCATCCCTAAAAGAAACCAATGGGCATCCAGGTTTTATTGCCAAAGATAAATTGAACAAGTTGAAGTTAGAAGCTGATTGGTTTCATTGCAGAGGTGCACCAGATTTTTCACTCTCCAGTTTTAGTAAATCAACCCCTTAGTTACATAGTAGCTGAGGTTGAAAAAAGACACAAGTCCATCAAGTCCAACCCATGTGTGTGTTTATGTAAAGTAGTCTTGCTAAAAAACTGTATACAACCAAAGATATTGATTTGATTTGACATTTTTAAAACCAAGATTATTCAAAATGTTAAAAAAGTGGTTGTAAACCGCTGGGAAAAAAAACCCTGCAAGACAATGTTATAATGTGCTAGTATGCATCGCATACTGGCACATTATGAAATACTTACCTTAGAATGAAGCCTTCCCAGCAGTGCCCGGTCACCACTGAGAGGGCTGACATATTCCCCTGGCCTTTCTTCCGGGTTCGTGGGCTCCAGCGATGTGATTGGCCGGTATGCCAGGCCTTCAGAGCACATGCTCCGATGACGTCAGAGGCTGCATGCAGGTTTAAATCTCCTAAACGGTGCACGTTTAGAAGATATTCATTTTACTTACAGGTAAGCCTTATTATATGCTTATCTGTAGGTAAGAATAACAAAACGGGGTTTACAACCGCTATAACATGGTGAAAATTTCAGTTTTACAGCTTCAATCCATCCCTGATATTACCGCACTACTTTCTTTTTACAGAGGCTCATATTTATTGTTATATTATTTTATGAGAAATGTTATGTGATTATATGCTATTTGTTTCCTGATGTCCTATATATGGACAGCTTCCTGTGTGATCAGCTCTGTTGCAGGTTGGGAAGGAAACTGAACCACCTGTGTCCTCTAACTACTACAATCTATCACTAAAACAAAACTCTCACAGTCTTCTTACTGCCCCCCCCCCCCCCCCCGACTGCATAACTGTCAGAATATTTTTAGTATAATTACCTGTTTGTTGCAGACAAAGAAGGAGTAGAAATCGGACAAGCAGCATGTTTACAGGTGAATCATCTGAAGAAAAATACTTTCACTTTCCAAGTCCACTCCTTTTTTTTTTTCCGTTTTTCAACCTTATTGTCTGAGAATATGCAAGAATGCAACTGTTATCAAATCTATATTTTCAGTTGAATACACTCAATTTCATTTCGGTAACACAACCACAATGTAATCCTCAAATCTGTACAAAATAAAAGATGAGGTTGTGTTCAGTAAATATACCAAATGTGTTAAGCCTCAAAGCTGCATGCTTCCACTAAAAGAGGGCAAATAATGATGGTACCAAAAATTATCAGCTCGATTTGTTTTTCTAACTCAGGCGTTCGCAAATAATTGTTTATATAGACCCATCTCATTCACACTTGTGTGATTTTTCATGCGACTTTGGACATCAGAGTCGCATGACAAGTCGTTCCCCATGTTTTTAAAGATAATCCTTCATATACTGTATGCGCAACTTAAAGTCGTAGCGATTTCAAAGTACCGTATTTATCGGCGTATAACACGCACCGGCGTATAACACGCACCCCAATTTAGGAGGGAATTTTAAGGAAAAAAAACTTTTAGGAGGGAAGTTGAAGGAAAAAAAACTTACATTTAAATGCCCATCATTGCAGCCTTCTCAGTGCAGCCATGTCAGTGCAGCCTTCCCCAGTGCAGCCTTGTTAGTGCAGCCTTGTCAGTACAGCCATTTCAGTGCAGCCTTCCCCAGTGCAGCCTTGTTAGTGCAGCCATGTCAGTACAGCCATGTCAGTGCAGCCATGTCAGTGCAGCCTTCCCCAGTGCAGCCTTGTCAGTGCAGCCTTTCCCAGTGCAGCCTTTCCCAGTGCAGCCTTTCCCAGTGCAGCCTTCCCCAGTGCAGCCTTCGCTTCGATCCCCTGTCCTGAGCTTTAAAATCGCCGACCGCAATTTGAAAATGGCGCCGCCGGCGCCGAAATACACCGAGCCGGTCCTCGGCTCTTTCCGGCGGCTCTCGTTCACTTTCGGCTCCACTCGTAGTCCCGAGCGGAGCTATCCGAACCTAGCCGAGTAGGTTCGAATAGCTCCGCTCGAAACTACGAGTGGAGCCGAAAGTAAACGAGAGCCGCCGGAAAGAGCCGAGGACCGGCTCGGTGTATTTCGGCGCCGGCGGCGCCATTTTCAAATCGCGGTCGCGATTTTAAGATTGTGACAGCTCGGGATCGCATGGTATCGGCGTATAACACGCACCTGCGACTTTCCCCTGATTTTAAGGGGAAAAAAGTGCGTGTTATACGCCGATAAATACGGTAGTTCATGCATTACTTTTTTATGACTTTCATGCAACTTGAGGACCATGGACTTCAATGTCACCCCTCAAAAGTGCATAAAAGTGGTTGCCGGAGGAAGGATGGGGGGGGTCCAAAATGCACCTTCGCTTGTGTAGTCAAAAATCCTTGCACCAGCCCTGGTTATGGACCTTAGATTGTAAGCTCCTTAAGGGCAGGGACTGATGTGAATGTACTACAGTGCCTTGCAAAAGTATTCACCCCCCTTGGCTTTTCACCTATTTTGTTACATTACAGCCTTTAGTTCAATGTTTTTTTAATCTGGATTGTATGTGATGGATCAGAACACAATAGTCTAAGTTGGTGAAGTAAAATTAGAAAAATATATTCATAAAACTATTTTTCAGAAATAAAAAACTGATAATTTGCATGTGCGTATGTATTCACCCCCTTTGTTATGAAGCCCATGAAAAGCTCTGGTGCAACCAATTACCTTCAGAAGTCACATAATTAGTGAAATTATATTCACCTGTGTGCAATCTAAGTGTCACATGATCTGTCATTACATATACACACCTTTTTGAAAGGCCTCAGATGCTGGAACACCTAAGCAAGAGGCACCACTAACCAAACACTGCCATGAAGACCAAGGAACTCTCCAAACAAGTAAGGGACAATGTTGTTGAGAAGTACAAGTCAGGGATAGGTTATAAAAAAATATCCAAATCTTTGATGATCCCTAGGAGCACCATCAAATCTATCATAATCAAATGGAAAGAACATCAAGAGACGGCCACACACCAAAACTCACTGACCGGGCACGGAGGGCATTAATCAGAGAGGCAGCACAGAGACCTAAGGTAACCCTGGAGGAGCTGCAGAGTTCCACAGCAGAGACTGGAGTATCTGTACATAGGACGACAATAAGCCGTACGCTCCATAGAGTTGGGCTTTATGGCAGAGTGGTCAGAAGAAAGCCATCACTTTCAGCAAAAAACAAAATGGCACGTTTTGAGTTTGCGAAAAGGCATGTGGGAGACTCCCACAATGTATGGAGGAAGGTACTCTGGTCTGATGAGACTAAAATTGAACTTTTTGGTCATCAAAGAAAACGCTATTGCCGCGTACACACGTTCTGACATTCTGACAACAAAATCCTGGGATTCATTTCCGACGGATGTTGGCTCAAGCTTGTCTTGAAAAGAATGGTGGCTTGTTCACTTCCTGTTAAGATTCTACCCAGAATTCCTTGCTTGCTGACAACTTCCTTAATTACACATACAATATACAACTAAACAGAACTGCAGCAATACCAAAAAGGAACGCTAGATGGAGCCTGCACACCACATATGATTGTCTTAAGTAAATTACACATTTTGCATGTAAATTTACCAACACAGGTACAAATAAGGTACAAATAATCAGCAAGACATCTGGTGGACAGAACGCTCCCCGCCTGACATCAAGTGATATCACTAACAGAGTCCTCTGTAGAAAGCAACAGAATAAGTTCGGTCTCTGGTCTCAAGAATACTTTAGCCTCATCCTGTTGAAAGATCTTAACCTCGACCTTACGGACACGATTATCTTTGCTTGGTAGTACTTTGGTGATCAGACCTAAAGGCCACATATTCCTTAGTGTCTGGCAATCTTTCATGAGCACATCACCAGGTTTAAGATTAGGCTTTTCAGTGTGCCACTTTCTCCTTACTTGTAGAGTAGATTTATATTGTTCCCTACACCGGTTCCAGAAGGTACTGGCAAGGGTTTGTCTCCATTGACGTTTGTAAAGGTCCTTCTCACAAAACTAACTAGTAAAATGGCAGGTGTGAGGACCACTGGATGTTCAGAGTCACTTGAAATGGATGTCAAAGGTCTGGCATTAATGTTAGCTGTAACTTCTGTCATAAATGTCACTAAACATTCGTGACTAAGCCTAGCAGTTCCTACTTGTAGGAAGATAGAGTCAAGAATTCTGCGGGCTATGCCTATCATCCTCTCCCAAACACCTCCCATGTGAGAAGAGTGAGGTGGGTTGAAGATCCACGTGCATCTTGTTCACTCAAGTATCTTTCTACACTGAGAATATCCAAGTTAGAAGGAATTTGAAGTTCTTTTACTGCTCCTACAAAGTTAGACCCTCTGTCAGAGCGAATGAGTTTCACTGGGCCTCTGATCGCAATTAGTTCAGCTAGCTCTGTGGCTAATACTGCAGCACAAAGTTACAGCCTGGGTATAGTGTGTTCTGGAAGTGGTGCAAGTTTTGCTTTCCCCATTACAAACCCTATGTGGTATTGTCCTTTAGTCTCTATGGCTGTTTATGGTAGACATGATCTCAGTTTATTAGAATAAGCCAGGTGAAACTACAAAATAACAGAAATAGACTTCAATAAGTACAATATCACATACAATATAGCATAAATTGTAGAAACAACAATATACAGTACAAGATGAGATAATAAAAACTTACTTTTTAAGTTCTCTAAGGGGTGATGACGATAGATTGAGAAAGACATGTCTTGCTTCCTGCAATGTGTTGAAAAGAATGGTTGCTGGTTCACTTCCGGTTAAGATTCTACCCAGAATTCACTGCTTGCTGACAACTTCCTTAATTACACATACAATAAACAATTAAATAGAACTGCAGCAATACCAAAACGGAACGCTAGATGGAGCCTGCACACCACATATGATTGTCTTATGGTAAGTAAATTACACATTTTGCATGTAAATTTAACAACACAGGTACAAATAAGGTACAAATAATCAACAAGACATCTGGTGGACAGAACATAGGGGGGTGAATAGTTATGCACATTGACTTTTTCTGTTATTTTGTCCTATTTGTTGTTTGCTTCACAATAAAAAAAAAACATCTTCAAAGTTGTGGGCATGTTCTGTAAATTAAATGATGCAAATCCTCAAACAATCCATGTTAATTTCAGGTTGTGAGGCAACAAACACACAAAAAATGCCAAGGGGGGTGAATAAGAAGAAGGAGACTGTATATACAGTATGTGTGTAAAGCGCTGCATAAAGTGACAGTGTTATATAAGTACCTGTAATAATAATAAATAGCTGATGGCGTCACAGCTGTTATCAAAGTAAGTGTCACTGTTGCATTCCCTGTACACAGCACCAAGAATATCTAATTATTTATGGTCTTTGCACCTATGCTACATGTGTTTTTTTTTTCTCTGGAAACATATGTTCTTCAATATTCTTCTGCCCACCATCCCGACAACATTTATTGTGGTCCTTTGCTGCCAGGAGAAGTGGGAGAACCCAGGAATCATAGAGGAGGTGGGCAGCAAGGGGTTTCATCATAGATGACATCGTCTGGGGACGAGCTGAAAAAGACGACAACGCATAGGATATGGCCTATGACGGTGACTTCATCATGCTACTTGCTTCTGATTGGGCGGTTGGACTTGTGCTCAGAGAGAAGCCTGTAGGAACGCCGTTGATGCTGTATGGATGCTTGTTGAGCCTTTATACTTCACCATCCTGTGAGTGCAATACTTACCTTGTTATTAAAGTTATTTTACTTTACTACACTATGAGAGTTCTCTTTCGGTTTTACTTCTGTGTATTATTGGAATCACATGGACACAGTATGGTCGAGGGAGACCTTAATCCCCCATGTGTGTTTTGATCACCTATAATCCAGTGGTTAACCCTATCTGGTAAGCCGTTTTAATAAACTGGTTTGGGGAGCACAATACCTCCACTGGAGTGGTTCAGCATCACAGTTCCTGCACCCGTATGACATTTATCATGGATCACAGAGGACAACACTTTATTGATGCCTGTTGAACTATTTTGGTGGACTTATTGGCACATTGTAGGCTTTATCGCTTGTTTTCACTGTTATACGGTTTTATTGAGGAATTCAGTTTCCTCTCTTAATGCTATTATTTTTGCTATTTATGATTTACCGCTGCACTACGTTTATAGCCTTCAATAAAGCTGTGGGCCTGTGAACTCTTTCCCCTCCCTTATCCCTCTTCCCTATCTGCCATCACACTCGTTGCTTATTGCATTGTTTTTGAAATGTTGCATGATTTGTTTTAGTTGCAGTGTCATTTAGGATGTACGGGACAGGGGTCCGTACGGGAGATTATAGGGAGCACCCATGGTGGCAAAAACAACATTTGAGTCGCAGAAAAGTAAAAAGAATAATAAGAATAGAGAAAAAAGTAAAAAAACAAAGGGAGAAAAAAAGGGGAGAGATCAGAAAAGAGAGGGTTTGTCAGCGACTCGCTAATGGACAGACAAGTATTGAATCCATGGATGCCACATTTTGTCAGCTTTTTTGGTGTTTTTGTGGAGAATACAGGTAAGTTTGCCTTTAACTATGATCAAATTAAGCTAGCTAGCAGTACCACTGACTGCCTTCAGTGTTTGGCAAAAGTAATTCTTGCTGTCAAAAACATGTATGAAATCAGTTTCGCTGACTTTTTGGGGATTTCATCAGGTCAATTCTGGAAAAGGGAGGGGTCCAGGAAATCTGCAGATATGTACTCCGATCACTGAATAGACAAAATGAAACGTCTGAATCTAAAATCTGGATACTATAGGACAATGCTACCAAATGTGGTGCATAGTTCCCAGTTGTCTACAGCACCAGAAACAAAGTGGGTGATGCCGTAGGATGCATCTTTGTGAACTATGTGGGAACCAAGTACCATCTTACAAGCGTTTTAGAATTGGACTCTATCAATATAGTATTGATGGATACAGTTGCAAGAAAAAGTATGTGAACCCCTTTGGAATGATATGGATTTCTGCACAAACTGGTCATAAAATGTGATCTGATCTTTATCTAAGTCACAACAATAGACAATCACAGTCTGCTTAAAATAATAACACACAAAATGTTACCATGTTGTTATTGAACATACCATGTAAACATTCACAGTGCAGGTGGAAAAAGTTTGTGAACCCCTAGACTAATGAGATCTCCAAGAGCTAATTGGAGTGAGGTGTCAGCCAACTGGAGTCCAATCAATGAGATGAGATTGGAGGTGTTGGTTACAGCTGCCCTGCCCTATAAAAAACACACAACGGTTCTGGGTTTGCTTTTTCACAAGAAGAATTGCCTGATGTGAATGATGCCTCGCACAAAAGAGCTCTCAGAAGACCTACGATTAAGAATTGTTGACTTGCATAAAGCTGTAAAGGGTTATAAAAGTATCTCCAAAAGCCTTGCTGTTCATCAGTCCACAGTAAGACAAATTGTCTATAAATGGAGAAAGTTCAGAACTGCTGCTACTCTCCCTAGGAGTGGGCGTCCTGTAAAGATGACTGCAAGAGCACAGCGCAGACTGCTCAATGAGGTGAAGAATAATCTTAGAGTGTCAGCTAAAGACTTACAAAAGTCTCTGGCATATGCCAACATCCCTGTTAGCGAATCTACAATACGTAAAACACTAAACAAGAATGTATTTCATGGGAGGATACCACAGAGGAAGCCACTGCTGTCCAAAAAAAACATTGCTGCACATTTACAGTTTGCACAAGAGCACCTGGATGTTCCACAGCAGTACTGGCAAAATTTTCTGTGGACAGATGAAACCAGAGTTGAGTTGTTTGGAAGAAACACACAACACTATGTGTGGAGAAAAAGAGGCACAGCACACCAACATCAAAACCTCATCCCAACTGTGAAGTATGGTGGTGGGGGCATCATGGTTTGGGGCTGCTTTGCTGCGTCAGGGCCTGGACGGATTGCTATCATCGAAGGAAAAATTCCCAAGTTTATCAAGACATTTTGCAGGAGAACTTAAGGCCATCTGTCCACCAGCTGAAGATGGGTGTTGGAACAGGACAACGATCCAAAGCATAAAAGTAAATCAACAATAGAATGGCTTAAACAGAAGAAAATACACCTTCTGGAGTGGCCCAGTCAGAGTCCTGACCTCAACCCGATTGAGATGCTGTGGCATGACCTCAAGAAAGCGATTCACACCAGACATCCCAAGAATATTGCTGAATTGAAACAGTTCTGTAAAGAGGAATGGTCAAGAATTACTCCTGACCGTTGTTCACGTCAGATCTGCAACTACAGGAAATGTTTGGTTGAAGTTATTGCTGCCAAAGGAGGTTCAACCAGTTATTAAATCCAAGGGTTCACATACTTTTTCTACCTGCACTGTGAATGTTTACATGGTGTGTTCAATAAAAACATGGTAACATTTAATTCTTTGTGTGTTATTAGTTTAAGCAGACTGTGATTGTCTATTGTTGTGACTTAGATGAAGATCAGATCACATTTTATGACCAATTTGTGCAGAAATCCATATCATTCCAAAAGGGTTCACATACTTTTTATTGCAACTGTATTTTAAACAAAGCATACACAATGGGGGTGATTTACTAAGAACAATGCGTTGCGCCAGTTCATACCTTAATTGGTGCGCTGGAAAAGTCATTAACCGAACGTGCGGACCGGCGCACTTTGAAGCGCAAAACGATAATAAATATGTAAACTGCAACTGGTGCTAGGGTAACTGCGGTTTTCTCATTGATAATAGCGCACCCCCAATACAATTGGTTAATTTCATCTCATTGGATGGATCTTGTTAGGCAATTAGTAGGTGTTCTCAGTTAATTAACCCTTTTGATGCTAATCTCATTCCTATTACTTCTAATATATCTTTGAAATTTGTTTTTTTCTATTTTTACCCAAATCTTTCAATACATAACAAAGAACAGAGAAGTGTTTCTAAACCCAATAAATTAATATTTTCAGATCTTGATCTTTAATCACTTGCCTACAAGGCACTTACACCCTCTTCCTGCCCAGGCCATTTTTCAGCTTTCAGCGCTGTTGCACTTTGAATGACAATTATGTGGTCATGCTACACTGTACCCAAATGAAATTTTTTTATTTTTTTTTTCAATAACATTTTTATTTTATTCTGTTACCACAGTTTACTTTGCATAGAATACAACGGGTGAGGTATTAGAAAAATGTGATGCATAGTAATAAACAAACAAGTACAGGTACATGTAATGTTTTCCCTAGCGTGCCGCGAGAGGGCTATGGTCCCCAGGCCAGCCCGGCCACCACATCCCCCCAACACCACAGGCCAGGAGCAAACCTCTGATATCTAGTAACAAAGGCAACTTTTGTAATAAGAACAAAAGAAGGGGAGGAAAAGGGAAAAGGAAAGGAACAGGAAAGAAGAAGGGGTAAAGTCACCTGAGTGAGTCAATGATCCGTTTATAAGGAGTCCTCCCGGAGGTGTCACAGCTCCCAGACTTTATCATGTGTTTCCAATCTGTCTTGCATCCTGGCCGTCATCTTCTCCATCAGCTCTATATCTTTAATCCTCGCATAAAGTGCTTCAGGGGTGGGGGGGGTTTCTTTTTCCAATTCAATGCTATAAGGCATTGTGCTGCCGTTAGAATGTGGCGTATTAATTTTTTATTGGTTTTGGAAAGCTTTAGTGGGGATAAGCCTAACAGGAAAAATTTAGGGGTCATAGGGAGTGTTTTTCCCAGGAGATTGGTCAGTAACTGTTGAACTTTTCCCCAGTAGGTGACAATTTGGGGGCATTCCCAGTAGATATGGAGAAGGGTACCCCTGGCTCCTGAGCACCTCCAGCATCGATCTGAGCTAGTGGGGTAAATGGCATGGAGTACATCGGGTGTCATGTACCAAAAGAAGATTATTTTGTAAGCGTTTTCCTTATATAGGGTACAAATTGAGCTTTACGCTGCCTGGGACCATATCACCTGCCATTGTTCCGTGGAGAGTTCCTCCTTAAGGGCTTTCTCCCATTTAACCATATAGAGGTGTTTGCCTTGTGTCTCTGTTGAGTAGGAGTTTAAAATTTTGTAGATATCAGAGATCAGTCCCCTCTGAGTCAAACCTGCCATAACCAGGGTTTCAAAGGGGGTTAAGGAGGAAAATCGCAGGTCAGGTGCTATGGTCAGGGCATAGTGGCGGATCTGTAAATAGCTATAAAAAGCTTGGCGTGGTATATCATGCTTAGTTTGGAGTTCAGAGAAGGCTAATAGTCTACGTGTTCTAGGATCTACTATGTTGCCGAAGTGGAACAAGTTTCGGGAGGACCATGGGTAGGACATCTGGTGTGTGAGGCTATCCGGCACTTTGGGGTTGAATATAAAGGAGGTTAACAGCGATTTTTCAGAGGAGAGGCCATGTGGGGAGCACAGTGCTTTCCACGTTTTACGGTGTTGGGACATAGCTGCTAGTAGACGTTCAGGGGGCACCTCCGCATCCGCACACCAGAGCAAGCTATTTGGGTGGGTTGGGGCCAGCCAGATCTTCTCGATTTCCGTCCACTTATTATAGGACCACTGGGTGGACCACGAGATTATAGCTCTGAGTTGAGTGGCTTGGTAGTATTTAATCAGATTCGGTAAAGCGAGGCCACCATCAGACCGAGCTGCCATAAGGACTGATTGGGGGATTCTGTGCCTTTTATAATTCCAGACAAATTTAAGTAGATCTGTCTGAAGTTTTCTGAGATGTTTGGATGGGACTGGGATGGACAATGTTTGAAATAGATAGAGTAATTTTGGGAGGATTGTCATTTTAATGGATGTTATTCGTCCCAGTATGGAGAGGTGATGTTTTTTCCATCTGAGGAGCATGGTTCTGATAGAATGAAATAGGGGGAGGAAATTTTCCTGATAGAGTGTTGCGAATGTTGGAGTAATGTGGATTCCCAGATATTTTAAGGATATAGTTTTCCAGTGATATGGGAAGTTGGTCTGTAGATGTGCGACCTCTGGTTCTGGGATATTTATTGGGAGGGCTTCTGATTTGGACGTATTAATTTTATAGCCCGATAGTGCCCCATATTTATCAAGCTCGGCGTGGAGGTTCGGGAGGGATATTCTAGGTTGTGTCAGGGTCATAATGATATCATCAGCAAACAATGAGATTTTAAACTCCCTACCGCGAACTGATATCCCGTGAATATCTGGGTTCCCCCGGATATGGGCCACTAGAGGTTCCACGCATAGTGCAAACAGTAGGGGAGAAAGGGGGCACCCCTGCCTTGTACCGTTGTGTATTGAGAACGGGGCCGAAACGGCAAAGGGAGTTCTGACCTGTGCAGTGGGGTTGGAGTATAGGTGTTGCACCGCTCGCAGGAAGGGACCCTTCATTCCTATGTGCTGTAGGGTGGCGAACAGGAAGGGCCAACCCAAACGGTCAAATGCTTTTTCGGCGTCCAAGCTTAGAAGCAGAGACGCCGAGTCCTCCCTGTTCGCCACATCCACTAGGTCAATCACTTTCCTCGTGTTATCTCCCGCCTGTCTAAGTGGCACGAATCCTACCTGGTCTTTATGTATGAGAGAGGGGAGAACTACATTCAGGCGGATTGAGAGTATTTTCGTGAAGATTTTTAGGTCGGAATTTAAAAGGGCAATGGGTCGATAGTTGGCACATAATATGGGGTCTTTATCTGGTTTGGGGATTAGGGTAATAAATGATCTTTGCATGTCAGCTGGGACCGGGGTGTCCCGAAGAAAGGTGTTAAACAGTCTGCTCATATGAGGGAGTAGGAGCGGAAGAAAAGTTTTATAGTATTCATATGGTAGGCCGTCGGGACCTGGCGATTTATGGGATGGTAATGATTTGATCGTAAGTTCTATTTCCTCCTCTGTAATAGGTGCGTTTAGGGCCTCTAAGTCTGTGGATTGTAGGCGGGAGACACCACTTTGTTCTAGATAACGGTGTAGTCTAAGTGAGAACTCTGGGGCGAGAGGATTTTTTGGGATGTCTGGGTTGTTGTAGAGGTCAGTGTAGAAGTCTGCAAAGGCATGTGCAATATCTTTGGGATGGGACAGCAGGGAGCCCTTTTTATTCTTAATTTGGTGGGGGGTTGCATTAAGGGAGTTCTCCTGCAACTTTTTTGCCAGCAAGGAATGTGCCTTGTTTCCCCTATCATAGTACACCTGCTTTAATCGAAGCAAGGCTTTTTCTACTTGGCCCAGTGCAAAGTCCCTTAGTATCGTCCTAAGTTTGATAACCTTCCTGAGGAGGGGTATAGTAGGAGATGTTTGAAGCTGCGTCTCTAGAACCCGTAGTTCCCTCTCAGTTCGGTGTTTCGTGGCTAATGCATCTTTTTTCATGGCCGACGATAGGGCTATGCATCTACCCCTGATGACCGCCTTATGGGCTTCCCATAGTGTAGCAGGAGAGATGTCAGGGGTGTTGTTTTCTTTGAAGTAAAATTTCAGGGAAGAGGTTATTTCCGTGGTTGACTGAGGGTGTTGAAGGAGAAAAGTGTTTAGTCTCCAGTTACAGGGTCTAGGGTTGGGGGACTCCACATCTAGTGCAAGAGTGATCGGGGCATGGTCGGACCAGGAGATTGGGAGCACCCTGGCCTCTCGAACTATTCTAAGAGTAGAGTTGTTAACAAAAAAGTAGTCAATCCTGGTGTGGGTTTTATGGGGAGCTGAGTAGAAGGTGTACTGCCGATCCCCCGGGTGGAGGGCCCTCCAGGCATCGAAGAGAGCATGTTTTCTAAGTAGTTGGCGAAAAAGCTTCGAGTCCCTGAGGGCTCGAGCTGATGGTGCCCGGGGGTCCACCACAAGGCGGTCAGCATTTGTGGAGTGTATTAAATTAAAGTCACCCCCCACCACCAGGATCCCATGTTCCGAGCGGAAAAGACGTGTAAACATTTTAGATAGAAATCTATGTTGTTTGACATTAGGTGTGTACAGAGCGCACAAGGTGATCTCCCGTGACTGCCATCGACCCCTAACAATAATATAGTGACCATGTGGGTCTCCATAGTGACTCTCATATACAAATGGAGAACCTTGTTTAATGAGTATGGCCACCCCTGCCCGTTTATGTGGTCCTGAGGAAAGGTAGCTGTTTGGGAAGTGCCTGGATGCGAAAGCAAAGGTGCCCCCCCTGTCAAAGTGTGTCTCTTGGACAAAAATAATATCAGCGCCAGACTGTTTAAATTCCTTCAGTGCTAGATGCCTCTTTTTATTGGAGTTTAGTCCATGGACATTTAATGAAAATATCCTAGCCATGGTCTCTAGTTGGGAAAGGGATGGGGTTTATGTCACCTGGATTGAAGACGACGGCCATGGATCCTGGGACTGGAAGCGGGCAACCTCCGGCGAGGGGTCTGGACCTAGCCTGCGGTCCATGTGGAGAGTCACTCGGGGACAAGGGGTATAAAATAGGAGAGGATAAAACTAGAAGAAAGAAACAAGGGTTAGTGTTAAACAAAACAAGGCAAAGCCTAAGAAGTGTTTTCAGCTGACCTTGAGAGGTCAATGGACCTAGGTCAGTACGGTTTCCCAAGGATCCGCCCAGCCCCGCTCCAACAGAGCAGGCCAGACGGGTGCAAGGGAGCCCTGGGTTGATCATACAACAGGATATTACCAAAGCTATTGTGACAATCATCACTTAATTAGAGGGGAGGGGTTGGTGACCTAAAGGAAAAAACACCTTCACTCCCAAGCCTCAACGGAGACATGCCCATATAGTGAAACAAAATCAAACTTAGAAATGAAAAAACTGGGGCAAAAGATTGGGGACTGCGTGAACAAAATGTCCAGGACAGATCTATCAGCCTAGTGCAATGGCTGAGCATCTATAAATTTAAGGACCCAAAAAAGAGAAAAAGAAAAAAGTGTTCAAGTCAGCCGTTTCTGGATTTGGAACTCTTGTGAGGAGTGCCTTCCCTCCGGTTGCGGTTAGAGGGGGGAACCTTCTGCCACATTGTAGGCGGCGGTGGTGGAGTGGTTACTAAGTCCCAATCCGGGAGTTGAGGGGGGCTGATCCCCAAAGCGTCACAGAAGTTGGTTAGATCTTCTGGATACCGTAGAACAGCAGATCTGCCTTGGTTCTTGGCTGTAAGGGTGAAGGGAAATCCCCAACGATAGGGGATATTTTCTTCCTGAAGGATGCGTAGAAGAGGTTGCAAGAGTCTGCGCTTCTGTAGGGTTATCCAGGAGAGATCTGGAAACAGTTGCAGGTGTGCATCTTGGAAGGTTATTTTACGTGTCAAGCGGGATTGACGCATAATGTCCTCCTTTAAGGGGTATGAACTTATTCTGCAAATAATATCCCTCGGTTTGGAAGTAAGATTCTTGGGGCGGAGGGCTCGGTGGGCCCTGTCCATGTCAATACGGTTGGTTAGGGGGTCCCCGAGTAGATTGTTAAATATGTGTTGCAGTTTGTTGTGGATGTCTTCCGGACCGTCCGTCTCCGGCACCCCCCGCACTCGAATATTATTTCTGCGCCCCCTATTATCCAAGTCTTCGAGGTGGCGCTGCATTTCTCTTAGTTGGATACGGTGGTCTGCTCCTTGAAGTTGAGTCCTATGGACTGCTAGTTTAGTTTCTTGGATTTCTTCTTCGGCCATCTCCACCCTGTCAGCTAGGTGTTTGAGGCCTGTTTGTAGTATCTGTATTTCTGAACGACAGGTGGATTTTACATCTGCAATCAACTGTTTGAAGTCATCTTTGGTGGGCATTGCCTGTAGATAGGAATACCACTCACTAGGGAGTGGGTGATGGGGGGTTGGCAGTGGATTTTGCTGTGGCGTTCGTTTGCCTGCGTGCTGGTGCTGCACTTGTAATGCAGCTTCATCCCGCATGGTGGGTATGGGTTGTGGGGATGCAGTCCATCTGTTTCCCCAGGGTTGGCCCTGGGTGTGTAAGGGGGCCTCAATCTCTTCCAGAGCATGACAGTGGGGGACAGAAGCTGGGTCCCTTCGGTCTGAGTGGGGAGGGCGTGTGGCCTGTTCTTTGGGTGTGCTCAGTGCTTGAGAGAACGAAAGTCTCTGCGTTTTAGGTGGGGGTGAACCAGGCGTGATTGTTCTGAAGGCCGCTGCGGAATCATCCGGTCCTGATGAGGTGTTGGATGCCGGGAATTTTGGGTCCGGTAAGGCCGGAAAGTCCGCTGATAGTTCAGAGGATGATGGGGATCCCGGGGCATCCCCTGTCAGGCAGGGGTCTGAGGCTGTCCGCAGCAGGCGCGGGAAGGCCTCCGAGCACTGAGTGTAGAGGGAAGGAGTGGGGTCAAACAGGGCGGCTGGGGGATCACGTGGCGAGGTCCCGGGATGGCCAGGGCTAACCATGCTCACCGTTCCCTGAGGAGAGGAGATGCCTGTGGGATGTTGTAAGGCTGGCGGAGAGCTGACCGGATCTCGGTGCGGGTTCGGGTCCGACTGGGAGAGCTGCGTGGTGAGCCTGGAGCGGGCCGCCGCGGCCTCCGGCGCCATATTGGCTGTGCTGCTAGACGGACCGTCGGTCTGTGAGAAGAAGGACCGGAGGTCCGATGACGAGCCGGGTGGTGGCTGTGATGACCCCCGCGCTTTAGCGGTTCGGGGGGCCTTAGATCTACCCATGTAGCTGTAGCGGAGCATCCCCAAAAAGATCTTTAGCTGCGGGCTTAGGAGGAGCAGACGGCTCAAGCGTCCATCTAGGTCGGCTTCCGGTCACGCCCCCCCTAAATGAAATTTTTTATCATTTTCTTCACACAAATATAGTTTTCTTTTGATGGTATTTAATCACTGCTGTTTTTTTTATCTTTTACAAAAAAATAACTAAAAACTTTGAAAAAAAATTTTTTTTACTTAGTTTCTGTCAGTAAATTTTGTAACTAAGTAATTTTTCTGCTTCACTGATGTGCGCTGATGAGGCGGCACTAATGGGCACTGATAGGCTGAACTGGTGAGCATTGGTGAGGTGGCACTTATGGGCACTAATTAGGTGGCACTGATGAGGAGGCACTAATATGCCATACTTATGGGCACTGATAGGTGGCACTGATAGGTGGCACTGATGAGCACTGATAGGCGGCACTGATGGGCACTGTTAGGTGGCACTGATGGGCACTAATACGCGGCACTTGTGGGCAGTGGTGGGCACTGATTGCTACCACTGGTGGGCACTGGTTGCTGGCACTGGTGGGCAATGGTGGGCACTGATTGGTGACCTTGTTGGCGCCAAATTGTAATCAGGGCACTGATGATCAGTGCCCTGATTACATGTGTAGATGTCCCCCTGCGTGGAGACGCCGCTGATCGGCTCTCCTCGCCACACACTCTGTCAGTGTGAGGCGAGGAACGCCGATTACCAGCATCTCCGTGTTTACATGTGACCGGCTGTGATTGGACACAGCCGATCACATGGTAAAGAGCTGCAGGAACGGCTCTTTACAGAGATTGGGGTCGCGCCGTGTCCTAGCAACACGGCGCGGCTCCGATCGACACGCTGCACGCCCCCGCCGGCGAGCGAGAGCGGCCATTCTGGGACGTCGTTATATGACGGTGTCCCAGAACGAGAGCCGCAGCGCTCCGCCGCCATTTGATGGTGGGTGGGCGACTACTAAGTAAAGGTGACCATACACTGCAATCAGTTAGATCTTAAAAAAAATAGATTTAGTGCAGGAGCCTGTTTGATCTCCTATAATTTGAATTAATTGTTCTAGTGCATCTTCCTATTGCCTATTTTGCTGAAATATCGAGTTGTACAGAGATTGGCCAATCAGATTGCATAGTGCATGATCATCTTAAGTGCCAAATTTGGAATGTAGATGTGCCATGACCCACTTTATTTTCCTAACGTTATTTCTTGGGCATTATACAAGGCACATAAGAAACCACCTTTTTTCAAGACATGCTAGAGTGATCAGGAATCTTCAAACTACGGCTCTCCAGCTGTTGCGGGACTACACATCCCATGAGGCATTGTAAAACTCTGACATTCACAGACATGACTAGGCATGATGGGAATTGTAGTTCCTGAACACCTGGAGGACCGTAGTTTGAAGACCCCTGTGCTAGACCATTATTATGCCTCCAGAATTGGGAGTGTGACATCTACCCAACTTCTCCCTGCTGGTGGACACAAGAACTTACACCTTTAGATATATATTTGGGCAGCACAGTGGTGTAGTGGGTAGCACTTTCACCTAGCAGCACAAAGGTTCGCTGGTTCAAATCCTGCCCGCGACACCATCTGCCTGGAGTTTGCATGTTCTCCCTGTGCCTGCGCGGGTTTTCTCCAGGTACTCCGGTTTCCTGCCACACTCTAAAAACATGCTGGTAGGTAAATCAGATCCTGTCTAAATTGGCCATAATATGTATGAATGTGTGTTAGGGACCCACACAAATATACCCCATGTTAAAAAAAAATTCTTAATTTGCAAATAAGGATCATCTCTTCCTCAGGAGAACAGTAAGCGTGGCATGGTGGAGGGAATGAAATTAGCGGCAGTACAAGCAACTTCCTGGAGGGGTGTGATGTAATTCCTGTGTGCTGTTCACCGCTTCCGGGAACCAGATATGCTCCACATGTACGTACATCCGTGCACACAGCAGTTGCGCATCTTACATACACAGAGGTCACGCATCTAGATGCTGGAACCCAATTTTTAGGGAAATTAATAGTAAAGCAGATGCAGATTTCCAGCACTGGACTATCAAATGTTTCTAGTGAAAGGCAACTGGTGTTTTATTAAACAAGGTCTAAATGGGCCATTGACATGCATCACAGTTGAACTTAGGAATCTGTCTTTGCAAAGTTCAACTAAATGAAATACTTTCTTATTTTTGCTTGGGCATAGAGTGCAGAGGGATTAGAAGTCTTGTCAAATTTTGGGGATGTCTGCACCCCTGATAGGGTGAAGACACCTCACAAATGTTGCCACTTTCTCCTTCAAATTTATTCACTTCTTTTCACATAGCCAAACGGGAAGTGAGGGTAAAACCCTACCAATGTCTTTCCTTGGGGACACAGGTCAATCTAACTAATGTCCCCATTAGGTAAATTTCACTCTAGCCTTTTGCTGTGTACACCCCAAATTATTAGGCATCTTTGCATCTTTGGACTTTGGGGTTTATTTACTAAAGGCAACTCCACTTTGCACTACAAGTGCACTTGAAAGTGCAGTTGCTGGAGATCCAAGGGGGACATGCAAGGAAAAAAAAAAAAAAAAGCATCTTTGCTTCTACATGATTGGATGATAAAATCACCAGTGCTTTCCCTCACATTTACAGCGAGTACACTTGTATTGCAGAGTGGATTTGCCTTTAATAAACACCAAAATACCTAATAATGTGGGGTGTACACAACAAAGTGCTATAGTGCAATTTGCCTAATGGGGACACTAATTAGATTGACCTGTGTGTCCCCAATGAAGGGTTTTCCCCTTACTTCCTGTTTGGCTATGTGACAGGAAGTGAAGGCAATTTTCAGAAAAGGGACACAAAGCCCAACGTAAAAAAGACAAACAGGGGTTCTAACACTCACTTGGTTTCCCTCAAATGCCCACAGTTCAAATCAGATTGTCTTGAGCTAGATTTTAGCTCAGTGCTTCTCAACCCTGTCCTCAAGTACCCCCAACAGGCCATGTATGCATGTTTTCCTTCATCTTGCACAGGTGCTTTAAATCACAGTCAATGAGGAAAGGTTGTGAGGAAAGGTTGCGAGCACTGAACTTATTCTCTCTGGAGAAGAGACGCTTGAGAGGGGATATGATTTCAATTTACAAATACTGTACTGGTGACCCCACAATAGGGATAAAACTTTTTCGCAGAAGAGAGTTTAATAAGACTCATGGCCACTCATTACAATTAGAAGAAAAGAGGTTTAACCTTAAACTACGTAGAGGTTTCTTTACTGTAAGAGCGGCAAGGATGTGGAATTCCCTTCCACAGGCGGTGGTCTCAGCGGGGAGCATTGATAGCTTCAAGAAACTATTAGATAATCACCTGAATGACCGCAATATACAGGGATATGTAATGTAATACTGACACATAATCACACACATAGGTTGGACTTGATGGACTTGTGTCTTTTTTCAACCTCACCTACTATGTAACTATGTAACTATGTAATGGCTTGGTATTTTGGACAGCTATTTTAGCCAAGATAAATTCCCAAAACATGTCCTGTCGTGGGTACTTGAGGACTGAGGCTGAGAACCACTGCTCTAAAAATGGAAAATGGAATACTTACCGCTCTGTAATTTTCCTTTCCTGGTGACTATACATGGCAGAATATGCACAATCCATGCATATGCTATCATGAAGGCACCAGGAAATTAGATTGTAGACAAATCACACCTCTTTTTGTTTTGCAATGCCAATCAGCCTAGTTAGGCTGCAGCTGGGAAATCTGTTGCATGAAAATTAACAAAACACATAAAACATAAAAATTTGCTACAAATTTTATTGGTCAACAAAACATGACTTGGAAAAGAGCAAGGAAAGCAAAAAACACATGTATGTTAATTTGAGACACTAACAGAATATGGTTTTGAGGTCTGACCATTTTGCAGAGGAAATTAACAGGAGTGCGCCGACAAACGGACATCTATTAAGGATTTAAACCTTAACTAGTCACAACATCTTGAGGAAGATTTTGCAAAATAACGCAGCACAGACAATTAAATCAAAGTGAAACACATTGACAACATCATAAATGCTTGACATTTACTAAGCTTTTGGCTGCGCAGTGAACAAACGCATTTGAACGAGCGCGAGAGCCGCTTGCGCATGCGTAGTGCTTTAATTGATCTCATGCAGTTCTAAATGTACTTGCAGGCACAGCATGCTTTCTCTGAAAAAGTTCCTTTCTCATTCTATTTTGGGCATATTTGTTACTTGGGCAGTTGTTACTAAACTTCCTCACATCACCCCATAATATTGGCACCTCCATCTTCTGTTAATATTGAATTGATGATGCCGTGCGCCATGTCCATAGTAGCGCACTAATTGAATTCTCCCGTGTGCCGAGATCGCTGTAGTAAATGGGGGATTCACAATCTGTTCCCGGTGCAACGTTTCGTAAATATGGAAATGTGCGTTGCACCTCGCCGTGCGCCTCTACTGATGGTGCACGGCTTACATAAATCAGCCCCAATGTCTTGCCATTCATTGAGGTGAAAAGTCAGATTTAGTTCCCTTTCCCACTGGATCATATAGGGAAGTTTAACATTCAGATCAGTGAGGGAAGTGTATAATGCAGATAGTCTTCATCTAAACAAGAGACCCCCACCTTGACATGACACCTCAAAAGTCATGAGCGTAAGGGGTCCTTCCATCAAGCTAAGTTTGGATCTAACAAAAGACATTATTTTGTTGTACCAAAATGTTTCAGTAAGTGGCATCTGCAGCTTTTCCCTAAAACATTGTAAAGAGTACTGTTTGTCATCATCAAGATAGTCTCCAATCCGTAAAGGCCTTTTTGAGCCACCTAGTGTAGATCCATACAGTATTTTAATCAAAATGTATTATTTTAATTTCTCTTAATTTTGTTTTTTGTTACTTTTTTTTACCCAATTGATGCTTTATTATTCATATTCTCACATTTGTCTGAGGTTCATGTACATACAGTATATTGATTATTTATTCAATGTTACCTGACATTAATTTTTATACATCCCTTGCTATTGGGTTTTTGGTTTCCACTATGACCATGAGGAGGTGATATCGTATTGATTTGGATACATCTATGTGTTTTCTATCCCTGGTGAAGTAGTGTTTTTGGATGCCCGAAACGTGTTGACTTGTCACCACTTTTTGGATTGTCCCCCAGATTTTTATTGGAATAAGGTTGTATCTGGACCTCTTAGCAATGGTGTTGCATTTCAATTTCCATTTTTGTTACATAAATCAAAACCCATCAGGGGTTCCAATTATAAAGCTTTGGTGTGGCTTCCACATTAAGCCAAGTATAGCATTTTGGGCTATAGTGTCTGGTCTAGAAAGCTTATTAGAAGCAAAGTTCTCTTCTTCTTGTATAAGATGATGGGCAATGTAGAATACTGTATTCCTCATAGCACAGTGCTAGTACTTATTAATAAGTTATTTTCATGTTTAACTTCTAAAATGTCTTCATCCTTTCGATTCTATGAGAGAGAAACAGTGGGAGAACAATAAAAAAAAATATTAACAAACAGCTATAGAATCAGCCAGAAGCTCTTTTGAAATGTCTATTTTGAAGTTTCAGATCTGTGGATGGGTAGAAATTAGCACAACTGACAACCTTTGTTTACTGATTCAGAGAGCTTCACGCAGCAGAGTTCCTCTATAATTAAATTACATATTTTTCTTTAGATAAATTTCTTAATGGAGAAGTAGGTCCACAGTTTTTTGGCTATACTTCTCATGTGGGTCACAGGAGTGCAGTTAGAGCTGCATAGTTGCCAATATGTTAAAAAAATTCTAGGGATACCTTTTTTCATTGTGTGTCCAGCAAACCATTGTAGGCAGAGCATGTACTTTAATTATGGGTGAGGCATTCATTTAAATTGGGTATGATTTTACAAGAAGCATATCAATTACTGTATCTAATGTCATACTTTAATTAAAAGAGACGTATGGCCAAAGCTTTTTTTGCAGCATGCAATGTCAGGTTAGGGCAGAATGCAATGTTAAGTTAGGCAGAATACAGTGTCAGGTTGAGGCCAAATGCAGTGTCAGACTTGGGCAGAATGCAATGTCTGGTTGGGGCAGAATGCAGTGTTAGATTAGAGCAGTATGCCGTGTCAGGTTTGTAGCAGTATGCAGTGTCAGGCTGGGGCATGGACACACAAAGAACCAGTGATCTCCACCCCAATGGCCATTCATGAACACACAGGGGACCAGTGATCACCACCTTATTCCCCATCCATGCATGCATAGGGGACCAGTGATCCTCACCCTAATCCAAATCAATGGACTGACAAGGGACCAGTGATCTCCACCCTAATCCAAATCCTTGGACACACAGGGGACCAATGATCTCCACCCTAATCCAAATCATTGGACACACAGGGGGATAGTGATCTCCCCCCTATTCCTCATCCAGGGACTCACAGGGGACCAGTAATCTCCATCCTAATCCAAATCCATGGACATACAGGGAGCCTGTGATCTCTACCCTAATCCCCACCCATGAACACAGGGGACCAGTAATCTCCACCCTAATCCCCATCTTTGGGCACACAGGGGACCAGTAATCTCCACCCTAATCCCCATCTTTGGGCACACAGGGGACCAGTGATCTCCACCCTAATCCCCATCCATGGACACACAGGGGACCAGTAAACAGGACTTGTCCCTTAAGCCCCTGCTATTTTTAAGCATAATGTAGTGACTTTAGTAAATAACAAGCACTACGTCTGACAGCAGAGACTGACTAAATCTAGTCGTGTCCATCCTACCCCTTTGTTTACGTCTACTCATCTCTAGTGGTGACAGGTTCCTACCTATCCGCTGTATAGACAAATGATGGCGGGCGGGATGCTGTGTTGTTCTGGGGTAGTATGAATATCTCCTAAACTTGCACAGTTTAGGGGATATTCACTATATCCGCATGTACCGACGTCATCGGCACTTGCTCACTGAGGAAACGGCGCGAGCGATGCATACTAGCTCGTTATGCCTTTGACTTGCATGTTTTGGGGTTTTTTTGGAGTTTACAACCACTTTAATATAATTACTAGTCTTGCTGCTTTTCTATGAAGGTGCTTGCAAATGACCAGAATGAGTTTTTTTCCAGTTTTAATAAGTTCCTACAATCTATTGAAAGATGCAGGTGAAGAAAGCACGGGCATTAATGTTGACTACTTACCTATTAATTTCAGACATCCTGATTTTTTCTCTATGGGCTGCTCCAGATTGGGATGCTGAATTCTGCACCTGAACTCCGACCCCTGGTCTTCTTTCAACGTTGGGGTAAACTGTAATATTGCTGTACAGCTGTATGTGTTATCTGACTGTCTCTGGTGTTTGATGCCTGGGACAGAAAACTTCTTATTCTCAGTAACAGGAACAAAGTCAATCATCCCTGCCTTTTTGTAATACCACCTTGCAGTGAGATTATCTGGAAAATATCCAGACATTTTACACTGTATTTTGGATTTAGTGTTGAGCTTAATATCGGAGGAATCTAGTTCTTCAATGTGTGGTTGCCATGGAAGATCTGAAAATAATAAGAAATTACTGAACCATTTGAGTCACTATTAGGAAACATATCTTATAATACTTCTTTTGGTAGGTGTTAATAATTTATTGTATCAAACACTTGAAGACAAGTTTCAAGCACTATGCATCCTCATTTGAATTCCCTATATTTTAATTGTACAGTATACATGACTTGTATTCAGAGGCCATGTGTTATATGGAGTCTACATTTAGTTGATTGGATACTGACATAAAAATACTTGCTAGGATCACTTCATATAACCTTGCGCACTCCATGAGACCCCAGTTTGCTAGGATCCTTTTTTAAGGAAATTCTGCTCTGGAAAAGATCCAAGATCTGACTGTTTATAGTCCTGGGCTATCTAGCAGTTTTGGGATTGGTAATCCCCCCCCCCCCCCCCATGTTACCTCAGGGACACACTGTGTGGGGCCTGTAATATTTGCTATGGGCAAATATCCTGTATCCTGTATCCTGCATGATGCACTCACCTTGGCATAGTGCATAGTGCAATGTGTGTTTAGGTTACAGTAACTCTTGTATCCAGACACACAAACCTCCATCCATTCTAAATTCCATTCTGTGCGTACCCCACAGGAGTTCCCCTCACTAACCAAATGGTGGATAAAGGGAGCTGGGACAAAAGGGCCTAATAAAATTCTGCATTCTGTAGACAGCCTACAGGAAACTCAAAGGGTGAAAACTATTCCCTTGTCCCAGAGAAATGACCCTTTATGACACTGCTCCCTTCCTCAGACTCTAGCTGCCACTCAGCAGTCTGTCTGACAAAAGCTGATTTCTCTGCCACTGTGTCTGAATTGTTTGCAAAACTTTTGACACTTCTAGAATTTTTAGTTTCCAGAAGACAGAAGTGCTAAATGCACTTTATTGCCTCTGATGCTGTTTAGGAACTAGAGGCAGAACCTCCTTTATGTGAGAAAATTATGGAGTAAAGTATCGAGGACCCTATTTTTGTAGTGGCGACTGCAGAGGATTTACCTTCCACTGCATTTTATGAGGTACAGGCTATGGCTTTGTGCCAAATGCTAATTACAGTGGACAGATTTATTGACGTAATGCGCAATAGTTTTTGCCTAACAGCACCTGACTCTCCACAGCCTAAACAAACCCCTATGGGCAAGAGGCTGTTTAAGCAGACATTTTTCCGAACATGCACAGATTGTTTGTGCACTTCATGAGGACAGGCCCAATCATAAGAGGGTATTCACTCCTCCTAAGATTTCTGTTAAGATTCATCCCATGGAAAAGGAAATTAAGAAAAAAATGGGCTGTTCCTGTATTGGATCTTACCATTTCAGTTCTCAATGAACACCTTAGAGTTCCCATCCTAAGTACAGCAAGCCTGCTCAAAATCCCTTCTCACAATAAAGGGGCACCCCACTTCTTGGAATGGGGGGACATCTATTAATGTTTTCACCAGAATAGATTCAAGATGTCCCAGACCTCTTGATCCAATCTATCATTTTAAAGGGGTAGAAAAAAGAATTTCCATTTCTGCCCCTCCTTGTTTACTACCTTTCAATTTGCAAGCTTCAGACCATACAACAGCAGATTTAATGACCACCTTGCTCAAACTTATTGATAGTCCTTAAACCAAATGGGGGCATCTGCTGAATACTGGACTTAAAATCTCTAGACAGATTTCTTTGGGTACCAAAATTCCAGATGGAATCAAAGATCTGTCATTGTTTCTCTTAGACAAGAGAATTTCTGGCATCAGTAGACATACAAGATGCCCATCTACACATCCCCATCCTACCCTCACATCAACACTTTCTGTGTTTTGCCGTGGAAGACCAATGCTTTCAAACTGTAGCACTACTATTTGGGCTCTTCTCTGCACCCCATAACAAAAGTGTTTGCTCTTCTTCTGGCTCTATTGAGGACCCATGGCATTCATGCCTCCTGTTACTTGGATGATCTTGTTGAAGGACTCCTTATTTACAATCTTGTCTGCCAATGCCCAAAGGACAATTCTTTTTTTTTACTTTTGGCTCGATAGTCAACTTTTCAAAGTCTGTTCTCTGGCCTCTCACACTGTCTTGAGTACTTAGGTCTAATCTTAGACACAATCTAAGCCAGCATCTTCATTCCTTGGGAGAAAGTTGCTTCCCTAGAATCCCACGTGTGAACCCTCAAGTCAAAACAACACCCCTCAGTTGGCTTCTTCATGAGGTTTATGGACCTAATGGTATAGCCCTTTGAGGCAGTCCCCTTTGCCAAGTTTCACTTCAGACCGCTTTAATCCAATATACTAATGCCACAAAACAAGCAAATACAATCCCTGGATTGTCCAATGCTTCTGTCCATTTAGATAAAGCTCTTCCTGGCATAGTGGATCTCAAATCCTACACTGGAATTGGAAAAATTGTTCCTTTTCCTTGCCCTGGAAGATGACAAAGGATGTCAGCCTTACTGGCTGGGTGGAGTTCACAACTCTCTGACTATCCAGGAGTCATGGTCCCCAGAGGAGACAAGGCTCCCTATCAGTATTCTGGAACCAAGAGCCATCAGATTACCACTGAAACACTAGTCCTCCCTTCTGCAAGGTCAACCAGTCAGGGTACAGTCAAACAATGCCACAGCAGGAGCCGACATAAATGATTAGAGGGGCACCAAAAGTCATATTGCTCTAAAAGAAACAAGCCTGCTACTCTCCTGGGCAGAAATGTACATTCCTGCTCTCTCAGTCTTTTACTTCCCTGGACTTCCTAAGCTTCACCCCAATATGAATCAAAATCTCTCTCAATGGTGTGGAAAACCAGATGTTAATATCCTGGCCTCCAGGTTCAATAACAGTCTGAACAAATTCATAGCTTGGATCCTCTAACCTTCACAGTAGGTACTCTGTTGACTTCTTGGACTCAATTCAAGCTGGTTTATGCCTTCCATCTGATGAAGATCCTCCCAGGACTGCTTAGCAAGATAGAGGAGTGATTGGTCCCTGTAATTCTCATTGCACCAAATTGGCCCAGAGGGATGTAGTACACAGTCCCATGTTCTGTACTGTACTCCAAGATAAGGATTTTACAGGATTTACAGGATTTTTATGTCAAAATTACTTTCTTTTTTTACTGCTTGCAGACTGAATGAAAAAAAAAAACTATCTGTATATGGCCAGCTTTAGTATGTTGCAGCTAGTAATGAAAGGGTTACCTGAAGTGGTCTGGGACTGTGTTCAAGTAACCCATAAAGGCATCAGGTTTTGTATTCTATTAATAAAAAATTACCATATCAAGTAGACCTGAATGGCAAAACATACCAGCAGAGCACCTTCTAAAGTGAATGAGACTGTTAAAGATTAGCTAAGTTATGGATATTTTGTTGTACAACAGCTGTTGTCAGCAAATGATAGGCCTAATTTCTCAAAGCATCTGAAAGAAAAAGTTTCTTAGGGTTTTCAGAAGGTGGCAGTAATTTAGTCAAAGGTGCCCAACCTTCTTACATCTTTTGAGGCCCCAACCTACAGTACACGTTGCCCACCCACATGCATAAAGAAAGATACTATATTAGAGAAATCTGTATGGTAAAGAGCTGTGCTCAAGCGTCAGTGGTTCAATGAAGGGAACCACACAAATGTGGTCATAATAGAAAACATGCTAAATGTAACTTAGATACTACTAGATGTTACTTGTACAGTATGACATATAAACCAATGTATCAAAACAAATGTGACACATAAATAACTGAAAATACATAACAAATATGTGAAAAGAAAGATCCACACAAGTGGGCATTAAAGTGCAATGTGCATATAGTGGTGGTATTAGTCCCAAATTATACAGTGAAAACAGTCCTGTGTTGGATAACGGATATATATATATTAATCCTCAAAGTGTGGAGAAATCCTGTGATAGTAGACAGGTCCATGTAGGACCGTAAGTAGATCACCAGATAAGTGATATCCACCACCAAGAAACATTAATGCCCTTACCAGAAAGTGTGGACTCAGAAACTTTACGGTGCTGAGTCAAACAGGCTGATAGGGAGATAAATCTCCACAAGAGTAATCCATTGAGGGGCTCTAGGGGTTTCACACTGCCAGGCTGTAGCTGAGATTCCACTTTCTCGGTAAGATAGCAAAATGTATTTAGGAAGTACAGAACACTTACACTCCATCACTAGGTTTAGCTCTCAAACAATAAAATCCATTGATCTATCTGACATGTGGTTCGCAATGGCCTGGCTGGGACTTGAGTCGACTTTACCACACAGATTTCTCTAACACAATATTTTGTCTATTGTAGTGTTTGCAGTTTTTCAATTGTGACCACTAAGCGTGGCAATTTCCACTATATAAACATAGTATAGCACACACACATACATCTACAGTTTTCATTACATAGATTATGTGATAATCAGGTCTATTCTAAGGCTGGGATAACTAGGATAGCTGGGATAATTAGACCAAAACTGTTGCCTGTATTGTACACTACTTTGTACTGTTGTGGATTGGTCATTAGAATTGTCTAAAGGGTGGGAAATACATTGCACTGTGACTTTAAAGATGGCAGTACCTGTTATACACAATATTCGATATTCAGGCTGTGTTAGTGACTCATGTTTCCAGGTAACACGTATTGAAGACTTGAAGGATTTCCAGGGAACAATACACTCACTTATAGCATCAAATATTTCTTCGTCATTGGTCTGAATTATTTTCTTGGTTGAGCTTAAAGTTGTATTACTTTGTTCTTTATGGCTCCATGTAATATTAATGTTTTTTGGAAAAAAACTCAATAAACTCAGAGAACACTGTACTTGGTCTGATCCAACAATTGTGAATTTCACATCCTTCTGTTTTGGGGCCACTGGGAAGACAGTTAATAAATATTTTAAGAAATATATAGATATGTTTCAAAGATAGCGCTGACAGTCATATATACACAATATACAGGTATAATATTAATAACAACATATAGGCATTTGGTGTAATCATTGTTTGAGGATGGCATTAGCCAGTAAGGTAAGAATTTTAAACCCTATTATCCAGCCTAAGACAGGCACCTTTCTGGGTCATAGCTGCATGGGTCTCTACCTGCTCCTGAAGTGCACACAAAGTGGAGATATCAATAAAGCAGCTACAACACTTATCTTAAGGTATTGCCTATTTAAAATGCCCTGCGCGTAATCCAGAAAAGCCTTACAATATTTTTCCTACTAGTTCTGATATAGAACTTGGCTGCAACAGATTTAAAAAGAATTGTCTCCAGTTTGCAGATAAGCAAATTGACAATAATTAAAGTGTCTGTAAACCTAAAAAAAAAACAGAGATCCTGTTCCCTTAAAGCAGATTAAACAGCACAGTGTCTGTGCTGTCTAATTTGCCCCTCTCTAAACTGTAAAAAACCTGGCTGATCCTGCCACTTCCCGTATCCCCTTCTGTGAGCTGACCACGATAATCATGGCTGCTGAGCCCTGACCACAATGGTCAGTTTACGTCCCTGTCAGCTCCGTGTCTGTGTCTCTGTCTCCATGCCCCCCCTCATTTAGTAGAAATGACAGTGCTTTAAAGGGGCTGGCAGTGATTTAAAGGTTTGGGGTAACAACAACTTTGAGAGTAATTCTGAGCCAACATACAGAGAGACATCAGTACTCAGGCTGGAGCATGTATGACCCAAGACAGCAACTGATGACTCATCTGCCCTATTCAGCTACACTGAGGTTAAAGTGTATACCCTAATGTTGGCCACAAAGTGTAACAATAGGGTTTTTTAGAAATATGTTTTATTGATGACAAAACAACTGTTCAATTTAATTCCATTGCATTGTAAAGTTATAATTATCAAAAAAATAAAAGTGTAGCGCTCTAATCCATACCCATGTGTATCACAATACATAAGTGCATATATAAGGTGAAATGCTGACAAAACATATATGACCATAAATATGGAAAATACTGTGTTAATCACAAGAGAAATTAAAAAATAATAAATGTATTTTGTTATCAAGTGTACCAGTGACTAGTACTGAGAAACCCGTGATGGTTCCATGAACCAAACACCTCGAACATAAAAAATAAAATAAAATCAAAACTCATAAAGCATAACAGTCCATAATGAACATGTGCAAAATTGTGAAAAAATGTTGAAAAAACGTCACCAAAGGTCTATGGGGGTAGTATATGATCGGTGATGGAAAAAAATCTCCCAAGTTCACAAATGGATGGTTTCACCAAATCTGGCAAATGGGTAGACAGTAGGAGAACCACAAGTGTGCAAAGATTTTACATCAGTGCCGGCGCCATCACCAGGAATTGAAGAGGCTTACTGGATCTTAATGACCTGAAGTGGCATATGCCAAACAAGTCAGAAAGGCTTAAATGACCAACGATTCTGAGGAGTGCGTCTTATCAGATGTCATCAGCATATGGTGGAGAAAGGAGTAACAGCACGGCTTCCACACCCATGGACAATCCAGCATAAGCCAAACGTATAATTCAAATGTCATGCGAGGAGCAAGAAAAACTCACATAGCGTGATAACGTTTAAAACACCAATTTATTAAAATAATTAGAAAACAAACTCACATGTTGAAGATCGAAAATGGCTTAGATATCATATAGCGGCAATCGTGAGGGGTCCACCCGACATGTTTCAGCTAAGGAGCCATCATCTGGGATATGGACCACCCTCACCTCACTGCTCTATAAACAAAAGATGACCCCCACTGGGAGTGTTCTCATACCGGAAGTGAAAAAATGAAAGTCACTTCCGGTTCTAAGGGTCATAAGGTAACTGATTACTGTCTATTATAAACAGGAATTTCGAAGCAGGGATCATTGTACCACATGCCTCAAGAGTTAAAACTGTAAATTAAAAATTACCAAAGAACTAAAAGTGTTCTAAACCTAATGGACTGCGCACCGGCTCGGTCCGTCTACCCGGAAATGTTCCGAGCACAAGCCAAGCCTCATTCTGGATAGCTAGGCAGTGCTTACTGTATGGGCACAACAACGCCGTCGCGCTCCGCCCATATAGTCCAGCATCATCTCCGGAGAGTGTCATGACGTCACTCCGCACTGCATGTGCGGCGTCAGTGCACACCAGACTGCTCCCCAAGCCTCACTATCGAGTCGACCCGCCCGCCAGGGGGCCACGTACCTATCAATAATGAGAAACTGGGTCCCCGCAGGATTACGATCGTGAACTTCCCTGTAGTGCCTAGGGACAGTGTGTTTAGTACTACCTGCTTTAATGAGATTGATATGTTCCGAAACTCGTGTAGTGAAGGATCTGATGGTCCAGCCGACATATTGCTTGCCACAAGGGCAAGTCAGGAGGTAAACTATTCCTGTAGTGGCACAAGTACAAAATTGTTTAATCTTATATGTACGGCCGGTTACAGTGGAAGAAAATCTATGACTGGCCTTTCTGCCGCAGGTGTTAAACTTGCAGACCAAGCACTTTTTGCAGGGATAGAATCCAACCCAATCGTGAAAAAAGCATGGTTTCTCTGGTGGATTGATGACATTAGGTGCCAACTTATTCCAAAGGGATGGAACACCTTTAAAAACCACCTTAGGGGTCTTGGGCAACAAAGGTCCCAGGATTTTATCCGTTTTCAAAACATTCCAGTGGCTTTCAAAGATTTTCTTAACTTGCTTGTGCTGCATGGAAAAAGACGTCAGAAAAGACCATTTAAATTCATCATTTGATTGTCGAGGTCTATCCTCTAATAGTATCTGACGGTCAATTACACAGGCATTCTCAATCTCTTTATCTAGATCTAAAGAGTTATAGCCCTTCTCCAGGAACCTATCTTTCAAGGTTGTGGCCTGAACCCTAAAAGTGTCGAGGTAAGTACAGTTCCTACGCAGTCGTAAAAACTGACTTTTAGGAACGGATCTGATCCAGGAACTGTGATGGAAACTATCAGTCGATATGTACCCGTTCCTGTCAGTAGATTTAAAATAGGTACTGAATGTGAATGTATGTTCCCTTCTTTCAATAACAAGATCTAGCAGGGAGAGTGTTTCACCGCTCAGGTGGATCCAGACCCAGGTGTAAAGTTAATGTGAAGCCTTCAGCTCTGAGTAAGCACTCAGTTTCCAGTGTGAAACGCGTCAGCTGATCCTGTACATCCTGCATGATTGTCTTGTACTTTTGATGGTCCTATCTCTACAATAAAGACAAGTTTTCTACTTTATCCAGTGTGCGGCATCCAGATCTTTCTACCAAATACCTTGCTCAATAACAAGATCTAGAAAGCGGATTGAAGTGGTACTAGCTTCAAAAGATAAGGCAATGCCCCTATCATTGTTATTCAAGTTTGCAAAAAAATCAACCAAACTATCATGGCTACCTGTCCAAAGGAGGAGGATATCGTCTATGTACCGGGCCCACAACAGAAGGTGTGGGTTCTCCATGGCATAGATGACATCCTCCTCCCATTTGGCCATGAACAGGTTGGCCAGGCTGGGAGCAAATTTTGCTCCCATAGCCACCCCTTTATGTTGACGATAGAATCTACCATCGAACCAGAAATAATTGTGTTACATTGCAAACTCAATTAGATCAACGATAAAGTCTATCTGGGGTGAAGCAAGGGAGGTGTCAGGTCCCACACTTACCAGACAGGTGAGTCCGCTTGGGCAGAGGGTAGGCTCCCTTACGTATCCGATTCGGGGCCCCTGATAGAGTAGACAGGAGGCCACGAATGCGGAGTGGTATGAGGGCCTGTAGCAGGATCCTGGAGCACAATGGTCTGGCAAGCAACCGGTAGGTCTTCAGACTGGGTAGAGCAGATGCTGGGCAGGAACTGGTCAGGCTGGTCACACACAGGCAGAGGTCGGCAACGGGCTGGCAGCAGTGGTACAAGAGGGTGAGGCAGAAACAAGGTCAGGCAAGCCGGGGTCGGGTTCAGGCAGCAATCAAGGATAGTCCAAAGGGTAGCCGGGTCACAACGGATAAGCACAACAGGGAAACAGGAACTCAGGATGATCACGGACAAGGTACAGAGCTGTTTGATCAGGCAGCACTGGGTCAGCATAGAGGCAAGCCTTAAATAGGCCGATTGGCGCCAAAACGCCGCGCACGTTCGCGCGCCGATTCGCCAAAGCGCGCCGCGCCCCCGCACGCGCCCGAGCGCGCCCCCGACACCGGCGTGCACGCCCACCGAACCGGGTCGCGTCACAAGCAGCGCCCACAGGCGGACGCGCGCTAACGCGAACGCGCGCTAGCGCGAACGCGCGTACGCACGAACGCCCGGACGCCACCCCGCACGCCACGGTCGGCCAGCCCAGACACACCAGCGCCCCCAGGGACACGCGCCCCAGCACGGACAGGAACGCGAGCGCCAACACGCCCCGGCGCGCCCCGGCGCCCAACCAGGTAACCTCTCTGACAGTGCCCCCTCCTCAAGGGCAGACTCCGGATGCCCAGCTGGGCCATCTTTGCGGGATGAGAGGTTTTGAAGGATTGAAGGAGATCGTTAGCGTGCAAATTGTTTTCTGGTTCCCACGAATTGTCTTCGGGACCGTAGCCCCTCCACTTCACCAGATATTGTACCTGATTGCACCTTCTTCTGCAATCAAGAATTGCTTCCACTTCAAACTCCTCTTCGCCATCAACCTTGATCGGTTTGGGTGGACCAATGCAACGACCAGGAAAGAAATTAGGCGTGACCGGTTTTAGGAGAGAAACGTGGAATACTGGATGAATTTTCAGGGAATTGGGGAGGTCCAATTCAAATGCCACATTGTTGATCTTCCTTTTGATCAAGAAAGGACCCAGGTATTTGGGACCCAGTTTCCTGGATGGACAGGCTAGCTTGAGGTTTGCGGTGGACAGCCAAACAGAATTGCCAGGTTCTAGCATAAGTTCTCCTCGCCTCTTTCTGTCGAAGATCCTCTTATAGTCTTCCTGAGCCTTGGTCATGGTTTCCTGTAGCAATTTATTGTTATTGGCGAAAAAATTCAAGGTCTCGGAAACTGCAGGAACAGGGCATTCAGGAAGTGCTCCAGGTAAGAAGGATGGGTGGAAACCATAGTTGGCATAGAACGGAGACTGATTAGTCGCTGAATGTAAAGAGTTATTATAAGAGAACTCTGCGATGGGAAGCAGGGAGGCCCAGTCATCTTGGGAAAAAGCTGAGAAACAGCGGATGTATTGCTCCAAGGTTTGGTTCGTCCTCTCGGTTTGTCCATTGGACTGAGGGTGGTAGGCCGAGGAAAAGGACAACTCGATCTCAAGGGCACCACAAAGGGATCTCCAGAATCTGGAGGTGAACTGGACGCCTCTGTCCGAGACTATATTGGTCGGGACTCCATGTAGTCTGACGATTTCTTTGATGAAGATAGCGGCAGTCTCCATGGCTGAGGGGGTGCCCTTCATGGGGAGGAAATGGGCCATTTTAGACAACCTGTCCACTACAACAAAAATGGATGAAAAACCCTCTGATGGTGGGAGCTCCACGATGAAATCCATAGAGATCATGGCCCAAGGTCTCTCTGGGACTGGTAATGGCTTCAGTAGGCCCCATGCTCTTGACCGGCTAGTCTTATTTCTGGCACACGTATCACAGGACTCCACATATGCCTTACAATCCCTGGTAAGATGAGGCCACCAGAAGGAGCGTTGGACAAGGTCAATTGTTTTCCGTGTGCCGAAGTGACCCGCAAGTTTGTGGTCATGGCACAAGCTTAGTACCCGTGCTTTCAGCTCCTCAGGAACCACAATCCTATTCTTGAACCAGAGCAGTCCATCCTTGGCACAGGCTTCAGCAAGTGGGGGCATTCTCGAGGAAGCTCGCCTGATTTGAGAAATTATGTCTTCCTGTAGAACGAGAAAATTTCCAGAAGGAAGAATGGTGTCTGGGGACAGGGTTCTTTCAGAGTCAAGGAACATTCGGGAAAGGGCGTCGGATTTGACATTCTTGGATCCAGGTCTGTACGTGATGTGGAAAATAAATCGCGAAAAAAAAAGTGCCCATCTGGCCTGCCGGGGTTTTAATCTCTTGGCCGTTCTTAGGTACTCTAAGTTCTTATGGTCTGTGTAGACCAAGATGGGATGTGCTGCACCTTCCAGGAGATAACGCCATTCTTCCAGAGCTGCCTTAATGGCCAGAAGTTCCCGATCACCCACATCATAGTTTTTCTCGGACGGAGAGAGCTTACGTGAGAAGAATCCTACTGGATACAGGAGTGCTTTGGCACCCTGTCTCTGAGACAGTACAGCTCCGACTGCAACTTCGGAGGCATCCACCTCCAGGACGAAAGGCAAGGCAGGATTGGGATGTTTAAGAATAGTGGCTGAGGTAAACAACGCTTTGAGTTTTCCAAAGGCCTCTTGTGCTTTAGGGGTCCAGTGGAACCGGCACCCTTGTTTAATAAGTTCCGTAATGGGAGCTATGATTGAAGAAAATCCCCTGATGAACTTTCTGTAGAAATTGGCGAAGCCAATAAAACGTTGTACCCCTTTTTTGTCAGTCGGTGCAGGCCACTCCAGAATAGCGGATACTTTCTGAGGATCCATTTTAATGCCATCAGGAGAGATGATTAAACCCAAGAATTGGATGGATTGGAGCTCAATTCGCACTTCTCCAGTTTGGCGTAGAGCCCATGCTGTCTTAGCCGGGAGAGTACAGTTCGTACATGTTTGCGGTGCTCCATCAGAGAGGCGGAGAAGACCAAGATATCATCTAGATAAACGATGACGTATAAATCCAGTAAATCATGAAAGACATCATTAACAAAGTGCTGAAATGTTGCCGGTGCGTTGCACAGACCAAAAGGCATGACAAGGTACTCATAATGACCAAATCGGGTACGAAAAGCTGTCTTCCACTCGTCTCCTTCTCTTATACGGATCAGGTTATAGGCTCCACGGAGATCTAGTTTAGTAAACACGGTAGCAGATCCTAACCTCTGAAACAGCTCAGGAACCAAAGGTAGCGGGTATCTGTTTTTTATGGTAATTTTGTTAAGCTCCCGGTAATCAATGCAGGGACGTAGGGAATGATCTTTTTTTTCTACGAAGAAGATGCCTGCCCCAGCTGGAGACAAGGAAGGACGAATGAACCCTTTCTTCAGGTTTTCGTCAATGTAAGTCTTCAAGGTGCCCAGCTCCTGCTCAGTTAAGGGAAAGATCCTACCAAAGGGGACTTCGGTACCCGGTAGAAGTTCTATTGGGCAGTCATAGGGTCTATGTGCTGGAAGGGTTTCTGCCCCCTTCTTACTGAACACGTCTAGGAAATCCCGGTAGGGTTCAGGAAGATCTTGGTAGAGTTTAGTTTCAGAGTCCATGCACAGACATTGGGAAGAGGTTGGTGGGGTTCCCCGTAAGCAGTTTTGTCTGCAATATTCGGAGGAAAACTGAACCTTGCCCGTAGCCCAGTTGATGCTAGGATTGTGGGCCTGTAGCCAAGGTATCCCTAGGATAATTGGGAAGAGAGGAGAGGAGATGACATCTAGGCGTAATAGTTCCTGATGTTCCGGGCCAATGGTGGCCAAAAGAGGAACCGTTTCTTGGGTGACGGGTCCGGAACGGAGGGTGGAACCGTCTGCTAGAAAGACTGCCAGTCCTTGGGCTTTAGTTTGAGTGGGGATATGGTGAGTTTCAACGAAGGTCCGGTCAATGAATCCACTGCATGCCCCTGAATCAACGATGACCGGTACTGGGATGCTCCTTCCAGGTAACTGCAAGACAATGGAGAGTGTTAAATGGCTACCGGTACTAGGTAGGACAGGTGCACACAATGAGGAAGACGGTAGACACTTACGCCTCTTGTTGGGGCATGCTCTTGCAAAATGACCGGGCTCTCCACAGTACAAGCACAGGTTGAGTGTGCGTCTTCGGGTCTTCTCTTCTGGGGTCAGAGAGGGACGGAGCAGTCCCAACTGCATAGGCTCCGAGCCTTCCTGGGCGGAAGCGGATGAGACCAATGGAGCTTGGTGCGGGGCACTAGGGGCCCTGGGCAACATCCAGGTAAGACGTGGATGACCAACTGATCTTTCAGAGCGTCTTTCCCTGAGGCGACGGTCAATTTGGATAGATAAATTGATGAGTTCCTCTAGTGTCTGGGGAACCCCCACTCGTGCCAGCTCGTCCTTTAGAGGGTCAGATAATCCCAGCCGATATTGGTGACGCAAGGCAGCGTCATTCCACTCCGTGTCGGCACTCCAACGCCTAAACTCCACGGCGTAATCTTCAGCCGCTCTGCGACCTTGTTGGAGGGAGTGCAAAGTGGCTTCAGCCGTTGCCGTTAGCTGAGGGTCCTCATACAGTTGGGACATGGCTAGGAAGAAGTCACTCACGGAATCAAGGGATTGAGCCTTTTGTTTCAGCAGATTGTGGGCCCAGGTTTGAGGTTCACCAGTCAGTAAGGATATGATGAACCCCACTTTAGTAGCTTCCAGGGAGAATGTACGGGGTTGCAAGGCAAAATATAGTTCGCAAGCGTTGCGGAACGCTTGGAACTTACTGCGATCTCCTGAAAACTTCTCGGGTGGGGGTACTCTGGGCTCTGGTGGAAGCATCACTACAGAGGGTGCCGAAGCCGAATTGGACGCTGCTCCTGAAGGAGAGGCTGAGAGGGCCTGGACCTGCCCTTCCAATCTAGTGTAGCCTTCTTGCAGACTTTTAACGGCTTGAGTGAGGCCCGCTAGGTGCCTGCACAGTTCATCCATGGGGGAGGCCCCCTGCCCGGACTCAGTCATGGCTGCCTGATACTGTCAGGTCCCACACTTACCAGACAGGTGAGTCCGCTTGGGCAGAGGGTAGGCTCCCTTACGTATCCGATTCGGGGCCCCTGATAGAGTAGACAGGAGGCCACGAATGCGGAGTGGTATGAGGGCCTGTAGCAGGATCCTGGAGCACAATGGTCTGGCAAGCAACCGGTAGGTCTTCAGACTGGGTAGAGCAGATGCTGGGCAGGAACTGGTCAGGCTGGTCACACACAGGCAGAGGTTGGCAACGGGCTGGCAGCAGTGGTACAAGAGGGTGAGGCAGAAACAAGGTCAGGCAAGCCGGGGTCGGGTTCAGGCAGCAATCAAGGATAGTCCAAAGGGTAGCCGGGTCACAACGGATAAGCACAACAGGGAAACAGGAACTCAGGATGATCACGGACAAGGTACAGAGCTGTTTGATCAGGCAGCACTGGGTCAGCATAGAGGCAAGCCTTAAATAGGCCGATTGGCGCCAAAACGCCGCGCACGTGCGCGCGCCGATTCGCCAAAGCGCGCCGCGCCCCCGCACGCGCCCGAGCGCGCCCCCGACACCGGCGTGCACGCCCACCGAACCGGGTCGCGTCACAAGCAGCGCCCACAGGCGGACGCGCGCTAACGCGAACGCGCGCTAGCGCGAACGCGCGTACGCACGAACGCCCGGACGCCACCCCGCACGCCACGGTCGGCCAGCCCAGACACACCAGCGCCCCCAGGGACACGCGCCCCAGCACGGACAGGAACGCGAGCGCCAACACGCCCCGGCGCGCCCCGGCGCCCAACCAGGTAACCTCTCTGACAGGAGGCATCCCTGTTTAGAAAACACTGTACCGCATCCACACCTTTACGGTGTGGAATGCAGGTATAAAGGGACGCAATGTCCGCAGTGGCCATGATGAGATCACCAGGATAGGAAACATTCGATAACAGTTTAATCACATCCTTGGTATCTTTTAAGTGGGACGGCATCTTAACCACTTGCCGCCCGCCCTATTACAGAATGACGGCGGCAAAGTGGTTTGATATTCCTGATCGGACGTCATATGACGTGATCAGGAATATCTAGCCGCTGCGCGCCCCCGGGGGCGCGCATCACGGCGATCGTTGTTGCGGGGTGTCAGTCTGACACCCTGCAACACCGATCAAGGTAAAGAGTCTACGGCGGAGACTTTTTACCACGTGATCAGCCTTGTCCAATCACGGCTGATTACGATGTAAATAGGAAGAGCCGGTGATCGGTTTTTCCTCACTCGCGTCTGACAGACGCGAGTAGAGGAGAGCCGATCGGCTGCTCTCCTGACAGGGGGGGTCTGTGCTGATTGTTTATCAGCACAACCCCCCTCGGATCCTACCCAGGATCACCAGGGATGCCGCCCAGGACCACCAGGGAAGCGATCCACACTGGACCACCAGGTATGCCCCTAGATCACCAGGGAAATGTCACTGTGTGCCCAGGCAGCTGCCAATCTGTGCCCAGGCAGCTGCCAGTCAGTGCCCACTGCAATGCCTACCACTGCCAGTGCCACCAGGGATGCCCATCTTTGCCTCATTTTAGTGCTGCGTATCAGTGCCCATCAGTGCCACCTATCAGTGCCCAGCAGTGCCGCCTATCAGTGCCGCCTATCAGTGCCACCCTATCAGTGCCTAGCAGTGCCCAGTAGTGCCGCCTTTCATTGCCCATCAGTGTCGCCCATCAGTGCCCATCAGTGCCAACCAGTGCCACCCAGTGCCACCCATCAGTGCCCATCAGTGCCGCCTATTAATGCCCATCAGTGCTGCATATGAGTGCCACCCCTCAGTGCCACCTACCAGTGCCCATCAGTGCCGCATTTCAGTGCCCATCGTCAGTGCCCGTCAGTGCCCGCTCATTGGTGCCACCTCATCGGTGCCGCTGTATCAGTGCCTGACAGTGCCTGTCAGTGCCGCCTTATCAGTGTCCATCAGTGAAAGAGAAAACTTACTTATTTACAATTTTTTTTTAACAGAAACAAAAGCAAAACTTTTATTTTTTTCAAAATTTTCGGTCTTTTTTTATTTGTTTAGCAAAAAATAAAAACCGCAGAGGTGATCAAATACCACCAAAAGAAAGCTCTATTTGTGGGAACAAAATGATAAAAATTTAGTTTGGGCACAGTGTAGCATGACCGCGCTATTGTCATTCAAACTGCGACAGCGCTGAAAGTGCCCTGTATTGAAGTGGTTAAGTACCGATGGCTGTAGAAAAAAATCTATGTATTTCCCAATTTTCGAGGTAACCCAATCGATACCACTAATTATGGGTCGACCTGGGGGATGGAGAGGGTCCTTATGGACCTTGGGCAGGTAATATATAACTGGGATACGTGGGGCGAGGGGGACTAGAAACGATCTCTCCTTCTTATTTAAAATACAAGAATCAAAACCTTTAGCTATTAGATTCTTCAATTCCTTTTTGTACTCAAGTGTGGGATTTTTTTTGTAATTCTATATAATTCTCACAATCTCCCAAAATGCGATACATTTCATCCATGTAATCAGATTTATTCTGCTTGTGTGTGGGCCTGGTACATAGACAACATCCTCCTCCTTTGGACAGGTAGCCATGATAGTTTGGTTGATTTTTTTGCAACCTTGAATAACAATGATAGGTGCATTGCCTTATCTTTTGAAGCTAGTACCACTTCAATCCACTTTCTAGATCTTGTTATTGAAAGAAGGGAACATACATTCACATTCAGTACCTATTTTAAATCTACTGACAGGAACGGGTACATATCGACTTATAGTTGCCATCACAGTTCCTGGATCAGATCCGTTCCTAAAAGTCAGTTTTTACGACTGCGTAGGAACTGTACTGACCTCGACACTTTTAGGGTTCAGGCCATAACCTTGAAAGATAGGTTCCTGGAGAAGGGCTATAACTCTTTAGATCTAGATAAAGAGATTGAGAATGCCTGTGTAATTGACCGTCAGATACTATTAGAGGATAGACCTCGACAATCAAATGACGAATTTAAATGGTCTTTTCTGATGTCTTTTTCCATGCAGCACAAGCAAGTTAAGAAAATCTTTGAAAGCCACTGGGATGTTTTGAAAACGTATAAAATCCTGGGACCTTTGTTGCCCAAGACCCCTAAGGTGGTTTTTAAAGGTGTTCCATCCCTTCGGAATAAGTTGGCACCTAATGTCATCAATCCACCAGAGAAACCATCCTTTTTTCACGATTGGGTTGGATTCTATCCCTGCAAAAAGTGCTTGGTCTGCAAGTTTAACACCTGCGGCAGAAAGGCCAGTCAAAGTTTTTCTTCCACTGTAACCGGCCGTACATATAAGATTAAACAATTTTGTACTTGTGCCACTACAGGAATAGTTTACCTCCTGACTTGCCCTTGTGGCAAGCAATATGTCGGCCGGACCATCAGATCCTTCACTACACGAGTTTCGGAACATATCAATCACCTTAAAGCAGGCAGTACTAAACACACTGTCCCTAGGCACTACAGGGAAGTTCACGATCGTAATCCTGCGGGGACCCAGTTTCTCCTTATTGATAGGTACGTGGCCCCCTGGCGGGGCGGGTCGACTCTTCGGGGTGTCTCCCGTTTAGAGACATATTGGATATATGAGTTGGGGTCCCATTTTCCGCAGGGTATTAACGTGGAGTGGGACATCAAGTCTTTTATCAATCAAGCTTAAGCATAATTATGATCTCTTCTTTGCAATTTAACTATTTTAAATTACTGCTACATTTTTACCATCTAAGTTGAATATTGGCCAATTTCATATATGTTATGTAGTTTGGGGTGTTTATTGGTCATTTCAATATGTGTAATGCATTTTCGGAATTGAATACAATCGATGCCCCCCATTGGTAGTGTCACTTTAGATTTAGTTCTTATGTCTTTAGATTTGGGCACTAGTAGATGTCAGGGAGATGCCCCGGTATTACCTTTTTTAAGCTAATTTCATTCTGGGCATCACCCTTTTATATCACCATTTATAATTTATTTTTTATTTTTAATTTTCAAAATTTTGTCATAAGCGCCCTTTTTTCACATTTAGTTAAAGTCTTTCTCTGCTGACACTCTGGAGGTTGTGGCCGGCCTCAGATTGAGGCTTGGTTTTATCCTGTGGAGCGCAGCGGCGCTTCATTCTCCTTATGGGAGGGGAAGTGCTGCCATTATGATAGTGAGGCTTGGGAAGCAGTCTGGTGTGCACTGACGCCGCACATGTAGTGCGGAGTGACGTCATGACACTCTCCGGAGATGATGCTGGACTATATGGGTGGAGCGCGACGGCGTTGTTGTCCCCATACAGGAAGCTCTGCCTAGCTATCTAGAGTGAGGCTTGGCTTGTGCTCGGAACGTTTCCGGGTAGACGGTCCGAGCCGGTGCGCAGTCTATTAGGTTTAGAACACTTTTAGTTCTTTGGTAATTTTTAATTTACAGTTTTAACTCTTGAGGCATGTGGTACAATGATCCCTACTTCGAAATTCCTGTTTATAATAGACAGTAATCAGTTACCTTATGACCCTTAGAACCGGACGTGACTTTCATTTTTTCACTTCCGGTATGAGAACACTCTCAGTGGGGGTCATCTTTTGTTTATAGAGCAGTGAGGTGAGGGTGGTCCATACCCCAGATGACGGCTCCTTAGCTGAAACATGTTGGGTGGACCCCTCACGATTGCCACTATATGATATCTAAGCTATTTTCGATCTTCAACATGTGGGTTTGTTTTCTAATTATTTTAATAAATTGGTGTTTTAAACGTTATCACGCTATGTGAGTTTTTCTTGCTCCTCGCATGGCATTTGAATTATACGTTTGGCTTATGCTGGATTGTCCATGGGTGAGGAAGCCGTGCTGTTACTCCTTTCTCCACCATATGCTGATGACATCTGATAAGACACACTCCTCTGAATCGTTGGTCATTTAAGCCTTTCTGACTTGTTTGGCGTATGCCACTTCAGGTCATTAAGATCCGGTAAGCCTTTTCAATTCCTGGTGATGGCCCCGGCACTGATGTAAAATCTTTGCACACTTGTGGTTCTCCTACTGTCTACCCAATTGCCAGATTTGGTGAAACCATCCATTTGTGAACTTGGGAGATTTTTTTCCATCACCGATCATATACTACCCCATAGACCTTTTTTCACAATTTTTTCACAACTTTGCACATGTTCAATATGGACTGTTATGCTTTATGAGTTTTGATTTTATTTTATTTTTTATGTTCGAGGTGTTTGGTTCATGGAACCGTCACGGGTTTCTCAGTACTAGTCACTGGTACACTTGTTAACAAAGTACATTTATTATTTTTTCATTTCTCTTGTGATTAACACAGTATTTTCCATATTTATGGTCATATATGTTTTGTCAGCATTTCACCTTATATATGCACTTATGTATTGTGATACACATGGGTATGGATTATAGAGCTACACTTTTATTTTTTTGATGCCTTGAGTCTATAGGTGTGTTAGCTGCTATTCTACCTTCCTTTGGCTTAGCGCAGCGCTGTACTTATTTCCCATTATAGTTATAATTAGGAATTATTAAAATCATATTTAATTCAGGCACACATGTACCAAAAGTCATCGTAAACCGGACGACTTTTGGTGTTTGTGTACTCTTCTCTGTTTAGCAGAAGTTGGTCTAATGTATGACTTCTGTCGAACAGTAATGTTGGAAAACCAGTGCCAATGGCTGCAATTGCTGATCAGTGTACTCAGGTAGGGGGAAGCGAAGTCTCCCTGTAAGAATACAAAAATACAAAAGCACAGCGAGAGAGATCCCCACATCAACATCACTTCTGGTTGAGCGAAAAAAAACTGCGTGTACCCAGCTTTAGGCGTACAAAGACCCGTTTAACTATCTATATTACATAAGATTAAGACCAGTTTTCCTTTTCGGAAAGATCTTTGTGTTACGTTTTTATGACAGTGAGATTAGTTGCTAGACCTAACTTGAGACACTGTTTTGTAGGTGTAGCACCCTGGAGTTTAGGCAGGGATGCTCCTCACAAATTTACTTGTCAGGAGTATTTACCCTGGCCGGGCACTTGGTGGCACTAGATATGAGAAGGACAATCCAAGGTCAGGTTATGGGTATATGGGATATCGCAGCCAATGGGCAGGGGTTTTCTTGAATCCCTTGGCCTGCTGGGAGAGCTTATATATTTGGGTGGAGCCAGGGGATCTGTGTAATGTGCCACCTAGATGGCTATCTGGGTGGGTGTGTGTCATGTGCCCTGGGATGCTAGGCCAGAGATTGGGCCTATCCTGGGGGTGTCTGGCTGATAGGCTGTGTGAGGGCCTATTCAGAAGCAAGAGAGCAATGCAGGGTTGGGATTGCAGCTTGCAGTCCAACCAGAAGTGACAGTTCTGACAGTCGGAGAACCTGTCATGGTCCGAGGTAAAAGGGAAGCTGTCGCCACTAAGGGACCAACCACCTTATTACCAGGGACCACACTGAGTAATTGAAGCAAGTACCAGAGCAGGTGATCAAGTCAGGGACCCAGCCAGCGGAGGTGATGCTTGCAGAGCAGCCTTGCGGAAAAGATCAGCCGGGTCTTTTGACACTTCCCGCCAGCACTGTGAGGGTTAATACAGACTCCAAAATGGACTCCATTACAGTTTTGGCGCGTCGCAGCAAGAAGAAGGTGGAGAACATTTGCACCAATCTGTTAGCAGGGGGAGGAGCCCCCGCTCTGCAGAGGAGGATAAGGAAGTGTTGCCACGTGCGTCTGATTTTGGGTTAGTGAAGGAAATGGCGCGGTTTGTGAGTGAGATGGCGGATTGGAGAAAGTACGCTTCCAGTGGCTGTTTTAGCTTCGATGGTGGGAAACCAGTTCTAACTGACACCGGAGTGAGGTATGCAACAAAGGGGTAAGATTGCCCTATATACCGCTGGAGGCTTTGAGGCTCTAGGACTGATTTGTGAACGATGTTCTGGCCTGACCACACAGTTAAGGCCTTGGATCGTCTGTGGAAGTTGTGGGGTTGTTTGAAGTTATCGCTCCAACCAAACCTCCTCGGATACTACAGGTTGATTGGGACAAGAATGTCACTATCCCAGCTGGGAGTGATATCCAGGTCCCACTGGCCATCATGATGCTAACCTTGCATCAGTGACCACCTCAGGACCCAGCGCCCCAGTCGCTCCTAGAAGCCGAGGTCAGGCCCAGCTGCTCGTCTGAGCTACCCGAGAGGAAAATACCGGGGTCGGGTAAGCAAGTGAGAAGTGAGAGTGGTGTGCCCGTGGCGGAGGTGATGCCTGTGGCCGTTAAAGGGAATGAGAAAGTTGTGCCAGTCAAAGCGAGTGCCAAGCGCAACTATATCCCCGGCTGAAGAGTGCTCTACTATGACTGATTCAGACATTCCATCTGACGGTCTATCTGAACATGCCTCAAGAGTTAAAACTGTAAATTAAAAATTACCAAAGAACTAAAAGTGTTCTAAACCTAATGGACTGCGCACCGGCTCGGTCCGTCTACCCGGAAATGTTCCGAGCACAAGCCAAGCCTCATTCTGGATAGCTAGGCAGTGCTTACTGTATGGGCACAACAACGCCGTCGCGCTCCGCCCATATAGTCCAGCATCATCTCCGGAGAGTGTCATGACGTCACTCCGCACTGCATGTGCGGCGTCAGTGCACACCAGACTGCTCCCCAAGCCTCACTATCGAGTCGACCCGCCCGCCAGGGGGCCACGTACCTATCAATAATGAGAAACTGGGTCCCCGCAGGATTACGATCGTGAACTTCCCTGTAGTGCCTAGGGACAGTGTGTTTAGTACTACCTGCTTTAATGAGATTGATATGTTCCGAAACTCGTGTAGTGAAGGATCTGATGGTCCAGCCGACATATTGCTTGCCACAAGGGCAAGTCAGGAGGTAAACTATTCCTGTAGTGGCACAAGTACAAAATTGTTTAATCTTATATGTACAGTCGGTTACAGTGGAAGAAAATCTATGACTGGCCTTTCTGCCGCAGGTGTTAAACTTGCAGACCAAGCACTTTTTGCAGGGATAGAATCCAACCCAATCGTGAAAAAAGCATGGTTTCTCTGGTGGATTGATGACATTAGGTGCCAACTTATTCCAAAGGGATGGAACACCTTTAAAAACCACCTTAGGGGTCTTGGGCAACAAAGGTCCCAGGATTTTATCCGTTTTCAAAACATTCCAGTGGCTTTCAAAGATTTTCTTAACTTGCTTGTGCTGCATGGAAAAAGACGTCAGAAAAGACCATTTAAATTCATCATTTGATTGTCGAGGTCTATCCTCTAATAGTATCTGACGGTCAATTACACAGGCATTCTCAATCTCTTTATCTAGATCTAAAGAGTTATAGCCCTTCTCCAGGAACCTATCTTTCAAGATTGTGGCCTGAACCCTAAAAGTGTCGAGGTAAGTACAGTTCCTACGCAGTCGTAAAAACTGACTTTTAGGAACGGATCTGATCCAGGAACTGTGATGGAAACTATCAGTCGATATGTACCCGTTCCTGTCAGTAGATTTAAAATAGGTACTGAATGTGAATGTATGTTCCCTTCTTTCAATAACAAGATCTAGCAGGGAGAGTGTTTCACCGCTCAGGTGGATCCAGACCCAGGTGTAAAGTTAATGTGAAGCCTTCAGCTCTGAGTAAGCACTCAGTTTCCAGTGTGAAACGCGTCAGCTGATCCTGTACATCCTGCATGATTGTCTTGTACTTTTGATGGTCCTATCTCTACAATAAAGACAAGTTTTCTACTTTATCCAGTGTGCGGCATCCAGATCTTTCTACCAAATACCTTGCTCAATAACAAGATCTAGAAGAAAGCGGATGAAGTGGTACTAGCTTCAAAAGATAAGGCAATGCCCCTATCATTGTTATTCAAGTTTGCAAAAAAATCAACCAAACTATCATGGCTACCTGTCCAAAGGAGGAGGATATCGTCTATGTACCGGGCCCACAACAGAAGGTGTGGGTTCTCCATGGCATAGATGACATCCTCCTCCCATTTGGCCATGAACAGGTTGGCCAGGCTGGGAGCAAATTTTGCTCCCATAGCCACCCCTTTATGTTGACGATAGAATCTACCATCGAACCAGAAATAATTGTGTTACATTGCAAACTCAATTAGATCAACGATAAAGTCTATCTGGGGTGAAGCAAGGGAGGCATCCCTGTTTAGAAAACACTGTACCGCATCCACACCTTTACGGTGTGGAATGCAGGTATAAAGGGACGCAATGTCCGCAGTGGCCATGATGAGATCACCAGGATAGGAAACATTCGATAACAGTTTAATCACATCCTTGGTATCTTTTAAGTGGGACGGCATCTTAACCACTTGCCGCCCGCCCTATTACAGAATGACGGCGGCAAAGTGGTTTGATATTCCTGATCGGACGTCATATGACGTGATCAGGAATATCTAGCCGCTGCGCGCCCCGGGGCGCGCATCACGGCGATCGTTGTTGCGGGGTGTCAGTCTGACACCCTGCAACACCGATCAAGGTAAAGAGTCTACGGCGGAGACTTTTTACCACGTGATCAGCCTTGTCCAATCACGGCTGATTACGATGTAAATAGGAAGAGCCGGTGATCGGTTTTTCCTCACTCGCGTCTGACAGACGCGAGTAGAGGAGAGCCGATCGGCTGCTCTCCTGACAGGGGGGGTCTGTGCTGATTGTTTATCAGCACAACCCCCCTCGGATCCTACCCAGGATCACCAGGGATGCCGCCCAGGACCACCAGGGAAGCGATCCACACTGGACCACCAGGTATGCCCCTAGATCACCAGGGAAATGTCACTGTGTGCCCAGGCAGCTGCCAATCTGTGCCCAGGCAGCTGCCAGTCAGTGCCCACTGCAATGCCTACCACTGCCAGTGCCACCAGGGATGCCCATCTTTGCCTCATTTTAGTGCTGCGTATCAGTGCCCATCAGTGCCACGTATCAGTGCCCAGCAGTGCCGCCTATCAGTGCCCATCAGTGCCGCCTATCAGTGCCGCCTATCAGTGCCACCCTATCAGTGCCTAGCAGTGCCCAGTAGTGCCGCCTTTCATTGCCCATCAGTGTCGCCCATCAGTGCCCATCAGTGCCAACCAGTGCCACCCAGTGCCACCCATCAGTGCCCATCAGTGCCGCCTATTAATGCCCATCAGTGCTGCATATGAGTGCCACCCCTCAGTGCCACCTACCAGTGCCCATCAGTGCCGCATTTCAGTGCCCATCGTCAGTGCCCGTCAGTGCCCGCTCATTGGTGCCACCTCATCGGTGCCGCTGTATCAGTGCCTGACAGTGCCTGTCAGTGCCGCCTTATCAGTGTCCATCAGTGAAAGAGAAAACTTACTTATTTACAATTTTTTTTTAACAGAAACAAAAGCAAAACTTTTATTTTTTTCAAAATTTTCGGTCTTTTTTTATTTGTTTAGCAAAAAATAAAAACCGCAGAGGTGATCAAATACCACCAAAAGAAAGCTCTATTTGTGGGAACAAAATGATAAAAATTTAGTTTGGGCACAGTGTAGCATGACCGCGCTATTGTCATTCAAACTGCGACAGCGCTGAAAGCTGAAAATTGGTCTGGGCAGGAAGGTGTCTAAGTGCCCTGTATTGAAGTGGTTAAGTACCGATGGCTGTAGAAAAAAATCTATGTATTTCCCAATTTTCGAGGTAACCCAATCGATACCACTAATTATGGGTCGACCTGGGGGATGGAGAGGGTCCTTATGGACCTTGGGCAGGTAATATATAACTGGGATACGTGGGGCGAGGGGGACTAGAAACGATCTCTCCTTCTTATTTAAAATACAAGAATCAAAACCTTTAGCTATTAGATTCTTCAATTCCTTTTTGTACTCAAGTGTGGGATTTTTTTTGTAATTCTATATAATTCTCACAATCTCCCAAAATGCGATACATTTCATCCATGTAATCAGATTTATTCTGCTTGTGTGTGGGCCTGGTACATAGACAACATCCTCCTCCTTTGGACAGGTAGCCATGATAGTTTGGTTGATTTTTTTGCAACCTTGAATAACAATGATAGGTGCATTGCCTTATCTTTTGAAGCTAGTACCACTTCAATCCACTTTCTAGATCTTGTTATTGAAAGAAGGGAACATACATTCACATTCAGTACCTATTTTAAATCTACTGACAGGAACGGGTACATATCGACTTATAGTTGCCATCACAGTTCCTGGATCAGATCCGTTCCTAAAAGTCAGTTTTTACGACTGCGTAGGAACTGTACTGACCTCGACACTTTTAGGGTTCAGGCCATAACCTTGAAAGATAGGTTCCTGGAGAAGGGCTATAACTCTTTAGATCTAGATAAAGAGATTGAGAATGCCTGTGTAATTGACCGTCAGATACTATTAGAGGATAGACCTCGACAATCAAATGACGAATTTAAATGGTCTTTTCTGATGTCTTTTTCCATGCAGCACAAGCAAGTTAAGAAAATCTTTGAAAGCCACTGGGATGTTTTGAAAACGTATAAAATCCTGGGACCTTTGTTGCCCAAGACCCCTAAGGTGGTTTTTAAAGGTGTTCCATCCCTTCGGAATAAGTTGGCACCTAATGTCATCAATCCACCAGAGAAACCATCCTTTTTTCACGATTGGGTTGGATTCTATCCCTGCAAAAAGTGCTTGGTCTGCAAGTTTAACACCTGCGGCAGAAAGGCCAGTCAAAGTTTTTCTTCCACTGTAACCGGCCGTACATATAAGATTAAACAATTTTGTACTTGTGCCACTACAGGAATAGTTTACCTCCTGACTTGCCCTTGTGGCAAGCAATATGTCGGCCGGACCATCAGATCCTTCACTACACGAGTTTCGGAACATATCAATCACCTTAAAGCAGGCAGTACTAAACACACTGTCCCTAGGCACTACAGGGAAGTTCACGATCGTAATCCTGCGGGGACCCAGTTTCTCCTTATTGATAGGTTCGTGGCCCCCTGGCGGGGCGGGTCGACTCTTCGGGGTGTCTCCCGTTTAGAGACATATTGGATATATGAGTTGGGGTCCCATTTTCCGCAGGGTATTAACGTGGAGTGGGACATCAAGTCTTTTATCAATCAAGCTTAAGCATAATTATGATCTCTTCTTTGCAATTTAACTATTTTAAATTACTGCTACATTTTTACCATCTAAGTTGAATATTGGCCAATTTCATATATGTTATGTAGTTTGGGGTGTTTATTGGTCATTTCAATATGTGTAATGCATTTTCGGAATTGAATACAATCGATGCCCCCCATTGGTAGTGTCACTTTAGATTTAGTTCTTATGTCTTTAGATTTGGGCACTAGTAGATGTCAGGGAGATGCCCCGGTATTACCTTTTTTAAGCTAATTTCATTCTGGGCATCACCCTTTTATATCACCATTTATAATTTATTTTTTATTTTTAATTTTCAAAATTTTGTCATAAGCGCCCTTTTTTCACATTTAGTTAAAGTCTTTCTCTGCTGACACTCTGGAGGTTGTGGCCGGCCTCAGATTGAGGCTTGGTTTTATCCTGTGGAGCGCAGCGGCGCTTCATTCTCCTTATGGGAGGGGAAGTGCTGCCATTATGATAGTGAGGCTTGGGAAGCAGTCTGGTGTGCACTGACGCCGCACATGTAGTGCGGAGTGACGTCATGACACTCTCCGGAGATGATGCTGGACTATATGGGTGGAGCGCGACGGCGTTGTTGTCCCCATACAGGAAGCTCTGCCTAGCTATCTAGAGTGAGGCTTGGCTTGTGCTCGGAACGTTTCCGGGTAGACGGTCCGAGCCGGTGCGCAGTCTATTAGGTTTAGAACACTTTTAGTTCTTTGGTAATTTTTAATTTACAGTTTTAACTCTTGAGGCATGTGGTACAATGATCCCTACTTCGAAATTCCTGTTTATAATAGACAGTAATCAGTTACCTTATGACCCTTAGAACCGGACGTGACTTTCATTTTTTCACTTCCGGTATGAGAACACTCTCAGTGGGGGTCATCTTTTGTTTATAGAGCAGTGAGGTGAGGGTGGTCCATACCCCAGATGACGGCTCCTTAGCTGAAACATGTTGGGTGGACCCCTCACGATTGCCACTATATGATATCTAAGCTATTTTCGATCTTCAACATGTGAGTTTGTTTTCTAATTATTTTAATAAATTGGTGTTTTAAACGTTATCACGCTATGTGAGTTTTTCTTGCTCCTCGCATGGCATTTGAATTATACGTTTGGCTTATGCTGGATTGTCCATGGGTGAGGAAGCCGTGCTGTTACTCCTTTCTCCACCATATGCTGATGACATCTGATAAGACACACTCCTCTGAATCGTTGGTCATTTAAGCCTTTCTGACTTGTTTGGCGTATGCCACTTCAGGTCATTAAGATCCGGTAAGCCTTTTCAATTCCTGGTGATGGCCCCGGCACTGATGTAAAATCTTTGCACACTTGTGGTTCTCCTACTGTCTACCCAATTGCCAGATTTGGTGAAACCATCCATTTGTGAACTTGGGAGATTTTTTTCCATCACCGATCATATACTACCCCATAGACCTTTTTTCACAATTTTTTCACAACTTTGCACATGTTCAATATGGACTGTTATGCTTTATGAGTTTTGATTTTATTTTATTTTTTATGTTCGAGGTGTTTGGTTCATGGAACCGTCACGGGTTTCTCAGTACTAGTCACTGGTACACTTGTTAACAAAGTACATTTATTATTTTTTAATTTCTCTTGTGATTAACACAGTATTTTCCATATTTATGGTCATATATGTTTTGTCAGCATTTCACCTTATATATGCACTTATGTATTGTGATACACATGGGTATGGATTATAGAGCTACACTTTTATTTTTTTGATGCCTTGAGTCTATAGGTGTGTTAGCTGCTATTCTACCTTCCTTTGGCTTAGCGCAGCGCTGTACTTATTTCCCATTATAGTTATAATTAGGAATTATTAAAATCATATTTAATTCAGGCACACATGTACCAAAAGTCATCGTAAACCGGACGACTTTTGGTGTTTGTGTACTCTTCTCTGTTTAGCAGAAGTTGGTCTAATGTATGACTTCTGTCGAACAGTAATGTTGGAAAACCAGTGCCAATGGCTGCAATTGCTGATCAGTGTACTCAGGTAGGGGGAAGCGAAGTCTCCCTGTAAGAATACAAAAATACAAAAGCACAGCGAGAGAGATCCCCACATCAACATCACTTCTGGTTGAGCGAAAAAAAACTGCGTGTACCCAGCTTTAGGCGTACAAAGACCCGTTTAACTATCTATATTACATAAGAATAAGACCAGTTTTCCTTTTCGGAAAGATCTTTGTGTTACGTTTTTATGACAGTGAGATTAGTTGCTAGACCTAACTTGAGACACTGTTTTGTAGGTGTAGCACCCTGGAGTTTAGGCAGGGATGCTCCTCACAAATTTACTTGTCAGGAGTATTTACCCTGGCCGGGCACTTGGTGGCACTAGATATGAGAAGGACAATCCAAGGTCAGGTTATGGGTATATGGGATATCGCAGCCAATGGGCAGGGGTTTTCTTGAATCCCTTGGCCTGCTGGGAGAGCTTATATATTTGGGTGGAGCCAGGGGATCTGTGTAATGTGCCACCTAGATGGCTATCTGGGTGGGTGTGTGTCATGTGCCCTGGGATGCTAGGCCAGAGATTGGGCCTATCCTGGGGGTGTCTGGCTGATAGGCTGTGTGAGGGCCTATTCAGAAGCAAGAGAGCAATGCAGGGTTGGGATTGCAGCTTGCAGTCCAACCAGAAGTGACAGTTCTGACAGTCGGAGAACCTGTCATGGTCCGAGGTAAAAGGGAAGCTGTCGCCACTAAGGGACCAACCACCTTATTACCAGGGACCACACTGAGTAATTGAAGCAAGTACCAGAGCAGGTGATCAAGTCAGGGACCCAGCCAGCGGAGGTGATGCTTGCAGAGCAGCCTTGCGGAAAAGATCAGCCGGGTCTTTTGACACTTCCCGCCAGCACTGTGAGGGTTAATACAGACTCCAAAATGGACTCCATTACAGTTTTGGCGCGTCGCAGCAAGAAGAAGGTGGAGAACATTTGCACCAATCTGTTAGCAGGGGGAGGAGCCCCCGCTCTGCAGAGGAGGATAAGGAAGTGTTGCCACGTGCGTCTGATTTTGGGTTAGTGAAGGAAATGGCGCGGTTTGTGAGTGAGATGGCGGATTGGAGAAAGTACGCTTCCAGTGGCTGTTTTAGCTTCGATGGTGGGAAACCAGTTCTAACTGACACCGGAGTGAGGTATGCAACAAAGGGGTAAGATTGCCCTATATACCGCTGGAGGCTTTGAGGCTCTAGGACTGATTTGTGAACGATGTTCTGGCCTGACCACACAGTTAAGGCCTTGGATCGTCTGTGGAAGTTGTGGGGTTGTTTGAAGTTATCGCTCCAACCAAACCTCCTCGGATACTACAGGTTGATTGGGACAAGAATGTCACTATCCCAGCTGGGAGTGATATCCAGGTCCCACTGGCCATCATGATGCTAACCTTGCATCAGTGACCACCTCAGGACCCAGTGCCCCAGTCGCTCCTAGAAGCCGAGGTCAGGCCCAGCTGCTCGTCTGAGCTACCCGAGAGGAAAATACCGGGGTCGGGTAAGCAAGTGAGAAGTGAGAGTGGTGTGCCCGTGGCGGAGGTGATGCCTGTGGCCGTTAAAGGGAATGAGAAAGTTGTGCCAGTCAAAGCGAGTGCCAAGCGCAACTATATCCCCGGCTGAAGAGTGCTCTACTATGACTGATTCAGACATTCCATCTGACGGTCTATCTGAACATGCCTCAAGAGTTAAAACTGTAAATTAAAAATTACCAAAGAACTAAAAGTGTTCTAAACCTAATGGACTGCGCACCGGCTCGGTCCGTCTACCCGGAAATGTTCCGAGCACAAGCCAAGCCTCATTCTGGATAGCTAGGCAGTGCTTACTGTATGGGCACAACAACGCCGTCGCGCTCCGCCCATATAGTCCAGCATCATCTCCGGAGAGTGTCATGACGTCACTCCGCACTGCATGTGCGGCGTCAGTGCACACCAGACTGCTCCCCAAGCCTCACTATCGAGTCGACCCGCCCGCCAGGGGGCCACGTACCTATCAATAATGAGAAACTGGGTCCCCGCAGGATTACGATCGTGAACTTCCCTGTAGTGCCTAGGGACAGTGTGTTTAGTACTACCTGCTTTAATGAGATTGATATGTTCCGAAACTCGTGTAGTGAAGGATCTGATGGTCCAGCCGACATATTGCTTGCCACAAGGGCAAGTCAGGAGGTAAACTATTCCTGTAGTGGCACAAGTACAAAATTGTTTAATCTTATATGTACGGCCGGTTACAGTGGAAGAAAATCTATGACTGGCCTTTCTGCCGCAGGTGTTAAACTTGCAGACCAAGCACTTTTTGCAGGGATAGAATCCAACCCAATCGTGAAAAAAGCATGGTTTCTCTGGTGGATTGATGACATTAGGTGCCAACTTATTCCAAAGGGATGGAACACCTTTAAAAACCACCTTAGGGGTCTTGGGCAACAAAGGTCCCAGGATTTTATCCGTTTTCAAAACATTCCAGTGGCTTTCAAAGATTTTCTTAACTTGCTTGTGCTGCATGGAAAAAGACGTCAGAAAAGACCATTTAAATTCATCATTTGATTGTCGAGGTCTATCCTCTAATAGTATCTGACGGTCAATTACACAGGCATTCTCAATCTCTTTATCTAGATCTAAAGAGTTATAGCCCTTCTCCAGGAACCTATCTTTCAAGGTTGTGGCCTGAACCCTAAAAGTGTCGAGGTAAGTACAGTTCCTACGCAGTCGTAAAAACTGACTTTTAGGAACGGATCTGATCCAGGAACTGTGATGGAAACTATCAGTCGATATGTACCCGTTCCTGTCAGTAGATTTAAAATAGGTACTGAATGTGAATGTATGTTCCCTTCTTTCAATAACAAGATCTAGCAGGGAGAGTGTTTCACCGCTCAGGTGGATCCAGACCCAGGTGTAAAGTTAATGTGAAGCCTTCAGCTCTGAGTAAGCACTCAGTTTCCAGTGTGAAACGAGTCAGATGATCCTGTACATCCTGCATGATTGTCTTGTACTTTTGATGGTCCTATCTCTACAATAAAGACAAGTTTTCTACTTTATCCAGTGTGCGGCATCCAGATCTTTCTACCAAATACCTTGCTCAATAACAAGATCTAGAAAGCGGATTGAAGTGGTACTAGCTTCAAAAGATAAGGCAATGCCCCTATCATTGTTATTCAAGTTTGCAAAAAAATCAACCAAACTATCATGGCTACCTGTCCAAAGGAGGAGGATATCGTCTATGTACCGGGCCCACAACAGAAGGTGTGGGTTCTCCATGGCATAGATGACATCCTCCTCCCATTTGGCCATGAACAGGTTGGCCAGGCTGGGAGCAAATTTTGCTCCCATAGCCACCCCTTTATGTTGACGATAGAATCTACCATCGAACCAGAAATAATTGTGTTACATTGCAAACTCAATTAGATCAACGATAAAGTCTATCTGGGGTGAAGCAAGGGAGGCATCCCTGTTTAGAAAACACTGTACCGCATCCACACCTTTACGGTGTGGAATGCAGGTATAAAGGGACGCAATGTCCGCAGTGGCCATGATGAGATCACCAGGATAGGAAACATTCGATAACAGTTTAATCACATCCTTGGTATCTTTTAAGTGGGACGGCATCTTAACCACTTGCCGCCCGCCCTATTACAGAATGACGGCGGCAAAGTGGTTTGATATTCCTGATCGGACGTCATATGACGTGATCAGGAATATCTAGCCGCTGCGCGCCCCCGGGGGCGCGCATCACGGCGATCGTTGTTGCGGGGTGTCAGTCTGACACCCTGCAACACCGATCAAGGTAAAGAGTCTACGGCGGAGACTTTTTACCACGTGATCAGCCTTGTCCAATCACGGCTGATTACGATGTAAATAGGAAGAGCCGGTGATCGGTTTTTCCTCACTCGCGTCTGACAGACGCGAGTAGAGGAGAGCCGATCGGCTGCTCTCCTGACAGGGGGGGTCTGTGCTGATTGTTTATCAGCACAACCCCCCTCGGATCCTACCCAGGATCACCAGGGATGCCGCCCAGGACCACCAGGGAAGCGATCCACACTGGACCACCAGGTATGCCCCTAGATCACCAGGGAAATGTCACTGTGTGCCCAGGCAGCTGCCAATCTGTGCCCAGGCAGCTGCCAGTCAGTGCCCACTGCAATGCCTACCACTGCCAGTGCCACCAGGGATGCCCATCTTTGCCTCATTTTAGTGCTGCGTATCAGTGCCCATCAGTGCCACCTATCAGTGCCCAGCAGTGCCGCCTATCAGTGCCCATCAGTGCCGCCTATCAGTGCCGCCTATCAGTGCCACCCTATCAGTGCCTAGCAGTGCCCAGTAGTGCCGCCTTTCATTGCCCATCAGTGTCGCCCATCAGTGCCCATCAGTGCCAACCAGTGCCACCCAGTGCCACCCATCAGTGCCCATCAGTGCCGCCTATTAATGCCCATCAGTGCTGCATATGAGTGCCACCCCTCAGTGCCACCTACCAGTGCCCATCAGTGCCGCATTTCAGTGCCCATCGTCAGTGCCCGTCAGTGCCCGCTCATTGGTGCCACCTCATCGGTGCCGCTGTATCAGTGCCTGACAGTGCCTGTCAGTGCCGCCTTATCAGTGTCCATCAGTGAAAGAGAAAACTTACTTATTTACAATTTTTTTTTAACAGAAACAAAAGCAAAACTTTTATTTTTTTCAAAATTTTCGGTCTTTTTTTATTTGTTTAGCAAAAAATAAAAACCGCAGAGGTGATCAAATACCACCAAAAGAAAGCTCTATTTGTGAGAACAAAATGATAAAAATTTAGTTTGGGCACAGTGTAGCATGACCGCGCTATTGTCATTCAAACTGCGACAGCGCTGAAAGCTGAAAATTGGTCTGGGCAGGAAGGTGTCTAAGTGCCCTGTATTGAAGTGGTTAAGTACCGATGGCTGTAGAAAAAAATCTATGTATTTCCCAATTTTCGAGGTAACCCAATCGATACCACTAATTATGGGTCGACCTGGGGGATGGAGAGGGTCCTTATGGACCTTGGGCAGGTAATATATAACTGGGATACGTGGGGCGAGGGGGACTAGAAACGATCTCTCCTTCTTATTTAAAATACAAGAATCAAAACCTTTAGCTATTAGATTCTTCAATTCCTTTTTGTACTCAAGTGTGGGATTTTTTTTGTAATTCTATATAATTCTCACAATCTCCCAAAATGCGATACATTTCATCCATGTAATCAGATTTATTCTGCTTGTGTGTGGGCCTGGTACATAGACAACATCCTCCTCCTTTGGACAGGTAGCCATGATAGTTTGGTTGATTTTTTTGCAACCTTGAATAACAATGATAGGTGCATTGCCTTATCTTTTGAAGCTAGTACCACTTCAATCCACTTTCTAGATCTTGTTATTGAAAGAAGGGAACATACATTCACATTCAGTACCTATTTTAAATCTACTGACAGGAACGGGTACATATCGACTTATAGTTGCCATCACAGTTCCTGGATCAGATCCGTTCCTAAAAGTCAGTTTTTACGACTGCGTAGGAACTGTACTGACCTCGACACTTTTAGGGTTCAGGCCATAACCTTGAAAGATAGGTTCCTGGAGAAGGGCTATAACTCTTTAGATCTAGATAAAGAGATTGAGAATGCCTGTGTAATTGACCGTCAGATACTATTAGAGGATAGACCTCGACAATCAAATGACGAATTTAAATGGTCTTTTCTGATGTCTTTTTCCATGCAGCACAAGCAAGTTAAGAAAATCTTTGAAAGCCACTGGGATGTTTTGAAAACGTATAAAATCCTGGGACCTTTGTTGCCCAAGACCCCTAAGGTGGTTTTTAAAGGTGTTCCATCCCTTCGGAATAAGTTGGCACCTAATGTCATCAATCCACCAGAGAAACCATCCTTTTTTCACGATTGGGTTGGATTCTATCCCTGCAAAAAGTGCTTGGTCTGCAAGTTTAACACCTGCGGCAGAAAGGCCAGTCAAAGTTTTTCTTCCACTGTAACCGGCCGTACATATAAGATTAAACAATTTTGTACTTGTGCCACTACAGGAATAGTTTACCTCCTGACTTGCCCTTGTGGCAAGCAATATGTCGGCCGGACCATCAGATCCTTCACTACACGAGTTTCGGAACATATCAATCACCTTAAAGCAGGCAGTACTAAACACACTGTCCCTAGGCACTACAGGGAAGTTCACGATCGTAATCCTGCGGGGACCCAGTTTCTCCTTATTGATAGGTTCGTGGCCCCCTGGCGGGGCGGGTCGACTCTTCGGGGTGTCTCCCGTTTAGAGACATATTGGATATATGAGTTGGGGTCCCATTTTCCGCAGGGTATTAACGTGGAGTGGGACATCAAGTCTTTTATCAATCAAGCTTAAGCATAATTATGATCTCTTCTTTGCAATTTAACTATTTTAAATTACTGCTACATTTTTACCATCTAAGTTGAATATTGGCCAATTTCATATATGTTATGTAGTTTGGGGTGTTTATTGGTCATTTCAATATGTGTAATGCATTTTCGGAATTGAATACAATCGATGCCCCCCATTGGTAGTGTCACTTTAGATTTAGTTCTTATGTCTTTAGATTTGGGCACTAGTAGATGTCAGGGAGATGCCCCGGTATTACCTTTTTTAAGCTAATTTCATTCTGGGCATCACCCTTTTATATCACCATTTATAATTTATTTTTTATTTTTAATTTTCAAAATTTTGTCATAAGCGCCCTTTTTTCACATTTAGTTAAAGTCTTTCTCTGCTGACACTCTGGAGGTTGTGGCCGGCCTCAGATTGAGGCTTGGTTTTATCCTGTGGAGCGCAGCGGCGCTTCATTCTCCTTATGGGAGGGGAAGTGCTGCCATTATGATAGTGAGGCTTGGGAAGCAGTCTGGTGTGCACTGACGCCGCACATGTAGTGCGGAGTGACGTCATGACACTCTCCGGAGATGATGCTGGACTATATGGGTGGAGCGCGACGGCGTTGTTGTCCCCATACAGGAAGCTCTGCCTAGCTATCTAGAGTGAGGCTTGGCTTGTGCTCGGAACGTTTCCGGGTAGACGGTCCGAGCCGGTGCGCAGTCTATTAGGTTTAGAACACTTTTAGTTCTTTGGTAATTTTTAATTTACAGTTTTAACTCTTGAGGCATGTGGTACAATGATCCCTACTTCGAAATTCCTGTTTATAATAGACAGTAATCAGTTACCTTATGACCCTTAGAACCGGACGTGACTTTCATTTTTTCACTTCCGGTATGAGAACACTCTCAGTGGGGGTCATCTTTTGTTTATAGAGCAGTGAGGTGAGGGTGGTCCATACCCCAGATGACGGCTCCTTAGCTGAAACATGTTGGGTGGACCCCTCACGATTGCCACTATATGATATCTAAGCTATTTTCGATCTTCAACATGTGAGTTTGTTTTCTAATTATTTTAATAAATTGGTGTTTTAAACGTTATCACGCTATGTGAGTTTTTCTTGCTCCTCGCATGGCATTTGAATTATACGTTTGGCTTATGCTGGATTGTCCATGGGTGAGGAAGCCGTGCTGTTACTCCTTTCTCCACCATATGCTGATGACATCTGATAAGACACACTCCTCTGAATCGTTGGTCATTTAAGCCTTTCTGACTTGTTTGGCGTATGCCACTTCAGGTCATTAAGATCCGGTAAGCCTTTTCAATTCCTGGTGATGGCCCCGGCACTGATGTAAAATCTTTGCACACTTGTGGTTCTCCTACTGTCTACCCAATTGCCAGATTTGGTGAAACCATCCATTTGTGAACTTGGGAGATTTTTTTCCATCACCGATCATATACTACCCCATAGACCTTTTTTCACAATTTTTTCACAACTTTGCACATGTTCAATATGGACTGTTATGCTTTATGAGTTTTGATTTTATTTTATTTTTTATGTTCGAGGTGTTTGGTTCATGGAACCGTCACGGGTTTTTCAGTACTAGTCACTGGTACACTTGTTAACAAAGTACATTTATTATTTTTTAATTTCTCTTGTGATTAACACAGTATTTTCCATATTTATGGTCATATATGTTTTGTCAGCATTTCACCTTATATATGCACTTATGTATTGTGATACACATGGGTATGGATTATAGAGCTACACTTTTATTTTTTTGATGCCTTGAGTCTATAGGTGTGTTAGCTGCTATTCTACCTTCCTTTGGCTTAGCGCAGCGCTGTACTTATTTCCCATTATAGTTATAATTAGGAATTATTAAAATCATATTTAATTCAGGCACACATGTACCAAAAGTCATCGTAAACCAGACGACTTTTGGTGTTTGTGTACTCTTCTCTGTTTAGCAGAAGTTGGTCTAATGTATGACTTCTGTCGAACAGTAATGTTGGAAAACCAGTGCCAATGGCTGCAATTGCTGATCAGTGTACTCAGGTAGGGGGAAGCGAAGTCTCCCTGTAAGAATACAAAAATACAAAAGCACAGCGAGAGAGATCCCCACATCAACATCACTTCTGGTTGAGCGAAAAAAAACTGCGTGTACCCAGCTTTAGGCGTACAAAGACCCGTTTAACTATCTATATTACATAAGATTAAGACCAGTTTTCCTTTTCGGAAAGATCTTTGTGTTACGTTTTTATGACAGTGAGATTAGTTGCTAGACCTAACTTGAGACACTGTTTTGTAGGTGTAGCACCCTGGAGTTTAGGCAGGGATGCTCCTCACAAATTTACTTGTCAGGAGTATTTACCCTGGCCGGGCACTTGGTGGCACTAGATATGAGAAGGACAATCCAAGGTCAGGTTATGGGTATATGGGATATCGCAGCCAATGGGCAGGGGTTTTCTTGAATCCCTTGGCCTGCTGGGAGAGCTTATATATTTGGGTGGAGCCAGGGGATCTGTGTAATGTGCCACCTAGATGGCTATCTGGGTGGGTGTGTGTCATGTGCCCTGGGATGCTAGGCCAGAGATTGGGCCTATCCTGGGGGTGTCTGGCTGATAGGCTGTGTGAGGGCCTATTCAGAAGCAAGAGAGCAATGCAGTGTTGGGATTGCAGCTTGCAGTCCAACCAGAAGTGACAGTTCTGACAGTCGGAGAACCTGTCATGGTCCGAGGTAAAAGGGAAGCTGTCGCCACTAAGGGACCAACCACCTTATTACCAGGGACCACACTGAGTAATTGAAGCAAGTACCAGAGCAGGTGATCAAGTCAGGGACCCAGCCAGCGGAGGTGATGCTTGCAGAGCAGCCTTGCGGAAAAGATCAGCCGGGTCTTTTGACACTTCCCGCCAGCACTGTGAGGGTTAATACAGACTCCAAAATGGACTCCATTACCGTTTTGGCGCGTCGCAGCAAGAAGAAGGTGGAGAACATTTGCACCAATCTGTTAGCAGGGGGAGGAGCCCCCGCTCTGCAGAGGAGGATAAGGAAGTGTTGCCACGTGCGTCTGATTTTGGGTTAGTGAAGGAAATGGCGCGGTTTGTGAGTGAGATGGCGGATTGGAGAAAGTACGCTTCCAGTGGCTGTTTTAGCTTCGATGGTGGGAAACCAGTTCTATCTGACACCGGAGTGATGTATGCAACAAAGGGGTAAGATTGCCCTATATACCGCTGGAGGCTTTGAGGCTCTAGGACTGATTTGTGAACGATGTTCTGGCCTGACCACACAGTTAAGGCCTTGGATCGTCTGTGGAAGTTGTGGGGTTGTTTGAAGTTATCGCTCCAACCAAACCTCCTCGGATACTACAGGTTGATTGGGACAAGAATGTCACTATCCCAGCTGGGAGTGATATCCAGGTCCCACTGGCCATCATGATGCTAACCTTGCATCAGTGACCACCTCAGGACCCAGCGCCCCAGTCGCTCCTAGAAGCCGAGGTCAGGCCCAGCTGCTCGTCTGAGGTGATGCCTGTGGCCGTTAAAGGGAATGAGAAAGTTGTGCCAGTCAAAGCGAGTGCCAAGCGCAACTATATCCCCGGCTGAAGAGTGCTCTACTATGACTGATTCAGACATTCCATCTGACGGTCTATCTGAACTCTTTTCCGATGCATTGTCTTGCACCAGGAAGTGGAGTGATAGCGATGAGGAACAAATGAGTGATGGTTCCCCCGGCTGTTGCTACTAATGTGGAGTTCAAGCTGTCTGCCAATGCAGCCCCGCTGATTAGCATCTCTAGATCTTTTGAAGAAGATTGTTTAACTCATTGAGTTCCCAAAGTCTGCCCTATCATGCCAATGCCTAGCATCAACATTGATCCCAATCCGGATGTGGTCGCTGGGTGCCCAGTTCAGCGTGCTCCAGACAGGGATCCTAAAACCCTGCCTAGGGTGTCTAAAATACAGCCAATCATCATAAAGAAAGTAGCGGCAGGATACGGGTACTTGTATCCATATATACCAGCTCATCTGGAAGACAAGATCTTTGACAAAGAGGTCCAGTGTGATATTGAGACATCGACACAATTCTAATCTTTTTGGCTCTATACACCACCACAATGGATTTGAAATGAAACAAACAAGTAGTGCTTTAACTGCTGACTTTTAGCTTTAATTTGAGGGTATTTACATCCAAATCAGATAAACGGTGTAGGAATTACAACAGTTTATATATTGGCCTCCCACTTTTTAAGGGACCAAAGGTAATGGGACAATTGGCTGCTCAGCTGTTCCATGGCCAGGTGTGTGTTATTCCCTCATTATCCCATTTAAAAGGAGCAGATAAAAGGCCCAGAGTTAATTTCAAGTGTGCTATTTGCATTTGGAATCTGTTGCTATCAACTCTCAATATGAGATCCAAAGAGCTGTCACTATCAGTGAAGCAAGCCATCATTAGGCTGAAAAAACAAAACAAACCCATCAGAAAGATAGCAAAAACATTAGGTGTGTCCAAATCAACTGTTTGGAACATCCTTAAAAAGAAAGAACGCACCTGTGAGCTCAGTAACACCAAAAGACCCGGAAGACCACGGAAAACAACTGTGGTGGATGACCAAAGAATTCTTTCCCTGGTGAAGAAAACACCCTTCACAACAGTTGGCCAGATCAAAAACACTCTCCAGGAGGTAGGTGTATGTGTGTTAAAGTCAACAATCAAGAGAAGACTTCACCAGAGTGAATACAGAGGGTTCACCACAAGATGTAAACCATTGGTGAGCCTCAAAAACAGGAAGGCCAGATTAGAGTTTGCCAAACAACAGCTAAAAAAAGCCTTCACAGTTCTGGAACACAGGTGGGAGGTGCTTCGTGTTCGGAGTATGCAAGCATACTGATGAAGAGCATAGCCTGATGAAGGAGCACGCATACTCCGAACGCGAAGCACCGCCCGCCTCACCCCGCTCCCGGAAGTGAAGACGCAGGTAAGCACGGCTCTCCACGGAGGATCCATGACCGACATCCAGGCCGCCCGGAGGCTCTGAAGACCCTCGGCACCACCGGAACAGCTACAATGACCCAGGTCACAGGACTCACATTCCAGGAACCATCCCACTGGCCCGTGACACCAACATCCCGAGAGAGCACGCGGATGAAACTACTTTACATGCTGGTTTTTAGCAACTCAAATGTGAGTGTTTGTATCTATTGTAAAAAATATTTTTAACATACATGCTGCACTCAGAGGGCGCCGTCCTTCTTTCTTTTTTATTGATACAGAAGGATGTCAGCTATCTTTGGTCTTAAAAGTTCTCATTAGACTGGAGGAGGCCGGAGACCTTGCTACATAGGATTAACAGAATAAATCCCATGCTCTGAGAAATTTGTTTAGGCATTTTTTATTTGCATGCATATTTTGTTAAAATACTATTATTTGATTAACCATTATTTTATTTTTTTGTGCAATGTACAGTATATAGTTGGGTGACCATGGGTTCATCAACTTCATAGGTATACGGCTTACAGACAAGAACAAGAAAATTTGGGGTATAATGAGGCCACTTTCATTAAAATGTTCAAAAAGCAGCATTTAGGGGCAAGTAGAATATTTCAACAGAAACTAGTAAAAACAGGACATCTCCAGGTCATATGCTTGGATTCAGTCTGTGGGTGCTGACACCTTATTCTATACTAGCCACTCTAACTTTCTCACCTAGTTGCATTGGAGTGCGAAAGTTTTGAAGAATAATGTAAAGTTGGAGAAGTTTGTTGTACATAGCCCAAGGAAAAAACTATGTATGAGGCACAGATTTAATTCTCATTTGACATTAGAAGTTGCAATGTCTTTCTCCAAAAAATCTTAATTCTACCAAAAGGTGTTACACCTAACTTTGTTTAGATAAAATATGAGTACAGTTTTAAAGTAGGACCTCAAGGACCTTGAGATATACAGTAAGTATTCTTATCGCATATTTATTAGAAATCCATGCAGCTGCTTTGCCCTTGTGCAGTACTGAAACTAGCCAGCTCCAGAGAGACCCAGGTAAACAAATCTGAGGGTGCAGCAGGTCTGCCAAAATGCAAGATTCTAATGTTAATGCTAATCTGTATTTTTAATCACAATGGGCTCCATTCACAGAACCAGATTGCATGCGGTATTTAGATGTTTTCCCAAATCACTACTGCTTTATGCGGTGTTTATCACATAAAGCAAAAATGCTTGATAAATACCACATAAAACAGGAGTGAAAGTAAATTCACAAAAAAAAAAAAAAATGCATGTGGTAAATAGGTAGTGATCCCCGGCATGCGTTATTTATGGAACGGCAGCCGCCGGTGATCTGTCAGATTAGGTGTCCATCAGAGTTGGTAACAGGAGTGATGTTTTGTCACCACCATCTTGCTACACCCCGCACTCCTACACAGTAAGGATACAGTGAGAAGGCGGCAACCGGACATCTTGTTACACCCACTGCCGTCTTGCATTTTACACTTATTTTTACAGTTAAAATGTGTAGTGTAAAAAAGTTATTAGACAGTTTTTGACAAGTCCTTTATTAAAAAAAAAAAAAAAATGGCCTCCCAGGGTGTAGATCCATCATCAATCATGATGCCCACCGCTGATCCGAAAATAAATAAAATTAGGTCCGCTCTTGCCGAAGGCTTCCACAATCTGACAGCTCCGCTGTCTGACAGTTCTTGAATAGCTAATGGGCCGGGGCCACCTGGTGACATCACCGGGTGACTCCGCCCCTTGTAATGCCAGGGGCGCCACGCCGTTTTTCTCTTAACTTTTCTTGTTGGAATTTTTTTTTTTATATTCAGCTGTCAGCAAGGAACCCCACTGACAACTGATGACTCATCGGTTCTTAAGGACGCGGCGGCCGCCCACTCTTTACTAACCAGCTAGTGACAGCCTGTGGTAAGGAGGCCAGTTACCACTGGTTATAAATTAACGCAGGCTTGCGCTACTATACCACATGACTTCATAAAATAACTCATGCAGTATTTTAGTAGTGTTTTTTAACCACTTGAAGTCCGGGCCAAAGCTGAATGACGGCCACAGCGCGGACCTCAATTTCTGGGAGGCCATCATGGGACGTCCTTCCCTGTGCACGTGCACCGCACCCTGACAAAAAGCCAATCACCGGCTTATGTTAAAGGGACATCGGTCCCGAAGAGGAAGGAGGCACATATGCCTCATCTGTGCCTGCCAGTGCCACCTGCCATTGCCACCGGCCAGTGCCCGAAGTGCCCAGCAGTGCCACCTATCAATGCCCACAAGTGCCACCTATCAATGCCCACAAGTGCCACCTATCAATGCCCACCAGTGGTGCCAATCAGTGCCACCTAGCAGTTCTGCCATCAGTGTAAGCAATCAGTGCCCATCACTGCCACCCATCAGTGCCCATCACTGCCACCTATCGGTGCCCATCAGTCCCACCTCAGCAGCGTACATCAATGAAGGAGAAAAATTACCTGTTTGCAAAATTTTATAACAAAATATTTAAAAAAAATATAATTTTTTTTTTTAAATTCAGTCTTTTTCAATTTTTTTAATAAAAACTAAAAACCGCAGAGGTGATCAAATACCACCAAAAGAAAGCTCTATTTGTGGGAAAAAAAGATAAAAATTTCATTTAAGTACAGTGTTGTATGACCGCGCAATTGTCATTCAAAGTGCGACAGCGCTAAAAGCTGAAAATTGGTCTGGACAGGAGGGGGGGTTTAAGTGCCCAGTAAGCAAGTGGTTAATGAAAGCCAAAAAACTTTTTGAAAAATGCTATGCAGTATCTTACCACTTACTTGAATGAGGTAAGATACCGCTTTGTGAATGGAGCCCAGTGTGTACTGGGAAAGGTAAAGGGGTTTTGTACAATTTTGTAAAATAATTTCAGTTCTACTTTAACAACCAGCTACAGCAGTCTCTGCTGGGATAAGGTCATTTTGCACCAGAGACAAAAACATTAACGTGCACCATGCCTCCTTTCACCAGAATTGATGCAGATCATGTTGTATGTCTGCATGTATAGTCTCTGTCCACCAGCACTTGGGTTGTCACCATTAGGTCAATAGAATACTAAACAGGAAGAGGGGGTGTTGTCGTGTGATTAAGTCAGTGTGATTAAGGCATAACATGCATTGTAAAACAGCAAGGATTTTAACATGACAATAAATACATTTGTCCTTCAGTTGGGAACTAATCTAGCTTTTAACTCATCAAAAGTGAAAATTTTATCTACTATTTGTAAACATGTTTCTGGTTCAAGGCAAGGAGACTGTATATACAAATGTTCATTTTTTGAAATATGGCGCAAGAAAATTGAACAAACAGTAAAATTCACCATTTATGCTGGCAGGTCCTGTGCTTCGTTCTATTGGGTGTTTCAGGCTGGGATGTTCCACTCTACAGATAAATTCCAGATCCTCCTTGTCTGATATCGGTGTGAAGGATAAGGAAGGGGAGCACTGATAGGAGTTATCAGCCATTCTCTCATGTTCTATATCAGGTATATGGTAATTGTGTCTCTTCTGTGTACAGTCAGTCACAGCATCTCCCTTCTTCTCTATCCAAGTCACTCTTAGATTGTTTGAGAAGTAACCAGAGATTGTACATCTAACTGTAGTCTTCTGGTTTAACTGCAGAATGAGTGGAGTTATTCCTATAATTTTTGGCCGCCATGGGAAATCTATACAATATGGAGATGAAATTGTTAGTATCAAGCACATACACAGAGGTTAGGTTATACACATACTGTATGAGTGTATTTGAGTAGTGTAGTTGTGTCTGTGTTGAATATAATTTGTTTTACGCATAGTAAAGTGTATGACAAAATAAATAAAAACAAAAAAACAAAAACATATGCAGTACATATGTGCAATACATGCTATACAGGCCTGGTGCAAGGATTTTTGACACCAGGCCTGCGGCTCCATGACACGATCGCCGAGAGACCGGCGGACATAGAGTCCGCAGGTCCCGCTGGCACGGACACGCTGTACGCAGCGGGCACGCAAGTGCCCGCTAGCCCCACCATTTAAAGGGGTACGCCCATTTGCCCACCACTGCCATTGTGCCGACGTATATCGGCGTGCAGCGGTCGGCAAGTGGTTAAGAGCTATGGGCGGAAGCGGCGTTTTGACGTCGCTTCCGCCCTGCAATGGGTTGGGGGCCATCTTCCCATCACTCATCTCCATACCACTTAGGAGACAGGATGCGATTGCCTCGGCCGCTGCCGGCGACTCCGGTAAGTGGCGGAGGGCAGCGGAGCACGGCTCAGTTTAGACCGATATGTATTCTTCTACACATTTTTGGTAACAAAAATTTGCAATAAGCGTATATTGATTGGTTTGCATGTTTGCGCAAAAGTTATAGCGTCTACAAAATAGGGAATGGATTTATGGAATTTTTATTATCATTTTTTTTTTTACTAGTAATAGTGGCAATCTGCAATTTTTATCGGGACTGCGATATTGCGGCGGACAAATTGGACACTTTTGACACATTTTTGGGACCATAGACAATTATGCAGCAATGTATAAATGTCACTAGCAGTGAAGGGGTTAACACTAGGGGGCAATCAAGGTGTTAACTGTGTTCCCTGTGTGTGTTCTAAGTGTGGTGGGGTGGAACTGACTAGGAGAGGAGAGAGATCGGTGTTTATACTTAGTATGAACACACGATCTCTCTCCACTCCCCTGAGAGAACCGGGATTTGTGTGTTTACACACACAGATCCCGGTTCTCGCTCTGTCAGGAGAGATCGTGGGTGCCCAGCAGCTATCGCACCTGCCGGCATGGCTGGACTTTCCATTGGGCTTGGCGGGGCTCAAGCCCATGGGCCCCGGTCAATAGGGGGGCCCGCCGGCCCCGCCCGTTCTGAAAGCCGCCGAGAGCCGCCTCTGTATGGTTTGAAACAGGAAAATCTGGATGCCGTACACCGGATAAAGTTGAAAAAATCTTCTTTATTGTATAACTTGGATCATCAAAAAATACAGGACAATCAGGCAGATAGTACAGACACAGCTGACGCGTTTCACACTCAAATTTGAGCGCTTACTCGGCGGCGCCATTTTTAAACTGAAAGGCTGTAATGACAAGGCAGCAATGACACTGGATCAAGACTACACTTACAAGTCTACAAATGACACTGGGGCAAGGCTACACTGACACTGACAAGGCTGCAATGACACTGACAAGGCTACACTGACACTGACAAGGCTGCAATGACACTGACAAGGCTGCAATGACACTGACAAGGCTGCAATGACACTGACAAGGCTGCAGATGGACACGATAAGGCTGCATTGATGGGCATTTAACTGTAAGTTTTTTTCCTTAAACTTCCCTCCTAAAAGTTTTTTTCCTTAAAATTCCCTCCTAAACTTGGGGTGCGTGTTATACGCAGGCGTGTGTTATACGCTGATAAATATGGTAATTATCATTTTTTCCATTTTTATTGCTTTTATTAATTGTGGACCCAGGACAAATACCAGTACAGTATCCCCCGCTTATACGCTTATATATGATCTACTTTTGTGAGTAGCCATTTGGCTGTTTTGTCTTGTCCAATTAAACAGAAGTTCTTTAATACTGCACTGAGTCTGGCGCACCTTGTCCTTTTCTAATTCTGTTTTATAGAGCTGTGCATATGTATAGAAGGTAGGGCCTGAAAGTGATTCTAGCCCAGGGGCCCCCACCACCCTAAGTCCTGCCCTGCCTGTCAGGCATTCGCATCGGCTCCGAGCACACGCTGCGGGCGCGCGCGCCTCCTACAGAGTCTTAAAGGGCTGACGTACAGCTACGACAGGGGAGCTGTCGTAGCGGTTAAAGTGGTTGTAAAGTCAGAAGGCTTTTTTATCTTAATGCATTCTATCTATTAAGATAAAATACCTTCTGTGTGCAGCACCTCCCCCCCCCAGCCCCCCTAATACTTACCTATCTTGATCCAGCAATGTTGCAGGAGTATCTCGGCTTCCCGGGACTCTCCTTCCTCATTGGCTGAGACGGCAGCGCAGCGCCATTGGCTCCAGCTGCTGTCAATCAAAGTTAGTGAGCCAATGAGGAGAGGGAGGGTGGGTGGACCACAGCTGTCGGAATGAACACAGAGCAGCAGCTCGGCTCAGGTGCCCCCATAGCAAGCTGCTTGCTGTTGGGGCACTCAGCAGGGGGGAGGGGCCAGGACCAATAGGGAGGGACACGAGAAGAGGAGGATCGGAGCTTCTCTGTGCAAAACCATTACACAGAGCAGGTAAGTATAACATGTTTGTTATTTTTCAAGAAAAAGAGCCTTTGCATCACTTTAATATTGTTTTAGTGGAAAGCTTTTTGTTTCCTTTGTGTCCACCTCTCCCTAACTTTTCTGGTTATTTGCACTCAACAACAAAATGTTGTTGTGACTGTTTACACACTGGAATTACACATTGACCACTGCATGTAGAGCTCAGTCAACATATACCAGTCCTCCAGTAAAAAATGCCTAAAACGGGAATGTCTGTGTTGCTCATAACAGTCTTGCATTCTGATAGTTCAGCGCACCACCGAGAATTTATATTTTAGTCCCTTATGCCCCGTACACACGATCGGACTTTCCACCAACAAAACCGGGGATTTTTGTTTGAAGGTTGTTGGCTCAAACTTGTCTTGCATACACACGGTCATACAAATGTTGGCCAACAATTACGCATGTGATAACGCGGTGACGTACAAGACGTACGACGAGCAGAGAAAAAGGAGGTTCAATAGCCAGTGCGGCTCCTTCTGCTTGATTCCAAACACGCGTGAACTTTTGTGCGACGGACTTGTGTACACACGATCAGACTTTCCGACAACAACGTTTTTTCCGACAACAGAGTTTCAAACATTTGTTGGCGGAAAGTCCGACAGCAAATGTTCAATGGAGCATACACACGGTCGGACTTTCCGACGACAAGCTCACATCCAACATTTCCCGTCAGAAAGTCCGACCGTGTGTACGTGGTATTAGATTAAGAAGAATCAGCACGTTTGTGATAATTTTCTTTCCTCACCTGAATCTTGTACAGATAATTCTCTGTAGTCCTCACTCTCCAAGGATGGATGGTCCCATGTCACTCTGACTCTGAATTGTGGGTTCTCAAAGAGATTTGCAGGGATTGTACACTGACTGGTGACAGAATATGTGCCATCTGGATTCTCACCGATTGCGTCTGATGCCTGCTTCTCCTGAGTTTGTCCATATGTCCAAATCATCCCTAAATCTTTTGGGTAAAATCTGAGAAGGCTGAAAGATGCCTCCATATCTCCTGAGTCATTAATGAGGAGTTGTATGGGCTGCTGGACATCAGGCTTTGCTGTAAAAGAGAAACACAAAATAAGCAAATAATACAATATATGCTAGATGTTCTCAAAACAAAGAAATGCTTTTCATACAAACCTGTCCATTTTTGTTTCTACAAGCCATACTGCCTTTTTTAGTGGCTAGAATCTTCACATGGACATGGTGGGGGAGATTTAATAACACTGGTGCACACAGAATCAGCTTTTACATTTTATTGTCAAACAGAGGCGTAACTAGAACCTTCAGGGCCCTGGTGCAAGAAAGAATGAAGGGCCCTCCTGACCTCTGGTACTGGGGCCCTTCCCACCAATCCCAGGGCCCTTTAATCCCATTGCGGGGCCCTTTACTGCAGTCCTGCAATGAGACTCTTTTACATGTCCTACAGCAGGCCCCCTTCCTGCAGTCTTAGGTAAGGTTGCCACCTTTTTCCATTTTTTTTTTGTATTATACGATATGCATATATTTTGTGATTAAATAGCATTTCTAATCATATGGATTTAATGAAAAGTGTCCCCTGTAGCAAAGGGTAGAAATAGCATAGCTCCCAACTGTCCCTGATTTGGAGGGACTGTCCTTGATTTGGAGCAATGTCCCTCTGTCCCTCTTTCCTCCTCATTTGTGCCTCATCTTGGTCTGATCCATATAGTTGTGTATAAAAAAGTACTTTTTATCTTTCAAAAAGTGTTTCCCAGTGCTAAACCTTTCATCCAATTTCTAAATTGCTGCCTTTCTACATTTTAAAAGCCAACACTGTTCTGCCTGTGTGCCAAGGACTTTAACCCCTGCTGTGCCAAACACTGCTCTGCCCGTGTGCCAAGGACTTTAACCCCTGCTGTGCCAAACACTGCTCTGCCCGTGTGCCAAGGACTTTAACCCCTGCTGTGCCATACACTTCCCTGTGGACTATCACCCCTTTGCTGTCCCATACTGCTGTCCTGAGGCACACTTTTCATTGCTGTGCCTTCTGTTTGCCCTGTGACTACCTCCCCTTTGCTGTCCCATATTGTAGTCCTGAGGATCAGTCTTCATGGCTGTGTCTATTGTTTGTTCTGTGGACTAGTTTTTCTACTGTCTGTACTCCGAGGCTCCCCAATAAACGCCCGTGGTCTGGATTTGTGTTATCTGCCCCATGTGCTCTCTCTCTCTCTCTGCACTCCTATCTCGCACATCCACCTTATCCACAGAGTTCCCCTTTACATCTGAACTTGCAGAGTTTCCCTTTTCATCTGAATCCACAGAGTTCCCCTTTACATCTGAATCCACAGAGTTCACCTTTACATCTGAATCCACAGAGTTCCCCTTTTCATCTGAATCCACGGAATTCCCCTTTTCATCTGAATCCACGGAGTTCCCCTTTTCATCTGAATCCACAGAGTTCCCCTTTTCATCTGAATCCACAGAGTTGCCCTTTTCATTTGAATCCACAGAGTTCCCCTTTTCCTCTGAATCCACGGAGTTCCCCTTTTCATCTGAATCCACAGAGTTCACCTTTACATCTGAATCCACAGAGTTCACCTTTACATCTGAATCCACGGAGTTCCCCTTTTCATCTGAATCCATGGAATTCCCCTTTTCATCTGAATCCATGGAATTCCCCTTTTCATCTGAATCTACGGAGTTCCCCTTTTCATCTGAATCCACAGAGTTGCCCTTTTCATCTGAATCCACAGAATTCCCCTTTTCCTCTGAATCCACGGAGTTCCCCTTTTCATCTGAATCCACAGAGTTCCCCTTTTCATCTGAATCCACGGAGTTCCCCTTTTCATCTGAATCCACGGAGTTCCCCTTTTCATCTGAATCCACGGAGTTCCCCTTTTTATCTGAATCCACAGAGTTGCCCTTTTCATCTGAATCCACAGAGTTCCCCTTTTCATCTGAACTGGCAGAGTTCCCCTTTTCATCTGAATCGGCAGACTTCCCCTTTACATCTGAATCCGCAGAGTTCCCCTTTACATCTGAATCAGCAGAGTTCCCCTTACATAGTTACATAGTTGGTAAGGTTGAATAAAGACACCAGTCCATCCATTTCATCCTGTGTAAGTGTGCGTATTCATAATCATTTCCCATATCCCTGTTTTCGCTAAGATATCCATCCAAGAGTTTATTAAAATTATCAATTCTTATTGCTGACACCACAAATTGTGTAAGTGAATTCCACATCCTTACTGTGCTAACAGTGACAAACCCCCTTAATCTGCACTTGCAGTGTTCCCCTTAATTTGATCTCACAGAGTTCCCCTTTACATATGGAGACTGAAGTCTACTCTGCAGACTATGATGTAAGGAAGAACTCTGGGGATTCTGATGTAAGGAAAAACTCTAAAGACTCTGATGTAAGGAGGGGACTTTGATGCAAGGGGGAACACTGCAGATTCTGTTGTAAAAGGTAACTCTGATATAAGGGTGTCTCTGGTAACCGGAGCCCCCACTTACATCATAGTTCCCAGCATTCCCTTTTAATCTGGGTTTCCATAGCCCCCCCTTACATCAGAGTTCCCCTTTAGATATGGAGACTGAAGTCTACTCTGCAGACTATGATGTAAGGAAGAACTCTGGGGATTCTGATGTAAGGAAAAACTCTAAAGACTCTAATGTAAGGAGGGGACTTTGATGCAAGGGGGAACACTGCAGATTCTGTTGTAAAAGGTAACTCTGATATAAGGGTGTCTCTGGTAACCGGAGCCCCCACTTACATCATAGTTCCCAGCATTCCCTTTTAATCAGGGTTTCCATAGCCCCGCTTACATCAGAGTTCCCCTTTACACCAAATTTCACAGCATTCTCCCTTACATCAGAGCCTCCTCCTTAATCAGAGTTCCCAGAGCCCCGCTTAAATCAGAGTCTTTATAATTTCACTGTAAGTGGGATCTCTGTGGACTGTAATGTAAAAGGGAACTCTGAGGTAAGGGGTGCTCTGGGAACCCTGATTTAAGGAGGGGCTCTGATGTAAGGGGGAACTCTGTGGACTCTGGTGTAAAAGGGCACTCTGATGCAAGGGGGGCTCTGCTCACCAAAGCACCCACTTACATCATAGTCCACTGAGCACCCCTTACATCTGAGTCTCCCTAAATTACTGTAGAGACAGGAGAAAGAAGGGAGGGGGAGGGGACACTTCAGTCACCATGGAAGGTGAGCTCACTCATCCCCAGAAAGGAAGTTCAGCCAGTCTGCACCCTGCATAGTTCCTCCACCATGTACAGTAGTTGCCGGCTGCTGGGCTTTTCCGCCCACTCATCACCTTTCCCAGTACATTGCTACTAGGGATTGGAATTTGGAGGATAGGGGCGGGAGGAGAAGGAGCAGGTCAAGCGGGGGGGGGTCAGCTTTCAGTGCTGGGTCTGGGCAGTGTGAGAGAGAGTGTAGACACTCTCTGCTTATAACTGCAACCAGCAACCCCACCATGGAGCCATAGTCCAGGCTCTTGGGAGCCCGCCCACAGTGGCGGAACTCCAGAGCCTTGGCACAAGCGCAAACCTTACGCAAACCTTCCAACACTGTTGTCTAAGCTTAGAGCGGATTTCCACCCAAAAATGGAAACAGCTTTAAGTGAGGGTGACCGCCCTGACATCTGACATGCCACATTTGGCATGTCATTTTTTTTGGGAGGGGTAGAGCAGATACCCTCTTCTTAGAGGCATCCAGCTTCTACATCCTCACGGGGCTCCGCGGCACCGGAAGGAAGTCCACCTCTCCCCCCCTCCTTCCCTGCAATCTTCTGGGATGCGTCACAGGTCCCAGAAGATTGCCTGGCCAATCACAGCGCGCAGCGCGCCTCACGCGTGCGCAGTGCATGCCCGGATGTGAAGCCACAGCCAGGCGCCCACAGTAGTCGCAGGGAGGAGGGGGAGAGGAGTGGGGCTTCGCACTGATGGGCACTGATAAGCTGCGCTGGTGAGACCACACTGATAAGCTGCGCTGGTGAGCCCTCACTGCTAGGCACTGATAAACTGCACTGATAAGCTGCGCTGGTGAGCCCACACTGCTGGGCACTGATAAACTGCACTGATGAGCACTGATAAGCTGCACTGTTGAGCACTGGTGAGACCGCACTGATGGGCACTGATAAGCTGCACTGGTGAGACAGCACTGATAAGCTGCTCTGATGGGCACCGATAAGCTGCAGCGATGAGTCTGCACTGATGATCACTGATAAGGCTGCACTGATAGGCATAGATAAGCTGTACTGGTGAGCACTGGTGAGACCACACTGATGGACACTGATAAGCTGCACTGGTGAGACTGCACTAATAAGCTGCACTGATGGGAACTGATAAGCTGCACTGATGGGCACTGATAAGCTGCACTGATGAGGCTATACTGATAAGCTTCACTGATGGGCACTGATAAGCTGCACTGATGGGAACTGATAAGCTGCACTGATGGGCACTGATAAGCTGCACTGATAAGGCTGTACTGATAAGCTTCACTGATGGGCACTGATAAGCTGCACTGGTGGGCACTAATGAGACCACACTGATGGGCACTGATAAGCTGCACTGAGGCAGCACTGATAAGCGGCACTGATGAGACCACACTGAGGTGCAGCTAGGTATGTGCTCATATACAGCATACAGGCACTGATTACTATTAGAAAGATCTCAAAGCTGTCTGTGTTGTGCTCAGCAGTGTGGCTGCAGAATGAGGGGTGTGATTTCGGTTGAAGTGGGCTTGTTTACATTTATTGTACACAGGCCTAGTGTACCTCCCACATTCAGTGCAATATGCAAAGCATGAAGGGAAATGTAGTTTAATGACAGTGTAAAGAGAGGGGACAGGATATGATGCAATCACTGTTCTAACACCTCCTCTCTAGCAGAATACATGATGCATTTTTTGAACTACAGAGCTGACTTCCTGAAAATTCATTTCAACATTTCTCATGATCGGTAAGGAATTTCACAAATGTAATAAATGTTTAGTGTTTTGTGTGTGGGGGGTGTACTAATGGGGGATATTTTTGCAGATCCCAGAGTTCTGCTTTAAATTTGTAAGGGACAGGTTGAATTTAACCACTGTCCAGGGCAATTTTTTAATTTTTCACACAAATATTAAAGCCATCTTTTTTTTCTAAAAAAATTACTTAGAACCGCCAAACAAGTTAATTTTTAAAAAAATTTTTTTCTGAAAACAGAAACTGTAAAGAACACAATTTTTTACGTCACACATTATGCGTGCAGTTCCACATATGCGCAAGGGGGGGTGGGGTACTTTTAACATTTTTTTATTTATTTTCATTAAAAAAATAATGTTTTACACTCACCTTTATTGCTATCACAAGCGGGCTAACAAGCCCCTTATGTGATAGCATTTTTAGCAGGTGACAGGTTCTCTTTATGAAGACATCAGAGTTCTGTTATACCCCAATATCTCCCTCCCCTCCAAAGCAGCTAACTAAGCATACATCATGCTTGATTATGAACCATATATCCCCTGCTTAGCTGCTTCCATGGCTGTAACATCCAGGGAATGACAGCTCTGAAACTGGAAGTGAAATCATTGCTTTCAGCTTTATTAGTCATAAAAGAGAAGGAGGAATGCATTCTTCTCTATCTCCTCTGTGTGAAGCTGTCCTGGCTGTTTACCATGGTCCCGGGCTTAATGGAGGAACAGGAAAGCCTGGGAAAAACCCTTAAAGTGGGAGTAAACTCCCATGCATGACTTTTACCCAGGGCTTTTTTTCTGCGGGAATGTGGGGGGAACACACCTCCAGCACCTCCAGCACTAAGTGTTTGTACTGGCAAGGGATGCTAGGGTGTGCTGGAGGGTCTATTGATACTGGGGGACTATTGTTGCTGGTAGGGTCTTTTGTTGCTGGGTTGAGTTTACTGTTGCTGGGGGTATATTGTTGTGTGGGTTCTATTGTTATTGGGGGATCTATTGTTGCTGGTTGCAGGGGATCCATTTTACTGCCTTTCTTGTTATCCTTAACAAATTCGATACCTTAACACCACAAAATGATACTTGGTTCTGTATTCTCTAAAAGAGGCAGTATTGGGCAGTAAGTAGGAGGTGGAACCAAGGGACAGTGCTCAGGGGTGGGTAGGGGGCGGAGACAAAGCGGTGAGTACCTGCACCTTTTCACTGAGAAAAAAAATCCCTGCCTTTACCTATAGGTACAGTAAATATCTCTTAAACATTCACAGTTTCAGAGGTATTTACTTTTTGATGCAGCCGGTGACATCAGCAGCACATGTGCTCTGAAGGAACGGCGTACCGTGCCATTCCTTCAGAGTACTGTGCCGTGAACAGTGGCTCCCGCACGCATTTGCGTGGGACTGACGTCCTCACAGCTCTGGCCACTCACACAGTCAGAGTCTGCAAACCCGGAAGGAAGACTGCTTGAAGATGGAAGCCCCTTCAGTGGTGACCGCACGTCGCTGCAGGGCTTTGTTCTAAGGTAAGTTTCACATAATGCAATAAATTATGGCATTGCCTTTTTAGGATTAAAAAAAAAAAAACATTGGTTTACTACCGCTTTAAGACAAAATATTTAGTACCTGCACATTAACCCTGCTTTCTTCCAAAGCACCCTGGGATTCCCCAAAACAGGGCACTTTGTTTTGTACAGACCAACCAAGCTGCTGTATTTGTGGACTCTTGCCTCTTCTGATAGATTGGTCAGTGAGACCGCTGATCACAGGGATAGACAAATAGTAAGGCAAAGGAGGTGGCCGATGTTGTTTGCTAACACAGTCAACAGATAGTTAGGTTTCAGTAAAGGATTACCTTGAATATCCAGATGGAGGAAATAAAGTACAGGCAGTCCCCGAGTTACGAACACGTTAAGGACTGTAGGTTTGTTGGTAAGTGAAATTTGTTCGTAAGTCGGAACCCTGCTTGTAAGTGTAACTTCCGCCTGTGCAGGGATGTGGGATGTTCCGGCATCCGCCTGTGCAGGGATGTGGGATGTTCCGGCGTCCGCCTGTGCAGGGATGTGGGATGTTCCAGCGTCCGCCTGTGCAGGGATGTGGGATATTCCAGTGTCCGCCTGTGCAGGGATGTGGGATGTTCCAGCGTCCGCCTGTGCAGGGATGTGGGATATTATAGTGTCCGCCTGTGCAGGGATGTGGGATGTTCCAGTGTCCGCCTGTGCAGGGATATGGGATGTTCCGGTGTCTGCCTGTGCAGGGATATGGGATGTTCCAGCGTCCGCCTGTGCAGGGATGTGGGATATTCCAGTGTCCACCTGTGCAGGGATGTGGGATATTCCAGTGTCCGCCTGTGCAGGGATGTGGGATGTTCCGGTGTCCGCCTGTGCAGGGATGTGGGATGTTCCGACGTCCGCCTGTGCAGGGATGTGGGATGTTCTGGCGTCCGCCTGTGCAGGGATGTGGGATGTTCCAGCGTCCGCCTGTGCAGGGATGTGGGATATTCCAGTGTCCGCCTGTGCAGGGATGTGGGATGTTCCAGCGTCCGCCTGTGCAGGGATGTGGGATATTATAGTGTCCGCCTGTGCAGGGATGTGGGATGTTCCAGTGTCCGCCTGTGCAGGGATATGGGATGTTCCGGTGTCTGCCTGTGCAGGGATGTGGGATGTTCCAGCGTCCGCCTGTGCAGGGATGTGGGATATTCCAGTGTCCACCTGTGCAGGGATGTGGGATATTCCAGTGTCCGCCTGTGCAGGGATGTGGGATGTTCCGGTGTCCGCCTGTGCAGGGATGTGGGATGTTCCGACGTCCGCCTGTGCAGGGATATGGGATGTTCCGGTGTCCGCCTGTGCAGGGATATGGGATGTTCCGGTGTCCGCCTGTGCAGGGATGTGGGATGTTCCGGCGTCCGCCTGTGCAGGGATGTGGTATGTTCCGGTTTCCGCCTGTGCAGGGATGTGGGATGTTCCAGCTTCCACCTGTGCAGGGATGTGGGATGTTCCGGCTTCCGCCTGTGCAGGGATGTGGGATGTTCCGGTGTCCGCCTATGCAGGCATGTGGGATGTTCCGGCTTCCGCCTGTGCAGGGATGTGGGGTGTTCCCGTGTCCACCTGTGCAGGGACGTGGGATGTTCTGGGTGCTTCTAGGGCTCTTCTGGCCATGCAGTACATGAAGTACTGCAGTGTGGAATGTGGCAAGATAGCTGCTCGGAGGTATCCAGGACCAGCGTGGAGCACAAGCTGCCGGCATTGAGGCCGTTCGTAAGTAGGAGTCGTTCGTAAGTCGGGCGTTCGTAAGTCGGGGACTGCCTGTACAGTATTTAACAAGAATAATCTACACAATCCTTCAGCAGCTAATCCATAAAATACTAAGATACAGCTAATTGTACTCACCCAGCACATGTAAGAGTCCAGTTGTCCTCTCTATTGGTTCCGCCAGACTGGGATGGCTCACTCTGCAGATGACCTCTGACCCATGATCCTCTATTGATGGGGTGAACTCCAGAAGAGCTGTGTAGGTAAATGTTTTATCTGTCTGGAGCTGAGATCTGCTATTGGGAACTTTGTATTTGTCATTGTTAACTATATAATTTAATTCATCCTTTCCATTTTCTTTATTAAACCAATCCACAGTCAGCTTATCAGGATAAAAGTGTGACATTCTACATTGCAGCTGTGTTTGTTTGTCGAAAAACAATTTTGGCATTTGTATCATCTGCACATCCGGCCGTGCAAGAAAACCTAAAAAGAAGAAAAAAATAGAACCCAGCAGAGGAGTTATCACATGCAGTTCAAAAGTATTAGTTCAGAAAAGTTATGTTGTGTAATAGTGCACTGCAATACAAGTGATTGCTAACTAGGTGACTACACAAATAATTTGGCCGCTGCTTTAGGGGAGATAACAGCATCACGTTTGTAAATAGCTCAAATATTAACAAAACCCCTACTAGGTCAAGGTAGGGTTGCCAACTTTTATCCAGGTCAAACCCGAACACTTTAGCGACGCACAGGATTTTTTTCCTGTAGTATACACTATAGCAGGGATATGCAATTAGCGGACCTCCAGCTGTTGTAGAACTACAAGTCCCATGAGGCATAGCAAGACTCTGACAGCCACAAGCATGACAGCCAGAGGCAGAGCATCATGGGACTTGTAGTGTTGCAATAGCTGGAGGTCCGCTGATTGCATATCCCTGCACTATAGGATTGTAAAAGATCTGGGACACCTTTGGGTGCCCCAAGGAGAGTAGTAATGTGTCGCATACAGCGCGCCACCAGCGAAGAGTGGGCGTGGCCAAATTGTGTTAACAGTGGAAGGGGTATTGTTAAAGAAAACAAAAGCGTTCTTGTGTCCCTAAAAAATAATCTTACTTTGCTGTGCCACAAGTGTCCCACAGGCATGTATAAATCTCAGCACAATCATAAAAGAAAAATAAAACTCTTCCATTACATATGATTTTGTATACTTTAAAAATAATCGGAGAGCTAACATTTTATCTGAGCCGACCTTCGTTAAAATAGTCAGGGACTGCTTAGCAACCAGCTACTAATAAGACAATGAACACTTTGGTGAGAAGTATGTAATGTTCAATATAGTGTATATAGTGCAATGTGACATAGTGGATAGCACAGCACAATGTACAGATGTAAATACTGTATGATGCAGCACAATGTACAGACGTAAATAATGTATGATGCAGCACAATGTACAGATTTAAATACTGTATGATGCAGCACAATGTGCGGATGTAAATATTGTGCATTACAGTACAATGCTTAGGTATGACTACTATGTGAAGCGACACGCTGTGCTGTCAGAATTCACACAGATGCGATGCAATGCATGGTAAGCGTGTTTGCGCTGCATGGAGTGGCTGACTGCAAAAACACACTGGTAATACCACACATAGCTGTCATATCACTTGTGAACTCCTATGAAGAACTTGCAATAAAAGGCAGAAGATGAGTAAACTTCATAGAATAATCCATGCAGAGATCTGGGCTATGACCTAATACAGCCCCCCATATGACAGGTCACAGCTCAGACTATACCAAGCACAAGTCAGGGGAAGTGTGGGCAGAGGAGACCTGGACAGAGACAGCAAAGTACAGCCCAGAGACAACCCCCCGCCCCAGCAGGACACATGTCTGTACCGCTGCCTCAGGGCACATGTATCAATGCAAAAAAAAGTTTTAAAAACTGCCGTTTTTTCGGGAGCAGTGATTTTAATAATGCTTAAAGTGAAACAATAAAAATGAAATATTCGTGGGGGTCTCCCCAAAATCCATACCAGGCCCCTCAGGTCTGGTATGGAAAGTAAGGGGAAGCCTGCGCCAAATAGAAAAAAAATGGCATAGGGGTCACCCCCAAAATCCATACCAGACCCTGGAACGCAAACTAGCAGGCCACAGGAAAAGAGGGGGGGACGAGAGAGAGCCTCCCCCCTTGAACCGTACCAGGCCAAATGCCCTCAACATGGAAAAGGTGTTTTGGAGCAGCCCCCCAAAGCATCTTGTCTCCATGTTGATGGGGACAAGGGCCTCATCACCACAGCCATTGCCCGGTGGTTGTGGGGGTCTGCGGGTGGGGGGCTTATGGGAATCTGTAAGCCCCCTTTAACAAAGGGACCTCCAGATCCCGGCCCCTCCCCTATGTGAATTGGTAATGGGTACATTGTACCCCTACCATTTCACAAAAAAAGTGTCAATAATAGTAAAAAAGACAGGAGACACTTTGGGACAAGTCCTTTATTAAAAAATAAAAAAATAATAATGTCCCATGATGAACACCTCCGTCTCCATGTGAGGCTCCCGCAAAGTGACGCTTCTTCTCGGTGACAGCTGTTATAAAGCTGAGGGTGGGGCCACTCAGTGACATAAACGGGTGACCCTGCCTTCCTCTGACATCATGTGGTGTCAGAGGGGGGCGGGGTTACAGGGGCGCTGATTGGCACCATTATTTTGCAGTGATACCCAGCAATGCCACCCTTAGGGGCATATGTGCCACCAATCAGTGTCATCAGTGCCACCCATCAGTGTCCATCGGTGCCACCTGTCAGTGCCCATCTGTGCCCATCAGTGCCCACCTATCAGTGCCCATCCATGCCACCTATCAGTGCCACCCATAAGTACCCATAAGTGCCACCCATAAGTACCCATCCATGCCACCTATGAGTGCCCATCAGTGCCGCCTATGAGTGCCCATCGGTGCCACCTATGAGTGCCCATCAATGCCGCATACCAGTGCCACCCATCAGTGCCACCTCATCAGTGCCACCTCATTGGTGCCACCTCATCAGTGCCCATCAGTGCCGCCGTATCAGTGCTCGTCAGTGCAGCCATATCAGTGCCCGTCATTGAAGAAGAAAACGTACTTAATTACAAAATTTTTTAACAGAAACAAAGAAAAACGTGTTTTTTTTCAAAATTTTCGGTCTTTTTTTTATTTGTTGTGCAAAAAATAAAAATCGCAGAGGTGATCAAATACCACCAAAAGAAATCTCTATTTGTGGGAACAATATGATAAAAAATTTGTTTGAGTACAGTGTAGTATGAACGCGCAATTGTCATTCAAATTGCGACAGCGCTGAAAGCTGAAAATTGGCCTGGGCAGGAAGGTGTCTAAGTGCCCGGTATTGAAGTGGTTAAAAAAGCTGAACACAAACAAGGTTGGGCTCAGCTGAAAGCAGCTAGGCCCCAGGATCAGTTGCTAGTTTTGTTGTAAAGATTCATATCACAACATAAACTTTCTTGTATACAGTTTGCAATAAGAATTTTTTTTCTTTGAATCATTGTCCATGACATATTTTAGAGTTTTGTCAATGCAGAATAATTCCCATACCTTTACTATCTTTCTCATCATTTCTCCATTCTCTTTGTTTCGGGTGTTTCATTTTGTTATGTTCCACCACGGCTCGCACACTATAAGGCTCATCCTCCCGGATCACCCCTCTGAGGCTTTCACAAGTGCTGGTGGCATTGAAGGTTCCATCTTGGTTCTGTTGCCTTAGAATGGTAGAGTCTATGGGACGGGGTTCTGTGCTTGATGGTGGTTGGATCACCTCCCAGGATACATTAATAGCTTCTGGGAAGAAATGATCTACATCTAAACTAAAAATACCACCAGGGGAGCGGGTGATATCCCTCACCTTTGGAAATCCTGTAACACCAAAGAGGTGAATAAAAGGCATACAAATAAAAAAACTACAATCTCAGAATTGAATCAACTGGTAATACATTGAACAGCAAAGATTTTAGTGGAAGAAAATGGAGGGGTAAATAACAAAGAATATCACAGACATAAACATATCTAGTATCTGAAGTTTCAAGATACACTTGTACACTGGCCAGCAATCTGGTAAATTTGATTCGGACAAAATTTGTAAATACTGTTTTATGTATTGCCAGATATGAAAATATAGATAGTGTCAAATCTAAGCAGTGCACAGTTTTCATTAGGGATCATCCTGCAAAAAAATAGCACCATGGGATACTGTCACCGAGTGGTCCCTGGTTTAACCCCACTGAAGGCAGCTGATGAGCCTACAAGATACCAGACAAAATAAAAAAATCAATAAAAGGCATAGCTATAGAGCTACTAGCGGACAGCTGTAGGACCACAGTAAAATTTAGATTTGGGTATCAGGAAATAAGACAAGTTGTTACTGAGATAGCAGATCAGGATCAGATAACAGACAGTTTAAAATATCAGAAGATACAATTGCAGGACAGATTTCCAGACCTCAAAAGAAGTTCTGACAGGCATCTTTGATTAGCCACAGTCTCAGTACACTTAGAAAAAATTGTATTTGCCACTTGATGGCACAATAAACACATTGAAACATTTCCAACACTGCCAAACCAATCAAGCCCTACAGGGGGAAACACTAATACCAAAAGAGCCAGACCAAGAATAAAACTACTTGGCAGTAGGGTGACACCAAGTTTGGGTGGTTTAGTGAGTCATTGATGGTGAGCAAGAGGTAGACATCCATTGGCAGCAAGTTACATGTATGAGGCTTAAATAACTTTTAATATTGCATATAAAATGGCCATGATGGTAAACCTGATCCCACGATCACCGTATCTGTCAATGCATGACGTAATTTTACAAAACATTTTCATTATTCCATGCACAAACCATACTGTTGGCTATGATTCTGAATAATCCAGACTTGCTACTGACAAATGGGGATGGTGCTGCGCTAATCCTACAATAAATTATACTATCTAGGTGTACTGGGTATCAACTCTTGTCTTTACTGAGGTATAGGATGGTGATCTAAACCACCATGGGGAATATAGCACTATGTGTACGTGCAGGCAGTATGTGCATAATAGAAAAAAATATTAATAAATAAAGGGTGGAGCCCACCAAAAAAACTATACATATGTATCTCTCAGCTTAAATAATATCAGGCTAGTCCAATTGTCTCTCTTTTCATCTGGCTAATTTGCTAAACTGCAAATGAGTATCGGTGTGCCAAGATAGATGCTGTTTGTGGTTCTGTAAGATAAAGATAATTGCCAATATCTCAATCCTTTTCAGGCCACCTTCCCAGATGCCTGATAATTGTATAATAATTTATGTCTACACATGTACATACAGTATGTGCATGCTCACTGCAGGCTGCTTCAGGTGTTTCCAGGATTCATGGTCCTAACTTACTGACTAGTATATAGCCAGTTGAATCAAGAAGGCTAGCATATATGTGAGGAAATCACCATGATACATGTTATCCTCATTGTTTTAGAATATTTCAGATTGAAGACAATAACAAATATATTGCATAGATAGCTGGGCTCTATTTATATATCATGCTGAAGTCCTACACCCTTTTTTAAAGCTCTACACCATGACTTATGTGCCACGAATGAACTATTGGAGGCAACGTGGTGCCTGATTTAAATGTAGATCTATTTTGTAACTCTATAGACCACAAATCAAAAGAAAGGTGTTACGGGTTTATGTTTCTTGAGCTATAAATGGCCTGCTGATTCCTGTTATCATCCCCTACATTGCGGGGTTTTTTTTGCAGAATTTAGCCACAAATGCCTGGAGGTACACAGAAAAAAAAGTTAAACGTTATCTTAATTTGTAAAATGTTGAGTAGTAATGCCCCTTCTCTGTCCCATGAGTATCTAAAAAAGTAAATAAAACTCTGACAGAAAGTTGGAGATAGACCACCATAAGGTGACAGTGTAGAGTTAAATAATTCCGCCAGTGGAATCTCTCTCTATTACTCCTCATGCACACAAGACGCTGTTAAACTCGCGTTCAAAGGCAGTTGGACACTTTTTTCAAACTGCCCCTGAACCCATTCAATGTTATCCTATGTGTCCATGTACACAGTCTGATTTTTTGGCGTTTTTAAGCACTTGCGTTTAACCTTGTTTTTCCAGAAGCAAAAAAAATGGGTTCAGACGCAAAAGTTTTCCACGTTTCAGACGCCAAACGCGGCTAAATGCATCTAAACGCCGGTACCGCCTTTAGCCGCGTTTGCGTTTATAAGTGTTTTTACAAACCAACTTTAGAGCCCCATATCCCGGGGCCATTTGGGGTTAGGAACCCCAAATGTGGTGTGCTTACACATGTGGACTAACACTATAACCAAAAATTAGCCAATTAACCAATAGCCAAATTTGGGGTTCCTAGCACCAAGTGGCCCCGAGATATGGGGCCCCAAAGTCAGGTCGGAAAATGTCATTCTCTGCTGCAGAAGTGCTTGACATTTTGCGACCAGACTTTGGGGCCCCATATCTCGGGGCCATTTGGTGCTAAGAACCCAAAGTTGGGTCGCAAAATGTCATTTTCTGCTCTGCAGACGCTTCTAGATACAAACGTAAAACGCGGCTAAACGCTGTTAAACGCTGCATGCAAACGCGGCAAAACGGGCATTTCTAAATGTCAGTTTCAGCTTTAAAAAACATGTGTTCAGCAGAGTTTGCACCAGTGTCTCGTGTGCATGAAGCCTTAAACATGAAATTCAGGTAAGCTCAAAAGTTATCCTTGGTGGTAGGTTCCCTCTGCAATGCAAGCGTAAAATTATCATTTTGGTTTAGGGGGAAAATACATAGCAGTTTTACTTATTTTATCTCTCATTCCCCTGGCAGCTGGTGAAGTCCTCTTTAATCCAGGAATGCTGCTCCTGCATTGTATGTGATGACATCAGAGTGCTTGTGACCAAGGTAGCTCCAAATATAAACAGTTTTTGGAGACTGGTTGTGCCTCTGGGAGGAAGTCAACGAGACTGAGAAATAGGTTCAGTGAACCTGTTTTTTATGTTATCCCCAGTCAAAAACAAGCATTTTAACCTTGAAGTGTAGAGGAGCCCCACTGCAAGGGTAACTTAATTTTTCCAGTCTTAGTTCAGTCTTAAGTAATGAAATATTTACGGTACTTACTTTTTTTTTTCCTTTTACTGTGTAGCACACCAATAGTTAAAAATCCCAAAATCGTCACCAGAAGCGGAGAAGCAAATATGACAAATTTTTTGTATTGGGCCTTCAGATCTAAAAGTAAATACAGATCGGTTATGCTCAGTAGTGAGACAGAAAGGAAGATAGGGCAAGAACTCAACTCTGCAAGCATTATTCTATGAGAGAGTTACCAGGTTTGGTATTTTTTAGGGCACTCAGGAAGATGTTTAAAGGTAAAGGTATATGCAGACATTTCTGGTAGCCCATTTTTTAATTTCTTATTTTTAATTGTTTTTTTTTTTTTATTTAAAATTCTCAGGCTCTTATTTAAAGTGGTGTTCCACCCAAAAAAAAAAAATACATGAATGTTCCTAAATAAAAAAAAAAAAAAAAACATTTGGAAATTTTTTTTTTACTCACCTCTAAATTCCTGTTGCTAGGGGGTCCCTCGTAGTCTGCCTCTTTCAGTGCCTGGGCTGGTGACATCACTTCCCCTCGGCACAGGAAGGACTCGGCTCTGCTCCCTCCCTCTTGTCAATCATCTGGGACCCATTACAGGTCCCAGATGACTGAGCGGCCAATCATGGCATGGGCAGTGGGTGCCCGGCTGTGAAGCCACAGCCCGGCGCCCACAGTTGCAATGCCGGCGTCGCCGAACTGAGGGGGAGACGAGCGGGGCTTCGATCCCCCGCATCGCTGGACCCTGGGACAGGTAAGTGTCCAATTAAAAGTCAGCAGCTGCAGTATTTGTAGCTGCTGACTTTTATTTATTTATTTATTTTTTTAAATGGGAACTCCTCTTTAATGTGTTTAAGCTTGGTAAGTCTGGTATGTTAATTTGAATGACGGTCATGTCCTAAACCTCTGCCTACGTATTTATTAGCAGAGATCTCTTAAAAAATGTACCTATATTAAAGTCTAAGTTTAGCTAAAACCAAAAACATTAAAAATCATCACAAAGGACATAACTGTCAGTTAGTATGATGTGTACCCTGTGCCGATTCTTCTTTATTTAGAAGAACTCTGCCTCTGCTCTAACTTTACCCCCACCCTTGCCGCCATAATCTTCTGGTGCGGCAGGGGTTAATAAAACGAAAGGGCTATCAGGAGCTCTCATCAAGAGATCTCAGACTACGCCTGCCCTTTCTTGCTAGATCTGCCATTCATAGAAGGGTGTGTGAATGGAGAGAGCAGAGCTATCAATTATTTGCCCATTCCCTATTCAGGGATAATTTTTCATTCAAAGAAGCAATAATACGGCTTCTATGAATGGCAGATGTGGCAGGCAAGGGTCGGGCATAGTCTGACTGGCTTGATGAGAGCTTTTGACAGCCCTTTAGTTGTAATAAACCCCACACTGGAGGACTGTTTTGGCCAGGGTAGGGGGTAACAGTGAAGAATATTGCTTTTTAAAAAGACACACATTATATTAAATGTAAGTTATGTGGCGCAGAAAATCTCTCTGCGTTGGTATATGACCCCTGCCAGAATTACATCCATTAATCCTCAAATTCCCAACACTTGCTGGAGATGTAATTCATCCCCAAGTGATCTACTCCATATTTTCTGGACATGCCCTCAACTACAAACATACTGGGATAGTATTTTCCACCTAGTCTCGAACATCACTCACATCAAAACTCCCCCCTCACCAGCACTTGCGATCCCGAACCTAAATATTGAGGACATTCCCCGCCCTTTTAGAATGGTAACCACCCACGTCCTGATGGCAGCTAGACTTAATATAACTAGACACTGGAAGTCCGACACACCCTTAACTCTAACCCAAGTCGTCGACTTGGTATCATTACACTACAGCTATGAGACTTCATCTGCTACCTCCACGAACCATTATACAAAAGTACACACCAACTGGCAACCATTGACCACCTGGACTAGACACTGCGCATCTCACGTCTAAATATACTGCAGTACAGCCCTTTTTTCTTGACCGAGCAATACCAAAAATAGCACAGTATTACTTGCATATGTTTCAACTGGTAACCTTTCAAACTAAACTCCCATTTAGTAGTATTACACGACAAGAGGGTCCACTTCGCTCCTGTGGCTCTAGAGATCCCACAAGGGGTGTCACACTAGTGAAGTGGACCAGATACAACTCTAGAAATATTAGAAATATTATAGACACTGGTTTACTACTTATTACAATAGATTCCTGTTTATGGATAAAAGTTGTATTCTATATCCTAATGGATTTGTTTTTCTTAAATTGTTTACTCAAACGACGTTGCACGACGTACAATGTTAAATTGTACACTGTATTTCTTTAAAAATCAATAAAAATATGGACTTAAAAAAGTTATGTACCTTGTGTTGATTTTTATGCTTTTGATTTTTTGATTTGAGCTAAACTTAGGTTTTAATATTTAATGTACAGTACTGTGCAAAAGTTTAAGGCAGGTGTAAATAAATGCTGTAAAGTAAGAATGCTTTCAGAAACATATATTTTAATTGTTTATTTTTATCATTTTATAAAATGAAAAGTGATCGAACAGAAGAAAACACTTAACCAAATCAATATATGGTGTGACTTCCCTTTGGCTTGAAACCAGTATCAATTCATACACTTACACACTTTACACACTTGCACAAAGTAGGATTAGAATCAAGTGTATGATTAATCAGTTATAGCAGGTGCTAATGATCATCAATATCATATTAACTGAAACAGAAACTGCTGTGCAAGAGGCTTAAAACTGGATGAGGAACAACCAAACTCTACTACTAAGCTGAGGGTGTGGAAGACAGTTTCATGTCACAGGTCATACACCATGGCAAGACTGAGCACAGCAACAAGACACAAGGTAGTCTTACTACATTAGCAAGGTTTTCCCCAGGCAAAGATTTCAAAGCAAACCAGGTTTTTAAGATGTGCTGTTCAAGCTCTTTTGAGATACACAACAAAACGGGCAAAGTTGAAGACCGTAGTGCTTGGCCAAGGAAACTTAATGCAGTAGATGAAAGACACACCATGCTTTCTTCCCTTCATCATTGGAAGATGTCCAGCAGTGCCACCAGCACAGAACTTGTGGATATCAGTGGGTCCCAACAACTCCAAACATACAGCCAATGTCATTAAGAACTATCTTCAGTGTAAAGAGGAACAAGGAGTCCTGGAAGGAATAGTATGGCCCCCGCAGAGCCCTGATCTCAACATCATGGAATCTGTCAGGGATGACATGAAGAGACAGAAGGATTAGAGGCAACCGACATCCACAGACGATCCATGGTTAGTTCTCCAGATTAGTTCTCCAAGATGTTTGGAACAACCTACCTGCCAAGTTTCTTCAAAATCTGTGTGCAAGTGAACCCAGAAGAATCAGTGCTGTTTTGAAGGCAAAGGGTGGTCACACCAAATATTGATTTGATTTTGATTTCTCTTCTGTTCATTTACTTTCCATTTTGTTTATTGATAAAAATAAACTTCTATTTCTGAAAGCATTCTTAATTTATAGCACTTCTTTACACCTGCCTAAAACTTTTGCACAGCAGTGTATATCTAAAGCCAGGCTTTAACATTTAACCACTTGCCGGCCGCCGCACGCCGATGTCTGTCCCTTTTTTGGGGACGGATATCGTTGTTATGGCAGCAGATAGCTGCCATAACCCCCGTATCCCCGTTTTCGGCCGGCGGTCGGCCACAAGATAAAAGTGGTCTCTGCGGCGGATACGCCGCAAGATCACTTTTATCAGCGGCGGAGTCGATCGCGTCCTCTCACTTGCTGTGCATGGAGATGAGTGAGGGGAAGATGGCCCCCACCCGTCTCCATGACACTGCAGGGCGGAAGCGACGTCATAACGGAGAACGCTTCTCCGACGGGGCACTCGAGAAAAGGAGGAGCCAGGAGCGCCGCTGAGGGACCTCAGAAGAGGAGGATTGGGGCCACTCTGTGCAAAACCAACTGCACAGATGAGGTAAGTATGGCATATTTGTTTAAAAAAAAAACAAAAAAACGAACGTTTATGTCACGGACCCCATACTCAAGATGAGTCTGTCCGCCGTGTACGCTTCCTTTCCTGTACCAGCACGATCCAAGACCCCTTAGCCTACCCAGTCACTAGCCGTAACTCATTCTTGGGTGCCCTCTGATGCTGGGAAGGGAAGCCGGCTGCTTCATCTCCCTTACTTTTATCTGGCTGCTGGGACGACATGTCTCTGGTACTGTCTCCCAGGTGCACGGATCTTTGCTGGGGAGGAAAGACCGCTTCCTCCACCTTGGCTGACTGTTCAGGAAGGAGGACAAACACCTCCTTTCTCTTCTCCCCTGGATCTTGATCTGCTGCTGGGCAGTGACCGCTACCTTCTCACTCTGGGCCTCCGGAACTGCCGCAGGTGTAGGGCAGATGTCTTGGGCCCTTTGTCCAGTTTTCAGCGCTTCAGCTGGAGAAGTTTCTGGTAACTCCACAGATGTGGCTGGCAGAAAATCCCATGTTTCTGTCAGTGTTGTGGGAGAAAGGCCGACTGCCTCTTCTCTCAGGAAGGCTGAATCTGTTTGTGCTGGGCAGAGCTCAGTGATGTTAGGCCTTGATGCCAGCTCTTCTGCTGGAGGCTAATTAGTAGACATGTGCAATTTGTTTTGCTTCAAATTAGTTTTTTAACGAATTTCGACAAATTTGTTAATTCGGAAATATCCAAATTAACAAAAACCCGTTTAACGAATTTTCCCGAATATTCGTAACTTCGAATATTCTAAAATTTGTAAATTCATACATTTGTAAATTCGTACATTTGCACATTCGTAAATTCGTACATTTGTAAACTCATAAATTCGTACATTAGTAAATTCTTAAATTCGTACATTAGGAAATTCGTACATCTGGAAATTCGGAAATTAAAAAATTCGGAAATCTGAAATAATAATTAACTAATAATAACTTAACTATTAAATTATAGGTATTGGAATTTAAAATTTGGCTGTTAGTGAACGTAACGAATACAAATTTATCAGAAGTTACGAATCATCCAAAATAACAAATGCCGCATCTAAACGAATGGAATGTAATGAATTAATAATAATAAATAACAATAATAATAAAAACATTTTATTATTTTTTTATTATTAATTTGTTCAGTTCCATTTGATGCAGCATTCCTTATTTCGGATAATTCGTAACTTCGGATAGATTCGTATTCGCTACGTTCACTAGCAGCTAAATTTGAAAGGAAATTACAATACCTATAATTTAATAGTTACCGTATATACTCGAGTATAAGCCGACCCAAATATAAGCCGAGGTTTCTAATTTTACCACAAAAAACTGGGAAAACGTATTGACTCGAGTATAAGCCTAGGGTGGGAAATACAGCAGCTACTGGGTAAACAATGCCCATCTGCAGCCTCACTGTGCCCATTTGCAGCCTCACTGTGCCCATCTGCAGCCTCACTGTGCCCACCTGTATCATCAGTGCCCATCTGCAGCCTCACTGTGCCCATCTCCAGCCTTATTGTGCCCATCTGCAGCCTCACTGTGCCCATCTGCAGCCTCACGATGCCCATCTGCAGCCTTACTGTGCCCATCTGTAGCCTCACTGTGCCCATTTGCAGCCTCACTGTGCCCACTTGTACCTTTGATTACAAACAGCGGGTGTGTCCCGCTGTGTCATGCAACTACAGTCTTAACTGTTCGGCGGCCGTCCACTGTAACAAAGCCTCGCCTCCACCTCGTCCATGATAGATGGAACACTGATTCAGTTTCCCAGCATTGTATCAGTGTTCAGTGTTCCGTCTATGACTGACGGGGAGGAGGCGGAGCTTTGTTACAGTGGATGGCGAACAGTTAAGACTGCATGACACAGCGGGAGACCCTCACTCGAGTATAAGCTGTTTCAGCATAAAAAATGTGCTGAAAAATTTGGCTTATACTCGAGTATATACGGTAGTTCATTTTCAGATTTTCGAATTTCCAAATTTCCTAATTATTTTCTAACTCATGAATGTATGAATGTACGAATGTACGAAATTTCTAATTTACGAATGTACGAATTTGCGAATTTACTAATTTTTGAATTTACGAATTTACGAATGTATGAATTTACGATTTGCGATCATAACTAATGGCCCGAAAAAACCCCCCCAAAAAACGAATAAAACTCAAATTAACAAATTTTTGGGCAGTGCACATGTCTACATCAGGTTGTTCTCCCTCAGCAGAGGAGTCTATTAAATCTCCAGTCTCTGGAACTTGTGTCTGGGGATAGAGGTTCACCATCTCCTGTCTGTAGAATGAAGATGTTATTGGTGCTGGGCAGAGGTTAGCAAAGCTCTGCCTTGTTGTCAGCAATTCAGCTTTGGGGACGGGAATCTCTGGAGTTTCCGCTGCTAATTCTAGGACATACAAAAATATATATATGACTGCACTTAGGACAGCGGATAGGTCTGCTGCCTTCCCTAATAGAGCTCCCCTAGGGGGTCTCCAGGCAAACACAAACAATAAATTGGGGTAGATGGCGCTACCTACTGATGGTTAGTATCAAAACGTGGGCAGAAAAGAGAAGGGGGGGCCTAAGTGCTACACCACTGGTAAGTGTGCCACACCTATCCTCGGTGTGTATGATCCCACCTCAAGTAAAATACCAGTGATTCAAATATAGCTGTGTCTATGATCTATCACTGAGTGATATGTTAGCATCCTATGCCATATATATAATCCCAAACTCAATTATAATACCATTACTTCAAAATTCAATATGTCTATGATATATATTAGCATTCTGTGTACCATAAGAGTGTATATCTAAGTGACCTTGCAGAAATTTTCAACCTCTTAATGTGAGTTAAATAAACTAAACGTGATCCATGACAGATATGTCCCAGTGATTTAAAAGAACATATGGAGCACAATCTACACAGTAGCCTTATAGTGATTCCCTAATGGTTCCCTGGTAGTGGTGCCTCCAATTACCAGAGTATAGTACCTGATACTAGTAATAAAAATAAAATCATTAAATTATTAGACACAGACATAAATATTTCACCATGTGTATGTCCAAAGTGCAAGTAGCAAATTAAGTGAAGCCGCACAGTGCAGACATGCTATGCGTCCGTAAAGAGTACTGTATAAGAAAAAGTTCACATATAGATGTGCAAATCACAGTCCATATAATGTGCATTTAATATTCTTCAAAAATGTGACAAATAGTCAAATGGTGACTTGGGTGCTCGCAGTATCCTCTGGTGACTTTGTGCTCCCCCTCAAAGGTCCCCACTCACCAGATCCACTCACCCCAAATGAGCAATGCGCATATAGATGTAACTGCTGCAATCACTTCACCGGCGTAGTTATTAGAATTCCAAGGATGAACCTCCCGGAGCCTGATCTTTAATTTGTCCCTCATAGGAGAAAAGAGATATAGACTCCCATAGTGTAGTACAATGATGTAAATTTATTAAAAGCCATTAAACAGGTAATAAGAAAAGTCCAGCGGCAAAAACTATCAAATAGGCATTCCAAAAGCCATATGCTGCAATGTGTAGTTATATATGGCAGGCTCCTAGATGGCAGTCAGGCCTCTGAACAAACAACAAGGGCTTAGACGTAGGATGGAGACATTAGCGGTGCTCTGTGTTCCATTTGCGTTCCACCAGTTCCTAAACCAGGAAGTGACGTAGCGTGCGTGGCGTCATCGTATGCGTTTCGTCATAGATGTCCTCAGCGACGGTACCAGCACGCCACGCACCACATCATTTTGTGGGAGAGTAGCCATGCCTGTCCCACCCCCCAGTGTGGGGACAGCCAATTGTGATTATATACCAAGGCGGAGCATCAAGCCCATAACTCCTAGTGCAGTGTCCGTGATGTTTAATATTTAAATAATAGATAACATGCAGTGAGTTTAATATCTTTGATTGGACGCCATGGCGGACTCTCTATAAGTTTACAGTACACACATTAATACATTCATTGGTGTAAATAGCCAAGTAAATCCCAGATATTACAGGCTGTTGTGAACAGCAGCCCTACACTGGGTTCCCCCTGGAGGTAACTACAAGGCATAGTATACCAGATATTACCTGGTAAACCTCAACACATGGATAAGGGGACACGCAAAGGTTACCATTAAATACTATAGGCCTAGTATAGCAGCATGCCCAGTGCATCTCTAGGGGAGGAAAAAGATAAATAGCTGGTAGGTTAAAATAAAATAAAATAAAATAAAAATTACTAGATACTACACATAGAATAAATAATATAGATGGGATTAATTACATATTATAATATAATATGCTTGGATCCCCCACCATACTACTATAGTGATCGTGAATATGTATGTATACATACACATAGTGTGTGCATATATACATGTGAAGTATCAATACTCCACCAAACCTATCATACGGATATTGATAAACAAAACCACTACGCAACTAATGTCACACCTAATTACTACAGATATAGCATCCCATATTCAGATGGTGGGCCTAAGGTGTATGGGTAAATCATCATGCTATGGACCGGGGGTGGGAGGTATTAAATCTAGACCAGGACAATGATAAATATGTAGAGTGTTAGTTGAGGTACCACAGGAACATTACAAACCCCGTCACGTGTAAAGGGAACAATATTGGTGAAATGAGGGACAGGGAAGGTACTCCATCAACATAGACTACTATTCATATCCACATTGTAGCATATATGGTGTACATATTGTCACTCCAGCCAATCCCACAAATCTGAGTTGCCCTACAATACACACCTCATGGATTGGCTATGAAACAATTCAAGTCAATATCTAGAGGATAGCAAGGGACCCCAACCGATATATCCAGACGGTTTCGTTTTGTGAAACAAGTGTGGTTTTGTTTCCACCCCTCCAGTGGTCCCTGATACAGTCAATCCCATAGAAGATCAGCCCCGTAGGGTCACGATTATGCACTGCATCAAAGTGATGAGAAAGGTGGTGTTTTGGAAACCCCTTCCTAATGTTTTTAATATGTTCCCGTATGCGTACATACAAGGGACGGGTAGTTCTCCCCACGTATTGCAATTGACATGGGCACTCAATGACGTAGGTCACGTGGGTGCTCTGACAAGTTATGAGTTCCCTAATGCGATATTCTTTGTGATCAGTTCTAGACCTAAAAGTTTCCCTTTTCCGGGGTTGTTTTTTACTGACCCTGCATGGTAGGCATCTTTGGCATTTGTAAAAGCCTTTCATATCTGGCAAGATTTTTGTCGATTTGGGTGGGTTGATTACATTATGGACTAGGTAATCTCTGAGAGTAGGGGCTTTTCTATACACAACCTTAGGTTTATTAGGAAGTAAGTTTGCGAGAACACAGTCTTCTTTTAGGATGGGCCAATATTTTGTTAGGATATGCTCAAATTCTTTATATTGAGTGTTAAACCCTGTGACAAACACCATATCTGTTTTATTTTCCCCTTTTTTAGATTTGGTGAACAGATTATTGCGGTCCATGTTTGCTATATTGGTCTTCAATTTGAGCAGTAGGTCTAGCTTGTATCCTTTTTCATAAAATCGCTCAATCAAGATGTCCGCTTGCTCTAAGTAGTCTTCAATTGTGGCACAGATTCTCCGCAGTCTTATAAGCTGACCTTTGGGAATATTCCCTTTCCATCGAGGGTGATGGCAGCTAGTTATTGGGATATACCCATTTCTATCCGTTACCTTAAAAAGGTACCTTAAAGAACCCCCCCAAACACCAAGATACAATGTATCCACTCGAAATAGATTTTCACTTTTAAGGGAGGACAGGCATGCCTATTATGGGAGAAATTACGGAGACCCTATGGACTCACAACATAGAAGGGACTCTAGGCAATTTAGGGATTTTCCCAGGCGAGGACCCCAAGACAGACCACCAGGGAGATGGAAGGCCCAAGCTGCCTACAGGAATCCCGGATGGAGAACAACGAATGGAGGACCCCGAGACAGACCACAAGGAAGATGGAAGGCCTGAGCTGCCTACAGGAATCCCGGATGGAGAAGAACGAATGGAGACAGAGGAGGGCCTCGAAGAGGACAATACAGGATGATGGAAGATCGACAGCCGGAATCCCACCAGCAACACATGGAACAGGGGTATCCCAGGGAAGACCGGGACAGAAGCTATGGAAGAGAGATGGGGTATATACAGAGATTCGAAGAAAGAAGAAACCGACCAGAGGAAACAGAGGAGGGAAGAAGAAAGCGAAGAAGAGAACATTAGGAAAGGGCATATTCAACCTCAGTGATGTTCAATTCACTGAGGACGAAATGCAAATTTTAAATCTAGGACTTAAATTTGCCCCTGAAAAATCTTTAGATAAATTTGAAACTTATATTGATCTAAAAAAAAATTATGAGGAAGCTCAACCTTAAGAAACATTTCTCAATGAATAAAGATACAAAAATAAGAGAAGAACCATTCTATGTACAAACCACATTAAAAAATAATTCTACCTTTAATCCCACAACATCAGGGAATCAATGCTTGGGGCTTTTCAGAAAATGGTCGAGGATGACCTGAGGAAACTAGAAAAACAGAGGAGTCACAAAACAAAGAATATCTGGAAAACTATCAAATCCCTGGGTGAAAGAAAAGAAGTGGTAATCCGGCCCGCAGACAAGGGTGGAGGATTGGTGATCTTAAATAAGAGGGACTATGAGGAGGAAATGGAGAAATTACTCCAGGTGGAGAATACTTACAATAAACTCAAAAAGAATCCCAAACGCCTATATGAGAAGAAGTTGAAGTCCTACGTCAAGAAAGGAAAAGACACAGGTATTCTTAATAGTAAAGAAGCTGAATACTTGGTATCCAGTTCCACCAAAACCCCAGTTATTTATTACACACCAAAAATCCACAAGAGACTATACAAGGCCCCTATACAAGACCTATTATTAGTGGTATTAATTCAGTGTTCTCCAGATTGGGTGAATATCTGGATACATTTCTTAAACCATTGGTCAGTATGAGGAAATCTTATCTACGAGATAGTGCCCAGCTCCTAGAGAAATTACAGCAAATAAACGGGGCCCAGGATTATCTATCAGCCACCATTGACGTGAACTCCCTATACACAAGCATTGTACAAAAAGATGGAATATTGGGTGTAGAAAAAGCCCTTCATGAGCTCACTTCTATGAAACAGAACAGATTGACTTCATACTTGAAGGTCTACAGCTCGCCATGACATGTAATTATTTCTGGTACAAGCAAGAATATTATGTCCAAACAAAAGGAATTTCTATGGGCGCACGTTATGCCCCGAGTGTAGCTAATCTCCTTATGACCATGTGGGAAGAAGAGTATATCTATGCTAGGAAAATTCCCAATTGAAGTTGTACCGCAGGCACAAAGATGATCTTATTATATTCTGGGAAGGCACACCTGAGACCTTTGAAGGTTTCCTGCAGGATTTAAATATCAACAGATATGGTCTTACTTTTAAATCCTTAAGAGGGGGGATGGCCTGTATACCAAAACCTTTTTTAACCACTTCAATACAGGGCACTTAGACACCTTCATGCCCAGACCAATTTTCAGCTTTCAGTGCTGTCGCAGTTTGAATGACAATTGCGCGGTCATGCTACACTGTACCCAAACTAAATTTTTATCATTTTGTTACCACAAATAGAGCTTTCTTTTGGTGGTATATGATCACCTCTGCGTTTTTTTGTTTTTTTTGCGAAACAAATAAAAAAAGACTGAAAATTTTGAAAAAAATAAAAGTTTTGCTTTTGTTTCTGTTAAAATTTTTTGTAAATAAGTAAGTTTTCTCTTTCACTGATGGGCACTGATAAGGCAGCACTGACAGGTACTGATAAGGCGGCACCGATAAGGTGGCACCAATGAGCGGGCACTGACAGGCACTGACGATGGGCACTGGTAGGCGGCACTGATGGGTGGCACTGATATGCAGCACTGATGGGCATTGATAGGCGGCACTGATGGGCACTTATGGGTGGCACTGGTGGGCACTGATAGGCGACACTGATGGGCACTGAAAGGCTGCAAAGATGGGTTCTTATGGGTGGCACTGCTGGGCACTGATAGGCGGCACTGCTGGGCACTGATAGGCGGCACTGATGGGCACTGATACGTGGCACTGATGGGCACTGATATGTGGCACTGATACGTGGCACTGATAGGCATTCCTGGTGGCACTGGCAGTGGTAGGCATTGGAGTGGGCACCGATTGGCAGCTGCCTGGGCATTGATTGGCAGCTGCCTGGGCACTGATTAGTATTTCCCTGGGGGTCTAGGGGGCATACCTGGTGGTCCAGTGTGGATGGTTTCCCTGGTGGTCCTGGGCGGCTTCCCTGGTGATCCAGGGTAGGATCCGAGGGGGGGCGGGGGGCGCACAGCGGCTCAATATCCTGCGGACGTCATATGACGCCCAGTCAGGATATAGAAACCACTTTGCCGCTGTCATTCTGCTATATGGCGGGCGGCAAGTGGTTAAGGTAACGGATAGAAATGGGTATATCCCAAAACTAGCTGCCATCACCCTCAATGGAAAGGGAATATTCCCAAAGGTCAGCTTATAAAGCTGCGGAGAATCTGTGCCACAATTGAAGACTACTTAGAGCAAGCAGACATCTTGATTGAGCGATTTCATGAAAAAGGATACAAGCTAGACCTACTGCTCAAATTGAAGACCAATATAGCAAACAGGTGTATTCAAATTTCTCATCAGCAGACTGTCTTTGGGAGGGACTGCTGGAGAACCCCCCACACAGATAATCCACATAGACATACATCCCATAATACTTTGCTCCCAAGAATTCTAATAACTACAGTGGTGAAGTGATTGCAGCGGTTACATCTATTTGGGGTGAGTGGATCTGGTGAGTGGGGACCTTTGAGGGGGAGCACAAAGTCACCAGAGGATACTGCGAGCACCCAACTCACCATTTGACTATTTGTCACATTTATGAAGAATATTAAATGCACATTATATGGACTGTGATTTGCACATGTATATGTGAACTTTTTCTTATACTCTTTACGGACGCATAGCATGTCCGCACTGTGCAGCTTCACTTAATTTGCTACTTGCACTTTGGACATACACATGGTGATGTATTTATGTCTGTGTCTAATAATTTAATGATTTTATTTTTATTACTGGTATCAGGTCCTATACTCTGGTAGTTGGAGGCACCACTACCAGTGAACCATTAGGGAATCACTATAAGGCTACTGTGTAGAGTGTGCTCCATATGTTCTTTTAAATCACTGGGACATATCTGTCACGGATCACGTTTAGTTTATTTACCTCACATTAAGAGGTTGAAAATTTCTGCAAGGTCACTTAGATATACACTCTTATGGTACACAGAATGCTAATATATATCATAGACATATTGATTTTTGAAGTAATGGTATTATAATTGAGTTTGGGATTATATATATGGCATAGGATGCTAACATATCACTCAGTGATAGATCATAGACACAGCTATATTTGAATCACTGGTATTTTACTTGAGGTGGGATCATACACACCGGGGATAGGTGTGGCACACTTACCAGTGGTGTAGCACTTAGGCCCCCCTTCTCTTTTCTGCCCACGTTTTGATACTAACCATCAGTAGGTAGCGCCATCTACCCCAATTTTGTAATTCTAGGATATGCTGCTGAACGTGTTCTAGCAGTTCCCCGTATGCCCTTTCCAGATACTGTTCCTTCCTTAGCAAATATTCCAGGTCCGGTTTAAGCTCTGAGACCCCTGCAAGACCGAGCAAAGCCTCTATAATCTCGCAGGTCCTCAAGGGTAGGTTAGTCTCCTTTCCACTGATGCTTTATCACCAATCCTTGTTTCACTAAAAACCCCAAATTTTCAAAAAACATTTGTCATTGGGACAGAAAGTGAGGTGAAATCTTCTGAAGAGGTGCACAGACAGCAAAACAAATGTCACAGGGGTGATAACCCTTTCCTATGTTTTCCAAAAAGCTTAAAAATAGATTTTTTTGGCTGGAGCTACACTTTAAACATGTACCAGTTCAAAATTACAAACAGATTCTACTTAATAACAAACCTACAGTCCCTGTCTTGTTTGCACTGCCTGTATACTGCTGTTCAGAGTATATAGGGCCTGGGGGCCCCACGCCTTTCCTTTTTTTAATTTGGGTGCGGGGTTCCCCTTAATATCCATACAAGACCCAAAGGTCTTGGACTAGTAATGGACTGGGGGGGTACCCATGCCGTTTGTCTCACTGATTTTCATCCATATTGCTGGGACCGGACATTACATTAAATCCGCAAGCAGTTTTAAATTACTTTTATTCCTTTACAAATGTCATTTTGTGCAGGGTCTGTTCTAAGCATGGGAAACACGCGCCACTTTACAGGCATACTATACTTGTACTTATACTTGTAATTAGATCCACTTGAGGATATGCCTGCTACATTTACATTTTATATTTTATAGAAAATTTATGGAGAGAGCTGAAACTCCGAGTTGCCAAGAAACAGCCAAGAAACATTAAAGGAGAAGTCCAGTCTGAGCTTGTTTGGGTGGACTTCTCCTATGGGTCACAGGAGTGCAATTCAGAGGCTGAGATGGCCGCTCCCCGCCCCTCCACATCCCCACACACCAGTGAGCATGGAGGAGCAGAGGAGCAGAGCTGCTGACTGACAGGCAGCAGCTCTCCGCTCGAGGATCTGAGAGAACCGAGCCATCGGTTCTCAGTGCAGATATGCCAGAGAACAGATGCAGCATCAGACCAGTGCTGCATCCAACGAGGTAAGTATGAATGGGCAATAAAAAAAAACATACTTCTCTTTTAAGGATTTAGAGAAGATCTGTAAAGAAGATTGAACCAAAATCCCTCCTGAGTTGTGTGCAAACCTGGTCACCAACTACAAAAAACATCTTACCTCTGTGCTTGTCAACAAGGGTTTCTCCACCAAGTACTAAGTCATGTTTTCTTTGGGGATCAAATACTTATTTTACTCACGGAACTGCAACTTAATTTATAGCATTTTTATGTGTTTTTTTCTGGATTTTCGGTTAATATTCTGTATCATTTAAAATACACCAATGATAAAAATTATAGACCCTTCATTTCTTTCTAAGTGGGCAAACTTACAAAATCTGCAGGGGGTCAAATAATTATTTTCCCCACCGTATGTAATGTATAGCCTAGTGTACAGTGTACATTTCAAATAAGTGGTGTCCAGGATGGGACACATCTCTCACTATTTTCTGTGCTCTACAGAGACAGCGAGACTGATACATTTTGTCTAGAGAGACAAGTTTACAGCCTACAATTTTCTGCGCAGTATGAGTACTTTCACACTGGGGCGGTGAGAGCGTCGGCGGTAAAGCGCTGCTAGTTTTAGCGGGGCATTACCGTCGTTTTAGCGGCGCTTTTCAGCCGCTAGCGGTTTTCAGAAATATATATTCCAAGAAACAAGTCTTCTTCTTCCTGAAATCTAATCCGTTTCTTAGTTTTCCCCATGTTTGGAGAAAGATTGTTTACTACTCACCACTCAACTCCTACCAACCTCTTTTCTATAGGGCTGCTCATCCCCTCCTGTAATACATCCAACTACAGTGGTGTCATCTCAAAATGTGATAATATTGTTAGTGTGATAGTAAGGGTTTAGTTATGCACAGACGGAGAATTCCTATTAGCCAAACCTTTTGTCAGGAAAGACCAAATGTGCATAGGCACATAAATATGCGTGAATGGCAAATTCCTGTTAGCCACAGCCGCACTCGTGCAAATGCGCATGCGTGCACTTCTGCCACTAGATTGGCGCCAAGTGGGCTTGTTAAACACCTCTGCTATACTAGGACCTTGACTTATGGTCTACAATGTTCTATTACCTGTTCCTGTGCTTGATCTCCTGTTGCCATTCTGATATTCATCTGACCACACTTGAACTCTGCCTGAACTGACTCCTGGCTCTTTGACCACGTCCCTGCCTGATCCCTCTGAAAATCTGTGTACCATTACCAACTCCAGCCTGTACCTGACTATTCCTCCGCCTGCTGCTCTGTACTGACATGCCTGCTAGTTACTGTGTCCAACCCGTGGAGGCCATCCCTAGCCCTGCAGCTTGCCAAGTACCTGCTGTTTGCCATCTGCAGAGTGCTTCCTGCCCATGACCTGTCACCCGTCAAGTGCTTGCTGACTGTCTTCCAGCCTACTGCGCCTGCTTCCCTGCGTCACGATCCAGCCTGCAAATGCGCACCACAGATTTCTCATCTGCAACCACCATCACCAGAACTGCCAGGCACTCATGCCACTCCAGACTCTTATACCTCCTATTACCTTATCAGGGGTACAGAGCCGGAGGTGCAAGAGATCATCTTCCTATCTACTTCAGGCTACATCACCAGGTACGTGACACTCACCTCATGTTCCTATACAGTAAGTGTGAAGTTATCTGAACCTAAAGAATGCTCCATATTATGCTTGAATATTTTTCCTGAAAGCGTGTAAAAAACCTTTTCAGGAAGGAAGTCTATAAGGGTTCTCATTTTTTAAAGTGATACTAAAGTCTTGTTTTTTTTTTGTTTAAAAATAACAAATATGTTATACTTACCTGCTCTTTGTAATGTTTTTTCACAGAGTAGCCCAGATCCTTCTCGTCTAGGGTCTCTTACCGGCGATCCTGGCCCCTCCCTCCTGCCGAGTGCCCCCAGAGCAAGTAGCTTGCTATGGAGGCACCCGAGCCGAGCTGCTGCTCTGTGTGTCCATTCAGACACGGAGCCGCGGCTTGCCCTTGCCCCCTCTCTCTCCTCATTGGTTCACTGTCTTTGATTGACAGCAGCGGGAGCCAATGGCGCCCCACTGCTGCATAGCCAATGAGGAGGGAGAGTCCCGGAAAGCAGACACTATTGTTCAACATTGCTGGATTGAGATGGGGCTCAGGTAAGTATTAGGGGGGCTTAGGGCTGCTACTGCACACAGAAGGTTTTTTTTATTTTAATGCATAGAATGCATTTGTCATGAATCTGCAGTAATACTTCCATGCCCTTTCTGTCTGTTTACCTCTGGTCTGTGTATCAGCCTTAGGGCCTGCACTCTCACACCTGCATGGTTAACCACTTCAGCCCCGGAAGGTTTTACCCCCTTCCTGACCAGAGCACTTTTTACAATTCGGCACTGCGTCGCTTTAACTGCTAATTGCGCGGTCATGCAATGCTGTACCCAAACGAAATTTGCGTCCTTTTCTTCCCACAAATAGAGCTTTCTTTTGATGGTATTTGATCACCTCTGCCGTTTTTATTTTTTGCGCTATACGCGGAAAAAGACCGAAAATTTTGAAAAAAAATGATATTTTCTACTTTTTGTTCTAAAAAAAATCCAATAAACTCAATTTTAGTCATACATTTAGGCCAAAATGTATTCGGCCACATGTCTTTGGTAAAAAAAATGTCAATAAGTGTATATTTATTGGTTTGCGCAAAAGTTATAGCGTCTACAAACTAGGGTACATTTTCTGGAATTTACACAGCCTTTAATTTATGACTGCCTATGTCGTTTCTTGAGGTGCTAAAATGGCAGGGCAGTACAAAACCCCCACAAATGACCCCATTTTGGAAAGTAGACACCCCAAGGAATTTGCTGAGAGGCATGTTGAGCCCATTGAATATTCATTTTTTTTGTCCCAAGTGATTGAATAATGACAAAAAAAAAAAAAAAAAAAAAAAATTACAAAAAGTTGTCACTAAATGATATATTGCTCACACAGGCCATGGGCATATGTGGAATTGCACCCCAAAATACATTTAGCTGCTTCTCCTGAGTACGGGGATACCACATGTGTGGGACTTTTTGGGAGCCTAGCCGCGTACGGGGCCCCGAAAACCAAGCACCGCCTTCAGGATTTCTAAGGGCGTACATTTTTGATTTTATTCCTCACTACCTATCACAGTTTTGAAGGCCATAAAATGCCCAGATGACATAAAACCCCCCCAAATGACCCCATTTTGGAAAGTAGACACCCCAAGCTATTTGCTTTGAGGCATGTTGAGTCCATGGAATGTTTTATATTTTGACACAAGTTGCGGGAAAGTGACAAATTTTTTTTTTTTTTTTTTTTTTTTGCACAAAGTTGTCACTAAATGATATATTGCTCACACAGGCCATGGGCATATGTGGAATTGCACCCCAAAATACATTTAGCTGCTTCTCCTGAGTACGGGGATACCACATGTGTGGGACTTTTTAGGAGCCTAGCCGCGTACGGGACCCCGAAAACCAAGCACCGCCTTCAGGATTTCTAAGGGCGTACATTTTTGATTTTACTCCTCACTGCCTATCACAGTTTCGGAGGCCATGGAATGCCCAGGTGGCACAAACCCCCCCCAAATGACCCCATTTTGGAAAGTAGACACCCCAAGCTATTTGCTGAGAGGCATGGTGAGTATTTTGCAGCTCTCATTTGTTTTTGAAAATAAAGAAAGACGAGAAAAAAATTTTTTTTTTTTCTTTTTTCAATTTTCAAAACTTTGTGACAAAAAGTGAGGTCTGCAAAATACTCACTATACCTCTCATCAAAAAGCTTGGGGTGTCTACTTTCCAAAATGGGGTCATTTGGGGGGGTTTTGTGCCACCTGGGCATTCCATGGCCTCCGAAACTGTGATAGGCAGTGAAGAGTGAAATCAAAAATTTACGGCCTTAGAAAGCCTGAAGGCGGTGCTTGGTTTTCGGGGTCCCGTACGTGGCTAGGCTCCCAAAAAGTCCCACACATGTGGTATCCCCGTACTCAGGAGAAGCAACAGAATGTATTTTGGGGTGTAATTTCACATATTCCCATGGCATGTTTGAGCAATATATCATTTAGTGACAACTTTGCGCAAAAAAAAATAAAAAAAATAAAAAATTGTCTCTTTCCCGCAACTTGTGTCACAATATAAATTATTCCATGGACTCAACATGACTCTCAGCAAATAGCTTGGGGTGTCTACTTTCCAAAATGGGGTCATTTGGGGGGGGTTTGAACTGTCCTGGCATTTTATGCACAACATTTAGAAGCTTATGTCACACATCACCCACTCTTCTAACCACTTGAAGACAAAGCCCTTTCTGACACTTATTGTTTACATAAAAAAATAATTTTTTTTTGCAAGAAAATTACTTTGAACCCCCAAACATTATATATTTTTTTTAAAGCAAATGCCCTACAGATTAAAATGGTGGGTGTTTCATTTTTTTTTTTCACACAGTATTTGCGCAGCGATTTTTCAAACGCATTTTTTGGGGAAAAAACACACTTTTTTACATTTTAATGCACTAAAACACACTATATTGCCAAAATGTTTGATGAGATAAAAAAGATGATCTTAGGCCGAGTACATGGATACCAAACATGACATGCTTTAAAATTGCGCACAAACGTGCAGTGGCGACAAACTAAATACATTTTTAAAAGCCTTTAAAAGCCTTTACAGGTTACCACTTTAGATTTACAGAGGAGGTCTACTGCTAAACTTACTGCCCTCGATCTGACCTTCGCGGCGATACCTCACATGCATGGTGCAATTGCTGTTTACATTTGACGCCAGACCAACGCTTGCGTTCACCTTAGCGCGAGAGCAGGGGGGACAGGGGTGCTTTTTTTTTTTTTTTTTTTTTTTTCTTTATTATTATTATTTTTTTATCTTATTTTTAAACTGTTCCTTTCATTTTTTTTTTTTTAAATCATTTTTATTGTTATCTCAGGGAATATAAATATCCCCTATGATAGCAATAGGTAGTGACAGGTACTCTTTTTTGCAAAAATTGGGGTCTATTAGACCCTAGATTTCTCCTCTGCCCTCAAAGCATCTGATCACACCAAGATCGGTGTGATAAAATGCTTTCCCAATTTCCCAATGGCGCTGTTTACATCCGGCGAAATCTACGTCATAAAATGCTCGTAGCTTCCGGTTTCTTAGGTCATAGAGATGTTTGGAGCCACTCTGGTCTCTGATCAGCTCTATGGTCAGCTGGCTGAATCACCGGCTGCATTTTCAGGTTCCCTGTTGAGACAGGAGAGCCAGAGAAAAACACGGAAGATGTTGGGGGGGGGGGGGCATTCCCTCCCACTGCTTGTAAAAACAGTCTAGAGGCTAATTAGCCACTAGGATTGCTTTTACATGAAAGCCGACCGCTGGCTGAAAAGAATGATACCAAGATGATACCTAAAGCTGCAGGCATCATTCTGGTATAACCACTCAAAGTCGTGAATGGCGTACCTGAAGACAAAAAAATGGTTAACAATGGTTAACAATAAAGCACAGTAAAGTGTAAATAATTACACACCTGAAAAACAAACATGATAAAACATAATAACAATAACAATAACAATCAATAACAATAACAATAACAATAACAATCAATAACAATAACAATAACAATAAAACATTGCAGAATAGAATACAGTAAAAAAGAGCAGAACAATAGAGAGAGAGAATAGAGAGAGAGAGAACAATAAAACAACAACTATTTTTTTTATTTCATATATTTTTTTTTTTTTTACACTTTTTTTGTAACTAACTTTTATAACGGTAACCGGTTCCAGGTTCGGGTCTCTCAAAATGCGATGGCATCTTGGGAGACCCTGTGAAAGTGCGCCTAGTCTGTGCAATGCTGTACCCTACGCTAATAGTCAACTAGTGCATGGTAGCGTTCAAAACATTCACCAATGCAAAGACCAGGATTGTCAGGACAGGAGGGACAATAATAGCGGGTGTCACGTCTATATCCGCGCTTGCTGCAGACACAACATCTTTTTTTGGGGGGTTCGCTGGGTAGGGGTACTCGGGAGGACATAAAAATGCCTCTCATGCAGCCGACTGCATTTGGTTGGGGATGTGAATGGGGGAAGTACGGGCGCTGCAGAAGCGGTGGGTTCCCAATTAGGATTGGCGAATGCAGCAGGAAGGGCACTATGGGCACGACGGGCCTGTGTTTGTCTTTTTGGTGGCAGCGGGACACTACTTGTGCTTGCCACCTCACCAGCTTGAACTGCACTTATGGGACTCGCCACGTCACCAAGTGTTACTGCAGTGCTGGATTGACTACGACCGGGGTGTACTAGGCCGCTGGCGCTTGCCAGTTCACCAAAACGCTACCAAAAAAACTGTTAGCGATCGCAGGGATCAGGCCTGACTCTGCGAACGCTGCAGTTATGCGTTTAGTATTTTGTAAGTGACAGTGATCGATCGATACTGCACTTGGGTGGGCTGGGCCGGGCTGGGCGGAGGGGCAAAACGCAGGTGCTAGCAGGTATCTGGGCTGATCCCGCTAACACTGCGTTTTTGGGAACCCTAAACTGCTGGGGACACTAGTATAGATCTAATCGGATCAGATATTGATCCGATCAGATACTATACCACTAAGGGTGGTGTACAGTGCGTGCGTGGGTGTTAGCGGTACTGGCGCTAATCTGACGCTGCCTGGGGCTGGTGCTTGCCAGTTCACCAAAACGCTACCAAAAAAACTGTTAGCGATCGCAGGGATCAGGCCTGACTCTGCGAACGCTGCAGTTATGCGTTTAGTGTTTTGTAAGTGACAGTGATCGATCGATACTGCACTTGGGTGGGCTGGGCTGGGCCGGGCGGAGGGGCAAAACGCAGGTGCTAGCAGGTATCTGGGCTGATCCCGCTAACACTGCGTTTTTGGGAACCCTAAACTGCTGGGGACGCTAGTATAGATTTGATCGGATCAGATATTGATCCGATCAGATACTATACCACTAAGGGAGGTATACGGTGCGTGCGTGGGTGTTAGCGGTACTGGCGCTAACCTGACGCTGCCTGGGGCTGGTGCTTGCCAGTTCACCAAAACGCTACCAAAAAAACTGTTAGCGATCGCAGGGATCAGGCCTGACTCTGCGAACGCTGCAGTTATGCGTTTAGTGTTTTGTAAGTGACAGTGATCGATCGATACTGCACTTGGGTGGGCTGGGCTGGGCGGAGGGGCAAAACGCAGGTGCTAGCGGGTATCTGGGCTGATCCTGCTAACACTGCGTTTTCGGGAACCCTAAACTGCTGGGGACGCTAGTATAGATTTGATCGGATCAGATATTGATCCGATCAGATACTATACCACTAAGGGAGGCATATGCTGCGTGCGTGGGTGTTCGCGGTACTGGCGCTAATTTGACGCTGCCTGGGGCGACGCATATCACCGCCGGGCGATCAGGGGGCTAAACCTTTATTCGGTAATAAACGGCGGGTGCCCTGACACTATAAAAAATAAACGAACTAACCAGCGTCAACCGTAACGGTTATACAGTGATCAGTGGTGAAAGGGTTAACTAGGGGGCAATCAAGGGGTTAAAACATTTATTAGGTAGTATAGGGGGGTCCCTGACGCTATAAAACACTGACGGCGAACCTAAATATTTACGTTCCTAACTACCGTCACCAGCGACACTAATACAGCGATCAGAAAAATGATCGCTTAGCGACACTGGTGACAGGGGGTGATCAAGGGGTTAAAACTTTATTAGGGGGGGTTAGGGGGGTATCCTAGACCTAAAGGGGGGTAATACTCACTGCCCTAACACTAACTGTCACAAACTGACACTATGCAGTAATCAGAAAAAAAAAAAAAAAAAAATACTGCTAATGTCAGTTTGTGACAGGGGGGGGGGGGTGATTGGGGGGGGATCGGGGGGCGATCGGGGGGGGATCGGGGGTGTAAAGTATGCCTGGCATGTTCTACTGTGTGTGTGTGTGTGTTGTGCACTCACTTGTCATCTCCCCTCGGCGCTGGAACGGAAACTGCCAGACCGAGGAGAGATGACATCACATCCTCTGCCTGTGTGAAACGACACACAGGCAGAGGAGCATTTCCATTGGCTGGGAGCGATCGCGAGGGGGGGGCCACGATCGGATGGTCTCCCCCTCGCCTCCCGACGCTCCCAGTCAGATGCCGACCGCCGATGGCACCGGGGGGGGGTCCGATCGGACCCCCCGCCCGCGGGAGGCAGATCACGTACAGGTACGTGATTTTGCCTGCCCGTGCCGCTCTGCCGCAGTATATCTGCGTTAGGCGGTCGGCAAGTGGTTAAGTAATCTTCCCTCAGCATGGCTCAACCCTACCCTCTAACAGGAACCAATATTTAACTGCGTGCTCTCCAAGCCTGCCTTGCCCAAGCAATATTGTGTGTTTGGCTTCCTGTGTGCTTCTTGCTGTGTGCTCTACTTCTGATTCTGTTTACTGATCTTGGCTTGTTCTTTGACTATCCCTGCCTGCTTGATACCCCGATCTTTGGCGTGTTCTTTGTCTATCCTTGTCTGCTAGTTGCCCCAACCTTTGGCTTATCTCCTGACTATCCCTTGTTGTCCTGGACTGCTGCTTCCTTTCTATCCTCCAGTAGCCTACAGTGAGCGTGAGCTGGGAGACCCTGGGGGCTGCGACCTGGAGCCAGTTGCAGCACAGGCCATCCTCACCACTAGATGCTCTGGTGAACACCTGCTGGCTCTTAGACTCTGCGCCCTGGGAAATCTTACGCTCTAGCTCCCAGTGGGATTCCTGTTGGTGCTCCAGTGGACCTGCTTTCCTGAACCACCCAGAGTTCCATCTACAGGAGTCAGCCGTGGGGTTCACTACCTTAGCGGTGCAGTCCTGACCCCAACGGTGTGCATCTTTCACCTGACCCAGGTGACATGACAGCATTAAGATAAAAAAAACCTTCTGACTTTAGAACCACTGGTATAGCTAGTAGTAGAACCACGTGGTATAGCTAGTAGTAGTTAGACGCATTCAACTAAACCTATTCTGTAATTTTTAAGATGTTTCACAGCTTATCCAATCATCTTCCTTATTTCTAATGCCTTGTTAAAAAAAAAATAATTCTGATGGTGCGTTTTGTTTATTTCTGATGGTAAAAGTACTGTAATTGCTTCAGAAAAAGTGAAATGATCATGCACCACAAATGAGTGTGATGTGTAATGGTGCCTAGAGTGGCATGTAGAAAGCTAAGAGGAGATTACTGTACTTAAAATAATAAATGAAAAAAAGAAAAGGAACAAGGTGTACTTTTAAGGTGCCAACAAGAACTCACAAATAAAATTTATATATTTTATTGTTACCAAAGTAGATAAAAACATTTGTTCGTAAAAAACAAGGCCAATAAAATGGACCTCCCTCAGATGGGTGAAGAGTCTTGCTCAATCTCAACGTGTTTTATGGGACTACCCCGACTTCTTCAGGTGGTGAGGGGAGCTAAAAAGTAAAACATAATAATTCACAGTACACAATAGATACATACTGTATAGTTGGAAATCATACCAGTTTAATATCGTGATTGTTTTTATGAACAAATGTTTTTATCTACTTTTGTAACAATAAAATATACAGTATCTCACAAAAGTGAGTACATCTATCACATTTTTGTAAATATTTTATTAGATCTTTTCATGTGACAAATTACACTTTGCTGCAATGTAAAGTAGTGAGTGTACTGCTTGTATAACCTTGTAAATTTGCTGTCCCCTCAAAATAACTCGACACACAGCCATTAATGTCTAAACCGTGAAAATGCCCAAATTGGGCCCAATTAGCCATTTTCCCTCCCCGGTGTCATGGGACTCATTAGTGTTACAAGGTGTGAATGGGGAGCAGGTGTGTTAAATTTGGTGTTATCGCTCTCACTCCCTCATACTGGACACTGGAAGTTCAACATGGCACCTCATGGCAAAGAACTCTCTGAGGTCCTGAAAAATAGAATTGTTACTCTACATAAAGGCCTAGGCCTAGACTATAAGAAGATTGCCAAGACCCTGAAACTGAGCTGCAGCATGGTGGCCAAAATCATACAGCTGTTTAACGGGACAGGTTCCACTCAGAACAGGCCTCGCCATGGTCGACCAAAGAAGTTGAGTGCATGTGCTCAACGTCATGTCCAGATGTTGACTCTGAGAAATAGACTTATGAGTGCTGCCAGCATTGCTGCAGAGGTTGAAGGGGTGGGGTGTCAGCCTGTCAGTGCTCAGACCATACACCGCACACTTCATCAAATTGGTCTGCATGGCTGTTGTCCCAGAAGGAAGCCTCTTCTAAAGATGATGCAAAAGAAACCCGCAAACAGTTTTCTGAAGACAAGCAGACTAAGGACATGGATTTCTGGAACCATGTCCTGTGGTTTGATGAGACCAAGATAAACGTATTTGGTTCGGATGGTGTCAAGCGTGTGTGGTGGCAACCAGATGAGGAGTACAAAGACAAGTGTGTCTTGCCTACAGTCAAGCATGGTGGTGGGAGTGTCATGGTCTGGGGCTGAATGCGTGCTGCCGGCACTAGGGAGCTACAGTTCATTGAGGGAACCATGAATGCCAACATGTACTGGGACATACTGAAGCAGAGCATGAACCCCGGAGACTGGGCCACAGGGCAGTATTCCAACATGATAACGACCCCAAACACACCTCTAAGATGACCACTGTCTTGCTAAAGAAGCTGAGGGTAAAGGTGATGGACTGGCCAAGCATGTCTCCAGACCTAAACCCTATTGAGCATCTGTGGGGCATCCTCAAATGGAAGGTGGAGGTGCACAAGGTCTCTAACATCCACCAGCTCTGTGATGTCCTCATGGAGGAATAAAAGAGGAGTCCAGTGGCAACCTGTGAAGCTCTGGTGAACTCCATTCACAGGAGGATTAAGGCAGTGCTGGAAAATAATGGTGGCCACACAAAATATTGAAACTTTGGGCTCAATTTGGACATTTTCACTTAGGGGTGTACTCACTTTTGTTGCCAGCGGTTTAGACAATAATGGCTGTGTGTTGAGTTATTTTGAGGGGACAGCAAATTTTCACTGTTATAAGCTGTACACTTACTACTTTACATTGTAGCAAAGTTTCATTTCTTCAGTGTTGTCACCAGTGGCGGCTGGTGTTCAAAATTTGGGGGGGGGGGGAACAAACAAACGAAAAAATTCTGCAAAAAAAAAAAATTGCAGCCTCACTGTGCCATCAAATGCAGCCACTGTGCCCATCAAACGCTGCCACTGTGCCCAAACGCTGCCACTGTGCCATCAAATGCTGCCACTGTGCCAAACAAATGCTCCCACTGTTGGTGATAGAGGGGGTGGCTGGAGAGAGGGGGCGGCATCCATGCGCCCTCATGGCCGCACCGCCACTGGTTGTCAAATGAAAAGATGTAATAAAATATTTACAAAAATGTGAGGGGTGTACTCACTTTTGTGAGATACCGTATACACTTTATTTGTGAGTTCTTGTTGGCACCTTCAAAAGTCCACCTTTTGGTAGTAGTATAGGATGCTGGTGCCCTTTGGTGATCCTCTATTTATTCTTACTTTTAAAAAATAAATAAATACATAAATAATCAAAACCCAGCCATTTCTAGGCTTGTAGCACTGTATATATGCTTTATATTAACATTACCATACACCAGCTTGAAGTCTTCCTGGAGAGGTGTAGTAAGAGACTCATGTTGGACTCTGCAGGAGAAGATCCGCTCTCTGTCCTCCTTAGTGGGTGTTATTGTTACCGAGCTGTTCACACTGTATGTCCCATCCAAGTTTCTCCTAGGTGTCCCCACTAGAAAGTTGTTCAGTATCTCTCCATCCCGGAACCATTTAATGTCAAAGTCCACTGGGTAGAATCCAGAGATGGCACTGTGCAAAACAGTCTCTTTATTTGGAGAAACCATCCGATCTGTGATTGTAATCTGTGGAGGGGCTTCAACATATACAACATGTCATACTAGCACCATGAACTGTTTGACATTTATTGTCTACAAAAATCCTTACACTTCCTATTTGTCAAATTTCCTGTCTATTTTAATATGTCAATAAATAAAAATGTAATACCACAGAAGTCAACTCCATCGATATTTTCCCACTGGGCCAATCTGCAAGTGGGAAACAGTGAAGGCTGTAATTATTATTTTTTGATACACTAAAGAAGGGTTAGAACTTCTTTCTTTATTTTAATGTTTTTTTGTTCCCCATTAGGCTAATTTCACTTCCTGTCCTTGGGACACAAAAGGAATGAGGGAAAATCCCAACTTCTGGTACTTATTTTGTTCACTGTCCCCATTAGGAGATTTCGACTCTTGTTACATATATAAAATTTCGGATTCCCATCACTATTAGTCTGAGTGACAGTTGTCACCAGGATAAATCCAGAGAATTGTTCTACCTAGTGGGGGCACACACATAATAAATATCTGACTGTTCTTAAAGTGGAAGTAAACTCATCGATCAAACATTTAAAAAAAAAACATGCCAGGAATGTAACTGTCACATTGTGCTCTCAACCATACTGTCAAACCATCCAATGGCTGGTGTCATAACTGATCACACGCGCAGTATTATGGTAGTTGATGATTAACCACGTGCCAACTGGGGATGTACGTCATGATTTTGATGTTAAATACCATTGTTATGGCAGCAGCTAGCTGTCATAACCCCATTATTGTTTTTTTCCCTTAGGCGGCCGCGGCTTTTAGATAAAAGTGGTCCCAGCGGTGGATTCTCTGCAAGATCACTTTTATAGGCAGTAGGAGAGTGAGGTGCCCCATCCCCCGACACCCCCCCGCCGCTTCATGGTCGTTTTCAAGCTTACCGGAGCCATCAGTAAGCCCAGAAACGATCCGGTGCTGCCGATGGCTGGGCGGAATATCGAGTGAGGGCAAGATGGTCCCCACTCGCCTTTATGCCCTTGGAGGACCGGAGCGACATCTGACATCCCTTCCTGTTCTCGGGCAGGCAGAAAGGTCTTTTTTTAGGCAAAATAATTTTTTTTTTTGCTTTTAAAGATAAATGAGAGATCTGGGGTGTTTTTTGCTCCTGCACAGTGTATTGAAAGCCCTGATTGGCTGAAGCAATAAAAACTTTGCCTTTGCCCAATCAAGGAACAGAGCACTGTCAGAGCTATGATTGGATGCTGTCATGATGACATGTGTAAATGGTTTCAAACAACACATGTGGGGTATCGCCACAATTGTTACATAGTTACATAGTTACATAGTAGGTGAGGTTGAAAAAAGACACAAGTCCATCAAGTCCAACCTATGTGTGATTATGTGTCAGTATTACATTGTATATCCCTGTATGTTGCGGTCATTCAGGTGATTATCTAATAGTTTCTTGAAGCTATCGATGCTCCCCACTGAGACCACCGCCTGTGAAAGGGAATTCCACATCCTTGCCGCTCTTACAGTAAAGAACCCTCTACGTAGTTTAAGGTTAAACCTCTTTTCTTCTAATTTTAAAGAGTGGCCAGGAGTCTTGTTAAACTCTCTTCTGCAAAAAAGTTTTATTCCTATTGTGGGGTCACCAGTACGGTATTTGTATATTGAAATCATATCCCCTCTCAGGCATCTCTTCTCCAGAGAGAATAGGTTCAGTGCTCGAAACCTTTCCTCATAAGAGACCCTTTATTAGCTTTGTTGCCCTTCTTTGTACTCGCTCCATTTCCAGTACATCCTTCCTGAGGACTGGTGCCCAGAACTGGACAGCATACTCTAGGTGCGGCCGGACCAGAGTCTTGTAGAGCGGGAGAATTATCGTTTTATCTCTGGAGTTGATCCCTTTTTAATGCATGCCAATATTCTGTTTGCTTTGTTAGCAACAGCTTGGCATTGCATGCCATTGCTGAGCCTATCATCTACTAGGATGCCCAGGTCCTTTTCCATCCTAGATTCCCCCAGAGGTTCTCCCCCCAGTGTATAGATTGCATTCATATTTTTGCCACCCAAATGCATTATTTTACATTTTTCTACATTGAACCTCATTTGCCATGTAGTTGCCCACCCCATTAATTTGTTCAGATCTTTTTGCAAGGTTTCCACAACCTGCAGGGAAGTTATTGCCCTGCTTAGCTTAGTATCGTCTGCAAATACAGAGATTGAACTGTTTATCCCATCCTCCAGGTCGTTTATGAACAAATTAAATAGGATTGGTCCCAGCACAGAACGCTGGGGGACCCCACTACCCACCCCTAACCATTCCGAGTACTCCCCATTTATCACCACCCTCTGAACTCGCCCTTGTAGCCAGTTTTCAATCCATGTACTCACCCTATGGTCCATGCCAACGGACCTTATTTTGTACAGTAAACGTTTATGGGGAACTGTGTCAGATGCTTTTGCAAAATCCAGATACACCACGTCTACGGGCCTTCCTTTATCTAGCTGGTAACTCACCTCCTCATAGAAGGTTAGTAGATTGGTTTGGCAAGAACGATTCTTCATGAATCCATGCTGATTACTGCTAATGATACCGTTCTCATTACTAAAATCTTGTATATAGTCCCTTATCATTCCCTCCAAGAGTTTACATACTATTGATGTTAGGCTAACTGGTCTGTAATTCCCAGGGATGTATTTTGGGCCCTTTTTAAATATTGGTGCTACATTGGCTTTTCTCCAATCAGCTGGTAACATTCCAGTCAGTAGACTGTCTGTAAAAATTAGGAAAAACGGTCTGGCAATCACTTGACTGAGTTCCCTAAGTATCCTCGGATGCAAGCCATCTGGTCCCGATGATTTATTAATGTTAAGTTTCTCAAGTCTTATTTTAATTCTGTCCTCTGTTAACCATGGAGGTGCTTCCTGTGTTGTGTTAAGAGGATAAACACTGTATTTTTGGTTACTGAAGCCCCCCGATTCCCTCGTGAAGACTGAGGAGAAGAATAAATTCAATACCTTCGCCATCTCCCCCATCCTTTGTAACCAGATGTCCTTCCTAATTCTTTATGGGGCCAATATGGTCTGGGATGGGATTTTTTTTTGCTCTCCTCCGCTATGTGTCTTTCATGTTCTATCTTAGCCGTCCTAATTGGACCCTTACATTTCTTGTTGCATTCTTTATAATGTCTGAATGCTGATGATGATCCCTCAACATTGTATTTTTTGAAGGCCTTCTCCTTTGCTTTTATATGCATTTTTACATTGGATTTAAGCCATCCAGGACTTTTGTTCGCTCTTTTAAATTTATTACCCAATGGGATACATTGGCTAATGCCCTTATTTAATATTTAAAGCAAACCCATCTCTCCTCCGTGTTCTTTGTTCCTAATATTTTATCCCAATTTATGCCTTTTAGCAAGGTTTGTAGTTTAGGGAAGTTGGCTCTTTTGAAATTCAATGTCTTTGTATTCCCTTTATGTTTCCTATTTGTGTGATTTATACTGAAACAAATTGACCTGTGATCGCTGCTAAATTGCCCCGTATTTCCACATCCGTGATCAGGTCCGTATTGTTGGTGATCAGTAGATCCAGTAATGCTTTATTTCTAGTTGGTGCGTCTACCATCTGACCCATAAAATTGTCCTGCAAGACATTAAGGAACTGGCGAGCCTTAAATGAATGCGCGGTTCCCTCCGCCCAGTCTATGTCAGGATATTAAATTCCCCCATTATGATAACACTTCCCATTCTTGCTGCTAATCCAAATTGTGATAGGAGATCTGTCTCCACTTCCTCCCTCAGGTTAGGGGGCCTATAGCATACTTCCAGTATTATTTTCCCCTTAGCTTCATCCCTTTGGAGCTCTACCCATAAGGATTCCACCTCCTCCCTAGCTCCCTTAGTGATGTCATCTCTCACATTCACGTGTACATTATTCTTGATATATAGGCATACCCTCCCCCTTTTTTACCCTCTCTATCCTTGCAGTAAAGGGTATACCCTTGAAATGTTTGCTAGCCAATCATGAGAGCTGTTGAACCAGGTCTCTGAAATTCCCACAAAATCCAAATCCACCTTGTACAACAAAATCTCTAGTTCACTCATCTTGCTCCTGGCATTGGTGAACATGCCACAAAGTTTAGACCGGTTGCATATTGTCCTCGTATTGGGTGTTCTGAGATTGTAACTAGGACTTGCTACTATACTTACCTTGGGTTTTTGTGCTTTGGTCAACCTACCACTAATGCCCCCAATACTGCCCTCTGTAATATGTTCCGTGCTGACTATCTCTACCTCTGGACCCTCCCCCATCACCTAGTTTAAAAACTCCTCTAACTTTTTGGCCATCTTCATTCCCAGCTGATCTGCACCCTCCTCATTTAGGTGCAGTCCGTCCCTTCTATAGTACCGGTTATCGACTGAGAAGTTGGCCCAGTCCTCCAGGAACCCAAACCCCTCCTTACTACACCAGATCTTCAGCCACTTGTTTACTTCCCTAATCTCCCTCTGCCTTTCTGGTGTGGCTCGATGTACCGGTAGTACTCTCGAGATTACTACCTTGGAGGTCCTTTTCCTTAATTTAGCTCCTAAGTCCCTAAAATAGTTTTTTAGGACACTCCATCTGCCTCTGATTTTGTCATTGGTGCCAACGTGCACCATGACAGCTGGGTCTTCCCCAGCCCCTCCCAGTACTCTGTCCATCAGAATCTGTCTTTCCTTTCCCTTCGCTGCCCCCCCCCCACTCTCACTGGAGGAGTTCTTCCCCCGGCAGCTAGGAGAGTCCCTCAGCTCCAGCAGTGCTGGTCCCTGACTGGTTTCACCAATGTCACTCAATGGAGCATACTTATTGGGATGCTCAAGCCCTGAATCGGCCTCCCTGGCACTTCCCCCTCTACCCTTCCTGACTGTCACCCATCTACTCTTTTGCTAGTGCCTGCACTTCTTTGTCTCCACCCGCCTCTGTGCTGGCCCCTGCCGGCACCTGCCGTGTACGTTCCTGGCTCTCCTTTAGTATGGAGGGACTTCTCAGTGCTGACAGTTGCTTCCCCAAATTCAGAACCTGGGCTTCCTGGGAAACAATGTGCTTACATTTTGCACAGCAGACCACTCGCAGAACTACGTGCACTCGCAGACCACTCACACAACTAGGTGCACTCGCAGACCTACGTGCACTCGCAGACCTATGTGTACTCACAGACCACTCGCAGAACTACGTGCACTTGCAGACCTACGTGCACTCGCAGGACACTCCCAGACCTACGTGCACTCGCAGACCTACGTGCACTCGCAGAACACTCGCTGAAATACTGCACTTGCAGACCATTCCTAGACCTACGTGTACTCGCAGAACACTCACAGAACTACGTGCACTCGCACACCTACATGCACTCGCAGACCACTCGCAGAAATACTTGCACTTGCAGACCTACGTGCACTCGCAGACCACTCGCAGACCTACGTGCACTCGCAGACCACTCCCAGAACTACATGCACTCGCAGACCTATGTGCACTTGCAGACCACTCCCAGACCTATGTCTAATCGCAGAACACTCACAGACCTACGTGTACTCGCAGAACACTCACAGAACTATGTGCATTCGCAGATCTACATGCACTCGCAGACCACTCGCAGAAATACTTGCACTTGCAGACCTATGTGCACTCGCAGACCTACGTGCACTCGCAGAACTACGTGCACTCGCAGACCTACGTGCTCTCGCAGACCACTCCCAGAACTACATGCACTCGCAGACCTATGTGCACTTGCAGACCACTCGCAGACCTACGTGCACTCGCAGAACACTCGCAGACGTACGTGCACTTGCAGAACACTCGCAGAACTACGTGCACTTGCAGACCACTCGCAGAACTATGTGCACTCGCAGACCTACGTGCACTTGCAGAACACTCACAGAACTATGTGCACTCGCAGACCTACATGCACTCGCAGACTTACGTGCAGTCGCAGGACACTCGCAGAACTACGTGCACTCGCAGACCTACATGCAGTCGCAGAACACTCGCAGAACTACGTGCACTCGCAGACCACTCGCAGAACGTGGTTAGAGTGAGAGAAATAATTCTAGCATAAGACCTCCTCTGTAACTCTAAACAAGTAACCTGTAAAAATTTTTAAAGCGTTGCCTATGGAGATTTTTAAGTACCATAGTTTAACATGCTAGGTATCTTTTTACTCGGTGTAATATCATCTTTCCGAACTACATGCACTCGCAGACCTATGTGCACTTGCAGACCACTCGCAGAACTACGTGCACTCGCAGATCACTCGCAGAACTACTTGCACTTGCAGACCTACGTGCACTCGCAGACCACTCGCAGACCTACGTGCACTCGCAGAACACTCGCAGACCTACGTGCACTTGCAGAACACTCGCAGAACTACGTGCACTTGCAGACCACTCGCAGAACTATGTGCACTCGCAGACCTACGTGCACTCGCAGGACACTCGCAGAACTACGTGCACTCGCAGACCTACATGCAGTCGCAGACCACTCGCAGAACTAAGTGGTTAGAGTGAGAGAAATAATTCTAGCATAAGACCTCCTCTGTAACTCTAAACAAGTAACCTGTAAAAAATTTTAAAGCATTGCCTATGGAGATTTTTAAGTACCATGGTTTAACATGCTAGGTATCTTTTTACTCGGTGTAATATCATCTTTCAGCTAACTTTACTGTTTTGCTTTTTTATTTATTAAAGTGTATTTTTCTGAAAAAATTGTATTTGAAAGACTGCTGCGCAAATACAGTGTGACATAAATAATAAAACAACTGCCATTTTATTCTCTAGGGTCTCTGCTAAAAAAAATGTATAATGTTTGAGGGTTCTGAGTAGGGATGGGAGAACAGTTCGGCCCGAGCATGAGTTTGGGCCTAACATTGGCTGTTCGCACGTTCACCGAACAACCAAATTATCAGGATGTTTGACTGGTTGTTTGTTTGGCCTGCCGAACAACCACAATGCACTGTGCCGCCGCACAGTGCATTGAAAGCCCTGATTGGCTGAAGCAATAAAAACTTTGCCCAATCAGGGAACAGAGCACGATCAGAGCCATGATTGGACGCTGTCATGATGACTCTATCCAATCATGACTCATAGCTGTTAGTCCTGCCCCACACTATAAAAGTAATCTTTTATATCGGCGTGTAGTGAGATAGAACATGGCTCTGTTCAGTGTTATTACACACTGTGCTATAATGTGCTATTCTGATTCTATTGTCAGTGTAGAATATCAGTTTAGTGTGAATCTAGGGATAGTTTAGTGTGAGTGTAGCGCAAAAATTCAACTTTATATTAGTGTGAATGTAGCAATAGTTCAGGTAGTGTGAGTGTAGTGCGACCACCATTTATCTTTACATTAGTGTGAATGTAGGGATAGTTCAGTCAGTGTGAGTGTAGTGACCGTTTAACACAGTATATTTCATTGTGTTACTGCAAGTTTAACGCAGTACCATTCTGTGCGTTACTGCATGTATAACGCAGTATATTTCAGTGCGTTATACATGCATCCTCCCTCATCCAAGCAGAGACTGATGTATAGTCCACTGCAGTTGCCAGAGTGGCTAAACCTGCCTCCTTGTCCACAGCTATCGCTGCCATAGCCCCAGCATCAGGCATGGAGGAGTCAGCTGAGATATTTGAACATCATCAGCCACTTGCTCTTTGATGATGCACAGCCATTACTTGATTCAGATGTTGGTTTTGAGGTTGAGGTTGAAGAAGACAGGAACATAAGCCTACAGGGAGGGGAGAACACTGGTACACAAATTGGCAGTCATGTTCCTCCAGCCGCAGCATGTTGCCAAGTTGTCTCCAGGGGTAATGAGGATGGAGGAGATGATGGTGATGAGGTTCACTGATGCGACTTGGGTGCCAGATAGAGCAGAGGAGGAAAGTGAGAGTGAGGCACAACCCCAAAGAGGCAGCCATCATGGAAGAGTAGAGAGGAGCCACCCTATTCCATCACATTGTGGAGCTGTTATCTCCTGACCCACTTCCCACAGCTCAGCTGTCTGGGCCTTTTTTAGCACATGTGCACTGTTGCAATTGGCAACTTTGTCCCAAGCACATCAAGCATGGCAAAAACACCAGCCATTTGTGTACCACATGCTTAACAAGGCATTTAACATCCCACCACTCAGCCCGTTGGCAAGAGCACCTAAAAGCCACACAAAAGGGGTGTAAATCTGTTCCTCCTCCTTACTCACCTCAGTCTGCCCCCGCTATAGTTCATGACCTCTTAGCAGCCTCCACTGACAGGGATGATGGTATAGCACAGGGTGTCCCAGGTCCTTGCAGCACATCTGACAGCAGCACACCACCAGCTGTAGACTATAGCCGGCAAATTTCTCTGCCCCATCTGCTACAGCGGAAAAAAAAATTACAGTCACCGTCACCCAGCATCTAAATGCAAGCTTGTCAAAGCTGCTGGCTCTACAACTTCTGCTTTTTCATCTGGTGGATTCTGTCCCTTCTGTGAATTAGAAGAATGTACTGTACCACAATGGCAGGTTCCCAGGCGCTATTTCTTTTCACGTAAGGCCATTCTAGCTCTGTATCATCACATGAAAGATGTTGTGGCATCATTGGTCAAGGCAGTCAGCCGCAAGGTCCATGTTACTGCTGACACGTGGTCCAGCAAACATGGTCAGGGACGATATATTTCACTCACAGCACACTGGATAACTCTGCTTGCAACTCAGAAGGATGCAGGACAGGGCTTAGTGCTGCAGCTTGATGTGCCCCCACATCTCCACCATACAGCTAGTGGTGATGATGTGAAATTTGTCAGCTCTGCAATTGAGCTGCTGGCCTGCCCTGCATCCAGCATGCTTTCTGAACAGGCATTCAGTGCTGCTGGAGGTTTATATTGTTCTTTTTTGTTGTTTTTTTGCACGATCGTTCTCTTTTGCATGATTGATTGGAATTTATAAGGACACTGTGTGCAATAAGGAGTACATTGCATATTGCTAGTTTTAAGGCATATAATTATTTATTTTGCATAATATCAGGATATTTACAGCACATATATATATATATATACATATATATATATATATATATATATATATATATATATATATATATATATATATATAAATCATTTGTGTATATGCACATTGGATATAATTTTGTATATGCACATTTGATTTTTGATTTTTGGTATAGCACTTATTTTGTATCATTTTGTATTTTCACATATTTTGGAAGTGTGGGAAGTGCTGGCAGCTTTTTGGTACTATATAGCAGCTCACAAGGTTTTACCTAAATTATGGTGTGAAGGCTCCACGGACAGGCAAAGACTAATTTTTCCACACCTGTTTGACAAGTGCATATCATTGCAATTTTTGACAGCAAGGCCAACTATTTCTTTCATCAAGAGTACCTCTATACGGTGTAAAGGCACCACGGAAACCCGAAGACCAATTTTTCTGCACCTGTTACTTCTATCCAAAGTCTGTGGAAAGAGACACCAGAACCAAAAATCTCTAATTGTGTTCCCAGTGCACTACATTGTAGCCTCATCATACAGACTGGCTCCCCGAGCCGTTGCATACAAAATAAAGAAAGCTTGCAGGGAAAATGTCATTTTTTTGGCTTTATAAATGCAATTATTGCTGCAGCAGCTTCTTTACACAGTACAGATGTCAGTGAATGTCCAACAGCAGATCACCGTGGGATACAAATCATCATCCCCAACAATAGTGACATCACACTTAGTTCACCATGGAAAGTAGTGTCAAAGATAGGACAGTCCTCCACCTTCAAAATAACTGCCTCTTACCAGCTCCTTTGATCTCTGGTCAGGAGATCAAAATGTGCCTTTTGGCTTATAACCCAGCCACAGTCTCAAATAGGGATGGGTGAAGGTCAGATCGGCTCTTCCTATTGTTCTAAAAGCCCATATACAACTTGTCCAGTGGCCAGTCATAGAAGGAGAAAAGAAGCTCCCATAGTGTAAAAACGTTTAAGAAGTTTATTGTTTAAAAAAACAGTATTGCACTCACATATAGGCGTAATAATTCAGGCAAAATACGGATATTCGAGCCGGCCGGCTCTCTCTGCAACCGCCCGTGACTTCCGGGACTGCGTGTGTGTGTTGTGGTGGCGTCAGCACGCCGCTCTCCCTACGTCGTTTCGTCAAACCTGACGTCGTCCAGGGGCACGGGCGGCGTGCTGAACGCCACCTATTATACGCCTGTTCATTACAAGAAGGAACCGCCCAGTCCTGAGGTCCGAGCAGTAAGTGATACTACTGCCGCCATATTGCAATGGGGCAAACGCCAGTAGAATCTCAGGGAAAGACACTAGTATCAATCAATGTCCTCCCTTAGTTACAACTGAGTACCATGCTGTAATTCATATACACACAGTCCATAATGTAAAGGGCTGTGTGTAACTATTATGCATGGAACCAATTAATTATAAATAGATGTACCACACGGAACACAGTGGCGGCATCTAGTGGCCAAAATTTATATGGCCTGGCCTAAATCCTAAGGACCATTTATGAAATCACCTGGATACATCAATTAAAATTCCTGAAAAGCAAAAAAATGTTACTAAAAATCTAACAAGTGTATCCTTCACTGCCTTCTTCCTGTGAAGGAGAGGACAGGAAGGAAAAAAGAAAGAAAAAAAGGGAAAAATAAGAAAAAATATTAATATGATCATGTTGGACCTGGTTATATAAAACGCTCACTTCTCAACAGCGATTATGCTGCGATTCGTCCAAGAAAATAAAAATATAAAAAGAATATAAAAAGAAAATGGATCACAAATAGGCACAAGCGTGTCGAATCACTGGGGCCCATGTGTGCGCCAAGTAAACTATAATATTGACAGATAATCCACATTCATTGTTACCCTATGGGGCAACCTACAGGACCAATCATCAGAAAATTACTGAGAAATGATGAAAAAATAGTGACGTATATGCACCATCCTTATCCTTCCCCCCAAACAAACTACTAGGGACTCAGGACTGGTTCACATATAATCAACTTAACTATTATCGATAAACGAGTTAACATCTGTATCTATGTTAAGGCCATAGGGGCTGTAACATCGTACTGTGTGTATATGAATTACAGCATGGTACTCAGTTGTAACTAAGGGAGGACATTGATTGATACTAGTGTCTTTCCCTGAGATTCTACTGGCGTTTGCCCCATTGCAATATGGCGGCAGTAGTATCACTTACTGCTCGGACCTCAGGACTGGGCGGTTCCTTCTTGTAATGAACAGGCGTATAATAGGTGGCGTTCAGCACGCCGCCCGTGCCCCTGGACGACGTCAGGTTTGACGAAACGACGTAGGGAGAGCGGCGTGCTGACGCCACCACAACACACACACGCAGTCCCGGAAGTCACGGGCGGTTGCAGAGAGAGCCGGCCGGCTCGAATATCCGTATTTTGCCTGAATTATTACGCCTATATGTGAGTGCAATACTGTTTTTTTAAACAATAAACTTCTTAAACGTTTTTACACTATGGGAGCTTCTTTTCTCCTTCTATGACTGGCCACTGGACAAGTTGTATATGGGCTTTTAGAACAATAGGAAGAGCCGATCTGACCTTCACCCATCCCTATTTGAGACTGTGGCTGGGTTATAAGCCAAAAGGCACATTTTGATCTCCTGACCAGAGATCAAAGGAGCTGGTAAGAGGCAGTTATTTTGAAGGTGGAGGACTGTCCTATCTTTGACACTACTTTCCATGGTGAACTAAGTGTGATGTCACTATTGTTGGGGATGATGATTTGTATCCCACGGTGATCTGCTGTTGGACATTCACTGACATCATTTTTTCTTTTATGGACTCATGAGTTTGATGTGCATTTACCTTTTTATATATAAGTTCATGTAGCGCGGTTTCTTTTATTTTTAACATTACAGTGTGGGTATCTCGCATCTTTGTGACCGCAGCTTGTTATTCTATCCAAAGTATATACATCAGATCAATTTATGTATGCCATATTATCTTTTCTGACAGCGCTGTATTCCTTTACTATTTTGTACAGTACAGATGTGCCACTTTACAGGTAGACTAAGGGGACCCCCAGGCACTATATTGAAAGGAATTCTTCATTTGTATGCTTTACTTTAAGCATCAATAAATCACTGCTCATTTAAAAATTATGTTTTTTACACACTTTACTACAACTTTTTTTTCATTGATACATGTCCCCCAGGGAAGTACCCGCATCCCCATAACCATTGTATGCCCAATTACTTGCATATAAGCCTTCAAATTGGGCATTTTTGATTTTTTACGTTCAGGTCCCATAGACTTCAATGGGGTTCATTATTTGTTTCCAAAGTCCTGAGTAATTTTCTAACAAAAAATACAGATGTTAAACAACAAATGTCAAAAAAAGACACAGTCAGCAAGTGGTTAAACAGAGGCCAAGATGGCAGCTTCCTTGGCTGAAAATGATAAGAGAGTTTGCTTCCACTTTAACGTCTGCCATTCTCCAACACTAGAAAAAATATAGAATAATGTGGTGTAAGTTTAAAAAAAAAAATGCCCATCCTGTTCTATTCTATTGTATTCTAGTTTATCCTATCCTATCCTTATTGTAAAATAAGAAGACAGGAAATAAAATTGTGTTTTCGTTTCCCCCTTAGTTTCAGTCTGATATGGAGATTGCACGTTTACAATAATAGTATAGAAGGTTCAATAGTTCAGGAGGACTGATAAATATCGGTCTTGTATTTCAAATGAAATGCTCACATTAAAATAAAAGAGAGAAAGTATAAATTTGGACTTCTGAAAAATATCCACTGTATTGGAAGGGCATTGTAGTAATGGAGGTGGTGTGCGCCTTAGTATTTGGCTTTCATTTTCCCCTCAGCCCAGAAGCGTACACCTCTTGCCCCTACCTCAGGATTACACACAATTTGTGCATCGCCATTCACCACAAGAAGACAGACCGGTCTCTACTGGCTGCACTGAGAAGGAAGTGTTGTCACCAGCAGAAGAAGAGCTTAGAAATTCCAAGCTTGGTTCAGGTTTAGAGTCCGGTGTAAAAACAAAACGTGTAGCGCTATAGAAAAGTTGGGCTATAAGCCCAAATAACATCTAAAACGAAAACATTGAATGACAAGGTAAATAGTGACATAGAAATTGACACTATAAATGAAACATACTGGTATATAATATATGCAATTAATTGTCCATATAAGTAGCAGTCCTAATAACAGTGCGACTGAGATATCAATAAATGTGCGATGCCAGTCTATATATTGAAATTTATGAGACTCTATGACAAAAATTCCAGTGAGGAAAGACGTGTCACTCCAAAGGTAAAACAATCTGTGACTGTGATCGAACCACCACCATGAGAAGAGGAGGCTTACCAGAAGGTCCCCACTGCTGCCTTTTGATCTAAATAAGCGCTTTTCTATCTACAATCATGTGAGTGGTTTTAACTTTTAATAAATTTAAACTTTTTATATGGAATTACACTATTGGGTCCATTTTTGCTTCTCCCTTTGCCTCTTTACACCTGTGAATGCTGGAGTACCATTACATATGAGAGGCTACTTTCCACGCGTCCTTACTTGTATGTGAGCGGGGGAGTCTTCAGTACAGAGAAACCAACATCTCCTGCATTGCACATTTGTTGATATCTCAGTCGCACTGTTATTAGCTGCTGATGTCCTGTAACCTCCACCAATCCCCATGCATACCAGTAATCAGCTTCTGGCACAGGAAGCTTCCCATCGCTAATAATTTTCTTTGCCGCTATCTTCAGTAGATGTGACATGTAGGAGCAACAAATAAGTTATTTGTGGTGGGAGACTTCACATTATGGGAGCTGATGCCTATATCTCCAATGATTGCTGCAGGCTAGAGCAAATACTAGGTCTACTCTGGCAGTAGTGTAGAGTCTTTGGGATAAGCCAAAATGAAACCAAAAGCTTGCACTTGTTCAATAGCAGAAGAAAAAGTGATTAACACTGTGTCCCTGCTAGGCATGCATGATAGCATTGTGTAGACCAGCACCATCCAAAACAGCCATAGTCAGTGGAAAGCACATCCAGGGTGGTTCCTGCAGTAGGTGAATCTGAGTTGGAATGAGACATGGCCTTCTAATCTCTGGCCTGATCACCCCACATCACCTCTCTGATCCCCTGGCTTCTGCTGTGACTTACACAAGCACTGCAATCTTCATCCTGACAGCTCATATCACTGACCCCCCTCCTGATCTGATGTGCTGCTGGCCAACCACATCTGGGCATACAGCTAATAACTCCTCAACGAGGCACCACTCAACTCTGCACCTACAACCACCCCCTCAACACCACTGCACACGCACTCCCGTTTTCAGGACCATACTTGAAACCTCCCCACTTTCATGCAGTGCTACAAAAGCAAAACTGACTTACTTAGAACCATGTACTGCATACTAGTACTACTGGGGAAGTGAAGCTTAATCCATTACTTCCACACTACTAGTATGTGGTACTTGAGTCAGTGAGTGCTTTCTTTTATCAGAGCCCAGGCATTCTGTCTTCTGACAGGTTTTTTCTATGTGATTATAGTTAGGGGAGCAGCTGAAAAGTGTTTTTAGTAAAAATATGCTTGCATGCACATATTGAAGATCTGCAACTTGGTTCTTGACACCTGAAAGTGCAGTTCATATCTATCAATGGGTAACAGTTTTATTTGGATTAAATTTGAAAAGAGTGATTAAGCAGGAATTTTGACTTACCTATTAATTCCTTAGCTTGGAGTACAGCACAGGACGACAGGACTTGTATTCAAAGACCTTGGGTTATATGCGGGCTACATTCAGGTGGTTGGCCACTGGCAAAATACTTGTAAGGCCACCCCCCTATGCATTCTGTGAGCCTCCAGTTTTTTTGCAAACCATAAAGAGTGATTACAAAAGGCAGAGGGAAGGTGCCTGCGTCCTGTACCACATTCCAAGATAAGGAATTTACCAGTATATTCAAATTCCTATTATCTTAAGTACAGGACACAGGGCTCATATTTACAGTACACACTATGGGATGTCCCAAATCAATAAACTAGGGTTAGGGAACCCAGTAAAACACTCTGGTGACAGCCTGAAACACCTTGCTGCTGAAGCTCACATTAGCTGAGACCTGAGCATCCCCTGATAGCCCTGAAAATACCCAAGCAATGCAAGGAAATTTCTATGGTGTATTTTGGAGCAAAAGGAAAGAAGAACAATATCCTCCTTTAGGTGGAAGAAGGAGCCCACCTTGAGCAGAAAAAAAAAAGTCTTGGTCTCAAGACTACCTTGTCCCTGTGTAATACAAGAAAAGACTGCCAGCTCATGCCTAGCAGACAAAATGGCCACCAGGAAGGCAACCTTAAATCTGAGATCTCCCAAAGGGATATCTGTAAAAGGGAGAGAACAGAGAATACCAGGTTGAGATCCTAAGGTCGAATTGTTGGATTTGGGGGATTTATGTGAACAACTCTCTTGAAAAGTCTTGGTTAAAGATTCCAAAGTGAGATGTTTCTGGAAGAAAATGAATAAGGTAGAAACCTGACACCTAATGGTACCCAGGGCTAGCTGCTAGTCAAGACCAAATTGACGAAAGGCCAGAATACAAACAGCAGAGTATTCCCAGGGTCTCAACTGTCTGTCCTTGCTCCAGAAGAAATAAGCCGTCCTTGTGGGAAGTATATATTTACGCTGTGAGTATGATAGAAGATATAGATTCAGAGATACCCCTATGCTTCAGGACCTGGGTTTCAGCAGCCATGCTGTTAAAGCCTTTAACTGAGAAGCATGGTGGAATAGGGGTCTTGCACCAGTAAGTGTGGTCTGTTTGGAAAAGGCCAAGGCTCACCCGCCAAGAGTCTTGAGTATGTCTGTGCATCTAGTTGTTCTGAGCCAATTCTGTGTGATGAGGATCACTAGAATTCCCTCTACTCTATCCTGCATAGCAGTGGAGGGACAGTCTTTATCAGAGGGAGGGCATAGATCAGTCTGAATGGAATTTAAGCAATCACAAAGGACAGAGGCTCCTTGGGCCTGGCAACAAATCTGTTCGGTTTGGTGTTGAATCTGAAGGCCAGGATGTCCATATCTGGTTTTCCCTACCTTTAACAAAGATTCTGGACTATCTGGGTGGGTAAACCATTCCCATGGGTCCAGGTGGTGGTGGCGGCTTAGGAAGTCTGCCTGCCAATTGTCCAGGCCAGGAATGTAAAAAGCAGAAAGAGCTGGAATGCAAATTTCTGCCCAGGAGGGATACTCTGCCCCCCCCAACATGATTATTGGTTGCTAGGACTGCCCTATCTACACCTGACAGCAGCAGTGGCTGGGGGGGGGGACCAGCAGAGGATCTACAGGGCAGCCAGGCAAGGGTTAGAGAGACCAGGCTCCTAAGTGGAGCAGCCGCAGCCGACCGAATCTGGACCATGTTCCGCCATTTAATGCTTGCAATATAGCAAGCATATAGCACTAGTGACTCATAAAATATAGGGGTTGAAAATGCCTCTGCAGCTTCCATCACAAGATTTGCGTCCCCATCACTGTTCTCCATTTCTGCCTCAAAGAGGTTTGAAGGCTCGATCTCTGATTCATGAACAGAGTCGGGGAGAGGAAGTGTAGCATTTTTTTTCCCTTGAAAGCGAAGGTTTATGAGTTCCAAAAGTTTTCTTAAGAATTCAGAAATGTACTTTTTACAGATAGACCTATTGAATGCACCTGAGAGGAATCTAGAGTCAGTGGAGTTGAGCAGTATGATACTTGGACATTGCTGTGGAACAGCAGGCTGCTACCCAGAGTGGTCTTCGAAGGTCCTGTGGGCCTTCTGCGAAATGCATGTTAGTTTCAACTTTTTGTCCCTGCTCCCTTGTGATCCACCATTGCTATGTGAGGGATCCCCAGTGGGGTACTCGCAGAACAGGATGCAGATGGAATGGGGTTTTGCATGCCTGGAATGCAGGAGCTGCGATAACCCATTTGCTGAACATGTTCCTATGACTGTCTCTTGGTAGCAGAAGGCATCAAGAAGTACGGCAAGCATACTTTGTGTGTTTTCGGCAGATATGGCGGGAGACATGTTGTGACTACCTCATCATCCAGACTAAGTATAGATGGAAGGAAAAAAAAAGTCAAATTAAGTAAAAATTACTTATTGTGCTGAAACATTAGAGACAATTACAACAGGGAGTATAACAGTAAAGTGGCTAACTCCCAATTCCTCCACCAATATATCTGCACTACGTACTAAGTGGTGTGGGTTCTCTATTAATAGCCAGGAACTGATCCAAAAATACAGGGAAACCCTGTTTTAACTTATCCATGTTGATGGGCCCAGTTGAAGCCCAGGCTTTGTCCCTCACAGTGGACATACCCCTGAATGGTTCTTTGTGTTCTAGGAACCATAGAAATGGACCATGGCCCTGGAACTGTATAGAACTTTGCATCTAACTAAACACATTGCACTTCATGCCAAGGTGAGCACCGACTCAGGATCCAGGGCCGAAGCAAACATAACAGGTATAGGTATACCACCAAGGAAGATTGATCCAAAAACTGCTAGATAACCCAATACAGTAAAATCTTGATAAGACTGTCAGAAGAAAAAAGAAAATAAAAATGTATCCAAAGGAAAAGAGTTCCATCGCCTAAGGACAAAAAACTGGAGTCTCACAGAGTGGGTGGGGTTATGTGAGTGTGCATTTGGGAGTGGCCCTAGCAACTTTTTTTACCAGTGTCCAATCGCCTGAAGTTAGACTGCATATAATCTGTGGTCTATGAATATGAGCCCTGTGTTTTGTACTACATGATTAAGATATATTTTTTTAATTCTGTACCTTGTATATACACTCTGATGTCCTTCTGCTTCCTCTGTGAGCTGTATAGTATGGAGCACCTATAGATTCCACCATCCTTTATATTAATGTTTGAAATAGACAGATTAGCAACTCCATCTTCTACCCGGTCTACATATGACATACGAGGATCTGTTGCAAACACTGTTGAATTTTTTACGCTTAATATTTCCTTGTCCTGAAAGTGCCAAAATATGTTTAGAATTTTAGGATCAATGGAGGAGTTTTTGACTGTGAATGTGCAGGGAATTTCCACGTCTGTTCCCATTCTGGCTCGACAGATCAAAGGAGCAATCACCTCAATAGTGCCACCTGTAGGAAATGAACAGATCATAATTATACAAAAGCAGGATGACATCTGTCACACATAGCTTGTGTTCTATTGAGAGTTAGAAAAGGTCAGTTTCTACCCGATACTTCACACATAGGGACAACATTTTGTTAAATGATAGGAATGACCGGAAAAACCGGTGCCTTTAAGCTGATCTCACTATGAACATGAAAGGGAAGGTGTAGCACAAGAAGCCAATCATGTGCATGCACATGTACTAACAAATATCATATCATGCTGTACTGAGCTTTGTTTTTCTAGCAAGACATCATAGCATGCTGTACTGAGCTTTGTTTTTCTAGCAAGACATCATAGCATGCTGTACTGAGCTTTGTTTTTCTAGCAAGAGCATGTTTTTTTAACTCTAGCAGACAATGCAAATGCTATGGTACCTAGGGAAACAGAGGTTCCAGCACTGACTACTAAATGTGATATTCTGTATACAGGTAGAAATAGCTTTTGAAAAATAACTTTGCATAAAATGTCTATACATTATAGTTTGGGGACCTACTTTTATGTAGGGATGTGTTTACTGACAGCTTTATTGTGTTTTGATTTACTTTTTTTGGAGAGCATTATACCCAGGGATGATTGTAGTGATATAGTAGTCAGTAGTGGGATGATGATTATTAATTAAATATTTCTTATAATGTCATTTCTGCAGCAACCCAGTTCTTCCAGAGAATGCATTTATTGAGTCCCAACACAGAACAAAAAGTTCACAAGATACTTGCAACAGATTACAAAATCCAACAGAGTAAATATTACGAGTCCAGAGTGGTAACTATATTCAGGTGCGCTACTAATGTCACAAACAAGCGGACTGAGGGAACTCCTTCAGCCTGGATGTGTGTGTGAATTATACCTTTGAGCAATAATAGTAAATAACAAAAAAGTAACAACACAAATGTTGGATATTGCACCTTCCAGTGAGGTAATATGTGAATGGTTACAATGTAGCAAAAAAAGTCCACTGAAGGAATAGATAGTTGAAGGAAGGCAAATTAAAGTCCTGCAACATAAATATATGTATATGCTTCCTGGGTGAATTAATCCTTTCTCTGTGAACCTGACTCTTGTAATAGAATGAGAAAAGGTGGCCGCTTACCAGATCTGTGGGACCCCTATCACGGGGGGTCTTATGGGCTCATAAAGTATCCAGGAACTGCTGTTAAGATCCTCTTATTCAGTTATCCATCCACCCGGGATCCTTCATTGGCATCAGGGTAGCGGTGTAAAGAAACCCCATACACTGGAGCAGCTGATCAGATGGAAAAGCTGACCACGGGCTCACTCCTTCACAGGCGCTGTTAGTTCTATGCAGCCGGACTGACTTCAACAGTAACTCTCGCCATATGTGGATTAAAAAAACAGGAGAAACTCCATAGTGTAATAGGTAAAAACTTCTTTAATAAAACAAGAACATAGCCGTCATCAAAAATGTTAGCAGAAGATCAAAAATACGGAAAGTTTAGTGGCACTGCTGCATTCAAGCTAGTCAGCTGCTATGTGGTGACGTCAGGTTTCTTGGCTCCCCCTACGCTGCGTTTCCCAGTCGATGCCTCTTACGGAGAAACGCAGCGTAGGGGGAGCCAAGAAACCTGACGTCACCACATAGCAGCTGACTAGCTTGAATGCAGCAGTGCCGCTAAACTTTACATATTTTTGATCTTCTGCTAACATTTTTGATGCCGGCCATGTTCTTGTTTTATTAAAGAAGTTTTTACCTATTACACTATGGAGTTTCTCCTGTTTTTTTAATCCACATATGGCGAGAGTTACTGTTGAAGTCAGTCTGGCTGCATAGAGCTAACAGCGCCTGTGAAGGAGTGAGGCTGTGTGTTCAGATCAGCTTTTCCATCTGATCAGCTGCTCCAGTGTATGGGATTTCTTTACACCGCTACCTTGATGCCAGTGGAGGATCCCAGGCGGATGGATGACTGAATAAGAGGATCTTATCAGCTGTTCCTGGATACTTTATGAGCCCATAAGACCCCCGTGATAGGGGTCCCATGGATCTGGTAAGCGGCCACCTTTTCTCATTCTATCACAAGAGTCTGGTTCACAGAGAAAGGATGGTTGGTCCAAAAGTGTCAATATTGTGTGGCCACCATTATTTTCCAGCACTGCCTTAACCCTCTTTGGCATGGAGTTCACCAGAGCTTCACAGGTTGCCACTGGAGTCCTCTTCCACTCCTCCATGATGACATCACAGAGCTGGTGGATGTTAGAGACCTTGCACTCCTCCACCTTCCATTTGAGGATGTCCCACGGATGCTCAATAGACAGGAGGACTGCATAATTGACATAGCATTGGGCACAGGACTGCATAATACACAGAGCGTTGGGCACAGGACTGCATAATACACAGAGCGCTGGGCACAGGACTACATAATACACAGAGCGCTGGGCACAGGACTACATAATACACAGAGCGCTGGGCGAAGGACTATATAATACACAGAGCGCTGGGCACAAGACTACATAATACACAGAGCATTGGGCACAGGACTGCATAATACGCAGAGCATTGGGCACAAGACTGCATAATACACAGAGCATTGGGCACAGGACTGCATAATACACAGAGCATTGGGCACAGGACTGCATAATACACAGAGCATTGGGCACAGGACTGCATAATACACAGAGCGCTGGTTACAGGACTGCATAATACACAGAGCGCTGGTTACAGGACTACATAATACACAGAGCGCTGGGTACAGGACTGCATAACACACAGAGTGCTGGGCATAGGACTACATAATATACAGGAGGGTGGTAGGCATAGACTGCAGGGTTCTGAGGTTTGCTATGCACAGAGGACACTTTTGCACCCACATCCATAGCTCACCTCTGCACCCTTCTCTCACAGATTATTAGATTATCTTTGCAGCCACCTCTTAGCCCTTCCCCCACAACAGCTACTGTAAACTCTCCATCTCTCAATGCAGCTGCATCAGCTCTGACCCCTGCTCCTCCACTGCCCCCACCTGTGTACAAACAGACCCCTGTTCCGTCAGATATGGCGACCCGTCAGAATGGGTAATGGAAGTGACGTTCCGTCGCCACCAACTTGCTACACCTCACACTCCTCCATAGTAATGATACACCGAGAAGGCGGCAAGCGGACATCTTGTTACACCCACCAGAGTTTTGCATTCCACAGTTATTTTTTACAGAAAATGGAGCAGGCATTCATTTCGGCCCTAGCACCCTGCCGGTGTGTTTGTTTCACACTAAGCAGATATGTGAGTCTTACAGGGATGACTATCTTATCCTCCCTGTATGTATATTCTTTCTTCTCCAATTTTTGTCCATGAATGGTTGATTTTGATACACTGTTATATTATAGTGATTTTTTATTATTGAGGACAATATTATTGTATATTCTATTCATGCTTTTAACACGTAAATGATTTGGATACATGATTTGTTATATTTTGTGCCACTATTGCATGTATTGTCTGCTATGTACCTACTCAATCATGGCAAACAAACAAATACTTGTTCATGTTTTCACTTTGACTCCTTCGATTAGCTACAATATACACACCTCATTTAAAGTCCCGACCCTCTTTTTTTATGAACCTGATTAGGGATGGAGATGCATGTTATCATGCGTCTCATTCAAAGTCCCAAAAACCTCCTCTATTGCAACATAATACACAGAGCGCTGGGCACATATCTACATAATACAAAGAGCGCTGGGCACATATCTACATAATACACAGAGCGCTGGGCACATATCTACATAATACACAGAGCGCTGGGCACAGAACTGTATACACAGAGCGCTGGGCACATGACTGCATAATACACAGCGCTGGGCACATATCTACATAATACACAGAGCGCTGGGCACATATTTACATAATACACAGAGCGCTGGGCACAGAACTGTATACACAGAGCGCTGGGCACATGACTGCATAATACACAGCGCTGGGCACATATCTACATAATACACAGAGCGCTGGGCACATATCTACATAATACACAGAGCGCTGGGCACATATTTACATAATACACAGAGCGCTGGGCACAGAACTGTATACACAGAGCGCTGGGCACATGACTGCATAATACACAGAGCGCTGGGCACATATCTACATAATACACAGAGCGCTGGGCACAGAACTGTATAACACACAGGGTGCTGAGCACATTACTGCATAATACACAGAGCGCTGGGCACAGAACTGTATAATACACAGAGCGCTGGGCACAGAACTGTATAATACACAGAGCGCTGGGCACAGAACTGTATAATACACAGAGCGCTGGGCACATATCTACATAATACACAGAGCGCTGGGTACATATCTACATAATACACAGAGCGCTGGGCATAGGCCTACATAATATACAGGAGGGTGGTAGTCATAGAGTGCAGGGTTCTGAGGTTTGCTATGCACAGAGGACACTTTTGCACCCACATCCATAGCTCACCTCTGCACCCTTCTCTCACAGATTATCTCTGCAGCCATTTCTTAGCCCTTCCCCCACAACAGCTACTGTAAACTCTCCATCTCTCTATGCAGCTGCATCAGCTCTGACCCCTGCTCCTCCACTGCCCCCACCTGTGTACAAACAGACCCCTGTTCCGTCAGATATGGCGACCCATCAGATTTGGTAACGGAAGTGACGTCCTGTCGCCGCCATCTTGCTACACCCCGCACTCCTCCATAGTATGATACACCGAGAAGGGGGCAAGCGGACATCATGTTACACCCACCGGAGTTTTGCATTCCACAGTTATTTTTAACACCGACGGGTGCGGTAAGCTTGGAGATGTCCGGGGAGGTGGGGGTCAAAATTCGCCCGGCTTAGTGGGAACCGGACATTTTCAATCTGTATGTAGCCCTCTGTGTTCTACAGAAGCTGGTCATTCGAAATCAGAAAAATTTGCCCCTTTAAAAACGCTTATAAACATAAGCGCGCATAAATGCGGTTTACAGCTGTTACCTGCGGTTACATGAAGTTACAAGCATTTCTGACCGCAATTTTTCTGCTTTAAAAAAAATGCCTGTAACCTTGAAGCTTAATGTACATGGGACGTTTTTACAATCTCTCCTGAACGATTTAACTTGACGTTGACGGTGTAGTAACCGTCGTTTAACCACTTGCCGACCGCTGCACGCCGATATACAGTGGAACCTTGGATTACGAGCATAATCCGTTAAAGGAGAATTCTCGTAATCCAAAGCACTCGCATATCAAAGCGAGTTTTCCCATAGAAGTCAATGGAAACAAAAATAATCTTTTCTGCATTGACTTCAATGGCATGCAATACCGTATGTGGCCAGAGGTGGGGGGGCGCCGGAGAGCCTCGGAAACACTCGGGGACAGTTTGGCTGACCTTGGAAACACCCGGGAACGGAGTATTTAACCCCTTCCCCGCCAGTGTCATTTATAGAGTAATCAGTGCATTTTTATAGCACTGATTGCTGTATAAATGACAATGGTCCCAAAATAGCGTCAAAAATGTCCAATGTATCTGCCATAATATCACAGTCACGATAAAAATCGTGATAAAAATTAATAAAAAAAATGCCATAATTCTATCCCCTATTTTGTGGGCGCTATAACTTTTGAGCAAACCAATCAATATACGCTTATTGCGATTTTTTTTTTTTTTTTTTACTAAAAATATGTAGAAGAATACATATCAGCCTAAACTGAGGAAAAAACTTTTTTTTAATATATTTTTGGGGGATATTTATTATAGCAAAAAGTAAAAAATTTTGCTTTTTTTCAAAATTGTCGCTCTTTTTTTGTTTATAGCGCAAAAATTAAAAACCGCAGAGGTGATCAAATACCACCAATTTGTGGGAAAAAAGGACGTCAATTCTGTTTGGGTACAGCATCGCACGACCGCGCAATTGTCAGTTAAAGCGACGCAGTGCCGAATCGCAAAAAGTGCTCTGGTCAGGAAGGGGGTAAATTCTTCCGGGGCTGAAGTGGTTAAAACGTCTGTTTTGCCGTGATTACATGCCACATTTAGCAGCGTTTTGCCACATTTGTGTTTAGAAGCGTTTAAAATATATATATATATCTATATATATATAGATATATATATATCTATATATATATAGATATGTATATAGATATATATATATCTATATATATATATATATATATATATATACATATATATATATAGATAGATATATATATATGTATATATATATATATATATATATATATATATACATCTATATCTATATATATATATATCTATATATATATATATATATATATATATATATAGATATATATATATTTTTTTTCTTTTCCAAATAGCCAAAAATGAAAAACGCCTGTAAACGAAATGCGGCTAAACATGATTTCCACTGCGATTTATCGCGCTTAGACTCATTTAGCCGTACTTAGACGCGCTTGGCGTTTGAAATGCCTGTAAACTCAGCTTCTGAACGCATTTTTTTGCGTTCTAAAAAATGCCTCTAAACTCAACTGCCTAGAAACGACTATAAACGACCCTGTGTACATGGACAGATAAGATAACATAGAGGAGAGTTCAGGGGCAGTTGAAAAAAAACGCCCAACTTTTTGTAGTTGCTGACCTTTAATAAACACAAAACTGAGTGGAAGTCATATGCACTTTGGCAGAAGCAGAAGCAGTGGAAACCCCTCTTGTTAACAATAAGGGTTGATGCACATAGACGTCTGCAAGCATTTTTTAAGCCTAGTGAAAATTGAGTGTAATATATCAGTCAGCAAATAAAGCCTCATCATGCACACGGGCACAAAAAAAACTCCACTTTTATTTTTGTGCCTCTGAATGCAGTATAATTTTGGCATGCACATTGTGGCATTTAGATTTGTATTTTAGAGCACCTTTCGCAGCATAAAAAAAAATCCCCAAGCCTGCATTCAGAGAGAAATTTACTGGCACTATTTACACACATACATTCATAAACACATGCATACATTTATTCCAGTTGCTAAAATAAACAGGAAAACGCCCAGCAAAATGGGTTTCCGCTCGTACATTCCTATACATCATACTCCTGTAAACGTGCATCAAAACCAACATTTTTCTGCTTGATTTTTCTGGCAGGAACATCCATGGTAGATAGGAGTATTTTAATACATCCATGTGCATGAAACCTTAACAATCACAATATATTTTATAAAGCAGCAAAATTGTATCACCTATCCCTATACTATGTAGCATTGTGTGTTGTCCAGAAGCAGTATTTATTTATTTAACACAGTCTTTATGTCACATATTATTGTTATATTATATCAGCAGCATTTCCCCTTCATAACCATTCTGAATAGGAGGGGAGCCTCCCACCTAAGCTGCTTTCCCACTCCTACAGAAAATGGCTGCAACTGATTTTATACTTAAAAGGAACAGCGAAGGGGTGACTAATTCTTGGCTTGTATTGAAAAGTACAATGCACAGCATTAGGAAATAAAATACAATAATAAAAAAATAATAGAATAATAATATAACTGTTCACTCAAAGAAAGCATTGTGTGCAGTCAGTTCAACTGCAGAGCAGGGACAATATACAGAACCTTCCATCCATCCATCCATTACTAATAACGGTGTGCCCAGAAATTGGGATTCCCACAAGCTGCATCCTCCCCCTAAATCAGTGGTTCTCAACTCCGGTCCTCAGGACCCACTAACAGGCCAGGTTTGCAAGATAACTAAAATACATCACAGGTGATTTCATTTACTGCTCAGTGATTGCAGTATTCTTGTCTGCATCTCCCCAAGGTAATACTTAAAATCTGGCCTGTTGGTGGGTCCTGAGGACTGGAGTTGAGAACCACTGCCCTAAATGTTCCCCGAGGTCTCTACATATTTTTGAAAACGTACCTGTTTTTTGCAAGTATAGAAGCAGCAGATAACGAATGAGAAACATGTTTCCTCTTCAAGATAGTAATCCGATGAAAATGACTTTCACTTTCACATATGGAAGTATAATGACGCTCTCCTTCACAAGAAAAACTTGGGAGGAAAACAAGTGTTTTGTGTGCTGCAATACACTGACCCTGAATTGTGAAGAAGAGCCCCACGTTACAAGGTATTTTTTTGACATACCACCATTTCTAATATCCTCATTGCAAGACCTTTTCTCAGCTACTATGTACTGTGTGTGAACAGTTAAGCAAGGATTTGTCTGTCGGAGAAGTTTATGGTGAAATATTTGGTCTTGCCTTTAGAATTGTACAGTTGCTCAGTCAGTGGACATTTTGAGATTATATTGTTGCTTAACCACCCTTACATGGTCTGGTAAGGATTCACTTATAATCCAAAATTTTTCTATAAGCTCATGTTGTAAAGAGCTGCGCAAACTGTTAGCGCTATATAAGTCCTGTATAATAATAATAATAAGCTACCACTGTAATTCAACTATAGTTCACCATATCTGGATGAGTTTGGAACATCTGAACCAGCCTTTATCAACCTTTTTACCTCAAAGGAACCCCTAAAATAAAGTTTACATCTTAGGGGAAACCCAAGTCATCTGGAGTTAGTGGAAAAAATGCTTCCCCTTTCACTGGTGGTCATTGGAAAGAATGCTCCTTACAGTGGTGGACATTCAGTGGGAAGAATGCTCCTTACATTGGTGGTCAGTGAGAAGAATGCTTCTTCCATTGGTGGTCAGTGGGAAGAATGCTCCTTACAATGGTGGTCAGTGGGAAGAATGCTCCTTACATTGATGGTCAGTGGGAAGAATGCTTCTTCCATTGGTGGTCAGTGAGAATAATGCTCCTTACATTGATGGTCAGTGGGAAGAATGCTCCTTACATTGATGGTCAGTGGGAAGAATGCCTCCTGCTTTATTGGTCATTTGGGAAGAATGCCTATAACATTGGTGGCCATTGGGAAAAATGCCTCTTACATTAGTGGTCATTTGGGAAGAATGCCCCTTACATTATTGGTCATTGGGACACGTGGCACCCTTATTATGGAGGTCAGAGTGCCACCCTTTCATGTAGCTGAAAATATCACTGCTATAATGCCACTGGCTCTGCCCTGGAACTATACAGACACCATCAGATGGGAATTCAATTAGCCACAGTTGAAAAAACCTCTAGCAACCTCTGGAGGAACACTGGTTGAATAGCTGATCTGGACTATACATTGATCAATATACAATAGGTCTTCTGTAGCATTCTTGGATGGGTGTTCTGTACATAAAATGTATTATTTGATTGATTTTAATATGTTTATAATCCATGTGTGGCTGGGGTAATTTAACCATTGTTTTAACCCTTTCACACCTAAGCCTATTTCTGACATTTGTTGCTGACAAGTTAAAATCCATATTTTTTGCTATATATATATATATTTATTTATATGTAGCAAAGACCCTAGGGAATAAAATGGTGATTGGTGCAATATTTTATGTCACACAGGTATTTGCGCAGCTGTCTTTCAAACGCATTTTTTTGGATAAAAGACACTTTCACGAATTAAAAAATAACTAAATAGTAAAGTTAGCCCATTTTTTTTGTATAATGTGAAAGATGATGTTACACTGAGTAAATAGATATGTAACATGTCATGCTTTGAAATTGAGCACACACTCGTGGAATCGCAACAAACTACGATACCTTAAAATCGCCATAGGCGACGCTTACATTTTTTTTTACGATTTCCAGGTTGGAGTTGACATGCCGGCTGGTGGCTCGGGTCTCCCGGTGGAACGGGAGGCTCGGGCAGATCTGCGGAAAATGGTGTGGGGGGGGAGTTCCCTCCCACTCCTTTAGGATAACAGCTGAGCAGCTTTTTGCTCCATCGGTTGTTATTACTAAAGAGCCAACCGCCCGCTCTAAAAAATGATACCGGGGTAATGCTTGCAGCTGCGTACATCACCCAGTATACCCCCTTCAAGCCATGAATGCAAATTTGCGTACGGTGAAGGGGTTATTTACCTATCAGAAGGAATATAGCATATTGCCACAAACAATAACACTTTATTTATTGCACATTCCTAAGATTGAAGTGCTTTTGCCTGCTATATATTCATTTTGTTTTATATAATTTCTTTTGAACAGTGTGCGGAATGGTGCCGACAGGAAAGTTCATTAGGAAGTGGCCAAAATACTCTGGGTATGACCAACTTAAGACATCAAAGAAGTTAAGATCTCATTAACAAATCAGAGGTCAGATGCTGTCTTCAACTTTTTTTTTTTTTCGAGTTAAAGCGGAGGTCTAGTGCTAGAATTATTGCTCTTGCTCTACTGATCGCGGCGATACCTCACATGTGTGGTTTGAATACCGTTTTCATATGCGGTCGCTACTCACATATGCGCTCGCTTCTGCACCTTTTACCTTTTTTTTTATTTTTACACTGTTCTTTTAAAAAAAAAACGTTTTCACTTTTATTCCTATTACAAGGAATGTAAACATCTCTTGTTATAGAAAAAAAGCATGACAGGACCTCTTAAATATGGGATATGGGGTCAAAAAGACCTCAGATCTCATATTTACACAAAAATGCAACAAAAAAATTAAATTAAATTAAATGTCATTAAAAAAAAAAAGTCTATTTATCTGAAAGCCGACTGCCTGCTGAAGAAGAGGCTACAGGGATTGAAAGTGGTTAAAAAACACTGGCGCGCTTTGTTTGGATAAGGTGTTAAACAAAACACTACCAGGAAAAACCCACCTTTATATACCGTAAATCTCCCAATTTGGGTGATAAAGTAGTGAAGAAAGTACTTGATCCTTCTAAAAAGCCACAATCTTTTTGGAAAAAGGCTGTTTTTTAGACATGTGCACTGCCAATTTTTTTTTCCGTTTCATTAATTTTTTTTGCTCTATTCGTAAATACAAAAATTTGAAAATTCGGAATTCGAAAATTTGAAAATACAAATTTTCGGATTTCCGAATTCTGAATTTTCAGATTTTCGAATTTTCAAATTTCGAGTTTTCGGATTTTCGAATTCCAAATTTTCGATTTTAGTTTTTTCAGAATTTTGAATTTTCGAATTTCCGATATTAGAATCTTCAGAATTTTGAATTTTCAAATTTTGAATTTTGGAATTTCCGACTTTCGAATTTCTAATTTCTGATTTTTGAATTTCCGATTTTCGAATTTTCGGAACTTCGAACTTTCAAATTTTTGAATTTCCGATTTTCGAATTTTCAAATTTTCAGTTTTTCGAATCTCCGATTTTCTGATTTTTGAATTTCCGAATTTCAAATTTTCAGATTTTGAATTTTTGAATTTCTGATTTTCGGATTTTGAATTTCTGATTTTCGAATTTCTGCTTTTATAATTTCCAATTTTCTCATTTTCAGTAAGATTTAAAATAATAACTAACTAATAATAATAAATTATAGGTATTGGAATTTCCTTTCAAATGTAGCTGTTAGTGAACGTAACGAATACAAATTTATCTGAAGTTACGAATTATCCGAAATGCCGCATCTAAACAAATAGAATTGAACAAATTAATAATAAATGATAATAATATAAAAATGTTTTTATTATTATTTATTATTATTAGATCGTTACGTTCCATTAATTTAGATACGTCATTTGTTTTTTCGGATAATGTGTAACTTTGGATAAATTCGTATTTGTTACGTTCACTACGGACCAGGGCGCTTTTAAAAAAAAAATTCTTATTTATTTTTATTTTTTTACATGGTCCCTTTAAAAAAAATAAAAAATCTGATCACTTTTATTGCTGTCACAAGGGATGTAAACATTAATAGTAATAGGTGGTGACAGGTACTCTTTATGGAGGGATCGGGGGTGTGGAAGACCCAAAATCACCTCCTTTGCACTTAAAAGTATTCAGATCGCCTAAAACGGTGATTCTAAATTACTGTCATTTTGGAATTTTAAATATTGGTATGTCCGATTTTCGAATTTCCAATTTTCGAATTTCTGATTTCTAAGGTGTAAAGCTTGCCGGCAAATTAGTAACCCTGTCAGGGGACTTGATAGATTCACATCTACGGCCAATAATAGAGATTTTGACATTAGACCCCTTTCACACCGAGGTGTTTTTCAGGCGCTTTTGAGCTAAAAACAGCGCCTGAAAAACGGCTCCCCTGCAGTCTCAGTGTGAAAGCCGAGTGCTTTCACACTGAGGCGATGCGCTGGCAGGACGTTAAAAACGTTAAAAAAACTCCTGCAAGCAGCATCTTTGGAGCATTGAAGGAGCGGTGTGTATACCTCCACCGCTCCTGTCAATTGAAATGAATGGGAAGTGTTGCAGTGGAGCTTTGCGGGTGGGTTTAACCCTTTTTCGGCCGCTAGCGGGGGTTAAAAGCACCCAGCTAGCGGCTGAATACCTCCGCAAAAACAACGGTAAAGCGTTGCTAAAAATAGCGGCGCTTTGCCGGCGACAACGCCGACACCTGTGTGTCAAAGCGACCTTAGAGAATTTATCACCTGTAATACAGACCATGTTGTCTATGTCCTGTTGTGCCCATGTGGTTTAATGTATGTCGGTCGGACCAAAAGAATTTTGAGGACACGCATTGCAGAACAAATAAACAATATATAAAACAAGGGAGAGAGAGAAGTGGGGCTTTAAATGTACACAGCAGTCCCAAAACTTACTTTTCCTATTTTATTACCAAATCCGGGATGGAAGCACACAGCAGTAGTCACTACAGTACCTGAATGCATGTACAGGCTGTTGATATCAGTGGTACTATATTTAATCCCCCCCCATTGATGATTTGGTTGGTATGTCCTACTTGGTCTGCTTCCGTGAGCCCTTGACTGTGGTTAGGGTTTTGCTGATCTGCCCGTTATCGCTCGCCTCCGCCAGCAGCCTCCGGGTGATGCCAAGGGGTTGGATTCATGGTCCCTCCTTACCTACGTCTCCTCTAGGCGCTGGGCATGAGGCGTCCTGGTGCAGCGTTGCCAGCGGTGTGTCATTACCTAGCGGACACACTGGGGCAATGGATCAGCAGTAATCGCCGGACGGCTGAGCCGCCCAGGTGAAAGCGCTCCACTCTCAGGTGTTTGCTGGCTTTACACCGGGGGTGGGACCGTGTTGGTGCACCTATATAGGCATCTTCACAGGTTGGGTTTTACACACTACTTCCTTTCTCTCGCTGGATCACACTCACGTTTATGGATCACACTCACTCATCGTTCACATCAGGTATCAGGTATCAGGTATCCTTTTCTTTTCCTCCTGCTCTTTTCTTTTTCTTTGTTGTGTCTCCTCTTGGTTTTTGTTTCTCCATTAGTTCAGTCACTTCACTATCTCACTATCTCCCTCTCACCTTTCTATTTCATGCATGTCACCAGGCTACCCCACACACTCTTCTCACACATAACATGCACTTCACATTAATATGTTTCACATAGGTTTCCCACATGGACTTTCGCATCCCTTATACACACCACTGCTGCTACCCAATCTGGATGTGCCTGTGGCGGTTGTCATCATTCCTGCAGGTCACCCTGGTGCCCGGTGGCGTTGCTTTGCGGCTCCTTTGCGATCCTTGATGCTGTTCTACTGGTTCGCGGATGCAGACGTGAGTTGGGCGCACAACCTCAAACTATATCATTTCTATATAACTAAATTATTCCTACATATTTCCTCCAATTCCCTTCCATTTTTATTTTTATTTTTTTCATTCATTTTTTCATTTTTTTCCTTCTTATATTTTTTAGAATATTCCATGATGTATGCTCCTGATGAGTGGTTGTAACACTGCGAAACGTGTAGAGCCTTTAATTATTACCATTTCACCTCAATCATGGAAAATCAAGATTTATTTGATCCTATCTATAACCATAATTATTTATTACGGCAAACATTTTTTATCAATATTTTTTATCTATTTACCAAGGTCACTTAGGCCACTTTGGGCCTAACTACAGCATAAAAAAGTATACATATGCATTTATTATCATTTGTGCTTCAAATGTTTGTTTATTGGAGTATTATTTATTATGTAATCTGTGTGCAATTAATCCATGGTTTATTGTGTAGAGGCTTGATGCCCATAGTATTTTTAGAGGTTTTATCCCCAAAATGTTTTTTACTTACCATGGATTATACTAAATATATTAACTTTTTTTTAGTCACTTGACTTACTCCTTTACTGCTGTGTGCTTCATTTAAAGTCCCACTTCTCTCTCTCCCTTGTTTTAATTATTAATAGGGATGGAGGCGGGTATCCCTTTGGTGCTTGCCTCATTTAAAATCCCAAAACTTACTTTTCCTATTTTATATATAAACAATATAATTATTGGATTCAAGTATCATAGTGTGTCATTACATTTCAAACAATGTCATAACCAGGACCCATCAGGGTTAAAATTTTGGGGAGTAGATAGAACTTTCCCAGTATAGACAGGTGTGAATAGAGTAAGAGATTTATCAAAAAGGGAAATCAAATGGATATTTCTAATGAATACTTTATCTCCAAATGGGATGAATGTAGATTTAGATATTAATTGCTTTATAAATGATTACTAATATTATGGGTCTGAATACAAAATTGGTTTCCATTTATCTATAACTAACAAAAATTAATCGTTATTTGATTTCAACGTATCTACTGTTCACATATCATTATTTGGAATGTCACAATAACATCGTTATTAATTAAATCTCTGCCTTTTTATTGAATTTAAATATTAACTTTTTGGTAATTACTGTTCAAAGACATTGCTTTTCTCCTGAAAATGTATAATATTATTATTTTTTTTTTTTTATTAGAGGATTTGAATTTTTTACTCTTATGATATGAATTATTTAATAATTTTTTGTGTATATATATGGACCTAATGAATTTATAACACGATTGTGGTCCCCCTATTCTATCAACTGCCCAACCTCAAGTTAATTTAGTAATCTAATATTAATAATTGTTGTATGGAATAACTTGATCCAATTTAGGCTAATAAATACTGCCTTTACTTCATTGATTTTTTAGCTTTGTGTTAGTTTAATTTGAATTTAAATGAATTTTAACAAGGGATTGAGTTCCTAACTATGTGGCTAATAATATGCGTATAGATATATGTATGTGTATATGTATGTCGGCGCATATTCAGAAGATATTATCTGAGATATATTATATTTGAGGGCATTAATTTGCTCCTATATTGGCATTAGCGCAAGGTGTCATTTAGGGGTTTAGAGCCCAGAGGATTATCTTTTATACATTTGTGAATTAAATAGATTTTGTATCTTTACATACAATCTGTATACAATTTGGCTGTGAATGATCCCCTGATGATACGGTATGCTGCTCCTCAAAGGTATTGTGGAAGCAAAGTAGCCTTAATAATCATCTCTGTATCACTCATTTTTTAGACTGAAAGGGAGGTGTTAACCTACCTGAAAGGAAGTTTAGTTAAGGAACGGTGTCTGGCTGTGTGTCTCTAACCTCAGATGAAGTCAGTTTGGCGAAACCTGTCAGGGATTGAGCACACAGCGTTTAACTAGGGTCAGCTAAACTGCCAGAGAGACGAGAGGGGGTGTTTTAATTAGCTATTATCCAGAAATAAGAGAGCACATGGCTAATACCTATCATCCGGTGTTTGGGCCTGAAATTTGTTTTATGAGATCACGGCATCATCTCGGGGATCTCTGCACGAGGACGATCGGGCAGTGGATACCATAGATGGAACGATCAGCGGGATGAGCCATTCATTCCTTGATGTCCAGACACACCTAGCCCAGAGTCATCCAGCAGCGTTACTAACAGTCCATGAGGATTGATGAGACTACTTATTCAGGCTCTACACTTGCCGAGGTCTGGTAAGTGTTTACTTCACAGGGAGTGGGATTCATATACAGAGTGAGAGCGGGTACCAGAGAGTCTATTGCACAGCGGAGCACTATTCTTTTGATCCTCCTTTTGGAACTGTTTGTGTTTGTCATTACCAGCACTGCATTTACTGCATGTTACATCAATTAAGGATAGATGTAGGAGCACTGTTTATGTTGGTTACATCAATTAAGTATGCATATAATTGCTCTATACAATGTAATAATCCCTGGAGAAGGAGAATTACCTGCTGGTGTCTTCAGGGCTGGGGTACTGGGCCTCTAAATCTGAGTTGTACGGTGCCAGGAGCGTTGGGAATATCCATGCAGCCATTCAAATTACAGCTTACCAGATGATCCTTTGCACAAGCAAAGGCCCTGGCTGGGTTTAAGCCATGCGCCCGGTTTTGATTGCCAGCTGGTAAGCAGGTTCTCCTTAAGGTGGTGGCACGTTTTGTTTGATCAAGCTCACTTAGGTGTTTGTTTTAAATCAGAATTGAACTGTCATTGAATACCTGTTATCTACAAGCAATTGTTTGATAAATACCTTTAAGCAGTGCAGCTTCTCTCTTCCAATGTAATAATAATACAATAGAAATTATTGCTAATATAATTACTTGCAATTAAAAATGTTTGTTCATAAGGCAACTTTTGAATAAGCACCTTTGCCTTTTTCCAGTAATAAGAAAAAAAAATCTTAAAACCTCTAATCATTGTTCAATTGAGACATGAGTCATCAGTCTCATTATACACAGTCTAGCCCCATACCACGTCCAGTCCTTATCTTGTTATTGTAGTCTAGGACTCTTAATTTAGGACCTGGGAGAATATGAGATGAGGCTCTAAAAATCCTTAGTGAAAGTCTTTGTTCACAAGCAATGAACTTAGTATACAGTAAATGGACATGACCTGACACACACTGTACAAAACACATGGAGGCCTCCATCCCTGATTTAGTGGATAAAAAGGAGGAATTTTGTGGGACTTTAAATGAGGGTACGCCATGTTGAGAGAAAGTGACAACATAAATATGAAAGTACAGTACATGATTTATTTATAGCAATTTACAATACATATCAGATATTTTGTATCAAATAGATAGGTAGTCACCAGACTTACACTAAATATGCTGCTCATAGCATGCAATACAAATATAAAGTAGACATGGCAAATATACATGGTATAATAAATCGATTGAAAGACAAATATAATAAAAACAAGTAACTGTTGGCATTTAGTGGCACTCTACATGTTTCCTGCCGTTACAGCCATTCATCAGGAGTGTTATAAGGTATTGTACTAGGAAGGAATAAACAGGGATTAATGATAGTACCATTAGAATAAGGAGGGGGGCAGGGGAATCAAGTCCCAATAAGGTTAATTTAACCTAACAAACAGAACAAAATGCTTTCCCATATGCTCATGAAACTATGTATAAAATAATATGTATAGACCTTAGAATGGCTTCTAGGATACCCTTTGACATACAGTTACTGCCTGGACTGATTGTATCAGGAACCTTGCCACACCCTCCTCCCATCTCCCAAGCCGCCTATTGTCCATTAAAGCTGGCCATCATAGAAATGGCCCAATAGTGGGGCTTAGGAGGTGGAAGGGGGCATGTCCAGAGACCAAGAGAAACTTCGCAATGAGGACAAAGTGTTAAAGGTTAATGAAAAATTGTATTGTATGTAATAATGAAAATGCACAACATTTCTAAAGAAAACCAAATATTTCAACAAGCAGATACGATTATCATAGAAAAAAATAACAGAAAACAGAACACAAAATACGGTTACGGTAACAGTATTTATGGATAACGGATATATAGACTGTAGAACTGACTTCAGCTGGTTACAGGATTGTAACTCAAAGGGGCAGTTACTTCATATCTATAACTTTCCACATACTGTATGTTAAAACCCAACTACTGTCAAATGGTTCTGTTTTTTATAAATATTATACAGGGTTTTTATAGGGCAGCACTTACAATATAAAGGGAGACAATACAGCAACAATACAATTCAATACAAGAGGGTTAGGAGGGCCCTGCTCCTGCGAGCTTACAATCTAATAGGGAGAGGCTGGAATAACAAAAGGTAGTAACTGTGAGGGATGAACTGTTGAGGGAAATAGAAGATTCGGTTGTTAGCTGAAGGCAGGATGGGCCTCACTGAAGAAATTAGTTTTTCAGGGACTGACAAAAAGTGGACAGAGTAGGAGATAACCAGGCAGATAGTGAGTTCCAGAGGATGGGAGAGGCTCTGGAGAAGTCATGGAGAAGAGCATGGAAGGACTTTTTGGATAGAGTGGAGAGGGGTGAGTACTTGCCAGGATTATATTGCTGTCTGAGACTCCATTAAGGAGATTTTAAGGAGTAGAGGAGTAGCTAGGACAGGAAGAACAAGGACAGTTATAAAAAGCACACAGAGGTTCAAACTCATCCCCACTCTACTTAATAAAAGTGTATAGTTGGTTCTCTCCTCATACTCATTGCAAAGATTTCACATCGCTTCCTCTCCCCTTGCAAGGGTGGAGAGAGCAAGGTCAAGTGATAAGAATGGGGGGCACTAGAGTTGTAGGGAAGGGGCTCAGGGTAGGTGGGGGTGGCAGAATGGTTAGAGCAGAAATAGGTAGATAGGTGGGTGGGCATGTTGTGATAGGGCAGAGTTTTGAAAAATGAAAGGGACAAGCAGAGGGTTGGGGTGTGGTAAAAGGGGGTCTCAGAGTGATCTTAGTATGGGTTTGTTGGACACACAAGAGTTGCTTTTCTCCAATGGAAATATCCTTCGCCTGCATGGCAGTGGGCAGTCTGTACTGCCACTAACACATATGCGTGGGAAATCTCCACCATATTGCGACGTAAAAACGATGGTGGAGATATATTGTGCACGCGCATTAGTGGTCAATCTGTACTGCAATGACAACACAGATGCAGAATATCGGCACTTTTTTTATACCAAAATATGGTGGAGAGACCCCCACGCATAGTTGGTAGACTGGTGATTAACACACATGTGCAGATAATCACCACCATATTGCTGCTAGCCCTTTGGCAGCATGTTGGTGAAGCTTTATCCTGCGCTCCCAATTTTGAATGCACATGTGTTAGCAGATTTGCAATTCTACTTTGCAGACATGGAGAAATGCTATACAGAAAAGTGATAAACAGGACACTATATGGAAGATATACATGTGCATGGTGAAGTCTACTAGAAATGTAAACGTCATGTTATGTGTTATATTGATAGATGGAACCCTGACACCATCCTGAGAAAATCCAATGGGGAAATGTATTCTTTGAAGATTGCCCTTTGTAAGTAAAACTTTAAGGCTGGGTATACACCTAATACTTATGTGGCTCCCAGCAGGGGTCCTGTGCGTCTCCATTCACCATTTTAGGTCCAATTTCAGCCCAAATTTTTGGCTGTATAGGGCCTGAAACGGACCAAAATACGCACAGGGCTCCTGTGCAAATTCTCACTGGAGCAGCAGCGGAGATGTGTGAAACGGCTCCATAGAGAGCTGGACAAAATCTCCTATTGCGAATCTGCAATGGTGTGAAACCAGCCTTAATTCAAACTAAGCAAACATTATACAGTATATCTATTCCCATATAATCTAGCGATTATTCTGTATGTTTATTATGAATTTGAATTATAATTTTCAAACTAAAACTAAGAGGGGAAAAAAAACAAAATTTTATTTTCTGTATTCATCTCAAAATAGAACTAAAGGATATATATATATATATATATATATATATATATATATATATATATATATATATATATATATATATATAATTCACAGTTTGAGCCTGCTGCACCAAAAGAGTCTTATATTATCTGCTCTGCTACAAGCTATACAGTTACCTAGGTCTGGCATTTTTTGCATTACAAGCATGAATCTAGTGTAAGTAGTATCATTCCATACATAGTGTGCATATAAAAAAAAAAAACCTGCAGGTGTTTCAAAGCAAAGAGTAATGTACCATATTTATTGGCGTATAACACGTGCCGGCGTATAACACGCACCCCAAGTTTAGGAGGGCATTTTAAGGAATAAAACTTTTAGGAGGGAAGTTTAAGGAAAAAAAACTTATTTAAATGTCCAACAATGCAGCCTTATCAGTTTTCATCTGCAGCCTTGTCCATCATTGCAGAATGATCAGTGCCATTTGCAGCCTTGCCCATTGTCATATGCAGCCTTGCCCAGTGCCGTTTGCAGCCTTGCCCAGTGCCATTTGCAGCATGTAGTTGTTTTAAATTTGCTGCCGCCGAGATAGACAGAGCCTGTGTACTCGGCTCCTCTCGCAGTCCCGCCCAGCTCCTATGATGAACATAACACAGGTCCAAAAAGACCAAAATATTCCCCTAGAGCGGGACTTTTGAGGCACTACCATCAATGATGTAATGTAAGTAAAAAAATATATAATTTTATTACAAAATTCAAAAGTACAACAAAAAATATATATACAAAAATACAAATCAAACACAAACAATATATACAATGGGATACATCAAAAAGCAAGGACATGTAATGTGGACACAACTGCATCACATTGCGAGGAAAACCAAAATTGGAAATGTAATAAGTCTCACTGAACCGACGCGTTTCGGGGGAATCCTTCATCAGGGTTCATTAAGTGAGAGTTACCATCTAAGAAATTACAAAATTAAAAAGAAACATTAACATCACACACAAAAAACAGATAACATTCCCCCCACATCCAGTGAAGGTATGTGTGAGAGTCATACTCACTTCCAAAATACATGTGCTATAGAAGTATCCAAGGCATAAAATCAGCTTCACAACGGTCTCCCAGGCCATGTGCATACAAAGATCAGCTGTTGGGAGGTGGGAGGAATTAACATAGGGGATGGATCTTGGCTTCAGCTGTTCGGCATTGTAATCAGCCGACAGCGTGAGGTGTGTGTTATAAATACCGAGTTCATTCACTCTGATCTTGTAATCGGAGGAGGATGCCTCGTTGATACTATGCTGTTGGACTGATTATACAGGTAACCTCAGCAACTTGGATTGCTGTTATCTCCACTTTTTTGCATACCTTAAGTGGTGTCTGGCTTTTACCATTTAAATATGTTTACCCATATTAGAACCTTGTTTCCCTCTCTCTCCTTTACTATCTGCAGCTTTATGGTTGTCAGCCCGGACCCCGAATCCTCCTCCTTCCCCCTACATCACAACCTGTAGGTCTCCCCCGTTTGGATCTAGCTTACAGGTATGTTTCCTGTTGCTAGTCCCCACATCTATGTGTTCATGTTTTTTACACACCCTGGGATTTGATATATTTTCAATCCCAGGAGATATGATTGTCTATATTGATTATCAAAATCCTCATTATTTATGGGGTCTTGCCCTTGTTTTCGGGTCCGGTTAATTTTTGGACCCCAGCCCGCGCACAAACGCTGCGCCAAATCTTAGGCGCGGCGGTTTTCAGCACCCATTGGGATTGCATTATATGCACCAGTCATTACAATTTCACTCTACATGGTCCGCGATCTGGCTCTCTTTGTATGCACATGGCCTGGGAGACCGTTGTGAAGCTGATTTTATGCCTTGGCTACTTCTATAGCACATGTATTTTGGAAGTGAGTATGACTCTCACACACACCTTCACTGGATGTGGGGGGAATGTTATCTGTTTTTTGTGTGTGATGTTAATGTTTCTTTTTAATTTTGTAATTTCTTAAATGGTAACTCTCACTTAATGAACCCTGATGAAGGATTCCCCCGAAACGCGTCGGTTCAGTGAGACTTATTACATTTCCAATTTTGGTTTTCCTCGCAATGTGATGCAGTTGTGTCCACATTACATGTCCTTGCTTTTTGATGTATCCCATTGTATATATTGTTTGTGTTTGATTTGTATTTTTGTATATATATTTTTTGTTGTACTTTTGAATTTTGTAATAAAATTTTATATTTTTTTACTTACATTGCATCATTGATGATAGTGCCTCAAAAGTCCCGCTCTGGGGGAATGTTTTGGTCTTTTTGGAATGTGGCACACCCTCTGCTTAGTACTACTCCCTGTCAGAGACCTCTTTTTCTAACACAGGTCCAATGGCGGGACTGGGTGGGACTGCGAGCCGAGCCGAGTACACAGTACACTCGGCTCGGTCTTTTCCGGCAGGGCTTGCTCCTCATCCTCTCAGAGACAGCAGGGAGGCGGGACAGTGTGACTGCGAGCGGAGCCGAGCACTCGGCTCGGTCTTTTTCGGCGGCGCTCTTTTTTTTTTGGGCAGTGCTCACTCTTTTTCGGCGGCCCTCACTCTTTTTCGGCTCACAGACAGTGGGGATCGGCGTATAACACGCACCCACGATTTTCCCCTGATTTTAAGGGGAAAAAGTGCGTGTTATACGCCGATAAATACGGTATATATATAGGCTTTGGAAAAAGTTTCTTATGGCTAGGGAGAACAGATGATTACAAAAACAAATAGTTTTCTTTTTCTTTTGGAGTAAAGATGGTTCACACTGGAAGCAGTCTCTAGCGTCCCTCTGAAACCTGCAGTGGATTTCAAAGTTGGAGTAAACTCCCATCTCTGACTTTTACCTATAGGTAAACCTATAATAAGGCCTACCTATAGGTACTGTAAATATCTCCTAAGTCTACCTCTTGGGAGATATTTACTGTAGATGCAACCGGTAACGTCACAGGCGCTCTGAATGAACAGCCACCCGGACACAGTGCAGCGGCTTCAAAGCATTTAGGAGACAATACTGTCTTTTTTTCTGTGCTTTTACTGAACAGGAATTTTACCATTGAAATATTGCACTGCAACCACTAGCCAAGTATTTGGCTCAGGCTGTGCCACAAATTCATTGACATGAGTGAGTGAGTTTGACAGGCAAAACCAAACAAAGATACAGTTTCTGCAGGTGCAAAGCAAAATATCATGACGGTGGCATGTAAATGATCTCCATTGGCTGCAATGTTAGAGTTTTGGTGGACAGTAAAAATGAGGCCAATGTGCGAACAAGGCCTAAAGATCATCTTGAGATGCAGCAATTATCGCCAATTCAGTACTTCTGTGTTGCTGTCTCTTCAGATAACCCAGAGTGCTTTGGGAATCTTTTGCTATCTATTTTTTGTTTACTTGTGTCACAACAATGGTATAAATATAGTTAAAAACACATTTAAAACAGTTTAAAACATGCAAAATTAAACAAACATAGAAATGACCCAAAGCATTTTTTCAAATGGGTAAATAGGTTTGTGTGCTGTTTGTATAATACATGCCACAGTGTGGCTGTCAATCCAGGGGGTGTGCAGTTACTGTCAATAAGATGAATTATGCAGTGTGGTTGTCAGTACAATGCGTGTGGAGTCGGTGAGAGGCGTTGACTCCAAGGGGTTGAGTGTAGTGTGATTTTCCATGGTGGGGGTTGAGTAGTGCACTGTGAATAGTGGTTGTCAGTCTGGGGGGGGCAAGGGGGGTGTACAGTGTGGCTGTCAGTCCACGGGACGTACAGTGGGTCAGCCTGGGAAGGCGTGTGCGGTATGGTTGTCGATCGGGGGGGCAAGAGGGATGTACAGTGTGGCTGTCTGTCCTGTCTGGGGGACAAAGGGGATTGGTAGTGTATGTGTATAAAGACCATAATTTTTCACCAATTCCGTACATCTGAATTTCTTGGGTGATGAAGTTTGTATTAGCAGTTTGTGTGACTGAAAACCTGTAGAATATTATATTTTAAATTAATGTCTTCCCACCCGGGCTATAGCCAAAAGACGGCTTCAACGCGGGCTCTCATTGCGGGGAGGGTGTCTATGAACTTCCTTCGGTGATTGCGCGGGACACATTGGCAAGGATCTGTGTTTGCTGTGTCCTTAGGACACAGCTGATCACAGATCAGGGTAAAGAGCCAATCACAGTGCCCTGATTATCAGTGTAGTGTAGATGTCCCCTGTATGGATTTGCCTGTTATCGGCGCCCCTCTCCTCACGCACTGTCAGCACGAAGAGATGATTTCCGATAACAAGCAACACTGTGTTTACACTGTGATCAGCTGTGATTGGACAATCCTTTTCAGAAACGGTGCTCTTATCGGCTATATTGGACAGTTCCACTGAGGAACTCATTCTCGCTGTCCTCACAGATGGTCAGATTTGGTGGGATTCAGACAGCTTGATAAATCCATACTTCATATCTAGATCTTGGTAGTGTAGAATATGATACCATGGCTTCTCCTCGCCCTGGAAACAACTGGTAGTTTCCCCCATTCAGGACATGTAACCATAACCTGCTGTGCTGCTTCCGGTTGATTTTGTTTTTAGAGATCTGTGAAGGAAGGAACATAATGTAAAAATGAAGAAACAATCTGTGTAATGACAAAAAAGATGTCATTGTAGAGATGGATGTGATTAACACTTTTGCTTTTTCTTCTTTTTAATCCACAGGTTTGCACAGTTCTTCTTCGTATAATTACATTTTCCTATGTCACCAATACGATTATATTCCCCATCTAGGTCACTCCCCCCCATATTTTGTGCAGGGAGTGTGGCCTTCATTCTGGGGGTGAAGTGTGTAAAATGGCTGGGTCCAAGATGCATGCAATGTGGATGTCAGTCCAGGGTCCAGGATGTGTGCAGTGTGGGTGTCAGCCCAGGGTGTGCAGTGTGGGTGTCAGCCCAGGGTGTGCAGTGTGGGTGTCGGGTAGGGATGGGCCAAACACCCCCGGTTCGGTTCGCATCCAGATAATGTGAACGGACCGAAAGTTTGCGCGAACATTCAAACACCGTTAAAGTTATGGGACTCGAACGTGAGAAATCAAAAGTGCGCATTTTAAAGGCTAATATGCAAGTTATTGTCCTAAAAAGGGTTTGGGGATCCGGGTCCTGCCCTAGGGGACATGTATCAATGGAAAAGAAAGTTTTAAAAACTGAAAAAATAAAAGTGAAATATTCCTTTAAATATCGTACCTGGGGGTTGTTAATAGTATGCCTGTAAAGTGGCGCGTGTTTCCTGTGCTTAGAACAGTCCCTGCACAAAATGACATTTCTAAAGGAATAAAAGTAATTTAAAACTGCTTGAGGCTTTAATGTAATGTCGGGTCCCGGCAATATGGATGAAAATCAGTGAGAGAAACGGCATGAGTACCCCCCCAGCCCATTACCAGGACCTTTGGGTCTTGTATAGATATTAAGGGGAACCCTGCACCAAAATTAAAAAAAGAAAAGGCATTGGGCCCCCAGGCCCTATATACTCTGAACAGCAGTATACAGGCGGTGAAAACAAGACAGGGACTGTAGGTTTGTTCTTATGTAGAATCTGTTTGTAATTTGGAACAGGTACATTTTGTAAGTGTAGCTCCAGCCAAGAAATCTATTTTAAAGCTTTTTGGAAAACATAGGGAAGGGTTATCACTCCTGTAACATTTGTTTTGCTGTCTGTGCCCCTGTTCAGAAGATTTCATACTATACTATATACTATACGATCTGCCCTATACACTCTGTGGAAAATTGGGCCTTAGGTGTTGGTGGTACCAGAACACTGTAAGCCTGTACAGTTACTCTTGCTGGGCACTGGAATGGGCCTTGCTGTGAAATTTTATATCAAGAATTGTAATTACATGCCCCTGTTAAACAGGGTGTCATGGTTATGCAATAGAGTTTTCGGTCAGCTTACCTGTCTCCATGTGTTCATCTCTAAAGACCAGCTGTCTCTCACCTGACTGGTTTTATAACCTCTCCTCTAAGCATGGCCCCACCCCAGCCCCTATCAGGGAACCCTATATTAACCTGTGCACTGCAAGCCAGCAGTGCTGATCAACCATTGCGTGTTAGATTTCGTGTGTACTTGCTGTGATTCCTACGTCTGATTCCAGTTACCGACTTGTTCTTAACTATTCCTGTCTGCTTGTGACCCTGACCTTTGGCGTGTCCCCGACCATCCCTGTTTGCCTGTGACCCTGAACCGTGGCGTGAACTCTGTTGTCCTTGTCTGCTTGTGGCCCAGGACCTTGGCTTGTCCCTTACTTTCCTTGTTGTTCCAGCCTGCTGCCTCCTTCCTCTTCTCCTGTAGTCTACCGTGAGCGTGAGCTGTGAGACCCTGGGGGCCGCGACCTGGAGCCAGACTGCAGTGCAGTCCATCCTCACCACTGGAGGCTCTGGTGAACACCTGCTGGCTCTTAGATTCCACGCCCTGGGGAATCTATGCTCTAGCTCCCAGTGGGATCTGTGTCAGTGATCCAGTAGACCTGCTTCCTGAACCTCCCAGGGTTCAGTCCGCAGCAGTCAGTCCTAAGGTCCACTACCTTGTGGTGCACTTCTGACTCCTACAGAGTGCATCTGTCACCTAGCCTCGAGGTGACCTGACACAGGGGCAGAAAAATTGGGCCTTAGGCGGTGGTGGCACAACACTGTAAAGCCTCACAGATACTTTTGTTGAGCGCAGGAACCGGCGCTGCTGTGAAATATCAGATCAAAAATTGTAATTACACGCCCCTGTTAAACAGGGGCAGAAAAATTGGGCCTTAGGCAGTGGTGGTGGTGCCACAACACTGCAACCCCTCACAGATACTCTTGTTGAGCGCAGGAACGGGCCCTGCTGTGAAATATTATATCAATAATTGTAATTACATGCCCCTGTTGAACAGGGGCAGAAAAATTGGGCCTTTGGTGTTGGTGTGGTGGTGGTGCCACAACACTGTATGCTCTCACAGATACTCTTGTTGAGCGCAGGAACGAGCCCAGCTGTTAAATATTTGATCAAAAATTGTAATTACACGCCCCTGTTAAACAGGGGCAGAAAAATTGGGCCTTAGGCAGTGGTGGTGGTGCCACAACACTGAAACCCCTCAAAGATACTCTTTTTATGCGCAGGAACGAGCCCTGCTGCAAAATATGACAGTAAAAATTGTAATTACATCCCCTTGTTAAACACAGGGGGAAAAATTGGGCCTTAGGCAGTGGTGGTGGTGGCAAAACACTGCAACCCCTCACAGATATTCTTTTTATGCGCAGGAACGAGCCCTGCTGTAAAATATGACAGTAAAAATTGTAATTACATCCCCTTGTTAAACACAGGAGGAAAAATTGGGCCTTAGGCAGTGGTGGTGGTGCCACCACATTGCAACTCCTCACAGATACTCTTGTTAAGCGCAGGAACAAGCCCTGCTGCAAAATATTACAGCAAAAATTGTAATTACATGCCCCTGTTAAACAGGGGCAGAAAAATTGGGCCTTAGCCACTGGCGGTGGTGCCCAGAACCAAAAAATGTTCTTAGAAGTTATCAACATGAACATTGAGGAGGAATAGGAAAGAGACTCAGCATAACAGGATAGTCACTCAGCATCAGCATAGGCAGTCTTCAAGGGATCCCACATTCATAAAAAATTAGTCAGTTACATCAGCATCAGGTGCTTGGTAGCTGGTGATCCAAGACTGATTCATTTTTATGAAGGTGAGCCTCTCAACCAAGTCGGTGGAAAGGCGCACTCTGTGATCGGTTACAAAGCCTACAGCGGCACTGAATGTGCGTTCCGAAAGAAAGCTGGATGCAGGACAGGCCAGTAGCTCAATTGCATACTGTGCAAGCTCTGGCCAGTGATCCATCTCCAAGACCCAGTAACCCAGTGGATTTTCGGTTGGAAAGGTCTCCAAGTCTGATCTTGCCCCTAAGTATTTCTGCACAATGTACAACAGCCACTGGCAATGGTTGCTGGAACCAATCAGACCTTGGGGGTGCAGACTAAAAAATTGTCTGAACACATCGGTCAGACAGCCATCTTCTCCATCGCTCCTTCTGTGACTGACCGAAGCCTCAGCAACATGTTGTCCAGGAGGACCAGGAAATTGTAACCTCCCAGGCTCTGGAAAGGCACTGCACAAACCTTTCCGCAAGGCATCCCGAAGATGTTTCATCTTCTGCTCCCTCTGCGACGGCTGGATAAGTTCCGCCACCTTACCCGTGTAATGTGAATCAAGAAGGGTTGCCAGCCAGTACTGATCCCTCTCCTTGATACCACAAATCCAAGGGTCCTTTCGCAGGCTTTGCAGGATCAGGGAGGCCATGCAGCGTAGGTTTGCTGAGGCATTCGGTCCAGAGTCCTCTGGGTCACTAAGGACGACCTGATCCGCAGCCACCTCCTGCCAGCCACGTACAAGTCCATGGGTTTCTGGGGCCTGAAAACGATCCCTTGAAGACTGCTGCTGATGCTGAGTGCCAGGCTCCACCTTCATGCTGACACAATCCTCCTCCTCCTCTTCCTGTGTGATAGGCAGGCCTGCAGGAATACTGTCTGGATAAAGGGGGCCTTGAGAGTTAAGGAAGTCCTCCTCTTCCTCCCTCTGTTCTGCCTCAAGTGCCCTGTCTATTATTCCACGCAGCGTGTGCTCCAACAGGTAGACAAGAGGGACAGTATCACTGATGCATGCACTGTCACTGCTCACCATCCTTGTGGCCTCCTCAAATGGTGACAGGGTAGTGCATGCATCCTTGATCATGAGCCACTGGCGTGGCGAAAAAAAGCCAATCTCCCTTGACCCTGTCCTGGTGCCATACTCGTACAGGTAGTCATTGATGGCCCTCTGCTGCATGTGCAGCCGCTGCAGCATTGCCAAAGTTGTGTTCCACCTGGTGGGCATGTCACAGATGAGGCGGTTCTTGGGCAGGTTGCATTCCTTTTGGAGGTCAGCTATCCGAGCACTGGCATTATATGACCGGTGGAAATGCCCACAGACTTTCCTGGCCTGCCTCAGGAGATCCGGGTACCTTCACAAGAACCGCTGTACCACCAAATTAAGGATGTGAGCCAAACAGGGAACATGGGTGAAGTGTCCCTGTCGGAGGGCGGAGAAGGGTTGGTGACATTGTTGCAAACCACCATTCCTGGCTGAAGCAGGCGTGGCATCAACCACCTCTGAGCCTGCCCCTGCAGAGCTGCCAGAATCTCTTCTCCAGTGTGGCTTCTGTCTCCTAAGCAGACCAACTCAAGCACCGCATGGCATCTTTTTGCCTGAGTGCTTGCGTAGCCCCTAGAACGCCTACAGAGCACCGCTGATTCCGAGGACAAATCTGCACAGAAAGAGGCCATAGAGGAAAAAGAAGAGGAGGGGGTGGAGGAGAGAGGTGTGGCAGAATCACCACTACCAGCATTTTGGAGGCGTGGTGGTGGAACAAGCTCCAACAATACTGCACCCTTTCCTGCATCCTTCCCAGCTGCTAGCAGGGTTACCCAGTGCACCATGAAAGAAAGGTAACATCCCTGTCCATGTCTGCTGGACCATGAGTCAGCGGTAATATGCACCTTACCACTGATCGCCCTGTCCAATGAGGCCAAGACATTGCCTTCCACATGTCAGTAGAGAGCCGGAATGGCCTTCCAAGAAAAAAATTGGCGTTTGGGAACCTGCCACTGAGGTACCGCACATTCCACAAATTCTCGAAAGGGGGCAGAGTCTACCAGCTGAAAAGGCAGCAGTTGGAGTGCTAGCAGTTTAGACAAACTAGCATTCAGCCGCTGAACATGTGGATGGCTGGGACCAAATTTCTTTTGCCAGTTTAGCAACTGGGGTAGGGAAATTTGCCTGGTACAATTGGATGTTGGTGTACCGCTAGCAGATTGCCCGCAAGTGCTTGGGACACCTAATTCTACACCTTCATTCCTCTCAGTGCAGGTCCCTGAAAGGACTGAAGTTATAGTGGGGTTGGAGATCCCAACTGATGAGGAGCAAGGAGAGGTTAGCCTTGTTCTTTGGTATGGGTCTTTTAAGTACTGTTGCCAACGAACAGCATGGGAGCTCAACATATGTCTGGTCAGGCATGTGGTGCCCAAGCGGCTGTTGTTTTGGCCACGCTTGATACGCTTCAGACATATGTTGCACACATCTGCTGCACACATCTCAAAAAAGGCCCAAACTAAAGAACTTTGGAAAAACGTGCGGAGTCAGCAGCGCCCTGCTCATACGGAGCTCTGCAGTGTGATGCAGTGGGTTGCCTGCCCTTAAGCTGGCCCCTGGAGGGCATCCTGCCTCATTGGAGATGTGCCTCCTCCTCCTCCTCTCTTCTATCTGCCACCCACATAGAGTCAGTGACCTCATCATCCCCTCCCTCCTCACTACTGGAGCAAACCTGGCAGTATGCTGCAGCTGGGGGAACATGACTGCCAGTTTCTTGTCCTTCTTGGGCACCCCCTCTCTCTGGACTCACGTTACTGCCTTCATCCTCAACCTGGGTACCATCATCAGAGCCTTCAAAATGCTGTGCATCCTCAAGCAGCATGTACCCTACACTGTGGTCGAAAAGTTCGGGGGACTCCTCAGGGCATGATGGTGGGGCTAGGGAAGGAGTGACTGATGACATCGAGCCGATAGAAGAGGCTGCATTGGCAGACAAAGTACCCTAAGCCTGGGTGACAGAGGATGAGGAGGATGAGGACGGCTTGGTCATCCACTCTACCAACTCTTCTGCATGTTGTGGCTCAACACGGCCAGCTGCCGAAAAAAAGGACAAGCGTGCCCCACGGCCATGTGCTGAGGATGCATCGTGTCCACGACCAGCACTGTTTGCTGTAGACACAGAGCCTGCTTGCCATTTTTTAGAGGCCTGTCTGCCTCTCCTTGGTGGCCTTTCAGACATATTGTACAATTAGATTAGCAAAACAAGGCTTGAAGTTTACTAAAAACAGTACACGAGGAATGGCCTACAGTCAGCTTGGCTAGACTATATATATATATATATATATATATATATATATATATATATATACACACACACAAGCCTGTGTATATATATATATATATATATATATATATATATATATATATATATATTAAATGAACTGCAGCTCACTGAGTCACCTGCCTGAAAGTGTCTTTGAACACGTACTCCAGGAATGGCCTACTGTCAGGTATGGGCTTGGCTGGACTACAATGCAGTGGATATATATTTTATGAACTGCACGTCACTGAGTCACCTGCCTAAAAGTGTCTTTGAACACACACTCCAGGAATGGCCTACTGTCAGGTATGGGCTTGGCTGGACTACAATGCAGTGGATATATATTTTATGAACTGCACGTCACTGAGTCACCTGCCTGAAAGTGTCTTTGAACACGCACTCCAGGAATGGCCTACTGTCAGGTATAGGCTTGGCTAGACTATATATACAAGCCTGCATATATATATATATATTAAATGAACTGCAGCTCAACGAGTCACCTGCCCGAAAGTGTCTTTGAACACGCACTCCAGGAATGGCCTACTGTCAGGTATAGGCTTGGCTAGACTATATATACAAGCCTGCATATATATATATATTAAATGAACTGCAGCTCAACGAGTCACCTGCCTGAAAGTGTCTTTGAACATGTACTCCAGGAATGGCCTACTGTCAGGTATAGGCTTGGCTAGACTATATATACAAGCCTGTATATATATATATATATATATATATATATATATATATATATATATACTAAATGAACTGCAGCTCAACGAGTCACCTGCCTGAAAGTGTCTTTGAACATGTACTCCAGGAATGGCCTACAGTCAGGTATAGGCTTGGCTAGACTATATATATATATATATATTATATATATATATGCCTGTGTATATGTGTGTGTATATATCTATATCTGTATATATATATATATATATATATATATATATATATATATATATATATATATATATATATATATGAAATACACTGCAGCTAACTGAATCAACTGGCTGCCTGAAGTATATTAGAAATAGAAACAGTACAGCAGGAACGGTTTGCAGTGAGATCTAGCTAAACTGGATACAGTGGATATATATATATATATATATATATATATATATATATATATATATATATATCTATATATCTATATATAGCAGTCTGACTGTATATATAGATATATATATATATATATCTATATATATAGATATATATATAGATATATATATCTATATATATAGATATATATATATGAAATACACTGCAGCTAACTGAATCAACTGCCTGCCTGAAGTAGATTAGAGATAGTACAGCAGGAACGGTCTGCAGTGAGATCTAGCTAAACTGGATCAACTGCCTGCCTGAAGTAGATTAGAAACTACAGGATGAACAGTCTGCAGTGAGTTCTAGTTAAACTGGATCAACTGCCTGCCTGAAGTAGATTAGAAACAGTACAGCAGGAACAGTCTGCAGTGAGATCTAGCTAAACTGGATCAACTGCCTGCCTGAAGTAGATTGGAAATAGTACAGCAGGAACGGTCTGCAGTGAGATCTAGCTAAACAGGATCAACTGCCTGCCTGAAGTAGATTAGAAATAGTACAACAGGAACGGTCTGCAGTGAGATCTAGCTATCTGAATAAACTGCCTGCTCAAAGTAAATGAAATGACACTCTCTCTCTCTATCACACCAGCAACACACTACACAGGGCCGATGTGCAGGTGGCCTTATATAGTGTGGGGCGTGTACTTAACCCCCTGAGCCATAATTGGCCAAAAGCACCCTGCCTTTGGCCAATTATGGCTCTGTTTGCTTACGGCGCTGTGATTGGCCAAAGCATGTGGGTCATAGTGCATGCTTGGCCAATCATCAGCCAGCAAACCACTAAAATGACGCAGGGCATTATGGGCCGTGACGCGCCGCTCGAATGTGGCACGGACGGCCCATAATGTTCGATCTTTGGCGAACGATTGAACAGTCAGCCCATCCCTAGTGTCAGGTCATGGTGTGCAGTGTGGGTGTCAGCCCAGAGTGCGTAGTGTGGGTGTCAGGTCAGGGTGTGTAGTGTGAGGTCAGGGTGCACTGTGTAGTGTGAGTGTCAGGTCAGGGTATGTAGTGTGGGTGTCAGGTCAGGGTATGCAGTGTTGGTGTCAGGTCAGGGTATGCAGTGTGGGTGTCAGGTCAGGGTGTGCAGTGTGGGTGTCAGGTCAGGGTGTGCAGTGTGAGCATCAGGTCAGGGTGTGCAGTGTGTGTGTTAGGTCATGGTGTGCAGTGTGAGCATCAGGTCAGGGTGTGCAGTGAGAGCGTCAGGTCAGGGTGTGCAGTGTGAGTGTCAGGTCAGGGTGCACTGTGTCTTTCCATTTATGTCCGGTTTGATGCATTTGAGCGGTTCTCTGTTACTGATCTAGTCCTGGGAGAGAGGAACTTAGAGGAAGTACCCACTAGGCTCTGCACATACTGGAATCCACCGGAAGGAACGCGTAGGGGACCCCTTTCTTTGAGTGATCATCTACCCCCTATTTTACTCTGAATGCTGCTTACCTTACAGCAGTAAGGTAAGAAGATAGCACACCTGTGGGTGTCATTTACACCGAAGATTCACAGCACTGAAGTCACAGCGCCACCTATTGATGCTAGATAGCACCTTTCGCTCTGCACTCTGCACTTTTTTGTGGTTGGAAGATCTTATTTCTTCCAGATTGTGATTTATCTGCACCATTTGCACTTCCATTATTCACATGGACTATTTTTGAATTGTTTTCATTTATCTATGCATTGTGTACTTTTACACATCAGCACCTGAAAGTTTCATATTTTTCCATATTTATTCACTACAGTCACTTTATCTGCATTTGTTTGCACTTATATTGATCACCTTTGAATTGTTTTTACTGTTCATTTATGCACTGTGTACTTTTACACATTATTATCTGAAGGTTTATTATTTGTATTTGATATTAAGTCACAGATTAGCATTGTATTCATTTTATTTACGTTGGAGCGCAACACCATCTATTGATTTTTTTTTTATACTCTGCTGTGGGTAGTGTTTGAACCCTCACGGTGGCTGCTGAACCATAGATCACCTTACATCAGATCCCATAGTAGCGTGGGAATACCCACTTTTCCAATAACCCTTAATAGCACTCCCACACACTGAAAAACACAGTGCGGTCTCCTGAACGTTTAAAAAAAAAAAGGGGTGCAGGGAACTTCTTTTTTATTCATAGAAGCTATACTACTAAAAATTCTGAGACCCGCCTCCCACACATGAAAGCCAGCAAGATGCTGTGGCCGCATATACTGAACGTGGTGGTGCAGAAGGCCTCAGCCACGGCTTCTCTGTCCCTCCTCCTCTCCTGGTGTCCTGGTTGCCAGCTCTTGTTACCAGCTCTTCTGAAGACAGGTGGCCCCGGCCCATCGGGCAAATGCCCAGCGTGCCCTATGTCCAGTTTTTGCTGAAAAAAAAAGTACTGCACACTGTACTTTTTTCAGCAAGGTGGTGTGAACAGGATGGTGGGGCATTTTACCTCATTTATGTACTGTACTGGGACTGCACTGGGCAAGTCTGCCCATTGCAGCTAATACATTTGGTGCAAACAGGTCCTTCTTCTACAGTAATACTTACAGGTCTCTTCTCTACACCCATCCTGTGGCTATATATTGAAGGAGAAGTATCACCATAATGAGCTCATCTCTATGCCCTCTCCTCCTATCAGCACACTCCTTGTCACCACATGAACTGATTGGTTCCTGATATTACTAATCTTTGCTGTGCAGAGACTGCAAGAGGTTGATACCAGGCCACTTGCAGGTACTACTGCCCCCAAATAAAATAAATGTAATGATGTATTAATGAATACAAAGTTGTATTGATTTTGTTGTTTATATCTGAATTGAGTTCAGCTTTAAATAAAAGGCAACTTACCTGTTATAAATAGTGGTTCGGTGATTCTCTCTATAGGACATTCCAGACTGTGGTGACCCACTTTACACATGAACATAACCCCATGGTGAGAGGAGGATGGGATGAATTGTACGGAGGTGGTACAGGAGTATCCAGAATCAGAGTATTGTGGTGGTGAAATTGTTATGGTGTAGGCTTTCCTCTGTTTCACCTCTATATATTCCTCCTGATTCTTCTCCTTCACAAACCACTTCAGAGTCAGTATACTGGGGAAGTACTTAGATATATCACACTCCACCTTCACCGATTGGCCTATTAATAGAACTGGATGGGAGATTTCTGTCACTTCAGGATGCCATGGAAAATCTGAAAACGAAAGACCCAGAAAATAATCAAATAATTAGGCTACATACCACCAAATACCCAAATTCAAACTTACCCTGGAAGACAATGTAGCACTACCCCAACTGGGTTCCCCACTCCTCCACAGCAAGGCAACAAGCATTTCTGCACTTTCATCTGGACACAAGGAACAGTCTTTGAGCTTCTTTTTAGTTGTTTATTAGAAGTAATAACTTAGATGGGTATTAGGAATTATGGGATGCCCAACTTGGTTGCAACAAAACCAGGGACAACTTCCTCCCTAAGTACAAGCTCCAGAACTGTTCTCCTCCTAAATACTGACTGTCAATAATGATGATCAAAGATGCAAAAGCTCCTTAAGGACTAGGAACTCTCATGCCGCGTACACACGAGCGGACTTTACAGCAGACTTTGCCCGGCGGACGGGATTTGGTCGGACAATTCGATCGTGTGTGGGCTCCAGCGGACTTTGTTTTCTCAAAAGTTGGACGGACTTAGATTTGAAACATGTTTTAAATTAATCCGTCAAAATCGAGTCCGGTCAAAAAATCAGCCATCTGTATGCTAGTTCGACGGACAAAAAGCCACGCTAGGGCAGCTATTGGCTACTGGCTATGAACTTCCTTGTTTTAGTCCGGTCGTACGTCATCACGTACGAATTCGACGGACTTTGGTGGATTGTGTGTAGGCAAGTCCGTTCAAGACAGAAAGTCCGTCGTAAAGTACGTCGAAAAGTCCGCCGGGCAAAGTCTGCCGTAAAGTCCGCTCGTGTGTACGCGGCATTAGTCTCTTTAAAAGTAGCACAAAGTGTTGTAGGCTGCATAATGAAGTATCTCCAACTCCACTGTAGACACTGATCCATGCTCTACTGCCTACAGGAACTACCAGCCCACCCATCTGCTCCGAAAATCTCCCGGGGCAAGGGAAAGGAAAGATTAAACACAACCCTATCTTCCAGAAAAGATTGCTACATGTGGCAGTCTCTCCCCTTGTAAGTTCCTTAGTGTGCTGATGTACTTACAATGTCCTCTTTGCACCTGCTGCTTCTTACCCTGTTTCCCCGAAAATAAGACCTAGCGTGATTGTCGGTGATGGCTGCAATATAAGCCCTACCCCCCAAATAAGCCCTACTCTATTTCCCTGAAAATAAGCCCTACCCTGAAAATAAGACCTACAAGGACTTTAACTAGGACTTATTTGGGGGGTAGGGCTTATATTGCAGCCGTCACTGACAATCACGCTAGGTCTTATTTTCGGGGAAACAGGGTAGTTAACATTCCTTTCAAACCACAATGCTGTCAGGATCCTCCGAAGCCAGCACGAGGCAGAGCCCCCGAGATCAGAAGATCCCCTCTAAGGTCATTGAGTCTCTTCAGCACTCCAATTGTCCACCCAACCCCTCTGCTGGCATGACTCATCCACATTTAAGGGCTGGCTCAGCCACCATGCCAGGCCTACTGCCTGGGGATTGGTTAAGTTCCCCAAAGTATGCAGATCAACCCTCCTGGCTTCCGCCCACTAACTTCTAGAAATTTCTCTAAACTCCTAGAACTAGGTGTAAGCCTTACCTGCAGTAAACTTGTGACCCAATTAAGACTCACAAGTTAATAAGGAACTGCAGTCTGCTCACATAATTTGTAATAAAAACAGCTTTGCCATTCTGAAGCTTCCCTCCAACCACTTTGCATTTTATTTTATATATACTGTGATTCTGTACTTGCCAAATAAGCTGCAGAAATCTCCCTCCACTCAGTTTTTTCACCTTAATGCATCCTCTGTGTGCGAATGGGGCAATATTGAATGTTCTCTGCACATCGAATGTGTTAATGAGTAAAATCCCATATTATGGCCACTAGGGGGACCTGAACAGCATACTTTTTTCTATGATAGAGTATGATAATGGACCAAGTAAAACCCTGCAAAGTGATGTACTAGGATTACCTGGTGCAAAGGCAAACAATACCCCGGACTAGTAGGTCAAGGGTGTGGGGTCAGCAAAAAACAAAAACAAAACACAAAAACCTCATCCAATGTTCAAGTGGAGTTTTCAGAGTCCATATGACACTTTTTACAGCATCACACTTTTTCTAATGTTAGCAATCTCTCTTCCAAATGAGATCTGAAAACTTTCCCACAAAAAATCATGTAAATTAAAAAATAAAAAAACACAGGAGAAAAAGTGCCACTGTCTAAGTGTAGTATGTATGGAATATTGTAAACATATTGTTTACATATATATAAAATTCAATTCTGCGTTTACCCAAAATATAATGTAATTGGAGTGTGAGTGCTGCTACTCGAGAATCTAAATGCCAATTCAAACAATATATACAAAAATAAGTGCGCAATCACAAATTGTAACCAAGTTTAAAAAGGAAATAATCCACATGAAAATAAATAAGTGTCCACTATAGTGATTAATTGTGACTCCAGAAAAAAACAAATGTCCATAGGTACCTTAATATGGAATCTTGGAAACTTCAAGTTTTTATGCGGTGTGTACGATGTATAACAAGCAAAGGGGGTTATTTACAAAAGGCAAATCCACTTTGCACTACAAGTTCAAACTACAAGTGCAAAGTGCACTTGAAATTGCACTGAAAGCGCACTTGGAAGTGCAGTCGCTGTTAATCTGAGGGGTAGATCTGAAACGAGGGGAAGCTCTGCTGATTTTATTATCCAATCATCTGCAAGCTAAAATGCTGTTTTTTATTTTCCTTGCATGACCCCCTCAGATCTACAGTGATTGCACTTCCAAGTGCACTTTCAGTGCAATTTCAAGTGCACTTTGCACATGTAGTGCAAAGTGGATTTGCCTTTAGTAAATAACCCCCAAAGCCTCTTACCAGAAGAGATATCTTTTTTTTACCAAAGACATGTAGCAGAATACATTTAAGCATAAATATATGAAGACTTTTTTCTTTTATTGGATATGTTTTATAGAAGAAAGTGAAAGATGTTGTTTTTTTTTTTTTGTTCAAAATGTTCAGTCTTTTTCGTTTATATAATGAAAAATAAAAAACCCACTGGTGATAAAATATCAGTTAAAGTAGCGCAGTGCTGAATAGCAAAAAATGCTCTGGTCATGAAGGGGGTAAAACCTTCCAGCGCTTAAGTGGTTAAATTACCATGTATAAAAAGGAAACAAATGCACTCACATATAATCAAATCGAAAAGCTGCAGTAATAAAATTGTGCCAGCAGGTGTTGGGGTCCTGGGTCCCAATAGACAACAGCACTTCAGGTGTAGAATGCTGGTATGAGCCCCTCTAGTGGCCAGATGACACAGGCAACAACACAGGTACATAGTAATCAAGAAGAACCAGCTTGGATAAATTGTATAGGCACAAGAGGTCTCCACTAAGGACCACAGCGAAGCCACCAGCAGCCGTGATGACATCATACATAAAGGGAAGGCGGGTCATCCTGTTGAGTACTTATTGAAATGAAGTATCCAAGTACCGTATTTATCGGCGTATAACACGCACTTTTTTCCCCTTAAAATCAGGGGAAAGTTGCAGGTGCGTGTTATACGCCGATTACTGCCGATCCGGAGCTGTCACTTCTTCAAAATCGCGGACCGCGATTTGAAAATGGCGCCGCCGGCGCCGAAGTACACAGAGCCGGTCTTCGGCTCTTTCCGGCGGCTCTCGTTTACTTTCGGTTTCACTCGTAGCCCCGAGCGGAGCTATCCGAACCTACTCGGATAGCTCCGCTCGGGACTACGAGTGGAGCCGAAAGTAAACGAGAGCCGCCGGAAAGAGCCGAAGACCGGCTCTGTGAACTTCGGCGCCGGCGGCGCCATTTTCAAATCGCGGTCCGCGATTTTGAAGATGTGACAGCAGGGACAGGGGATCCCAGGCTGCACGGGGGGAAGGCTGCATGGGGGGAAGGCTGCACGGGGGGAAGGCTGCACGGGGGGAAGGCTGCACGGGGGGAAGGCTGCACTGGGGAAGGCTGCACGGGGAAGGCTGCACTGACAAGGCTGCACTAACATGGCTGCACTGACAAGGCTGCACTGGGGAAGGCTGCACTGGGGAAGGCTGCACTGGGGAAGGCTGCACTGGGGAAGGCTGCACTGAGGAAGGCTGCACTGACGAAGGCTGCACTGACAAGGCTGCACTGACATGGCTGCACTGACAAGGCTGCACTGGGGAAGGCTGCACTGACAAGGCTGCACTGACAAGGCTGCACTGACATGGCTGCACTGACAAGGCTGCACTGACATGGCTGCAATGAAGGGCATTTAAATGTAAGTTTTTTTCCCTTCAACTTCCCTCCTAAAAGTTTTTTTTCCTTAAAATTCCCTCCTAAATTGGGGTGCGTGTTATACGCCGGTGCGTGTTATACGCCGATAAATACGGTACTTATATATAAGGGCATTACTTTTTTTTCTTTTTTTGTTGATTTTCCATACATACTACACATAGAGAGTGGCCATAATGCAGTATTTTCCCCATTTACACATTCGATCTGTAGAGAATATAGCTTGAGAAGATGCAGTTTCGATGGATGAACAATTAAGCAACTTTTTTAGAAATAATCTATGTGATCTATGTAATATGTTGTTCTATTTTCCATTTTCTGTTTTAGCTAGTAAATATGGAGGTGTGTAAAATAAACATTTCCATTTTAACTTAATTTGTAACCACAGACCACTTTTTATGCTCCAAGAATTATAATTTCTGCACTACGCTTAAAGCCCAACTTCGCATTAAAAAAGAAAATGCAGCTCAGTGCGGATAACCATAAAAAAGTAGCAGTGGCTGCAATACTCACCTCCTCTTTAGCTTTTTCCCCTGCAGTAAGACTTCTCCGCCTCTTGATGTCACTAGTGTTTTAGGTTGAATGACACCCAGCATCATTCAATCCACTTCCTGTGAGACCAGGCTGTCATGGGCACACCTTCTGACACAAGCCTGGGCCCACAGTACTCCTGGATGTCATTTTATGAACACCATGCTATTCAGCGGTAAGAACCACCCACCCATGTGGAGGAAGAACTGGTCTGTGCTGGATTCATCTATTTCAAATTTTTGTTTGTTCTCCATAAAATTATGATGTGGTCTCCTTATTGGCTCTTGATGATACACCACTACCCTTGCAACAGAACATGGCAATACATTCGCAATGAGATAACTGAAATCACATAGCAGTATTTACCTGCATCTCTTATACACACTTTTCTGGACTCGGGATCAGTAATACTATCATGCTTCCAGGTCACTGTGATTGTAGGATCTGGATGTGTCATATGCTCCTGAGGAACTTTGCATTTACTTGTCACATTAAATGTTTCAGCATTGTTCTCATAATCATCCTCTTTTGTCAGTGATCGTCTACAACTGCAGCTCCATTCAATTTCTATGGATTTTGGATAAAATCTATGCAGATGGAGAATCAAGATGGCTTCTCTTCTATTTGTTAGAAACCACTGTATAGGATTCTGATATATTGGGCGAGCTAGACAAAAAACAAGTTTGTTACATATTATGAGTAATTTGTAGTTTCATGTATGGAGCTAAACATATTGGGAGTAAACATATATAATATATCAATTAGCAATGGCTTTGGAGATAATGGTGGAGGACAATTCTATTTGTAGTTGGCCCCTTTGAAGACATCCTAACAACACAGTATCTTGTTAACAGTCTAAAAATATAAGGTACCTTAAAAAATTATATTTTGTGAATTTTGTGAGGTTGTGAATTTAAAGCAGCCACTGTGTATCAAGACAGTCCAGGAAGGGTTGAAAGAACAATCAAAAATAAATAAAACACGGAGGTATCCACTGTCCACTAAAAGAGTCACTAGGGAATGTGCATCCGCCACCCAGAGGGGAAAGTAAACACGCTAACCCGAATGTGTGGACTCTACTGCCAGCGGCAAAGAGTCAAACATGCATAGAGTTTCCCCAGTTGAAGTCTTTGTGGACGAAACACATCGGGTCATTCTGAGACCTCTCCCTGTCCTTGCACTGTTTGGATTGCCATGTGATTACGCCTGTTTGTATTGATATGCCTATGACGTCAGACTTGATATAGGTTTTCTACCTTTTAATTTGTGAGTAATGGTTTTACACTATGTGGAGGCCTTCTGTTTTTTTATGAACTATGGAGTCCAAGATCTAACTCGGGGGCAGGAAGTTGTGGAATACCGCGGTGACAGTTCCTCAGTGACTGCTTTCCGGATCATCACCCACTGGTTCCATCTCTATGCGTGTTTGACTCTTTGCCGCTGGCAGTAGAGTCCACGCATTCTGGTAAGCGTGTTTACCCTCCCCTCTGGGTGGCAGATGCACATTTCCTGGTGACTCTTTTAGTGGACAGTGGATAACTCCGTGAACTTGGTGAACTTTTGGCGGTAATGATGTTAGGGAAGAATGACAGTGTCCAAAATCTCCAAACGACAACTCTCCAACTTCAACACCTATTTGACCAAAGTATTGAAGAGAACATATTTAATCTGGAAGCTCACTGGCTGTGATGAGGCAACTCACACGAAACCAGGCTACTCTCCAATGGGTAACCAGAATGTGACTCACAGTATACACAGCCAGGAGGAGCACCAAACCAAATAGCAAAAGAGTGCAAACTGTTTTAATGGTTCACAGCAAGATCACATAAAACAGCCAATGTGTTTTTGAGGCCAAACCATTACCCATGTTTATTAGGGTTTGAAATCAAGTCAGCGCTTAAGTGGACTCAAAAACAAGCTTTGGTAAACTGATCTCTATCAGATAGAACTAGATGGATCAGAAGAATCCATGCAAAGGTGTGCTAGTAGTGGCAGTACTATTTAATGCTTAGTGTTACTGCCACTACCACTGGCACATCTTAGTACTGATTGTTCTGACCTATCCTATTCTGACTGATAGAGGTCAATTTAATTTAGCCTATTTTAAAAAACACTTAAAGCAGTAGTAAACTATAATAAAAAAAATGAACCCCTCCAGGGTCATATCATAATGTGCAAGTATGTACCCCATACTAGTGCATTATGACATTAAAATGAAGCCCTGCAGTGTCGCGCTATCACAGCTGCCGGGGCTTCCATTTTCACCTGGTCTTCCTTCTGGGTTTGTAGGCTTTAGCTGTTTGAATGGCCGAACTGTGATGACATCACTGTCAGGCATGTGCACAGGAGTCACAGCCAGCAGTAAAGAGCTCTGAATGGAGGACACCAGTCCATTCAGAGTGCAGTGTGCATGCACCAATGATGTCACCGCTGCTACTAAAGTAAATAACTCCTAAATGGTGCAAGTTTAGAAGATATTTACTGTAGCTACAGGTAATGCTTATTATAGGCTTACCTTTGAGTATAAATCAAAAAGAGGACTTTACTACCACTTTACGGTCTGACTTGATTTCCAGCCCTGATGAAAATGGAGTTGCTTCGCCTCCGGAACGCATTGGCTTTTTTATGAGATCTGCAAACCATTAAAGCCTTTTAAACTCTTTTACCATTTGGCTTGGTGTTCCTCCTGGCTGTGGATACTATCTAAAATCTACCCTCATTACAGTAATAGGCTATTAGGTTATCTGGCATCAACCTTTAATCTCTTCATGCTTTTTTTTTAAAGGCGATCAATTCATTTTTGCATAAAGACGCAGAGTACAATAGATACAGTAGAGTTTGAAGGCTCATTGCAATGTACAAAAACATAGAAAAGGGGCCCAACATTGCACTACAAATATTGGCATAGCATGACCAAAAGTACAAACAAAACAAAGAAAAAGAATCGACATACACACAGCAACACACACAATACTTTTATGGATAGCATTTCTGTTTTTCCAGACTCATCAAATACATTAAAAAAATCTAAAAAATATATATAAAAATATGAAGGACAAAGATGTCACTTTGCCAGTTGACCATGGCTTCCCCCAATGCACTGTATGCCAAAAAGAAACTCACCACCGTCATGTAATGGTCTTGTACTTTTTTCTATGGGTGTCCCCAGGCTGGGGTGAGCCACTCGGCAGATGAATTCTGACTCCTGGTCATCTGGAAGTGTTGGGGTGATCAGTAAACTTGTTGTACAGCTGTATGTGTTATCTGGTTGTACCTGAGCCCTGGATGTATCTTGTCTAGATTTTGGAAGAGGGGTCAGTTTTCCATTCTTCTCTTTCTTATGCCAAGTCACAGTGAGCTCACTTGGAAAATACCCAGAGATTTTAAACTGCAGCTTGGCCTCGGTGTTCTCAAGTAATGGTGGTTTGACTATTTTCTCTATCACAGGGCGCCAGGGAAGATCTGTAAATCAAACCACATGAATTAAACATTGATTGGCTTTGTAAAGTTGATGTAGAGTTGCATGATATGCATATCTGCTTGGGAGCTGCTAGTCCATAGTCCACCTCAGGAGAGAGCAAGAGAGGGTGGCTATGTTCCTACGTACAGGGGGACCATGGAGTACAAATGTAGCCGTTCTCTAACAGGAAGTCAGATCACAGCAGCAAAAATTAAACAAAGGAATTTGGAGATTTGGAGGAGGCTGAGAGCAACAGAAGACTTTTCTGAGAATAGAATACATACTTGGATAGATTTAAGTGTCAGTTTAAGCCATTGGCTACCAGGTAATACTTTAAGCTAAATTAAAGCAGACCTTAAGTCTTACCTTTTTTCCTGCCAGTAAATACCTTGTACAGCCCACTTCCTGTTTCTTGTCTGGTCATTAGCCTAGGCTTATGACATCATGCACAGCTCTCTCTCTCTCACTCTGGTGAAAGTTTGCCAGGAAGGGAGGGGGGACGAGTCATAAGAGGGCCAATGAGAGCTGCAGGGCTGGAGGTGTGTGTCTGTGTAATTCCAGGAGGTGAACAGGCAGCAGCTTTAGCTGCCCACAGTTAAAATGTGTCAGGGTTGGGCTCAGCCCTTCCTTCTCTGAGCTGGCCGCTCAGCTGTCGGCTAATTGCCAGCTCCCATCTCTTTTCAGTTACCCAGCTGTTGTTGATTCTGCTTGTCAGTCCTGCCTACTCAAAGCCGTCCAGCTTACTTCATCTCTGCCTTCACTTTTGTCAACATCACAGAGACTTTCTCCTGCGTTCCTGTTGAAGACTTGCTCGGCTGATGTCCCTTCTGGCTTCTCATCCTGCTTGCTGTACTACTACGTTTATCTCTGGCTCTCTGACATTGGCTTGGCTGACTACCCGATCTGGTTACTGAACTCTGGCTTGTTTTGACTACGCTTACTCTGTTTACCTTTTTATTATTATTATTAAACAAGTGTGATTTAACTATACTTCTGTCTCGGTCTGATTCCTGGTTCCTGATAAAATGGCTGCAGCCAGACTTAGTGGAGGATGATTTCTGCATCAAATTTGGCAAGTACATAATCACAGTATATATGAAATGATATGCAAAGTGGTTGGAGGGAAGCTTCAGAATGGCAAAGATGTTTTTATTACAAATTATGTGAGCAGACTGCAGTTTCTCTTTAAAGTGGTTGTAAACCCTTCCATATACCCAGTGAAATGACTGGCCTCAGATGATACAGGAAGAGGAAACAAATCCTCCAACATAAGTTGTTTATCTGCAGTCTTCTCTTCTCTACATCTTTTCAAAGTCCAGAATATATAAAGCTTGTCTCAGCTGTCAGAAAAAAAAGGAGGTAGAAAGCTGAGATTACACACTGCAGAGCTCAGTGAGGAGAGCTCCGAGAGCTGATTGGAGGGAAGAGACACCCCCCTTCACACAGCACACAGGAACAGAGCTGAGCTGGCAGGTGATGTGGCAAGTGACAATCTGCATCTGGTGCCAAGCGACGGTGGCAAGTGACACACTCAGGGCTCCCACTGATTCTGCATTATGGTGAGTTGAACTATTTCATTTTATACAACAATGTAATAATAGAAATAATGCGCTTTAATCATCCTGACACCATAACAACCATGATTGGAGCGCCAACACCAGCCATTTGCCCGATAAACAATTGCCCACAAAAAAACATTTTTTTTTGGCAGTGCCCCTCCCAAGACTAGACTCTGGATCCCCCCTGGCAGCGCTACAAGTGAATTAAAAAAAGAAAGGAAAAACATGCCAATTGTTTATGATACACAGGCCTTTGGCATATTAAAGAAGAAGAAGTAAGCTTCTTCTGCTGACATGTACCTATAGATAAGCCTATAATAAGGCTTACCTAGAGGTAGTGAAAATATCTCCTAAACGTGTACTGTTTAGGAGATATTTAGTATAGATGCAGCCAGTGACATCACTGGCGCATGCGTCCGGCCAATCACAGCACCTGAGTCCACTAGCCATGAAGAAACTCCAGGAAAAATGGCAGCCGCCTCAGCGGTGTGCGGGCGCAAGTGAGACGGCTTTGTTCTAAGGTATTTCATAATGAGCTAGTATGTGACGCATACTAGCTCATTATGCCTTTGTCTTACAGGTTTTTTTTTTTGTTTAAACAGGGTTTACAACCTCTTTAAATATCACCCAATTAGGGTTTACCTCTACATTTTAATATACAATATACAGTATAGTATTATTATATGTTTATAAATTGCAGTACCTGTTATAGACAGATCTCGGTATCCGGCCTCCTTCAGTGAGTCGTGTGTCCAGGTCACCCGCACCGAGGACAAGAAATATTTCCAGGGAACGGTACATTCACTTATGGCATCAAATGTTTTCTCATTGTCAGTCTCAATGATTTTCTTGATTGATGGTAACGTTCTAGTATGGTGTTCTGTACAGCTCCATGTTATGTTAATATTTTGGGGGTAAAACTTCTTTAAACTCAGAGAACAGAGAACTTGGTCTGATCTGAGGAGAGTGAATTTTACATCTTTTGTCTCCTGGGGGGGTACTGGAAGGAAATAAAATTAACAACAGAGATTGGCATCTATCTATCTATCTATCTATCTATCTATCTATCTATCTATCTATCTATCTATCTATCTATCTATCTATCTATCTATCTATCTATCTATCTATCTATCTATCTATCTATCTATCTATCTATCTATCTATCTATCTATCTATTCTCTGCTGCAGATGGGGTGTAACTCTTTTTGAGAATAAAATCAATAACCTCTGGGTGATCAGTGTATATTATAAGGAATTGATCAAACATTGCAGGCCCCTAACATTTTCTGTTCTGAAGAAATAGCTTGCTTTACCATGTCCCTTACAGACTTAGTGGTGTCGGGGGGGGGGGGGGGGCAGAGGGGGCCATGGCCCCACAAACATTATACTGTGCCTTCCCAATTAAAACACCTTTTTTTGGGTAAGGATGCTGATGCCGGGTGTCGACCCCCCCTCGCACATTCCATAAGCCGCTGCTGCCACACAGGGCACAGGCAGCGGCACTGAAACTAAAAAGGCTCTGAAGGGACACAGCCAGAGCTGCATCTGTGGTGGATTTCCACCCCCCCTTCTCCTCCTTGAGCCGAGCAGTTCTCATTCACCGGGCCCGGCAATGCCTGCTCCTATTGGCCACATTCAGGGCCAATGGGAAACTAACAGCCAGAGGATTATAGAACATGTAGTCCAGTGGGCCCAGGACGATTCCCTGAGAGTGGACAGCAGCCCCCAGCATGCTGAGCGGGAGGGTGAAGCGGGGGAGGGGAGAGAGGACCGGGAAAGGATTAGAGGGACCATGAGGCTGTCGGTGGAGGGAGCCAGAGAGAAAGTGCCAGTGATTCTATTATATATCCCCCAAAATAAGAACTTACCTCCAGGTGGGGGGGTGGGCGATGGGGATGGGGAGACCAGGGATGAAGGCTTCCATTAAGGGACAGGACCTTATTACTGGTGTGACTGTGAAACCCCTTCACCTGGCTGCTCCACCCTGTCCCCTCCACCTGACTGCATCCAACCTGTCCTCCCCTCCACTTGGCTGCATCCACCTTGTCCTCCCCTCCACTTGGCTGCATCCACCATGTCCTCTACCTCAATCTGGCTGCATCCACCCTGTCCTCCCCCTCCATCTGGCTGCATCTGCCCTGTCCTCCCCCTCCATCTGGCTGCATCCGCCCTGTCCTCCCCCTCCATCTGGCTGCATCCACCCTGTCCTGCCCCTCCATCTGGCTGCGTCCATAGACACACACAGCGTGGCTCGGCCCCACTCCCACACCCTCCTCATAGGATTTATATGACATCAGCAGGAGTCAATGGCTCCTGCTGCTTCTGTGTCTTTTGAGAAGAGGAACAGAGAACAGCGCCTCTGCAGGGGGGCACAGTGCTGGATCGAGAGAGGGATCATGTAGGTATATAGGGGGGTGAGGGGGCGGGACAATTTCTGCGACAATTTTTTTACCTTAATGCAAGGAATACCTTAAGGTAAAAAATGTCTTGTCTTTAGAAGCAATTTAATCTTCTAATGAAGGAAGCTGCAGTGTCTGCATCACTTTGGTAGTGAGATGGGGGTAGGCTGCACAAGTGCAGTGGTGAGAAGGAGAGTACAGGAGCCGTGGTGGAACATGGAGTACAGGTGTGGTGGGTGCATGAATGGAGGGTGGTGGGAGAAGGGGGAGTGCAGATGTAGTAGGTGGTAAGAGGAATGGGGGTTGCAGGAGCACTGGATGCTGAGAGAAGGGAGCTGGCAGATGTAGTTGGTGCTAAGAGAAGGGGGTGTAGAATCAGTGACTAGAAGGAAAAGGGGGGCTTTGCAGGCAAGCTGGTTGTTGAGAGAAGGGAGATTGCAGACATGGTGAGCTACAGCCATAGTAGGTGCTGAAAAAGAGAGAGATGGCAGGTGCAACATGGTGGGGGGAATTGCAGGCTCTGTGGTCGATTTGAGAAGTGGGGGCTCCGGTATTGTGGATGATGAGCAAATGGGGCGGGGAGATGCTGCAGGTGCATTGAGTGCTAATGGAGGGAGGGCTGCAGGGATGGAGGTAATCTAAAAGGAGTGGGGGGTGTAAGGCAGTAAGTGTTGAAAGAAAGTGGGGTGTGGGATCATCAGGTGGTGAGAGAAGGGGGCCTGTGGGTGCGGTTCAGGAGGACAATTTGTTTGAGTGCAGTGGGGGGTCAGTCTAGGAATGCATGGAGGTTTGGGGTTATAGTGTGTGTGGTGATGGCCAAAATTATAGGAAAGGGGTGGGGGGTTTGGGTGATAGTTTAAGCATAGGAAAGGGGTTGGGGCTGGCTGGCATTGCATTGGTGTTGGGTAATGGTGGGGATGGCTGACATTTTAGGAAGAAGAGGGGGTTAGATGATAGTGGGGGTGTGTGAGCTGGCTGACATTTCAGAAGGTAAGGGGTTTTAGGTGATAGGGGGGGTGGTGGTGGGGGGGGAGCTGGCTGACATTGCAGAAGGGGGGGGGGGGGTGTAGCATCCTCTTGGGCTGTATCTCTCCACGGTGATGGGTTCTGTGCAGGAAATGAAGCTGTGCTGAGAAAAAAAATACTGTAGCTTTTATATTGTTAGGATCTTAGTGCAGACTTCAGATAAAATCAGTCAGCCAATCACAAAAGCAGCTCCTTGTATTTTTTTTCTACCTTTCCCAGTCTGGGCCCTGCTGTACATGGGACTGCAAGAGGCCAATATAGTAAGATTCTGGTATTTTCACTGCTTGTACTTAATAAAAAATAAATGTAATTATGTATTGAATTAAATACAATATTGAATAGAGAGCTGTGTTCCTTTGTGTCTTTTGTATCTGCACAGCGTTTAGCTTTATTATTGCTGATACAATGGCTATTTTGAAAGATACATTTCTGTTATAAAAACTCACCATTTATCATAGATTCTCCTGTGCTTCGTTCTATTGGGTGTTCCAGGCTGGGATGTTCCACTCTGCAGATAAATTCCAGATCCTCCTTGTCTGATATCGGTGTGAAGGATAAGGAAGGGGAGCACTGATAGGAGTTATCATCCATCCTCTTATGTTCTATATCAGGTATAAGGTACTTGGAAGATTTATTTATAATAACAGATAAAGTTTTCCCTCTCTTTTCCAGCCAAGTCACTCTCAGGTTTCCCGGGAAATAACTGGAGATTTTACAGGTCACTTTGGTCTCCTGACCGACTTGCAGAATGAGAGGGCTCATATCTTCAATTCTCGGACGCCATGGAAAATCTAAAATGTATTAACACAAAATCATACATTTCAGGAACATTCTTGTAGGTTTGTGTACAATGTAAAGTTCTGACCCACAATTACACCCTTGTGTATGGACTGTGTAGCTCTGTCTGTGCCAAGCCTAATATATATTCTATATACAGTCCTGTGCAGAAGTTAAAGGCAGGTGTGAAGAAATGTTGTAAAGTAAGAATGCCCTTAAACATATACATTTTAATTGTTTATTTTTTATCACTTTACAAAATGCAAAGTGAGCGAACAGAAGAGAAATCCAAATCAAGTCAACATTTAGTGTGACCCCCCTTTGGCTTCAGTTCAATTCATCAAGCTTATTTGAAGAAGCACAGAAAACAGGCAATGTTGGAAACCGTAGACGCAGTGGTCAGCCAAGGAAACTTATTTCAGCAGATGAAAGACACATCACGCTCACTTCCCTTCAATATCAGAAGATGTCCAGCAGTGCCATCAGCACAGAACTGGCGGAAACCAGTAAGACCCAGGTACACCCGTCTACTGTCCGGAGAAGTCTGGTCAGAAGAGGTCTTCATAGAAGAGGATTTGGTCAGGGTCAGCGGTGTCCTCAATGCTGAGAAATACAGGCAGATACTTATCCATCATGCCATACCATCAGGGAAGTGTGTGGTTGGCCCCAAATTTATTCTGCAACAGGACAACCACCCCAAACATACAGCCAATGTCATTAAGGACTATCTTCAGTTTAAAGAAGAACAAGGAGTCCTGGAAGTGATGATTAGGCCCCCACAGAGCCCTGATCTCTACATCATTAAATCTGTCTGGGATTACATGAAGAGACAGAAGGATTTGAGGCAGCCTACAAAATTCCTTCAAAACTTAACTTGTGTGCAAGTGTACCTAGAAGAATTGATGCCGGCTTGAAGGCAAAGAGGGGGGGGGGGGGGGTCACACCAAATATTGATTTGATTTGGATTTTCTTCTGTTTATTTACTTTTCATTTTGTTAATTGAAAAAAAAAAAACTATTAACACAATTTCTGAAAGCATACTTTATTTATAGCATTTTTTCACACCTGACTAAAACATTTACACAGTAGTGTATGTACTTTGCAGAAATCAACCCCCAATCTGGCTGGCTCCCTCAATTCCTGGTGCCGTGTCTGCTAAGTTTTTTTTATAACATTCTGCTACTTTGTATTACAGTCTGCCCAGTGGCGTCACTATAGAGGGGTGGGGGGGGGGCAATTGCCCCCACTAGGCTATTCCTTCTCCCCCCATGTGCCCCCTCTGCTATAGGCTGCCGGGCAGTGGCGAAACTACCAGGGTAGTCCGGCTGCTGCTACTTGCAGAGCTGCAGCCAATCCCTGTGAGTGTGCTGAGTGCGCTCCTGCACCCGGCCGGCACAAGTTGTGTAATAACCACAGTCATTTCCATGTCAGGTGGTGTGATCTGAGTCCGATAGGGATTCCCAGTCTCAGCGTGACGTCACGGATCAGGAGGAGGTCTTGAAGAGGAGAAGAGTGCTGCGGCTGTGACCTGAGGAGCATTCCTCTTGAAGTGAGTGAGCAGAGAGAGGATTATATAATTACTTTAGGCAACAGTGTGCCACGGTGTCTTAGTTATGTTAAATGAAGTGGCTACATTTTTTTGGGGTGGGTTAATTAATTTTGAATACTATTTGTTATATGCCGCATAGAGGGGGTTAATGTAATGCCACTGGTCACTAATGCATTAGTGACCAATGGCATTTAATTAACCCCTTTGTGCTGCATTAGTGGCTCCAGTGTCAGTGGTAATTGACCCCTGTATGCTGCAGCATGAAGTGGTTTGTAAACACTGACTCTGGTGCCACTAATGCAGCACAAAGGGATTAATTAACTCGGACCTTAGCGCCCCTATGAGAGTCGGCTCCCTGGAGGAAACCACCGGCTTGTCTCCCAGACCCCCCTTCCCATCATATACAGATCTCAAATATATATTTGTATGCTAATTTAAAACAGTTTTTTGCTATTATTTATTAATATTTACTCTACAGTGCCTTGAAAAAGTATTCATACCCCTTGGCATGTTACAACCAAAAACGTAAATGCATTTTACTGGGTTTTATGTGATAGACCAACACAAAGTGGCACATAATTGTGAAGTAGAAAAAAAAATTATAAATGGTTTTTAACATTTTTTACAAATAAATATGTGAAAAGTGTGGGGTGCATTTGTATTCAGCCCCCCTGAGTCAATACTTTGTAGAACCCCCTTTCTCTGCAATTACAGCTGCAAGTCTTTTTGGGGATGTCTCTACCAGCTTTGCACATCTAGAGAGGGACATTTTTGCCCATTCTTGTTTGCAAAATAGCTCAAGCTCTGTCAGATTGGATGGAAAGCGTCTGTGAACAGCAATTTTCAGGTCTTGCCATAGATTCTCAATTGGATTTAGGTCTCGACTTTGACTGGGCCATTCTAACACATGAATATGCTTTGATCTAAACCATTCCATTGTAGCTCTGGCTGTATGTTTAGGGTTGTTGTCCTGCTGGAAGGTGAACCTCCTCCCCAGTCTCAAGTCTTTTGTAGACTCTAACAGGTTTTCTTCTTATGCCGCGTACACACAACCGCAATTTCCAGCAGAAAAGGTCCGATGGAATCATTCCGTCGGACATTCCGATCATGTGTGGGCTTCATCTAACTTTTTCTTTCTAAAATTCTGACGGACCTAGAAATAGAACAAGTTTCAAATCTTTCCGACGGAATCAGTTCCTATCAGGAAAACCGCTCGTCTGTATGCTATTCCGACGGACCAAAAACGACGCAAGGGCAGCTATTGGCTACTGGCCATTGAACTTCCTTGTCTAGTCCGGTCGTACGTCATCACGTTCGAAACGATCGGACTTTGCTTTGATCGTGTGTAGGCAAGTCCATTTCATTGGAACACCATCGGAACTCTGTAAAAAAGTCCTTCGGAGTTCAGTCTAACGAGAAGTCCGCTAGTGTGTATGCGGCATTACAGGTTTTCTTCTAAGATTACCCTGTATTTGGCTCCATCCGTCTTCTTATCAACTAACCAGCTTCCCTGTCCCTGCTGAAAAAAAGTATCCCCACAACATGATGCTGCCACCACCATGTTTCACGGTGGGGATGGTGTGTTCAGGGAGATGTGCAGTGTTAGTTTTCCAAAAAGTGTAGCAAATAAGCCAGCGCTGTCCTTAAAATAGCAGCTAACACACCAAATTGGATAAATGGCAAAATAGGCGAAAACAAATAGTATAGCGCTAAGAGATAATGTGACACAAAAATCAAAATAAGGGCAGTGAGCCCAAATAACACTCAAATATACAAAAACATAAATGTGTATATAGATAAATAAAAATAAATATAAATGATGAATGTCCACACAAGGAAAACTGATACTATTCGACAAAAATAGTTCAAGACTTCATATGAGTAAGTACAGAACTCCCTCGTGAGAAACTTCAATGTAAATGTCCCTTCAGAAAACCAGGATGTGTAGTTGAAGTGAGAAGAACCACCACCATATGAAAAGGAGGCTTACCGGAATGTTTGAACACGCAAGAACATGTATTTTGCGTGTCAAACAGGCTTGTGTTGTGATACAACCAACAGGGATGGACACGGGAACTGTCAGTAGCCTGGAAAGGAGACTCCCGATTTTCATCAAGGTGGAGATATGTAAACAGGTGTATCTCATGTAGGACAATACTCAGAGATCCATAGATGTATTGGAAATGGTTAGGGGAGAAAAAACAAAGGGGGGCCACATAGTGTCATTCCGTTGAGTAAAAAATGGTAAATTTTAATGAGAGTAAGAAAACTCACATTTTTGCAGATAAAAACAGCTCTTGTATAAAATCAAATGGTGGCAGTGGAGACCTTCCCGACGCGTTTCATCTCCAAGGACATCGTCTGGGGTGTTCTAATACATCTATGGATCTCTGAGTATTGTCCTACATGAGATACACCTGTTTACATATCTCCACCTTGATGAAAATCGGGAGTCTCCATTCCAGGCTACTGACAGTTCCCGTGTCCATCCCTGTTGGTTGTATCACAACACAAGTCTGTTTGACACGCAGAATATATGTTCTTGCGTGTTCAAACATTCCGGTAAGCCTCCTTTTCATATGGTGGTGGTTCTTCTCACTTCTTCTCAACTACACATCCCAGTGTTAGTTTTCCGCCACACATAGGGTTTTGCTTTTAGGACAAATGTTGGTCTCATCTGAGCAGAGCACCTTCTTCCACATGTTTGCTGTGTCCCCCACATGGCTTCTCACAACTGCAAACGGGACTTCTTATGGCTTTCTTCTTGCCACTCTTCCATAAAGGCTTCACAGAACAGCTGTATTTATACTGAGATTAAATTACACACAGGTGGACTCTATTTACTAATTAGGTGACTTCGGAAGGCAATTGGTTTCACTAGATTTTAGTTAGGGGTATTAAAGTAAAGGGGGCTGAATATAAATGCACGCCACACTTTTCAGATATTTATTTGTAAAACCATTTATCATTTTCCTTCCACTTCACAATTATGCGCCACTTTGTGTTGGTCTATCACATAAAATCCCAATAAAATACATTTACGTTTTTGGTTGTAACATGACAAAATGTGGAAAATGTTAAGGGGTGTGAATACTTTTTCAAGGCACTGTATATTCCAAAGGCTGATTTTTTTTAAATTTTGAACATGTGACCAGCAGGACTAGAAGCTCCTCCTGCCATGGTTTCCCTGCAGACAGGCTGGGAGAGATCTGTGTCATGTGACAGCTGTATATCGATTAGGAAAAAGGTACTTGGATATTTTTTTTTTAACCACTTTAGCCCCAGAGGATTTGGCTGTTCAATGACCAGGCCATTTTTTGCGATTCGGCACTGCGTCGCTTTAACTGACAATTGCGCGGTCCTCGACGTGGCTCCCAAACAAAATTAATGTCCTTTTTTTCCCACAAATAGAGCTTTCTTTTGGTGGTATTTGATCACCTCTGCAGTTTTTATTTTTTGCGCTATAAACAAAAAAAGAGCGACAATTTTGAAAAAAAAAGCAATATTTTTTGCAATAATAAATATCCCCCAAAATTATATAAAAAAACTAATTTTTTCCTCAGTTTAGGCCGATATGTATCCTTCTACATATTTTTGGTAAAAAAAAAAATCGCAATAAGGTATATTGATTGGTTTGCACAAAAGTTATAGCATCTACAAAATAGGGGATAGTTTTGTGGCATTTTTATTATTATTTTTTTTTTATTAGTAATGGCGGCGATCAGCAGTTTTTATCGTGATTATGGCGGATACATTGGACACTTTTGAGGCTATTTTGAGACCATTGTCATTTATACAGCGATCAGTGCTATAAAACTGCACTGATTACTGTGTAAATGACAATGACAGGGAAGGGGTTAACCACTAGGGGGCGAGGAAGGGGTTACGTGTGTCCTAGGGAGTGATTCTAACTGCGGGGGGAGGGGCTACAAGTGACACGACAGTGATCACTGTTCCCGATGACAGGGAGCAGTAGATCAGTGTGCTGTCACAAGGCAGAACAGGGATATGCCTTGTTTACACAGGCATCCCCCTGTTCTACAGCTCCATGACAGATCACGGGACACCGGCGGACATCGAGTCCGCGGGTCCCGCGGGCACGGAGCTCGAGGCAGGGGCGCACGCATGCCCGCACGGCGCCAAATTCAAAGTGACGTATATATAAATGTTACTTTGCGCAACCGTGCCATTCTGCCGACGTAAATGTTCGTGATATGGTCTGCAAGTGGTTATTACAATGCCATCATCCATATACAGAAATAGAAGGCACAATGTAAATTAAACAGTGTGTGTTTAGTAGCACTTTAAGGGCTTGTTTACACTTGTGGCTAAGGGGCAGTAAAATCATGCAATTGAGACACATTTTTATCACCCACCAACCACTCCATCTTTAGCTGCAAAAGGCAACAGCCGGGGGTGTACACATGCTGTGGCAGGAATTATACCCCTTGTCACGTTTGATGGGCACTACTTTCTGCTGAACACAACCCATTCAACCCCTCAAACAAAGGAACAAAGCACCATTTTAAAAATGAATGGTGGGGCAGAAAGAGAACCTGTCATCTTGCCGTGATTGCCCTATGGTGTGCCTGGTAATTTAATGTTTTACCTCACCTGGATCTTGTATGGAGATCTCTCTGTATTCTGGCTTTTCCATGCTTTCATGTTTCCATGTGACCTTCATGATAAATTTTGTGTTCTCTAGGAGTTTTCCTGGAATTTTATATCGACTGTCAAGTCTAAATGTGCCATTTTGATTGCCAATGACCTCGTTCTCTGGCATGTTCTCTTTGTATGGGATGGGATTGCAGGTCCAATTAACCGTTATATCTTGGGGGTAAAAGTTTATAAGGGTTAAACAACCCACCACATCCCCGGAGTCTGTGACTGAGAGTTGTATTGGTTGCTGGAGTTCAGGTGTAGCTGCAAAAGAAGAATATGAAATATGTAGATCATTCACCTGGGAAAGGTTTATAAAACAAAAATGTTTCTAACATTTTGGTGTGGTTAGTAGTGTTGAGCTAACCCCATAGGAGCCGCCTGATTTAAAAAGGTCCAGCTTGTGTGTGCAGCCAGGCAGGAGGCGTTCCAGCCCGACAGCCAAGCAACCAGCATTTGTAACAGAGAACAGTCAATAGAATTGTTGTTTTTATATTTTTTAGGGGATTTTAACCACTTAAGGATCGGGCCTATTTTTCAAACTTGTTGTTTACACGTTAAAATATTTTTTTTGCTAGAAAATTACTTAGAACCCCCAAACATTATATGTATATTTTTTCAAACACCCTAGAGAATAAAATGGCGTTCGTTGCAATACTTTATGTCACACCATATTTGCGCAAGCGGTCTTACAAACGCAATTTTTTGGGATAAATACACTTTTTTGAATTAAAAAATAAGAAAACAGAAAAGTTAGCACAAGTTTTTTTCTATATTGTGAAGGATAATGTTACGCCGAGTAAATTGATACCCAACATGTCATGCTTCAAAATTGCGCCCGCTTGTGGAATGGCGACAAATTTTGGTACCATAGGCGACTTTTAAAAATTTCTACAGGTAACCAGTTTTAAGTCACAGTGGAGATCTAGTGCTAGAATTATTGCTCTCACTCTTATGCCCTGTACACACAGGCGGATCTTGCGATGTAAAAAGTTCGATCGGATTGTGTTGTCAGAAATTCCGATCGTGTGTGGGCTCCATCTGACTTTTTTCGTCTGAATTTCTGACACACAAAGTTTGAGAGCAGGATATAAAATTTTCCGACAACAAAATCCGATCGTTTAAACAAAATCCGACGCACAAAGTGCCACGCATGCTCAGATTAAATTAAAAGACGAAAGCTATTGGCTACTACCCCGTTTATAGTCCCGACATACGTCTTTTACATTATCGCGTTCAGACGACCGGATTTTCCGACAACTTTGTGCGACCGTGTGTATGCAAGACAAGTTTGAGCCAACATACGTCAGAAAAAATCCAATGGATTTTGTTGTCGGAATGTCCGATCAATGTCCGATCGTGTGTACAGGGCATTACGATCGCGGCGATACCTCACATGTGTGGTTTGAACACCGTTTACATATGTGGGCATGACTTGCATAAGCGCTCGATCTGCGCGGGAGGGGGGGCACCTCTCCTGTCGCCGATAAAAGTAATCTTGCAGCGAATCCGCCGCAGAGACCCCTTTTATCTAAAAGCAGACCGCTGTTTAAGAGGATGCCGGGGGTTATTCCACGTCAAAGTACCGTCGTATAACGACGGCGGGCGGTCCGTAAGTGGTTAACTTGGATGGGGTTTGGGAAAGGTCCAGGTTGCCATTAATACATTAACTTTAAACATTGAGGACTCTGTCACTTCAGCTATTTGCCAACCAGCCGCCGTCGTTATACGCCGGTAAGTTGGCTCCCCTGTAGCTGTACGGCGGCCACTTTAAGGGGTAGGCGTGATGCCGAAGCCGATGCGCATGGCCTGCAGCCGTGATGTCCACTGGTGACCTGTGATCGATCCTGAGAGAGACAGAACAGAGATCTGACAATGTAAACAGACAGATCCCCGTTCTGTCAGGGAAGTAGAGGGAGATCTGCTGTTCCTAGTCCCCTCCACTCACAGTTAGAAATACCTCCCAGGGAACACATTTAACCCCTTGATCGCCCCCTAGTGTTCACCCCTTCCCTGCCAGTGACATTTGCACAGTAATGAGTGGCTATTTTTAGCATTGATCGCTGTATAAATTACTATTATTATCATACAGGATTTATGTAGCGCCAACAGTTTATGTAGTGCTTTACAACTTGAGGATAGACAGTACAAATTTAGCTGTCCAAGAAAGTTCCTGCCCATTGCTTTGACAAGAATTACACAAAGCGATGTAGGTTTCTTCTTTTCAATTTTTTTTGGATGTCAACAGATTGGCTTTAGAGCCCTTTCACACTGGGGCGGTTTGCAGGCGCTATTGCACTAATAATAGCGCCTGCAAACCGACCCGAAAGTGGCGCTGCTTTGCCTCCAGTGTGAAAGCCCCGAGGACTTTCACACTGGAGCGGTGCGCTAGCAGGACGGGAAAAAAAGGTCCCGCTAGCAGCATCACAGGTCACCAGTGGACATCACGGCTGCAGGCCATGCGCATCGGCTCTGGCGTCACGCCTACCCCTTAAAGTGGCCGCCGTACAGCTACAGGGGAGCCAACTTACCGGCGTATAACGACGGCGGCTGGTTGGCAAATAGCTGAAGTGACAGAGTCCTCAATGTTTAAAGTTAATGTATTAATGGCAACCTGGACCTTTCCCAAACCCCATCCAAGTTAACCACTTACGGACCGCCCGCCGTCGTTATACGGCAGCATCTTCGGAGCGGTGAAGGAGCGGAGTGTATATCGCTCCTGCCCATTGAAATCAATAGGACAGCGCGGCTATAGCGCCGGCAAAGCGCCTCTGCAGAGACGCTTTTCGGTGGTTTTTAACCCTTTCTTGGCCGCTAGCGGGGGGGTAAAACCGCCCCACTAACGGCCCAATACTAACGGTAAAGCGCCGCTTACAATAGCGGCGCTTTACCGCCGACGCCACCCCTGCCTCAGTGTGAAAGGGCTCTTAAACATTTACAAATCAAAAGCCTAGAAGCTATGAATTTATTTCTAGTATTTACAAGATTGAGTGCAGGGCATTATGGACCCCTGAGGGGCATTACTGAGGCTCTCTGGACCCACAGTGAAATGATTCATCATTGAGGACAACCCACCAGTAGGAAAGGTCCAAAGAGGAAGAGCCATGTCATGTTTCTGGCCTGAAGACATCAGGAAAAGGGAAGTATAAAAGTAAAAAGCAAAAAATACACCGGGGAGAGCAGGGGAGGGGAAGCATTAGAATTACCATTCCCCACCTTCCATGTTAGATCTGTAAATACATTTACAGACTTCCAAAGCCAGCAAATCCATCTCCCCAACACACGGCCTGCCCAGAAGCGGGGATCATGTTTCCTCTAAAAGCAATGTGAATGTACTGAGTCCCACTGTGATGAATAATGACCATTACTTCTTTATGGGGCAGGCAATGGGAAAATGGATTTATTGGCATCTGAGGTCTGTCTGTGTATTTCCAAATTTGATGAGGAGGGTGGAAGCTGGGCTGGAATTCTGCTTTTGTTATAAAGTGAAGTTACCCTTTAACCACTTGCCGACCAGCCGCCGCAGTTTTACTGCTGGGCGAAACGACGTTATGTTACGCCGCTTCGCCCTGTGGCCACTAGGGGCGCTGCGAGTCGATGCAAGTGCCCGGGGGGCGCGATGACTGCTGGGCTTCCGCAATCGCTCGTGACACAGAGAGAACCGGGAGCTGTGTGTGTAAACACACAGCTCCCGGTTCTCTTAGGGGAGAAATGACTGATCGTCTGTTCATACAATGTATGAACAGCGATTTGTCATTTCCCCTAGTAAGTCCCATCCCCCTTCAGTTAGAACTCAGAGAGGGAACACAGTTAACCCCTTGATCACCCCCTAGTGTTAACCCCTTCCCTGCCAGTGACATTTTTACAGTAATCAGTGCATTTTTATAGCATTAATCGCTGTAAAATTGTCAATGGTCCCAAAAATGTGTCAAAGGTGTCTGATAAAAAAAGGTCTATTAAAATATTTCTTGAATGCAGCACGTACTTGTATAGCAAGAAAATGGGAAAATACAAACGCGCCCTCCATGATGGAGTGGGAGTGTGAGATGACGGAGATGCGTGCCTTGGAGGAGAGAAAGGTATTAGAGGAGGGATTGAATAAACAGATATTTAATACATGGGATAGATGGACAGAGTATAGTACCTCCTCGCAACTCCTTAGCGAGAGAGAGGTACCTAAAGACTCATGATAGGACATAGGATTTAAAATTTTTTTTTTGTCACTTCCCTAGAGTGTACGGTGTATGATAGTAGGGGGGCGGGAGGGGATCGAATCGGGTAATACACATTTCAATTATAAGGTAGATAGGTAGTTATTATTGTACTATGCTTAAATGTACATGGATAACTCTAAAGTTTTAGATTCATATGTGTTTTGTATGTTATGTAAAAATTTGTAAAACTGTTTTGTATAAATAAAGGTGTCTGATATGTCCGCCATAATATCGCAGTCCCAATAAAAATTGCAGACTGCCGCCATTACTAGTAAAATAATATTAATAATAAAAATGCCATAATTCTATCCCCTATTTTGTAGACGCTATAACTTTTGCGCAAACCAATCAATATAGGCTTATTACGTTTTTACTTACCAGAAATATGTAGAAGAATACATATTGCCCTAAACTGAGGAAAAAATAGTTTTTTTGAAAAATGTGGGATATTTATTATAGCAAAAAGTAAAAAATATTGTGTTTTTTTAAAAAAAAATTGTCGCTGTTCTTTTGTTTATAGCGCAAAAAATAAAAACCGCAGAGGTGATCAAATACCACCAAAAGAAAACTCTATTTGTTCGTTTGGGTACAACGTTGCACGACCGCGCAATTAAAGCGACGCTGCGCCAAATTGTAAAAAGTGCTCTGGTCAGGAAGGAGTTAAAATCTTCCGGGGCTGAAGCAGTTAAAGAAACCAAAAGAAGAGCCTTTGTACTCACCCAGCACCTGTAAGGGTCCAGTTGTCCTCTCTATTGATTCCTTCAGGCTGAGATGGCTCACTCTGCAGATGACCTCTGACCCCACATCTTCTAGTAATGGGGTGAATTCCAGAAGTGCTGTATGTGTGAATGTTTTATCTGGCTGGAGCTGAGATCTGCTGTCAGGCATTTTGTATCTCCCGCTGTTATTTATAGGAAATTCCTTCTTTCCCTTTTCTTTCATTAACCAATTCACTGTCAGCTCATCAGGGTAAAAGTGTGATGCTGTGCATTGCAGTTGTGTTTGTTCATTGACATACAATTTTGGTATTTTTATCATCACAACTTCTGGCCGGGCAAGAAAATCTAGAAGAGATAATAGCATAAAAATATTTATTTCCTATGCAATAAGTTTTTTTTTTTTTAAATTAAAAGCTTTTATTTTACTAAGTACCAATCATAGAGAAGGAAAAGAAATGTAGAAGGATAAGCAACAGAGGCATGTACAAGTGTATGAGATATATTATGGGAGCAAATGTGAATGGGGGATTTGCTCCTGCAGGGTAAATCAATAGGTTCACTTTAATAAAGGTTCAATAAGCAGCTTCCTCCTTGCTCTGTTTAGACACTGGAAGTGAAGAGAAACAATGTTCTATGAGCTATAGGTCTTGACTTAGGGCTGAGGTCTATCCCCCGCCCCCATGTAACAGTGCTGGGTGCTTGAGCAGCCAATCAATAAGCACCAATCTTGTCACATGTGAGGAAGAGAATTCAGTCACATGCTCATCTATATTTTGAAGTACTGGGTTGTCTGCAACAGGAGAGGGAAGGGAAGGTGAATATGTACTGCCGGTGGGTCAACTGTTAAATTACTGATAGCTTAAAGTGGTTGTAACCCTTAAAAAAGAGATCCTGTTCCCTCATAGCAGGTTAACCTGTCCCTTTGTAAGCTGTAAAAAACCTAGCTGATTCTGCCTATTCCTGTGTCCCCCTCTGTGTGCTGACCACGGTAATCATGGCTGCTGAGCTCTGGTACCGTGGTCAGTTTACGTGCCTCCATCAACCGCTGTCTCTCTCCCCCCCACCTCTCTGCCTGTCAGCTCCTGTATCTGTGTGAGTCATATCCCCTCCACCCTCCTGCCGCTATTAGTACTAAAAAAAAACTTTAAACTATGTCACTGCCAGCCCCTCTGTTTTATGCAGCCATAACACACTGTGTAAGTGTTTTTTTAAAACAAAGTCTCTAAATACCTTTTTCAGAGATCTTCAGGCCGGTCATGTGACGGGGGGACGGGCTTGAGCCTCAAAAAATACAGCGGCGGCGGTGACCTGCGGAGGGCCTCTGGACACAGAGAGGAGGAAGAGGAGGGAGGGGAGCACTCTGGCGCTTCAGCGCCCCCACCTCTCTGGCGCCCGGGTGCACTGCACCCCATGCACCCCGGCTGGGATCGGCCCTGGGTTAGTGTTTTCACAGAGAGAATATTCATCCTTATTCTGGCCATACACTAGTAGATTTTCAAAACAAAAACTTGTAAGAACATTCATATGAAAATTCTCTGAACATTCAATGATTCTTTTGCGTTCAGGAGAGGGAGGTTAGGGAAGGTTGAGCTTTGGCAAAAAAGCACCAAAAGCTCCTAAATTCAAGTTTAGAAGCTGTAGTGTACATAAGCTCTTAGTTGCAGGTTTCTGATTGTACCATTTGTATTTGTGTCATTAAGGCTTTCTTACAGTGACTTGACAGGTAAGACATTGAAAACCAGTAATTTTGGTGAAATGATGGGTGTTATTTTGTATTTGGGCTTCAACCATGTCAGATTTTATGACAATGTTGTCTTTAACAAAATATTGACCATACCTCTGTTACCTTTATCATCGCTTCTCCATTTTCTGTTTTTTGAGTGTTTCAGTTTGCTGTGTTCCACCACGGCTCGGACAACATATGCCCCATCTTCCTGGATCACCCCTCTGAGGCTTTCACAAGTGCTGATGGCATTGAAGGTTCCATCTTGGTTTTGAGTTTTTATAATGGTAGAGTTTATGGGACGAGGCTGTGTGATTGATGGTGGCTGGGTCACCTCCCACAATACAGTAATATTTTCTGGTTTAAAATGATCCACATCTAAGCTGAAAATACCACCTGGGGAACGAGTGATATCCCTCACCTTTGGAATGCCTGTAACACCAAGGAGATACTTTTAGATATTATCTTAACAGAGACACAGAAGTAGCGCAAAAGCAGAAAGTTGGTAATGGAATCATTTAAGGGTCACTGTACTTTTAATGCAGTTATTATAACTTATCTTTTAAATGTACCCTACCCCAGTATCCACTCAAGTCTTATACTTATCTGTTGCCACTCTTCTAAAATGTAGGCTGTGGGAGCAACACACATATTCATCAAGAGTGTCCATGTCTGGCTTCTATCTCCATGTATTCATATGGAAAGTCCATCCACTGATAGGACAAATAATAGGTGGTCTTTTCAAATAGTTGAATAGACATTCTTTCACTGAAGGAGTTCAGCCTAGCCAGGAGACTTTGCGAGAAGAGGCTGCACTGGTTATGTAGCAACGATTTAGAAGGTCAGGGACAGGTAAGTATAATGCCGCGTACACACGGTCGGACTTTTCGTCTACAAAAGTCCAACGGACGCTGACGGACTAAAGCTGGCTGGTAATCCGATCGTGTGTGGGCTGCTTCGGACTTTCAACGTACTTTTTTAGCCTCAAATCCGACGTACTTTAGATTTGAAACATGCTTCAAATCTTTACGTCGTAACTACGACGGACCCCGAAGTCCGCTCGTCTGTATGCTAGTCCTACGGACAAAAAAACGACGCATGCTCATAAGCAAAAACTAAACGGAAGCACTCGGTCTAGTAAAACTAGTGTTCGTATTGTAGGTAGCACATTCATCACGCTGCAAAATCTGTGATCGTTGAATGCAGCGCATTTTATTTCTTCTTTACGAATGCTCTAAAGAACGAAGGTGTTTTGCTGTTCATAATCAGAGTTCTCCCAAACTGATTTCTGAATTCTTTTTCTCTTTGATCTCATGAATGATATAGTATGCTTTTTATAAACAATGTTTCCATACTAATAATACTTTTTCCCTTTTATTTTTTTTTTTTTTTAGGTTTGTAAAGTTACCACAAAGAACCCATTATTCTTTTTTTTTTTTTTTCTAGTGATTATTTTTTAATTTTTAGATAAAGTTAACCCAAAGCACCGTTTTTGTTTATGTATATATTTTTTTTTCAAGACTTACCACTTGAACATTCTTAACATTAGTAATGTATTTTTGGTGTGTTTTTTTAAAACTCAATGAGATTGTTGTCCCTTGTTAATTTAACATTGTGTGTAAAATCAATGATTTAAAAGAAAACACATAAAAGTCTTTTGCTAAACTCAAAAAAGATCCATTTATTCATGGTCAAAATAAAATAAAGAGGAAGTCAACGCTGGAAAAAGTCGGTGTACAAGAAAATTGGGATCTTGAGGAGTCCATATAAGAGGGAGCACAATCTGGTCCAAGAATCCCAGAGATCAACAGCACCAGCAGATGATCTAGATGTCCCCAGACTGTGGTACTACAACAGCCTGCGTCTTCTGTCAGACCAGACTGAACCCAGGTCATCACTTTCTTCTCTTCCCTGCAGCCTTTCCTCCACGCTGCCCTGCAGCCTTCCCTGCAGCCTTCCCTGCAGCCTTCCCTGTAGCCTTCCCTGTAGCCTTCTTTTGAGGCTGTGGCTCTGGTGTTTCAGTTGTGGCAGGAGGAGGAGGAGGAGGAGGAGGAGGAGGAGGAGGAGGGGGGGGGGGCTGCCTCATGTAGTTGGGTGTTTTTGGTTAGCGTGCCCTGCAGCCCCTTATGGATTGTTTCCCCAAATAGGCGCTCACAAATGAGGCGCTGCTCCCAATCCATCTGAAGAAGCCTGCTGGCTAAGTAGCAGCCATAGGCTTCTTCCGCTTCGGGGGGGCTTGTTAAAAAACGGGTGGCCTGTTGCATGAGGCGCAGGGACGCGTCCTGTGTGACCATCCCCTTCCTGGCCCTTTTTTTGGGAAGGTGGAGGGGAGGCACTTGGGATTGGGTGAGGCTCCTACTGGGCCCAGCCACCTCACTTGGCCCAGCCACCTCACTTGGCCCAGCCACCTCACTTGGCCCAGCCACCTCACTTGGCCCAGCCACCTCACTGGGAGCAGCCACCTCCTGCCTGACACTGGGCCCAGCCTCCTCCAGGATGATGGTGAATCCGGCCTCCTCCAGGCTGTCCATGGGCCCGGTCTCCTCCTGCCTGCCACTTTCCCCACATTCCTCCTGGATGGACTCATCCTGTGTATAAAAAAAGGACAATAGTTTTAGTTTCTTTTTTTGGGTTCATCAATGACACACAGTTTGCTTCTCATGACTAGCAAATTCAATGTGAATACATCTCTTTAATAAAAGAGTCTAATCAGACACCCTAATTATTTCAAGCAGGTGCCAAACATATTTAGTCACTACTATCATTTGATATGTATACACAATTTGGAGTGCTAAATTATTTGAGACAATTATAACATCCAGTTAACATCATTAATATTAGTACAGTAAATCTTTGTTAAAATAATTTACCTGACTCCAGATGGTCATATCCGGTTCATCCAGGATGGAAGACCCAGCTTGCTCCTCATCAGCCTCTGCTGGGGTGGAGGGAAGGGTGGAGGGAAGGGTGGAGGGAAGGGTTGAAAGTGATGCCCTGGCTTCATTCTGGTCATCAAGAAAACGGAGTTGTTTGTAGTACCACAGCCTGGGTACATAAACATCATCTGCTGATGCTCCTGATCTCCTTGATTCCTGGATCTTCCTATGCTCCCTTTTATACATGTTCCTCAAGACCCCAATTTTCTTGTACACTGTCTCCATTGTTGCTCCAGGGATGGTCTCCTGGACAAAGGACAGAAGTCTCTCCAGCGTTGACTTCCTCACATGCTTGTTATAATACTGAGGGTGTTTCACCTCCCACAAATTCCTCATCTCTCGATACTTTGAAATAAAAGAAGTAAGGAACTCTGGATCCTTCAATAGGGGATTCATTATATCTGGAAAAGAGAAAGTCACAAGACCAAAAAAACTTATTATATGTTTCTGCTAACCCCTCATCATCTTCTCCCTATGTAGGCCTCATCAATCTATCAAGCCATATAGGCCGCTTGCTACAAAGTCATGACCATAAACCCCCCCCCCAAAAAATATATATCTCAAATTACCTTCGTTTTGGAACGTCCTGGTCCACTATCACCTACGCACAGAACGTACGTACGACACGCGCGAAAGGCCCTCCTTTATACACTACGCATGTGTGAAACTCCGCCTGCGTCGCCCGCCCCTGACGTTCGAAATGAACTCATGTTCTCCGCCCCCTAATTTGACGCACAGAACGTACGTACGACACGCGCGAAAGGCCCTCCTTTATACACTACGCATGTGTGAAACTCCGCCTGCGTCGCCCGCCCCTGACGTTCGAAATGAACTCATGTTCTCCGCCCCCTAATTTGACGCACAGAACGTACGTACGACACGCGCGAAAGGCCCTCCTTTATACACTACGCATGTGTGAAACTCCGCCTGCGTCGCCCGCCCCTGACGTTCGAAATGAACTCATGTTCTCCGCCCCTTTTTTGTTACGGCGCGTAGTGGAGTTAAAGAATGGCGGAGACACCTGAAATGTTGACGACCTCAGGTAGTGGAGACAGCCCGCAGGCTGGAACGTCTGGAACGTCAACCAAATCTGTGAGGCCTAGATTTAAGGCCTCTAATATGAGTTTCAAAGAGATGGTGGAGATGGTGGCCATTCTTCGCAAAGACGACTATGATGGCAATTATGGGCCGTACGCACGGCCAAATTTGCGCAAGGCCAAAATCATGGCAAAGGTCGTGGACACTTTGCAGGCATCATTTGGGGTCCAGCGCTCCAAGGATCAATTGCGCAAAAGATGGTCTGACCTGAAAATCAGGGAGCCGGATCAATACCGACGTATCCGGAAAGTTCTTAAAAAAAGTAAGTACTTGTCGTGTTTTTCTCTTGTGTTTATTACCTTGTATACTGCTCCATGTGCTTTTCCTTTCTATACGATTTTTGTTCATCGTTCTAAACGATCTTTGAAGAAACCTCGTTACATATCCATATCTATATCTATCTATCTATCTATCTATCTATATCTATATATATATATATATATATCTATATATATATATATATCTATATATATATATATATATATATATCTATATCTAATATATATATATATATATATATAGATATAGATATAGATATAGATATATATAATCTATATATATATATATATATCTATATCTATATATATATATATATATCTATATCTATATCTAAATATATAAATATAAATATCTAAATATATAAATATAAATATATAAAAATATAAATATAAATATATAAAAATATAAATATATAAAAATATAAATATATAAAAATATAAATATATAAAAATATAAAAATATAAAAATATAAAAATATAAATATATATATATATATATATATATATATATATATATATATATATATATATATATATATATATATATATATATATATATATATATATTATATATCTATTTGAAATTCTCTTAATTTTTTGGATTTACATTTAGTTAGATATTTAGAGATTTTGTTACAGATATAGAGAGAGATCAAAAGATTATTAACTATATTTTGAGATATTGATATCTATCTATCCGGTATGTCTTTATAATTTTAAATATTGAACTAAAATAGGAACTCTACACAAACCACTTCACTACAAATGTTGGAAAATTATTATGTCCTAAAATATCTGTGTGCTAATTAGATTACTCATTTTTTGTTTCACATAGGGGAAAAATCACTCAGCCAACCAAAAGAACACAGTCCACCCCAAGCAAAACAGGATTGGGCAATCAGTCCAAGTCCCATTGACGATGTGGAGGAAGGAGAGGTGGGCGACATGGGCACCCCACCAGGTGAGTGTCTGACACACCAGCTTACGTTAATCTATGCATGGCTGCCTTTTGTTTAATTGAATTTGTCTACTCTATTTTAGGGGATCTGCTTCATTCAAGCAACAGTGACACCCCCGAGGATGTGGAGGAATTAGGCTACATGGCCACCCCACCAGGTCAGTGTCTGAGACAACAGCTTTATTTCTGGTAAGGTAAACTATGTATGTGTGCATATTTGTAAAGACATTTTTTGGTTTCATTCCACTTTAGGAACAACAAGAAGTGACCATTTCACCTCGGAAAGTGCCCAACGTCTAATTGGTCAAATAATGGGCTGGAATCAAGACATGGATCAAATGCGTAATAGGCTGGATCGTATGCAGCAGGAAATGAAGGACATGATTGATGTTTTGGGTCGAATCTAAATGCCCTTTTTTAAACCCCAAAACATCAATCATGTCCTTCATTTCCTGTTTTGCTGACCCCATTCTGGGCCTTCTCTTTGTTTTTTTGGCATAACATAAATGGCTGTTTAACCTAATGTCAAAAAGGAGGGCTGTCAAAAATCCACAAAAAAATAAAAATTGATTTTCTAAAAAACAACCAAAAAAAAAAAAAAAAGTGATTTTAAAAAACCCAAAAAAAAAAAAAAAAGTGATTTTAAATAACCCAAAAAAAAAAAAAAAAAGTGATTTTAAAAAACCCAAAAAAAAAAAAAAAAAGTGATTTTAAATAACCCAAAAAAAAAAAAAAAAAGTGATTTTAAAAAACCCAAAAAAAAAAAAAAATTGATTTTAAAAAACCCAAAAAAAATTCAAAAAATTAATGTTAAAAAACCAAAAAAAATTAAAAAATTGATTTTAAAACACCAAAAAATCGAATAAATAATTAATGTTAAAAAACCAAAAAAAGTAAAAAAAATTGATTTTAAAACACCAAAAAAATTAAGAAAATTAATGTTAAAAAACCAAAAAAAATTAAAAAATTGATTTTAAAACACCAAAAAATCGAATAAATAATTAATGTTAAAAAACCAAAAAAAGTAAAAAAAATTGATTTGAAAACACCAAAAAAATTAAGAAAATTAATGTTAAAAAACCCAAAAAAAAAAAAAATTGATTTAAAAAAAAAAAAAAAAAAAATAAAAAACTTGCTTTTAAAAAAAAACAAAACTTGATTTTCCAAAAACAAAGCCTGTTTTTGAAAATCCAAAAGCCCAAAATATTTTTTTGTGGATTAGGTAGAAATATTTCAATATAATTATATTTTGCTACATCATTAAGATACCATTATATTTTTGTCTCGGAACATTTTATACTAAATGCAGAACTGAATGCATACCAACCATTAATAAAAACATCTCCTTTTATAGGATTTTAACAAATGTGTGGTTTGTTATTTCAAGGCTCAGTATCAGTTTGGTTATAATTGTCAAAAAGTTGTTTACAGTGGCAATGGAGCTTATTTATACATTTTTAAAATTCTAATACAGTTGGCACTACAACTGCTCGACCATAACCTAGGAGACAGCCCAAAAGAAAGGCAAGCAATAAATATAATGCCAGATTTCAGCAATATTTTTTTTATTGTAAAAAAAATTATATATCCTGGCCCATTGCAATGGCCCCCCTACCCATAAAATAATCAACATATTGCTGTCTAACCTGACGGGAACTTTGGGGGGCCAAGCCAGTACGGACAGTATCCAGGCCTGTAAGGTTGGCTTCTATTTGTCCGGCCTCAGGCCCAACTGTGCCTATATAATTGGCAGAATGCTTATTTAAAAAGTTGTGCAGAATGCAGCATGATAAAATTATAAAATTAAGTTTGTATTCCGCCAAATTAATGGCTGTTTGAAACAGGCGGAACCGGCTGGCCAGAATTCCAAACGCATTCTCAACCACTCTTCTAGCTCTGGCCAGCCGGTAATTAAAAACCCTCCTCTCCGGGGTGAGGGTTCTTTGGGGGAATGGCCTCATGAGGTGCTTGCTCAGAGCGAAGGCTTCATCGGCAATGAAGACAAAGGGGAGTCCTTCCACGTTATCCTCATCAGGTGGCAATCCCAGGCCACCACTCTGGAGACGCTGGCAGAACTCCGTCTGGGCAAATACTCCTCCATCCGACATCCGGCCATTCTTCCCCACGTCCACATATAAAAAATCATAGTGTGCCGACACCACCGCCATTAAAACAATACTGTGGAACCCCTTATAATTAAAATAATATGACCCCGAATGGGGTGGTGGCACAATGTGGACATGTTTCCCATCTATAGCCCCTCCACAATTGGGAAAGTCCCAACGGCTTGCAAAATGGGATGCCACAGTCTGCCATTCCTGTGGCGTTGAAGGAAACTGGGGAATCAAACAAGAAAACAAAAATCAATTAATTTGGAAGCTAACATTGCAAGAAAATTAGACAATTAAAAACATTATTCCCCAGCATCAGTATAACATTCAATAATTTAATTCTTCTGGAATAACTAATATGGAAAAAGGCACACTTATCAGATTGCTCACCCCCTCTGATAGAACATTGATTACATTTTAGGGGGTTGTGAAATCCCCAAAAAAAATTACTTTAACAACACGCAGGAATTTAGGGATAACAAAGGCTACAAGACTGCAGTTGTCGCACTCTGCAGGTGCAGTTGCAAACCAGCTTACAGTAAATGAGGTAATGTCAAAAGGCATTCATGTTGCAAACAGTACACAATCACATGCAAGGGCAATTAATGAAAACACTTTGAGGCTTGCATATGATTTGATGATGGAAATCAGCAGAGCTTCTGCTCATTTACTAAAGCACTGGAACAAATGCACTTGTAGAGTGCACATGCATTTTGCAAAGTGCAACATAGATTTGCTTTAGACAAATCAACACCACAGAACATTCAAGCAAATTTTAACGAGGGTGGGGGTGGGGGGGTTGTGAAATCTAGCTAATTGCTAATTAGCAGCACACTATTTGGAGTGAGTTCAGGTGGGGGGGGGGGGTTGTGAAATCTAGCTAATTGCTAATTAGCAGCACACTATTTGGAGTGAGTTCAGGTGGGGGGGGGGGTTGTGAAATCTAGCTAATTGCTAATTAGCAGCACACTATTTGGAGTGAGTTCAGGTGGGGGGGGGGGTTGTGAAATCTAGCTAATTGCTAATTAGCAGCACACTATTTGGAGTGAGTTCAGGTGGGGGGGGGGTTGTGAAATCTAGCTAATTGCTAATTAGCAGCACACTATTTGGAGTGAGTTCAGGTGGGGGGGGGGTTGTGAAATCTAGCTAATTGCTAATTCTAAGCACACTAAATACACTCCAACAAAATACATTCAAAATGAGTAGACTAGGTGGATATGTTCCCATCACTTCATGCTGGGAAGGTTATTGAAGGAAACTATACATGCATGACAAAAAATAACAGGAAAAAATCCCAGCATGTGTGAGGATAAAAAGGGGACATTCACACTATATTGCAATGATGGGAAGTAGTGTTTGAAGCAAGAAATACATTACTTTATCAAAGATTACATAAAAGAACATGTGATGCTAATAAACTAAAAATAGCTTACCTTAATATAGTCCTTCTGCAGGACCTGTATGATGGCAGAACAGGTCTCTGGGATAATGATCCCCAGAGCCTGGGGGGAGATGCCTGTCGAGAACTTAAGGTCCTGCAGGCTTCTCCCTGTGGCCAAATACCGCAAGGTAGCGACCAGCCTCTGCTCCGGAGTGATGGCTTGCCTCATGCAGGTATCCTGCCTGCTGATATAGGGGGTCAGCAAAGCCACCAAACGATCAAAAACGGGGTCCGTCATCCGGAGAAAGTTCCTGAAATCCTCAGGATTATTCTCACGGATCTCACGGAGCAAAGGCATGTGACAGAACTGGTCACGCTGAAGCAACCAATTCTTGGTCCATGAACTCCTCCTCGCCCTGTTCATGGACTGGTCTTGGGCTGAAGAATAAACTACAGCACCAAGCACATACAATGCACGAGCTCTACGACGAGTACGTACAGGTAACATGGCTTCAAAACGGTCGGCTGGTCAGAACGCACTAAACAGAACGCACTGAAGAACAGCAAGGCCTGTGAAGAACGACCTGAAAATCAGGAACGAGCGGCCAATAAAACAAAGATTTCTCAATGCCAACTGACCAAACGCACTGAAAAGCAGATACAAACCTCACAAGCACAGACTGAACACCAGTTAAAACGAACTGAAAAATACGAGTCTCACAAGCGCGAATCGTCTCTCACCAAACTTCTACTAACACGAGATAAACACGAGATTAGCAGAAGGAGCCCAAAGGGTGTCGTACGGGCTATTGAACTTCCGTTTTATAGTCTCGTCGGACTTGGTGTACGTCACAGCGTACTAAACTGGCGTACTTTTGTGTGGTCGTGTGTGGGCAAGTCCGTTCGTAAGAAAGTCTGCCCCAAGTCTGCCGAAGGTACGCCGGAAGTATGTCGGACAGACTGTCCGACTTTTGTAGCTGCAAAGTCCGACCGTGTGTACGCGGCATAAGACTTGGGGAAAGTGGAAATGGGCATTTAAAGGATAATTGTCCCAAAAGTGCCGCTAACTTTTAATAGTTACTGAGAAGAATATCAACTTTTATGAGCACAAAAAAGCATTATAAGAAGTTAAAGCGTATCTTGGGAGGAGTAGATACGCATTCCAACTTTATTCCTTTCTATGTCCTCACTAGGGAGATTCACGCTCTTGAATTGTCTTCTTGAGCACTGTTACAAGAACAGAAAGTGATGGGAGATCTAAAATGTTCTTTGTGCGACAGGAAGTGAGTATAAATTTTCCACTGGGGTCTCCAGTTCCTATGAAAGCTGTCTGAGAGGGGATTTTCCTTCACTTGTTGTATCTCTAGAAAATGTCCTTAACAAGACAAAGACAAGAACAAAAAAATGACCGGGGTCATAACTATTCCCTGCTGTGTACAAAGCAAAAGAAAATCACTATAGGGACACTTTAAATGAAATGTGCAATATATATATATAAACTGTACATATGGCTAAATCCTCTGATGGATTGGAGTGGGTCAGTTTTACGATAACTGAAGGCCTATAGTATGCAGACTTTGCATTTGGGAAACTAATAATGCTCAGGTAAAACCAAACACCACATACGTAAAAATCTTGTCCCAGTGCATTTAACTTTTATCTTGTTGCTATTTATCCATAAGCATGCTCCATATACACATCTTAAAGAGACCCTGTAATTAGGGTGACCACATGTCCCGGATTGCCCGGGACAGTCCCGCATTTTGCAGGTCTGTCCCGGGTCCTGGGCACCTTTTGGGACAATACAGTGTCCAGGAATGAAACTGACAGAGCTAGCAACACCCGGCGGTAATGCTGGCTCTGCCTCCGCCTCCACCAGAGACTCTCACTCTACTGGCCACTGGTTGCTAGAGCCGCCTGGCGTCTAGCAACCAGTGACATCACGACCGAGACCCCTTGCCGGCACTTTGTTGACAGGGCTGCATGTGAGTAGTGAGCACTTCAACTGTGCTGCCGGACAGACCATCTACGAGAAGTCACAGAGAACCCCCTACCTCCACCCCCAGCAGGCTTGGAGTTCAATTGTATGCAGACTTTGCATTTGGGAAACTAATAATGCTCAGGTAAAACCAAACACTCATTCTAGCTACATACGTAAAAATCTTGTCCCAGTGCATTTAACTTTTATCTTGTTGCTATTTATCTATAAGCATGCTCCATATACACATCTTAAAGAGACCCTGTAATTAGGGTGACCACATGTCCCGGATTGCCCGGGACAGTCCCGCATTTTGCAGGTCTGTCCCGGGTCCTGGGCACCTTTCGGGACAATACAGTGTCCAGGAATGAAACTGACAGAGCTAGCAACACCCGGCGGTAATGCTGGCTCTGCCTCCGCCTCCACCAGAGACTCTCACTCTACTGGCCACTGGTTGCTAGAGCCGCCTGGCGTCTAGCAACCAGTGACATCACGACCGAGACCCCTTGCCGGCACTTTGTTGACAGGGCTGCATGTGAGTAGTGAGCACTTCAACTGTGCTGCCGGACAGACCATCTACGAGAAGTCACAGAGAACCCCCTACCTCCACCCCCAGCAGGCTTGGAGTTCAATTGGGACTCGGGGAGAAGGTGCTGCCGCTCCCAAGATGACTGCACCAGGTATCACTAAATGGTGGATCAGCAGTCTGGGTTTCCTCTCCTCTCCCGTGTGACTCCACCGCCACTTTCATCCTTACAAAGTGGGACAGCTCCCGCCATCTGATCGGACATACCATATCTTCTGTCTTCTACTTGCTTTGTAAGCTAAGGGAGGGGGCATTTACATAAAAGGGACTGGGTTGCAAAGAAGAAAGGTGGCTGTAAAGAGGACCGGGATACCAGAAAGGTGGGGGCTGTGAAAGGCAGTGGGGTGCAAGTAAATGGAGAGGGGGGCAGCTGTAGAAGAGACTAGGATACAAGGAGGAGGATGGTGGGGGGGTACTGGGATACATGGAAAAAGAGCCTGGGATGCAGGGAGGGGGACTGTTGAGGGGACTGGGATACAAGAAGGGGGACTGTGGGGGATGGGATACAAGGAGAGGGGCTGTTGAGGGGACAGTGATACAAGGAGGGGGGCTGTTGAGGGGACTGGGATACATGGAAGGAGGGCCTGGGCTGCAGGGAGGAGGACTGTGGAGGGGACTACTGGGATACACAGAAGGAGGGGCTGGGATGCAAGGAGGAGGGCTGTTGATGGGACTGAGGTGCAAGAAAGGGGGGCTGTAAACAAGATTGTGATACAAGGAGTAGGGATTTGCAGGGTTCTGCAGTGCAATTAAGGGGGGCAGCTGTGAAGGGGACTGGGGTGCAAGTAAGGAGGGGCCGTAAAAGGGACTGGGGTACAAGGGGGGCTCTGAAGGAGAATGAGGTGCAAAGAAAGGGGGATGTGAAAGGGACCTAGATGCAAGAAAGGGGGGCTGAGGACACGGATGTAAAGGGGGAAGGTCTGTGATGTAAACTGGGGGACTTGGATGCAAAGATGTGTGTGATGTAAAGCGGGCACTGTATTGTAAAGGGGTGCAATTCGAAAAAGAAAAGAGGACTGTATTGTGCTAGGGGTGCTGTGGTGTAAAAAAGGGAGCGCTGTGATGTAAAGGGGAGAATTGATGATGTAATATAAGGGGGTGGGACTGTGATATTAAGCATCCCGAATAATAGCACAAACATGAGACTGGGACTTCTGCTGGTTGAAAATTTTAAATACCAGAACTCTGAGAATTTTAATTCAATACCTCTGCTGTAGAAAGTTCAGGAGAGAAGGAGAACATATGTGTGGAGCCTTTTGAGTCTGCACCTCTCCATCCAACTGACCCAGCCATTTGATGTGGTCACTATACCTGTAATCTTGTCTGTGCATGTGGCCTCCCCCCCCAAAATCTATTGAGGCCAAAGGAGGAGGGGGGATGAGGCCTCCCCACAAACCCCTTATATTGACCCTAACAGTGGTCTCTCTCTGCCTTGCCTACAGCCATCCACTATACCTCTCCTGGTCAGTTCTCCAGTCTAGAAGCCAAATGTTAGGCCCCTGCACTGTCAAGCGTGTGGGGGGAGGAATTTGGCAACACTGTCATTTCATCCTATATGGCAAGGTAGCTGTGACTTTTTTTATGGCCCATTTACACTAAAGCAGTCTGTTGCACATACATACAGTATCTCCCAAAAGTGAGTACACCCCTCACATTTTTGTAAATATTTTATTATATCTTTTCATGTGACAACACTGAATAAATTACACTTTGGGGTTTTTTTTTACTAAAGGCAAATCCACTTTGCACTACAAGTGCACTTGGAAGTGCAGTCGCTGTAGATCTGAGGGGGACATGCAAGGAAAATAAAAAATAGCAATTTTGCTTGTACATGATTGGATGATAAAATCAGCGCTTCCCCTCATTTCAGATCTTCCCCTCAGATCTACAGCGACTACACCTCCAAGTGCACTTGCAGTGCACCTTTAGTGCAGAGTGGATTTGCCTTTAGTAAATAACCCCTTTGCGACAATGTAAAGTAGTGAGTGTACAGCTTGTATAACAGTATAAATTAGCTGTCCCCTCAAAATAACTCAACACACAGCCATTAATGTCTAAACCACTGGCAACAAAAGTGAGTACACCCCTAAGTAAAAATGTCCAAATTGGGACCAAAGTGTCAATATTTTGTGTGGCCACCATTATTTTCCAGCACTGCCTTAACCCTCTTGGGCATGGAGTTCAGGTATTAACATAAACTTCGAAAGCTTTGGAATAAACCAAAGAGGATTATGTGGTGAAATATGTCCAGGGGGTCTCAATTCCTTTCTTAAAGACGAGATGTCAGGAGTCTTGGATATTTTACCCAAGCCCCCCCAACAAAAAGTAAAAATAATTTAAAAATAATAACACATTGTAAAAAAAATTGTACCAAAAAAATATTTTAAAAAATATGAAAAATAACAATAATAATTTTTAAAAATTAAAAAAAATATTATAATTTTTGTTTTCAGTTATAAACTTTAAAGGATAAGTTCACCTTTTTGGGCAGAATTTAACTTTTCATAATAAATAGAAGCGTTTTCCAATGCCATTCCTGACCCAGCTCCCCCAATGTGCTTTTCTCTCACTTACCTCATTTACATGATATTTAGAACCGTGTCAGCCTTGTTGTATCTTTGAATGGATTTTCAGATTCCATCACTTCCTGTATCTTGTATCAGCATTCACTTCCTGTTAGGCCATCTCCCAGAAGCCATCATTTCCTTGTTGCATCACAGAAGAGGGCGTGATAGGGTGTGTTCACCACTCTGGACCAGACCTCCCTTATTACAATACCACCACCACCCATATCCCACTTGAATGGGCTGGCCTACGCGCAACAATCGCCCCAGAGAAGCTCCAGAACTAGTTTTGGAGCGGCACATGGTGTGTTATTGCAGTTTCCAGTGTGTTTACCGCACTTGGGGAGCCTTTACCATGTGTTGACCACACAAGCACGATGCACATTTGCAGCATTTATGAAACGCATGGCAAAGCACACATTTTCTGTGCAGTTTGCCATGTGTTTGGAAACGCACAGATGTAAATGGAGCCTCATTGTTCTTCTGTAAACACACCAATTTCACTTTCAGGCCCCATTCACACCTAGAGTTGTGGCAGCGCATGTTTTTTGGCTAGTTTTTCCAGTGATACACATAGGGCAGCCAGTCGATTTCAATGAGCTGTGCTCCACCTGGCAAAGTAGCTCATAGGACATTTTTGTAAACTTGTTACCGCATTTGTCACCTGTTTTTTCATGTGGCAAATGTGTGTTTTCTTCTGTGTTTGGTGTGCTGTTAACAATTAATGACACTGAAAGCCCAACTAGGTAATTTTAGGTGTATAAATGTGGCCATACATTATAGAATCTAATTGTACAATCTCTTTACAATCTCTTTTAGATTTACCAAAACTATATAATAGGAGGAGACACCATCAATCCAATCACTCTGGATCCAACCAGGTAGACACTTGCACTACATCAGGGATGTCCCGCAGGCTGCATGTGGCCCCAGGGAATTTAGCATGCACCCTGAGCCCATCCAAAGGGACGATGGGGAAGTCAGGCAAATTCACACATGGGGTATGCCGGGGGTACTGTGAAAACTTAGTTGATAGGTGTGCTAATGAGGACACCTGGTAAACTCCTTCCTGGGTCATACTGGCTGGTCCATCCTGTGTTTATACCAGGAAGTTTCTGAAATGATCTGAAAACTACAGCCATTGATGATGGAGGTGAGGCCTGGTCTTAAAAACCAAAGAAAACTTGTATTTTTATGCAACAGAGGTACATTACTGGTATATTGGTATATAGGGGAGCTGGATTTTAGAAAAAAAAATGTGAACTTAGCCTTTAATTAAAAAAAAAAGGATTTTTTTAAAAATAATTTAAAAAAATGAAGGGCTCATTCACAAGGGTTCTCTGGCCCATACAGTGTGAATGAGCGATTTGTGTGGCGGGAGCCACCTGTCAGTCTATGATGGGCCCTAAAATTATCTAAGAAAGAGTTGTGGAAGATATTAAAATGTTTTGTAAAGGACATGAAGATACATTCTTACAAGGTGGTGCTACAGATACTTATTAATGTAACAGACAGAACACAAGTCTTTACTATAATGAAATAAAATGTTTTCAGTCACTTACGCTTTCTTCTTTCCTTAATGCGTAACAGAACAATGATTAAAACTGCGATAATTGAAATCAGTGATATACTGGATATTTTGACAAGGAGTTTATACCGTGCCTTTAGATCTGAAAACAAAAGGAAAGTAGAATACTGTTTATTTGTACTCATTACATTTACACTGATATTAAAGGGGTTGTAAACCCTCATGTTTTTTCACCTTAATGCATGCTATATTTTTTTTTATTATTGCATTTTAAGTCATAGTGTAAATATGAGATCTGAGGTCTTTTTTTTTCTCTAGTAGTACACACCACACTGAGCATGTGCAGAGTGCCCCCAAGGCTCTGCACTATCAGCAGATGGATCGGGGACTGTGGAAGAAGGGGAGGATCAGAGAAGATGGGATAAAGCAGCCTTATTACACAATACAGAGGATTAACCCCTTAGGTTCCACAGTGAGTATAGCAAGCATGCTTTACTACATATACAGACTGATTATACTGTTGTGGGTTTAGTAACACTTTAAAGCGGAGTTCCACACAAAAATGGAACTTCCGCTTTTCGGAACCCTCCCCCCCTCTGGTGTCACATTTGGCACCTTTCAGGGGGGAGGGGGGTGCAGATACCTGTCTAAGACAGGTATCTGCACCCACTTCCGGCATAGACTCAGATGGGAGTCTATGCCTCTTCCCGTCTCCACCGCGCTGTCTCCTGGGAAACACACAGCTCCCAGGAGAGAGCGGGGACCACTTGGGACGTGCAGCGCGACTCGCGCATGCGCAGTAGGGAAGTGAAGCCGCAATGCTTCACTTCCTGATTCCCTCACCTAGGATGGTGGCGGCAGCTGCCGAGAACCGAGCGGGTTCTCGGTGTTGCCTGCCGACATCGCTGGACCCTGGGACAGGTAAGTGGCCATGTATTAAAAGTCAGCAGCTGCAGTATTTGTAGCTGCCGGCTTTTAATATTTTTTTTTTTGGCGGTGTGGGTGGACCCCCGCTTTAATTCCCATGTGTGGGCAGTTTCCATATGATGTCTGTCCTGCAATCCACTCTAATGTACCATGATGTTTCCTTTCTTTGCAATGTGTGTCAAAGAATTTTATAACTATGTTCACATTTTTCCTTTATGTTTTGTTAACCTTTGATATCAATAAAAGTTATTAAAAAAATAAATAAATTAAAGGACAAAGATGAAATGTTTTGTTGAATCTAGGGGGCACAATATATTACTAATAATTGAATTCACTCACAGTTACGCATAGTCGAACGCAGGGACGGATCCAGAGTCTAGTCTCGGGAGGGGCACTGACAGAAAATACGTTTTTTTGTGGGCAATTTATCGAGGAAATGGCTGGTGTTGGCGCTTCAATTATCCCAGCACCATGGTTGTTATTTCTATTAATATATTGTAATATAAAATTTAATGGTTTAACTCACCATAATGCAGAATCAGTGGGAGCCCTGAGCGTGTCACTTGCCACCGTCGCCTGCCACACGTTGCAGATTGTCACTTGCCTGCCACCAGATGCGGATTGTCACTTGCCATGTCACCTGCCACACATTGCGGATTGTCACTTGCCTGCCACCAGATGCAGATTGTCACCTGCCACATGTTGCGGATTGTCACTCGCCACGTCACCTGCCACACGTTGCAGATTGTCACTTGCCACGTTACCAGCCACACATTGCGGATTGTCACTTGCCACGTTACCTGCCACCAGATGCGGATTGTCACTTGCCACGTCACCTGCCACGTCACCTGCCACACATTGCAGATTGTCACTTGCCTGCCACCAGATGCAGCTTGTCACCTGCCACATGTTGCGGATTGTCACTTGCCACTTCACCTGCCACACCTTGCACATTGTCCCTTGCCACGTCACCTGCCACACATTGCAGATTGTCACGTCACCTGCCACCAGATGCGGATTGTCACTTGCCACACATTGAGGATTGTCACTTGCCACGTCACCTGACACACCTTGCGGATTGTCACGTAGCTGCTAAGGTGGTGTTTTGCTTGCCTCTTGCTTCTTTGTCCCAGATCAGGCAGCAGAGAGATAATGTAATCTCTCTGCTGCCCACACTGCCTGAACAGTGAGGGCAGAAGTTACTGCAGGGAAGCGGGGGCAGTGAGGGATGATGTCATCTGATTGGCCCTGATTGGACAGCCGCCCACTCACACCTAACCTGCTCTCACCCGTCCACACACTGAGCCACACGCCCACTCACAAACCGAGCCGCCCGGTCCTCCTGCAGAGCTGCTCTCTCTCATCTGCTCGGGGAGCCGCCCGCTCTCTCATCTGCTCGGGGAGCCGCCCGCTCCCTCATCTGCTCGGGGAGCCGCCCGCTCCCTCATCGCCCGCTTTCTCACCCACCCGGGCCGCAACAAATTTCTCTGGGGTGGCAATTGCCCCGTTGCCCCCACATCTGATCAGTTATGACACCAGCCATTTGATGGTTTGACAGTTCAGTTAAGAACATAAGCAACTGTGACAGATATCATTCACGGTAAGCCATGAATGTAACAGTTAAATCAATGAGTTTAGTTATGCTGAGTGGGTAGCCCTGTCAGCCCTGTTCTATATGACAAAACTGATTGTTCAATCAACTTTTGTCAAAGAAGCCTCCTGGAAAATGTTCATCCATAGAGCATCTGCATTCAATCAGATGCAACTGCCATGCTGCCACAACTGCTCTGTGGTCAATATTGGGAGGTAGGACTCTCTAGTGAAAAAGGATGTGGGGGTCTTAGAACTCTGATAGGAAAGGGGGGTAGGGAAGATTCTGATATGAAGGGAGGGGGGAAAACAGAAGATGCTGATGTGAAATATTGGAGGGGGGACCAAGGGCTCTGATCTGAAAGGGAAGGGAGCCAAGAACTATGATTTGAGAATGGGGCTTCTGATGTGATAGAGGACCCCATTTTAGAATGAGGTGCCACAAGATTTTGTGTATTTTCAAAGGGTGCTGTAAATAAAGGTTGAGAAACACTGCTGTACTGTACATAGTGCCTAGTGCCATGTTGTATTTCATGTCATCCCAGTCATTGCTCATTAGGGCATCAGAACCACTGCGTCCACCCAATTCCCAGGGATGCAGTCTAGAGAGACAATGTTTTCTGATTTTAACATTTTTCTAACATACCTCTATTAAATCAGGTGTCACTCACCTGTGCTTTGTATCAGCAGTCTCTCCACATGTGGGTTGGTGAGGGTTTCATGTTCCACCACACATCTTAACTCCATGCCCCAGTTCTGCGATGTTGGGGTGAAGGGGTAGGAAGATTCCACAGCTGATCTGCTGATCCTCCAGGTCTTGGCTTTTTCCACCAGGGTCTCATTTAAGAACCAGTTCACAGTGATGGATTCTGGGTAAAACCCATAAACGCTACACACCAAGTTCTGCTCTACATTCAACTTAAATTCTTGGGAAATGATGTGAACAGATGGGATAGCTGCAATGAAAGGGAGATATATATGTTATTTTAATGCTATCTTCTTGTTTACTTTATACTACTGCAAAGCTAAATAAGTAATTACAGCTATCTGCTCATCCCCTTCTCTCCCAGCCCCGGCATCCTTGGGGGCGGGAAGGTCTGCCAGATCATGTGACCACTGTGATTAGCTGTCACAGTGGTCACATGATTGGGAGGCGGTCCTGCCAGCTCTCAAACATTACTAGAGACTGTATGCTGTCTTTAACTACCCCATTACATTACTTTGTGCATCGGATTTGTGTACACAAAATTGGAATTTAAACGATCGGATTTTGTTGTCGGAAAATTTTATATCCTGCTCTCAAACTTTGTGTGTCGGAAATTCCGATGGAAAAAGTCCGATGGAGCCCACACACGATCGGAATTTCCAACAACACAATTCGATCGCACTTTTTCCATTGGAAATTCCGACCGTGTGTACAGGGCATTAAAGTGCAAATATTCTACTTCAAAGTAGTACTATATACTCCATACTCATTTACATGGGGGGTGGGATCTGGGGTCTTCCAGATTCTGATAATCCCCCCGCCCGCAGACCCCCACAACCGTAGCCCAGGGTTGTGGGAAAGAGACCCTTGTCCCCATCAACATGGGGACAAGGTGCTTTGGGGTGTGGGGGGGCGCAGCCCCCCCGCCCCAAAGCAACCCCTATGTTGAGAGCATGTGGCCTGGTATGGTTCAGGACAGGGGGGCACTCGCTCCCCCCCCCTTTTCTGACCTGCCAGACTTCATGCTCTTGGATAAGGGTCTGGTATGAATCTTGAGGGGGCCCACGCCATTTTTTTATTTTGGCGTGGGGTCCCCTTAAAACTTATACCAGACTCATGTCGTTTTTTATTTATTTTTTTTTAATTGCTGGGTGCCGGAAATGCAACCGCGAGTTAATTTAAATGTGATTTGACTGTTTTTTTTTTTTCTTTAGAAATGCCAGTTTTGTTGCATCATGTTCTATACATGCTATAGATGTGCCACTTTACAGGCAGACTAAGGGGACCCCCCATGCACTATATTTAACTTCTTCGCTGCCAGGCCCTCTGCTCCATTTTGTACACTGAGGTTGCCAAACCATTTTTGCAATTTTTCCTTTGATTTTGTATTTTTCACTTATAGCCTTCAAAGTTTGTAAACAACGCCCCAAACTATATATTTTCTGAAAGCACATGACCAGTAGAATGAAAAGAAAGTGCTACTGATTTCTAAGGTCCCACGATATTTGTGCAAATGTTTATCAAAACCATATTTTTGCTAAAGACACACTAAAACCATTATAAGCAGATAAAAACACAGCTAATTTTACAAAATTCCTGCTAAATTCCAACTTAATATAAAAGGTTAATCTGTATGGAGTCAATACATAATTCATATTTGTAATTTTTACATTGCGCTCTTTTGCAAAATTGTTAAAATTGAACGCACGCAAAAATGTACATATACAAATTTCTCTAAAAATCGTCATACTTTTAGCGGCTAAAATAACTATAGCACCTGCATGTAAATCACCTGTAATCAATGTCACCCTGGTGGAGAACAACGTATCCTGGATAATTTTAAATGAAAAACTGGCCAGTATACCACAGGATAGGCAAGCTAGGTTTGTGAGAGTATGGAATCCCTGGATTGCTTATCTCCAGGCTCCTAGAAGGCTGGGTTATTTTGTGAGGGGAGGCCGAGGTCGAGGGACCCATCCCACTCAGCACTAATATATCAGATTTTTAATTTCTTCGTTCTTTTTTGTTTTTTGGGGAGGATTTGTTTATTTTTTATTTTTTCCCTCCCTCCTTTCCCTCACTTTTCTTCACATTGGTTTGGTTATACAATAATAAAGGAAGAGGAAGGGGAGAAGGTGGGGGGGGAGGTATTATTATTATTATTATACAGGATTTATATAGTGCCAACTGTTTACGTAGCGCTTTACAACATAAGGGCAGACAGTACAATACAAATCAATACAGGAGGGATCAGAGGGCCCTGCTCGTTAGAGCTTGCAATCTAGAAGGGAGGGTCAAGGCGAAACAAAAGGTAATAACTGTGGGGGGTGAGCTGATGGTGATAATGAAAATACAGTTGTTAGGTGTGGGTAGGGTAGGCTTCTCTGAAGAGAAGGGTTTTCAGGGATCGTCTAAAAGCTAATAAAGTAGGAGATAGCAGACAGATTGGGGTAGGGCATTCCATAGGATTGGAGAGGCTTTGGAAAAGTCCTGGAGGCGAGCATGGGAGGAGGTGAGCAGGAAGAGAGCAGGAAGTCTTCAGAGGAACGAAGAGAACGAGTAGGTTGGTATTTAGGGACTAGGCTAGTGATGTAACTGGGGGCGAAATTGTGAATGGCTTTGTATGTAGTTATTAGTATTTTGAATTGAATTCTTTGGCCGAGCGGAAGCCAGTGGAGGGATTGACAGAGAGGAGTAGCAGACACAGAGCGATTGGTAAGGTGGATGAGTCTGGCAGCAGCATTCATGATGGATTGAAGAGATGATAGACTATGTAGAGGTAAGCCAATGAGAAGGGAGTTGCAGTAGTCGAGGCGAGAGATGACCAGCGAGTGAATTAAGAGCTTTGTTGTGTCATTGGTTAGAAAGGGGCGTATTTTGGAGATGTTGTGGAGGTTGAGGCGGCAGGATTTGGACAGTGATTGGACGTGTTGCTTAAAGGAGAGTTCAGAGGCCAGGACTACACCTAGAACCTTGACATGTTTTTGACAGAGAGATCAGGGGAAGGAGCATATGAGGGAGGAAAAATTATAAGTTCGGTTTAGGATAGATTGAGTTTGAGGAAGTGGTGTGACATCCAGACTGATATATCTGATAGTAAATTAGTGATACGTGAGGAGACAGAGGGAGTGGGCTGAGGGGTAGAGAAATAGATTTGGGTGTTATCAGCGTAGAGGTGGTATTGAAAGCCATGGGAGACTATCAGCTGACCCAGGGAGGAGGTGTAGATTGAAAATAGGAGAGGTCCAAGAACAGAACCTTGGGGGACCCCAACAGAGAAAGAAAGAGGGGAGGAGGAAGTAGAGTTGTAAGAAATGCTAAAGGTGCGGTTGGATAAGTAGAAAGAGAACCAGCAAAGAGTACAGTCACAGAGACCAAAGGCGTGGAGTCTTTTGAGGAGGAGGCAGCAGAGAGGTCCAGGAGTAGGAGTACAGAATAGTGTTGACTGGTTTTGGCCGTTAGTAGATCATTTGTTAGTTTTAGGAGAGCAGTTTCTGTGGAGTGTTGAGGACGAAATCCGGACTGAAGAGGATCAAGAAGGCTATTATCAGCGAGGTGGACGCTCAGACGGTTGTAGACCAGACGTTCGAGGAGTTTGGATAAGAAGGGGAGTAAGCAGATGGGGCGTAGGTTGTTAAGATTGGATGGGTCCAGTGAGGGCTTTTTAAGTATGGGTCTGACAAGTGCATGTTTTAGAGAGTTGGGGAAGATGCCAGAAGAGAGGGAGAGATTGAAGATGTGGGTTAGAGAGTGTAGCATAGAGCCAGAGGGTGAATGTAGCATTTGTGAGGGAACATGATCCAGAGGGCAGGTGGTAAGGTGGACATTACCAAGTGGTTTAGCAACCTTGTCTATAGTGGTGGGGTTGAAAGAGGGAAGTAATGATTGTGCCTGTGGGCATGAAGTGTAAAGCGTGGAGGGTATCGGAACAGTAGAGATCTCCTCGCGAATTGTATCAATCTTCTGTTTCAAGTGATTGGCGATCTCCTGGGCAGTGAGTGAGTTGGCGGGTGGAGATGGTGGAGGACGAAGTAGAGAGTTGAAGGTAGAGAAGATTTCACAGGGACAGGATGATAAGTTGCTAATGAGAGTGATAAAATAGGTCTGCTTGGCAGAGAGGAGGCTGGAATTGTATTTTTGGAGGGCAGATTTTTATTGGTTGAAATCTCTCTGAGACTTAGGCTGGCCATACACTATACACTTTTCTTGTTCAACTTTCCTTTAGATTTACCAAAACCATATAATATGAGGTCAAACCTAAACCCTTTCAATTTGTATGCAATCAAGCAGACCCTTGCACCACATAGTTGAAGGTAAATCTAAAGAAAATTGAATAAGAAAATTGTATGGTGTATGGCCAGCTTTAGTCTTATGCCACAGGCGCTCATGAGCACGACTACGTTTTTTCAGACTTCTAGTATCATCTGTTTGCCAAGGTTGAAGGGGTCGGGGCCTGATTCTGTGTATAGTGAGGGGGGCCAGTGAGTCCAGTGAGGCTAGAAGTGAAGCGTTGCCACAGAAGTGGCTAGGTTGGTGCAGGATAGGGGTGAGATTTTGTCGTAGAGGTTGTCGATAGCAGAGTAGAGAAGAGAAGGGTTGAGATGACGTAGGTTTCTGCAGGTAACTTTTAGGCGGTTGGAGGGAGAGGCGGTGGAGGAGAGGGAGAGAGTGAAACTAATAAGGTAGTGATCAGAGAGAGGGATTGAATAGTTAGAGGGGTTGCATAGAGTGCAAAGGTGAGAGAAAACAAGGTCAAGGGTATTGCCTTCGGAGTGAGTAGGAGCGTGTATCCACTGCTTCAGGTCAAAGGTCAAAGGAGGAGGTTAGGCTGAGAAGTTTGGAAGGGGCAGAAGTGTTAGTATTACTAGGGATGTTGAAGTCCCTGAGAATGATTGTGGGGATTTCAGAGGAAAGAAAGTAGGGTAGCCAGGCAGAGAAGTCATCAAGAAAGGTTGATACTGGTCCAGGGGGCCTGTAGATCACAGCTATCCTTAGAGAAACTGGAGTGAAAAGATGAATGCAGTGTGCTCCGAAAGAGGAGAGTGACAGAGAGGGAGGTGGCTGAAGTACCTGAAAGGTGCTATGTGGGGCTAGAAGGATTCCGACACCTCAGTCCAGGGAAGACCAACATGGGATAGGGCAGCAGAAGACGCAACGGACTTGTGGAGCCAGGTTTCGGTAATGGCGAGTAGGTTAGATGAGTTGGCGATAAGGAGGTCATGGAGAGAGGTGAGTTTGTTGCAGACAGAGTGGGAGTTCAAAAGGGCACAAGAGAAAGGGAGTCTGGTCTTGGGAAGAATAGAATTGGGAACTAAATTGAATATATAGTTTTGTAGGATGCTACAAGGGGACAATAAAGTCTCTCTAACCAATTTATAACCTTTATTATTATGGTTTATGTGTAAAGGAGAAGGGTCAATGATCACACCGAATAATGCATCCTTCAGTCATTGATTTTCTGATGAATATTTGGGCATAAAATTCTGTATGCTGTTTTGAAATTGTAATAAAAATTATTGGAACAAAAATTTTCTCAAAAAATCTGATCATATTTTAGGTTAATAACTTTGATCAGTGGGATGATCAGAGTTTTAGAATTGTTCAGCAGAGTCTGCTGAACAATTCTGCTATAAGTTTATGGTCATTGAAGTGACCATGAGCTTATAAGAGAGGGGGAAATAAGGTCCGTACGCCGTACAGACTTGGCCACCTGCAGGCACTTCTGTAGGTCCATACGGTGTACGGACCTGGCAGTGAAAGGGTTAAAGGGATTTTTCATTTTTATTGTTTCACTTTAAGCATTATTAAAATCACTGCTCCTGAATAAACAATCATTTTAAAAAACATTTTTTGCATTGATACATGTCCCCCAGGACAGTACCCAGACCCGACATACCCCTTTTATGGCCAATTACTTGCATATAAGTCTTCAAAAGGGGCACTTTTGATTTCTCATGTTTGGCTCCCAAAGACTTCAATGGAGTTCGCAGTTTGGGGCAGAAGTTTTCCCCTGTTTGTGAGTTCTACTGCGAACCAAACTGGGGAGTGTTTGGCACATCTCTAGTGCACAGCTGTGACCAGGGACAGAGTGGAGAGAGTGCTGGGGGTACCATCAGAGGAAAGAAAGTCACCCTGCCCAGAACTATCCTAGAGAGAAAGCTGAAGGACAGAGCTGCTGCCAGTATACAGTCCCTGCCGTGTCATCCATCAGGGTGTCCAAGGGCAACCAAGGGTCACAAAACACTCACCCAGAGGGGTAACTGCATCGCTGGGTCTGGTGGGAAAGCCTGTCGGTCATTACCTGTTACCTACTTATAGACTAAGCCACTTGAAGCGTGACACGTTGGGTATCAATTTACTCGGTGTAACATTATCTTTCACAATATAAAAAAACATTGGGCTAACTTTACCGTTGTCCTATTTTTTTCATTAAAAAGAGTGTATTGTTTCCAAAAAAAGTGCGCTTGTAAGACCACTGCACAAATACGGTGTGACAGAAAGTATTGCAACGACTGCCATTTTATTCTCTAGGGCAGTGATAGCGAACTTTGGCACCCCAGATGTTTTGGAACTACATTTCCCATGATGCTCATCCACTCTGCAGTGTACTTGAGCATCATGGTAAATGTAGTTCCAAAACATCTGGAGTGCCAAGGTTCGCCATCACTGCTCTAGGGTGTTAGAAAAAAATATATATATGTTTGGGGGTTCTAAGTAATTTTTTAGCAAAAAAAGTTAGAAAAAAATATATATGTTTGGGGGTTCTAAGTAGCAAAAAAAAAAAATGATTTTAACTTGTAAACACCAAGTCTGAAAAATAGGCCCGGTCCTTAAGTGGTTAACACATTCTATGCATTAAGATAAAAAGCCTTCTGTTCTGTGTGCAGCAGCCGCCCAGCCCCTCTAATACTTACCTGAGTCTCCTCTGTAACCAGATATGTCCACGAGTGAATCAGCTATCTGGGGCTCTCCCTCTTGATTGGCTGAGACACAGCAGCGGCGCTGTTGACTCCCACTGCTGTCAATCAAACTCTGTTAGCCAATCAGGACAGAGAGGAAGCGTGGCCGAACATGAAGCTGCAGCTTGGCTTGGGTGTCCCCATAGAATGTTGCTTGCTGTGGGAGCACTCAACAGGAGGGAGGGTCCAGGAGCTCCAGCCAGGGACCCAAGAAGAGGAGGATCCGGGCTGCTCTGTGCAAAACCACTAAGGTAAGGCAGGTAAGTATAACATGCTTGTTATTTGAATAGAAAAAAAAACGTAGACTTTACAATCAGTTTAAATTTAATTTAAAGCTAAATTTAAAGTTCAATTGAAATCATGGAATGTAAGCAGTGGCTGCTCCATAGAGCACCTCCTGCAAAGTCAGACTAATAGTCAAGCAATCAGCGAAGATCCCGCTACCTGCTGATTGAAGAGCTCAAGCTCAGACCTCTGCAGAGAGACCACGGTTTCCACACAGAGAGTAAGGGTCCCTACAAGAAAGAAACTATCTAAACCATGATAAAGAGAAAAAAAATACTGTCAGCTATAGACATTTACAGAAGGTATGGAAGGACTCAATGGATTACTGTTACCGGTAATCAGTTATCATGTGGTCACTATGATTGGTCATAGTGATCACATGATTACAATGTAAACTTAACAGTCATTAAAAGAGAAGTATAGGATTTTATTTTTATTTTAGATTCATACTTGCCTAGGTGGATGCAGCATCAGTCCAATGCTAAGGCTGAGAACTGAGCAAACACCACTGATTGCTCGGTCCTCAAAACTCCCTGAGCAGAGAGCTGGTGGCTCTCAGTTACCGCTGTCTGCTCTCCCCCTCCAGCACTCACTGGAGTGCTGGGCTGTGGAGGGGGAGGGAGCAGCTGATTCAGGCTCTCAGTGGCTCGCTGAGAGGCTGAGCTGGGTGGCGGTCCAGACTGGTGGGCGGATCCCCACCATATGGTCGCTATCTTTCCTGAACAGAAAGTACGTTTGGCTGTACTTCTCCTTTAATGGTTTGCATTCCTGACTGCTTGCTAAGTGTTGTGAAGCTGTGATTGGCTCACAGCTATCACATGGTACCTGCCTACCTGTACCATGAGATTAGCTGTAGCCAATCACAGCATGTCAGCAGTAACTAAGCTGTCATGAATGTTAACCCATTCATAACAGCTAAAACTACTTCACTAATATAATCAATAACAGTGTAAAAAAAATCGGGACTGCTCATATGTGATCGGGGAAGGATTGCTCAGCATAGAAACACACTGAAAACTGAGCATGTGCACTAGCTGCCAACGCTGCTCTGCAGAACCTCCAGCTGCAGTGGCGATATGAACAGAAGTGAGGAACAGTGAACAGCAGGATTAACCAGTTTTTTTGCAGAATACAGAAGATGAATCCCATGGTGACTGAGTGATTATCATCAGCATGTAATACAGCATTTATTAATAGTTTTTAATACTGTGGGTTTAATGACAAATTAAATGCACTTTGTAAAAATACATTACCTTCATACACCAGCTGGAAGTCTTCCTGGAAGGGTACAGTAAGAGACTCGTGTTGGACTCTACAGGAGAAGGTTCGTTCTCTGTCCTCCTTGGTGGGTGTTATTGTTACTGAGCTCCTCACACTGTACGTCCCATCTGGGTGTCTATGAGGATTCTCCGTGATCACTTTGTCCAGTATCTCTCCATCTCTGAGCCATTTAATGTCGATGTCCACCGGGTGGAACCCAGAGATGAAACTACGTAGAGAACTCTCTTTATTTGTTACCACAAACTTGTCTGTAATGTTGATCTGTGGAGGAGCTGAAACATACAGTATATATCATGTCAATATATATATTGTAATAAATTTACCAAAATCTTTCTATACATAGTACTATCTTTAGATATTCAGTATGTGGGCTTGTGTGTGTGTGTGTGTGTGTATATACATGTTAAAGTCAACCTTTCACTATAGGGTCTAAAAAAAGTAATGAAACCCTGTGTTAAAACCCACGGAGCTTAATCTCCTAAACGTACCCCGTCAAGAGGGACGTTTAGGAGCATTCTAATCACTCGGCGCCGTCACATGACTGGCGCTGACCAATCAGAACCCACATAGCCCGTCCTCTCAGCGGGGAAGAAGGAGTGAGAAAGCTGAGGGGATTTCTAGGCGCCGGAACCGTGAGATGTTTATACCGGGGCTCATAACGGGAGATCACCGCCATGCAGGTCAGCAGGACTGGGGGGAGGGTGAGGAGGGGGTCCTGTGTAGGTTCAACTTACTGATTTTTCTGTAAAGGTGAACTTACACTTTAACCATCATGTGCTTTCATTTTTTCTGCTGGCTCCTACTTAACTACAGGAATGGTAAGTGGGATACCCCAACGCTCTGTCCTGGGACCAATTCTGTTTAATTTATTCATAAATGATATAGAGGTTGACATAAATAACTCAATCTCAGTGTTTGCTGATGATACAAAGCTAAACAGGGCAATAACTTCACAGCAGGATGTTGAAACGTTATAAGAAGACCTCAATAAAAAAAAGGGGTGGGCAACTACATAGCAAATTAGGTTTAATGTTGAAAAAATTTAAAGTATTGCATTTTGGACTAAAAACATGCATGCAAGTTACTCTCTAGTGATTTGGGGGAATCCAGAATGAAAAAGATCTGGGGGTCCTAGTAGATCACAGGCTCAGCAATGGCATGCAATGCCAAGCTACAGCAAACAAAGCAAGCTTAATATTAGCGTGCATTAAAAAGGGTATTTACTCAAGGGATAAAATCACATTTCTACCACTTTACACGACTCTGGTTAGGCCACATCTTGAGTATGCCATCCAGTTCTGGTCACCAGTCCTCAGGAAGGATGTGCTGGAACTAGAGAGAGCCCAGAGGAGAGCAACAAAGCTAATGAGGGACTGGAGGACATCTGTATGAGGAATGACTACAAGCATTATGCCCAACAATAAAGTCTGAAAAAGTAACCAGTTGATTTTTGCTGTAACTTGAGCATAGAATTGAATTGCAGGGGTTGAACAAAAATATGGAAATGCTACTTGACTTGCAGGTGTGAAAGTGAAAACGTGTTTTGCGTTGAAAGCAGAAGTGATTTAACATTCTTTTGCTTTCAACATAAATCCAGATAAAACGTATGTCAAGGGTGCACAGAATGTCAGGACCAGGCAGATAGTGTCTTTATTGGATAGATGAAGTGGTCTTCAAACACTTAGGGCTGCACTCAAAGAGGGAAGCAATCTCTAATAGAAAACAAATAAAAGAAAAAAAGGCGCCTCTAAGTGCAGAATTAAAACTTTTAATATCCTCAAACAAGATTAAAAACACTTACAGAATCAAGGATAAGAAGAGGCATAACATGGATGTATGAAGCAGGTGATCCGGCATCAGGAGGTCCCAGTTATCACAGCTTTCCAGGGATAACGATATGCGGCAGCAGAAGGTCCCAGGATAACCAGCAGGTGAACACCCAAGGCTCTGGGAACACTGGTGAAGCAATCGCGTCGTCTGAGTCAGCGTGGAGCATGAATCTCGGAAATTATGTCAGCGGGAGCGGACAACAACCAGCATGGGCCGCAAACAGGAAATATGTCATCAAAATGGGACGCGTTTCGGAACTACTGATTGGTTCCTTCTTCAAGCCAATGACAACAGGTTTGTTAAGCTTTGCTAAGCTTCTTATAGTCTATGGGTGGAGCTGTGGGTAGGGCTATGGGCGGTGATAAGGGAAGAAAAACAATGCTGCAGCATCCCAGGAAGTAGTGTGATCCATGGGCATAGAACTGCACAGTAAACATAAAGACAGAGCGGGATGCAGCTCGCACACGAAAAGGGCAAGACAAATACAGCAAGACATTACAAAAGTATATATAAGGAAAGGAACTTAAAATCAATGAAAAAATATATCTAAAATGGAACAAAACGGTCAAACCGTACATTGCTCCTCAATAGCAGATGCCACTAAAAATGAAAAATTTAAAAGACGATCATTGGATCAATATATGGGGATAACAAACAGAATAAAGTACATAGGTACAAGAAACAACCACAGACGCAAAAAAAAACGCATAGATGCAAAAAAAAATGCATAGATGCAAAAACGAAACAAAAAACGCATAGATGCCAAAAAACGCATAGATGCAAGAAAAAAACGCAAACAAACGTCCGTTGGATGAATCATTATGCGCACACGCATGCACACACACATGTACACATCCTATAGGAAAAACCGAATACAATTGGCCAATGGAGGACATACCTAAGGGGAAGATGGGCACTGTATAATGAGTATACGTATGAAAATGAGGATGTAATGGTGAATGAAGTTCTAAAGTATGGCACTGATTTCAAAATCCTCATTTAACCCTCCAGGGGCCAAAACATTCAAAGAGAAAATCTAATACATCTCTCTGTGGCAAAGCTTTCGGAAACGCTCAGCTGGGGGGAGGTCTCTAGGCAACGCCTCAATAACCCAAACCATTAGACCATCAGTGGATTTGTTATGGTATTTGAGATAGTGCCTAGGGACACTATGAGTGTCTAATCCATCAGTAATGAAACGGCGATGTTTGCCAAATCACTTACATAATGATCTGATAGTACGCCCAACATAAAAAAGTCCGCATGGGCATGTCAAACAATAGACTACATGGTCAGAAGAGCATGTGTGAAAGCCCTTGATAGGGTATGTTTTACCTTTCACACAAAAATCCTTCTGGCCATGTTTAACAAACCGACAGGTCTTACATAGCGTCTTGCGGCATTGATACATGCTCGAGATGGCCAGAAAAGTTGGAAGCGAATAACCTGGGGGTAATGGCTTACCTTTAAGTTTACTAGGTGCCACCTTACTTTTAATATTAGGGGCCTTTCTATAGGCAAATTTGGGCTTATTAGATAGGACAGGAAGAAGGTGCTCGTCCTGAAGCAGCAAAGGCCAATGCTTCCGCACGATACCCTCCATCTGTCTGTAACGAGAGTGAAATTGGGTAATAAATCGCAGATTATCTTTATTGTTGTCAGGATGAGTGATAGGATGTGGTTGGATAGGTGCATCTCTGTAGTGAGAGTAAGCTGTTTGCACAATATCAGCTGGAAATTCTTTGTCAAGAAATTTATCTTCCAAGATCTTACTCTGGATGTCATAGTCACTGCTTCTAGTACAGTTCTTTTTGAGTCTACAGTATTCGCTTTTAGGTATGGTATTAAGCCATTGGGGGTGGTGGCAGCTTTTATAATGAACAAAAGAGTTTCCCGCTGTTGGCTTAGTAAAATTCCTAGCATGGATCACCTTTCCAGCGAAGAATAGTTCCAAGTCAAGGAAGGCCAACTTTTCCTCATCCATGACAGAGGTAAAGTGCAAACCCATGTAGCGCTGGTAGATTTACAATCTACCGCAGATTAGGTAAATTTAGTAAATTGTGTGTTAGGAAGGTTAAAAGTTCGCCTCTGTTCCAGCTTGGCTGACATTGTGTGTGCTTCCATGCTGACCGGTGGGTGACGTTGTTACCATTAGTCAGTGTTGGAAGGGCAACGTGTAGAAGTGTATAGATGCTCCTCTGTCTCGGAGACAAGCTCGGTGGAGGTGGTCCTCCAAGTTGCATTCTGGGAAGAGGGTATTTATGGGACAGACGCCATGTTCTGGGGTCGTTTTACAGCCACCTGCTGGCCCTCCTGGCCGACAGGTATGCGTTAGGGAGCTACCTCGTGGTCCTCCGATCGGGAGGCCCACGATGCTACGGCGCAAGGCTGGGTCCAGAGGCTTGTCTGGGGCCTACCACCGTGACCGAGGAATGGTCCTGAGCTGTCGGTCCTGTGTGACGAAGCTGGACAGCCGAGGAGATCCCAGGGGAGGACCCATCTTGGAGAGATCACGCAGCATGCTGGTCTGTAGAGAGGCCTGGTGACTCGGTTGTAGGACGTATCCAAAAGAAGTGGTTATACAGCATAGTGTCGCCAGTTCGGCTTAAAGGTTCAGGCACTGTGACTGACTGTTCACTGCAGAAGATCTGATACATCCTGTGGCAGAGGATTGTGCAGATTTACCCCCCAAAGTAAGTCTGTGGCAGAGACTTTAGATTCGTGCTGCGTACTGGCTGCTAGACTGGTGAGAGTGGCCTATCCAGACGAGAAAAGAGTCTGTCCCACAAGGGGAGCACATTCCACATAATTATCTGAATTCTACCGGGACATTTGTTGCTAAGATCTTGTAAGAAGATATTTGAGTTTCTCCTGAAAGTTTCCTTTTCCGCTTCTTTCCTGCTACTTCCTAAAGTTTGACTGTTCAAAAAAAGCATTGAAAACGTACTCCAGTGTTGGTGCGTGTGTCGTCCAGCAGTAAACTCAACGGAACCCCTAGACCCGGTGCCGGTGAAACAGAGGGAAGCAAAGTGAAGGTAACAGACCCGCTTAAACTAGCAGCTCCACCATGAGTTAGTGCTACACCCATATTATTATTGTTAATGTTAAAAATTGTTAAAAATTGCAAAACCCTATTTTGTAGACGCTAAAATTTTTGTGCAAACCAATCAATATACACTTATTGCGATTTTTTTTTTTTTTTTATTACCAAAAATATGTAGAAGAATACATATCGGCCTAAACTGAGGAAAATTGTTTAAAAAAAAATAGGATATTTATTATAGCAAATGTAAAAGATATGATGTTTTTTCAAACTTGTCACTCTTCTTTTTTTTATAGCGCAAAAAATAAGGACCGCAGTGGTGATCAAATACCACCAAAAGAAAGCTCTATTTGTAGAGAAAAAAATCATAAAAATTTCATTTGAGTACAGTGCTGCATTACTGCGCAATTGTCATTCAAATTGCGACAGCGCTGAAAACTAAAAATTGGCCTGGGCAGGAAGGGGGTGAAAATGCCCTGTATTAAAGTGGCTAGGATAACAGCCGAGCGGCTTTTAGCCACTTCAGTTGTTATCACTAAAGAGCCAACCGTCCGCCCAAAAAAAGTGTTACTGGGTTTATGCCTGCAGCTGTCTCCAAGTGGGAGCCCTGAGCTCTATCAATGGGATGTTTATAAACCCAGCCCACAGGTGTGTAATCAGCATGCCTGTGTTTACCAAAACCAGGGTGAAAGTGCTAATCCACATAGAAAAACGGGGTCGCCTCTCCACAGTACACCATCACAGATTATGTGGAATAATAATTATGGATTATGGAAATAGAACAGAGAGGCTTTTCAAACAGTCATCCCTCCCATCTTGTTCCTGAACAATCAGCATCTGCCTTGACACATTCTATGGTATTTAGATTAAAGTGGCTGATTTACCTGTGTAACTCTTATGCCCCGTCTCAATCATTTGGCGGAAATTCAGACAGAAAAAGTTGGATGGAGCATACGCACGGTTGGAATATCCGACCAAAAACTCCCATCACACTTTTTTTAACGGAAATTCCGCTCGTGTGTACGGGGCATAAGGCTGCTTTCACACTGAGGCGCTTTGCAGGCGCTAAAGTGCTAAAAATAGCGCCTGCAAAGCGCCCTGAAAGAGCCGCTCAATTCACTCCCATGTGAAAACCCCGAGGGCTTTCACACTGAAGCGGTACGCTTGCAGGACGGTCAAAAAAGTCCTGCAAGCCACATCTTTGGAGCGCTGTAGGAGCAGTGTATTCACCGCTCCTAAAGCACCCCTTCCCATTGAAGGCAATGGGGCAGCGCTGCAAACCCGCTTGCAAAGTGCCACTGCAGTGGCGCTTTGCGGGCGGTTGTAACCCTTTTTCGTCCGCTAGCAGAGGTTAAAACCGCCCCACTAGCATCCGAATAGCGCCGCTAAAAGGACGGTAAAGTGGCGCTAAATATAGCGCCGCTTTACCGCCAGCGCCCGCCTCAGTGTGAAAACAGCCTTAATGTTGGGAAATGTTCCTGACACTCGTTAGAGCTGAAGAAGCTAATTGGAATGGCAGTGAAACATATCTGGGTTGATATGGTGTTTCATATATTTTTCTTAGAACAAATTTGATTAAACGTATTTAAAAACAAAAAAGAAATCGTTTTGGATGTGTGAGTGTAGAAGAATTAGAACTCCTGTCAGGCTTGTATTGCAGTCTGTGCCCCATTCGGGAGAATCACCTTCTCTATTTACTGCTATCATCAAGAGTGAAAGTAAAAGAAAATCCAACTTTTGGGTTGTCACCAGGAATAGTGGGACTTCTTCTACACAAAGTCCAGTGACAACTAAGGATTCCTTCACTTTGGAGTTGTTTCCTTTGACTTTCTGTTTTGGCTATGGGGGCAGGTATACATGGCAAAATCGAGACGTGTGATTCTCCTAATGACGGACAATAAAACCCTGATGGAGGTTCTAACCTTACCCTCTGCTATTCATAATACAGAAAAGTTTAGACTGGAGCTGGGCATTGTTTCTTTGATGAAACTTTAAGATGTATCTGCCAAAAGTAACAGTTTTTAGATTAGATATAAACTGCATACCTGTTATATCTAGTCGGATCTGCTTCTCTTCCTTCACTGATCTGTCTGACCTGTACAGTATGGAGCACCTATAGATCCCTCCGTCCATTATAGTGATGTTCGATATAGACAGATCAGCGATTCCATCCTCTGCCCGGCCTGTATACGACACACGAGGATCTGTAGATTTCACTGCTGTATTCTGAACACTTAATATTTCATTTCCCTGGAAGTACCAAATTATTGAGAGATCTTTGCGATCAATAGGAGGGCTCTTGACTGTGAAGGAGCAGGGAACGTTCACATCTTTCCCCATCATGGCTTTCTGGGCAGACAACTTCAATGCCCAACCTGTAGATAGTAAAAAACCTAATTATACATAAAGCTATACATATATTACATAAAGGGCATCTTTCTTAACCACTTCCAAACATTATATATGTTTTTTTTTAGCAGACACCCTAGGGAATAAAATGGCGGTCATTGCAACTTTTTATCTCGCACGGTATTTGCACAATATTTTTTTCAAACGCCTTTTTTTTGGGAAGAAAAACGGTTTCATGAATTTAAAAAAAAACAAAACAGTAATTTTAGCCCAACTTTTTTGTATATCGTGAAAGATGATGTTACGCCGAGTAAATAGATACCTAACATGTCATGCTTTAAAATTGCGCACACTCATGGAATGGCGCCAAACTTCGGCACTTAAAAATCTTCATAGGTGACGCTTTAAAAATGTTTACAGGTTAGCAGTTTAGAGTTACAGAGGAGGTCTAGAATTGTTGCTCGGGCTCTAACGCACGTGGCGATACCTCACATGTGTGGTTTGAACGGCGTTTACATATGTTTACGTGTGTGTTCGCTTCTGTGCGCGAGCTACTGGGGACAGGGGCGTTTTAATTTTTTTTTTTTTTTTATTTAATTTTTTATTTTACTTAATTTTTTTATTTTTACACTTTTTTTTTAACCACTTCAATACCGGGCACTTATACACCTTCCTGCCCAGACCAATTTTCAGCTTTCAGTGCTGTCGCAGTTTGAATGACAATTGTGCGGTCATCCATCACTGTACCCAAACTAAATTTGTATCATTTTGTTCCCACAAATAGAGCTTTCTTTTGGTGGTATTTGATCACCTCTGTGGTTTTTATTTTTTGCTAAACAAATAAAAAAAGACCGAAAATTTGGAAAAAAATAAAAGTTTTGCTTTTGTTTCTGTTATAAAATTTTGTAAATAAGTAAGTTTTCTCTTTCACTGATGGGCACTGATAAGGCGGCACTTATGAGGTGGCACTAATGAGTGGGCACTGATGGGCACTGATATGCGGCACTGATGGGCACTGGTAGGCGGCACTGATGGGTGGCACTGATATGCAGCACTGATGGGCATTGATAGGCGGCACTGATGGGCACACATGGGTGGCACTTGTGGGCACTGATGGGCACTGATAGGCGACACTGATGGGCACTGAAAGGCTGCAAAGATGGGTTCTTATGGGTGGCACTGATAGGCGGCATTGCTGGGCACTGATAGGTGGCACTGCTGGGCACTGATGGGCATTGATACGTGGCGCTGATGGGCACTAATACCCGGCACTGATATGAGGCACTGATAGGCATCTCTGGTGGCACTGGCAGTGGTAGGCATTGTGAGTGGGCACTGATTGGCAGCTGCCTGGGCATTGATTGGCAGCTCCCTGGGCACAGATTAGTATTTCCCTGGTCTAGGGGGGCATAACTGGTGGTCCAGTGTGGATGGCCATCCTGGTGGTCCTGGGCGGCATGATGGTGGTCCTGGGCGGGATCCGAGGGGGGGCTGTGCTGATAAACAATCAGCACAGACCCCCCCTGTCAGGAGAGCAGACGATCGGCTATCCTCTACTCGCGTCTATCAGACGCGAGTGAGGAAAAGCCGATCACCGGCTCTTCCTGTTTACATCATGATCAGCCTGATTGGACACGGCTGATCACGTGGTAAAGAGTCTCCGTCAGAGACTCTTTACCTAGATCGGTGTTGCGGGGTGTCGGACTGACACCCCGCAACAATGGGGCACGCAGCAGCTTAATATCCTGAGGACGTCATATGACGCCCAGTCGGGATATTGAAACCACTTTGCCACCGTCATTCTGCTATATGGCGGGCGGCAAGTGGTTCAATTTTTATTTTTTTGATCACTTTTATTCCTATTACAAGGAATATAAACATCCCTTGTAATAGGGATCTATTGTGACAGGTCCTCTTTATGGAGAGATGGGGGGTCAATAAGACCCCACATCTCTCCTCCAGGCTGGAAAGCATGAGATTGAGAAAAAAAATTCACCGATCTCATGCTGACAATCGCGGCTTTGTTTACATAATGTTGCGTCCGGGCCTCCGACAGTCATAGAGATGACTGGTTACCATTCGGTCACTGGAAATCTCTATCAGTGTCATCCGGCACCGACCGATTCTTTCTCCAGGCCGCCGATAGCATTGGAGAGCCCGGAGAAGCACTGGATGGCGGCGGGAGCGGGGAACGTCCCCTCCCATCGCCCATAAGAACGATCAAGCGGTGGAACTGCCGCTATGATCATTCTTATCGTGCACAGAATCGCCGGCTGGAAATAATGATATCTGAATGATGCCTGTAGCTGCAGGCATCATTCAGATATCCGCGCTGAAAGTCCAGGATGCCATATGACGTCCTTGGGCTGTAAGTGGTTGGAAGATATAATGGATTTTGTCATTTTTTGTCACAGCATTTTTGTTTTTATGTCTACAAAACATACATGTTCTAGTTTTTTGTATTTGTGGAAATTCTTTACTTTACAGTACAGGATACATTTTTAAGGCCGGTTCACATCAGAATGTGATGCAGGAAAGGCTTGTTCAATGCACATTTCTCACACCACAGGTGACTGTGCTGCCCTGGCAATCTGCATGTGGGTGCCAATGTTTTGACCACGCCACCCCCAACGCAGATGCATGTGCAGGCACCAAATCTCACAGTGCCATCAGTTTGATGCTGTGCATTTTTAAAAGTAGTGCAAGTACTACTTTATCTGTGGTCCAGTGCGTTTTGAAGGCTGTCAAAATGCACCACAAGGGAACATGCAGACATTGCTTTACTTTATATTTGTTACATGTTCCCATCAACATAATGTCATATAGTAGTAGGATTAGGATTGATAATTATTATTTGAGTTATTCCCGCAGCAACTAGGTTCATCCAGAGAGATGTATTTATTGAGTCCCAGCACAGAATAAATTCCACAAGATACTTGCAACAGATGACAAAATCCAAAGTGTTATAATATCAGTGTAAATATCAGGGTGGATACGAGTTGAATAAAGTCTATTTAAATTACAATTTAAATCAAAAAGGCTTGATTTAAATTACACTTTTTAAAGAGCAACTGTCATCTCTGTCCTGCAGTGGCTCCTCCTCTGACCTGCTGTTGACTCCCCATTTGGAATCTGTTGCTGTCAACTCTCAATATGAGATCCAAAGGGCTGTCACTATCAGTGAAGCAAGCCATCATTAGGCTGAAAAAACAAAGCAAACCCATCAGAGAGATAGCAAAAACATTAGGTATGGCCAAATCAACTGTTTGGAACATCCTTAAAAAGAAAGAACACACCGGTGAGCTCAGCAACACCAAAAGACCCGGAGGACCATGGAAAACAACTGTGGTGGATGACCGAAGAATTCTTTCCCTGGTGAAGAAAACACCCTTCACAACAGTTGGCCAGATCAAGAACACTCTCCAGGAGGTAGGTGTATGTGTGTCAAAGTCAACAATCAAGAGAAGACTTCACCAAAATGAATACAGAAGGTTCACCACAAGATGTAAACCATTGGTGAGCCTCAAAAACAGGAAGGCTAGATTAGAGTTTGCCAAACAACATCTAAAAAAGCCTTCACAGTTCTGGAACAACATCCTATGGACAGATGAGACCAACATCAACTTGTACCAGAGTGATGGGAAGAGAAGAGTATGGAGAAGGAAAGGAACTCCTCATGATCCAAAGCATACCACCTCATCAGTGAAGCATGGTGGTGGTAGTGTCATGGCGTGGGCATGTAGGGCTGCCAATTGAACTGGTTCTCTTGTATTTATTGATGATGTGACTGCTGACAAAAGCAGCAGGATGAATTGTGAAGTGTTTCGGACAATATTATCTGCTCATATTCAGCAAAATGCTTCAGAACTCATTGGACGGCGCTTCACAGTACAGATGGACAATGACCCGAAGCATACTGCGAAAGCAACCAAAGAGTTTTTTAAGGGAAAGAAGTGGAATGTTATGCAATAGGCCAAGTCAATCACCTGATGTGAATCCGATTGAACATGCATTTCACTTGCAGAAGATAAAACTGAAGGGAAAATGCCCCAAGAACAAGCAGGAACTGAAGACAGTTGCAGTAGAGGCCTGGCAGAGCATCACCAGGGATGAAACCCAGCGTCTGGTGATGTCTATGCGTTCCAGACTTCAGGCTGTAATTGACTGCAAAGGATTTGCAACCAAGTATTAAAAAGTGAAAGTTTGATGGATGATTGTCAATCTGTCCCATTAGTTTTGGTCCCTTAAAAAGTGGGAGGCACATATACAAACTGTTGTAATTCCTACAGCGTTCACCTGATTTGGATGTAAATACCCTCAAATTAAAGCTGAAAGTCTGCAGTTAAAGCACATCTTGTTCGTTTCATTTCAAATTTATTGTGGTGGTGTATAGAGCCAAAAAGATTAGAATTGTGTTGATGTCCCAATATTTATGGACCTGACTGTAGCTCTTGTTACATTCACAGACTGGACTTGCTGCTGCCTGTCTTGTGTGCCCTGTGATATTCAGAGACTTGAAGTCTTGATGGCTCACTCATTTTAGAAATCATGAGCTGAGGCTGTTGTTTTCAGCTCCCTCCCTACTCCTCCTGAAAGGGAAGGATCTTTGACAATGAATTGAATCAGATTCACTTTCATGATTTGATTCATTCAAACTCTGTAGTGAGTTGATTCACTGATTCGATTCAGTAGCCAAACCCCCCTCCCTATACACAGCCCCTCCTGTACACATAACCCCCCTCCCTATACACAGCCCCTCCTGTACACATAACCCCCCTCCCTATACACAGCCCCTCCTGTACACATAACCCCCCTCCCTATACACAGCCCCTCCTGTACACATAACCCCCCTCCCTATACACAGCCCCTCCTGTACACATACATTACCACCATACACTTTGGCAGCCATCTCCCTCCACATTACACCCTTTCTGCACACAAAGCCACCCTCACCATTCTACTTGCTGAGACACGGAGCTAATTATTTCTCAGCCTGGCAAGGGTTAAAGCTGATGCGGGTGGTGTGCTTTCTCCACTGGGCTCAGCTCTGGAGATTCCCACATTCAGGAAGCTGTAAATCACCCACAGTGACAGTCTATCCACATTCCTGACATTGTCTAGCTGCAAATTCCCAAAGAACACACTGAGGACACCAGCTCTGGTGCGCACTACTAGCCCTGATTGGAAGATTCCCAGGCAGTGAACTTTAGTTTACCTGGGGCAGTCAAGGAGGGAGCAACCAGCTTCTGTTCCACAGCACTGCTGCAGGTCCAGTATACAGTCATTGCACTGGACTTGCAGCTGCCGCCAAATGTGACGTCATAGCGCGGGACAAAACCCATTGCTGCGGGATGCCGGGAAAATGTTGAGGTTGCAGGATTTTCCCGCAGAGACCGGGATGGTTGGGACTTAGGAGTAGGGTTGCCACCTGTCCGGGATTGACCCGGACAGTTCGGGTTTTGAATCATGTGTCCGGGTTCCAGTCTGCCTGAAACCCGGCCACAAAATTCAGACAGTAATGTGGCTCGGAACAGGGGCTAATAGAAGGGTGAGGGGGCACTATGCGTGCCAAGTTACTATTCTCTTTGGAGTGCCCTAAGATCTCCTAGGTCTGTTCAATATGTTCCTATACAATAATGTATAGGAACAAAAACAATTGCCGTGCGCCGCTAAAGTGTTCGGGTTTGGCTTGAAGAAAAAGTGGCAACCCTACTTGGGAGGTATGATAGAAGTGGCCCGAATTAGAGCCACCTAAGTTTAACGCATGAGTTGCTGTCAGAACCAAAACCATAGCTCCCAACTGTCCCTGATTTAGCGGGACTGTCCCTCATTTGGAGCAAAGTCCCTCTGTCCCTCTTTCCTCCTCATTTGTCCCTCATTTTGGTCTGATCCATATAGTTGTATGTAAAATGCACTTTTTATCTATCAAAAAGTATTTCCCAGTGCTAAACCTTTCATCCAAATTCTAAATTGCTGCATTTGTAAATTCCAAAAGCCAATATAAAGGAATAGTAGTGATAAGGGATGAGCTCCGGCGTGGTCGCACAGCCCACGTGCGGAGCCCGCCAGGAAGTCGCTGCGCTAATCACAGGCAGTGAGACATTGTCCCGATGCGCGGCTGCAGAGAGATCGGGAAATGTCTCACCGCCTGTGATTAGCGCAGCGCCGACTTCCTGGCGGGCTCCGCACGTGGGCTGTGCGAACACGCCTGAGCGCATCCTTAGTAGTGATAGAAAAAGCACTTTTGGGTTTAACCAATCATTTTTTTTGTACAATTCTCCTTTAAGGGGGCGTAACTTGGGGGGTGTGTCCTATGCCTACATACTTTTGATAATAGGTGTCCCTCGTTCCCATCTCAAAAAGTTGGGAGGCATGCCAAAAACTGTAGCAGATGTTTCTAGAATTAGGTGCGTTGTTATTGTTGTGTTCTACTGTATGGCCCCTTTCACACGGGCGGCTGTTCTGCCGCTGTTAAAAGCATGTTTTGTTTTTTTGAAATTCAGAGAATCCCGGCACAGCGTTCACTTGCAGTTGTACATTGCGCTTAGCTGCGTTTACGTGCGTTTACATGCGGCTGCGTTTAGCTGCATTTGGAACATTCCTGCCATTTCTCATGTGCAAAATTGTGCTGTTGTTTTTCTTTCCTTGTTGCGGCTGCTATCTGCAGGAAAAATAGTTACACTGCGATTACCTGCAGTTATGTGCAGATAGCTGCGCTAAATCGCTCCTGGATGCAGTCAACTTTATTTTTTCTATCTGCACAAAACCGCATGTAATGAAACCGTCACTAAACGCAGTGTGTGAATGGGGCCATAGGAAAGCATTATGTGCATTAAGATGCTGTAGATAACTTCATCTGTCCCCAGCTAAAAGCACAATTCTATCCGCCCGTGTGAAAGGGGCCTAAGTCTAATCAGTTATATGCAGCTGGGGACGTGCTACAGAGATCCCAACCCCTCCTCTCCTTATCCTGTATAGAAAATCGATCCCAGTTTTCATTGTCCCCCCCCCCATCACCCCCTTTGTTCTTTTTTTTTTGTTTACAAAAGTTTTTATTAGGAAGATTAATAAAAAGGTTACATAACATCTAGTACAGTATATAATAGGGTTACAGAGTTGAGCATTAGAGTAATATACATATTCTTTAAGATGTTCGATAAGCAGAAATACTGAACAAACATTAGGAGGTGAGAGTTCCAAAAAAAAACATTCGAATGTGGCAGATTATCACAAATGGGTAGAGTATAGTCACCAAGTAGAAGGAAAAGGATTTAGGTGTATGTGTATTATTGAGTTGATGAGAGATCTATATATCTCTTTAGTATAAAGATTAATTGTCAGACCAATACAACCATTTAGCATTAAAAATGTGCATACTATCGTGTAGAGTATGGTGAATTCTTTCAGATAGCTTGAGTAATTCCATCCTAGTCAAAACCTGTGGCCAAGGTAGGTTGCTAGATTTCCAGTTGAGAGCAATCATCCATTGAATGGAGCTAAATAGTGAATGAATCAATCTAATACATGGGGATGGTATGTCAGGGATATTCGCATATAATAAGCAAATTTGAGGTGAAAGACTAATTTCTTTTTTCGTAATTGAGTTTATTTTCAAAGAGGCAGCATTCCATATTTGATCTAGGTGCTTACAACTCCAGAAGATATGGAGATAAGTGCCAGATTCAGAACAACCTCTGAAACATCCTGGAGGAGCTGATGGGTAAAAGGAGTGTATAATGGAAGGGGTCAGGTATAGTCTAGAGAGTAGTTTAGTTGGTGTTTCCCTAAACGAGACTGCTAGGTTGCATTTACGGCAGTTATCAATCATCTTGTTCCAAGTTTCTATGGGGAAAGTACAACCTAACTCAGATTCCCATTGTAGCATTGGTCTAGATTTTTCATGCATCATATTGTTGTTGATATGTCTATAAAGCAGAGAGATCAGACCTTTATCTCTTGCGGTATTCATGCAAATATGTTCAAGTAAGGTCGTGGGGGGTTGGTAGTTTAGTGAATAGTGTTGTATATAAAAGTGTTTGATTTGTAGATAATTTGTAAGTTCAGAAGAGGGGAGATTATGTTTGGATTGGAGCTCAGAAAAAGTAGAGAACCCCTTGCTTGATATCAACGATTTCAGGGTAATCAAGTTATTGGCACGCCAATGAGGGAATGGATTACTGTCGTTGATATTCTGAGATAGTCTAGGGTCACCCAAAAAGGATGCTAGAGGGGGGGTATCTGAGGAAAGTTTAATGGATTTGTTAATTTTAGTCCATGTTTGTAGAGTGTGGGCTACTATGATATTTAGTTTGATGATCTTATGGTAAAGGTTAGTAGTGCACCATGGAAGGCCCTGTAGGTGGTAAGGGGAGATTGAGGATGCTTCAAATTTAAGCCATGGAATGTGCAGGGAGGGTGCAAACCAATGAGCCAGCTGTGTAAGTTTGGAGGCTATAAAGTATTGCCATATATTGGGCATTCCAAGTCCGCCTAGTTTTTGAGGTCTAAACATGAGAGTATAGCTGCATCTTGGTTTTTTATTCGACCAAATAAATTTGTTAATCTCCCTTTGTAGGGCTTCAATTTTGGTTTTAGGTACATTGATGGGTAGAGAACGGAAGTAATATAGTATTTTGGGGAGGATTGTCATTTTGAAAGCGCAGATCCTACCCAAAAGGGAGATATGGTAGGTAGACCATGTTTTAAGTAGTGCGCTAATGTGCGAGAGAAGGGGAGAATAATTGGTCTTATATAGTGATTTGTAGTTGGGTGTAATGTGAACACCAAGATATCTAAATGACTTGGTGCACCATATAAATTTAAAGTTTCGTTGTAAATTTGTGATCAAATCGGGGGAAAGATTGATAGGCAGGGCCGAACATTTATTCAAGTTAATGCCTAAACCTGAAATGGAGCGAAAGGAATTGAGTTCGGAAATAAGATTTGGAATGGATATGAGTGGGTTTGTGATAAATAATAAGGCATCATCTGCGTAAAGACTTAATTTAAATTCATTTGAGTTTTTAAGGTATCCGCAAATGTTAGTGTTATTTCTTATAGCTTGTGCCAGGGGTTCAATGGCTAATGCGAATAGCAATGGGGAGAGGGGGCAGCCCTGTCTAGTGCCTCTACTTAGGGAGAAAAATTCTGAGTTGTGGCCTGGGATTTTAATTCTGGTTTGGGGGAGGTGATAGAGGGCATTAAAACCATGGATAAATTTGTCAGAGATACCAAATTTAGGGAGTAAATGGTTCAAATATGACCAATTCACGCTGTCAAATGCCTTATGGATATCTAAGCTGAGTAGGCAGACAGAGCGGGAAGAGAGGTTAGCATCTTGGACAATGTTAGTAACCAATCTAATGTTATCAGTAATCTGTCGACCCGGGATGAAACCAGTTTGATCTATGTGTATGAGGGATGTGATGACAGATGCTAGTCTGTCGGCGAGAAGTCTACCGAAGATCTTCAAGTCATTATTAAGGACTGAAATGGGGCGGAAGTTTTGTGGTAGGGTGTGATCTTTAAGAGGTTTAGGAATAAGAGATAAGTTCGCTAACAGCATATCTTCAGGGAATTGTCCGCCATTAAGGATATGATTAAAAAGTTTGGTTAGTCTGGGTACTAAGAGAGGTGCAAACTTTTTATAATATGATGAAGTGAAACCGTCTGGGCCAGGGGCAGTCGATGTTTTAAGTGATTTGATAATATTGGTAATTTCCTGATCTGTGCAGGGATCACTGAGGGTGGAGGCTTGGTGAGCGTTAAGTGTGGGTAGATTTATATTATTCAGCCAGTTGAGCGAAGTGTGGTGGGGTTGAGATTGGGGACCTGAAAGAAGATCTTTATAAAATGAAGAGAAAATATCTAAAACAGCACGAGGGTGAGTGACCAGGTTACCAGTGCGGTCACGCAGCTTATATATATGAGGGGGTTTGTGTTCCTGATTAAGCTTTTTGGCAAACATGGTGGAAGTAGAATTGCCATGTAATAAAAATTTGGCTTTTGAGAATCTAAGTGACCTCTCAGTGTTTGATGAAAGGATAGAGTCTAAAGCTTGACGTTTAGATTGGATTTGAGATGTAATCTCAGGAGAGGGAGACTGGCTTAGCTTTATGTATAAGAGGTCTAGATCCTTAGTAAGGGACTTGATTTCTGTAAGTTTAGATTTGTTCTTGGCAGCTGCGATACTGATCAAGTGTCCCCTGAGGACCGCTTTGTGTGCAGACCAGAGTGTAGTGGGGGATATGTCTTCAGTTGAATTATTAGTAAAGTAGTCCTCAATATGTGTATGGATATTTTGAATTATGGATGGATCAGAGAGAAGCGAGTCGTTCAGGCGCCAGTTAAATGGTGTAGGGGTAAGGCCTATGTGAGAAGTATCAAATGCAACCATGTCATGGTCAGACCATGGGCAAGGGTGGATTTGAGCTCTCGAGGAGTTAGCTAAAAGGATGGGGGTGCTAAAAATATAGTCAAGTCTGGCATAACAGTCATGTGGGTGAGAGTAATGGGTATACGCCTTTATGCCAGTATTGTGAGCTCTCCAAGAGTCAATCAGTTGGAATTTACTTAGTGAGCGATTGATTGATTTGGAGAAGGCTTTAGAGGATAGAGAAACCCTGCTTCTATCTAGAGAGGGATGTGCAGTTAAATTAAAATCTCCTCCCACTATCATATGGGGGGAGCTGAAACGGTCTAGGGTATCAAAAAATTTGTTGAAAAATGTTGTTTGGGCTTCGTTGGGGGCGTATAGGGACGCGATTGTTAGTGAACGTTTGTTCATTGTGCCTTTTAGGATAATATAGCGGCTATCCATATCTCTATATATGTGTTGAATATCGAAAATAATAGAGTTACGGATAAAAATTGCTACGCCTCTAGATTTGTTGGCGTATGTGGTAAAATAGTGTTGGTTGTATGTTTTATCGAAATAGAGGGGATGATTTGCTGTGGAGAAGTGTGTTTCTTGTATAAGAATGATGTCTGCACCCAGTCTTTTATAGTGTCTAAATGCCTTTTTGCGTTTGTGGGGGGAGTTAAACCCTTGAGTATTATGTGAAAAGACTCTAAGACCCATTTTTAAGAGAGAGATACAAGCTAAATATATTGTTTAAGCAAGTGGGGTATCTAACAGGGTATTGAACCACTAGGACATAGATTTTGAAAAGTATATGTCCATGGTTGCCGTTAATTTTAAACCTAGAAAAAGGCAGTATGTAATGTAGTTCAGGATAATGATTTATGTTAAGTGAACATCTGTAATACAGTGTAATGTATTTTCTAATCTGTAAACCTCCAAAAAAGTAAGAATGAAATCTTCCTGAGAACTTTCTGGGTAGAACAAGTGCCATAAGGGCAAAACCTAGAATTATATAATATGTCATAAAGGAGCCAGAAGACAGAAAGTCGTCTGACTAATACAAACTTAAGGAGGGACACTAAGGTCCAAAACTCTCAAACCAGGTCCCGCGCGGATCCCCTAAAATTGAGGGGGCCACACTGAGCCGGGAATGAGAGTAGGGGGTCAAACCAGCAGCGGCGGATGTGCCAGGCAAATATAACAGATGGAGTAAACAGTAAGCATGGTTATTGTAAAGATCTAAACAAAATCTTAAACACACAAAAACAAAAAAAACAAAAAAATTTTTCTGAACATTAAGCTCAAATTGAAAGTTGGTGGCTATAAAGCACTGTAGTGAAACGTATATCTAATAAGTCCTCTTTGAGAAAAAAAAAAAAAAAAAAAAAAAAAAAAAAAAAAAAAAAGAAGGGGGGGGGGGGCCACAGCAGCCCCTCTCATTTATATGAATCCCCAAAGCATATTTAGGGCAGGTAGACCTTATCTAATGCTAGGGATGTTAAAAAAAAACAAAAAAAAAAATTTTTTACCTGTGGGGAGAATTGGAATTTGAAAAAACTGGTAGAGAGAAGGGATGGTGGAGCCCCCAAAAATAAAAAATAATATTAGCTGCTTAAAAATTAAAGTAGGAGAGTCCTGTGTTAACTGGGCAGTAAACAAAGAAAGGTGGGTGACGAGAGGGTGTACATAGTCTGTAAGACCGAGTTGACCTGATCAATGTGCTGCCCTCTTGACAAGACAGAAAAATTAAATAATAGTAAGAAAAAAAAAAAAAAAAAAAAAAAAAAAAAAAAAAAAAAAAAAGAAAAAATAACAGTTATTTTAAGCCGGGTCTTGAGAAGGTTGGCGCCATCTTCTTTGTTCTCTTGAGTTTCGACGTGAAGAAGGGGTGGACCAGATAGGAGAAGCCCGAGGTGTTACAGGGAGGCGCTTTGTGGGTTCAGGTTCCAGCAGTCCTAGTTTGACGAGTAGTTCTTTTCCTTCTATAATGTTGAAGACTGTGTGAGTGGAGCCATTATGCATTACCGACAGCTTGAAGGGGAAACCCCATCGATACTTAATTCTGGCTGTTTGCAGGATAGAGGTGACTTCTTTCATCCTGCGTCTGCGATCCAGGGTGGCTGGAGAAATATCAGGGTATATTTGCAATCTGGAGCCATTTAGCTCAATATTTGGGGTGTTTCTGGAGGCCCTCATGATGTCCTCTTTGGTGAGGAAGTCCTTCATACACATTATGATGTCGCGGGGAGGTCTGTCTGGGGGTGGTTTGGGGCGAAGGGCTCTATGGATCCTGTCGCAAGCAAATGCTGACATGGGTCTGTCAGGTAGCAGAGTGTGAAAGACTTTTGATACTGCAGGAAAGAGCTCAGTGACAGACTCTGGAATACCACGGACTCTGATATTGTTCCTGCGATTACGATTGTCCAAATCTTCCACATGTGCTTGCATGTAGGAAAAGCTATCAGCCAGAGTTTCATAATCTCTTCTAAGGTCGCTATGAGCCAGAGAGAGTTCGTCATGTTTAGTCTCTAGTACATCTGTGCGACTACCAATATTAGCAATTTCCTGAGTCAAAGCATTAGTGGATTTATGGAGCTCATGCTGTATCTTATTAGCTAGTTTATCATATATAGCTGACAGGCTAGCGTCTAGATCCGCCTTGGACAAGGGAGGATTGTACTCACTTTCTTTATAGGAAGGCTGCTGTAGTGGTGTGGAGCTGTTAGAGGCCGCACGTGTGCCGGCGCCATTTTGGGACATCTTCCTCTGCTTTAGCTCCAGGCTGAGCAGATAGTTGGTGGTGGAGTGTCCGGAGCGGCGTTTTCCCTTTGTTTTTTTTGCGGATTGCATGCACCGCTATGTTCTCCGGGGGTGATGGAGTATTTCAGGCCGTTTTGGGAGATAATAGCCCCGGGAATTGTGCCTGGCAGTTCCGGACCGACGGAGCTCTCAGCACTCGCGTCTATCCAGCATCGCGCCGCGCATGCGCCCCCCCCTTTGTTCTAATACAGGGTAGTCACCATATTTTCAGAGGATTACCTGTTTGTAGAAGGCAGAGAAGGAGCAGAACGTGTGCAGCCATTGCTTTTTCTGGGATGTTCATCACTGCTGAGATTTTTTTATTAGTTTCACTTTCACATTGGGACATTTCCTCTTTCCTCTTACTGTATAAATAGCAGTTTCTATAAAAGAAAGGTCACATAAACGACTAAGGTAACAGTCATTTAGGCTGCAGTCACACTATAGCTTTTTGAGACCGCATAAAAAAAAATCTTGTTTTTTTTCCGCATTTATGTCAAATTGTACTGTTAACCACTTCAGCCCCGGACCATTTGGCTGGCAAAAGACCAGAGCGTTTTTTTGTGATTCGGCACTGCGTCGCTTTAACTGACAATTGCGTGGTCATACGACGTGGCTCCCAAACTAAATTGACGTCCTTTTTTTCCCACAAATAGAGCTTTTTTTTGGTGGTATTTGATCACCTCTGCGGTTTTTATTTTTTGCGCTATAAACAAAAAAATTGGTTTGAAAAAAATGCATTATTTTTTGCTATAATAATTATCCACAAAAAATATATAAATTTTTTTCCCCCTCAGTTTAGGTCTATACATATTCTTCTACATATTTTTGGTAAAAAAAAAAATTGCAATAAGCGTTTATTGATTGGTTTGCGCAAAAGTTATTGCGGGATAGATAGTTTTATGGCATTTTTATTAATTTTTTTTTTTTTTACTAGTAATGGCGGCGATCAGCGATTTTTATCGTGACTGCGACATTATGGCAGACAGATCGGACACTTTTGGTGCTATTTTGGGACCATTCACATTTATACAGCGAGCAGTGCGATTAAAAATGCATTGATTACTGTGTAAATGTGACTGGCAGTGAAGGGGTTAACCACTAGGGGGCGCTGTAGGGGTTAAGTGTGTCCTAGGGAGAGATTCTAACTGTGGGGGGGGGGGGCTATGTGTGACACGACACCGATCACGCGCCCGATTACAGGGAGCTGTGATCAGTGTCCTGTCACTAGGAAGAATGGGGAAATGCTTGTTTACATCAGCATTCCCCCGTTCTTCCTCTCAGTGAGACGATCGCAGGTATCCCTGCGGACATAGAGTCCGCTGGACTCGCGCTCACACTCACGGAGGTCGCAGCGGTCACGCGCGCGATTGCAAACCGCTTCTTAAAGGGCAACGCACAGGTACGTTAATCTGCCTGTACGTGCCCTTCTGCCGACGTATATTGGCATGAGCCGATCGGCAAACGGTTAAAAAAAAGCTGTATTAACTATTTTGAGCCTTAAAAAATGGTGCATTTTATCGTGTGTTGATGTAATGTGTGATTCAATTGGTTGTTGCGCTTTTTTTTTGCTATTCATTGTTAAAGGCACCTCATGAGTTTTTATGCGTAAAACAACGCCCTTTAACTACACAGTTAAAAAATGTGTGATGACCAACTCTCCAAAAGCTGCATGACCTACATTGAAATGTGATATATGTCTCACTGGCACAAAAAAATCTATAAATATAAAAAAAATGTGTCTTTAAATAGCGGATCTGCTGCAGTCATACATTCCCCACCAATACAGCCACAATGGAGATATGTGAACCGACTCCATAGAGAGCCAGTCACAATCTCCTGTCATGCGAATTGGACGCGGCGAAAACTGACATCCAATTCGCACAAGTGTGAACCCAGCCTTAGTGTCTAATCACAGGCTGGGGGAGGGACAAGACCTGTAAATGTACCTAAAGTGTCACTAAACCCAGGAGCCTGCATTCACTATATCTGGTCTCCCACAGTACAAAGAACATGGAATCGCAATTATTTTAGTTTAATATAAAATGATAAGTTGAAAGGCTGGCCGCAGGCCAGACTGCATGTGTGGGAGGAGTCCGGGGCTATATAGCCCTCCTTCACAGCTGAGTTCAGCGTCGGCTCTACTTCCGGGTTGCCAACGTCATTTCCGGTGGATTCACTCAGCTCAGTGCACCGCAGCACCTTGTAGAGTCATCCAGTCGTGTGGGCGGAAGGTAGGTGGGGGGGTGCCCCTCTTCGATGGCTCGGGGGGGGGGAGTGTCAGGGCATGTGACTCACACACTTGCCTCGATCAGGCGGCCGAGGAAGGGGGAGGGGCGGCCAGTCACTTATGCCCAGTAAGCCATGGATGCACAGCTTGATGGCCGGGGGGGGGTCGAGGGAGCTGCAGTAGGGTTGCCACATCATCCCTTTAATCCAGGACACACATTAATTACACAGGTTCTGTGGCTGATTAAGGTGGTAATTAAACTCACTTGGTGCCTTATCTGCATTAAATCGGCCTCCGAACCTGTGTAATTCATATCTGTCCTGCATTAAAGGGATGATGTGGAAACCCTAGGCTGCAGGCTGGCAGCGAGCTGGGTCATCCTGGACGGCGGCAGTCCTGGAGGGGGGGGGGGGAGCTGCAGGCTGGTCAGTTTTCCTCTTCAAGGTGCGTATGCTCAGCGGGCTGGGTTATCCTGGACGGCGGCAGTCCTGGGGGGGAGCGCATCTGAGTGGCCCCCAGGTACGCTGGGGGATGGGGGGCACTCTTCTCCATGTGGTCTGGTCACCGGAGGTTCGGACGAGGCCTAATGGAGGGGGAGGGGGGGCTCCCTGTATTGGACCGCATTCCGTGTGTGGGTCTACAGGCATGGGCAGGTTCTGCGCAAGGGGTCTAATACATTACCAATCCTTCTGGTGGACCATGTACTGCGGATGGGGGGTGGAGTTTCCCATGAAATGTCTGGGGTGTCCTTGCTGACATGGCATTTTCTCATGTTTATATTTCAGGTTGTGTTCCTGTACAGTGTTTGTTCACAGGGATCATTGTGTTTGCTCAGGAAGCATCAGGTGTGTTCAGGTTCAAAAAAAAAAAAAAAAGAAAGTTAAAGGGGGGTTGGAACAGTAGGTTTGTCAGGGGTTATGGTTGGGCACATTTCTTTTGCTGGGTAAGTGTTTCAGTTTGGTTTTCGCTGTCTGTCAATTTCCGTTCAGGTGCATCACTTCGCGGGTGATTCGTTCATGTTGTCCCTGCTTTTACGCCAAAAACAACAGGTGTGTGTTTGTCATTCTGGATCACGAAGGGTTGCAGTCAGTTCACAATCAGGATCTAGCACGACTTTAGATCCTTACGGGCCAGAAGTCACTTGTAAGTGTCAATACAGGTTCTCGGCCGACATTCATACGTTATACGTTGCACTTTCACTTCCTATTCTCATTTCTGTACCCACCACGCTCTGTGGGTATTTGTAGCCCTGAGTGTTCGTTTTTAATTGCCTGTCTTGGCGCTACAGGTTGCTCGGGCTCACTCAGTACAAACACGTAGGGTGGTTGCGCATTGAGCTTCATGCACGCGCTGTTTGGCACATTATTGCACCCACGTTTCTCTAGTCTGATCATTTGGGGGGAGGGGTGTGGGGAGGGTTGGATGGGCGGTATGTATTTTTTCTCAAATGTTTCTTGTTGTTTTTCATCTTAGATTCAACCATGTCACACGTGTCAGAAAGCGATGAGTTCGCCTTGATTCCTCCATCCCTTACTGGGGGTTCGGAGCACGGCAGCACCCCGTCACTAAGAAGTTGGACTGTGCTCACGGCAGAACTTCGCCGCAAGGGCATTTCTTTTCCAGCCAGGGCCAGGAAGGCGGAACTTTTTAGGTTATTGTTCCCCAATCTGGCGCAGCCACTCCCTTCTACCAGTTTGAGTCAGGTGTCTGTGCACAATTCGCTCACGCAGATCCATGCATTGCTAAATACACTTTCCACATCCATGTCTCAGATGCAGGACAGAATGGAGGTGGTGGAAGCACATGCAGCCAGAACCCAGGTGTCACCTGCACCCCCAGCTCCAGTTCTTCCCAGTGTTCCCGCAGGTAATGTTGCTGTTTCCTTGCCGGTGGCAGCTCCATCACCTTTAGCAACTTTCCCGTCTGTTACACCATCTCATTTCATTCCTGCCAACCTCAAGAAAGACATATTGGAAGGGAAGGACGCTAATTTGGCTTCCCTGCTGATAGCTTCACAAGATGTCACGGAAAACAAGTCCTATGCTTGCGGTGATGTGTCAGTTGTCTTAAAAACCAAAGACCCCAGGCTCAACCGCAAGCTTAGTGTGGCGGAATTCGTGCTCGCATTCGGCATCTTCCGTGATATCATTTGTGCGGTCACTCCGGATAGGTGGGTGGAGTTAGATTTGTATTTTCACAATGTGGTGGATCTGGCGCACAAGTACGGAGGGTGTAGTTTTTATGACTATCACCGGTCGTTCTCGGCCAAAGCGGTGGCCACTTGGACTCAGTTCCAGGTGGTCATGTGTTGGAGCAACATAGATATGGAACTTTTCTGTAGGCACTTTGCCAGCCAGAAGTCTCCGGTATGCAGCACCTGCCAGTCCTCTGTGCATACTTCTGCTTGGTGTCCAGTTTTTGAGGCCCCAGGTTCGTCAGGGCTAAGCAAGCAGGGGGCCAGTGTGTCCTCCACAGGACCGTCCAGACAGGTGGACAAGTTGGGTAGGACCATTCATTTCTTAGGCAAATCACAGGTATGCAACAATTTTAATCATTCCGGCTGCAATTACAAACAGTGTAGGCTCCTGCACGTGTGTTCTAATTGCTTTCGGGGACATCCCAAGTCTTCCTGTTTGGTCAAACCCTTCAGTTCGGCATGACTAAGCCGAGTGGAGGTTTCCATTCTAGGGGCTTATCTAGAGGGTCACCCATCCTCTGGTGTCAGGTAATTCCTGTTAGATGGGTTCACATTTGGGTTCCACACAGGGTTAATCACGTTGCCTACTGAGACCTTTGAATGTAGGAATCTTTTGTCTGCAGACCACCATGCTTCGCTAGTAGACGACGTTGCTGGCCCTTTTGCCCCTTTTTCAGGAGGGTGTTGCTGGTGTCAGCTTGCTAGCGGTCATGTGGGACCAGTTCCTGCGGGACTGGAATGGCATTTCTTTGCTAATTCCCCAGCCTTCCAGCACATCGCCCAGGGTTTTCACTGATGCAGCTGCGTCAGGGGGGTTAGCAGCCATGTGTGGGGTTGAATGGCTGGCTAGCCGTTGGCCCCGGGAAGTTTTTCTTTTACCTAAATTTGCACAGACTTCAGCGTTATTCGAAATCTACCCGATTGTGGCTGCAGCTGTCACTTGGGGGCCAGGCTGGGCAGGTAGTTCAGTCATCTTCTTCACGGACAATCTGGCTACCGCCAACATTATCAACAAAGGCAGGTCAGGGTCCCTGGTCATCATGTCTTTCTTGCGCAGGTTGACTTGGTTAGGTTTGACCTACAGGTTCCATTTCCAAAGGGAATTCATCAGCGGGGATTTCAATAGGGCGGCCGATGCATTGTCTCGTTTCAAATTTGACAAATTTTTCTTGCAGCACCCAGAAGCAGAGAGGGTGGGCAAACTGGTTCCTCCTTTTCCCTGCTCACCATGGACTGAAAAGGTTCTGGACACAGGCGATCGGTTTGGCCAACGCATCTTTATCCAGCAACACGTTCAAAGGGTACTCCACGGGTTGGATGAAATTTCAAAAATTTTTGGAGCTTCATCCTTCTAGCCGTCCGTGGGACATCAAATCTGTAATGGCATTTGCGGCCTATTGCCACAGTGTGTTGGCTTTGTCCGCTAGTACCATCAAGTTGTATCTGGCAGGCGTACAGAATTTCAAGACCCTTCAAGACCCTTCTAGTCCGTCCATCTTTGCTTCTCACCCTCTCAAGGCCTTGTTGAGGGGTATTCTGAAATCACAAGGTCAAGCGCAGGTTTCCAGACTGCCGATCACTGGTCAGATGGTACGGGATATTTTGGACTTACTTTCATCATCCCCTTTTGGTATAGGCCCCAGTCTGGTGATTAAAGCTGTGGTGTACTTAAGTTTCTTTGGGTTACTCAGACCAGGTGAGGTTTCACGGGTCAATCTTCAGGCACCTTTCCTGTCCAAGGGCAGTCTCAGTAGGTGTCCCGACCATTTCGCCCTGCAGCTTAACAACAATAAAACTAGACAGGTGGGTCAATGTTATGTGGTCAAGTTTTGGTGTCCGTTTAAGGTTCTGGACTCACTTTCCAGATTTCTGGCTACTTCCTCACCAAACAGCCCATTGTTGCCATTTCCCTTAGATCCTCTAACTTCCAAACAGTTCATGGCACATGTTAGGATCCTGATTGCTAAATTAGGCTTAAATCCAACACTATTTACCAGCCATTCTTTCAGGATCGGGGCGGCGTCTGCCGCTTCCAAACAGGGGGTACCTTCTTTCATCATCAAGCACATGGGGAGATGGAGATCCTCCTGTTTTAGCAGGTACATTCCTGAACCACATACGGAGGTCATTAGGGCATTTGCCTGTTTGTGGATTGATCTTTTGTTATCTCATTTTCATTAAACTTTCTGTGCTTTACACCTACTCATGTGTTTTTTGCCCTCTTTTCAGGTATACCGACCAATCAGACCAACGCACACCGCAGGTCTTGGTAAATCACTATTGTCGGTTGAGGAGGACTCTGACTACAAATACCTTTTCTCATCAGCGGTATATAACAGTCTTATGACTTCTTTTAGTGTCTGGTTAAAGCTTGTAGGAGGAGTTTTCATTCTACTCTGACTGTCCTATGAGGCTGCATGACCCCTGACCCTCTGTCTGGACAGTGCTGATTGGCTGATCACATGCACCCTCCCAAAAAAAAAAACTCCAAACGTATACAAAAGATTTATAGATGACATACTGATTGTCTGGAAAGGCAGCCAGGATGGCCGCAACAAATTTGTAAAACATATAGGCGCAAATATAGTGTGGATAAGTGTAGATCAAATAGTGGCAAGACAGGCATAACAACCGGACGCGTTTCGTCCGATAGGACTTCGACTGGGGTATATACCTATCGGACGAAACGCGTCGGTTTGTTATGCCTGTCTTGCCACTATTTGATCTAAGTGGTTTTTTATATCTTCTTATACCTGACTTCAATCTTTAAGCCAGGGTGTGTTTTACTGCTTCGTTTTTTAATAAAGCTTTTCAAAAAGCTGATTTACACTATGGGGAAGTCTTCTTTTTGATCCCTATTTCATTTGAGGACCTATACCTACTCCATGGAGCCAGACCTTTGGTGAGCAGTTCTTCACTTAGATCTTGTACATCGGGAGTCGGTGAGACCAGAGAGGTTCGGTCAGTGAGTGCCGCAGTTTTCCCCAACATCTTCAGCTGCTGTGAATAAGGAGTTGCCTCTCCTGCTCTATTACAAGCCTGTCTGACTCCCAAGCCGCTGGCTGGGGAGTCCACCACTGCTGGTAAGGGTATTTTTGCCTATCCCTTTTACATATAAGTTGGATACCTTATCCTGTGGATGCCATTCCCGGATTTAGGGGGTCCATACTACTGTTTCCGGTTGTTGTTGATCGTTCCAGCTACATCCCCTGATGCTTACCCACATATTCATGTTGGACTTCTAGTTACATCAGTAACCTATGAGTTCATGTTGGACTTTTAGTTTTGACAGTAGTCCATGTATTGATGTGTTGTAGTTTACATTACCAATATCATTTTCATTTTTACCTTTTTATTTTATGTTTTTATCATTTAATTGTGTCACTGCATTTTTTAAGATGTCTTAATCACTTCACAATATTTTTTGATTCACAATTTCTTTCCATTTATATAATTGCTCCTCCCCATAATTTGGGATTTGTAGTGAGTTATTGTAGGATTCATATTTATCCCCTCAATTTCTCTAACACCACTTCACAGTGACTCACTTCTGCTAGTGTCAGCTATCAGTTTATACACAGTCTATTCTAGCGTTTTATTAATACACTCTATTACACATATTGCTTTTTATTATCACTTCGCATTACCTACTTCTGCTAGTGCTAGCTAACAGTTTATACACAATCAAATTTGTGTTTCATTAATATACTTTATTGCGTATATTGCCTTTCAGACGTCTATTCTGTCAGGCTTTGCCCAATAACGCACATATACAATATTGTCCTTTAGCGCCACACTTATCCACACTATATCTTCGTTACAATTTGTCTGATTGTTGTGTTGGCTGCTTTTCTCACTTTTTGGTTGGCGCACTATTAATTTAGATTTTTAATATAGGCGCAAATGAATATGGCATCAGGTTTACTGTAAATGTACATCAAACAACTACTAATTTTCTAGACCTGGAGATTTTGAAAAATGGGGGGCAGTTGAATACTAGAACGCACTTTAGGACACGGACCATAACGGATACATCCCTTTCAGTAGCTGCCATCATCCCCAGTGGAAAAGCGCTATACCCAAAGGCCAATTCATCAGAATTAGGTTTAATTGTGACCTGATGGGAGACTCTCGCACAAACAAGCGTCCTAATCGGAAGATTTGTGGACAAGGGCTATGAAAGTAGAGAATTGGAGCTCACTAGAGATAAAGTAGGAACTCTGAATAGAGATATTATGCTACAGAAAAAAACAAGGAAAAAAACAGAAAGAAATGACGGGCCATTTGTAATGGGATTTAATACTGAGTACAGATTACTAGAGGGGATTGTAATAAGAAATTGGCCAATTATTTGTAACGACCCCCACTTAAGCACGATTCTACCATCCAAACCCAAGTTCATCTACAGAAGGGTGAGGAGAAGTAGAGACGGGATTGTGAAAAATGTACCCGACCCACCTAAAAAAATGGTAACCTTTTTTGATCATAAGGGTTTTTATAAGTGTGGCAAATGTAAACCCTGCAGAACTACTAACAAAGGAACAAGAAGAACAATGGAATTCCAATCTAATACAACAATGTTAAAACATAACATTGAAAATGTATCACTTGCTGTAGTACCCATGTAACCTATATATTGGAATGTAGCTGTGGGCTACAGTACATGGGGAGAACAACGAGAAAACTCTCCATTAGGATAGGGGAACATATTAAAAATATAAGGGAGGGGTTCAGACACCATAGTGTCTCGAAGCATTTTAGGAACACACATAATAGAGACCCCACAACACCTGAAATTTTATGCTATAGACAAGGTAGACCAAAATTGGAGGAATTCAAATTTACGCAGGGAGATATCACGTAATGAAACTTATTGGATTTTTAAATTGAATGCGATGAAACCTAATGGGTTGAATGTAGAATTGGATATCAACTGTTATTAACTGATATCAATTATTTTTCTATTTTATTTTTGTTTTTATTTATTATTTTTATTTTATTTTATTTTTATTTTTATCCCATCTCTCCATAAAGAGGACCTGTCATGATAGATTCCTATTACAAGGGATGTAGCCCGCTCTACTCTATGGGCCCTCCAATCCACCCAGACAGAAGGGGACGGATTCCCTTCTGTTTTTTAAGTGGACCGGATTGGAGATAGGCAGATGTAAACTGGCACAATTCCTTCTTTCATCTGCTGCTCTATAGAGGTGAATGGAGGGTCTGATAGGGTCCACCTAAAAAAACAGACAGGTGGACACGATCGGAACGATCGTGTGAAAGGGGCCTAAGGCTGCTTTCACACGGATACACTGCGGTTTACCTGCACCTTAACTGACCTCAATCTTCACTTCTTCCTCAGGATTCCCACAGGTATTGCTGGCTGCTGCTGTCCCCCAGGTGGGAATGGCTGGTGGCTGCTGCTGGCTGTCCTTCAGGGTGGGTACGGCTGGTGGGTCCTGCTGGCTGGTACTGGTGGGCACTGCTTTGTGGTACTGGTGGGCACTGCTTTGTGGTACTGGTGGGTACTGCTGGCTGGTACTGGTGGGTAATGCTGGCTGTTACTGGTGCATACTGCTGGCAAGTACTGCTGGGTGGTACTGGGAAGTACTGCTGACGAATATTGGTGGGTACTGCTGGCGAGTACTGGTGGGTACTGCTGGCTGGTACTGGTCGGGACTGTTGGCTGGTACTGGTGGCTGGTGCATCTGGGTACTGCTGGCTGGTACTTCTGGGTACTGCTGGCTGATACTTCTGGATACTGCTGGCTGGTATTTCTGGGTACTGCTGGCTGGTTCTTGATCCCCCATACCTGCTATCAGTGTGACAGGAGCAACACTGGATGAAGCATGTGGCTGCAGTAGAGAGTAGAACCGATGCTTCCTGTATTGTGCTGGAAACTGTCACATGCGAAGCACATTTGGTATCACTCCACCTGAGACAGAAGCCGGCACTATACAGGAAGCATCAGCTCTGCTTCCTCTAACGCTGGCTCAGATCTTCCTGCTGATGCTCGGGATGGCAAGTTGGGAACCCGCAATCTGGGCTTGCCAACCCGCCATCCCAGAGCAGGAGGCGCGGGCCACATCAGAGGATGCCGTAGGCCACAGGTCAGCGTTTGGGCACCCAAGGTTTAGTCCAATAGTGTTGTGAACCCAGCCTGCATGATGAGGCGCCCCCTAGAGGGGGAGCATAAATGACAGGCTGGGATCACAGGAAATGGGCTGCATGATGGAGTGTTGTTCTGCCCTTAGAGAGAACTGCTAACACTGGATGGAGGATGAAGTCAAGGACAGAACTGGAGCATGGCAAGGGTAAATGAAGATTGGCAATATTTTTTTTCATAGAAATAATAAAAAACAAAACAAAACAGAAGTTCTACTTAAAATCCTTTTTAGATCCCTTCAGAACAGAGTACATGTGCCGCCCCAATGGGGCATAGAATTTATATAGACTGTTTTCCTAACCATTTTCTATGGGCGTTTATATTTAATTCACATGCTGCCATCTAGTGACCTTTTGTGGTAATGCACTTGTTTTCTTATGTTCTTTTTCCCTGATGTTATGACGCATTCCTTTGAATGTAATGCTCCACCCACTCTTCCTTCCTTAATGAAATTCCTACTCCAGAGGCTGCATATCACCATCCCATAGTTGCCAACATTGTAAAAAAAAAATGTGGGACACTTTTGTGGCTGTGGGCGGAGCTGTCCAATAATTATTGGGCGGGGTATTCATCAGCAGGCGTGGCCTAGCCAAAATAGACAAGCGCGGCGCGCGGAGAGTGCTGCGGCGAAAAATGGGCGTGGTTTACGCGAAATTGTGGGCGTGGCTTAAATGGGCATGGCTCTAGAGGGTGTGGTTAGAGTCTGAAATGAATGAGGGATGGAGAGGGGGAGAGAGGGGGAGAGAGAGGGAAATGACGGGACAGCAGCCCCAGATCCTACACAATAGAAATATGTGTATACTAGAAAGTTTAACAATCAGCAGATAAAGATACTCCAAACACCTGGTGTTAGCACTTCAATCATCCCGGCACCATGGTTGTTATGGTGTCAGCATGATTGAAGCGCATTATTTCTATTATTATATTGTAATATAAAATGAAATCATTCAACTCACCATAATGCAGAATCAGTGGGGTCCCTGAGCGTGTCCGTCCTTGCTTCAGATGTCCGAGCAGAGTCCGTCCTTGCATCAGATGTCCCCGGCGGAGCCCCCCCTCACACCAGGAGTCCCCGGCGGAGCCCCCCCACACACCAGGAGTCCCCGGCGGAGCCCCCCTCACATCAGGTGTCCCCGGCAGAGCTCCCCCTCACATCAGGAGTCCCTGGCGGAGCCCCCCCTCACATCAGGAGTCCCCGGCGGAGCCCCCCCTCACATCAGGAGTCCCCGGCGGAGCCCCCCCTCACATCAGGAGTCCCCGGTGGAGCTCCCCCTCACATCAGGGGTCCCCGGCGGAGCCCCCCTCACAATCAGGAGTCCCCCCTCACATCAGGAGTCCCCGGCGGAGCCCCCTCACAATCAGGAGTCCCCCCTCACATCAGGAGTCCCCGGCGGAGTCCCCCCTCACATCAGGAGTCCCCGGCGGAGTCCCCCCTCACATCAGGAGTCCCCGGCGGAGTCCCCCCTCACATCAGGAGTCCCCGGCGGAGTCCCCCCTCACATCAGGAGTCCCCGGCAGAGCTCCCCCTCACATCAGGAGTCCCCGGCGGAGCCCCCCTCACATCAGGTGTCCCCGGCAGAGCTCCCCCTCACATTAGGAGTCCCCTGTGCCCCCCCTCACATCAGGTGTCCCCAGTGCCCCCCCTCACATCAGGTGTCCCCAGTGCCCCCCCACTCATATCAGGTGTCCCCAGTGCCCCCCCCCACTCACATCAGGTGTCCCCAGTGCCCCCCCCACTCACATCAGGTGTCCCCAGTGCCCCCCCACTCACATCAGGTGTCCCCAGTGCCCCCCCCACTCACATCAGGTGTCCCACAGTGGTGCGCGCGCTCCCCCCACCTCAGAGGTGTGTCCGCAGCATGGCTAGAACCCCTGCCCCTTTCCATATCAGACTGGCAGTGGGGCGGGGGGTAGGCGGGCTGAGGCGGAGCGGGGCAGGGGGTGGGCGGCGACGCAGAAGCTTCGTCTAGCCCCCCCCAGCCGTCTTCCTGAACTTCCACAAAATGGCGGCCGGTGGAGACAATGGATTTTTCGGGACATTTCCCGGGACACTACAAATCCGGGAATGAAGTCCAAGTCCCGGGAATGTCCCGGGAAATCCGGGACAGTTGGCAGCTATGCCATCCTCACTTGAGGCACCTTGTTAAAGAAATTCCTGCAATGGACATGAATAATGAAATCTTGATCTTGCTAGGAATGACATTCTCAGAGTACACAAATTACGCAAGCAGTGCAATGGACCTCATGATGCCCCTTGCACACAAAAACTTGATCTAGGCTGGGTAATCATGGGCAACGTATGCTTGGATCGAATGCGTGTGTCATCCGAGATCCACTCCTTTAAAACGTACATGTTAGGAAACGGACGTGCATCCCACTTCAAATAGTGCCCTCGCCATTATGAAGTAAAAGAGAAGCCTCTTGACATTATCCAAGTACCTGATGTCACTCCTAACCTTTGCAATGACAACCTGGGTACCACAGTGTTTTACTACAAGCCATGACAACAAAATAGCCTTGTCAGTAAAGACAGAGAGTTCATCAAAATAATAGACAAAGAATTCTTCCAGGATGAGTCTAACAGGTGGGTTGCACCATTACCTCTTCGTGCTGCAAGGGTTAAACTCCCAACCAATCGTGAACAGGCTCTATCCAGATTAAACGAACACTACCAATAGACCAGCTTTCATAGTGGGAGTCCTGGAAACAATCTCTACATGCCTTAGATGGAATCCATATAACACTTCTGCCTCCCTTGCCACAAGTCAGAGGAAAGAGCTTCACATCTTCTCAGATGCATCTACTGAGGCCATAGCAGCTGTCGCTTACCTCAAGGTAAGAGATTCTTCTAATCAAGGCCACATAGGGTTTCTGTTTGGGAAAGCTAAGTTAGCACCTAAGCCCGAACACACAATTCCTAGGCTTGAACTTTGTGGGACTGTGCTAGCTGTAGAAAAAGCAGATTTCATATTGCGTGAGCTAGACATTCAGATAGATGATGTCAGATTCTACACAGACAGCAAAGTTGTTCTGGGCTACATATACAACCAGACTAAACGTTTCTATGTCAGCAACCATGTAGAGAGAATCAGGAAATCCTCTAAACCTGAACAATGGCATTATGTTCCATCTGAAATGAACCCTGCAGATCATGCCACCAGGCCAGTGTCTGCAAGTGTCTTTGCAAATTCTTCTTGGTTAACAGGTTCTGAATTCTTGCTAGATCATCCAGAAGAAACCACAGCTGATGTCTTCAGTCTTCTAGAACCTGACAAGGATCCAGAGATTCATCCTGAAGTTAAAACCCTTGTCACCAGAACTGAACAAGGACTCATCTTGGGTGTCAGCGCTTTGAACGTTTCTCCAAGTGGAGATGGCTTGTACGCACCATCGCAAGGTTAGTTCATATTGCAGATTGCTTCCACACAAAGCCCACAGATGCTCACTGTCAAGGTTGGCACATGTGCCAAAAGCTTCTTTCTGCAAAAGACATTGCTGAAGGTGAACTGATCATAATACGCAGTGTACAACAGAGTGTCTTTGGCTCAGAAATTAAATGTATCCCTGATAAGAGGGACATTGCAAAAAACTGTCCAATTGCCAACCTGAATCCATTCATTGACAGTGATGGTATGTTAAGGGTTGGTGGACGTTTAAACAAGGCTGAGTTGAGTGAGCAAGAATAGAATCCTCTCATTATACCTCTCGCCATCACATCACCACTTTGCTCATACGGCATTACCATGAAGAGGTTAAGCACCGAGGTAGACACTTCACAGAGGGTGCCATAAGAGCTGCAGGCCTTTGGATCATAGGAGCAAAAAGACAGATCACAACTACACTGCACAGCTTTGTTCAGTGCCGCAAACCAAGAGGGAAACAACAGCAACAGCAAATGTCAGATTTGGCAGCTGACAGGTTAAGTACTGACCCACCTTTCACTCATGTTGGTTTGGATGTCTTTGGGCCATGGATGGTAACAGCCGCAGAACTCGAGGTGGCCAAGCAAATAGCAAACGATGGGCAGTGCTGTTCACTTGTGCGTGCAGTACACATTGAATAATAGAAATAGTAATCTATGGATGCCTCAAGTTTCAGCAATGCTCTAAGACGATTCCTAGTCATCAGAGGACCAGTCAAGACACTAACATCTGACTGTGGAACTAATTTCGTTGGAGCCTGTCGAGAGTTACAGCTCAACTCTAGGCCAATCCAAGACCTTTTAGCTGAAAAAGGCTGTACATGGATTTTCAATCCTCCTCATTCTTCCTACATGGGTGGCTCATGGGAGAGAATGATAAGCATCACACGTAAAATATTGGAATGCTTATGGACTTGAATTCCACAAGACTTACCCATGAGATTTTAACCACCTTCCTGGCAGAAGCATCCGCCATAATCAATTCAAGACCACTTGTTCCAGTGTCCAAAGATCCAGAGACCCCAACTATCCTTACCCCAGCTCCTCTTCTTACTCAGAAACTTGGGTCTGTTCCTGTTCCACCTGGAAACTTTAAAGCAGGAAATCTGTGCTATGACCAGTGGAAACGAGTACAACACCTCGCCAACTGCTTCTGGAATCATTGGAAGATGGAGTATCTTTCTCCTTTACAAGGACGTAGTAAATGGCAACGCCTGAACCCTAACATACAAGTTGGAGATCTTGTTCTGCTTAAAGACCAGCAAGCTGAAAGAATCAAATGGCCCATGGGACTTATTGTAAAGAGCGTTCCTAGTGATGACGGTAAGGTACGTAAGGTAGAGGTGAAGGTTTCAAGACTGTCAAGGGACTGTAAAGACTGTCATCAGACCTATCACAGAACTTATTCTGCTCTTATCCCTTTGGAAAATGAACTTGTTTGCCTATGCTGCTGGATCCTACCTGTGACTTTAAGAAGAAAGTGTCTTGAACTTTAGTTGACATAACTTGAAGCCTTATATTAAGAGTTCTTGTTATTGCATTATATGCATGTTCTTTTTAAGTCTTTCAGGTCTTCAAGACATCAAAGCAAATTACACGGTTTGTTATTTGCAGTTGCATAACTACCGTTCTGATGTATATAGTGACATTTACCATGCCAGACAGGGAGTGTGCCGCCCCACTGGGGCATAGAAATTATATAGACTGTTTTCCTAACCATTTTCAATGGACGTTTATATTTAATTCACATGCTGCCATCTAGTGACCTTTTGTGGTAATGCACCTGTTTTCTTATGTTCTTTTTCCCTGATGTTATGACACACTTCCTTTGAATGTAATGCTCCATCCTTCTTCTTGTTATTGTGCTTCCTGTGTCATCCCAAATAAATGTAAGCCCATTAGGGTCCCCATCAACTTCCCACTTACATCGGAGCCCCTCTTACATCAGAGCCCCCCTTTACATTGCAATCCATATCAATGTCCCTCTTATATTGGAGTCACCCTTACATAAGAGGACACCTTTAAATGAAAGTACCCATCAGAGTTCCCCCTTACATCAGGTTTCCCATCAGAGTCACACACGCACGCACGCATTGTAGGTTCTTACATCAGAGGGCCAAATTCAATTTAGCAGTAGGCTGAATTTGGCCCGTGGGCCACAGATTGGAGACCCCTGGTCTAGTCTATTTTCTGTCCATAGAGGATAAAAGGCAGTGAGTAAAGGTGCACCATTTTTAATAGAGGCCTTTATTGCACAGCCATATACCACTATGATTTTTAAAAGAACATTTATTACCTCCTTTCACTCATATATCTGTGCAAATTGTAGTCAATTTTTGATTGATGATCATTTTTTTTTAAATATTTGGTAAGTTGTATGTCTACTCAGATCAGAACTAAACTCCCAGAAATACTCACCTCTTTATTCCAGCAATGCAGTGTTTAAATCCATCACTGGCCGCTGTCATCTCCCCGGCTAGCTCTGGAGCCAGGTTTTCAGTCTCTTGATTGGCCGGTGCTGAAGTAATGTTATCCCACACATGTACACAGGGGTCTGTCATTCTGGAACACGTAATTTGCTAGGAATGCATGCTGAGCTGTATATGCATAGCTCAGTATGCATCCTATAGAAGACAAGGCAAGTATTTGTTATTGCAGAAGAGACATGGTACGCTACCTCTGCAATAAAGAGCTGCCTGCTCATGTTTTTTTTTTATTATTATTTAGTTCCACTTTAATAGAAAAAAAAGTATTTTACGCATGAATTGTAAAAGCAAATAGACAAACGGGATAAAGGACTATTCACTAGTAATTTCTGTTGTCTCCCTGTAGCTAATCCTTGTTCCATAACTGACTTGCCATACTTTGTTTTACACCAGGGAACATTCTAAACAAAGGGCCAGTTTACTGAGCTTCAGACTTTAGGGGGGGGGGGTCGGGCCATGGCCGATGGAAGTGGAATATTTCCCAGTATCAGTAGGATTAAACAGTGTCCCATCTTTGTTACTAGGGGAACTGTTGTTCAGTCGTTTAGTCGTGTCCGACTGTTCGTGATCTCATGGTCCATAGACAAGAACATATTTAGGGGGCACACCATACAATGCGTTTAAATTCAAGATGGTGCTGCTATAAGACCTACCAACAGTACAAAATATTTTACAGCGCACACATACAAGAATGACATTTCCTGCAGGGGTAGTTAAAAACACCTGAACATATTCAAAAAATACGGGGGTTTGGTCAAACTATATGGTCATATAGTGCTAAGCCCACTTACTGCGACAAAGTACCCCGAATTAGTGGGTCCTACACTAGTAATAAAATGGAAGATCCTTTGTTTTTTTTGGGCTGGAGCAACCCTCCCTCTCCTCATTACCTCCTATTTAGTGGCCACCAGTGTTTAGGATGTATCCCCTTCAGTTCTCCCACATAGAGGAGTTCAGCTCCCATGGTTGAGACAAAGGATCTTCCATTCTATTACTAGTGTAGGACCCACTAATTCGGGGTACTTTGTCGCAGTAAGTGGGCTTAGCACTATATGACCATATAGTGTGACCAAACCCCCGTATTTTTTGAATATGTTCAGGTGTTTTTAACTAGCCCTGCAGGAAATGTCATTCTTGTATGTGTGCGCTGTAAAATATTTTCTACTCATGGACCATAGCACGCCAGGCTTTTCTGTCCTCCACTGCCTCCCGGAGCTTGCTTATTTTCATATTAGGGCCAGATAAAGGCAAGCAAAGGGCCACAATTGGCCCCCGCACCGCAGTTTGCAGACCACTGTTCTACACTGTAGGTCTGCCTGAAACACCCATCTTTGTAGAGGAAGGGTTCAAGAGACTGAGGAAACGTATATCTACACAATGAATTAAGCAAAATGCAGGGAGATACTTGCACTGCAGATCTTTAGGTACAGCTTCCTCTTCAGCAAAAAGAACAGTGAGCAGCACAACAGTAACATCTCCAAATCTCACTTCAAATCTCCTAAGACTAACAGTTGGAGGTAGCAATGATCTCATGCTGCAGACATACAGCTATGAGGCTCAAGATGCAGGAGTGGCTATGTATATAAAGTGCACTGCAAGAGGAAATCAGGATGAACGTACTTAGGCGCAATTTACATTTCTAGATGTTTCCTATTAAATACTCTATCTTTAATTTTTGAGTTCAGGTGCACTTTGAGAAACTTTGATCCAGAACCAATAGTAGATTTACCTGATTCAAATGGAGATTGTTAATCCAGAACCGCCTAAATCTATGTCACCTTCAGAAACTAGAGAGGAACGTGATGAGCTCCAGATTCCTGAGGCCATAGAAACTGAGCTCTTACTGATGAAGAAGATGAGAGTGTGCCCCCAGTCACCAGAGCCAAAAGAAAAACGGTCCATCAGACCACCAAAGAGACTAACGTATGACGTGCTGGGCGAGAACTCAGAGGAAGTTATTCGATCAAGTCAATGGACTCTTGATAAGCCAGTCCCTTGCACTGCCAATTGTGTGAGAGGCAAAGATACCTCACTCTCTGACACCTCTGGGTGGGTCACCTCTGAATTAATAACATCTAGACAAAGTAACCTCACCCTCTCCAACAATTAGTGGGAGGTTCCGCTATCAGGCTCTTTATACCATATTATGAACCATTTACTTTTATGTTCTTGAAAAAAAATGTGTGTTTCTTATCCTATAGACCAGGGATATGCAATAAGCAGATCTCCAGCTGTTGCAAAACTACAAGTCCCATCATGCCTCTGCCTCTGGGTGTCATGCTTGTGGCTGTCAGAGTCTTGCTATGCCTCATGGGACTTGTAGTTCTGCAACAGCTGGAGGTCCACTAATTGCATATCCCTGCTATAGATGTTTTTACTTGCATTTATATTGAGCTTTTCAAACTGTGTTGGTTTAAGTGAAAATGATAACACTTTGGGGACCAAAGAGATTTAGTGGGGGGAGTATGTAACAAGGCTCATTGTAACTGAAATGTGCAGGTTTACTAATGTATTATCATATTTAATCTTTATTGCCACAAGATGGAGCTTTTTGAACTTGGATTCATCATGAGTAAAGAGGACTGTATTTTGGGAGTTGTGGTGCCAGCCAGAAAGAACTCCATGGTTAAACAGACACAAAAAGACCTCAAATACCAGCATTCTGGTGTAGGGGAGGAGTTATATAAATTAGAGAACCCGGGGAGCCAGAGAGGAGTCTGGGAAAGAGACTGGTGTGTGAGGAAGAATAGAATGTGTCCATCTCACTGTGTGTGGGAAAGGGGGATCATCCTTAGGCCTATTACTGGAGCCACTGGAGACCCAGATCTGCTGATTTCTGTTGTGACGCTGCTGAATCTGTCTAAAGGTTGTTGCTGAATCGAAGAGGTACTGCTGTCTGAATACTGCAGAGATACACCTGGAATCGTTTCATCTTAAAGGGGGCCCCCGTTCATCACTGAAGGAGACCTGCTTCTACAAATACTGTGGAATATTAATCCTTTGCGTCACACTGACTGACTCTGTAGTGAAATCTATTAAAAAATCTATTAAAAAACAAACTGCACTATCCCTCCTAAAGGCACCAACTCTCCCTGTATGTTCTGCAACAGTCCTGCTGCTCAGAATTTAAACCCTGAACATCTGAGATACATCTTATGTTATACTCCTGATAATTAACCCCTTGTTAGAGACTTTGCCACTCCATACTCATAGGAAAGCAGTGTTCTACAATAGTTTCTTTATTGCAGAAAGCATTCTCTTTATTGCTTAAACTTCTTCAAGAGCTCCAACATGGCTGGCTGAAGAGTGCCTGTTACTCTGTTTAGTCAAGAGTTTATAGTTATTTTACCATCATTGTATTATAGCTAGGCCCTAGCCTCCTCACCAGTGGCGGTGCGTCCATAAAGGATGCATGGGCGCCGCCCCCTCTCTCCTGTCACCTCTTCTGCATTGCATGAATCTATCTATGGTCGATGCTGCCACCCCCTATTCATGTGCCGGCCCCTTTTTGGGCGCCGGACACCTGAATTACAGCGGTGGGGTATGTTTTTTTTTGAAGCACCTGATTAGAACCGTAGGCTCTAATATGCGTCCAAAAAGGTGAACAGTGGGTGCCATGCTGGGCGCTTGCTGTTCACTCAGCGTTGTGTTAGGAAAGTGAATGAATCACTTTCCTAACACTGAACCCCCTCTCAGCCAATCAGATGCTCAGGCCTGTTACCTGTCACCTGATTGGCTGAAATGACAGGCAATGTGATTGGAGGCTGCCTATCAGGTGTCCAATCATAGCAGAGGACAGGAAGAGAGGACGGGAGAAGACATCGAGGAGGGTGGAGGACATCGCCATGACCCGCTGCCCCACCACCAGCCACCACTGCTTCTCACCATAAGTGACTCTAGGTGACTTAGTCATTATTCTATTGATACCAAATTCACCGTCGCCGTATGTTGTTCATTTCCAGTGGGGAAAGCTACAGTTTATGCAGCCTTATCAAAACCTAAGGAGGCACTCCTACTGCATTGATTGATATTTGAAACTGTAAATGCCAAAAGGTGTACTGCATTGTGATTTCCTGTTATTTTTGACTACCCATATTCTTAATATAACTTGTTATCATACTTCAAGATCTCGAGTCTTATTTCAGGGTGACCCTGAGGCACTTATCTAAAGTTGATAATTTGAGCTTATTGACGGGTATACCCAAAGTGTCTGAGATACAGAGGTCTTTGTAGAGAAGACCATCGGCTCCTGCGGGGGTAGCACTATATGTGTTATTGGCAAGATCACCAAGTGCATATAAAGGGAGAAAAACTAAAAAGTCTAATGCAACCATCACATCCAAGGGCTGGACATTTTTTTTTCTGGTACAGATGCCCTTTAAAGTAAACTTGAAGTGTGTTATACCCACCTAATCTAGCGATGCCAACATGTAATTTCAGGTACCTGCACACTTGGTGTTTCCTCCGTCTGGCTTCTGGGATACCTTTTGATATACAGTTACCTCCTGGACTGATTGGGTCAGGAGCCCATCATAGAATTGGCCCAATAGTGGGGCTTTGGAGGTGGAAGGGGGCATGTCCAGAGACCAAGAGAGACTTTACAATGTACAAGGACAAAGCGTTAAAGGTTAATGAAAACTTTTATTGTATGTAATAATGAAAATGCACAACATTTCTGAAGAAAACCAAATATTTCAACAAGCAGATATGATTAACATAGAAAAACAAACCAAAAAACATAACACAAAATAGTGACTACTGGACTTATGGATAACGGATATATAGACCGGAGAGTCACTGACTTCAGCTGGTTCCAGGGCTGTGACTCAAAGGGGCAATTATTCATATCTATAACTTTCCACATACTGTATGTTAAAACCCAACTACTGCCAAATAGTTCTGTTTTTTATTATTATTATTATACAGGGTTTATATAGCGCCAACAGTTTGCGCACCCTTTACAATATAAAGGGAGACAATACAGCAACAATACAATTCAATACAAAAGGGTTAGGAGAGCCCTGCTCCTAAGAGCTTACAATCTAATAGGGAGGGGCTGGTGAAACAAAAGTTAGTAACTGTGAGGGATGAACTAATGAGGGAAGTAGAAGATTCGGTTGTTAGCTGAAGGCAGGATGGGCCTCACTGAAGAGATGAGGTTTTCAAGGATCGCCTAAAAGTGGACAGAGTAGGAGATAACCGGACAGATTGGTGTAGTGAGATCAGGAGGATGGGAGAGGCTCTGGAGAAGTCCTGGAGATGAGCATGGGAGGACTTTTTGGATAGGGTTGAGAGGGGTGAGAACTTGGCAGGATTATATTTCTGTCTGAGACTTCATTAAGGAGATTTCCACCTACACTTTTATTCAAAAATTAGGAGAAGAGTAACTAGGACAGGAAGAACACAGACCGTTATAAAAACCACACAGAGGTTCAAACTCACCATGCAAGGGTGGAGAGAGTAATGTCAAGTGATAAGAATGGGGGGCACTAGAGTTGTAGGGAAGGGGCCCGGGGTTGGTGGGGATGGCAGACTGGTTAGAGCAGAAATCGGTAGATATTTTCAAAATTTTTGGTCTTTTTTTCGTTTGTTTAGCAAAAAATAAAACACCCAGTGGCGAATAAATACCACCAAAAGAAAGCTCTATTTGTCAAAAAAAAGCTAAAAATTTAGTTTGGGTACAGTGTTACATGACCGCGCAATTGTCATTCAAAGTGCGGCAGCACTAAAAGCAGAAAATTGGCCTGGGCAGGAAGGGGGTGAAAGTGCCCAGTAGGCAAGTGGTTAATGTTTACTTGTGCCACAAAGATGGTATACATATGGTTAAAAACAAATATAAAACAGCTTAAAACATGCAAAATTGAAAACATGAAATGGTTAAATAGGTTTGTGTGCTGTGTGTATAATACATGCCATTGTGGCTGTCAGTTTGTGTGGATGTCTGTAGTTTGTCAATCTGGGGGGGGGATGTGTGCAGTGTGGTTGTCAGTCTCTGGGGGGGAGGGGGGTGCAGTGTGCTGTTTGTCAGTCCAGGGGGGTGTACTGTGTGGGTCAGTCTATCAGGGAAGGTGGGGTGGGTGTGCAGTGTAGTTGTCAGTCTGAGGATGTGCGCAGTGTGGCTGTCAATTGAGGGGAAGGGGTATGTAACGTGGCTGTCGGTCCATGGGATGCAATGTGTTTGTCAGTCTGGGGAGGTGCAGGATGGCTGGCTGTCAGTCTAGGGCAGTGATGGTGAACCTTGGCACCCCAGATGTTTTGGAAATACATTTCCCATGAAGCTCATCTACACTGCAGAGTGCATGAGCATCATGAGAAATGTAGTTCCAAAACATCTGGGGTGCCAAGGTTCGCCATCACTGGTCTAGGTGAAGTGTAGTGTATGTGTATAAAGATCCTCATGAGATTCACCAATTACTTCTGCATTCCTTGGGGGCTGAAGTTTGTAGTAGCAGTTTGTGTGCCTGCAAACCTGCAGACTATTGAATGGTAATACATGGACATCTTTTACAATGTCTCTCCAGGCAATGTATTTTGCAAAGTTCTCATAAAATATGGCTACTCATAATATGCTTTTTTTTTTTTTATTACCCTAAGTTAGCATAATTTTTTTTTCCTGGTGCTTCCATAACTATTTCTCTTTCTATGCTGGACCGACAACACTAACTGAGCCTCTATTCAAACAGCTGACCCCCCAAGCATTGGTGGTACCTGGAAGCCCCTTCATTCTGTATGCCAAAGCGGTGGGAAGGTTCCTTCAGTGCGCATGCGCTGGAACTGTCTATTAAACATTCCCATATAGCTCCTCCCCTCTTCCCTCCCAGCAGTGATGTAACAAGTGATTTCACAAGTTTTACACCCCCTGCCACAAAGCTTTAGATCCCAAGGAGGATTTATGGCCATGTGACCATTATAGGACTCCAGTAAAAGGTATCTAATTTGACATTTGTGATATTTGGAACATTGGGAACTGCTAAACAAAGCTCTTATGTCACATTGGGCTGTTTGAGGAGGGGAGCGTTTACAATTACTTCCTGAAGAATAATCAATCTTTAATACTGCTAAAATAGTAACTTTGTAACGAAACATGTCAGGTGTCACAATGCAGGTCCAGGGAAATTGAGATAATTCTCGGTGTCCTCACAGATGGTCAGATTTGGTGGGATGCAGACAGCTTGATAAATCCATACTTCATATCTAGATACTAGTAGTGTTGGGTTATCACCTCATAGCTTCTATTTGCCCTGCAAAGAACTGGTAGAAAACAATATTGTTCCCCTCAGTCAGTTTCAGTAGAGGTATCTTCCAGTATTTCTCTCGTGAAGATCTGTGAAGGAAGGAACACATCACAAAAATGAGGAAACTAAATGCTAAACAACCTGCATAATGCCACAAGATGTCATTGTAGAGATGAATGTAAGACCCCATACACACTATTAGATTTTCTGCAGATTTTTGTCTTCAGATTTACCAAAACCACGTATTGCAAGGGTCTGCCTGATTGCATACAAATTGAAACTCTTAAGGTTTGACCTCATATTATATGGTTTTGGTAAATCTGAAGACAAAAATCTGCAGAAAATCTAATAGTGTGTATGGGACTTAAATTACACTGTACTTTTTGTACTTCCTAATCCACAGATTTGCTCTGTCCTCCTTCTTATAAATACAACATGTTTTCTTGTGTGACCAATACAGTTATTTTGTGTCTCCCTCCTTTTTTTGTTTAGTGTAGCTGTTAGTCTGAGGAAGTGTGCAGTATGGCTGTCAGTTGGATGTAGGGTGTGCGCCGTATGGCTGTCAGTTGGAGGTAGGGTGTGCGCCGTATGGCTGTCAGTTGGAGGTAGGGTGTGCGCAGTATGGCTGTCAGTTGGAGGCAGGGTGTGCGCAGTATGGCTGTCAGTTGGAGGTAGGGTGTGCGCAGTATGGCTGTCAGTTGGAGGTAAGGTGTGCACAGTATGGCTGTCAGTTGGTGGTAGGGTGTGCGCAGTATAGCTGTCAGTTGGATGTAGGGTGTGCGCAGTATGGCTGTCAGTTGGAGGTAAGGTGTGCACAGTATGGCTGTCAGTTGGAGGTAAGGTGTGCACAGTATGGCTGTCAGTTGGAGGTAGGGTGTGCACAGTATGGCTGTCAGTTGGAGGTAGGGTGTGCACAGTATGGCTGTCAGTTGGAGGTAGGGTGTGCACAGTATGGCTGTCAGTTGGAGGTAGGGTGTGCTCAGTATGGCTGTCAGTTGAAGGTAGGGTGTGCGCAGTATGGCTGTCAGTTGGAGGTAGGGTGTGCGCAGTATGGCTGTCAGTTGGATGTAGGGTGTGCACAGTATGGCTGTCAGTTGGATGTAGGGTGTGCACAGTATGGCTGTCAGTTGGATGTAGGGTGTGCACAGTATGGCTGTCAGTTGGAGGTAGGGTGTGCGCAGTATGGCTGTCAGTCGGAGGTAGGGTGTGCGCAGTATGGCTGTCAGTTGGAGGAATGGTGTGCGCAGTATGGCTGTCAGTTGGAGGTAGGGTGTGCGCTAGGGCTGCGCATCTTCACTGGTCTCACAATTCGATTCGATTACGATTATCTGGTCAACGATTCGATTCGATTCCGCAATGCATCACGATTACCGACGAGCTCCCACTTCCACTTGGGCCGCCTAGGTGGCCCTTCCACCCTGCAATCTTCTGGGACACATCACAGTTCCCAAAAGATTGCCCGGCTATGCAGGACAGCGCAGTGAGACATGCGTACCCGGCTGTGAAGCTGCAAGCTGTCACAGCCAGATGCCCACAGTAGTATTGCCAGCGCTGTGGACAGGCGGTGGAGAGAAGGGAGGGTTCGGGTGGCCACGTCGCTGGATTGTGGGACAGGTGAGTGTCTTTTTATTAAAAGTCAGAAGATGCACTTTTTTTGTAGCTGCTGACTTCTAATAAACAAAAAATTGACTGGAACTCCGCTTTGAATTAAAAATAACCTCACTCCCTAAAAAGTGCAGTAATCCGGTGCACTACAGGGTACAGACATTCACACACACTGCTGCTGGGAGGTCAAAAGGAAAAGAATCCACAGATGACAAACAGCCCTGTGAAGTTCCCTGTACTGTCTCTGTGCTGAACAGTGGCGGCTGGTGCTCAAAATTTTTTTGGGGGGTGCAAACAAACTGAAAAATACTGAACCTCCCCCGTCAAACGCAGCCACCTGTGCCCATCAAATGCAGCCACCTGTGCCCAAACTCAGCCACTGTGCCCAAACGCAGCCACCTGTGCCCAAACTCAGCCACTTGTGCCCAAACGCAGCCACTTGTGCCCGCCAAACTCAGCCACCTGTGCCAAAACGCAGCCACCTGTGCCCAAATGCAGTCACCTGTGCCCAAACGCAGCCACCTGTGCCCAAACTCAGCCACTTGTGCCCAAACGCAGCCACTTGTGCCCGCCAAACTCAGCCACCTGTGCCAAAACGCAGCCACCTGTGCCCAAACGCAGCCACCTGTGCCCAAACTCAGCCACTTGTGCCCAAACGCAGCCACTTGTGCCCGCCAAACTCAGCCACCTGTGCCAAAACGCAGCCACCTGTGCCCAAACGCAGCCACCTGTGCCCAAACTCAGCCACCTGTGCCCAAACTCAGCCACTTGTGCCCAAACTCAGCCACCTGTTCCAAAACGCAGCCACCTGTGCCCAAACGCAGCCACCTGTGCCCAAACACAGCCACTTGTGCCCAAACGCAGCCACTTGTGCCCGCCAAACTCAGCCACCTGTGCCAAAACGCAGCCACCTGTGCCCAAACGCAGCCACCTGTGCCCAAACTCAGCCACTTGTGCCCAAACGCAGCCACTTGTGCCCGCCAAACTCAGCCACCTGTGCCAAAACGCAGCCACCTGTGCCCAAACGCAGCCACCTGTGCCCAAACTCAGCCACTTGTGCCCAAACTCAGCCACCTGTTCCAAAACGCAGCCACCTGTGCCCAAACGCAGCCACCTGTGCCCAAACACAGCCACTTGTGCCCGTCAAACTCAGCCACCTGTGCCCAAACTCAGCCACCTGTGCCCAAACGCAGCCACTTGTGCCCAAACGCAGCCACCTGTGCCCAAACGCAGCCACTTGTGCCCGACAAACGCAGCCACCTGTGTCCAAACGCAGCCACTTGTGCCCGCCAAACGCAGCCACCTGTGCCCAAACGCAGCCACCTGTGCCCAAACACAGCCACCTGTGCCCATTAAATGCAGCCATCACTGACCCCCCACAATTACTTTCTTTTAATAAATATATTACAATGGATGGTGTGCCCCCGCTGTATGTGCTTTTAAAAAACAATGTCACTTCATACCAAATTTCGCCGGTATACGATCATGTGACTCCCGGTGCCCCCCCCCCCCCTCTCCGCTCTCCTCTTCCCTCTCCGCTCACGTGTCTTCTGAGTCCTGACATCAGCGGGGAATTCTCAGTCCTGCCCGCTGACTATAGTTATCGTATCAGAAGAGAGGCGGGCGGGACTGAGAAATCCCCGCTGACGTCAGGACTCAGGAGACGGAAGCGGAGAGCGAAGAGGAGAGCGGAGAGGGGCGGGGCGGGCCGGGAGTCACATGATCGTATACCGGCGAAGTTCGGTATGAAGTGACATTGTTTTTTAAAAAGCACATACAGCGGGGGCACACCATCAATTGTAACACATTTATTAAAATAAAGACGTTTTAAAAATTTGCTCGAGCGCTTTCCCGGGAGGGGCGGGGCTACTAATGACGTCACCGAACATCGATTTTCGCTTTTTTATGCATCGATGCCCCATCGGGGACACCGAATCGCGATGCATCGATGCAACAATTAATTTCAGCACCCCTAGTGTGCGCAGTATGGCTGTCAGTTGGAGGTAGGGTGTGCACAGTATGGCTGTCAGTTAGAGGTAGGGTGTGCGCAGTATGGCTGTCAGTTGGAGGTAGGGTGTGCGCAGTATGGCTGTCAGTTGGAGGAAGAGTGTGCGCAGTATGGCTGTCAGTTGGAGGTAGGGTGTGCGCAGTATGGCTGTCAGTTGGAGTTAGGGTGTGCGCAGTATGGCTGTTAGTTGGAGGTAGGGTGTGCACAGTATGGCTGTCAGTTGGAGGTAGGGTGTCCGCAGTATGGCTGTCAGTTGGAGGTAGGGTGTGCGCAGTATGGCTGTCAGTTGGATGTAGGGTGTGCGCAGTATGGCTGTCAGTTGGAGGTAGGGTGTGCACAGTATGGCTGTCAGTTGGAGGTAGGGTTTGCGCAGTATGGCTGTCAGTTGGATGTAGGGTGTGCGCAGTATGGCTGTCAGTTGGAGGTAGGGTGTGCGCAGTATGGCTGTCAGTTGGAGGAAGGGTGTGCGCAGTATGGCTGTCAGTTGGAGGTAGGGTGTGTGCAGTATGGCTGTCAGTTAGAGGTAGGGTGTGCGTAGTATAGCTGTCAGTTAGAGGTAGGGTCTGCGCAGTATGGCTGTCAGTTGGAGGAAGGGTGTGCGCAGTATGGCTGTCAGTTGGAGGTAGGGTGTGTGCAGTATGGCTGTCAGTTGGAGGTAGGGTGTGTGCAGTATGGCTGTCAGTTAGAGGTAGGGTGTGCGCAGTATAGCTGTCAGTTGGATATAGGGTGTGCGCAGTATGGCTGTCAGTTGGAGGTAGGGTGTGCGCAGTATGGCTGCCAGTTGGAGGTAGGGTGTGCGCAGTATGGCTGTCAGTTGGAGGAAGGGTGTGTGCAGTATGGCTGTCAGTTAGAGGTAGGGTGTGCGCAGTATGGCTGTCAGTTGGATGTAGGGTGTGTGCAGTATGGCTGTCAGTTGGATGTAGGGTGTGCGCAGTATGGCTGTCAGTTGGAGGTAGGGTGTGCGCAGTATGGCTGTCAGTTAGAGGTAGGGTGTGCGCAGTATGGCTGTCAGTTAGAGGTAGGGTGTGCACAGTATGGCTGTCAGTGGAGGGGATGTGTAGTGAATGTGCCTAAAGATCATCATGAGAAGCACCAATTACTGTGCACAAGGATACAGTATCTCACAAAAGTGAGTACACCCCTCACATTTTTGTATATATTTAATTATATATTTTCATGTGACAACACTGAAGAAATTACACTTTGCTACAATGTAAAGTAGTGAGTGTGCAGCTTGTATAACAGTGTAAATTTGCTGTCCCCTCAAAGTAACTCAACACACAGCCATTAATGTCTAAACTGCTGGCAACAAAAGTGAGTACACCCCTAAGTGAAAATGTCCAAATTGGGCCCAAAGTGTCAATATTTTGTGTGGCCAGCTGGCAGCACTCATATGTCTATTTCCCAAAGACAACCTCTGGATATGACGCTGAGCACGTTCACTCAACTTCTTTGGTTGACCATGGCGAGGACTGTTCTTAGTGGAACTTGTCCTGTTAAACCGCTGTATGGTCTTGTCCACCGTGCTGCAGCTCAGTTTCAGGGTCTTGGCAATCTTCTTATAGCCTAGGCCAACTTTATGTAGAACAACAATTCTTTTATTCAGATCCTCAGAGTTCTTTGTCATGAGGTGCCATGTTGAACTTCCAGTGACCAGTATGAGAGAGTGAGAGTGATAACACCAAATTTTACACACCTGCTCCCTATTCACACCTGAAACCTTGTAACACTAATGAGTCACATGACACCGGGAAGGGAAAGTGGCTAATTGGGCCCAATTTGGACATTTTCACTTAGGGGTGTACTCACTTTTGTTGCCAGCGGTTTAGACATTAATGGCTGTGTGTTGAGTTATTTTGAGGGGACAGCAAATTTACACTGTTATATAAGCTGTACACTCACTACTTTATATTGTAGCAAAGTGTCATTTCTTCAGTGTTGTCACATGAAAAGATATAATAATATAGTTTACAAAAATGTGAGGGGTGTACTGACTTTTGTGCACTTTTTCAATAAAAATACATTGAAACAAACAAAAGAATGAAATTCCTATTTTTTTCTTTTCCTCGAAGCCATTAATTACTTTACACAGGACTCGGCCATGATTGTAACTGGGGTGTGGCAAAAAAAGTAGTTTAAATAACGATCCTGGTTGTAGATATTTTAGCACTTCCATGTTCATGTTTTAATAGTGAGCAGCAACTAGGGGATGGGACTCAGGTGCAAACCAGACATTAGATCAACTTTATTTCTCCAGATAGGTAAGTATAAGCTGTACAATGAATTGTGTTTATTTTTTATAACATGAAAAAATGAATCAATCAGTGTATGATGTATGTGGGTTATTTGTCATGCTCTTCCCTGTTTTTGCTGTGCATCTACTCACTTCTATCAGGTTGCTGTTGCTGTTGCTGTTGCTGTAGTGGTCCTGTATGTTTCTCAATGGGCTGATCCAGGCTGGGATGCTCCACTCTACATATGAACTCTGACACCTTATTCTTTGGTTTATACGACAGACTGGCTGTACAGCTGAAGGTGTTATCTGACTGTCTCTTGTGTGCAATGTCTGGGATGTTGTATCTATGATCTTTGGTAACACATTCATATTTTCCCTTGCTCTTCTTCATCCAGGTGACTGTCAATCCTTTTGGGGAATATCCAGAGATTCTGCATTCTATTTTGTATTCACCGTTGAGCATTGATGTTTTTAGGGAATCAATATTTGGGCATCTGAGAAGATCTGCAGAATAATCAGAAATGATCAATGTAAGCATTAGATACTATATAATATTGTTATTGGATTTTTTTTTTTCTTATAACAGACTTGATTCACAAAGGTACATAACACAGCTTTCCTAGCCTGCTATGTAAGTCGTGGTGTTTACCCCCCTCACTGGTGGTATTACACCAATGTCAATCTGGCCGGTGTTATTTGATGGCTGTGATTATATGCACAGTGGCGATAAAACAAAAAGCCCAAAATAATTCATGAGAATATTGGGATTGTTCCAGTAAAATGTCCATTTCACAATAACAGTTATACTCTTGGGTGATACACTCAGCAAGCAATGTATATTAGGAACATCTATACACCTACATATTCATGCAGGTATCTAATTAGCTAAATTTTGGCCCCAGTCCAATGGTTGGGAGCTTCATGTAATCTTTACATCAAACACCAACATGGGGGAAAAAATGAGTTCTCTTGGGTTTTGACCATGGTGTAATCATTGGTGCCAGGTGGGCTAGTTTGGGTATATTTCTAACTACTGATCTACAATTTCCTCCCACAACAGTCTCTAGCGTTTGCTTTGCATTAACTTGCTACTTGGTGCAAAAGGAAAAATCCAGTTAGTAGCAGTTCTGTGGATGGAAATGCCTTGTTGAGAAGAGAATTTAAGCTGGCCATAGTTGGATTGAAATGCTGCTGAACAGTGGCGGCTGTTTTTTTAATTTTTTTGGGGAGGCAGCAAACAACCCCCCCCCCCCGGTCAGTCAGTGGCACCCCCTGGCACCCCCCCTGTGGGAAGACGGTCGGACATCAGAGCCCCGAACTTACCCCAGGGGGAGCGGTGCCCATACGCCCCTAATAGACGGTCCGCTACTGCTGCTGAGCCTGCTGAATTAGCTGAATTTCAATCTATGTGTGGCCATCCCTGCCTGACAGAAGTTGATCTAACAATTGACTACTGTTGAATGGGGATATTGGAAAATGTTTTTGTTCAGCAGCTGAAGCCAATGCAACAAAGAGGAACCTGTGGGACTGGGTAAGTGAAAGTGTTTTTCCAGGTCTCCAGACCGAAACAAGTGCTTAATCCTTGTAGTGAGCGTGGCATCTTCACTACAAGGCGGGATTTTGACTTTCCTGGATGTTCAGCTTCAAGTTCTGCCGTCCTTGATGAATAAATACAGGCCAGGGCTCCTGTTATTACTTCTCAATATTAAGTGCTACTGGTTCTTACTGTTGATGTTCTTTTAAGCAACATGTTCCAACATGACAGTGCCGCATTTATATAGCCAGAACACAGCCAGACACTGGAGACTCTGTCAGATTAGGCCACGTTGTGACATGTCCAGCCCGCTGTTACCAGTAGTTCTGACTGCACTGGTCAAAGCCCCGCTGAATATACAAAATGTATATTTGCCCAGCAGTAGGTGGAATTTTTACAGGTGAATGTGGTCTTCTGTACTGCCAGTAGAGCCTAATTTTGCCTGAAATTCACCCAGTTACACTTTATAGCCATAAGTGTGTGGATACCTGACACCTGGGGTGGGGTGGACACCTGACCATCCCACCTTTATAAGCTTGATGAACATCTTATTCCAAACAAGGGGCATTATTTTGAATTTTGATCCCCTCTTTGGGCTATTGCAGCCTCCATTTTCTGGGAAGGCTTTCCATAAGATTTTGGAGTGTGTGAGAGTTTGTGCTCATTTGGCCAAAAGAGCATTTGTGAGGTCAGGTACTGAAGTTGGATGAGAAGACCTGGCTCACACTCGTCATTCCAGTTTATCCTAAAGGTGTTCAGTAGGGCTGAGGTCAGGGCTCTGTCCAGGACACTACAGTTCCTCCACACCAAACTCATCAAACCTTGTCTTTATGGAGATGGATTTGTACACCATGGGACAGTCATGCTGGAACAGAAAAAGGCCTTCAACAAACTATTACCACCAGGTTGGAAATGAACAATTGTCTAAATGTCTTTCTATGCATTGTTATAATAATTAATACATAATTATCATGTTTGATCTCCATACTGCCATTAGATAATGTAATCAAATATAGACAAATGCATTAAAGTAGAACCCCAGACTTTATGCCCACCCAGACATCATTTCATTATTTCTTTCTTAAAGTGGTTCTAAAGTCAAAAAGTTTTTTACCTTAAAGCGGTTGTATACCCGCTGACACTTTTTTTTTTTTATACCCCTGTAAGGCAAAAGGCATAATGAGCTAGTATGCACCGCATACTAGCTCATGAAATACTTACCTTAGAACGAGGCGTCGGTATCTTACCTGGTCCACGCTGAGGTAGCTGACATGTTGCCTCGGCGTGTCTTCCGGGTATCGTGGCTCCAGCGCTGTGAGTGGCTGGAGCGCAATGTCATCACTCCCGCGCATGCGCGCGGGAGATTTTTTTCCCGGCAAGGTCCGGCATTTGCCGGGCCTTCAGCCGAGAATCCCCTGTGCGCATGCGCCGCTGCAGTCAGCGACTCATAGCAAGGGGTATATCTCCTAAACCGTACAGGTTTAGGAGATATTTTTTTTTACCTACAGGTAAGCCTTATTATAGGCTTACCTGTAGGTAAAAGTTAAAAAATAGACTATACAACCGCTTTAATGTATTCTATGCATTAAAGTAAGAAATGCTCCACTACACCTGTCATACTCCCCACCCCCTCACTGTTTCAGCGATGTCCCTTCTGCAGCACCGCTCCTTCCCCTTCCTGGTCTCACAGGAGACATAGACAGCAGTGGGAGTCATAAGCTTCTGTTGCTGTCAGTCAAACTCCCATGAGGAAGAAGCAGGGGCAAGGCCAAGCCATGCTGTGTGTGTCTATAGACGCAAACAGCCCAGCTCAGGAGTGTTCCAGACTGTGTGCTTAAGGGGCACCCATAAGAAGAAGTGGAGAGCGGCTGTGGGGGACTGCAGGAGAGGAGGTAAGAGACTACTCTGTGCAATATCATTGCACAGAGCAGGTAAGTATAACATATTGATTATTTTAAAGCAAAAAAAAAAAATACCATTTAGTATCACTGTAAGTTCTTCATCATATAAATGCTAATGTGCAGCCAGGATACACATTATTTGCTAATTCAGATCACTCACCCACTATTTGGAGAGGTCCTATTCTTTCTTCTTTTGGCTCCTTCAGACTGGGATGTCCTACTTTGCAGATGAATACTAATCTGTGGTCCATTCGTGTTGGGGTGAAATGTAGACTGACTGTACAGCTGTATGTGTTATCTGGCTGTCTCTGAGGTTGGGGAATCTTGTAGTTTATGCCTCTAGGAACAAGCTGCCTTGTCTCTTCTTCTTCTTTAAACCAATTTATGGTCAGATCTTTAGGGAAATATCCAGAGATTCTACACTGTATTTTGCATTCAGTGTTGAGGATCAGGTAAGGTGTATCTAGTGCTTCAATTTGGGGGCACCAAGGTAATTCTGTAAAGCAATCAGAATTTAATAATGTTATCAACCAGGTTACTTTAAAGATGAATTCCAGATATGGTATATTTTCACATAGTTACATTGGTCCAGCTTGGAAACTATGTATATTCTATACCCCTTGAAGCTGGAAATGACTGAAGTAGATACCATTACTAGAGTGATCTCCCCATCCGTCCAGGTCCTGATCCATTCTCAATGCAGGAGGTCAGGCACTAAGCATGGATGCCATTCAGGGAATGCTTTGCATTTTGTGAATGAGTGCAAAGCATTCTCTGAATGGATGAAGTATAGAGGCAGGGCAGTGGCCTCACTCTTCACCTTGTCCAATCAGAGAACATTTTACATTCATTCAGAAAATGCAAAGCATCTTCAGAATAGCGGCCCTCCTGAGCAGCTGACCTCTTGTGTTCAAAATGCATCAGGCCGGCCGCTCAGCACAGGACCTATAAGCAGTTAGAGATCAGTGGAGTAGCGGGGTCAGTGCTGGGATATAATCCACAGGAAGTGATGGAAACACTGAATTAAACATGAAATGTCAAAGCTGCTCTAGAGGAGAATGACAACTATTTGTATGATAGGCTGACCGGTGAGGACTGAAGGAGGATCTGGAATACAGATACAGAGAGACCAAGGAGGACATTGGAGTGACCCGGGAGGGTGATATTTACAAGTGAGGGTGACTCTCGTGCTATACAGCAGAGGGTCGATGTTGTCTGGTGAGTGTAGGGAGGTCACGAGTGATTGCATGGATCATATTGGATGGATGAATGCAGTAAATTATTGTACTGGTGACCTCTTGCATAATATATGGTGCACAGGGCTGCATTCACACCTGAGCATTTCGTTTTCAGGCTGAAAGTCGCGTGATTTTACTGAGATTTTGCAGCGCTTTTTACCGTGTTTTTGCTGCGATTTTGTATAGGTCAAAAGGTCACCAATGTAAAAAGCAGAAAAACGAATGTAATCTGCCTAAAAAGAAGCTCATGTACCTTTTTTTGAGCTTCAGGCGTTTTGTTTCAGGCAACAGAACGCTCAGATGTGAACAGGGTCCATTTAAATTAATGGGATTTTGCTTGTTGGGCGTTTTGGAGCTTTTGAGACGAGCGTTTTACGAGCTGAAAACGCTCAGGTGTGAATGCAGCCTTATGCCGCGTACACACGTTTGAACTTTCCGACAGAATATGTGCGATCGGAGCTTGTTGTCAGAAATTCCGACCGTGTGTGGGCTCCATCGGACTTTTTTCATCGGAATTTCCGACACAAAGTTTGAGAGCAGGCTATAAAATTTTCTGACAACAAAATCCGATCAGTCAAATTCCGATCGTGTGTACACAAATCGGACGCACAAAGTGCCACGCATGCTCAGAATAAATTAAGAGACGAAAGCTATTGGTTACTGCCCCGTTTATAGTCCTGACGTACGTGTTTTACGTCACCGCGTTCAGAACGATCAGATATTCTGACAACTTTGTGCGACCGTGTGTATGCAAGACAAGTTTGAGCCAACATCCGTCTGAAAAAATGATGGATTTTGTTGTCGGAATGTCTGATCAATGTCCAATTGTGTGTACGGGGCATAAGACTTTTCATTGAAATTTATTTTCTTTAATTTTTTTATTCATAGTATTGCTTTAACACATTTTTTCTGTTTGTTTTTTATTAATAGAGACACCGCTGTGTAGAAAAGACATTTAAGGATATCAATGAACAGCACAATAGTGGCTCCACCAAATCTCACTCTTCTCAAATGTAGTGAGATTAATAGAGGAAACAATACCTTAGATGACCCCACACTACAGATATACAGCTACGATGCTCAAGAAGACACAGGAGTGCCTAGGCACAGGAGGAGAACTGATATTTTCAGTAGGAATTTGAGACTAAAGTGCCATAATATAACAGGTGCTATCATAAACAATAGACTGTTGTCCAATCCAAATAGATCAGAAGATGTTATATAAAGTGTTACTAAACCCACAACAGTAAAATCAGTCTGTATATGCAGTAAAGCATACTTGTTATACTCACTGTGGAACCTAAGGGGGTAATCCTGTGCATTGTGTATAAAGGCTGTTTGATCCTGTCTTCTCTGATCCTCCTCTTCTTCCACTGTCTCAAAAAAGGAACCTGATATTCACAGAGCCAGTGGTCGGGCACGCTCAGTTTGGTGTGTATTGCAAGAGTTTTTTTTTTCTAAGGAGGGTGCATGTGATCAGCACACGGCCAATCAGCACTGTCCAGACAGAGGGTCAGGGGAGAATGAAAACTCCTCCTACAAGCTTTACTAGGAACTGATAGAAGTCACAAGACTGCTATATACTGCTAATGAGAAAAGGTATTTAGCAGTTTATATTAAACTAAAATAATTGCATTTTCATGTTTTGTGTACTGTGGGAGACCAGATATAGTGACTGCAGGTTGTGAGTTTAGTAATACGTTATGTTCTCTGAGCCTTCAAAGAGGTTTATATTTTCTTTTCATATAAACGAGGTGTGAGTGTGCCCGGGGGTGGGGGGGCGGGGGGCTGTGAAGACTGCCGTCCTCTGTAATATGTGCCCTTGTTACATAGTTTCATAACTTGTATGACATCTAATATATTAATGTTTCTGATGTTTTACATCTTCTCATAACCTCCCTTATACTTTCTATATTACCCTGGTGATTTGTATTGCTCTTGAATAGATAACGGGCAGCACGGTGGCTAGCACTACCACATAGATGCACTAGGTTCACTGATTCAAATCCCAACCATTACACACATCTGCATGGAGTTTGCATATTCTCCCTGTACCTGCAAGGGTTTCCTCCCACCCTCCAAAGACATGGTGGTAGGTTAATTGGCTCCTGTGTAAATTGGCCCTAGTATGTGTATGAATGTGAGTTAGGGACCTTAGATTGTAAGCTCCTTGAGGGCAGGGACTGATGTGAATGTATAATATATGTAAATCGCTACATAAATTGATGGTGCTAAATAAGTTCCTGTAATAAATAAATAATCCCTTGTGTTACTGATGGCACATTTCTACCTTGTGTTCTGTGGTCATTACCTGGTCCAGGTAGCTCTGTAGATTGAGGTTCTGCCATAGACTCGTGTTTCCAGGTGACCCGTACAGGAAATTTCAGCTGATTCCAGGGAATTTTGCACTCACTGATAACACCGAATGTTTCCATTTCATCGTCTACTAGAAGAGTTTTCTTTGGTGTGTATTGAATGTATTTGTTTTCTCCAAATGTCCATGTAAGATTAATGTTCTTGGGAAAGAACTTCTCCAGGCGCACAGAGCAGAGCACAAACTCAGATTCACATGGATTTAATTTCACTGAATCCGTTACCACCGGGGCCACTGAAAATCAACAAAAACAGAATCAGGTACTTGGAAATGAAATGTAACTATAACACGATACGGAACCAACAAAAATAGCCTATAATTAGGTAGTAGTATAAAAAGTACAATATGATGTGAATTGTGCAACAACTAGTGATGGCTTTAAAGGCATTATAAACCTTCTTATTTGCACCTTGTGTTCTTTACCAGCATAAGATATGCATTGATCATATAGTGTCATGGTGGCATTTGTTGCCCTGTATGAACAACCTAGAGTAAAGTAATCTTTACATTTCAGCGTCAGCAGTTTTATTTTTTCATTTGACATGAGGCACAGCACTGTACAGATTAATACATGGCCTCAATCTCTGGGTCTCTCAGTCTAGCACTGTTGCAGGTGCAATAATTAGATCTGACACAGCCACAAACAGGCAAAGACATGCAAAGTAGAGACCACCATGCTAGAAGAGATGTGTTTTTATCACATTAGCCCTTACATATTTGTAATGCAACACAGAAGTAAAGGCAATGGACTGGATGCTGTATACCCAGAACAATAAGCTGTCTTGCTCCTTTTGCAAACCAAGACAAGCTAGGTGAATGAATATATGGACATAATGGAACTGATCGGCCATGACACTACAAACTGCAGCTACATCATGTGAGCCCATCATTACAGGGTAAGGCAAACAAACAAACAACGCAGGGAATATAACTACACTGTAAGATTGCCATGTGTGCACTTCAATTGTTAGGCTACTTTCACACTGAGGCGTGCGGGAGCTGGCGGTACAGCGGCGCTAAATATAGCGCCACTTTACCGTCGTTTTAGCGGCGCCAGTGGGGGGATTTTAACAGCCGAAAAAGGGTTAAAGCTTTGCGGGCGGTTTTGCAGCGCTGCCCCATTGTTTTCAATGGGAAGGGGCACTTAGGAGCGGTAAATACACCGCTCCTATAGCGCTCCAAAGATGCGACTTGCAGGACTTTTTAGACCACCCTGCAAGCGCACCGCTCCAGTGGGAAAGCCCTCGGGGCTTCCACATTGGAGTGCATTGAGCGGCTCTTTTGGGGCACTTTGCAGGCGCTATTTTTAGCACTTTAGCGCCTGCAAATCGCCTCAGTGTGAAAGGAGCCTTAATGTGAATTGTAAAAGAAAACATTGAATTTGTTTTTATCTATCCAATGCTTTTTCCATGCAATATAATTTGTTTTTACACATGCTGCACTGAGTGAGAATGCCTGGTGGGGGAAATGGACGTTACCTCTTGTCTGTTCAGCAGTTAGAAACAAATATGTAGCTAATTTCTGTTGGTAGGAGAGAAAGCCTGGAATCACATAGTGAAGGAGGGCCACCCTTGTGTCTTTTGAGACTTCTATATGAATCAAGGTTTGAAGGAGGCCAAACAGTCTGGACCAAATTGGGGTCAACTTCAGGCTTAACCACCAAATGTGTAGTACATCACTGCATTTACCAAGTGAAGTGCTAACTGTTCCTTCACCAAGTAGTGCTGAAAAAGTACCGCATTTCTTACTTTTTTACATGTGGTGGTATGGAAGGGAACACAACTTTTTGACTATGCATTGGGACTGGCTACCTAGCACAGTCCAATGCATGCGGAGGGAATGGGCTCATCAAGCTAGGCGAGGATGTCATCAGTCAAATCAATTAACCATCTTCTGGTCTAAGACTTTCACATGTTAGCTAGATAGGGTAAATAACATATTTTGTAATTTTAATTTTGAAAACCAAAATGTTGGATGTCAGATTTCTGGGTAAAATCCAAGGAATCATTAGAATAAGTTTGATAAACTTTAAAGTAGAATTCTCAGTAAACAGTTAAATGTATACATTAAAGAATGTTGTAGAACTGATTGTAAAACTTTTTTTAAGTGTTAATATAGTTGGGGGTTATAACCCCTGTCTGTTATTTTTGCCATCTGTGTCACATTGGGGAGATCTCTCTTCACTTCTTGTCTCCCCACATCAGATAACCCCCTAGGAGAAGCGCTCTCCCGAGGGGGTTACTTTGCGGGCACGCTCCCGAGTCCAGCATTCGGCGGCCATAGCTGCCGAATGTATGACTCGGCTCCACCCCCCCGGCGCCCGCGTCATTGGATTTGATTGACAGCAGTGGGAGCCAATGACTGTTCTGCTATCAATCTGTCCAAGCAAGAGCTGAGAACCCCGGGCAGAGAGACAGCGCGTCCCCGCCTAGTCAAGTTCCAGGGCTCAGGTAAGTAAAATGGGGGGCTGGGGGGGTCTCTCACTGCCAGGTGTTTTTTCACCTTAATGCATAGGATGCATTAAATTGAAAAAACACAAAGGTTTACAAGCCCTTTAACTGTATACTTCATCCCATTCCATTTTGTGTTGTATACCTGTGGCTCAGCCCATCCCTGCAGCTCAAAATCTCCTCCCAACCATTGCCAACTCCCAAAGCACATTGTCCACTTATCAAGGACATTGTACAGCTGTGTTCACAGCGCAGGAAATATGGCTTCCAAGAGACTGAGGGATGCTCTGAGCCAGTGGCGGCTGTTGCTCAAAATTTTTTGGGGGGGCGCAAACAAACTGAAAAATTCTAAAAAAAAAACGCCCATCAATTGCAGTCTCACTGTGCCCATCAAACACAGCCACTGTACCAAACACAGCCACTGTGCCATCAAACGCTGCCACTGTGCCCATCAAATGCAGCCACTGTGCCCAACAAACACAGCCACTTTGCCCATCAAATGCTGCCACTGTGCCCATCAAACACAGCCACTGTGCCATCAAATGCAGCCACTGTGCCCATCAAATGCAGCCACTTTGCCCATCAAATGCTACCACTGTGCCCCAAATGCTGCTACTGTGCCCCAAAAGACCAAGGCAAGCAGGACCAGCCATGGTTAGAGGTAGCAAGACTCTATAATGAGGATTGGGAGAGCTTTTCGGCCACAGACTGGGCCAAAAAATGTAAGTTCAATAATATGTGTCACACTCTGTTTTGTTATGATTGGCCAAAGTTGCAAATCATCAAAGTAGCATCAAAATTGCATTGAAGTCGCGTCACGTCGCAAGCAAGTCACACGCCTTCTTGGGTCACAGCAGTGCCTTATGTTGTTTATATCTGACTGGAGTTCAGACTTGAATAAAACACAGACTTACATGGTATGAATAGTGGTTTGGTGATCCTCTCTATAGGATGTTCCAGACTGGGATGTTTCACTTTACACATAAACATGACCCCATGGTGAGAGGAGAATGGGACGAACTCTACAGAGGTGGTACAGGAGTATCCAGAATCAGAGTATTGTGGTGAGTCCGTTATCTTGTAGCCTCTCTGCAGTTCCACCGGGACATATTCCTGACTTCCTCTCACCTTCACATACCACGTCACAGTCAGGTTATTGGGGAAGAAATTAGAGATCTCACACTGTACTGTCACCGGCCGACCAGATAACAGAACTGGATTGGAGAGTTCTGTAACTTCAGGACGCCACGGAAAATCTGAAAATAATAAGAGATCCAGAAATATCAGAGAATTAACCAACATAACCACAAATACCCAAATTCAAACTAAGGCCCCTTTCACACTGGGGCGGTGGGGGCGTCGGCGGCAAAACAGCGCTATTTTTAGCGCTGTTTTACCATCGTTTTTGCGGCTGTATTCGGCCACTAGCGGTGCGGTTTTAACCCCCACTGTCGGCCGAAAAAGGGTTAAAACAGCTCGTACAGCGCGGCTAAAGCCGTGGTATTGCCGCGGTATAGCCGCGCTGTCCCATTGATTTTAATGGGCAGGAGCGGTTTAGGAGCGGTGAATACACCGCTCCTTCACCGCTCCAAAGAAGCGGTTTGCAGGACTTTTTCTACCGTCCTGCCAGCGCACCACTTCAGTGTGAAAGCCCTTGGGCTTTCACACTGAACAAACAGCGGAGGCTGTTTAGGGGCAGTTTGCAGGCGGTATTTTTAGCGCAATAACGCTGCAAACCGCCCCAGTGTGAAAGGGGCCTTACTCTTCAAAAAATAAAAAGGTAATAGTGGTGAAAATGAATTGTTGGACTGGTGCATAATCTGAATGTGACCCCTGGATGGGTTTTAAAACTGGGCAGTCACTAGAGTTGTCACCTCATCCCTTTAAACCCGAACACATATTAATTACACAGGTTCTGTGGCTAATTGAATGCAGGTAAGGCACCAAGCGTGTTTAATTACCACCTTAATCAGCCACAGAACCTGTGTAAATAATATGTGTTCAGGTTTAAAGGGATGAGGTGGCAGCCCAAGCAGTCACTACTGTAAATCAATACAGGTCTGACACCATATAGGTTCATAAAGAGCAATACCAACTGAAAATGTCTAAGGGTTCAATTTACAAAGCTTTACCGCATGCAATAAGGGTATCATATTACTTATTTGCATAAATTATTGCATGCGGTAAAGTAAGTCCACTTCACAAACAAAAAAGAAAAAAAACATTATGCGGTATTTACCGAAAAAAAGAAATGTGCTGGTCTTAAAGACGAAGTAAACCCTTATGGGTTTTACTTCCTCTTTTTTCTCCTGCAAAGTAAAAGCATAATGGGTTAGTATGCATCGCATACTAACCCATTATGTTGCACTTAGCTGCAAACAAAGCCCGCGCTGTCCCTGCTGTTGGCCACATCCATCTTCGACACTCTTCCTTCCGAGGCTGCGGACACTGGCTCTGTGACAAGACGTCACTCCCGCACGGGAGCCGTCCGTCATGGCACTTGCTAGTGAAGAAACGACACAGATGCGCCAATTACGTCGGCGCAAGCGTATATGGTAAATGTCTCCTAAACCATGAAGGCTTATGAGATATTTACAGTGACTACGGTTAAGACTTCGGGTCTGGTATTGATTTTAAGGAGAGAAAAAAAAATTTTTAATAAATGGCGTGGGGCCCCCCAAAACCCTTAATCCATACCAGACCTTTATCCTAGCATGTAGCTCAGCAGGTCAGGAAAGGGGGGCGAGCGACCCCCTCCTCCTGAACCATACCAGGCAACATGCCCTCAACATGGGGGGGTGGTTGTTGATGGGGACAAGGGCCTCATCTGCACAGCCGTGGCCGGTGGTTGTGGGGGTCTGCAGGCAGGTGGCTAATCGGAATCTGGAAGCCCCCTTTAAGAAGGGGGCCCCCAGATCCCAGCCCCCCCTTTGTGAATGAATACCAGGTACGTCGTACCCCTACCCATTCACCAAAAAAAGTGTCAAAAAGTAATAAAAGCAAGAGGCAAGTGTTTCACAAATCCTCTATTAAAAAATAAAAAAATACTGTCCCCCCGATATAAATCCACCGTCAATCACAGCGCCCGCCTGACCTGAAAAATAAAATAAAACTAAGACACTCCTGCTGTGTATAAAGGCTGGCTGCTTACTGCAGGCTCTGCTGTCTGACAGTTCTTATATAGGTAAGGGGCGGGGCCACTTACCTTTTTTTTTTTTACTTTCTGACACTTTTTAGGTGAATGGGTAGGGGTATGATGTACCCGATACTCATTCACATAGGAGGGGGGACCGGGATCTGGGGGCCCTCTTCCTAAAGGCAGCTTCCAGATTGCGATTAGCCCCCCGCCCGCAGACCCCCACAACTCCCTCTGCCCCAAAGCACCCTCCCCTCCATGTAAAGGGCAGGTGGCCTGGTATTGTTCATTAAGGAGGGGGGGGGCGCTCGCTCATCCTACCCTTTCCTGACCTGCAGGGCATGTTCGGATAAGGGTCTGATATGGATTTTGGGGGGAACCCCACACTTTTTTTTTTTTCAACATTCTTAATTGTCTGCTTTTTTTTTTACATTCAGCTGTCAGCAGGAAACCCGCTGACTGCTGATGAGTCATTAGTTGTTAAGGACTCGACGGCCGCTCCTTAGCAACCAGCTCAATGCGGTAAATTACTGCATTAACTAATGCGGTAATTACCACTTAATCAAACCACTTAACCAGATTCGGTATTTAACTTAAAATTCTTAGTGAATTGAACACTTGCACAATTGTTACCGCATGCGGTATTTTACCACATTTTATTAGCTGTTATTTAACTCTTAAAACCCTTTCACACTGGGGTGGTAGGGGTGCTTTACCACTGTTATTCTGGCAGGAGCGGGGCGCTTTTAACCCCCTAGAAGGAATTAAAAAGGGGTTAAAAGCGCCCGTGTAGCGCCGCTGCCGAAGTACTTTGCAGGCGCTTCGGCAGCGCTGCCCATGAATTCCAATGGGCAGGGGCGGTGAAGAAGCGGTGTATACACCACTCACAAATCACCCCAAAAATACTGCTTGCAGGACTTTTTCTATTGTCCTGCAAGCGTACCACCCCAGTGTTTTTAGCATTATTTTAGGGCAACCATAGCTGGATTGTCTGATAGGTTGGATATAACAGACTCTAGGTCTTCATAATGCCTACAATACCCCAAGGAGGAAGAAACTATGAGGTGTATTTAGGAAAAAAAATGCATAGCAGTTCATCCATTGAAGCTGCAAGTAAATTTGTTCTGTGCAGATGAGGCAATATCAAATGTTCTCTTGCTATATGCTCTGCAGATCGAATTGGTAAAATACCAAATTGTGGCCACTAGATGGAGTTAAAGAGCATACTTTTTTTATATGGTAGTGAGTGCCATCTAGTGACTATAATGCAGTATTTTGCATATTCACACATTCAGTCTACAGAGAATATAGAACATGCAGTTTTCGTGGATTAACAAAACAAGAGAAAAACAGAAGTGCTCACCTTGCACAGTTAAACCTTTAATGATCAAAGTTAACAAGGGTTGCACTCACATATTTCATAAAATAAAACTGCCTTGAATGCAGCCCCACCTTGCTATACTTATAGAAGCGCTCACATTGTGGCCAGTGATGTCCGATGGTTGTTCGGCATGAAGTTTGAATTTCTTACTGCAGGCTGAAGGGAGGCAACCCACACTAGGCTCCACTCTACATAAGAGCCTGCTGTTACTGGGCTCACACAGGTCGCTGTGTGTTGCTTGGTGGATACACAACTATACAATTTATATAAATACACCCCTTTGTGATCTATGAAACATATTGCTCTATTTTAGCTAATAAATATTGTTGTGTGTAAAATAGGGATCTCCATTTTAGCTTAATTGTAACATAAACCAATTTTTATGCTCCAAGAATTATACTTTCTTTACTATGTTTAACTTCCTTTCTCTCTTTTAAATAATAAAATATGCAGCACAGTATGAATAACAATAAAAAAAGCAGCACTGACTGCAATACTCAATTCCTCTTTAGCTTTCCACCCCGCAGTAAGACTTCTCCACCACTAGATTCCACTCATCTGTCTGGTTGAATGCAACCACCATCATTTGACCCACTTTCTCTGAGATGAGGTTGTCGTGGACATGCCCCCTGACTCCAGCCTGGCCTCACATTACTCCTGAATATCATTACATGACCACCATGCTATCCATGAGTAAGAATCACCCACTGATGCCAAGGAAGAACTGGTGACAACAGTGGACTGGCTAAAATATGATTTTTACAGTAAGTGACATAAAGAGGCTTTGGGTGGGATGGGGGTGGAAAAAAACCCCCAAATATTTGGCCTTTGATTAAGTTTCCTGTCTATAGACTCTATTTTCTCCAGGCTGGTTTCATCCTTTTCAAAAGTTTGTACTCTATAACCATGTGATGAGGTCTTCTTATTGGCTTTTCATGATAATTCTACCCTTGTGGCAGAATCTGGCATTGCATAAGAAGTGAGATAAATGTCATCACATATCAGTATTTACCTGAATCTCTTACACACACTTCTCTGAACTCGGGATCAGTCATAGTAACATGCTTCCAGGTCACCCTGATTTTAGGATCTGAATGTATCATATGCTCCTGAGGAACTCTGCATTCACTTGTCATATCAAACGAGTTGTAATAGTTCTCCTTTAATTCATTCTCTGATTTCAATAATTGTCTGCAACTGCAGGTCCATTTAATTTCTATGGATTGTGGATAAAATCTATGCAGATGGAGAATCAAGACAGCTTCTCTTCTGTCTGTAAGATACCATTGTATAGGATCCTGGTTTCTGGGACAAGCTGGACAAAAACAAATTTGTTAAATAATATGAACAATTTGTTTGTTAATTTAAACTAAATCTTTCTAATGGAACACGATCAGCCCTTCTTTGCCTGAAGAGATGCAGAACAACACAGTAACTTAATAACACTCCAAAATAAACTGACCTTCCCCTTAGCAGAGTCCTTGGTTCTCACAACCCAACCAGGCAACTAAATATCATTGCAAGAACAGGGAAGGGACAGTAAAGGAAATGCTGATCTACAGGGTTAGAACTGTTCTAGAGTAGGTCAGTGAGACCATCAAACTGTAGTGATGATCCGAATGGTTTTCCCGCATCAAAGTCAATGCACTGTGCCAATTCACCTGCTGGGTAAATGTATTCACTTGTGATCTATTACTTTTGCCAGTAATGATGTTAGAAAAAGGATGCCAACGTCCAAAATCTTCAAAAAAGAGAACTCCAAAAGGCTCTCCAACTTCAACTTATTTCATGAAAGTAGTGAAGAGAACATGCCTATTCGGAAAGCTCACCGGCTCTGATGAGGCAACTCACTGAAACAAGGCTACTCTCTAATGGGTACCCACAATGTCACTGAATGTATAGGCAAACAGGTGGAGCACCAATACAAATGGTAAAAAAGTCCACGGTAAGATCATGTAAAACCGCCAATGCATCTTGGAGGCCAAACCATTTCTGACCTGAATTAGGATTTGCAATCAAGTCAGAGCTTTAGTGGACCTAAAAGCAAGCTTTACTAAACTGATTTCTGGCATTTAGAATTAGGTAGATAAGGAGAATCAGTGCAAAGGTGTGCCAGCAGAAATTACAGTATCATTATTTCTTAGTGCTACTGCCACTATCATTGGCAAACCTTTGCACTGATTCTTCTGATTTATCCAATTCTAACTAAAAGAGATCAGTTTAGTAAAACCTGTTTAGCAGTCCACTTATGCTAGGACTTGATTTCAAGCCTTGATGTAGAGGGAGGTGTTTGTCCACCTAAACGCATTGGTGGGTTCATGGCAAAACGTTGAAGTATTTCATACTCTTTTACCAATTGGCTTGGTGCTCCTCCTGGTTGTAGATACTGTTTAAATACCCTCTTTACAATATAATAGGCTGTGAGTTTTCTGACATCCCATCACTTCAACCTTCCACACTTTCATGGTTCACATTTCCATTTTTACAAGACATCCAAACACAGAATCATCAAATGCGTATGAAAAAGAAGTAGGCAATCCTAGTAAATCAATACTACATGTTGTATATACGGTAATTACAAATGAACTGTACATAATGACCCCAATTTACTAAAGAGTAGAACATTTTCATTTTGTAAACAAATTTTCACTTATCTTAGTGAATGAGGTGAAACAAAGTAAAAATTCACTATTCAAAGAATACCGAATCATGTTAAAAAAAAACAATTTTCAGTTCAGTCAATGAGTTGAAGTTGTGCAGTTCTTTTTTTTTTATTAAACATGATCTAAAAGGTGATTTTTTTTTTTTTATTTGCTTCACCTCGTTCACTAAGATCAATAAAAGTTCTCCTTTGTGGAGTGAAAATTTACCTTGAAAGTGAACATGTTCTACACATTGAGTAAATCAGCCTCCATACGCATGATGATTCAATAAGATTATGTGCATTCTGTGTTACTGGGAGAGTGCGAATTAATATATTTGGCTTTGTATTTTTTGTTATTTTTATTATTATTGTTTCATTTTACCTTTTTTAGTTGACCACCTTAAGAGTCCTTTCACACTGGGGCGGGGGGCGTTGTCGGCAGTAAAGTGCCGCTATAGTAAGCGGCGCTTTACCGTCGGTATGCGGCCGCTAGCGGGGCGGTTTTACCCCCCTGCTAGCGGCCGAGGAAGGGTTAAAACCACCGCAAAGGGCCTCTGCCGGCGGTATAGCCGCTCCGTCCCATTGATTTCAATGGGCAGGAGCGGTGAAGGAGCGGTATACACTCCGCTCCTTTACCACTCCAAAGATGCTGCTAGAAGGACTTTTTTTACCGTCCTTCCAGCGCATCGCTCCAGTGTGAAAGCCCTCGGGGCTTTCACACTGGAATGAGAGCAGCGACACTTTCGGGTCGGTTTGCAGGCGCTATTATTAGCGACTGCAAACTGCCCCAGTGTGAAAGGACCCTTAAAGATATAAAAAAAAAACACACACACACAAAAATAAAATAAAAAACATGAGGGATGCAGATGGTACTCTCACAGTTGACCATGGCTTCCCCCACTGCATCTTATCCCAATAGAAACTCACCGCCGACTTGTAATGGTCCTGTACTTCTTTCTATAGGTGTCTTCAGGCTGGGGTGCTTCACTCGGCAGATGAACTCTGACCCCTGGTCATCTGGAAGTGTTTGGGTGATCAGTAAACTTGTTGTACAGCTGTATGTGTTATCTGGTTGTAACTGAGAAATGGAGGTATTTGGTTTATATTTTGAACTATAAGTTGGAAAAGGGGTAGTTATTCCATTCTTCTCTTTCTTAAGCCAAGTCACAGAGAGGTCACTTGGTGAGAGATACTGAGATATTTTATACTGCAGGTTGGTCTCGGTGTTCTCAAGTATTGGCAATGTGTCTATTTCTTCTATAACAGGGCTCCAGGGAAGATCTGTAAATCAAACCACATTGATTAAACACTGAAAACCATTTGATTGGCTTTGTAACCCTAACTGCATGGTTTGCAGTTGATATAAAGCTGCGGCAAAATGTAATGGAATTCCATAGGTGCTATGGAGCTGCAATTGGTATGAGCAGGCCTGTGCACTGCCATGTGACAGGTGATGTGTGTGACTAGTGACATGTGTATATACATGAAAATGGAGACTGTAAGAAAGTCCCTATGCTGTCCCTATTTGTATAAGTTTTATAGTAGGATATTGGCCATCACATTGAGCTGCAGCTCATGATATCCTAAGGCCCCTTTCACACTGGGGCGGTTTGCAGGCGTTATTGCGCTAAAAATACCGCCTGCAAACCGACCCAAAACAGCCTCCGCTGTTTGTTCAGTGTGAAAGCCTGAGGGCTTTCACACTGAAGCGGTGCGCTGGCAGGAGAAGAAAAAATCTCCTGCAAGCCGCATCTTTGGAGCGGTGAAGGAGCGGTGTATTCACCGCTCCTGAACCGCTCCTGCCCATTGAAATCGATGGGACAGCGCGGCTCTACCGCGGCAATACCGCGGCTATAGCCGCGCTGTACGAATGTTTTTTACCCTTTTTCGGCTGCTAGCAGGGGGTTAAAACCGCACCGCTAGCGGCCGAATACCGCGGTAAAATAGCGCTGTTTTACCGCCGACGCCCCCTACCACCCCAGTGTGAAAGGGGCCTTAGGCTGGCCATACATTATCCAATTTTCTTGTACAAATTTCCTTTGGATTTGCCAAAACTAGGGATGCACCAATGCCATTTTTTTTAACACTGAGTACAAGTACAGATACTTTTTTTTTAAAGGGGTTGTAAACCCTCGTGTTTTTTCACCTTAATGCATCCTGAGCATCTTATACCTGGCAATGAGCTTCCCCCCACCCTACCCTCACTTACCCTCCTAGTCCCCCCACCCTACCCTCACTTATCCTCCTACACCACTCCCCCACCGTGTCCTCACTTACCCCCCTCCCTACCCCCCCCACCCTGCTCTCACCCCAACTCCTTAATTCCCCCACATCTCCCAGTTTACCAGGAAGCATTTGGTGCCACAAGCACCCCTGGACGTCTGGCCATTGACACACCAGCGGCTACCATCCGAGAGTAGAGCCAATGAACACCACATTCATCATTTATGCTAGAATTGTTTTAACTTGAGTGTATTTCTTACCTTTTATACATTAAATTGCGGTCATACTTCACTTAGATGACGCTGCTCTCTCTCTCCTTTGGGACAGGAGGGTGACAGCTGGTGGGAGGGGAGAAGGGGAATCCCGCGGACAGATGAAATGTCATTGGTTGTTAAGGACGCGGCAGCCCCACTCCTTAACAACCAATACTTGCTGGAATTATTTTCTTTATATTTCAGCTGTTAGCGAGGAAATCCTGCTGACAGCTGAAAGAACCGAGCCAGAAGGTATCGATTTCAGGTATCTGTGCATTTTCACGAGTACCGATACCTTTGCAAATGTCTAGTATCAGCACTGATACTAATATAGATGCAACCCTAACCAAAAGCCATATAATATGAGATCAAACCTAAACACTTTCAAATTGTATGCAATCAGGCAGACCCTTCCATACATAGTAGAAAGTAAAACTAAAGGAAATGAACAAGAAAACTGTATAATTGTATAGCCAGCTTTATTCTCCAAAAATATTCCATACACATCCCCACCTACTGGTCCTGTAATCTATATTTTATTAAATGGTTTCTTACTGTCTTTCTGTTTCCTTTTAACGTCCCCTATGAGCTCCTGAACCTCTCCGTTTTGCCCTCACTTCCACTTGTCTGGAATAAGAAGTGTGCCTTAGTTACAATCATGTACACTGCTCTATACACACTACACATCCCATAATCCATAGTCCATCTTGGGAGCGAGGAAGAGAGGGGGGCTACATTCCTTCATACAGGGGTACCATGGAGAACGAATGTAGCCGTCCTCTAATAGGAAGCCAGATCACATGAGAAAAAAAAAAGAAGGAGTTTGGAGGAGGCTGAGAGCTGGAGAGGTGGGTGGATGATGTCACACGCTCCACCTCAGCCAATCAGAGGAAGCCTTGTATTTAACTACTTAAAGACCGCCCACCGCACATATACTTTGGCAGGTTGGCTCTATTGCACGAAACCACGTACCTGTACGTCGTTTCGCGTAATAGATACAAGGCGCGCTCGCCCAGCAGACGCGATGTCTGCCAGACACCCGCGATCACTCCTCACAGAGGCAGAACGGGGATCTGCCTATATAAACAAGACGGATCCCCATTCTGATAGGGGAGGAGGAACAGCGATCTTTCCCTACTCCCAGTCAGTCTGTTCCCCCGACAGTTAGAAAGCACCTCCCAGGGAACACATTTAACCCTTTGATCACCCCTAGTGTTAACCCCTTCCCTGCCAGTGCTATTTATACATTGATCAGTGCATTTTCATAGCACTAATCACTGTATTGGTGTCACTGGTCACCAAAAAGTGTCACTTAGTGTCAGATTTGTCTGCTGCAATGTCGCAGTCCCACTAAAAATCGCTGATCCCCGCCATTACTAGTAAAACCAATAAAAAAATAAATAGTCCCTAAATCTTTCCCCTATTTTGTAGACGCTATAACTTTTTTACGCTTATTGGGATTTTTTTTTTACCATAAATATGTAGAAGAATACATATTGGCCTAAATTGATGAAAACATTAGTTTTTTATTGGATATGGATAGCAAAAAGTAAAAAATATAGGTTTTTTTTTTCAAAATTGTGTTTTTTTGTTTATAGCGCAAAAAATAAAAACCACAGAGGTGATCAAATACCACCAAAAGAAAGCTCTATTTGTGGGAAAAAAAGGACATCAATTTTGTTTGGGCACAGCGTCCCACGACCGCGCAATTGTCAGTTAACCACTTGCTTACTAGGCACTTAAACCCCCCTCCTATCCAGACCAATTTTCAGCTTTCAGTGCTCTCACACTTTGAATGACAATTACTCAGTCATGCAACACTGTACCCAAATGATTTTTTTGTCCTTTTTTTCATACAAATAGAGCTTTATTTTGGTGGTATTTGATTACCTCTGGGTTTTTTATTTTTTGCGCTATAAATGAAAAATGACCGAAAATCTTGAAAAAAAACAAATTTTTCCTAATTTCTGAGATAAAATTTAGCAAATTCGTAATTTTTCTTCATAAATGTTGGCCACAATTTATACTGCTACATATCTTTGGTAAAAATAACCAAAATTTTGTGGAAATTATTTGGTCTGTGTGAAAGTTTTAGAGTCTACAAGCTATGGTGCAAATCATAAAAAAATTATCACATCTGATGTACTGAGGCCTATCTCATTTCCTGAGACCCTAACAAGCCAGGAAAGTACAAATGCCCCCCAAATAACCCCTTTTTGGAAAGTAGACATTTCAATGTATTTAGTTAGAGGCATGGTGAGTTATTTGAAGTTGTATTTTTTTTCCCACAATTCTTTGCAAAATTGAGATTTTTTTTTTTCCCCCACAAAATTGTCATTTTAATACCTTATTTCTCTCACATGGCATGTGTATACCACAAATGACACCCCAAAATACATTCTGCTACTCCTCCTGATTATTACGATACCACATGTGTGGGACTTTTTCACTGCCTGGCCACATACAGAGGCCCAACATGCAGGGAGCACCATCAGGTGTTCTAGGAGCATAAATTACACATCACATTTCTCAACCACCTATTACACTTTTGAAGGCCCTGGAGCACCAGGACAATGGAAACACCCACAAAATGACTTCATTTTGGAAAGCTAACACCCCAACGTATAATCTATGAGGCATAATGAGTCTTTTGAATGGTTTATTTTTTTCCAGAAGTTTTTGGAAAATGTGGAAAAAAATGAAAACGCATTTTTTTTTTTACACAAAGTTGTCCGTTTATAAGATATTTCCAACACATAGCATTTAGATAGCAAAAATGACACCCCAAAATACATTCTGCTACTCCTCCTGAGTATTACGATACCACATGTGTGGGACTTTTTCACTGCCTGGCCACATACAGAGGCCCAACATGCATGGAGCACCATCAGGTGTTCTAGGAGCATAAATTACACATCACATTTCTCAACCACCTATTACACTTTTGAAGGCCCTGGAGCACCAGGACAATGGAAACACCCACAAAATGACCCCATTTTGGAAAGCTAACACCCCAACGTATAATCTATGAGGCATAATGAGTCTTTTGAATGGTTTATTTTTTCCAGAAGTTTTTGGAAAATGTGGAAAAAAATGAAAACGCATTTTTTTTACACAAAGTTGTTAGTTTATAAGATATTTCCAACACATAGCATTTAGATAGCAAAAATGACACCCCAAAATACATTCTGCTACTCCTCCTGAGTATTACGATACCACATGTGTGGGACTTTTTCATTGCCTGGCCACATACAGAGGCCCAACATGCATGGAGCACCATCAGGTGTTCTAGGAGCATAAATTACACATCACATTTCTCAACCACCTATTGCAATTTTGAAGGCCCTGGAGCACCAGGACAATGGAAACACCCACAAAATGACCCCATTTTGGAAAGCTAACACCCCAATGTATAATCTATGAGGCATAATGAGTCTTTTAAATGGTTTATTTTTTTCCAGAAGTTTTTGGAAAATGTGGAAAAAAATGAAAACGCATTTTTTTTTACCCAAAGTTGTCCGTTTATAAGATATTTCCAACACATAGCATTTGGATAGCAAAAATGACACCCCAAAATACATTCTGGTACTCCTCCTGAGTATGGTGATAACACATGTGTGAGACTTCTACACAGCCTGGCCACATACAGAGATCCAACATGCAAGAAACACCGTCAGGTGTTCCAGGGACACATAGCATGCACATACCAAGAATTACACCCCAAAATACATTATGCTGAGCAAAGCGTAAACAAAAAAGATTACCTGTGGTTGTAGTAGTGCAGTTGTACACAGGAGGATAGCACTGGTCCAGGCAGCAGGCAGGGACTTGGTCAGCAGCGGCGAACACAATTGTCCAGGCAGCAGGCAGGGTTACTGTCCATATAAAGTCCAGGGTCAGTGCAGGCAGAGATATTCTCCGCAGTGCCAAAAATATTGGTCCTGGTAGTAGGCAGGTCCATGTGGTGTGGTCAGTGCAACAGGCAGAGGCATGACGGCAGTAAGTCCTACAGGCAGAAGTAGGGCCTCGTTCAGGACAGAATGGGGACAGGGGTAGAGGCTTCTCCCACCGAAATCTCTTTGAAGCCTCAGAGTCTCCAGACCCTAATCTAGGATTGAGAAAACAAAATAAATTGTTTTCTTCATCCAGAAAAACAATTCTGGAGCCCCTCACATATGTGAGACCCCTGTGTTGAATCCCACTAGTCCAGTTGCAGGGTACAAGATCAGTCCAAGAGGCAGGCAAATATCATGGACAAACAGTCCAAGGTCAGTTCCAGATCAGGCAGAGGTATGTACAGAATCGTTGGGCAGAAGCATGGTCGAATAACAGTCCAGGGTCAGTTCCAGATCAGGCAGAGGTATGTGCAGAATCGTTAGGCAGAAGCATGGTCAAATAACAAGCCAGGGTCAGTTACAGAGGAGGCAGTGGCATAAGGGGTGTGAGGGTAAATTGCAGGAACGGAGGCTTACGTTTACCATACTTCACTAATAATTTACTGAAGTATGGTAACGACGAAAACATTCACCTACGCAGAGGCCTGGTTCAGAAGGACATTGTGCACAATAATAAGATGTGTCTCTTCTGAATCCAGCTCTGGTACACACCTTACATTTTTTTTGCCGTCGTTGGCCTGTTGGTTTGGGAGGGAGCTTATTTGGAAAGTGGCGTTCGGAGAGTCGACTTAGAACATCAGATCGGATATTTTCTGGGGGGCCATTCGGGAATGTAAGGGCAGTGAAAACTTCCTCCTGGTAGCCAAGGAAGAGTTTGGGGTTTTGGGTGGAGTTACGATAAATGACATAAGAATTGTAGATGGCTAAATTAAAAAAATAAATTGCGACTTTCCCTATACCAATGATATGTCCGACTTGTGGCAAGGTACGGTTCCAGCATCTGGTCATTCAAGTCGACTCCCCCCATAAACAAATTATAGTCAAAGATGCATTTAGGTTTCTGTATGGGGCCATTTCTTCTGTGGATTTCCATGAAGGTATCATCGTGGATTGAAGACAACATGTACACATCTCTTTTGTCTCTCCACTTCACTGCCAAAACCTCGTTGTTTCGTAGACTCGCCGTTTCTCCTTTTCTCAATTTTTTATTGACCAGACTTTGAGGAAAGCCCTTCCGGTTCTTTTTGATGGTACCACATGCAGGCGTCTTCTTCCGATGCAGGTTGTGGAACAGTAGCAGAGATGTGTAGAAGTTATCTACGTACAGGTGGTAGCCTTTCTCTAGTAGGGGGTATGTGAGATCCCAAACAATTTTCCCGCTTGATCCCAAGTAGTCTGGGCAATTAGGGGGTTGCAGCAGGGTGTCCTTCCCTTCGTACACTTTGAAGGCATACAAGTAACCTGTGACTCGGTCACATAATTTGTATACCTTCACCCCATAGCGTGCCCTTTTACTGGGAATATATTGCTTTATTTTAAGCCTGCCACTAAACTTAAGAAGGGACTCATCCACACATATGTTTTTGTCTGGGGTAAACAGCAGGGGGAATAGTGCAGAAAAATAATTTAAAAGTGGACGAATTTTGAAAAGTCTTTCATAGTTTGGGTCATTTCGGGGAGGGCACTGGGTATTGTCGTTGAAATGAAGAAACCTCATTATCATGAGGTATCTGTTTCTGGGCATTACCTTGGAGTATATTGGCATGTGTTGGAGGGGGTGGGTTGACCAATAGGACAGCAAAGTGTTTTTTTTCGTGAGTCCCATGTTAAATGTGAGCCCTAAAAAAACCTTCAACTCCTCCACCGTTAGGTCTCTCCATTCGTAGGGACGGGCATAGTAGGACGTTGGATTATTCGCAATGAATTGCTGTGCATAAAGGTTGCACTGGGCCACAATACCTGACAGCATGTCCTCGGTAAAAATTAAATTAAAAAAATCTATTGGGGAAAAATTCTCCGTGTTCACCTGGACTCCTGGCTGGGCAGTGAAAGGGGGAATGTTGGCTTCTCCTGAATTAGGAGGAAGCCACAAGGGGTTCTGCAGGGCATAGGGAAGGCTGGCATGGGTCCTTGGCCTTTCTTGTCGAGGCACTGCGGTGCTGGTGGATGGCACTGCAGTGCTGGTGGATGGCACTGCGGTGCTGGTAGATGCCACTGCGGTGCTGGTGGACGGGACTGCCGTGCTGGTGGACGGGACTGCCATGCTGGTGGACGGGACTGCCGTGCTGGTGGATGGGACTGCGGTGCTGGTAGATGCCACTGCCTCCCCACCAGAAGGCCTTCATTTGGCGGGCCGAATCTCTTCCTCCTCTGAGTCACTCAGTGTTTCACTACTGAGGCCTGGCTCATAATTTATGTCCGACTCGGAATCGGAAAGGGAATCTGAAAAAGAGAGCTCCCCGTTGCTCTCGTCGGCCTGGGACAGTATTTGGTACGCCTCCTCGGCGGAAAAGCTTCTTTTGGCCATGGTTGCTAAGCCTGCACTGATGGGCACTGATGAGGCGGCACTGATGAGCACAGATGGGCACTGAGGTGGCACAGAGGGGCACTGATGAGGTGGAACAGATGTGCACTGATGAGGTGGAACAGATGTGCACTAATGAGGTGGAACAGATGTGCAGATGTGCACTGATGAGGTGGCACAGGTGTGCACTGATGAGGTGGCACAGGTGGGCACTGATGAGGCGGCACAGGTGGGCACTGATGAGGCGGCACAGGTGGGCACTGATGAGGTGGAACAGATGTGCACTTATGAGGTGGCACAGCTGGGCACTGATGGGACGGCACAGATGGGGCGGCACAGATGGGGTGGCACAGATGGGGCGGCACAGATGGAGCGGCACAGATGGGGCGGCACAGATGGAGCAGTACAGATGGGCACTGATGAGGCGGCACAGATGTGCACTGAGGCAGCACAGATGTGCACTGATTGGCACAGGTGGACACTGATGAGGTGGCACAGGTGGGCACTGATGAGGTGGCACAGGTGGGCACTGATGAGGTGGCACAGGTGGGCACTGATTGTGCAGATGTGCAGCTGGACACTGATCACCGCTGGGCAGACAGGTGGGCACCGATTGGCACAGGTGGGCACCAATTGGCACAGGTGGGCACCGATTGGCACTGTACTGATGGTGCACTGTATTGATGGGGCACTGTATTGATGGGGCACTGTATTGATGGGCACTGTAGGCACAGTAAATGACAAACGGACACTCACAGATCGCTGACAGATCTCTCTTTCCTCACACACTGTCTCTGTGTGAGGGGAGAGAGCCGGCAATGAGAGATGATCTCAATTGTTTACATTTTAGATCATCTCTCATTGGAGGCAGCGATCGCGCTGTAAACGGCCGCTGTGATTGGCCGTTTACAGCTATCTGTGATTGGCTGTGTCCAAGGGACACGGCCAACACAGAATTTCCCCGTTGCGCGCTCGTGAGCGCGCACGGGGAGCGAGGAAAGGGGAGGACGTCATATGACGTCCTCCCGGGAATTGACATCCGCGCTGAAGCCGTCATTCGGCTACGGCCGGATGTCAGGAGGTTAAAGTAACGCAGTGCTGTATCCCAATAAAAATGGCCTGGTCAGGAAGGGGGTAAAACCTTCCGGGGCTGTAGTGGTTAATAATGAAAAATACATTGTCACCATCACAAAGCCAATCCAGAGCAAAGATGTGCAGCTGACACTGGGGTGAGAGATGTAGACAGGAAGTGGCTGAAAGAGGCTGCAAGGAATCAGCAGCATGGAGACGCAAAAAAAAAAAAAAATGGAAGGAAAAACATGGCAATTGTTTAGGATACACAGTCCTTTGGCAAATTAAATATCATTCAATTAGCTCTACTTTTTATACAGTATAGTGCAATTATTATAATTGTATAAATTGTAGTACCTGTTATAGACAGATCTCGGTATTTGGCCTCCTTCAGTGAGTCGTGTGTCCAGGTCACCCTCACCGAGGACATGAAATATTTCCAGGGAATGGTACATTCACTTATGGCATCGAATGTTTCCTCATTGTCAGTCTCAATGATTTTCTTGATTGATGGTAAAGTCTTAGTATAGTGTTCTTTATAGCTCCATGTTATGTTAATGTTTTGGGGGTAAAACTTCATCAAACTCAGAGAACAGAGAACTTGGTCTGATCTGAGGAGAGTGAATTTTACATCTTTCGGCTCCTGGGGGGGTACTGGAAGGAAATGAATAAAATTAAAGATAAAGATTGGCCTACATCGTTCTATCAATATAATCACCTTGTGCATTCTTGAAGCAGTTGTAAACCCTTAATATTTGTTTTCTAAAATAATAAACATGCCTACAATACCCCAAGGAGGAAGAAACTATGAGGTGTATTTAGGGAAAAAAAAATGCATAGCAGTTCATCCATTAAAGCTGCATGTAAATTCGTTCTGTGCAAATGAGGCAATATCATGTGTTCTCTTGCTACAACCCCTGGCAAAAATGATGGAATCACCAGTCCCTGAGGATGTTCCTTCAGTTGTTTATTGTTGTAGAAAAAAAGCAGATCACAGACATGGCCAAAAACTAAAGGCATTTAAAAATGGCAGCTTTCTGGCTTTAAGGAACACTAAAAGAAATAAAAAAAAATAATTGTGGTGACCAGTAACAGTTAGATTTATAGAACAAGCACAGGGAATAAATTATGGAATCACCCTGTAAATTTTCATTACTAACACCTGCATCAGATTAAATCTGCTTGTTAGTATGTAGGTAAAAAGGAGTGATCACACCTTGGAGAGCTGTTGCAACAAGTGGTCTGACATGAAGCATGGCTCCAACACCAGAGATGTCAATTGAAAAAAAGGAGAGTATTATCAAACTCCTTAAAGAGGGTAAATCGTATCTTGTTGCACAAGATGTTGGTTGTTCACAGTCGGCTGTGTCTAAAACATGGACCAAATACAAACAACATGGGAAGGTGGTTAAAGGAAAGCATACTGGTAGACCAAGGAAGACATCAAAGCGTCAAGACAGAAAACTTAAAGCAATATACCTTGAAAACAGAAAATGTACAACAAAACAAATGAGGAACAAATGGGAGGAAACTGGAGTCAACATCTGTGACCGAACTGTAAGAAACCGCCTAAAGGAAATGGGATTTACATACAGAAAAGCTAAAAGAAAGCCATCTCTAACACCTAAACACAAAAATACAAGGTTACAATGGGCTAAGGAAAGGCAATCGTGGACTGTGGATGATTGGATGAAAGTCATATTCAGTGATGAATCTCGAATCTGCATTGGGCAAGGTGATGATGCTGGAACTTTTGTTTGGTGCCGTTCCAATGAGATTTATGCAGACGACTGTCTGAAGAAAACATGCAAATTTCCACAGTCAATTATGATATGGGGCTGCATGTCAGGTAAAGGCACTGGGGAGATGGCTGTCATTAAATCTTCAATAAATGCACAGGTTTACATTGAAATTTTGGACACTTTTCTTATCCCATCTATTGAAAGGATGTTTGGGGATGATGAAATTATTTATCAAGATTATAATGCATCTTGCCATAGAGCAAAAACTGTGAAAAAATTCCTTGAAGAAAGACACATAAGGTCAATGTCATGGCCTGCAAACAGTCTGGATCTCAATCCAATTGAAAATCTGTGGTGAAAGTTAAAGAAAATGGTCCATGACAAGGCTCCAACCTGCAAAGATGATTTGGCAACAGCAATCAGAGAAGGCTGGAGCCAGATTGATGAAGAGTTCTGTTTATCACTCATTAAGTCAATGCCTCAGAGACTGCAAGCAGTTATAAAAGCCAGAGGTGGTGCAACAAAGTACTAGTGATGTGTTGGAGTGTTATTTTGTTTGTTTGTTTTTCATGATTCCATCATTTTTTCCTCAGAATTGAGTGATTCCATAATTTATTCCCTGTGCTTGTTCTATAAATCGAACTGTTACTGGCCACCACAATTATTTTTCTTGATTTCTTTTAGTGTTTCTTAAAGCCAGAAAGTTGCCATTTGAAATGCCTTTAGTTTTTGGCCATGTCTGTGATCTGCTTTTTTCCTACAACAACAATAAACAACTGAAGGAACATCCTCAGGGACTGGTGATTCCATCATTTTTGCCAGGGCTTGTATATGCTCTGCAGATAGAATTGGTAAAATACCAAATTGTGGCCACTAGATGGAGTTGAAGAGCATACTTTTTTTTTATATGGTAGTGAGTGCCTCTAGTGACTATAATGCAGTATTTTGCATATTCACACATTCAGTCTGCAGAAAATATAGTCCATGCAGATAGAACATGCAGTTTTGATGGATTACCAAAAACAAAACAAGAGAAAAACAGAGAAGTGCTCACCTTGCACAGTTAAACCTTTAATGATCAAAGTTAACAAGGGTTGCACTCACATATTTCATAAAATAAAACTGCCTTGAATGCAGCCCCAGCTTGCTAAAGTTATAGAACCGCTCACATGGTGGCCAGTGATGTCCGATGGTTGTTCGGCATGAAGTTTGAATTTCTTACTGCAGGCTGAATGGAGGCAACCCACACTAGGCTCCACTCTACATAAGAGCCTGCTGTTACTGGGCTCACACAGGTCGCTGTGTGTTGCTTGGTGGATACACAACTATACAATTTTTATAAATACACCCCTTTCTGATCTATGAAACATATTGCTCTATTTTAGCTAGTAAATATTGTTGTGTGTAAAATAGGGATTTCCATTTTAGCTTAATTGTAACCTAAACCAATTTTTATGCTCCAAGAATTATACTTTCTTTACTATGTTTAAAGCGGAGTTCCACACAAAAATGGAACTTCCGCTTTTCGGAACCCTCCCCCCCCCCTCCGGTGTCACATTTGGCACCTTTCAGGGGGGAGGGGGGTGCAGATACCTGTCTAAGACAGGTATTTGCACCCACATCTGGCATAGACTCCCATGGGAGTCTACGCCACTTCCCGTCCCCACCACGCTGTCTCCTGGGAATCACACAGCTCCCAGGAGAGAGCGGGGACCACTTGGGATGCGCAGCGCGACTCGCGCATGCGCAGTAGGGAACCGGGAAGTGAAGCCCCAACGCTTCACTTCCTGATTCCCTCACCTAGGATGGCGGCGGCCCCTGCCGACATCGCTGGACCCTGGGACAGGTAAGTGGCCATGTATTAAAAGTCAGCAGCTGCAGTATTTGTAGCTGCTGGCTTTTAATATTTTTTTTTTTTGGTGGTTTAGGTGGACCCCCGCTTTAACTTCCTTTCTCTCTTTTAAATAATAAAATATGCAGCACAGTATGAATAACAATAAAAAAGCAGCAATGACTGCAGTACTCAATTCCTCTTTAGCTTTTCACCCCGCAGTTAGACTTCTCCACCACTAGATTCCACTCATCTGTCAGGTTGAATGACGCCCACCATTGTTTAACCCACTTCCTGTGAGGTCAGGTTGTCGTGGACATGCCTCCTGACTCCAGCCTGGGCTCACAGTACTCCTGAATATCATTACATGACCACCATGAGTAAGAATCACCCACTGATGCCAAGGAAGAACTGGTGATAACAGTGGACTGGCTAAAATATGATTTTTACAGTAAGTGACATAAAGAGGCTTTTGGGTGGGATAGGGGTGGGATAGGGGTGGAAAAAAAACCCCAAATATTTGGACTTTGATGAAGTTTCCCATCTATATACTCTATTTCCTCCAGGCTGGTTTCATCCTTTTTAAAAGTTTGTACTCCAAAACCATGTGATGAGGTGTCCTTATTGGCTTTTTATGATAGTTCTACCCTTGTGGCAGAATCTGGCATTGCATAAGAAGAGAACAAGCCCAGAATAAAAAGGGAACCTTAGGTGGAGGGCGAACATGACTGGGGACAGCTGTAGTGGGTGCACAGGATGTTGACATGGGAAGTGTTCAGGAGAAAGGGGAAGGGGAGTTTTTGGATTGGTCAGGGGGAGGAGTGTAAAGTTAATTTTGACCCTGCAGAGGGGAGGGGTTAGTCATTTGTGGGGCAGCAGAGGCAGTGAGAGGTATAGGTAAGGTTTTTTACTGTCAGCATGGAGACCTTTGATGGCTTTATAGAACAGCTTAGGACAGCTGCAGAGGTGCATGGCAGGCAGTGGCTGAATTCTCAGCTCACGGTGTTGCTACAGGGGTCGGGGCAGGGCTCAGCTCCGCCAGCCCCCTTAACATCTCGTGCGAGGAGGTCTCGGCCTCCTGCGCATTTTAGGCCAGATGAGACCCCTCGGGTGAGCCGCCAATCCGGGAGCCCCGAATTCGGACCCTCCAGCACCCAGGGCCAAGCGCCCAGCCATGGCTGCTGCTGCTGGGGCTGGGAGGAATCCCCATAGTGGGTGGGACCCGGCCGGGAGGGTGCCATCAGCATCCCCCTCCAGGCCTCCATCTACAAGGGATCAGGACAGAGCAGTTCGCAGGGCAGGGCATTCCCCTGTCTGGTGGCGCTCGGCGTGGACGACTTGTGGTTACTGGGGCGGGCTCCTCCCCCAAGTGGCCACGGCCATTGCTGGGGGAAGCGGAGTTTCCCATGGGGTTGGCCGCGGACTGACGCCTGCCAGGCGGCAGCGCGCTCAATGAGGGAGAAGTGCAGGAGTCGGCCACAGTGCACAGAAGTCCGGTACTTTCTACGTACTCAGCGTCCCCTGGTGGACAGGGGGACCAACGATCAGAAGGGGAAATGTCAGATTCCGGATCGGATGGGCCTGGCGCTTTGCCAGATCGGGCGGGACATCTGCAGGGATCCGGATCAGCGGCTGGTCGGTCGGTTTCCCCTGGGCAGCCTGGTAAGTCTCTGTCTGTTCCTGTCAATGTGCCTGTTATGTCTATGTCCCACCCTCCCCTTGTTAGTTCCCCTTCTGGGTTTTTGGTGGGGGGTCCGGTTAGCTCCCCCGCTGGGATGTTGGTGGGGGGTGGTCCGGCCCCGGCGCCTGTTTTGGCTGCAGGGGCTGGGCCTGTGGGGACTATGGGAGTGCCGCAAGGGGGCTTCCAGGGCATGGGCGCCGGTGACATGCTTGTACAGCATTTGCTGGCTGCGCTCTTAGCATTTAGGGTTCCTGGAACAGCCACATCTGGGGCTCTGCTCTACCCGGTTGCAGCATGGACAGCGGGGGGTGGGCCGGGGGGGCGCTACGGCGTTGCCTGGTGTCTTCCCAGTGGTGGCGTCACCTCCGCCACCATTGTCGGGGATGGCGGTTTCGCCATCGCTGGAAGTGGTGGTGCCCATGCCTCCGCAGGCGGTGGTGGTGGTTCCGCCGGCTACTGCGGTGGTGACAGGGTCATCGCCATTAACAGTGGAGTCATCAAAGGATGGGGTTCCAGCGACGGTGGTGGTGTCTTCGCAGGTGTGTACGAGAACAGGGACGCCAGGGGTGTCGGTGGTGGACGGAGTGCGGCTGGCGGATGCAGCACTGTGTGAGGTTTACGTTTGCTATGAGGGCCCCCTTGGTTCCCATTTAAAATTAGAGGTTAGGGAGAGGATCTGGAAAGGGGAGTACGTAGAGATCTTCTCGCTCCTTCCGCTGGAAAAATGTAATCAGGACAAGATTAAGCTGGACAAGAGCAAAAAGGAAGAAGAGGAGAAACGGCGTTATTGGCTGATCCCTAGAACGTTTGCGAATTGGTCGCAGGCGTTTCACATTTTAGCGAGCGTCATTGGGTAGAAGGCTCCGGACAATTGTTCGGGACTGTTCTGTTACCTGGATTCCATCAGTGGGGCACAAAGGGTTTTTGGGGGGGTGGCCTGGCTTAGGTACGACGAGCAGTTCCGGCAGCGGAAGGCTTTTCGGCCGTCGTTGCGGTGGGATCAGAAAGATATTGGGCTGTGGATGAAGCTCATGACGCAAGCCAGGGTGGTGCTGTCGCCCTTTCATAGCGGGGCCGGGGGTGCCAACACCTCGTCACCATCGGCCGTTAAGCGCAAGGGGTTCTGTTGGCAGTTCAATGAGGAAACCTGCAAGTTCAGGGGAGCCTGCTGCTTCCGACATTAGTGTTCGGGATGTGGAGGTGCCCACCCGTGGTCTAAGTGCTTCCGGAAAGGTAAGAAACTGGCCGACGCTGGGAAAAGGGAGGACTCCGGTGAGGGTGGAAAAAATGGCGCCGTATCTAAGGTTTTAGGGATGGTTTCACCATCCCGAGCACATTGGATAGGGTCCCCCCTGTTTCTCCTAATCTTAGATCAGCGTACAAACATCCGGAGGTGGTGGGAGGTAAGTTGCGTAAAGAGGTTGAGTTGGGGAGGATGGCCGGCCCGCTTGAGGGGCCGCCGGTGGAGGACTTGGAGGTTTCCCCGTTGGGCGTGGTGCCCAAGAGGGAGCCGAATCAATTCTGCCTGATTCACCATTTGTCTCATCCAAAAGGGGGTTCAGTAAATGATGCGATTGATCCGGTGTGCTGTACGGTGTCTTACGCTTCGTTTGACGAAGCAGTTCGGTGGGTGCAGAAATTCCGGAGAGGGGCACTCATGGCCAAGACCGACATTGAGTCGGCTTTTCGCCTATTGCCGGTTCATCCGTGTTGTAATATGTTCACCGATTTATGTGGGATATTATATTATTATATATATGTACACATACAGTCAATATTAACCAGGCCAGAATTCAGTTGACAATGGTCGATTTGTCCAAGCCAACTCAATTTTAATATAACAGCTGAAGACCCTTTGATGTGTTAATCTTATGCAAGTCTACCTAGGTGTGTGAGGTATGGGCTGTTAACCTAATTGAACATTTCAAAGGGTACATTGTGTAGAGGACCATAGAAGAAGTATTTATTGATGGGATTAACAATGGGATCAAGGAGTGTTTTGGGTAGGCCTAGCGGAGGCTCCCTCCTGGGGTGCTAATATATCAGGGGGGACTTGTTGATGTTAATATGCTAGCATACAGATTAGGAATGTAGGTATTCCAAGGGCTCAAAAGGGTGTTCAGGTGGTATATTTTAATCTAATCTAATTACACATATCTAAGGGGACTTGTTGTTATGCGGGAGTGCAAATTGGGGCGGTTTATGACTGCAGCTGTTCACGGCTGGAGGTTGTTCTCTGTCTGAAAGACTAAAGTATATCAAAGGCCTGAATGGAGACGGCCAATCAAATTGCTCAGCCATTCAATGTCTAGTGAATATAACATCACATTCAGTCTATAGTCTTGTCTGTGTATGACTATGAAGGCGCGGACCTAGGAAAAAATGGCACTCTGAATTATATACTCTGTCGGATTTTTTGTCATCTGTGGACTTTGGACTTTTTTCTGTGTTGGAAGTCAATAAAGTGCATCTCTCTGGAAGAATTGGGTTGTTTCGGAAGAGTACTTGCATCATCATTATAATAACTACTAACAAATTTATCATCCACATGATATATCAAATCACTACAATCCGGATAGTGTGCATTTGTTGGGTTGTTGCTGGGAGGGTCAGTTTTTCGTGGACAGGTGCCTTCCTATGGGTTGCGCTATCTCTTGCTCGTACTTTGAGTTGTTCAGTACCTTCCTGGAATGGGTCATCAAGGACTTGTCCGGCCTTAGTTCAGTCTTGCACTATCTGGACAATTTCTTGGTGATAGGTCCGCCAAGAGAGCAGGCTTGTTCCATTTTGTTGGCCACGTTGCAACATGTCTTTCAGGTTTTTGGGGTTCCCCTGGCTAGAGAAAAAATGGAGGGCCCAACACAGTCCAAGTTTTTGGGTATCATAATTGATACTACACTGATGGAGTGCAGGTTACCTAGTGATAAGCTGGAGGATCTTCGATCGACTGTGGCTGCGGTGGCTAGACAGTATAAGGTTCAGCTGAAGCAGCTGCAGTCCTTACTGGGAAAACTGAATTTTGCGTGTAAAATTATGCCAATGGGGAGGGTCTTTTGTAGGCGCCTGGCAGCCGCGAATGCGGGAGTCAAGGCGCCACATCATTTCATTCGGTTAAGTCAGGAGCATCGGGCGGATCTGCAGGTTTGGGATTCCTTCTTAGAGCAGTATAATGGTAGGTCTTTTTGGTTGGGGCTGGCGGTTCAGGTGGCTGAGCTGGAGTTGTTCACGGATGCGGCGGGCTCGGTAGGATATGCTGGCTTTGAGGTGTTACAGACGGGGGTGAAGTAAGCCGGATTCCAGGAGGCCAGTGTCGTTTGGGATGTTAACTAACTTGGTGAGTAATCTGCCCCAGGTTTGTTTTTCTTCATTTGAAGCACAGCTGTTCAGGACAGCTTTTGTGTTGGCCTTTTTTGGGGCCTTGAGGGTGGGTGAATTGGTGAGCCCCTCGAAGTCGGTGGTTGGGGGTCTGGCACTGTCGGATGTATCAGTAGCGGACGATTCGATTACGTTGGTCATCCCTAGTTTAAAAACTGATCAGTTGGGTAAAGGGGCTAAGGTGGTGTTGGGTGCGGTGACTGGGCTGGAGTTATGCCCAGTAAGGGTTATCCGGGAGTGACTAGGAATACGGCCTTCTGGTGGGGTTTCTCTTCTGGCACATGACAATGGTTTGCAGTTGTCGATATCAATTTGTGTCCGTGTTCAGGAAGTGTTTAGTGGCAGGGGTTTTCTCCCCTTGCGATTACTCATCTAATTCATTTAGGATTGGGGCGGCTATGGAGGCGGCAAGTTGGGGTGTCAAGGACCAGATCTTGCAACGGATTGGTCGCTGGGAATCTCAACAATTCTGACTCTATCTTCACCCTAATTTACTTTGAAGGGTTGTGGGAAAGGATCTGGGGGTGGAGACCTGGTGTTTGTAATGTCTTTATGTGGTGTGGTATGTTAATAATGGGGTGGTATGAATGAAGATTGGTGTGTGTCTGTTTCCCTTTGTGTCTTTCTGTTTTTCAGGCCCGGTGTGCCTGATATGGATCATGGGGCACTCATACGTCTATTGGGGAGCAAGAAGGGCCTTGGTCAGACGGGAAGGAAGGCAGTTGGGTTTCCCAAGGGAGGAAGCTTTGTTGTGGTGGATTGGGATTCCGGGCATGCTGTGGGCCCGCATCCTTCCTGAAGTGCAGCAATACGAGAGGCTGGATAGGCCCCCGGATGTGCTGTTGTTGCACGTAGGGGGTAATGATTTGAGTATCAGGGCCTCGAGGGATCTTATTCGGGATGTCAAATGGCATTTCTTACGTTTAAGGTTAGCATTTCTGGAGACAGTGGTGGTGTGGTCAGATATGATTGGCAGGGCAACTTGGAGGGGTGCGAATCAACAAGACCAGGATAAAGGTTAACAAGGCTATGGCCAAGTTTGTGGTTCGCAATGGTGGATTGGTGGTCCGCCATTTTGAGTTGGAACAGGACATCGGTCTGTACTTAAGGGCCGATGGGGTACATTTTTCAGCCGTCGGGATTGACATGTGTTTCCTGGGGCTCCAGGATGGGCTGCAGCGGGCCTGTCGGCTGTGACGGGCCTCCCATGCGTGAGGTGGGAGTCTGTGGCAGGGGTCTCTTGTTCGTGTAGGTTGGAATAGTGGAATGTAAATAGGATATGGTGTGGGGAGGGTTGGACCTATCTCGGTATGGTACCCTCCCTAGCTGGAAATAATGGGCTACCGGTTATCGGGCTGCAGTGGTATGAAGGTGGCAATGATTCGTCCCTGTGCTAGTGGGATCACGGCTAGGGGCCAAGGATACTGTGGTGTTGGTGGTGCAGATATACCTTCCTTCACGAACCTCAGACAGAGCAGGAGTTTAAAAAAGTTGGGGTTTATTATAAGTGTTTTTTTATATATATATATATATATATATATATATATATATATATATATATATATATATATATATATATAGTTCTGTTTTATACATATATTTATATATATATGGTTATATATATTTAAATTGAGTTCATTTTTATAAAAATTATTTGTTAATAAAGGGGCCGGATGGCCATTTAATCCAGAAGGTGTGTGGTGATCATTTTAATAAGTAAGGTAAGGCAAGTAGTGGAATGGGTTTTGGTTAAGATGAGCACACGAAAATCAGCTATACACCAGTCATGAGATAAATTTCATCACATATCAGTATTTACCTGTATCTCTTACACACACTTCTCTGAACTCGGGATCAGTCATAGTAACATGCTTCCAGGTCACCCTGATTGTAGGATCTGAATGTATCATATGCTCCTGAGGAACTCTGCATTTACTTGTCATATCAAACGAATTGTAATTGTTCTCCTCTAATTTATCCTCTGATTTCAATAATTGTCTGCAACTGCAGGTCCAATTAATTTCTATGGATTGTGGATAAAATCTATGCAGATGGAGAATCAAGACAGCTTCTCTTCTGTCTGTAAGAGACCATTGTATAGGATCCTGGTTTCTGGGACAAGCTGGACAAAAACATATTTGTTAAATAGTATGAACAATTTGTTTGTTAATTTAAACTAATGCTATTAGTACTCAAGCGCTGGTAAAATAATGAACAATAAAATTGTATATAAATGTATATATAAGTGATAAAAGCTGCAACCAAAACAATGATCTCTCACTCATAAATATGAAAAATAAAAATAATATATGGTACGCTAATATCCTAAATGCTTATATTTATAAGTGGTTTGTGCTGTAGTGATTCCTATAAATTGCTCAAACACTATATGAAGTGCCAAGTGGCTCAGAATAACTAGTGATTAACAAATAAAAACAAATGTGCTAAATGATGAATGTGCACAATTAACTAATTCCTACTATAGTGGTAAATACAAAAAAATGTAAAAAAAAAGTAAAAAAAAATTGTATATAAACCAATCATATCCAAAGTAAATCCTGCTGGTGGCATAAAAGCAGGTATATAGACTGTTAGAATAGCAATGAACTAGATATCAATGATATTAGCCAATTATCAGCAGAGAGTACGTATTAGAAAGTCCCGTCCATTGTTGTTTCTGCTGGTGAAACTGCAGCCAGGTGGGAAGGCATAAGAAATCAATAGCAAAAAAATGTGTAGCAGATCTTCCAGAGGATGGCTACCACATACGATGGCTTGAAAATAAAATTTAAACAGCTGGTACGATCACCCCTTTCTAGTAATAATCTCCATATGTTCCAGAGCTCAAACATATAATAAAAGAGAAAACAATAGTGTGATATTGCAGAAACTGGTGTCAGCTGTCTAAAGCTGATACACTCACATGCATTCACTGGTAAAACAGCGTGTATGACAGTCAGGCTCACTCCTCCTCACAGCCCGTCCGTGTAGCTGCACACTTGTGGCTGAAATCACTGGCTCCTCCTCCCGACACGTTGCGTCACAGGTCACATGACATTCTCAATGTCACGTGACCTGTGACGCAATGCATCGGGGGGAGGAGCCAGTGACGTCAGCCATGCTGTACACGCTGTTTTACCAGTGAAAGCATGTGAGTGAGCTTTAGACAGCTGACACCAGTTTCTGCAATATCACACTATTGTTTTATCTTTTATTATATGTTTGAGCTCTGGAAAATATGGAGATTATTACCAGCTGTTTAAATTTTATATTCAAGCCATTGTATGTGGTAAGAAAAATGAGGGGAATAACTGCGCTACGGTGAAATACATAAACAATAACAATTATAGCTGCGATTCCTCTATGTAACACAAACACAGTAAAATTAAATAAGAAAAAAGGGGTGTTGAATCGCGCTAAAACAAATTGGTGATCATACCAAATATTTAGAACTAAGTGAAGCATTCCCCTTTAGTGTATACATAATATACAAAACACATATCAAATGAATAATCAATCCAAAAAAATTTTCTAAGTGGTAATAAAAAGTCCATATATAAAAAACAAATCACCCAAGTGATATGAAAATATCTTAAAAAAGTCCCAAAAAACATAAATTCTTGCTGTGAGAAGAAAAAAGCGTGCTTGCTCCACCACCGTGAAATCAGACTAGCCGCTTACCAGAAACTCATGATCCCCCGTTACAGAGGATCAGAGAAAGCTGTTTGTTAATACTGCTTCGAACCACGACCAATGGATCAGAGACCTTATACCGAGATAGGACATCAAAGACTGAAGGGTCAGGCTGAAGATGCTCACACTGACAGGTACTTAGACATCAGCCCACAGCATTGTAGATATGGTCATAGAAGGAAAAAAGCTCCATATAGTGTAAAATCATTGACTTTATTGGATAAAATAAAAAGTTAAACTCACATGTTAGTAGACAATAGTAGGCATGTAATGTAGTCTGGAGTGCCGGCCGGAAGCTCACAGACAGCCCGTCCTTCTGGAAACAACAGCAGCAATGGGAGGTGACGAGAACACGTCGCTCTGCCCTACGGGGCGTTTTGTGATAGAGTCACATCATCCAGGGGCGTTTTGTGATAGAGTCAAATCATCCAGGGGCCCCTGGATGATGTGACTCTATCACGAAACGCTGCGTAGGGCAGAGCGACGTGTTCTCGTCACCTCCCATTGCTGCTGTTGTTTCCAGTAGGACGGGCTGTCTGTGAGCTTCCGGCCGGCGCTCCAGACTACATTACATGCCTACTATTGTCTACTAACATGTGAGTTTAACTTTTTATTTTATCCAATAAAGTCAATGATTTTACACTATATGGAGCTTTTTTTTCCTTCTATGACCATATCTGCAATGCTGTGGGCTGATGTCTGAGTACCTGTCAGTGTGAACATCTTCAGCCTGACCCTCCAGTCTTTGATGTCCCATCTCCGTATAAGGTCTCTGATCCATTGGTCGTGGTTCGAAGCAGTATTAACAAGCAGCTTTCTCTGATCCTCTATAACGGGGGATCATGAGTTTCTGGTGTGATTTCACGGTGGTGGAGCAAGCACGCTTTTTTCTTCTCACAGCAAGAATTTATGTTTTTTTGGGACTTTTTTAAGATATTTTCATATCACTTGGGTGATTTATTTTTTATATATGGACTTTTTATTAACACTTTGAACATTTTTTTGGATTGATTATTCATTTGATATGTGTTTTGTATATTATGTATACACTAAAGGGGAACTCTTCACTTAGTTCTAAATATATTTTCTCATTGTATGTGGTAGCCATCCTCTGGAAGATGTGCAACACATTTTTTTGCTATTGATTTCTTATGCCTTCCCACCTGGCTGCAGTTTCACCAGCAGAAACAATGGACGGGACTTTCTAATACGTACTCTCTGCTGATAATTGGCTAATATCATTGATATCTATTTCATTGCTATTCTAACAGTCTATATACCTGGTTTTATGCCACCAGCAGGATTTACTTTGGATGTGATTGGTTTATATACAATTTTTTTTACATTTTGTTGTATTTACCACTATAGTGGGAATTAATTCATTGTGCACATTCATCATTTAGCACATTTGCTTTTATTTGTTAATCACTAGTTATTCTGAGGCACTTGGCACTTCATATAGTGTTTGAGCAATTTATAGGAATCACTACAGCACAAACCACTTATCAATATAAGCATTTAGGATATTAGCGCACCATATTTTATTTTTATTTTTAATTTAAACGAAATCCTTCTAAAGCCAAGTACACACGGGCGGACTTTTCGACCGGACTGGTCCGACGGACTTTCCGACTGACTTTTGACGGACTTCCGACTGACTTTTTTTTTTTTAACAACAAGGTTGGTCTTTATTTGAGAAGTTATGGTACACAATACAGAAAAAGAAAACAATACAGTGGCCACAAATAGAGCTGTACATGTCTTATAGAAGGAGCAGTTACATCACATACGGTAGTATTTATTCATGCATAATGTCAGCGCTAGGAGGTGGAGAGGAGAAGGGGGGGTGGGGGGGGAGAAAGGAGATGGGTAGAGGAGGGTTGGATGGGAAAGGGGGGAATATTAGGGATAGAAAAAAGGGGGACTAGAGGGGGGGGGCACCAGCACAGTGTAGGAAACCACAGACAGATAACAGGAATGTGCTAGGTTACATTTAATGTAGACCGCAACCAGGTTCAGTCCAAGGCTGCCATACCCTCATGAACTTCTGAGGGCATCCCCTACTTATTTATGTCAATTTGTACATAGGAAGGACAGCATTAACAGAATTTTCCCACTCCCCCACCGTTGGAGGCCTGCTAGAAATCCACTTTAATAAAATCTCTTTTTTGGCATAGAAGAGCAACAGCGAGACCAGCAACTTGGTATATCTAGGTCTCTGGTCATCATCGTGTATGCCCAGTAAGGCTAATTCAGGTGTTATAGGTATTTCAAGTTGTAGATGAGCATTAATTCCCTCCATAATGGCAGACCAATATAGTGACAGTTTAGGGCAGGCCCAAAACATGTGGATGTAGGAGCTATCAGGAGAGTGGTAACACGGGCAGTCCGGGGACCTCTCCGGATATATTCTATGCAGCCACTGAGGCGTAAGGTACACCCTATGGAAGAATCTTGTTTGTACTAATTTATCCCTAGAAGATATCAGTAGTCTAAAATAGTCCTCAAAACTGTCTTCCCATGATTGTCTGTCTAGTGTCGGGATGTCAGCCTCCCATCGAGTCCAGAGTATGTCCAACTTTGGGGAGTCTTTCCTAATTAGAGTTAGGTATATTGCAGACAAAGGCTTGGATAGAGACTCTTGGGCCAGCAAATCCTCCACCGCATCCGATTCAAGATCGAGTGACGTTGGGAATTTTGCCCAGAATGTGTGCCGTAACTGATAGTATTGGAATATCATCCAACCAGGGAGACCGTACCTGCTAGTCAACTCCCGAAAGGAACACAGAGACCCTGCCACCACTACATCTTTCAGTATTTTGATGTTATACCGGGAGCAAAGTTGCGGGTCAGGGATCGACCTAAGGTGTGGGAATGACGGGTTGCCCCACAGTGGGCAGAAGGGAGACCATTTACCTGGAGAAACAAACCGTCTCCTGGCCAGACTCCACACCCCAAGAGTAGTCCTGGTAGGGGTCGGCAATAAAGGGTATGGTGCGGTACCTCGATATATAAGGTTACCTAACTCCCTGAGGGAACCCAGAACAGTTGCCTCAAGGCAGACAGCAGCATTGGCTCTAGACTGTTCCAACCACCACCTAACCATTACCAAAATGGCCGCCCTATAGTAGAGTAACAGACTGGGCAAAGCCAGTCCACCACATTCCACCGGTAGCGGCAGGGTCGATCTGGCCAGGCGAGGGGGGGAGCCCTGCCACAGGAAGGAGCCAATGCAGCCATCTATTTCCCTGAAGAAGGATCGGGGTAGCAAAACAGGGCAGTTCCGGAAAAGATAAATAAATTTAGGAAGATAGATCATTTTTATGATGTTAATTCATCCTAATAAGTTAAGGGGTAAATTAGCCCATCTAGAGCAGTGGTCCTTTAGGCGCGACACTACAGGCTGGAGATTAAGGCGTTGGAAGGACTGTGGGTCTAATGCCCAAATATACAAATTCCTCTACCCAACACAACGCAGATTGAGCCACAGATTTTCTACTCTGCGCATCAAGAGGGAACAAGACAGACTTTCCCAAGTTGATCTGAATTCCCGAAAACCTGCCAAATTCATCAAAGGCAGCCAGAGCGGCCTGTAAGGAAGGGCCAGCATCCTGCAAATATAACAGCGTATCATCCGCGTATAGTGAAATTTTCTCCTCCAGAGGGCCCACCCTAAGTCCTTTAATATCTACAGATTCCCTGACTAACACTGCCAGGGGCTCCAAGGCCAAAGCAAAAAGGCTGGGTGACAGCGGGCAACCCTGTCGGGTCCCCCTCTGCAGGAGAAAAAAATCTGGAAGAGTATTACTAACCCGAATCCTTGTCCTAGGAGCTTTATACAATAACCCCAGCCAATGTAGAAACTTAGGTCCCATGCCGAACCTACGCAACACCGCCCACAGGGACTCCCACTCAACAGAGTCAAAAGCCTTCTCTGCGTCCAGAGAGGCTATGACTCTGGTGCCTACATTCTGATGGGAGATGGCTAAATTTAGAAACAGGTGCCAGATATTAATATCCGTGCCCTTACCCGGCATGAACCCAGTCTGGTCTACATGCACGAGGTCCTCCATCACCCCACTAAGCCTACAAGCTAGAATTTTTGTCAGCAACTTGGCGTCCGCATTAATTAGGGAAATAGGCCGGTAGGAGGCACACTCTTCAGGGTCCTTACCGGGTTTGGGCACCAAGACCACTATCGCCTCGGACCAGGACTCCGGAAAGGAGTCCAAGTCAGAGGATTGATGCAGTAGTAAAGTAAGTCTCGGGGCCAGAAAATCCTGGTAAACCGAATAAAATTCAATGGGAATTCCATCGGGTCCTGGAGATTTGCCCGACTGCATAGATCCCAGTGCCTCCTGCACCTCCTCAAGGGAGACATCTCTATCCAAGTCTTCTCTCTTCTCTCTTGTCAACGCAGGAGGTAGGATCTGGTCAAGGTATTGCGCAAGCTCGGGGGCATGAAAGTCTGCTCTAGAGGAGTATAGGGTCTGGTAAAAGTCTAAGAATCTAGCACTGATATCAACCGGGGCTGTCAGCAAATGGTCATCTAAATCCTTCACCCTACCAATATGGGTCACCGTATATTGACCCTTTGCCAACCAGGCCAACAGTCTCCCGTTCTTATCCCCGAATTCAAATACCCTCTGAGCACTATCGAGCATAGCCTTCTTGGTGAGTTCAATTCTAAACAGGGACAATTCCCTCAGAGTATCTTGCCAGGGCACATAAGTTCCTGATTGGGAGATAGTACACATTCAGCCTTTAACCCATGCTTGTTCTTCCAACTGCCTCAGAGACTGCGCAGATTGCCTCTTTTTTGCGGCTATGCGAGCCATGTACGTGCCCCTAACCCATGACTTAAGGGCATCCCAAACCACTAGAGGTCCAGCAGAGCCCGCGTTTGCCATCCAGAAGTTACACAGCGCCTCTGGCATCTCCTCTTGTATATCTGGGTCCATGATCCAGTATTTGGACAGCCTCCATACACCCACACCCTCCACCTCTGAGAGCCTCAATGTGACAGATACTGGAGCATGGTCCGAAATTCCTCGTGAGAGGATCTCAGAGGAGACCACTCTACGCAGTAAAGCCGAGGAGGCAAAAGCCAGGTCGATTCGGGACAGGGTCCGGTATGTGGTAGAGAGGCAAGTAAATTCCCTATCAGAGGGGTGGAAATGACGCCAAACATCAATCATGTGGAAGGTGGAGGCCCAGTGGGTCAAACCCAGCGGCTGGGAACTGGAAGCATGCAGTCTGTCCAACCCTGGGGAGGGGGCCACATTAAAGTCACCAATGAATAATACGTTCTCTACATTATAGAGTGTAACCTGCTGCATCAGTACATGGAGCACATCTATATCGGCTGGGGGGGAAGGTAGATGCCCACCACCACAATAGGTACCTCCGAAATCCGAGCATGTAGGAGCACATATCTTCCCCCCGGGTCGATCTTAACATCCAGGAGCTGAAAAGGCAGGGATTTGTGCACTAAAACACTGACCCCCCCTGGCATAACTGGAATAGGTTGCATGGTAGTGAGCTCCCACCCAGGCCCGTTTTAAGCTCATGACTCGGGAGCCCATTAGATATGTCTCAAGAAGAATACACACCTGTGGACGGATCTTCCGCAAATAATTAATTACTAGTGAGCGCTTTATAGCAGAATTAAGACCCCTCACATTCCATGTCACTACTAAGCATTCAGCCATAAGGGGGAGGAAGCAAAGAATCGCAACAGGTTTGTGACCGGTGGTGTCATGCGCCATAACAGCCATAGGAGATATTCCGCGACCTCCACCAAGTCCCAAACCTGCAGACATGTATTTAAGTGAGCCGTACCATAAAGAACAGTGAAGTAATCAACCAACATTTTTAGTAGAAGACCAACATTACTTGTGTAACACGTGTTAAACCAAAACACCCAACACAGGTTAGCAAGTGCTAACTCCTCCCGCCCCCCACCCCGTGCACCTCAGAACAGTGAGGAACACCTGGATCCCAAAAACCCCATAGTCAACTGACTATAACTATCTAGTTAGGGTCGCACGACCGAGAGCAATGGATTTACATTCCCAATGTCAATACGACCAAGTGCGAGTATGAATAGGAAAATTCCCTGAGCATGGAGTAGCATAACTGAGGAAAATTATAAAGTCAAAAAGAAAAAGAAAACTGACAATCACCTGCCTAGGCAGGGGCACATACTTATTGCGCTGTTGCAACTTAGAACCAGTCATATATAGAAAGATACCCTTTTGTACATTTCCAGGAAGGGCAGTTCAGGATGAAACAGTGAACACAGCTCCTGTTCAGTGAGCCCTAACTGAAACACAGGGGAAAGTAAACCTCCCTTCTTCTTGGTGTGTTCAGAGATTGTGCAGATATGAGGCATGGTGGATTATGTTCATCCTGTATATTTCCTCAAAACCTGCATCCACATTATCAGAGCTTACAAGTCAAAAGAAGGGCACAAAAATGGAAGAGTCACTGGGTAATACCTATCTCAGTTCAACAAATAGCACTGCCAACCGCAGCAACAAAACGCCAACAATGACAGGTGAGTCGCCCGGGCATCTTATAGAGGTAGGGTTTCCAACCAGGCAGTAAACAATATGCTGTACTTAACTCCTCTTTTCCTCAGACCGACCTTGACTGCATCAAAAGAGCGGCGCTGCCGCTGGGTCTCCATGGTATAGTCCGGAAAGATAGCTCATCTCTATCCCGAAAATTCAGTAACCGGAGGACGAAGGTGCGGGGGGGAACCCTCTGGACCCGGTCTTGGGGGGACACGGTGCGCTTTCTCGACTGCAAAGTAAGGGGAGAGCTGTGCAGAGGGCAGCAGCGAGCGCAGCAGGTCCTCCGTGAATAGGGCCGGTGATTTCCCCTCAGCCCCCTCAGGTAGACCCACAATCCACAGGTTGTTCCGTCTACTGCGGTTTTCCGCGTCCTCAGCTCTATGTTCAAGGGCTCTGACCTTTGTTTGCAGTGTGCGGATAGAGGCAGCATTGTCTGTCACCGTATCCTCCATCAACCCCACGCGCTGCTCAGCCTCCGACACTCTGGATCTGATTTTATCAATGTCCTGCCTTAGTAATCCCACGTCCAGTTGAACTTCTTCTATTTTGGAAGCCAAGGCAGATTGGCAGGTGGTGACAGCTGCCAGGCAAGAAGTAATGGCAGCCATAAGCTCAGGCAACCCCGGGGTAGCAGCGAGGAGGTCCGCCTCATGGTCTGTTTGCGACACCATGTTGGAATGGGGCGCAGGAGGGCCCGGAGAGCAGGAGAGCGGGCCGCTGTCCTGAGGCATGTTCGGGGGAAATTTCAATCTCTTACCCTGTTTTTGGATACCGGGAGTTCTGGAAGGCATCCAGACCCAAGGGAGACCCACCAGGGAGCACTATGTCAGTGTACGGATGAAGGATTCAGCTATACTCCAGGAGCTCTCAGGGAACACGTCTGCTCAGTCTGCCATGCCGGCCACGCCCCTCTCCGACGGACTTTTTAACGAACGGACTTGCCTACACACGATCACACCAAAGTCCAATGGATTCGTACGTGATGACGTATGACCGGACTAAAATAAGGAAGTCGATAGCCAGTAGCCCATAGCTGCCCTAGCGTCGATTTTTGTCCGTCGAACTAGCATACAGATGAGTGGATTTCTGGGTCCAGCGGAGTTACGACGTAAAGTCCGTCAGACTTACGACAGAAAAAGCCAGCTGAAGGTCTGATGAAGCCCACACACGATTGAATTGTCCACCGGACTCGGTCCGTCGGACCAGTCCAATAGAAAAGTCTGCTCGTGTGTACGCTGCATAAGGGAACACAAATAGCACTTCTTTGCCTGAAGAGATGCAGAACAACACAGTAACTTGAAAACACTCTAAAATAAACTGACCTTCCCCTTAGCAGAGTCCTTGGTTCTCGCAACCCAACCAGGCAACTAAATATCATTGCAAGAACAGGGAAGGGACAGTAAAGGAAATACTGATCTACAGGGTTAGAACTGTTCCAGAGTAGGTCAGCGGGACCAGGACCATCAATGTGTAGTGATGATCTGAATGGTTTTCCCACATCAAAGTTAATCCACTGTGTCAATTCACCTGCTGGGTAAACATATTCACTTGTGATCTATTACTTTTGCCAGTAACGATGTTAGAAAAAGGATGCCTACGTCCAAAATCTTCAAAAAAAAGATAACTCCAAAAGGCTCTCCAACTTCAAATAATTTCATGAAAGTAGTGAAGAGAACATGCCTATTCGGCAAGTTCACCGGCTCTGATGAGGCAACTCACTAAAACAAGGCTACTCTCTAATGGGTACCCACAATGTCACTGAATGTATAGGCAAACAGGTGGAGCACCAATACAAATGGTAAAAAATCTTTTTTTTAATGGTTCACAGCAAGATCATGTAAAACAGCCAATGCATCTTGGGGGGCCAAGTGATTTCTGTCCTGAATTAGAATTTGCAATCAAGTCAGAGCTTTAGTGCACCTAAAAGCAAGCTTTACTAAACTGATTACTGGCAGTTAGAATTAGGTAGATATGGAGAATCAGTGCAAAGGTGTGCCAGTGGAAGTGACAGTATCATTATTTCTTAGTGCTACTGCCACTATCATTGGCAAACCTTTGCACTGATTCTTCTGATTTATCCTATATTCTGATTCTAACTAAAAGAGATCAGTTTAGTAAAACCTGTTTAGCAGTCCACTTACGCTACGACTTGATTTCAAGCCTTGAAGTAGAGGGAGGTGTTTTTCCCCCTAAACGCATTGGTGGGTTCATAGCAAAACGTTGAAGTATTTTAAGCTCTTTTACCAATTGGCTTGGTGCTCCTCCTAGTTGTAGATACTGTTTAAATACCCTCTTTACAATATAATAGGCTGTGAGTTTTTTGACATCCCATCACTTCAACCTTCCACACTTTCATGGTTCACATTTCCATTTTTACAAGACATCCAAACACAGAATCAACAAATGCATATGAAACAGAAGTAGGCAATCCTAGTAAATCAATACTACATGTTGTATATACGGTAATTAAAAATGAACTGAACATAATGACCCCAATTTACTAAAGAGTAGAACATTTTCATTTTGTAAACAAATGTTCACTTATCTTAGTGAATGAGGTGAAACAAAGTGAAAATTCACTATTCAAAGAATACCGAATCATGTTAAAAAAAAAAAAAAAAGGAATTTTTCTTGCACAAGTTCAGATAGAAAAAAAGTTGGAAACAACTTCACCTCATTCACGGAACTTTCTCTGCCAATTTTCAGTTCAGTCAATGAGTTGAAGCTGTGTAGTTCTTTTTTTTTCTAATAAGTGATTTTTTTTTCTTTGCTTTACCTCGTTCACTAAGATACAATAAATCAATAAAGGTTCAATAAAAGTTCTCCTTTGTGGAGTGAAAATTTATCTTGAAAGTGAACATGTTCTACACATTGAGTAAATCAGCCTCCATGCACATGATGATTCAATAAGAATATGCTCATTCTGTGTTACTGGGAGAGTGCGAATTAATATATTTGGCTTTGTATTTTTTGTTATTTTTATTATTATTGTTTTATTTTAACTTATTTAGTTGACCACCTTGAAAGATATAAAAACATTTAAAAAAACACACACACAAAAAATAAAATAAAAAACATATGGGATAAGGATGTTACTCTCACAATTGACCATGGCTTCCCCCACTGCATCTTATCCCAATAGAAACTCACCGCAGACTTGTAATGGTCCTGTACTTCTTTCTATAGGCGTCTTCAGGCTGGGGTGCTTCACTCGGCAGATGAACTCTGACCCCTGGTCATCTAGAAGTGTTGGGGTAAACAGTAAACTTGTTGTACAGCTGTATGTGTTATCTGGTTGTAACTGAGGATTGGAGGTATTTGGTTTATATTTTGAACTATAAATTGGAAGAGGGGTAATTTTTCCATTCTTCTCTTTCTTCTGCCAAGTCACAGAGAGCTCACTTGGTGAGAGATACTGAGAGATTTTATACTGCAGGTTGGCCTCGATGTTCTCAAGTATTGGCAATTTGTCTATTTCTTCTATAACAGGGTGCCAGGGAAGATCTGTAAATCAAACCACATTAATTAAACACTGAAAACCATTTGATTGGCTTTGTAACCCTAACTGAATGGTTTGCAGTTGATATAAAGCTGCAGCAAAATGTAATGGAATTCCATAGGTGCTATGGAGCTGCAATTGATATGAGCAGGCCTGTGCACTGCCATGTGACAGGTGATGTGTGTGACTAGTGACATGTGTATATACATGAAAATGGAGACTGTAAGAAAGTCCCTATGCTGTCCCTATTTGTATAAGTTTTATAGTAGGATATTGGCCATCACATTGAGCTGCAGCTCATGATATCCTTGAGCTGGCCATACATTATCCAATTTTCTTGTACAATTTTCCTTTGTATTTCCCAAAACTAGGGATGCATCAATACCATTTTTTTAACACTGAGTACAAGTACAGATACTTTTTTTTAAAGTGGTTGTAAACCCTCGTGTTTTTTTACCTTAATGCATCCTATACCTGGCAGTGACTGGTCCCCAGCCCCCCCTCGTTTTACTTACCTGAGCCCCAAATGTTTGTCGGCGGAGACACGCTCTCCCTCTCTCCACCACAGGGTCCCTTGATTGGATAGATTAATAGCAGCGCAGCCATTGGCTCCCACTGCTGTCCGGCATTCGTGTCTAGGAGCACACCTGCAGGGTAACCCCCCCCGGGAGAGCGCTTCTCCTAGGGGGTTATCTGATGCGGGGAGGAGCCGCTGGATGACCCCAGAAGACGAGGTTTAGGGCCACACTGTGCAAAACGAGCTCCACAGTGGAGGTAAGTATGATATGTTATTTTAAAAAAATTAAAAAAGAGGGTTTACAATCACTTTAAGTACTCACAGATACCAATTACCAATACATATCGTCTGGGAAGAGAATGTAGAGGGGTGGTTTGGGAGGTGGGGAGGAGTTTGGGTGAGGCTAGGGTGAGGGAAGAGTGGGAGGAGGGTAAGTGAGGGTAGAGTGGGGGGGGGAGTAGAAGGGTAAGTGAGGGCTGGGCAGGGGGGTAGGAGAGTAAGTGAGGGCAGAGTGGGGGGGGGAGTAGGAGGGTAGGTGAGGGCAGGATGGGGGAGGGGGAGCTAGAAGGAAATCTGAAGACACAAAGGACAGAGAGAGCAGTGTCATCTAAGTGCAGTATGACCTCAACTTCATGTATAAAAAAGGTAAGAAATACACTCACAAGATTAAAAACAATTCCAGCATAAATGATGAATGTAGTGTTCATCCGCTCTACTCTTGGGTGGTAGCTGCTGGTGTCAGTGGCCAGAGGATCAGGGGCGCTTGTGGCACCCAGCGCTTCCTGGTAAACTTGGAGACACTCGGGTGCACTGATGAGCTTTGGCCACCGACACACCAGCGGCTACCACCTGAGAGTAGAATGAATGAAAACAACATTCATCATTTATGCTGGAATTGTTTTTAACCTTGTGAGTGTATTTCTTCCCTTTTTATACATGAAGTTGTGGTCATACAGCACTTAGATGGTGCTGCTCTCTCTGTCCTTTGTGTTCTCAGAGTCCCTTCTAGCTCCCCCCCACCGTGTCCTCACTTACCCCCCTCCCTACCCCCCCACCCTGCTCTTGCCCCAACTCCTTAACTCCCCCACATCTCCCAGTTTCCCAGGAAGCATTGGGTGCCATAAGCACCCCTGCAGGTCTGGCCACTGACACACCAGTGGCTACCATCCGAGAGTAGAGCGGGTGGATGATGTCACAATCTCCACCTCAGCCAATCAGAGGAAGCCTTGTATTTAACTACTTAAAGACCGCCCACCGCAAATATACTGTGGCAGGTCGGCTCTATTGCGTGAAACGACGTACCTGTATGTCGTTTCGTGTAATAGATACAGGGCGCGCGCTCCCAGCAGCCGCGATGCCCGCCAGACACCCACGATCACTCCTCACCGAGGCAGAACGGGGATCTGCCTATATAAACAAGGCGGATCCCCATTCTGAGGAGGAGGAACAGCGATCTCTCTGTACTCCCAGTCAGTCCATTCCCCCGACAGTTAGAAAGCACCTCCCAGGGACCAATTAACCCTTTAATCACCCCTAGTGTTAACCCCTTCCCTGCCAGTGCCATTTATACAGGGATCGGTGCATTTTTATAGCACAAATCACTCTATTGGTGTCACTGGTTACCAAAAAGTGTCACTTAGTGTCAGATTTGTCTGCTGCAATGTCGCAGTCCTGCTAAAAATCGCTGATCCCCGCCATTACTAGTAAAACCAATATAAATATAAAAAGTCCCTAAATCTTTCCCCTATTTTGTAGACGCTATAACTTTTGCGCTATAAGTTTTTTACGCTTATTGGGATTTTTTTACCAAAAATATGTAGAAGAATACATATTGGCCTAAATTGATGAAAAAAAATAGTTTTTTTATTGGATAGGGATAGCAAAAAGTAAAAAATATTTTTTTAATTTTTTAAATTGTCGATCTTTTTTTGTTTAGAGCACACAAAAAAAAGCAGAGGTGATCAAATACCACCAAAAGAAAGCTCTATTTGTGGGGGAAAAAGGATGTCAATTTTGTCTGGGTACAACTTCGCACGACCGCGCAAGTCACGCGTAGGGACGAGACAGGCTGCAGATATTGATAGAGGCATACGAGCTCGCCGCTCGTCGGATGCAAACTGCTGTTGTCAATTTTTTATGTGAGTACCTGTTATTTTCTAAATAAAACTTACCTGGTTAAAACGTTATTACACTATTGGGATTCTTCCTGCTTTTCATATACCAACTCCCCCCCCCCCTGTACCATATCTGAGGGAACTGCATCTCGGATCTAGGACGGTGAGGGACGCGCTGGAGCCCCTAGGTGGACACCCCAAAGGCTTAAATGATCACATGCGCTTGCCCTATTATAAGGGGCCATTGCTCACCTGTGTGTATGCACACAAAGACACTTATGTTGTTATCTATGCTGAGCACTCTAACTGCAACGGCCGCATGCTAAACCGCTGCTGTCACTTATTCCAGTTTTAGCAAGGACTGTCCGTGTTAGCACTTTTGCACCTTACTCTTTGGGACATTTATGGTTTACTCTGTTGGATGCTTTTGCACATTTGTCACTTTTTACAGAATACTGGGCACAGACCCATTCGATTTGAATACTCCATTGCACTTTGTCACTTTGTCTGAGCATTGTTTGCACGTATTGTTTTATTTTTTTTATATGTATTGCACCTTATGATTAATGCTGTTTATTGCAAGGTTCACCAAATTGCAGGTGGCTATACCTATATTTATTCTCACGGCTGTATTTATTTATTTATTGCATCAGTTAATTTTTGCTGAGTAGTGTCACGTATCACACTTTAAATTAAGACCTTACTTTTACTTTAGTTTTTGTTGAAAATTCATGATGTGACACTGAGATTTCTGCCATGCACAATTTTTTACACATGTTTGTATAGTGCGGAGTAGCGCTGCACCACATGTCTATATTAATTGTTTAAGATACACAGTCCTTTGGCAAATTAAATATCATTCAATTAGAGTTTAGCTTTAGTTTTTATACAGTACAGTGCGCTTATTATAATTGTATAAATTGCAGTACCTGTTATAGACAGATCTCGGTATCCAGCCTCCTTCAGTGAGTCGTGTGTCCAGGTCACCCGCCCTGAGGACAAGAAATATTTCCAGGGAACGATACATTCACTTATGGCATCGAATGTTTTCTCATTGTCAGTCTGAATGATTTTCTTGATTGATGGTAAAGTTCTAGTATGGTGTTCTGTACAACTCCATGTTATGTTAATATTTTGGGGGTAAAACTTCATTAAACTCAGAGAACAGAGAACTTGGTCTGATCTGAGGAGAGTGAATTTTACATCTTTCGGCTCCTGGGGGGGTACTGGAAGGAAATGAATGAAATTAAAGATAAAGATTGGCCTACATTGTTCTATCAATATAATCACTTTTTGCATTCTTGAAGCAGTTGTAAACCCTTAATATTTGTTTTCTAAAATAATAAACATGTTATACTTATCTGCCCTGTGCAATGCACAGAGCTGCCCCGATCCTCATCTTCTGGGGTCTCCCATTGGCAGTCTTGGCTCCTCCTCTTCTGTGTGTGCCCCCATAGCAAGCCACCTGCTATGGTGGCACACCTGCTGGCTCGCTCCTGAGCCTGGCTGTGTGCATCCATAGACACACACAGCACGTCTCGGCCCCACTCCTGTTCCCTCCTTACAGGATTTGATTGACAGCAGCAGGAATCAATGGTGAGGAGGAATAGAATAGAGACCAGTGCCACTGCAGGGGGACACAGTGCTGGATCAACAGAGGGATCAAGTAAGTATATAGGGGGATGAGGAGGTTACAGGGATTTTTTTTTTACCTTAATGCAAGGAATACATTAAGGTAAAAAAAATCTTGTCTTTAGGACCACTTTAACCTTCTAATGAAGGAAGCTGCAGTGTCTGCATCACTTTGGTAGTGAGATGGGGGTAGGCTGCACAAGTGTAGTGGTCAGAAGGAGAGTACAGGAGCCGTGGTGGAACATGGAGTGCAGGTGTGATGGATGAATGCATGGAGGGTGGTGAGAGAAAAGGGGTGCAGGCTTGGAGGGTGGTGAGAGAAAAGGGGTGCGGGCTTGGAGGGTGGTGAGAGAAAAGGGGTGCGGGCTTGAAGGGTGGTAAGAGAAGGGGGAGTGCAGATGTAGTGAGAGAAATTGGGGTTGAAGGCACAGTGGATGCTGATAGAATGGAAGCGGCAGATGTGGTGGTGCTGAGAGAAGGTGGTATAGGGATGGTGGCTAGTAAGAAAAGTGGGTCTTACAAGCGAAATTGGTTGGTGAGAGAAGGGAGATTGGAGGTATGGTGGGCTGCACCCATAGTAGGTGGTAAGGCTGCAGGGATGGTGGAGTGGGGGGTGCAAGGCAGTACTGAAAGAAAGTGGTGTGTGGGATCATTGGGTGGTGAGAGAAGGAGGGCAGTTTGTTTGAGTGCAGTGGGGGGTCTGTCTAAGAATGCATGGAGGTTTGGGGTTATAGTGTGTGTGGTGATGGCCGAAATTATAGGAGGGGGTGGGGGGTGTGGGTGATAGTTTAGGCATAAGAAAGACGTGGGGGCTGGCTGCCATTGCATGGGTGTTGGGTAATGGTGGGGATGGCTGACATTTTGGGAAGAAGGGGGAGGGGTTAGATGATAGTGGGGGTGTGTGAGCTGGCTGACATTTCAGGAGGTGAGGGAATTTGGTAATAGTGGGAGGGGGGGTGGTGGTGGGCTGGCTGACATTGCAGCAGGGGGGTGTACCCTCCTCTTGGGCTGTATCTCTCCAGTGTGACGAGTTTTGTGCAGGAAGTGAAACTGTGCTACGAAAAAACAAATCCAACTTAGCTTTTATATTATTAGGAACTTAGTGCAGACTTCAGAGAAAATCAGTCAGCCAATCACAAAAGCAGCTCCTTGTATTTCTTCTACCTCTCCCAGTCTGAGCTTTGCTGTACATGGGACTGCAAGAGGCTGATATAGTAAGATTCTAGTATTTCCACTGCTTGTATTTAATAAAAAATAAATGTAATGATGTAGTATGAACAGAAAGCTGTGTTCCTTTGTGTCTTTTGTATCTGCACAGAGTTTAGCTTTATTATTGCTGATGCAATGGATATTTTTGAAGGATAAATTAATTTCTTTATAAAACTCACCATTTATCATAGGTGGTCCTGTTCTTCGTTCTATTGGGTGTTCCAGGCTGGGATGTTCCACTCTGCAGATAAATTCCAGATCCTCCTTGTCTGATGTCGGTGTGAAGGATAAGGAAGGGGAGCACTGATAGGTGTTATCATCCATCCTCCTATGTTCTATATCAGGTATACGGTACTTGGAAAATGTATTTATAAGAACAGATAAAGTTTCCCGTCTCTTTTCCAGCCAAGTCACTCTCAGGTTTCCCGGGAAATAACAGGTCACTTTACAGGTCACTTTGGTCTCGTGACCGACTTGTAGAATGAGAGGGCTCATATCTTCAATTCTCGGACGCCATGGAAAATCTAAAACGTATTAACACAAAATCATACATTTCAGGAACATCGTTGCAAGTTTGTGAATAGTGTAAAGTTCTGACCCACAATTACACCCTTGTGTATGGCAAATGAAGTTTAATGTGAAGAAATGTAAAGTAATGCACTTGGGGTCAAAAAACAATTAATTAGAAATATTCACCAGGTGGAGAACAGCTGGGAAAATCAAGTATGGAGAAGGATCTGGGGGTGCTAATAGATGACAGATTGAGAAATAGCATGCAATGTCAAGCTGCATCTACCAAAGCAGGCAGAATATTAGCATACATAAAAAAGGGGATATAATCCAGGGACAAAACTATAATTCTGCCACTTTATAAAACTCTGGTCCGGCCTCATCTGGAGTTTTCCGTTCAATTCTGGTCACCAATCCTCAGAAGGGATGTGCTGGAGCTGGAGAGAGTCCAAAGAAGGACAACTAAACTAATAAAGGGACTGGAGGACCTCAATTATGAGGAACGGCTGCAAACATTACATTTATTCTCTCTGGAGCAAAGACGCTTGAGAGGGGACATGATAGCGATCTACAAATATCTCAATGGGGATCCCAGCACAGGAAATAAACTATTCGGTCATAGGGATTGTAAAAGGACACAGGGCCACACAATGAGACTGGAGAAGAAGTGGTTTAACCTTAAACTGCATAGGGGGTTCTTCACTGTTAGGACAATAAGGATGTGGAACTCTCTCCCACAATTGGTGGTGGCTGTGGGGAGTATTGATATTTTTAAAAGACTCTTAGATGTACATCTTAAAGGACACAACATACAGGGATATGGGAAATCATTATAGACACTGATACACATGCACCTACACAGGTTGAACTGGATGGATTATTGTGTTTTTTCAGCCTTACCGACTATGTAACTATGTATGGACTGTGTAGCTCTGTCTGTGCCAAGCCTAATATAAACTCTATATACAGTACTGTGTGTAAAGTTATAGGCAGGTGTGATGAAATGCTGTAAAGTAAAAATGCACTCAACATATACAGGTGCATCTCATAAAATTAGAATATCATCAAAAAGTTTAATTATTTCAGTAATTCAATTCAAAAAGTGAAACTCATATATTATATAAATGCGTTACACACAGAGTGATATATTTTAAGCATTTCTTTCTTTTAATTTTGATGATTATGGCTCACAGCTAGTGAAAACCCCAAATTTAGTATCTCAGAAAATTAGAATATTACATAAGACCAATAAAAAAAATAGGATTTTTTAAAACAGCTTACCTGTAAAATCCTTTTCTTTCGAAGGACATCACGGGACACAGAGCCAGAGTAATTACTGATGGGTTATATAGGTATCACTGGTGATTGGACACTGGTCACACCCTAATCAGGAAGTTCAACCCCCTATATAATCCCTCCCCTTTAGGCATACCTCAGTTTTGTAGCCAAGCAATATAGTGTATTAGAAGAGGGGCGGGACCTCTGTGTCCCGTGATGTCTTTCGAAAGAAAAGGATTTTACAGGTAAGCTGTTATAAAAAATCCTATTTTCTTTCTCGAACATCACAGGGGACACAGAGCCTCAGTAATTACTGATGGGATGTCCCAGAGCAATGCTACCTGAGGGAAGGGGAATCACAACCAAGTAGGGTGCAATCGGACCTGAGGACCCTGTACCGCTGCCTGCAGCACACTACGCCCAAAGTTGATATCCTCATGCCTTCTCATATCCATCTGATAAAATCTGGTGAATGCATGAGCTGAAGACCAGGTTGCGGTCTTGCAGATTTGAGCCACAAAGGCCCGGTGATGCACTGCCCAAGAAGCACCAATAGCCCTTGTGGAATGTGCCCTGATCTGAAACGGAGTAATCTTCTGTTTCAAACCATAAGCGTGAATGATCAATTGTTGAATGCATTTAGAAATGGTAGCTTTGATGCTGCTTGTCCTCTACTGGGACCTTCTGGCAGCACAATTAAAAACATCAGTTTTGCGAATCTGAGCAGTTGCTCCCAGATAGGTCTTGACTTCTCTTACTACATCCAAAGAATGTAGTGACCCTTCTTCCGTAGAACAGGGATCTGGAAAAAAGGAAGGCAGAACAATGTCTTGGTTTAGATGAAAATCTGAAACCACCTTCGGTAAAAAACTAGGATGAGGGCGCAGTACCACTCTATCCTTGTGAACAATCCAATAAGGCTCTTTACAGGAAAGAGCTGCTAATTCTGATACTCTTCTAGCAGAAGAGATGGCTACCAGAAAAATTTACTTCCTTGTCAGCAGGACCAAAGGAATCTTACGTATTGGTTCAAAAGGCTGTTTCTGTAACACAGACAGAACCAAGTTCAAATCCCAGGCGTTTAGGGGCGTCTTAATCGGAGGATTAAGCCGCGTCACCCCCTGCATAAAGTTTCGGGTCAAAGAATGCAAAGCAAGTGGCCGTTGAAATAATACTGATAAAGCCGAGACCTGGCCCTTGATGGTACTCAAGGCCAGCTTCATCTCTAATCCCAATTGTAGAAAATCACATATTTTCTGGGATGCTAACCCCTGGATTCACACCAGGATATATAAGCTTTCCAGATTCTCTGATAAATCATTCTGGAAGCTGGCTTCCTTGCATTGATCAAGGTAGATACCACAGGACCTGAAAGTCCACGATTCTTCAGAACGTGGGTCTCAATAGCCAAACCGTCAAATTTAGCATTTGTAAGGCAGGATGGAACACTGGACTTTGAGATAACAGGTCTGGGCGTACCGGTAGGGTCCACGGGGAACCCACCGTCATCCTTACTATTTCTGCATACCAAGTCCTTCTGGGCCAAACGGGGGCCACCAGAAGTACCGACTTCCTTTCCAGCCTGATCCTGCGAAGGAGTCATGGCAGTAGCAGAATAGGTGGGAATTCATAAATCAGTGAGAACCGATGCCACGGAATCACCAACGCATCCGTCCCGTATGCAAGAGCATCCCTCGTCCTTGCCACAAATCTGTCTATCTTTTTGTTGACTCGGGATGCAATGAGATCTACATCTGGGACCCCATATCTTTGGCATATGGCCCAAAAGACGTCGGGATGCAGAGACCATTCCCTTGGGAGTAACTGCTGGTGATAGTTCGTCTGCCAATTCTCTATCCCTGGAATGAAAAACTGCCGATATGCATGGCACCTGCATCTCTGCCCAGGCTAAGATCTGGATCACCTCCTTTTGAGCAGCTCGGCTCCGGGTGCCTCCCTGATGATTGACATAAGCCACTGCTGTGGCATTGTCGGACTGGATCCTGACTGGCCAACCCTGTAGCCTGATAGTCCAGGTTTTTAGGGCTAGATATACCGCACGGATCTCCAGAATGTTGATGGTTAGGGTCCTCTCGGTCCCAGACCATAGCCCCTGGATCGCAGACTGTTCCAGAACTGCTTCCCAACCTGACCGACTGGCATCTGTTGTTACCACCGTCCAGGTAACCGGTAGAAAGGATTTCCCCTTCTGCAGGTTTTCGGGTATGAGCCACCAATTGAGGCTCTGACGCACCGCATGCGACAGGTGCATCGGAAAGTCTAATGCCTGAACCTTCTTGTTCCAGGCCGACAGAATACTGTGTTGCAGTAGTCTTGAATGGAACTGAGGATAGGAAACTGCTTCGAATGAAGACCCCATCTTTCCTAGCAGCCTCATACAAAGGCGGACAGAAGGCCCCTTCTTGGTCCTGACTGTCAGAATCAGCTCCCTTAAAGCAGATATCTTTTGCCTGAGGAAGAAACACTTTCCCCTGGCTTGTATCTATGATCAGACCTAAATACTCCAGTTTTCTTACTGGGTTTAGGAAAGAATTTCCTGGGTTGAGGATCCAACCTAGATGTTCCAGATACTTGACCGTGGTCCTCAAGTTCCGGTTCAAGGAAGCTACCGACCGGTCTATCAAGAGCAGGTCGTCTAGGTATGCTATGACAGTCATACCCTGAGCCTTTAATCTGGCCAGAGGAGGAGCCACGATCCTTGTGAACACTCGAGGTGCAGTGGCTATCCCGAAGGGCAGAGCCACAAACTGGAAATGGTGCCCTCCTACTTCGAAGCGCAGAAACTTCTAATGAGTAGGAAAAATGGGCACCTGTAGATACGCATCTCTGATATTAATCGATGCCAATAATTCTCCTCCCTGCAGGATGGAGACTATAGTCTGAATTGATTCCCTGCGGAAGGACTGAATCCTTAAGAATCGATTCAGATGTCTTAAATCCAGAATGGGTCTGACATCCCCATTTGGTTTTTGGACCGTAAAAAGGTTGGAATAGAAAGCCAATCCTTGATCCTTTGTGGGAACCACCCTGATGACCTCTTGCGACAAAAGTCGCCCTAACGTTAGAAGGAGCGATTGCTTCTTCTCTGGGTCTCTGGGAACACTTGATCTGAGGAAACGAGGAGAGGGAAATTCTTGGAACTCCAGCTTGTACCCTAAGGTTACCGTGGAGATTACCCATCTGTCCTGGAAGTCCTCCTGCCAGAGCTTTGAGAACTGTAGCAGTCTTCCCCTCATGAAGAGGTCTTAGCGTCTTGTCTAGAAGACTTCTTCCCCCAGGACTTCTTTTGTCCCTGGGGTTGACTCTTGTTTGTAGCCCCAGACGGAGGAGGCCGTCGTAACTGCCTGGAGGCTGAAGCCCCTGGCGCTGGGGAGCGAGTCCGTTTGAAAGAGGGACGTTTACTCTTCTTCTTAACAGGTAAGAGAGTACTTTTCCCACAGGAGATTCTCTTGATATAGTTATCCGAGTCTTCTCCAAACAACCTTTACTACGTAAAGGAAACCCAGCCAGCAGCTTCTTACATGGTGCTTCGGCTGACCAATTTTTCAACCATAGGATTCTATGTATATGCACCAACCCCAGTGAAAGACGGGAGGTTTGCCTGATAGAATCTCTGATGGCGTCAACAACCTAACATAAGGCCGCTGGAAGGTTAGCAAACCCCAGGCCTGTTGTTCAGGTAATACTTTGATGACCTGCTTAACATGGTCTCTTAAGTATTGACAGACTCCAATCGCTGCTACTGCAGGTTGGGCCACTGATCCTGCTAAGGAAAAAAACATCCTTTACTAAGGATTCCATCTTTTTATCCACAGGATCCCTGAGCATCTGAACATTGTCTACAGGACAAGTCAGACTGTGAAGGTATGTGCTCTTGGCAGCCCCCGGTGGTCACAATAGGCACAGCATGCATTTACCTTAAAGGAGAAAAGCCACTAGAACTCAAAAATTCTGTGGAATCTCCTCTTACATTATCCAGCCGCAGGGTTCTGTTTACAAAAGACCCAATCTTCACCTCTCACGGTGGGCTCCATTTGAAAAAACCGTCAGAGACTGGGGCCCCCTATGAATAGGGGGATCCAACAGTTCTGGGACCGTAAAGCACCCTGTCAGAAATTAGGAAGTTTAAAGCCATTTTCTGATCTGCGGGGTCCAGCTCTCTAAAAAGAGAAGCGTTACGGGTAAAACCTCGTTTCTTCGGACATGAGGCCCGGGTACCATTCAATTCGGCCATGAAAAGACACTTTGAATGGATCCCGTTCGCCTGGCTTGCCCCAGTATAGGATATAGGATATTCCCTTTGGAGCTCAGCACAGGACATCTTTACACGTCCATCACCTAAGACACTGGCGTAAAAACTGAGGTATCCCTGCAAGGGGAAGGGATTATATAGGGGGTTGAACTTCCTGATTAGGGTGTGACCAGTGTCCAATCACCTAGTGATACCTATATAACCCATCAGTAATTACTGAGGCTCTGTGTCCTGTGATGTTCGAGAAAGAAACAGGATTTTTAACACAGAGAGGTTGGCTTACTGAAAAGCATGTCCATGTACAGTATAGTATGCATATATGGTATCACTGTGCTTGATTGGCCAGCAAACTAAATAGAGATAGACAGAGAATCTGTGGGGTATTGTCAAGAGGAAGATGAGAGACACCAGACCCAACAATGCAGATGAGCTGAAGCCCGCTATCAAAGCAACCTGGACTTCCATAACACCTCAGCAGTGCCACAGTCTGATCACCTCCATACTACACCGCATTGATGCAGTAATTCATGCAAAAGGAGCCCCAACCAAGTATTAAGTGCATACTATACTGTACATGGACATACTTTTCAGAAAGCCAACATTTCTGTATTCAAAATCCTTTTTTTAAATTGGTCTTATGTAGGAATGAGCCGAACCCCCCCCCGGTTCAGTTTGCACCAGAACATCCGAACATGCAAAAAAGTTTGTTCGAACACGCAAACACCATTAAAGTCTATGGGACACGAACGTGAAAAACCAAAAGTGCTCATTTTAAAGGCTTATATGCAAGTTTTTGCCCTAAAAAGTGTTTGGGGACCCCGGTCCTGCCCCAGGGGACATGGATCAATGCAAAAAAACTTTTAAAAACGGAAGTTTTTTCGGGAGCAGTGATTTTAAGAATGCTTATGCCCCGTACACACGATCGGAATTTCCATCCAAGGTTTTTCTGACAGAATTCTGCTCAAGCTTGCCTTGTATACACAAAAGCTCTCTGAACTTTCGACCATCAAGAACGCGGTGACGTACAACACTACGACTAGCCGAAAAAATGAAGCTCAATGCTTCCGAGCATGCGTCGAATTGTTTCCGAGCATGCGTAGGAATTTTGCACATCGGAATTGCTACAGACAATTGGAATTTCCGATAGGAACTTTTTCCGTCAGAAAAAAAGAGAACCTGCTCTCAATCTTTTGCTGGCGGAAATTCCGCCAGCAAAAGTCTGATGGAGCATACACACACATCGGACTTTCGCTGTCGGAATTTCCGATCGTTTTAAAGTGAAACAATAAAAATGAAATATTCCCTTAAATATCATGCCTGGGGGGTGTCTATAGTATGCCTGTAAAGTGGCTCAGTTTTCCAATGTATTGAACAATACCACAGCAAAATTACATTTCTAAAGGAAAAAAAGTCATTTAAAACTGCTTGCGGCTGTAATGTATTGTTGAGTCCCAGCAATATACATGAAAATCATTGAGAAAAACGGCATGGGTCCCCCCAGTCCATTACAAGGTTCTTTGGGTCTGGTATGGATATTAAGGGGAACCCGGCACCCAAATTAAAATAAAAATGGCGTGGGGGGGCCTTCCAGGCACTATATACTCTGAACAGAAGTATATATACTATACGGCCTGCCCTATATACTCTGCAGAAAATTGGGCCTTAGGCTATGATGGTGCCAGAACACTGTAACTCCTCACAGTTACGCTTGTTGGGCGCAGGAATGGGTTCTGCTATGAAATATTATATCAAGAATTGTAATTACATGCCCCTGTTAAACAGGGGCAGAAAAATTGGGCCTTAGGCAGTAGTGGTGGTGCACAACACTGTAACCCTTCACAGATACTCTTGTTGGGCGCAGGAACGGGCCCTGCTATGAAATATTATATCAAGAATTGTAATTACATGCCCCTGTTAAACGGGCAGAAAAATTGGACCTTAGGCAGTGGTGGTGGTGGTGCCACAACACTTTAACCCCTCACAGATACTCTTTTTGGGTGCAGGAACGGGCCCTGCTATGAAATATAATATCAAGAGTTGTAATTACATGCCCCTGTTAAACAGGGGCAGAAAAATTGGGCCTTAGGCAGTGGTGGTGCCACAACACTGTAAGCCCTCAAAGTTAAGCTTGTTGGGCGCAGAAGCGGGTCCTGCTATGAAATATTATATCAAGAATTGTAATTACATGCCCCTGTTAAACAGGGGCAGAAAAATTGGGCCTTAGGCAGTGGTGGCGGTGGTGCCACAACACTGTAACCCCTGACAGTTACGCTTGTTGGGCGCAGGAACGGGCCCTGCTATGAAATATTTGATCAAAAATTGTAATTACATACCCCTGTTAAACAGGGGCAGAAAAATTGGGCCTTAGGCAGTGGTGGTGGTGCCCTAAACTAAAAATATTGTTGAAAGCTAACATCATCAAGATTGAGGAGGAATAGGATAGTCACTCAGCATAGGCAGTCTTCAAGGGATCCCACATCCATAGAAAAATCAATCAGTTACATCAGCATCAGGTGCTTGATAGCTGCTGCTGCTCCAAAGACTGATTCATTTTTATGAATGTGAGCCTGTCAACGGAGTCTGTGGACAGGCGCACTCTATGATCCGTCACAAACCCTCCAGCAGCACTGAATATGCGTTCAGAAAGAACGCTGGATGCAGGACAGGCCAGTAGCTCAATTGCATATTGAGCAAGTTCTGGCAAGTGGTCCATCCTCAAGACCCAGTAACCCAGTGGATGGTCTGTTGGAAAGGTCTCCAAGTCTGCTCTTGCCACAAGATATTCCTGCACCATGTAATGCAGACACTGGCGATGGTTGCTTGAACCGATCAGACCTTGGCGCTGAGGACTTCTCGACCACCTTCTCTACCGCTCTTCCTCTGACTGACCGAAGCCTCAGCAACACGTTGTCCAGCACCAGGAAATTGTAACCTCCCAGAGTCTGGAAACGCATTGCACAAAATTTTCTTCATGGCCTCCTGAAAATGTTTCATCCTCTGCTCCCTCTGCGAAGGCAGGATGAATTCTGCAACCTTACCCTTGTAACGTGGATCAAGAAGGGTTGCCAGCCAGTAATGATCCCTCTCCCTGATACCACGAATCCTAGGTTCCTTTCGCAGGCTTTGCAGAATCAGGGAAAAAAAGAGAGAGAGGAGTATCAAGTGTCTGACACTTGATAAAGGAGCGCGCATGTGCCGTACAGACCCTGCGCATGCTCAGAAACGCGTTGTGTTTTTTCTCTCCATTGACAACATTGCCAGCGGCTTCCTGGGCTGCCGTTCCGTCCTCCCGCAGAGACAGGCTGTGTACCGTCCTGGCCTCCCCGCCAGACAGCGTCGTGTTTGGAGGCATCCCCGGGGAATCACTGACTGTTCCCTTCCCCCTCTTCTATCAGGAATCACATCTGTCTGTTCTATATACCACTCCTAAATGTAAGTTGATACTTTGTTTTTATATTGGTGAATAAATGATTTTACTCCTCTCTCTCTTTTTTACCTGGATGGATCTGAGTTTGACTTCTCTCAACAAGAAGAGCTGCCTTTCGTGAATCTGGCCACACAAATTCCTACAAGAAAAGAAAAGTTTTATTCCGGTGTTTTGTTTTACCTATGACTTATCCTCCAGGGATCCTCTCCTGCTTTATAGACTGGCTCCTGTCCAAGACTTCCAACACCGTCCTGATTACACCGTGATTGATCCAGCTTTTAGACTTTATAATTTCATTAACTTTTATAGTCATTTGCCTTATAGCCTCTGAGCGCCAGTTTATTTGTTTTATTGCAGAATCAGGGAGGCCATGCAGCGTAAGTTTGCAGACACATTCGATTGTGAGTCCTCTGGGTCACTGAGGATGACGTTGTCAGCAACTACCTCCTCCCAACCACATACAACTCCTTGGGTTTCTGAGGACTGAAAACCATCCATTGAAGACTGCTGCTGAGTGTTATCCTCTACATCCATGCTGACACAATCCTCCTCCTCATCTTCCTGTGTGTTTGGCGGGCCCACAGGAATGCTATCTGGATAAAGGAGGCCTTGAGAGCTAAGGAGGTCCTCCTCTTCCTCCCGCTGTTCTGCCTCAAGTGCCCTGTCCATTATTCCACGAAGCGTGTGCTCCAACAGGAAGACAAGAGGGACAGTATCACTGATGCATGCATTGTCACTGCTCACCATCCTTGTGGCCTCCTCAAATGGTGACAGAACAGTGCATGCATACTTGATCAGTAGCCACTGGCGTGGCGAAAAAAAGCCAAGCTCCCCTGACCCTGTCCTGTTGCCATACTCACACAGGTAATCATTGATGGCCCTCTGCATGGCATCTTTTTGCCTGAGTGCTTGCGTAGGCCCTTGACCGCTTACGGAGCACCACTGGTTCAGAGGAGAAAGCAGATGAAGAGGTCATAGAGGAAGAAGAAGAGGAGGGGGTGGAGGAGAGAGCTGTGGCAGAATGACCACTAGCATTTTGGAGGCGTGGTGGTGGAACAAGCTCCAACAATACTGAACCCTGTCTTGTATCCTTCCCAGCTGCCAGCAGATTTACCCAGTGTGTCATGAAGGAAAGGTAACTTCCCTGCCCATGCCTGCTGGACCATAAGTCAGCGTTAATATGCACCTTACTGCTGACTGCCCTGTGCAACAAGGCCAAATCATCCTTCCACATGCCGGTAAAAAGCTGGAATGGCCTTCCGTGAAAAGAAATGGCATTTTGGAACCTGCCACTGAGGTACAGCACATTCCACAAATTCACGGAAGGGGGCAGAGTCTACTAGCTGAAAAGGCAGCAGTTGCAGTGCTAGCAATTTGGCCAAACTAGCATTCAGACGCTGAGCATGCGGATGGCTGGGACCGAATTTCCTTTTCCGGTTTAGCAACTGGGTAGGAAAATTTGCCTGCTAAAATCAGATGGAGGTGTACTGATAGCAAATTTGCTGCAAGTACTTGGGACACCTATTGCTATACCTTCATTCTTCTCAGTGCAGGTTTTTGAGAGGACTGGAGGTATAGTGGGGTTAGAGATCCCAAATGAGGAGCAAGGAGAAGTCCGCCTTTTTCTTTGATGTGGGTCTTTCAAGTGATGTTGCCAACGAACTGCATGGAAGGTCGTCATATGTCTGGTCAAGCATGTGGTGCCCAAGCGGCTGCTGTTCTGGCCGCGCTTGATCCGCTTCAGACATAGGTTGCAAACAGTGCGATCTGCTGCACATATGTCAAAAAAGGCCCACACCAAGGAACTTTTCAAAATCAGCGGGGAGTCAGCAGTGCCCTGTACCTGTGGAGCTCTGTGGTGTTATGCAGTAGGGTGGCTGCCCTTAAGCTGCCCCCTAGAGGACATCCTGCCTCGTTGGAGTTGTGCCTCCTCCTCCTCCTCTCGTCTATCAGGCACCCAAGTAGAGTCAGTGACCTCATCATCCCCTCCCTCCTCGTCACTGGAGCAAACTTGGCAGTATGCTGTGGCTGGGGGAACACAACTGCCAGTTTCTAGTCCTTCTTGGGCACCCCCTCTTTCTAGGCTCACGTTACTCCCTTCTTCAACATGGGAGCCTTCTAATCGCTGTGCATCCTCCATCAGCATGTACCCGACACTGTGGTCAAATAGTTTGGGGGACTCCTTCGTGCATGAGGGTGGGTATAAGGAAGGAGTGACTGTGGACAAGGAGCCGGTGGAATAGACCACTTTGGCAGCTGCATTGGAAGGCAAACTACTCTGAGCCTGGGTGACAGAGGATGAGGGCAGCTTTGTTATCCACTCCACCAACTCTTCTGCATGTTCTGGCTCAATAACACGGCCAGCAGCAGAAAAAAAAGAAAAGCGTGCTCCACGGCCAACTGCAGAGGGTGCACCATGTCAGTGACCAGTACTGTTGACTATAGACAAAGAGCCTGCTTGCCCTCTTTTAGTGGCCTGTGAGCGTCTGCCTCTCCTTGGTGGCCTTCTGGACATGATGTATATTTTGTTTGGCAACACCACACTGCACTGTATTGTGTGCTGTATACACCACCAGAAAAGTAGTAGCAACTGCACTACGGTTGCACTGTCTTTTGTGCTGTGCACACCACCAGAAAATTTGTAGCAATTGCACTATGGCTGCACTGTATTGTGTTATGTGTATATACCCAGTCTTATGTAATATTCTAATTTTCTGAGATACTTAATTTTGGGTTTTCACTAGCTGTAAGCCATAATTGTGAAAATTAAAAGAAAGAAATGCCTGAAATATGTCACTCTGTGTGTGACGCATATATGTAAAATATATAGAGACTGGGCATATAGAGACAGTCTAGGCGCTACTGACTGAAAAGTCACCCAATGTTGTCACAGCTCAACTGTGCTTCCGTCCAGTAGCATTGGATTGGATGCTAGGAGACTGAAAACACACAAAACTGACAGCGCTCAGGAGCTAGGAGGATGATGGTAAGCATTGGTTCAATAAACCATAAACGTTTCTCCAGTAAACTAGTTGGCAGATTATTCATAGAGCATAAAAACAGAAATATACTTCATTATGCATGTAAAGGTAACGTTACCAAAGCACATAGAAACAGGCAACACTGAGGACCGGAGACGCAGTCGCCAGCCAAGGAAACTTAATGCAGCAGATGAAAAACACATCATGCTCACTTCCCTTCCACATCAGAACATGTCCAGCAGTGCCATCAGCACAGAACTAGGGAAACCAGTGGGACCCAGGTACCCCATCCACTGTCTGAAGTCTGGCCAAAAGTGGTCTTCATGGAAGAAGATTTGGTCAGGATCAACGGTGTCCTCAATGCTGAGAAATACAGGCAGATATTTATCCATCATGCTATACCATCAGGGAGGCATGTGATTGGCCCCAAATTTATTCTGCAGCAGGACAACCACCTCAAACATACAGCCAATGTCATAAAGAACTATCTTCAGTGTAAAGAAAAACAAGGAGTCCTGTAAGTGATAGTTTGACCCCCACAGAATCCTGATCTCAAGATCATGAAGTCTGTTTGGGATTACATGAAGAGACAGAAGGATCTGAGGCAACAGACATCCACAGAAGATCTGAGGTTAGTTCTCCTAAATGTTTGGCACAACCTACCTGCCACGTTCCTTCAAAAACTGTGTGTAAGTGTACCCAGAAGATTCGATGCTGGTTTGAAGGCAAAGGGTGGTCACACCAAATATTGATGTGAATTGCATTTCTCTTCTGTTCATTTACTTTCCATTTTGGTAATTGATGAAAAATAAATGAATAACACTTTTCTTTCTGAAAGCATTCTTAAATTACAGCATTTTTCACAACTGCCTAAAACTTTTGCATAGTACTATATATACTTTGTATTACACACTGCTCCTCCTAACCTCATCTTTTATCTCACTTGTCCTCAATTTTAGATTTCTCCACTGAAAACACTCAAGTCCAATTTATATTATATTATCCCCTCCCAAAACCCTTTTCAAGTAATAATACATCCACACTAAATCCACACTATATAACTACCCTACATCAGGATCGAATCATTCTACTGAATCAGTCGTTTCCACTCTTTGATCTATATTACACTGTTAAAGGCGAAAAAAAGCATGAAGTTGAGACAAATTTTTAGCACCCCTCTCCCAACTGTTCTCCCATTAGCTCTAAAGGCAGCAGCAAGGGGTGTACACATTGCTGTGACAGGAATTATACCCTCTGTCACAATTCATGGGCAGTACTGTAGCAACCTATTTAAGTGAATGGGGCCACAATTACACGTGGCACGGTGATGCAGCCTTTAGGGATTCAAACAGGCAATAAAAAGGCGACATATTGCCTCCTCACTGCCTGTCAAACACCTCTGCAATTCAAACACAGATTGCTTTATATTGGCAGTCCTAGTCACTACTGTAAATGAGCCCTAAATAAGTGTATGTATAAAAAAGAAAAACTTTTTTTTCTAGTCTTCTATAAAGTAGGAAACAGTTAGGCCTCATTCACACTGGCGATCAGTGGCGGCCGGTGGAATATTTTTTTTAGGGGGGGGGCGGCAAACAATATGCCACCCCCCGGGTCGGTAGCACTTATTCCATCACCGGCGGCTTCCCCTGCTCGATGGCCTGCCGTTCTCCTGCGGCCTCTTGTTCTCCGGGTCATCACGGCGGCTTTCATTTCCTCTCTCCTCCTCGGCGGCCAATGGGGAGTCTTCTCTTTTCAGCCAATCGAAAAACAGGTCTCACACCCGCTTCTGATTGGCCGGGTTGAGGATCAGTGTTTCAACAGCAAATTTTTATGTTGTAACACACATGGATGGGATCAGAGCGCATCCTCTGCATCCCGAGCCCACCCATTTTGAAGCCTATTAGAGCCTCTGGCTCTAATCAGGTGCCTAAAAAAAAAAACCACCGCTGTAATTCATGCACCCGATGCTCTGAAAGGGGCCGGACGCATGAATAGGGGGTTCCGCGGCGGCCGTGGATAGTTTCAACAATGCATGAATCTATCCATTATCATATAGGGGGTGGAGTGGAGAGAGGGGCCGCCACTGCTGGCGATGACCTACATATAATTATATGAATTTACACATAGGACATTACTAAATTTATAGCCTCTTTCACATGGGTGCTTTCTGTTTTGTCTAAGCGGGGATCCCTGACTGATGCCCTGCTGAGTCGGAAATGGATGTCACATACAGTATATGTCATCCTTGTTCATTCTGACTTTTAATTTTCAATTGTAGTATGAATAAAAGCAACTTCTTGAGAAATAAAGCAGCTGATAAATAATTAGCCCTCAGTCCACAGTCCTGTGGGACTAACGTTCTATCAAAGTCTATGGTGAGATCCATACAAATCTACAAGTAATCATAGTGTACAATGCTCTACTTTCCTGATAGCAGTAGGTCCAGCCTACATATGGATGTGTAAGGTCTGGTTCACACCTATGCAGGTTGCAGTTTGCATATTCCAGGTTTCAATACACATTTTCGGATCCATTGAAGTCTATGGAACCCAAAACCAGAAACAAATCTCTGGCCTGTTCCATAAAATGCACAGATGTGAACTACTGTACATCCATAGGAAACCATGTTAAATGGACTGCAGTGTGTTTCTGCAAAACTGAAAACGCACTAAAAATGCATAGGTGTGAACCAGGCCTTAAGTTCCAATGTGCAGCTGATATGAAAACCTGCTATTATCTTGTTGATGGAGCAGAGTGATGGTAAGTATGTAGATTCTCACCACTTCTGATCATTCTTCAAAGCTGCTGTCCATCCAAGGAAGAAATTCGCTGTCCTGTAGTTATGTGGTGACTGAAGCTTTGCCATGGCTAACTTGGTATACTTCTGGCTCGTTGGTGTGCACTTCAAATGAACTCAGCTAGGGTTTCTGAACTTTGGGGCATAGGAATCTGCATACTTACCTTCACTTTGCTCTGTCAACAAGATAATAGCAGGTTTGGTCATATCAGCTGCATATTGGAATATTACACTGAGCCAGCATCCGTATGCAGGCTGGACCAACCAGCAATACTCACCTTCACCGAGCTCCTCAGCACTCGATTTCTGAGCAGTGGTCAACCACCTTGTAAAACAACCCATTCAGTTTAAAATAGAATTGAAAGGCAAAACATTTTTGTATAGATATAAAAAAATATATAAATACCTTGTCCTCTTTTTAATAATTGTATCACATTTCCTCTGTTCTCAGCTGCATAAGACCTGGGAGGAGGAGAAGCAGCAGCACACTGAGCTTCCCAGTGAATGGCTGTGGAATGGGGTGTGAAACAATACAAACAGAACAGGATACTTTTCTATACAAGTGCATGGTATAGCAGCCACATATCAGGAATCTGAAATGTTGGAGTAACAACCGATTTAACGACTCTCCCCCCCATCATGTGAAGGAAGGGGTGAAGGTCTCATGCCTCCCCATGCCTGGAAGCATCGGGTATCTATGACAGCTCAAATGAGGGAACAAAGCACCATTTCATTGGTGAATGGTGGAGCAACAAGAGGACTTGTCACCTTGTCTTGATTGTCCTATGGTGTGCCTGGTAATTTTATGTTTTACCTCACCTGGATCTTGTATGGAGATCTCTCTGCATTCTGGCTTTTCCATGCTTTCATGTTTCCATGTGACTTTCATGTTAAATTTTGTGTTCTTTAGGAGTTTTCCTGGAACTTTATATTGACTGTCAAGTCTAAATGTGCCATTTTGATTGCCAATCACCTTGTTCTCTGACATGTTCTCCTGGTATTGGATGGGATTGCAGGTCCAATTAACCATTATATCTTGGGGGTAAAAGTTTATAAGGGTTAAACAACCCACCACATCCCCGGAGTCTGTGACTGAGAGTTGTATTGGCTGCTGGAGTTCAGGTGTAGCTGCAAAAGAAAAACATTAGATATATTGATAATTCACCTGGGAAAAGTTAGCAGTAGTTGGTCACATTCAACCGGACTATTCCTCTGTAAGGCTGAAGACTTTTTGCCACTCACTAATGCAGCTTCTTCAACTCAGAACACTTTAACCCTCATTCAAGCAGCTTTCCCAGTGCTGGTTCAGTGTGTGGTTCCATCTGCAAGCCTCTACATCACTGCTGGACACAGCAGACATTGGGGTCACAGGTAGAACTACAGCATGCATCGGGGGACCAGGCATCTGACACATGCCGATGTGAGATAGATACTAAAGATTCTTTGACAGCCATAGTTGTCCAAGGGAGTCAATGCCCATTTCTTTTGATAAGTTCAATGTACAAGTTCCCAATGTAGGTTGCTTCTTACCAAATGTTTTGAATTTCGACATACTACCTTTATAGATTTACAAATCCAAATCCTAGAAGTTATGAATTTTATTTACTAGTATTTATAGGACTGAGGACACACTGTGAATGCCGGATGTCATGGACCTTCCGCTGAGGGGCGTGACCATGGTACCCTGGACTCACAGTGATATGATCGATTATTGAGGACCACCCAGCACCCAGTGAAGGCCCAAAGAGGAAAAGGACCTTGTACATTAGGTGATTAGTCAGAAGATATCAGGAAAAGGTAAGTACAGTATAAAAAAGAAAAGTGTAAAATACATACTTAGGGGCAGAAGGGACAGTAGGGGCCAAGGGATCGCTTGAAGATTCCCCCATTTTCAGACATCGGAAGCTAGCAAATATGACTTCTCTCTACATACCCAGGAGAAGGTTTTTGATTCTTGGCATTGCTGCACCCCCATAAATCAATATGCCTGTACTTATCCTAACTATGGAGAATAATTTCCATTTTGCACAGAGCTGCACATTATTCTTAGGCCTTGTGGGATTATTCTACAGCAATGGTCTCCAAACTGAAGCCAGGGGGCCGGATTTGGCCATTTGTCTTCCTTTTGCCTGTCCTTGGGGCACTATTCCTTCTAATAACACCAACAATGGTGCACTATGCCTTCCAATGACACAAACAATGGGGCACTATTTCTCCCACTGACACCAATGATGAGGCACTATTCCTCCCACAGACACCAACAATGGGGCACTATTTCTCCCACTGACACCAATGATGAGGCACTATTCCTCCCACTAATACCAATGATGGGACACTACTGCTCCCCTAATACTAATGATAGGGCACTATTCCTTCCAGTAATGCTGGAACATTTTCTACTCCCCCAGGCCACAGTCCAGCCTACCTAAGGTCATAAGGACAGTAATGCGGTCCTTTGTTTAGAAAGTTTGGAGACCCCTGTTCTAAAGGATGGCAGAGTGTCTGTGCTGGAACACTGCAATGTTCAGGCAATGAGAAAATTGATTAATCCGCATCTAAGGTCTGTCCTTGTATTTCCACATTTGGTAAAGGAGGTGAAAGCTGGGTCACAATTCTGCTTTTGTTATAAAATGAAACTACCCCTTAAAGATACCAAGGAAGAGCTTTTGTACTCACCCAGCACCTGTAAGGGTCCAGTTGTCCTCTCTGTTGGTTCCTTCAGGCTGGGATGGCTCACTCTGCAGATGACCTCTGACCCCACATCTTCTAGTAATGGGGTGAACTCCAGAAGTGTTGTATGGGTGAATGTTTTATCTGGTTGGAGCTGAGATCTGCTGTCAGGCATTTTGTATCTCTCACTGTTAGTTATAGGAAATTCCCTCGTTTCCTTTTCTTTCATTAACCAATTCACTGTCAGCTCATCAGGGTAAAATTGTGATATTGTGCATTGCAGTTGAGAATGTTTATTGACAAACAATTTTGGTATTCGTATCATCCCGACTTCTGGCCGTGCAAGCAAATCTAAAAGAGATAATATCATAAAATGATTTTTTCCTATGCAATAACTTTTTTTTAATCAGAAGCTTTCTATCAAGTTCCAATAATACAAAATAAAAAAAATTGCAGAAGGATAAGTAACAGATACATATGCAAGTGTTTGAGATATATAAACATAGAAAACTATCAGAGCAAATGTGCATGGGAAATGTACTAATGCAGGACAAATCAATAGGTTCATTTCAATAATGGTTCCACCAGCAGCTTCCTTTCACTCTCTCCCTGGTTTGTTAAAGGGGTTGTAAAGGCAGAAAGTTTTTTTTTATCTTAATGATTTATTATTAAGATAAAAAGCCTTCTATTTGCAGCAGCCCCTCTCAGCCCCCCTAACACTTACCTGGGGTCCCTCTCTGTCCAGCAATGTCTATGAGTGTCTCAGCCATCCGAGATTCTCCCTCCTTATTGGCTGAGACACAGCAGCGGTGCCATTGGCTGCCGCTGCTGTCAATCAAAGTCAGCTAGACAATCAGGGGAGAGAGGGGGCGAGGCAGGTCGGGGCTCCGTATCTGAATGGACACAGGGAGCTCTGACTCGGCTCGGGTGCCCCCCCATAGCAAGCTGTTTGCTGTGGGGACACTCAACAGGAGGGAGGGGCCAGGATCACAGAAGAGGGACCCAAGAAGAGGAGGATCCAGGCTGCTCTGTGCAAATCCATTGTAACAGAGCAGGTAATTATATGTTTGTTATTTTTATAGGAAAAAAATCGAGACTGTACAATCAAGCTCCAGGTCCTGGCTCGGAGATAACATAGGACTGAGGTTTATCCCCACACACACACACACACACACACACACACACACACACATTACAGTGTTACCTGGAATTCCTCTTTATAGTAAACATCCGAATATCTAAAAATGAACTAATCTTCCTCATCTCTCATTTTTCAACAGTTCAAGCTTTTTATCAGGAGATACAAAATTTTAAGAAAGGTACCCACATATTTTGAATTAAGTAAGAAAACCCTGAACTGGAGTTGTGTTTATGTGTCTAATTTGTTTTGTTTTGTTTTGTTTTAACATTTTACCTTCTGCTAAAACTTTTGTGAATCAGTACTGCTTGGACCTTGAAGAAGGGGACACACGTCCATGAAAAATGATATGTTAGTGCAAATAAAAAAAGTATCACGGACAGTACTCAATTTTCTCTGTCACAATTAGGGATGAGCTTCGAGTTCGAGTCAAACTCATTTTCGACTCGAACATTGGCTGTTCGCAAGTTCGCCGAACAGCGAACAATTTGGGGTGTTCGCAGCAAATTCGAATGCTGCGGAACACCCTTTAAAAGTCTATGGGAGAAATCAAAAGTGCTAATTTTAAAGGCTTATATGCAAGTTATTGTCATAAAAAGTGTTTGGGGACCCGGGTCCTGCCCCAGGGGACATGGATCAATGCAAAAAAAAGTTTTAAAAACGGCCATTTTTTCAGGAGCAGTGATTTTAATAATGCTTAAAGGGGTTGTAAAAGTAATTTTTTTTTTTTTTTTAAAATAACAAACATGTTATACTTATCTTCACTGTGCAGCTCGTTCTGCACAGAGTGGCCCCGAACCTGGTCTTCTGGGGTCCCTCGGCGGCTGTTTCAGCTCCTCCCCGCATGCATTCACCACCTTAATGCGAGCTCCCTCGCATGGTGGTGAGTGCTTGCAGGCGCGCTCCCGTGATACAGCCGGCGGCTATAGCCGCTCGCTGTATCACTCGGCCCCGCCCCCCGTCGCGCCGCGTCATCGGATGTGATTGACAGCAGCGCGAGCCAATGGCTGCGCTGCTTTCAATCCATCCACTGCAGCCAATCAGCGACCAGGCTGAGCTGCAATGAAGATGACGAGAACGAGCAGCGAAGATTCAAAGGCGTCAGGTAAGTAAAACGGGGGGGGGCTGGGGGCGGCGGTATTGTCAAAAGTTTTTTCACCTTAATGCATAGAATGCATTAAGGTGAAAAAAATTTTACCTTTACAACCCCTTTAAAGTCAAACAATAAAAGTGTAATATCCCTTTAAATTTCGTAGCTGGGGGGTGTCTATAGTATGCCTGTAAAGGGGCGCATGTTTCCCGTTTTTAGAACAGTCTGACAGCAAAATGACATTTTGAAGGAAAAAACCCATTTAAAACTACCCGCGGCTATTGCATTGCCGACAATACACATAGAAGTTCATTGATAAAAACGGCATGGGAATTCCTCACAGGGGAACCCCTTTAAAAATAAAAAATAAAAAATGACGTGGGAGTCCCCCTAAATTCCATACCAGGCCCTTCAGGTCTGGTATGGATATTAAGGGGAACCCCGGACAAAATTTTTAAAAAATGACGTGGGGTTCCCCCTAAATTCCATACCATATTCCATGCAGGCCGCAGGAAAAGGGGGGGGACGAGAGTGCGCCCCCCCTCCTGAACCATACCAGGCCACATGCCCTCAACATTGGGAGGGTGCTTTGGGGTCTGCGGGTGGGGGGCTTATCGGAATCTGGAAGCCCCCTTTAACAAGGGGACCCCCAGATCCCGGCCCCCCCTGTGTGAATTGGTAAGGGGGTACTTACCCATACCATTTCACTAAAACTGTCAAAAATGTTAAAAATGACAAGAGACAGTTTTTGACAATTCCTTTATTTAAATGCTTCTTCTTTCTTCTATCTTCCTTCATCTTCTGGTTCTTCCTCCGGCATTCTCATCCAGCATCTCCTCCGCGGTGTCTTCTATCTTCTTCTCCTCGGGCCGCTCCGCACCCATGGCATGGGGGGAGGCTCCCGCTCTTCTCTTCATCTTCTTCTTCATCTTCTTCCTTCTTCTTTTTTTCTCTTCTTCTCTTCTTCATTTTCTTCCCCGGGCCGCTCCGCATCCATGCTGGCATGGAGGGAGGCTCCCGCTGTGTGGCGGCGTCTCCTCGTCTGACGGTTCTTAAATAACGGGGAGCGGGGCCACCCAGTGACCCCGCCCCCTCTGACGCACGGGACATGACGGGACTTCCCTGTGGCATTCCCCGTGACGTCACAGGGATAGTCCCGTCAAGTCACCGTGTGTTGATAAAAACGGCATGGGAATGCCAAACCAAAATTAAAAAAAAAAAATGACGTGGGAGTCCCCCTAAATTCCATACCAGGCCCTTCAGGTCTGGTATGGATATTAAGGGGAACCCCGCACAAAATTTTTAAAAAATGACGTGGGGTTCCCCCTAAATTCCATACCAGACCCTTCAGGTCTGGTATGGATTTTAAGGGGAACCCCGCGCCAAAAAAACAAAAAAAAACGGCGTGGGGTCCCCCCAAAAATCCATACCAGACCCTTATCCGAGCACGCAACCTGGCAGGCCGCAGGAAAAGGGGGGGGGGCGAGAGTGCGCCCCCCCTCCTGAACCATACCAGGCCACATGCCCTCAACATTGGGAGGGTGCTTTGGGGTAGCCCCCCAAACACCTTGTCCCCATGTTGATGAGGACAAGGGCCTCATCCCCACAACCCTGGCCGGTGGTTGTGGGGGTCTGCGGGTGGGGGGCTTATCGGAATCTGGAAGCCCCCTTTAACAAGGGGACCCCCAGATCCCGGCCCCCCCCTGTGTGAAATGGTAAGGGGGTACTTACCCATACCATTTCACTAAAACTGTCAAAAATGTTAAAAATGACAAGAGACAGTTTTTGACAATTCCTTTATTTAAATGCTTCTTCTTTCTTCTATCTTCCTTCATCTTCTGGTTCTTCCTCTGGCATTCTCATCCAGCATCTCCTCCGCGGTGTCTTCTATCTTCTTCTCCTCGGGCCGCTCCGCACCCATGGCATGGGGGGAGGCTCCCGCTCTTCTCTTCATCTTCTTCTTCATCTTCTTCCTTCTTCTTTTTTTTTTTTTTTTTTTCTCTTCTTCATTTTCTTCTCTGGGCCGCTCCGCATCCATGCTGGCATGGAGGGAGGCTCCCGCTGTGTGGCGGCGTCTCCTCGTCTGACGGTTCTTAAATAACGGGGAGCGGGGCCACCCAGTGACCCCGCCCCCCTCTGACGCACGGGACATGACGGGACTTCCCTGTGGCATTCCCCGTGACGTCACAGGGAAGTCCCGTCAAGTCACCGTGCGTTGATAAAAACGGCATGGGAATGCCGAACCAAAATTTAAAAAAAAAAATGACGTGGGAGTCCCCCTAAATTCCATACCAGGCCCTTCAGGTCTGGCATGGATATTAAGGGGGACTCCCACGTCATTTTTTTTTTTAAATTTTGGTTCGGGGTTCCCCTGTGGGGAATTCCCATGCCATTTTTATCAATGAACTTCTATGTTTATTGTCGGCAATGCAATAGCCGCGGGTAGTTTTTTCCTTCAAAATGTCAGTTTGCTGTCAGACTGTTGTAAACACGGGAAACATGCGCCCCTTTACAGGCATACTATAGACGCCCCCACAGGTACGAAATTTAAAGGGATATTACACTTTTATTGTTTGACTTTAAGCATTATTAAAATCACTGCTCCTGAAAAAACGGCCGGTTTTATAACTTTTTTTTGCATTGATCCATGTCCCCTGGGGCAGGACCCAGGTCCCCAAACACTTTTTATGACAATAACTTGCCTATAAGCTTTTAAAATTAGCACTTTTGATTATTCATGTTCGTGTCCCATAGACTTTAACGGTGTTCGCGTGTTCGAATGAACTTTTTTCCTGTTCGCATGTTCTGGTGCGAACCGAACAGGGGGGTGTTCGGCTCATCCCTTGTCACAATTGCACCAATACGGCTACAATCACTTCAAGTATGTGTCTAATTGAAAACCAGTCATTTTAGTGAAATGATGGGTGCTATTTTGAATTTTGGGCTTCAACCATGTCAGATTTATGACAATGTTCTCCTTAATAAATTATTGATCATACCTTTGGTATCTTTATCATCGCTTCTCCATTCTCTTCGTTTTACGTGTTTCAGTTTTCTGTGATTCACCACGGCTCGCACAACATATACCTCGTTTTCATTGATCAGCCCTCTGAGGCTTTCACAAGTGCTGGTGGCATTGAAAGTTCCATCTTGGTTGTGAGTTATTATAATGGTAGATCCTATGGGATGAGGCTGCGTGCTTGACAGTGGCTTGATCATCTCCCACGATACAGTAATTTTTTCTGGGTAAAAATGATGCACATCTAAGCTGAAAGTTCCACCCGAGGAGCGAGTGATATTCCTCACCTTTGGAAAGCCTGTAATACCAAAAAGAAACTTTTAAATATTATCTTTACAGAGGCACAGAAGTAGAACAGACTCAGAAAATTGGCAATGGAATCATTAGAGGATGATTGTACATTTAGTACAAATATCCTTTTAATTGGCCCCACCCCACGTCCCATCCAACTCTTATACTTACCGATCCCCACTCCTCCTCTATACAATTTTCTTATACAGTTTCCTTTAGATTTACAGTGCAAGGGCCTGCCTAACTGCATACAAATTCAAAGTGTTTAGGTTTAACCAAATTTTTTGTAGTTTTGGTAAATCTAAAGGAAAATTGTACAAGAAAATTATATACTGTATGGCCAGCCTAGGATGTATGCTGTGGGAGCCACACTCATATTCCCCAAGTCTCCAAGCCTGGCCTCTATCTCTGTTTATTCATATGGAACGGCAATCCACTGATGGGACCAGTAATTGGTGGTCTTTCCAAAGGGTTGAATGGACATTCTTTTACTAAAGAAGTAGAGCCTGGCCAGAAGTTGAGTGCACGTGCTCAGCGTCATATCCAGAGGTTGTCTTTGGGAAATAGACGTATAAGGGCTGCCAGCATTGCTGCAGAGGTTGAAGGGGTGGGGGGGGGGTCAGCCTGTCAGTGCTCAGACCATATGCCGCACACTGCATCAAATTGGTCTGCATGGCAGAAGGAAGCCTCTTCTAAAGATGTTGCACAAGCAAGTCCACAAACAGTATGCTGAAGACAAGCAGACTAAGGACATGGATTACTGGAACCATGTCCAGTGGTCTGATGATACCAATATAAACTTATTTGGTTCAGATGGTGTCAAGCGTGTGTGGTGGCAACCAGGTGGTACAAAGACAAGTGTGTCTTGCCTACAGTCACGCATGGTGGTGGGAGTGTCATGGTCTGGGGCTGCATGAGTGCTGCCGGCACTGGGGAGCTACAGTTCATTGAGGGAACCATGAATGCCAACATGTACTGTGACATACTGAAGCAGAGCATGATCCCCTCCCTTTGGAGACTGGGCCACAGGGCAGTATTCCAACATGATACCTACCCCAAACACGCCTCCAAGATGACCACTGCCTTGCTAAGGAAGCTGAGGGTAAAGGTAATGGACTGGCCAAGCATGTTTCCAGACCTAAACCTTATTGAGCATCTGTGGGGCATCCTCAAATGGAAGGTGGAGGAGCGCAAGGTCTCTAACATCCACCAGCTCCGTGATGTCATCATGGAGGAGTGGAAGAGGACTCCAGTGGCAACCTGTGAAGCTCTGGTGAACTCCATGCCCAAGAGGGTTAAGGCAGTGCTGGAAAATAATGGTGGCCACACAAAATATTGACACTTTGGGCCCAATTTGGACATTTTCACTTAGGGGTGTACTCACTTTTGTTGCCAGCGGTTTAGACATTAATGGCTGTGTGTTGAGTTATTTTGAGGGGACAGCAAATTTACACTGTTATACAAGCTGTTCACTCACTACTTTACATTGTAGCAAAGTGTCATTTCTTCAGTGTTGTCAAGATATAATAAAATATTTACAAAAATGTGAGGGGTGTACTCACTTTTGTAAGATACTATATACTAGTTTATAATCTGTAAATATGGCTGAATCCTTCCAAAAAGTTGTTCGGGTGCTTTCCCACCCCATCATGTTGGACATGTTCATATAGCACTGGGGTTAGGGCCCATCTAAACCTTCAAAGATCCAATGGCAATGCCTCCATAGGCTGCATAGACTTTGGTATTGGATTGTTAAATGGTGGAGTAGGTCAGTTTAGTATAAGTGAAGGCCAATAGTATGTAGACACTGGGGAAAATAATTATAACCCAATAAAACGAATAAAACGCTCATAAAATTTACACTGTGGCGTTTCACATTTAGTTTGTTCTATATATCATTAAGCCTTGCCCCATCTCCACATCTTAGAACTGTCATCTTACCTGTGCATACGGCCTCCTCCCCAAACCTCTTGAGGCCAAAGACAGAGGGGAAAGGCATGAAGCCTCCTCTCCAAACCCCTTATACCCACTATACCAGTAATCCCTCAGGGCTTCCATCCTCCTCCACAGCCATCCACAATACCTGGCCTACCCGGTTCCAAGGTCTAGCAGACAAACATTAGGCCTGGGCACTGTCAAATAACCGGGAAAATTATATCATTGGCTGCAGGGGAAGAAGTTGGCTTTTGCAGAGACACTGTCACTTTGCCCTGCATGGCAAGGTAACAGTGTCTTTTTTTTTTTTAAAGGGTACATTCACACATTAGCATGTGTTAAATTTCATTAAGGAAGCCAATTCATTATGAATGGGCTGCCAATGTACCACAATGGATAAAAATATTTGCATGACTTTTTTTTTTTTTTCAAAACACAACGCTCCACAATGTACGGTATTTATTGGGCTGCTGTGCAACCTATGATGCATTCTACTGTACAGTGCGTTTTGGTCCATACACTATGAATGACAGCACAATGCACATAGAGCATGTACGTTGGCATGCATTGTGGCAAAATACTTTATTGTATGCATTTTAGCATGCATTGCTGCAACACACAAGTGTAATTGGGTCCTATAATGATCCTAGAAGGAGTTGTAGAAGATATTAGGCCTAGGTTCACACATATGCAGTGCGGGAAACAGCGATCCCTGCGAGTTTCCCGCACCGCATTGCAATCACAGTGTAATTGCGATTTGGTTCGAGTGTTGATACAAAGTTAACGACACACGAAAAGGATTGTAAACGCAGTGCGGTTTGCCCACACCAGATCACATGGTACAAAAAGACCATGCAACGGGGTTGCAGTACAATTCCAAAAAAGATGCTTGCAATTTTTTGGTGCGATTTGAGCCCATTCAAAATAATTGGACTCAAATCAAACCACACAGAATCACATGTGAATTGCTCAGGAATGCTATGTGGTTCCTGTGCGATTCACATGCGGGTTATAGCGTGTCTTAATGTTTTGTTACAGACATGCTGATACATTCTTATAGGATGGTGCTACACTTGCCTGGTGATAAGATAAGTGTAACAGACAGGACACAAGCCTTTACTTTATCATGTAATAAAATGTTTCAAGTCACTTACGCTTTCTTCTTTGCTTATTGAATAACAGAACAAAGATTAAAGGTCCAGTAATTAAGAACAGCACTACACTGGCCAATACAGCAAAGCCTTTATACCGTGCCTTTAGATCTGAAAACAAAAGGAAAGTAGAATATAGTTTATTTTTACACTTTATACTCATTACATTTACACTGATATTAAATCCTCCATGATGGAAGGTAAAGCAAATCTTTTTTTTATGTTTCATAAATTTTTATTGAATGAACATATGAAAATCGTACAACATTCCATTGTAACATTTGAATGCATTAAGGTACAGTGAGAAAGAAAAACATTCTGTTTCTGCAAAATGGGTTCTAGTAATAATTAAGAGTCAATTAATACTTTATAGAGATATACATACTGTATTATTCAGTTATATATTGATTCTGCATTCTAACTTGTAGATGAGGGATTTCAATTTCTCTTACATTAGTAAAGTGATTTTAGAAAATGTCGGTTTATGACTATCTTTAAATAATAATGCAAAAATAAAATAAAAATGAAATAACAAAAAAAGGAGGGGGGGGGGGGGTAAGTAGGGGAATGGGTTAAGGGGTTCAGTTTGTATCTGAGATTTCCCTTTTTTTTTCTTTATTCTTATCTCTCTTCCTCTAATGTCTCGTGTATTCTATTGTTGAGTATTGTTTTCTGTGATTATACAAAAGTTGCTTCGTAGGCTGAAGAGGATTTGAATTGTATCCAGTTATTCCATGTAGAAGTGAATTTAAATATTTTTTCCTGTGATATGCTAATAAACTGTTCTATTTTTAATTTTTTTCTTCTAAATCTTAAAGCGGAGTTCCGCCCAAAAAAAATATTAAAAGTCAGCAGCTACAAATACTGCAGCTGCTGACTTTTAATATATGGACACTTACCTGTCCAGGGCGCCGCGATGTCAGGTCCCAAAGCCAATTTGTCCCTCAGCCCTCAGGTGCTGCCGCTGCCATCTTCGGTAAGGGAATCACCAAGTGAAGCCTTGCGGCTTCACTTGCTGGTTCCCTACTGCGCATGCCCGAGTCGCGCTGTGCGTCCCCATTGGTCCCTGCTGTCTTCTGGGACCTGTGTGTCTCCTAGAAGACTGCGCGGGGGGGGGGGGGACAGAGTAGGCGCCAGACGGCATAGGTCTCAGCAGTCACTGTGGTGATCTATGTCCAGAAGTGGGGGCAAATACCTGTATTATAGAGGTATCTGCTCCCTCCCCCCCCCTGAAAGGTGCCAAATGTGACACCAGAGGGGGTGAGGATTACGAAAAGCGGAAGTTCCATTTTTGGGTGGAACTCCGCTTTAATGGCTGAACCCAGTTTTGCAACTTTGACATGAGTAGGTAAAACTGTACATATAACAACTTAGTGTGTCCAGATGAATTATACCGCAGTGGAAACTTTCATTGGTAATGGCTATTTCCTTCTGTTTTTGTTTTTATCAAAGGAAAACTGGCCTTAAATGGTATAAAAAAATATCATATTCGGCACAAACACCGATTCACACATATGTGGCTCTACAGAAGAAGACCCACTTCAAAGAAGCCGCATATATGTGTACACTTAGCCGGAAGGGGTTAAAGAAGCCTGGAAAACATTGCCTGGCCTTCCACTGCTGAACTCCCTTTATAAAATATTAGATGCCTTGCCGTCATCCTCATTCAAGTAAGTGACTCCGAAAGTGCCAACACCAGAGACAGAAAGGTAGCTACAAGTTTAAAAAATGGATCAGCATTTTTATCCTTTATATGTCTCTCAGTAAAAATACTGAGGTTGGGGGGAAAGTGGATTGTAACAGCTACCAGTATATAGGGAAAAGAATAGCAATTGTTAATATAAATCCTTTCAGCATGGTCAGGCTGAGATCGACTGGCCTGGCTGTGTCTGCACATGTCAGGGGCATAGGCGTGCGCATAGGGCGTGCCTGGGAACACCCTAATCACCCTGTTTAGCACAGATTCCCCCTGTTTAAATCCCTGATTCTTCACCAAAGCCCCCTGACGGGGCTCCTACAAAATGTTAAAAATACGAAAAATAGAATTGTAAAAAATAATAAAAATGAAAACTACTGCCACCATCCACTGCCCTACTGACACCAATCCCTGTCCTAATGACACCGTCTACTGCTCTACTGACACCGTCACTATAAATACACATGCACACACATGTGTATTTGTGCTTTAAGGTACACACCCTAATGCAATAGGCTGTGCACACCTATGGCCAGGGGTATTCCTAGCTATTAGGAACTCACGATCTGTCTGTCCTCACAGAACAGGGATTTGTGTGTTTACACACACACGTACCTGTTCTGCCTCTCGTGCCCAAGATCGCTCGTGGCTGGCAGTAATCGCGACCGTCGGCTACGAGCATCGGCACCCCCGCTGTGCAGCGGGCGCCTGCTATCCTGCTTAAAGGAGCCGACGTACAGCTACGACAGCTCACGGGAACGTGCCGACCTGCCGCAGTATAATGACGACGGCTGGTCAGCAAGTGGTTAAAGCGATTAAAAGCAGTTAAATAAAACAATTTCTACCTGTATTCACAGTGTCTTCCAGTGATCACATGACTCCAGGCTCTCTCCTCCCCTCCTCCCTGGCTGACATCAGCAGGGGAATGTCGGCCCCGCCCACTGGAGATATCACACAGGGAGAGCTGACAGCCTGGAGTCATCTTATCGCTGAAAGATACTGATAAAACAGGTAGATAGTTCCTGTGCTTTTATATAAAGCACAGGCACTAGGATGCAGCTTTTTATCTGACAGAGGGGAGGTTATAAAGATGACCCAGAGCAGGGATATGCAATTAGCGGATCTCCAGCTATTGCACAACTACAAGTCCCATGAGGCATAGCAAGACTCTGACAGCAACAAGCATGACACCCAGAGGCAGAGGCATGATGGGACTTGTAGTTTTGCAACAGCTGGAGGTCCACTAATTGCATATCACTGACCTAGAGGCTTAACAACCACTTTAACTGATCCTAATATTAAAAAAATGTATTTTTTAAAAACAAAATCCTACCAAAAATATACAGACACTGACCTAGAGGGGGCGCCTTTGTGTGTGTCTGTTGTTCCGGCGGATTTCAACACCTCAGCTCCCGGGGAGACTGATATGGCGACTCTTGCACACCAGTTTCACTCGGGTTTAACATTCAATGGGATGTAAGTTTGTGGATTAGACCATAACATGGGTTTTTATTTAGACCATCTTTTATTATCTACATTTACTCTAGCATCTGCTCCTGATGAGTTAGATTATCAAATTATGAAACGCGTCGAGCTTTTAAGGATGCAGTCCCCATTTCCATCATTGGTTTTATGGACAATTATATTTACACCACAAGGTTTATTCCATCACACTTATGTACTATGTATATTTGCTTCCTTGTTATGGCATTCATGTTTTACATAATGGTTATATGTATGTAATGTTTTCCAAGTTCATTATACTCATTATTTTAGGGTGCTGTATATGCTTTGAGCATCTCTGCATAGCAAGCCAATCAGCTTCTAACTTCAGCGTGTTCAATTAAGCTTTGACAATAAACCTTAAAAGCTTATTGGCTTATTATGCAGAGCTGTGCACCAGTTTTAGCAAATCCCCCCATTGTATCTCTCTCTCCATTCAGAAGAGAAGGAAAACACAGGGGTGGGCTGCACAGTAACTGACCACTGTGATAGCCAATCAGAGGCTATCACAGCGATCAGGTGACCGGGAACCGGGAGTCCTGGGTCCCGATCGTTAGTGCAAGTCCTAGGGTTCTCGGTAAGAGCCTGGTCTCTGTCCTGGGAGCGTGCTGTGCTAAGTGCTCTCAGCACAAAGAGAGGTACACATATATGCATCCTCACAAATAAAGACCCACTTTAGTGAGGCCACATATCTGCGTACAGGTGCCATCAATGGGCTAACACCTTCCGCCCCGCCAGTAGCAAATTGACGGTCGAGCAGTGGTTCAGTTATCCTGACTGGGCGTCATATGATGTCCTGTTAGGATGCGCTGATCGTGGGGCCATGCAGCGGTGCAATCTGTCACTGGCCGCATCCGCGGGACACGGCCGATGACCGATCCGAGTACTGGCTCGCTGCCGGTACCATGTGACCATGTGACCGCCGTGATGAATTTTGACGGATGTGAATTCAAAGTCCGTTTCGTTTCATTAGTATGGTTTTCGTACAAAAAAAAAAAAAATCGCAAGAGCAAGACTACGCATGCTCAGAAACGAAAGAATACATAAAAAACTATTCAACACATTACTGTACGTCACTTCTGAAGTCTTATTCTGTCGTACCAGAATTTTCGTATTGTGAGTAACCTCTTCACTTTCCACATGAGACTAGCACGCAACAAAAAACGGACGTTCGGTCGTCTGAAAATCTAAGCGTGTGCAGTAGTGTATTTAGGTTTAGTGCTGCCCTAGGTCTGACTAAACTCGTGCACCCCCTAATTTAAATATGACCCACCCCTTCCTATCAAGGCCACACCCCTTGCTGTTTAAGACCAGCCCTGACATATCTGAGTGGGGACACTAGTTCTGAGGGCCTGGGGGGCAATGGATTCCCTTAATTTGCATAGATTTCCTCTCACTTCCTGTTTGGCTATGGGGCAGGAAGTGAAGGGAAATCTCTGCAATGGGACAGGGATGGTAAAAAATAAACAGTGCAAGCCGGCAGGGACTCTTTCCGTGCTGCCCCTCTGCAAAGTGCTGCCCTAGGCCTGGGCCTTGTCGGCCTGGGCCAGGATACAGCGTTGAGCGTGTGTACGAGTCTTTAGTAAACGGTGATCTGACCTATGAGTACTCGTACGGTATGACAACAATGAAACTGATGCCATACAATGTATATTTGTGTTCCTCTGCATGTCATGTATATGCAAAAGAAAATAGACAATTTTAATACACAAGTCGACTTTTATGAAGAAAAATTTATTGAAAGTGTGAATAGCCGTGTAAATATTTCAGGAGCTTCTCAGAACAAGAGAGGGTTGAACTTGTGAGATGGATTCCTGAGAACAGCTGACTTCCTGTAAATGCTCCATTATCTATATATAGATCTTACATTCTGCCACCTCAATCCCCCCTCCCCCCCCATGGGGCTCATAACAGCTAAAAGCCTAAAAAGGTTTTGGTTTCGCAGGCGGACGGGTCTTTCCAGCATGAAAGCTAAAGTACAATCTGTCTCTGGGCTTGTTAAAACAGAAGGATTGTCTTGTTTAAACAGAAGACAATTACATGACTTTTCCTCCATTACATCAGTTCACACCAGTGGTAGTGATTACCTCCCTCCCTCCTTTTCAGATGAAGGTGAAAGGAGTTTTGTAGGCACGTGATATCGCTTACTCCTAATACCTGCTTTTCTTTATTCTTATCTCAAATATTTTTCTATTCAGAGTTTGACAGCATCCGGAATAAAAACAAATATACCTGTAAAAATAACAGAACGGACAGACCTATAAATCAGTAGATAAAGCATAGCTCCCAACTGTCCCTGATTTCGAGGGACTGTCCCTGATTTGGAGCAATGTCCCTCTGTCCCTCTTCCCCCCTCATTTGTCCCTCATTTTGGTCTGATCTATATAGTTGTATATAAAATGCACTTTTTATCTTTCAAAAAAATGTTTCCCAGTGCTAAACCTTTCATCCAAATTCTAAATTGCTGCATTTGTAAATTTTAAAAGCCAGTATAAAGGAATGGTAGTGGTGAAAAAAAGCCCTTGTGGATTTTTTTTTTTTATACATTACCTCTTTATTGGACATTTTCTTATTTACCAGCTCCTAAACCTTGATTTAATTAACCTTTTTTTTGGTTAATTCTCCTTTAAGGGGGTGTGGCAGGGGGCGTGATCTATGCCTACATATGTTTGCTAGTAGGTGTCCCTCATTCCCATCTTAAAATGTTGGGAGGTATGAGTAATGCCGCGTACACACGACCGGACTTTACGGCAGAAAAGGTCAGACGGAATCATTCTGTCGGACATTCCGATCATGTGTCGGCTTCATTGGACCTTTGCTTTTGAAAATTCTGATGGACCAAGAAATAGAACATGTTTCAAATCTTTCCAACGGAATCAGTTCCTATCGGGAAAACCGTTTGTCTGTATGCTATTCCGATGGACCAAAAACAAGGGCAGCTATTGGCTACTGGCTATTGAACTTCCAGTCGCACGTCATCGCGTTCTAAACGATTGGACTTTGGTGTGGGCAAGTCCGTTTCAGCGGAACTCCGTCGAAAAAACCGTCAGAGCTCATTCTGACAGAAAAAACGGTCGTGTGTACGCGGCATAAGGCTCGATCTTTACAGAACATACTCATTGCTACTTAGTAACCTCTATGCACAGATGTGCGACTGCGAGCACAAACAGGTTTTAATAAATGTCAAACCAGGATAAAAGACAAAGGAACATCACCACTGCTACATCCAGGGCCGCTAATAAGACAGTACCCCGAGACCCCATCCAGTACTGGGCCCAGGCCCCATCAGTTCAAGAGGGGGGCCCAGGTTCCTGCTGAGCAGGACATCCGGCTGTACTGTCTTATTTCAGACACAAATCCTCTTCTGTCTTCCCCTGTAGCATGGCCTGCTTCTCCCTCCGGCTGCACTACAGGGGAGTGGTTTTAGCACATGCACCCCTTCCATCTGTTGTCTGGGCCCCCCTGTGTTCCCCTTTTCCCCTACAGCACTGCTGGCTTCTCTCTTCTTCTCTCCTGCCAGCAGCTGCTGTGGGCACACAGGGGAATGTTTCAGGATGGGGAGCGGGGAAAGGGACCAGTGAATACATTATTTAGTGGCCCCTTCCTTTCCTGAATAAACACAGTGAGTGATCGGTACCAATCACTCCTGTGTCCATTTATCACTGAAGCATAGTAAGCTGTGTTTACTATGTTTCAGTTTGTGGATGAGCAAGCAGCTTCAGAGCACTTCCAATTCATTCATATTTGCAACTGAGGCTGCAAAGAAAGGGACTGATAAAATCTATATCCTCGGTCACTTATGGCTGGGGGGAGGGGATGGGGGCCCTGTCAGGTAGGCAGTATGCAATCTTAATGCAAAAAAAAAACACAATACACAACCCATTTTCTTTGTAAAATATAAGAGATGAAGCTATGCTGAGTAAATAGATACCATATAAGTCACACTTTAAAACTGTGCACGCCTGTGCCAGGCCGACAAACTACGTACATTTTACTATCCATAGACGACGTTTTAAAAGCCTTTACACGTTATCACTTTAGATGTAAGTCCCCTCCTGCTGCTTGTAATAGCAATCAAGCAGCTGGTGAGCTGCTCTAATTGCTATTACAAGAGATACCGGGGTGATGCCTGCAGCTGCAGGCGCATCATCCCGGTAAAATCACCGAAATCCAGCGACTACGGGTACATCGCTGGACAGGAAGTGGTGAAAACCTATTCCGGACCGCCCACCGCTGTTGCAGAGTTTCCTTACACTGTAAGGGGGGACTCTGCAGACTCTGATGTAAGGGAGAACTCCAGGGACTCTGACCTAAGGAATGCTCTGGGAACCCCGATTTAAGGGGGAACACTGAGAACACATTACTCTCTTGGCTTAGACAATCACAGACAGCAACCTTGCTGGGAAGCCAGAGTCTGGTCTGAATAATGTGTCCCGGTATCCTGGACAGGTGGCAACCCTACATAACCCCGGTATCCTCTTCTTCAGCGGGCGGTCTGCTTCAAGATAAAAGTGGTCTCTGTGGCAGATTCGCAGCGAGATCACTTTTATCGGTAGCGGGAGAGGGCCCCTTCCACCACGATTCGTTGCCCTGCGCCGCTTACCGGAGCCGTCGGTAGTGGCGGAGGCGATCGGATCCCCTCCCTAGCCTGACATGGAGACGAGTGAGGGGAAGATGGCCCCCACCCATCTTCATATCATTGCAGGGCGGAAGCAACGTCAAAACGTCACATCCGCCCATAGCTCTTAAGGCTCCATTCACACCAATGCATTTTTAGCGCTTTTTGCATTTTGCAGATTTGCACTACAGTCCATTTAACATGGTTTCCTATGGAACATGTTCTATAATGCAAATCTGCAAAATGCAAAAAGCACTAAAAATGCGTAGGTGTGAATCCAGTCTTAAAGAGTCTTTTTTTTTTTGTATTTTTTTTTAAATTTTTTTTTCTTTATTGCATTTTAGTGTAAATATGAGATTTCAGGTCTTTTTGACTTCAGATCTCATATTTAAGAGGTCCTGTCATACTTTTTTCTATTACAAGGGATGTTTACATTTCTTGTAATAGGAATAAAAGTGACACATTTTTTTTAAAAAAGAATAATGTAAAAATAAGAAGATAAAAGGTAAAATAAATAAGAAACATTTTTTTTTTTTTTTAAACGCGCCCCGTCCTGCCGAGCTCACGTGCAGAAGCAAACGCATACCTGAGTAGCACCCGCATATGAAAACGGTGTTCAAACCACACCTGTGAGGTATCGCCGCGATCAGTAGAGCGAGAGCGATAATTCTAGCCCTAGACCTCCTCAGTAACTCAAAACATGCAAACTGTAGAATTTTTTTAAACGTCGTCTATGGAGATTTTTAACGGCAAAAGTTTGTCGCCATTCCACGAGCGGGCGCAATTTTGAAGCGTGACATGTTGGGTATCAATTTACTCGTCGTAACATTATCTTTCACAATTTAAAAAAAAATTGGGCTAACTTACTACTGTTGTGTTATTTTTTAATTTAAAAAAGTGTATTTTTTCCAAAAAAAGTGTGCTTGTAAGACCGCTGCGCAAATACAGTGTGACAGAAAGTATTGCAACCGCCATTTTATTTTCAAAGGTGTTAGAAAAAAAATATAATGTTTGGGGGTTCTAAGTAATTTTCTAGCAAAAAAAACCTGTTTTTAACTTGTAAACAACACATCTCAGAAAAAGGCTTGTTTGTTAAGTGGTTAAGCAAGGTAACATACTGTAAGAAGAAGAGGGGAAAGCCATTTTAACATAATGGACTTGTGGGCAAAGAAATAACAATCTGTATATGGATATCTGGGCTTGAGGTGTATATAATTCCTCATCCAAAATACCCGGTATTCAAGTCAATGGGTCATGTTGTAAAACAGTCTGGAATGTAATATTAACCTCTTCCCACCCGCGCTATAGCCGAAAGACTGTTACAGTGTGGGCCAAAATTGGGCGTCCATGTACGTTGTCCTGTGCACGTGCTGTGGGGCGCGGGCGGCGCGCTCTGTGATCAGAGTAAGGGACTGATCCTGGCCAATGACAGCTGATCACGTGATGTAAACAGAAGCCAGTGATCAGCTTTAGTACTGGTGCAATAAAAAGCTGAATCTAAAATAGTAACTGGTTAAAAAGTTAAGAAGAAACACACAGTAAAGTCCATAAACTAGTCCATAGTACAAAGAAGAAAAAAGTTTAACCCTGCGCTTACCCAACAGGACAGCAGCTCACACAACAAACAAGGATTTTGTCAAAATTTAAGTACACAGACAAGTGTAGTGCTATAGGTTTTAAGAAGCTTATTGATGTAACTTATGTAAATTTGTGAAAATGAAAAAAACGTCTATATCGATCCACAATGGATTCAAAGTTTGACAAATTAACAAATAAAGTCTCTGATGTTCTTCAGGTATTTCTTAGACTGCAAAAGACTGCTGTTAGTCCAAAGGGTATATAATTCTTTATTCACCACGTGGATAACGCATGCAAAGATATATGTGTGATGGACCCTCCACAAAGAAAAGAGTGAAGGCTTACCAGAAGGATTGAACTCATAAGAACGTACGTTCAATGAGTCAATCTAGCTTGTATCACCAACAGGCAATCAAAAGGAAGGATCTCCCAACTGGATGGCGACAAAACTCCACACATATCCAGACTCCTGACGGAACTATCTTTGAAATGGATGGCAAACCTTCCCATAGATCATCTCAGAGGGATAGCCCATATGTAAATAAAGAAGGGGGGCCACATAGCATAATACCGTTTTGTAAAGCAGATTTATTAAAAATAAGTAAACAACTTACATTTCAGTAGTAAAAAAAGCGCTTCAAGTAAAATTATGGCAGGCAGTGGATCTCCCAACGCGTTTCGTCTTATAAGACTTCATCTGGGGCACTCACCCACTGCTGCCATGCCCCTTAATATAGATATCATAGCCCCCTTAATGAAGATCCAGCTCGTATCTAAAATTGATAGGCACCTCCGGGTTTAGCCAAGATGGCGGACCCGCGTGCGTTCCAAGCCTCAATATGGTGTGTACATGTGCGTTCCAGCGTCGTACTAGGATATTGTTGTAAACTATAATAAGATTAAGAGTGTAGGAATGAATAGAAATAAAGACCACTTCCTTAAAAAGAAATCCCCAATATATGAAAACTAGTAAGATTGCTATCATTCTATAGTGAAGAATATGATCCGAGATAGGGAAAGCGAGTAGCCGGAAGTGCGTCGCCGTATCGAGTGGGACGAACGCACGTCACTTCCCTTCTCGTGGACCGCTGGAAGTAAACAGCGGTTCAAGCCTCATTTTGGTAGTCATCAACCCAGTGACCGGACGTGCGTCGCCGCGTCGATTGGGACGAACGCACGTCACTTCCCTTCTCGTGGACCGCTAGAAGTAAACAGCGGTTCAAGCCTCATTTTGGTAATCATCAACCCAGTGACGTCGGTTGAGCTTTATACCGACGACACTGCGAAGCCGCACTGTGTAGTAACATAAACTAGGATCTGCGCAGCAAAAAGGAAGAACAATGTAAACTTTAAATGAATAAATGAATATGTGTAAATGTGAAAATAATATATCAGTAGAAGTTATCACTCGGTGTATCCAATATGTGGTGTTATCGTGATGATAAAACAACGAACGGAAAAAATTATAAAAGCTAACCTACTGAGCTAACGAAAATTGAACAGTAAAAGAAAGATATAAAAAGGTGAAAAATAAGAAAAATAGAAAGAAAAACATAAGAAAAAATCGGAAAATGAAAAAAATAGAAAATTAAAAAATGGAAAAAACTAATCCTGAAAAATAAAATAAAATTAGGATAAAAATGAAATTTATAAAAAAAAAAAAATTAAAAATTAATTTTGACCAGAGAGAGGGTGAATGTGAATAGTGAAAATAAAATGAAGTGAAAAAATATTCATTTAAGAAGGTCGTGATAAACAACACCTTAAAATGTAAGTGTTCCAATGTGGACCCAAAACACCTACAGATCCAAAATGTTGATAAAAAACCATATAGTGTCCCTATCGGCAAGTAAAAACATAAAGCGTGAATGTCTGACCTATGCCATTGAGTGCTAAGGTGTCTATATGGTAATAACTTGGTGTGTCCTGACTCCAAAAAAGGGGCCAGAGAATGTGAAAAAGTCAATGAAATCTTTCTGTGTATACAAATTTGACTGAATTCTTCCTATGAAGACACAAAAATTTTTAACCTCCATAGATCAGAGATGGATTCTCAAAAGAGTTCCACATTCACATCTATGCATTTTATGGAAGGGGCCAGGGACTTTTTTCTGGTTTTTGGTTCCATTGGCTTCAATGGATCAAAAACAATGTATTGAAAAACGAAAAATGCACCTGGAATATGCAAACTGCAACCTGCATAAGTGTGAATCAGGCCTAACTTTAGCTTGTTCGATTAAAGTGGTTGTAAAGGCACAAGGTTTTTTACCTTCATGTATTTTATGCATGAAGGTAAAAAACCTTCTGTGTGCACCAGCCCCAACCCCCCCCCCCAATACTTACCCAAGCCAAGCGATGTCCATGATAGCCTTGCCCCTCTGGGGACTCACACTCCTGATTGGCTTTTAGTCACTGTCTCCCGCTGCTGTCTCCCGCTGCTGTCAATCACAGCCAGTGAGTCAATCAGGAGACCAGGGGGCGGGTCGAGCCACAGCTTCGTGTGTAAATCGATACACAGAGCCATGGGTTGAGAACACGACCTGATTGGGTGCCCCCAGAGCAAGCTGCCTGCTCTGGAGGGGCACCCGGCAGGAGGGGGGAGCCAGGAGAGGAACCCAAGAAGAGGAGGATCCGGGCTACTCTGTGCAAAACCACTGCACAGAGGAGGTAAGTATAACATGTTTGTTATTTAAAAAAAAAAACAAAAAAAAAAAAAACAAAGCTTTAATATCGCTTTAAGATTTGACAATAAAACCTGGAAGCTGATTGGTTACTCTGCAGAGCTGCACAAACTTATGTGTGCACCAGTTTTAGTAAATCTTTCCCAGACTGTTTGCCTCCATGTGTTGGAACTTGTGGAGGTCGTTGCAAAACAAAATAGCAAAAGCAATAAATCTTCACGATGAAACATTGTCTGGATTATAATTAACAGTCATTGGCAGTAACTGTATCTACATAATTGCTTTGGTTTTAATAACATGACATGACACTAAACCACATCCTTATTCTCCAAAAATAAACCATACACATCCACTATTTAATGGCCCTGTAATCTATTTTTCATGAAATTGTGTCTTATAACTTTCTCTGTGAGCTCCTGAACCTCTGCTTTTTTCCCCCTCACTTCAACGAGCAGTGCCCGCAAGTGTGCCACCATAGAAAACGGCTTCCTACGGTGTCACATTGAGAAGAGGAGGAGCCAGCAGCACCAGCAGGGGACCCGAGAAGAGAAGGTTCAAGGCTGCTCTGTGAAATTTCATAGCACAGAGCCAGTAATTATAAAACCGTTTGTTATTACATACATACATACATAAAATACATATGGCATATAGCAGCTCCTGCTGCTGTCCCAGCCAATGAGGAATGAGAGACCCAGGAGAAGCTCAGCTCTTGTGCACATCGCTGGATCGAGAGGGAGCTCAGGTGACTATTGGAGGGGGGGGGGGGAGGGAGGATTTTTATGCATGGAGGTAAAAAACCTTGAGCCTTTAAAACCCCTTTAGGTAATAAAACTGTTTTTTTTTGGCCTGCCGATATTTCTAAAATATAAGATGTGGCACTTGTACAAAAAAAGTTTGGAGACCCTGGTAGAAAAATATGCAAAGTGCCGTATTGTATTACATGTCACCTCAGTCATTGCCTATTAGGGCAACAAACCCACCAAATCTACCAGATTCCCTATGATATAGTCTAGAGTAGTGGTGGTCAACTTTCGTGATATGGTGGGCCTCAAGTGCAGACATGGTACAAGAGATGGTCAGAGATTGCAGACATGATACAAGAGATGGTCAGAGACTGCAGACATGATACAAGAGATGGTCAGAGACTGCAGACATGATACAGGAGATGGTCAGAGACTGCAGACATGATACAAGAGATGGTCAGAGACTGCAGACAGAATACAAGGGATGGGCAGAGACTGCAGACATGATACAGGAGATGGTCAGAGACTGCAGACATGATACAGGAGATGATCAGAGACTGCAGACAGAATACAAGGGATGGTCAGAGACTGCAGAAAAGATACACAAGAAGGTCAGAGACTGTAGACATGATACAAGAGATGGTCAGATACTTCAGACTTGCTAAAGAGATAGTCAGAGATTGCAGTCATAGTACAGAAGATGTTTAGAGATGGCAGACTTGATACAAGAGATGGTCAGAGACTGTGGACATGCTACAGGAGACTGTCAGAGACTGTGAATGTGCTATAGGAGTTGTTGGAGACTGGGGAAAAGCTTTAGGTGACAGTCCCAGACTGGAGACATATTGAATAAGACTAGTAAGAATCACTGTTATAACAGGGCAATAGTGAGACACAGATCAGTGACCGCAGGGGGCCCTGAGGGCTGCAGAAAAAGTGCCAAAGGGCTGCAGATTGGGCACCAGGGGTCTAAAGAGGTCATTCTTTGTGAATTATATATATTATTGTTTTTTTTAAAATACTTCTGTTAAATTGGGTGTCTCTCACCTGGGGCTTGTACCAGCAGTCTCTCCATATGTGGGATGTTGAGGGTTCCATGTTCCACAACACATTTCAGCTCCATGCCCCAGTTCTGTTCTGTCGGGGTGAAGAAGTAGACGGATTCCACATCTGAACTACTGATCCTCCGAGTCTTGGCTTTCTCCACCAGGGTGTCATTCAAGAACCAGTTCACTGTGATGGATTCTGGGTAAAACCCAGAAACACTGCACACCAAGTTCTGCTGAACATTCAACTTAAACACTTGGGAAGTGATGTGAACGGATGGGATATCTGCAAAAAAAAAGGGGGACATGTATGTCATTCTAATACTTTCTTTTTGTGTACTTTATATACTATTGTCTATCTACAAAATTAGAAGCCAAAAACATTAGTACAGCTATCTGCTAAAAAAAATGTTCTAGTGCAGTCTAACATAAACTGTTGTCTAGACTATCACTTTCCTTTTTGTTTTAATCAATTATTCCACAAACAATGTGGGCAAAGGAGGCAGAGGAAAAAACAGAATAAAACCTGCTGGATGCCTGCCAGCCACTACTATGCTGCTTTCAGAAACAAAAAACCTTTTCAGAGGGCAGTAAGCAGTACAGCTTGTCTGAAAGAGCTCTAAAGCAGATCTTTCAGCAGTTACCATAATGCCCTGTACACACGGTCGGGCATTGATCGGACATTCCGACAACAAAATCCATGGATTTTTTCCAACTCATGTTGGCTCATACTTGTCTTGCATACACACGGTCACACAAAGTTGTCGGAAAATCCGATCGTTCTGAACGCGGTGACGTAAAACACGTATGTCGGGACTATAAATGGGGCAGTAGCCAATAGCTTTCATCTCTTAATTTTTTCTGAGCATGCGTGGCACTTTGTGTGTCGGATTTGTGTACACACGATCGGAATTTCCGACAACGGATTTTGTTGTCGGAAAATTTTATAGCCTGCTCTCAAACTTTGTGTGTTGGAAATTCCGATGGAAAATGTGTGATGGAGGCCACACACGATCGGAATTTCCGACAACAAGGTCCTATCACACATTTTCCACAATCCGACCGTGTGTACGGGGCATTAGAGTATGTAGAGTAGAGGAGGGCGAAAATACCACTGGGGGGGGGATTTCCCTTCACTTCCTGTCCTGTTGACACAACAGGAAGTGAGGGGATAGCTTTTAATTCTCCTAGACAGTTGTCACTGGAATGAGTGTTCTCAATGCAGGATTTCTTTATTTCTATTCAGGTGGCAACTCTAAATTTTGGATCTCCTATCTGTTCTGGTGACAAAGGTCTCCAGGATAAATTTAGAAGGTGAGTCTACCCAGCAGGGACACAGACAGACAGCTGACTAGGGTTCTAACCCTTCTCTACATCCAAACTTAACCACTTGACCCCCAGGCCAATTCTGATACTCCTCATTAATATATGTAATAATCAGCTTTTACTAGATAATTACTTAGAACCCCATAACATTATATATTTACTGAAAACAAATGGCGACAAACTACAGTACTTAAAAATCTCCATAGAGGATGCATTAAAAGTCTTTACAGGTTACCAGTTACACAGAAGGTCTAGTGCTGGAATTATTGCTCTCACTCTGATGTTCGTGGGGAAACCTCACATGTGTGCCGCAATAGCCATTTATATACGCGTACAGGACCGACGCATGTGTTCGCATTTGCGCATGAGCACAATAAATGTATTATTTATTTTATTTCAATTATTTTTTACTCCTGTCTTTTTTTAAAAAAAAATATTGACTTTAATCCTATCACAAGGGATGAACAACATCCCTTGTGATAGGTGGGGCAGTGACAGGTACTCTTTATTGAGAGATCTGGGGCCTATTAGATATCAAGTCTCATCTCTGCTCTCAAAAGGGCAAACTTTACAAGCTGGTAACGGCTTGTAAACAACAATCCGAAGCGACAAAGTCTTCATTGCTTCCGGTTTCATAGACCATAGAGACGATGCGGGAACGGAAGCTGGAGCAAATTGGATCATGCTTTGCTGGGGTTTTTTGCATATGGGATTGTATATTGTATATTGGGATTGTTTTTTTTTTTTTTTCCCTTTTATAGGTTGAACTAGATGGACTTTTTTTCAACCTGACTAACTATGTAGCTATGTAACTATGTAGGTTCCTCCTTCATCTCTATGGCGTGTGGCCCCGGCCATCTGTTCCACTCCCAGGCTCCCAATTGGAGCAGGAAAGCCCAGAAAGGTGGCAGGAGGGGGAATTACATTCCGTCACATGTAAAAGTGATCTGGCAGCTGTATAGCAGTTTGGATCACTTTTACATTATAGAGCATCCCCAGCTCTAAAAAATTATATCAAGGTCATTACTGCAGCAGCAGCAGCCATGACCCTGGTAGAACCACTGAAACCCGAGGACATACAGGTAAGTCCATTTGGGGGAAGTGGTTAAGAAAAAAGAATTTGGCTGTAGATATAGTTTACTTGGATTACCTGTCAGTCCCTTCCTTCAACCTTTAACTTACACAGCTGCAAACAATTTTCATTTTTGTGTGTTCTTGTGATTTCTCAGCATTCATTATCATGCAGCCTTATAGGATATGTTACTTGGATATTCCAGTAGGTATGTAACTCTCGAATGGGCAAGAAATTAAGAAGTTGTAGAATGGAGGAAAGAAAATAAGGTCCTGTTTATAGAATACACACACACACACAAATTGCAGTTGTATAAGAGATTGGCAGAGGAAGGGGTTGAGAGAAAGTGCAATTAACAGTGAAAGGTCCACTTGTTGACCAGCTGTTGGCCATGCCTGTAGGTCAGCCTTTCCAACATGAAAGAACCCTTGTGATACCTTTCCAGGCTCAAGGAATTCCCAATAAAAATCATTATATCTACAGTATAGCTTGTGGTACATTGGTGTGATGGTCAGTGGGAAGAATGCTACTTACATTTGTGGCCATAGGGAATATTCCCCCCTAACAGACATAAAATGATCACTGGTATTTTTTAGTTTAACTCATTAAGCTAAATAAAATAAACATCCTAATCGACCCCCCCTTCCCACCCCAGAGTACTACAGTGTTACTATGGTGAAAGTATGTATAAAAAATAAAAAAAAGTTAAATAAATTGAATAAAAAATTATTTAATTTTTTTAAAAACATACTGTCACCATACTGGTCCAAATCATTTGGTGGAGGAGGGATTATGGTATGGGGTTGTTTTTCACCGGTTGGGCTTGGCCCCTTTAGTTCCAGTGAACAGAACTCTTAAGGCATTTTGGACAATTTCATGGTCCGAACTTTGTGGGAACAGTTTGGCGATGGCCCTTCCTGTTCCAACATGACAGCGCACCAGTGCACAAAGCAAGGTCCATAAAGACATGGATGAGCGAGTTTGGGTGGAGGAACTTGACTGGCCTGAACAGAGTCCTTACCTCAACCCGATAGAACACCTTTGGGATGAATTCGAGCGGAGACTGTGAGCCAGGCCTTCTCGTCCAACATCGTTGCCTGACCTCACAAATGCTCTTCTGGAAGAATGGTCAAACATTCCCATAGACACACTCTTAAACCTTGTGGACAGCCTTTTCAGAAGAGTTGAAGCTGTTATAGTTGCAAAGGGTGGGCCAACTCAATATTGAACCCTACGGACTAAGACTGGGATGCCATTAAAGTTAATGTGCGTGTAAAGGCAGGCGCCCCAATACTTTTGGTAATATAGTTGTGACAGACTCACCCGAGACAGAGGCTTTTGGAGGGGACTAAATGCCATCCTCTTGCCTACAGATTATGGGCCCTGGCATTTGGGGGACCCTTGAGGTGTTGTTACTTTGGATTCGGTTCCTTGTCCCCCAGCACACACAGACTCTAGGGACCCTGTATTTGCCATATTAGAAATAGTGACTGATTCATATTGTTGGGACACATACTGTGAGGAGATGCTAATACCATCAACTCCAACTACCTGTCTTGTTGTCTGCTATAATGTGTTTATTATAAATAAGTCTGGCTTACCACAGCTTCTAAGAGTATTCAACTCATTGTTGTTTGTATTGTTAATTGTAATTAGCTCCTGCTATTGTGTTTATACTACTGTGTGAAGCTTGGTAACCACAAGTCTGTGTCTTAAAGATCATGTCTCTGAGTCATCTAGTCTGGGTAAATGATTTAGTAAACTAGCTCATGTTAATTAGGTTACAGTTGTATTGTTAGAGTACAGTGAGCAGGAAGGGGAACCCACTCTTCTACTGTATAAAAAGACTTGTATTCTGGTTCTAATAAATGAGTCCATGTTAGCAGCTAAGCAAGTCTCGTCTTGTTTTGTGCTCGGAGCGGTTGGAATATCTGATATCTATATTCAGACTGGGAGGAAGTGGTACACTGACGGAAGCACACAAGCGTCAGGCGGGATGTTCCCTCACATTGGTGGCAAGCAGCGGGACGCTTCCTGCAGTCTGAGACATCCAAACTTCCACCTGGATCCAAGGTCCGGATAGCAGGAGAGGAGAGATTCAGATACCAGCCATGAAAAAGGAATTCAGAAGGAGGTTGTGAGAGATACAGATACAGCACAGAGGACCAGTATCAGAGCAGGTCCTGCTGGGATGGTTTGATTCTATTCGCTGCGAACTCTGGAAGGAAGCGCTAGCCCGTAAGCAGCAACACCAAGGAAAAGTTCTCCCCTCCATCCAGGAAAGGTACTGGTCGCAGTATGGATTGCGGGTGCTGTTTTTGGAAGAAAAAACGTACAAGGAGCAGACAGCTGAATTAAGCAGGCTGGTCTGGGCAGAGATGAAGCTGGATGAGAGCTACAGAGCCCTCTGGTGGCATGTATCCCAAGCATGTCCCTGGATAGCGGATGAAAGCCCAAGGGAAGGCTTAAGCTACGGCAACCTGGGACTGTTGTATGTGAAGCGGACAGGGGACTCTAACTTTGGGAGTGATTTGGAGTGGCGGTTGGACGAAATCATGGATTTCAGAGAAGGGCTACTGAACGTCTCGGAAGTGCACTGGGCACTGGAAGATATAGAGTTTCTGGCCATTCAGGAATGGGAGCTGAAGATCGCCTACAGACGGCTGCTAGACTCTGCTCAGTGCCAGGGCTGGGCTCCCTTTGCCTGGGACTATCAGGAAATACCAGTTGACAACTCTGAAATCCTGGCTGAAGAGTCGGCAATCTGGCAGAATACTAGTGTGCTTTGCCTACCTGCCCCCGCAGCTATGGAGGCGGAGGTCTTATGGCGGATGCAGCAAGTGCTGACTGACCTTGATGATCCTGTTTTTGCATGGGATGATCTTGGATGGAGGAATGTGCCAGTCCAGCAGCATGCCAGAGAATCGGCAGTTGAAAATCTGGAGTTTGCCATCCCCAAAGCTGAAGTGCTGACAACTGGGCAGAGCTCTGCTAACCTCTGCCCAGCACCGATAGCATCTTCTGGGTTCCATGGACAGGAGATGGTGAACCTCTATACGCAGACACCAGTTGCAGAGACAGGGGATTTGATAGACTTTTCTGCTGAGGAAGAAAAATCTGGGGAGCCCCCAGCAGAAGAGCTGGTATTAGGGCCAAACTTCACTGTGCTCTGCTCAGCACCGATAGCATCTTCTGAATTCCACGGACAGGAGATGGTGAACCTCTATCCCCAGACACCAGTTATAGAGACAGGGGATTTGAAAGACTTTTCTGCTGAGGAAGAACAACCTGATGAGCCTCCAGCAGAAGAGCTGGTATTTGGGCCAAACTTCACTGTGCTCTGACAGCACCAACAGCAGTATCTGTGGAGTTCCAAGGAACTTCCCCAGCTGAAGTGCTGGTCACCAGACAGAGGGTCCAAGGACTCTGCCCCACACCTGTGGCAGTTTCGGAGGCTCAGGGTGAGAAGGTGGCAATCACTTCCCAGCAGCAGATACAGGGGGAGAAGGGAGAGGAGGTTTTATTCATCCCTCCCCAACAGTTGGACAGGGTGGAGGAGGCGGTCTTTCCTCCCCAGCAAATATCTGTGCACCTGGGAGACAGTACCACAGACATGTCGTCCCAGCAGCCACATGAGGGAACGGAACAGGAAGCAGCCGGCTCACCTCCCCAATGACAGCTACACAGTTTGGGAGTGGAGGTATCCAAGCTTCCAGCCTCAATGGTTAGCTGAGCAGAGGATGTGAAGTCCCCAGCTGAATCGCTGGCAACAGGGCAGAGCGCTGCTGGCCTCTGCCTAGCATCTACAGTTTCTTCTCAGCTTCAGGGAACTGGGACAGTGGGCCCCTCTGCCCAGCAACAGGCCAAGCCATGGAATGGTAAACACCACCCAGCTGAAGCGCTGACAGCTGGACAGAGAGTCAATGACCTCTGCCCCACACCTACTGAGGTCAACTATTCCTTGCAGCCAAGAAAGGAGATTATGCGGACAGACTTTGTGAGTTCACTCTGCCTGACTAATGCATGTCCAGACCAGGTGGAGGTCTGGGACCTTGTTAGTCAACTTTTGATGGAGGAGAAATGTGACAGATTCACCCGAGACAGAGGCTTGAATGCCAGCCTATTGTCTACAGATTATGGGCCCTGGAATTTGGGGGACCCTTGAGGTGTTGTTACTTTGGATTCAGGTCCTTGTCCCCCAGGACACACAGACTCTGGGGACCCTGTATTTGCCATATTAGAAATAGTTGCTGATTCATACTGTTGGGACACATACTGTGAGGAGATGCTAATATCATCAACTCCAACTACCTGTCTTATTGTCTGCTATAATGTGTTTATTGTAAATAAGTCTAGTCTAGCTTACCACAGCTTCTAAGAGTATTCAACTCAGTGTTGTTTGTATTGTTAATTGTAATTAGCTCCTGCTATTGTGTTTATACTACTGTGTGAAGCTTGGTGACCACAAGTCTGTGTCCTAAAGGTAATGTCTCTGAGTCATCTAGTTTGGGTAAATGATTTAGTAAACTAGCTCATGTTAATTAGGTTACAGTTGTATTGATAGAGTAAAATGAGCAGGAGGGGGGAACCTCCTCTTCTACTGTATAGAAAAACTTATATCTTGGTTCTAATAAATGAGTCCATGTTAGCAGCTAAGCAAGTCTCATCTTGTTTTGTGCTCAGAGCGTTTGGAATATCTGATATCTATATTCAGACTGGGAGGAAGTGGTATACTGACGGAAGCACTCAAGCGGAGTGCGGGACGTTCCGTCACAATAGTGTACCTTCTGCTGAGTCAGACCTATTGTTTAGTAACCAACAAAGTAGCTAAAGTGATTTTAAAATGGATGGTGGGGAGGATCAGGAGAGTAGGAAGCATTGCCAACAGGAAATTTAGGCATTGAAAGGCATCTAGTCCACAAAGAGTAGGTGATTTTGGGTTTTTAACCACTTGACCTCCAGAAGGTTTTACCACCTTCATTCATTAATTTAACTGGCAATTGCTCGGTCATGCAACACTGTACATAAATTAAATTTAAATATTTTTTTTCACAAAAATAGAGCTTCCTTTTGGTGGTATGTGATCACCACTTTTTTTTTTTTTTTTATTATTATTACATATATGAAAAAAGACCAAACAATACTTTCTATTTTCTGTTATAAAACATATCTAATAAAATCAAATTTCTTATTAAATTTAGGCCAATTAGTTTTCTGCTATATGTCTTTGGTAAAAAAAATCCCAATAAGTGTATATTAATTGGTTTGTGTGAAAGTTATAGAGTCTACAAACCACGGTATATATACTGGAATTTTCACAGCTATAGACGCTATACTGGTAATGGCGGTGATCAGCGACTTATAGTGTGACTGTGATAGTGTGGTGGACAATCTGGCGCTAACAGACACAGGCTTGGAGGGACACTGACATCCCTAGTGACAGTAATACAGTGATAATACTGTACACTGTACTCATGACACTGGCTGGGAAGGGGTTAGCATTAGGGGAAATCAAGGGGTTAGCTGTGTGCCTATCAAGTGTAATGTGTGTTGCTTTTACTCACAGATCTGGCTGTTTTTTCTCCCTGAGGTCAGATTTGATTTCAGGGAGAAGAAACAGCCAGATCATTGTCTGTGTTCAAAGTTATGTATATTTGAACCACAGCCAATCAGCAAGTTTCAGCCAAAATTATTGGCTGAAATCTGCTGACAAACTCCTGCTGTGTCCAATTACGGCACGGGTCTGCAGGGGGCGCTCATGTGCATCCCAAACCGGGAAGAAAGGCCACGACATATGGGTACATTGCCTAGCCTGGCTGTGCTCCCCGTCTGCAGTAGATGTACTGTGGATAGGCAGTTCTTGGTTAAATTCATGGCAGAGGGGCTTTAAACTCTTTTACTCAGTCCTGTCCTTTTTTTGTGCACTTTGTAAATATTAGAGTATATTACCTCCATACACCATCTGGAAGTCTTCCTGGAGAGGTGCAGTAAGAGACTCGTGTTGGACTCTACAGGAGAAGATCCGTTCTCTGTCCTCCTCAGTGGGTGTTATTGTTACTGAGCTCCTCACACTGTACGTCCCATCCAGGTCTCTCTGAGGTTTCTCCATGATAACTTTGTCCAGTATTTCTCCATCTCTGAGCCATTTAATGTCGATATCCACCGGATAGAATCCAGAGATGACACTACGTAGGGAACTCTCTTTATTTTTTACAATGACATTGCCTGTAATGTTGATCTGTGGAGAAGCTGAAACATATATATATTGTTATTCTATAAATTGTAATAAAATTACCAAAATCTTTCTATAGACAATATTATTTTTTCGTATATGCGGGCTTATGTGTGTATATGCAGATTAAAGTCAACCCTTTACTATGGAGTCTAAACAAAAGTAATGACAACCTGTGTTAAAATGGTTGCTACAAGTACCTGACACTTCCGAGAGAGTGCAATACCAACTCACTCATCGTGTGCTTTCATTTTTCTTGGTGGCTCCTACATAGCTCCTACATACATAGGGACTCTCTGAAGATGCTAATACGGCGATACATATGTCGGAGCAGAGGAGCTGCCATTCCAGGTTCTGATCCCACATCCTGTCTAGGTTTGGCCTTAGGAGAGACGCGGACTTTACGATATCCCTTTAGGACTAGCTGGCTTGTACATGCTGATTACACCTGGTGCCCGGATCAGCACTGTAACATGTGAGTTTAATCACCATTTGTTGTCATTTGCTTTTATCTATTAAAAATACAACACTATGAGACCTCCCTCTATGTCTCTTGTGGAATCATTTTTCCCATCCTAGTTTTATCTCGAGGCCAGTGGAGTGGAACTGTACTGTCAGTGTGGAATCAATTGGTATTCTAGAAGCACTGTTTGACCTTCCTGTCAAAAGGGGTCATAATTCTCTGGCGAGTGGCCACCTATCTCTTGAGCACTTGTGGTGAAGAACTAGGAATCCAATTCTGAGCATCACAATTTGGTGTTGGGATTTATCTAGGGCTGCGGAAATTAACGATTAATTCCTCGATTTGATCGTTAATTTTTTTGATCCATCAAAATTGTTTTGATCGGTACTCACCTCTCCGCCGGCTTCCGGGTCTTCAGGGAGTTCCGTCGGAGATCCGGTGACGTCACGGACATCGACGTCACTGGACTCCTTCTCCCTTCCCCAAGTGCCTCCATCTGCTAACAAAGGCCTGACAAACCAGAGCTGGTTTGTCAGGACCTGAGGCAGGTGTCCTACCTGGAGAAACAGTTGAAGTCAGAAGCCGTGGCTCTACATTCTGCAGGGAGAGCGATCTAGAGCTCCGGGTGGAGTGTGGACAAGGAGATGAAGGTCCAAGTCCAGGAGGTGGAGGAGAGGTGAGCAAGGTCTAACATTGTACGGTGCAAAAAATGATTCAGGGATCTTATCCATGTACAGTTATCTTAATGCAGCAAAATTTAACCCTTCAATAATCCCATGGTCATCTTAAAGTGTATCTAAAGGCCAAATAGTTGGACCCTCTTGGTGGGGAAATCAACAAAGAAAAAGGAGGAGATGACTAAATACTTTTAAAAAGGAGACAGAATCTTTTTTAGGTTTATCAGTGATGGATGGAAAAAATACCATGGCATCACTAACATGAAAACTGGGTACAACACTTGTGGGGCGGTGCAGCGGCAGTAAACACTTAGATTCCAGTTACGGTAGCAGAACTGTATTGGAGTTGATTGAAGTTCAATAAAACACAACTACCTAATGAAACTAACTAGAGTCGGGTGATTGTATATAGTGTATACCACATTTACCACTGACTAATGCAGAGTTGCAATGCAAGGAGATCAGCTAAAAGTAGTTGGATCTGTATGTGCGTTACAATTAATCGAAATTAGTCCATTAATTGATTTTAAAAAAAATTGATTAATCGAACACGAAAATTTTAACCACTTAACGACCGGCCACTGTATATATACGTCATTTTTTTAAAGATGGATATCTCAGTAACGGCAGCAGCTGCTGCCACAACCGAGGTATCCATCTTTAGGGCCGGCGTTTCTGTACACGATAATGGTGGTCTCTGCGGCGGGTTTGCCGCGAGATTACCGTTATCGGCGGCGGGAGAGGTGCCACCCCCCCTCCCGCCGCTCTCCCGCGCCCTCCGCCGCTTACCGGAGCCGTCGGTAGCGGCGGAGGAGACCGGGACCTGTCACTGCTGAGGTATTGAGACGAGTGAGGACAAGATGGCGCCCACCCGTCTCTATACCATAGGACGGCCGGAGCGACGTCATTACGTCGGCTCCGCCCACTTCTCTTAAAGGCACAATTTTTTTTGTGTCATTTTTTTAAACGACTTTTTTTTTTTTTTTTTTTAGTCTAAATATGAGATCTGAGGACTTTTTGACCCCAGATCTCATATTTAAGAGGACCTATCATGCTTTTTTCTATTACAAGGGATGTATACATTCCTTGTAATAGGAATAAAAGTGATCCAATTTTTTTTTTTTTTAAACAGTGAAAAAATAAATAAAATAAAGTAAAATAAATAATAAAAAAAAAATATAAATTTAAAGCGCCCTGTCCCGTCGAGCTTGTACGCAGAAGCGAACGCATACGTGAGTAGCGCCCGCATATGAAAACGGTGGTCAAACCACACAGGTGAGGTATCGCCGCGACCGGTAGAGCGAGAGCAATAATTCTAGCCCTAGACCTCCTCTGTAATGCAAAACATGCAACCTGTAAAATTTTTTAAACGTCGCCCATGGAGATTTTTAAGGGTAAAAGTTTGACGCTATTCCACGAGCGGGCGCAATTTTGAAGCGTGACATGTTGGGTATCAGTTTACTTGGCGTAACATTATCTTTCACAATATAAAAAAAAAATTGGGCTAACTTTACTGTTGTCTTATTTTTTTATTCAAAAAAGTGAATTTTTTCCAAAAAAAGTGCGCTTATAAGACCGCTGCGCTAATACGGTGCAAAAAAAAAAGTTTTGCAATGACCGCCATTTTATTCTCTAGGGTGTTAGAAAAAAAACAATATATAATGTTTGGGGGTTCTAAGTAATTTTCTAGCAAAAAAAACTGTTTTAAACATGTAAACACCTAAAATCCAAAACGAGGCTGGTCCTTAATCAGTAACAGCCCTAGATTTATCACATATGGAGTTTTAGCTTGCTATTTATTTGTATTTGCATTTTTGATTCACTGAACATCACAAGAAAAGGAATATAGGTGACATCTTTCAATGTCACTAGTGCTTGTGACCCTGGTGACAACTCGGAAAATCCCTCACTTTGGAATTGGAAGGACTTCTTACTGTTTTGGCTATGAGACAGGAAGTAAAGGAAAAAATAAAAAAAAGTTTTGCCTTTAGTTCTATTGTAAAGACAGGAAGTGGATTTTTCTGTTAATTTATACAGTTTAGTAGTAAAAGTAGTGTGCCTGGTTTACAAGTGAGACAGTATTCATTATCTGCTGCACAAGAAAAATAACCCTTTCCAGACCAGAGGTCATTGAAGCCCAGACCAAAATTGAACACTGTCCTTCCGTCATTGAGCCCTCGCTTTACACCGAACACGGCTTTGAAATGGTGCAACTTTATCAGAAAATGCACGATTTCAAAGCCGTGACTTCGGGAGTGACTTGAAAGGCATCGGTGCGGCTTTATGCACAGATGTCTATTGAAGTCCCACCTGAAATCGGCAAAAGTAGTGCAGGAACTAGGGCTGTTGAAATGAATTGCCGAATCGATGCATCGGCATCTGACCGTCCACGATGCGGCATCGATGCTATAGCTTTAAGGCATCGATTGAGGATGACGCCATCCTCGCGGCACGTTATGCCCCGCCTCCGCGACCGAACGGAGCCAAAAGCCGCCCAAGAGCCATGGGAGTAAGCCGCGCCGGCTTTTCCTGCTAGCCCCCTGCTGCCCTGCGAGGAGCGACGCTGTGTGCATATTCACGGGGACATGGAGCGCCGGCGGCTGGAGCTGCTGCTGCTAAGAGTGGCGGCGGCCAGCTTGTGGAGCACGGAGCTCCGAGGAGGAGAGTGGAGCCTCAGCATGTCAAGCAGGTGTGACGGAGACGAGGAGGAGAGTGGAGCAGCGGCATATCAAGCCAGGTAAGGGCGCCGCTTGGAGGACACCTCTGCTCTTCCCCCACCTCTACACAGTGAACATGCAGATAGGGCAATAAAACAAAAAATTGTGTGCAGTGCTTTGTGGTGATAATAAATGCACAAAAAAAGTCTTACTTATTCAAAGTAATTCCAGTGCTGAGTGTTCTCTGCTGTGTCATTCCTGATTTCTGGTGAATGATTTGAACACAGCAGAGAACACTCAGCACTGGAATTACTTTGAATAAGTAAGACTTTTTTTGTGTGTTTATTATCACCACAAAGCACTGCACACAATTTTTTGTTTTATTGCCCTATCTGCAGGTTCACTGTGTAGAGGTAGGGGAAGAGCAGAGGACTGTGTGGATGCTGGTCAAGAAGGATGGGAATTGGTCCGTGGTGACACTGGGCAGGGGAGCGCTATGGTAATAGTATTATATGGGACAGGTTAGTGGTGAGGGTGGCGTAGTATTATTCATCTTGGATAGGACAGTCTGGCACCTCCCTTACCACGTCCAGAAGGTCTGCAGTCTCTGACCATCTCCTGTACTATGTCTGCAATCTCTGTCCATCTCCTGTATCATGTCTGCAGTCTCTGACCATCTCCTGTATCATGTCTGCAGTCTCTGACCATCTCCTGTATCATGTCTGCAGTCTCTGACCATCTCCTGTATCATGTCTGCAGTCTCTGACCATCTCCTGTATCATGTCTGCAGTCTCTGACCATCTCCTGTATCATGTCTGCAGTCTCTGACCATCTCCTGTATCATGTCTGCAGTCTCTGACCATCTCCTGTATCATGTCTGCAGTCCCTGACCATCTCCTGTACCATGTCTGCAGTCTCTGACAATCTCCTGTATCATGTCTGCAGTCTCTGACCATCTCCTGTATGATGTCTGCAGTCTCTGATCATCTCCTGTATCATGTCTGCAGTCTCTGACCATCTCCTGTATCATGTCTGCAGTCTCTGACCATCTTCTGTAGTCATTTGGGGGCAGTCTGGAGCTCCTCTTTAAGTTGTCTGCTGTGTTTACACTTTGCTACATGCAAGGAGTGTTGTCTTTTTTTTAAGAACAGATAAAATTTTAAAAATGGAGTTCTTCTGACTACTTACATTTTTTGGATGAAAACCGCGCGCAGTAATCGTGATGCATCGTGAATCGTGGACCTGATAATCGTAATTGAATCGAATTGTGAGGCCAGTGAAGATGCGCACCCCTAGCAGGAACTACTTTTGCAAATCGGTACGGCCCTGCAAAGTCGGTGTCGCACCGATTGGAACGATGCCATTGCCGGAAATAGGCTGCAGCTTGTCATGCGATTTGACCTGTCAAATTGCTTCAATGTGAAGGAGGGCTAAAACAGGAAGAGAAGTTTGATCCTCCTAATAGGGAACAACAATAAAACCGCAATGGAGGTTCTAACCTTACCCTCTGCTATACACAATAAAGAAAAGTTTAGGCCTGAGCTGGGAAATATTTATTTGATGAAACTTTAAGATATATCAGCCAAAAAGTATGTTTTTAGACTATAATAAACTGCATACCTTGTACATCTAGTCGGATCTCCTTCTCTTCCGTCTCTGACCTGTACCGTATGGAGCACTTATAGATCCCACCATCTGTTATATTGATGTTTGATATCAACAGATCAGCGATTCCATCCTCTGCCCGGCCTGTATAGGACATACGAGGATCTGTAGATTTCACTGCTGTATTCTGAACACTAAATATTTCCTTTCCCTGAAAGGACCAAATTATTGAAAGATATCTGCGATCAATAGGAGGGTTCTTGACTGTGAAGGAGCAGGGAACGTTCACATCTTTCCCCATCATGGCTTGCTGGGCAGACAGATTCAATGCCCAACCTGTAGATAATAAAATATATAGTTATACATAAAGTTATACATCAAAAAATCATATAGGATATCCACGCTAAAACATATAAATTACAAATGAGCAGCCGCTTAAGCAATCTGTGATACTAGATACAAGAATTGTGATAAATATATGAAGCAGCGCAAAAAAATTGAACTCAATATTGTGAAAACACAAAAAATAAAATCAATATAATGACATCAAACTTATTAGGTGAAAAAACATGTATAAAGAAATCACACCAAATATGTAAATAAGTGTCCATAGGAGCCCATTTACAAGGGTTAAAAAGGAAAAATATATGTGAAACAAGAAAGTTCAAAGGAAACAAATTATCCATGATTCACTTGTCCACCAGTGTCCCCATAATCCCAATTCGTAGTGCTTCCACCACCAGGTGACACCAAGTATTAAAGCCTCTTACCAGAGCCTGTGGACCATCATATAGTATGGTCAAATGCGCAGGTTACATCTTCTCATGAAGGGAAACTCTAAAGCGCCAAACGTGATCTAGTTGGTTCATCAACAGGATGAAAAATCACACTAAGCAAATCCATGGGCAATAGGTTTAAAAATAACTTGCATATAGCAATAAAAACAGATATAATTGCTCTTCCAAAAAGCAGGTTGTGTGGCTGCACCAAACTCAACCGCTGGTCAGCAAGCGCGCGTGATAACGAAGCATCGTAACCACGCCCTCGGTCACGTTTGGCGTTTTGGAGTTTCCCTTCATAAGGTGATGTAACATACACATTTGACCATACTATATGATCCACAGGATCCGGTAAGAGGCTTTAATACTTGGTGTCACCTGGTGGTGGAAGCACTACGAATTGGGATTGTGGGGACACTGTTGGACAAGTAAATCGTGGATAATTTGTTTCCTTTGGACTTTCTTGTTTCACATATATTTTTCCTTTTTAGCCCTTGTGAATGGGCTCTTATGGACACTTATTTTCATATTTGGTGTGATTTCTTTATACATGTTTTTTCACCAAATAAGTTTGATGTCATTATTTTGATTTTATTTTTGTGTTTTCACAATATTGAGTTCCATTTTGTAGCACTGCTTCATATATTTATCATAATGTTATACATATATAACATAAACAGCAATTTTCCTAACCACTTCAGCCCCGGAAGAATTTACCCCCTTCCTGACCAGGCCCTGTTTTGCGATACGGCACTGCGTCGTTTTAACTGACAATTACGCGGTCGTGCGACGCTCTACCCAAACAAAATGTATGTCCTTTTTTTTCCACAAATAGAGCTTTCTTTTGGTATTATTTGATCACCTCTGTGGTTTTTATTTACAAAAAAAGAGCGACAATTTTGAAAAAAAAAACACAATATTTTTTACTTTTTGCTATAATAAATATCCCAAAATTTCAAAAACAAAACAAAATGTCTTCTTCAGTTTAGGCCGATATATATATATTCTTCTACATATTTTTGGTACAAAAAAATCGCAATAAGCGTATATTGATTTGGTTTGCGCAAAAGTTATAACGTCTACAAAACAGGGAATAGTTTTATGGCATTTTTATTTATTTTTTTACTAGTAATGGCAGCGATTTGCAATTTTTTTGGGGACTGCGACATTGCGGCGGACAGATCGGACACTTTTGACACTTTTTTAGGACCATTGACATTTATACAGCAATCAGTACTATACAAATACACTGATTACTGCGTAAATGTCACTGGCAGGGAAGGAGTTAACACTGTGGGCGATCAAGGGGTTAAATGTGTCCCCTCAGTGTGTGTGTTCTAACTGTAAGGGGATGGGACTGCCTGGGTGGAGGAGACCGATCGTTGTTCCTATATACTAGGAACACACGATCTGTCTCCTCTCCCCTGCCAGAACGTGTATTTGTGTGTTTACACACACAGATTCCCGTTCTGGCTCTGTCAGGAGCGATCGTGGGTACCCGTCGGACATCGCAGGCCGCCAGGCACGCGCATCGGCTCCTTGGTGACACAGTGGGTGCGCCCCCTATACGCCTTAATTCGGCGGCCATACAGCTACGGCGATTCGTGCAGGGGAGCCATTCAGCAGTTGGCAAGAAGTTAAAGTGTAACTTAAGTTTTTTTTTTTTTAGTTTTGAGTGTAGAGTAATTAGAACACTTGTCAGTTTTATTGCAGTCTGTGCCCCTCATGGAGACTCATCCTCTCTATCTGTCCTGTTTACCGTTATCATTGAAAGTGAATTTCCTCTTACTTCCTGTTTTGGCTATGGAGGAAGTAAAGGGACATTTCCCCAATGGGACACAGGTGGTGAAAAAAAAAACCTGACAGGTGTTATAACCTTCCCTTACCCTTTTCATAATGAAATGAAGAAACAATGCCCTGTTAAACAATCAGCACAGACCCCCCCTGTCAGGAGAGCAGCCGATCGGCTCTCCTCTACTCGTGTCTGTCAGACGCGAGTAAGGAAAAGCCGATCACCGGCTCTTCCTGTTTACATTGTGATCAGCCGTGATTGGACACGGCTGATCACGTGGTAAAGAGTCTCCGTCAGAGAATCTTTACCTAGATCGGAGTTGTGGTGTGTCAGACTGACACCCCGCAACAACGATCGCCACAATGGGGCGCGCAGCGGCTTAATATCCTGATCACGTCATATGACGCCCAGTCAGGATATTGAAACCACTTTGCCGCCGTCATTCTGCTATATGGAGGGCGGCAAGTGGTTAAAGTAATACGGAAGTCTCATTTTTTTATTTTATTTAAAAATAACAGACATGTTATACTTACCTCCTCTGCATGGTTGCCAACATTGTGAAAACATTTTTAGGGACACTTTTTTGGCTGTAGGTGGAGTCTTGTAATAATTAGGGGGTGGGGCATGCGTTTGTGGGCGTGGCACAGGGGGAAAGTACAAATGAGGCGCGCCGCGGTGAAAATGGGCGTGGTTTATGCGAAATAGTGGGCGTTTCTTAAATTGGCGTGGCTCAAAGGGGGTGTGGTTAGAGTCTGAGATGAATGAGGGATGGAGAAGGAAAGGGGGGGGAAAAGGGATGGAGGGACAGCAGCCAAAGATCCTAAACAACAATGGAAATATGTGTATTCTAGAAAGTTTAACAATCAGCAGATAAAGATACTACAAACACCTGGTGTTAGCACTTCAATCATCCCGGCACCATGGTTGTTATGGTGTCAGGATGATTGAAGTGCGTTTTTTCTATTATTACATTGTAATATAAAATTAAATCATTTAACTCATCATAATGCCGGATCAGTGGGATCCCTGAGCGTGTCACCTGCCACGTCGCCCGCCACCAGCAGAGTTTGTCCTTGCATCAGGTGCCCCCAGCAGAGTCCGTCTATCATCAGGTGTCCCAGCAGAGTCCGTCCTTGCATCAGGTGCCGCCAGCAGAGCCCCCCTCACATTAGGAGTCCCCAGTGGAGCCCCCCTTCACATCAGGAGTCCCCAGCGGAGCCCCCCTCACATCAGGAGTCCCCAGCGGAGCCCCCCTTCACATCAGGAGTCCCCAGCGGAGCCCCCCTAACATCAGGAGTCCCCAGTGAAGCCCCCCTTCACATCAGGAGTCCCCAGCGGAGCCCCCCTCACATCAGGAGTCCCCAGAGGAGCCCCCTCTCACATCAGGAGTCCCCAGGGGAGCCCCCCTCACACCAGGAGTCCCCAGCAGAGCCCCCCTCACATGAGGAGTCCCCAGCGAACCCCCCCTCACACCAGGAGTCCCCAGCGGAGCCCCCCCTCATACCAGGAGTCCCCAGCAGAGCCCCCCTCACATTAGGAGTCCCCAGCGAACCCCCCCTCACACCAGGAGTCCCCAGCGGAGCCCCCCCTCACACCAGGAGTCCCCACACCAGGAGTCCCCAGCGGAGCCCCCCCTCACACCAGGAGTCCCCAGCGGAGCCTTCCTCACATCAAGAGTCCCCAGCGGACCCCCCCTTTACATCAGGAGTCCCCAGCGGAGCCCCCCCTCACATCAGGAGTCCCCAGCGGAGCCCACTCCTCACATCAGGAGTCCCCAGCGGACCCCCCCTCACATCAGGAGTCCCCAGCGGACCCCCCCTCACATCAGGAGTCCCCAGCGGAGCCCCCCTCACATCAGGTGTCCCCAGCGGAGCCCCCTCACACCAGGAGTCCCCAGCGGAGCCCCCCCTTACACCAGGAGTCCCCAGCAGACCCCCCCTTACATCAGGAGTCCCCAGCGGAGCCCCCCTCACATCAGTAGTCCCCAGCGGAGCCCCCTCACACCAGGAGTCCCCAGCGGACCCCCCCTCACATCAGGAGTCCCCAGAGGACCCCCCCTTACATCAGGAGTCCCCAGCGGAGCCCTCTCTCACATCAGGAGTCCCCAGCGGAGCTCCCCTCACATCATGAGTCCCCAGCAGAGCCCCCCCTCACATCAGGAGTCCCCAGCAGACCCCCCTTACATCAGGAGTCCCTAGCGGAGCCCCCTCTCACATCAGGAGTCCCCAGAGGACCCCCCCTTACATCAGGAGTCCCCAGCAGAGCCCCCTCTCACATCAGGAGTCCCCAGCGGAGCCCCTCTCACATCAGGAGTCCCCAGCGGAGCCCCCCCTCACATCAGGAGTCCCCAGTGGACCCCCCTCACACCAGGAGTCCCCAGTGGAGCCCCCCTCACATCAGGAGTCCCTAACGGACCCCCCCTTTACATCAGGAGTCCCCAGCGGAGCCCCCCTCACATCAGGAGTCCCCAGCGGAGCCCCCCTCACATCAGGAGTCCCCAGCGGAGCCCCCCCTCCTCACATCAGGAGTCCCCAGCGGACCCCCCCTCACATCAGGAGTCCTCAGCGGAGCCCCCCTCACATCAGGAGTCGCCAGCGGACCCCCCCTTTACATCAGGAGTCCCCAGCGGAGCCCCCCTCACATCAGGAGTCCCCAGCGGAGCCCCCCCTCACATCAGGAGTCCCCAGCGGAGCCCCCTCCTCACATCAGGAGTCCCCAGCGGACCCCCCCTCACATCAGGAGTCCCCAGCGGACCCCCCCTCACATCAGGTGTCCCCAGCGGAGCCCCCTCACACCAGGAGTCCCCAGCGGAGCCCCCTCACACCAGGAGTCCCCAGCAGACCCCCCCTTACATCAGGAGTCCCCAGCGGAGCCCCCCTCACATCAGTAGTCCCCAGCGGAGCCCCCCTCACACCAGGAGTCCCCAGCGGACCCCCCCTCACATCAGGAGTCCCCAGAGGACCCCCCCTTACATCAGGAGTCCCCAGCGGAGCCCTCTCTCACATCAGGAGTCCCCAGCGGAGCCCCCCTCACATCATGAGTCCCCAGCAGAGCCCCCCCTCACATCAGGAGTCCCCAGCAGACCCCCCTTACATCAGGAGTCCCTAGCGGAGCCCCCTCTCACATCAGGAGTCCCCAGAGGACCCCCCCCTTACATCAGGAGTCCCCAGCAGAGCCCCCTCTCACATCAGGAGTCCCCAGCGGAGCCCCTCTCACATCAGGAGTCCCCAGCGGAGCCCCCCCTCACATCAGGAGTCCCCAGTGGACCCCCCTCACACCAGGAGTCCCCAGTGGAGCCCCCCTCACATCAGGAGTCCCTAGCGGACCCCCCCTTTACATCAGGAGTCCCCAGCGGAGCCCCCCTCACATCAGGATTCCCCAGCGGAGCCCCCCTCACATCAGGAGTCCCCAGCGGAGCCCCCCCTCCTCACATCAGGAGTCCCCAGCGGACCCCCCCTCACATCAGGAGTCCTCAGCGGAGCCCCCCTCACATCAGGAGTCGCCAGCGGAGCCCCCCTCCTCACATCAGGAGTCCCCAGCGGACCCCCCCTCACATCAGGAGTCCCCAGCGGACCCCCCCCTCACATCAGGAGTCCTCAGCGGAGCCCCCCTCACACCAGGAGTCCCCAGCGGACCCCCCTCACATCAGGAGTCCCCATCGAACCCCCTAACATCAGGAGTCCCCAGCGGACCCCCCTCACACCAGGAGTCCCCAGCGGACCCCCCCTTACATCAGGAGTCCCCAGCGGAGCCCCTCTCACATCAGGAGTCCCCAGCGGAGCCCCCCCTACTCACATCAGGAGTCCCCAGCGGAGCCCCCCTCACACCAGGAGTCCCCAGCGGACCCCCCCTCACATCAGGAGTCCCCAGCGAACCCCCTAACATCAGGAGTCCCCAGCGGACCCCCCTGACACCAGGAGTCCCCAGCAGACCCCCCCTTACATCAGGAGTCCCCAGCGGAGCCCCTCTCACATCAGGAGTCCCCGGCGGAGCCCCCCCTCATACCAGGAGTCCCCAGCGGACCCCCCCTTACATCAGGAGTCCCCAGCGGAGCCCCCCTCACATCAGGAGTCCCCAGCGGAGCCCCCCTCACACCAGGAGTCCCCAGCAGACCCCCCCTCACATCAGGAGTCCCCAGAGGACCCCCCCCTTACATTAGGAGTCCCCAGCGGAGCCCCCCTCACATCAGGAGTGCCCAGCAGAGCCCCCCCTCACACCAGGAGTCCCCAGCGGACCCCCCTCACATCAGGAGTCCCCAGCGGAGCCCCCCTCACATCAGGAGTCCTCATCGGAGCCCCCCCTCACATCAGGAGTCCCCAGTGGAGCCCCCCTCACATCAGGAGTCCCCAGCGGAGCCCCCCCCTCACATCAGGAGTCCCCAGCGGAGCCCCCTCACATCAGGAGTCCCCAGCGGAGCCCCCCCTCACATCAGGAGTCCCCAGCGGAACCCCCCCTCACATCAGGAGTCTCCAGCGGAGCCCCCCTCACATCAGGAGTCCCCAGCGGACCCCCCTCACATCAGGAGTCCCCAGCGGACCCCCCTCACATCAGGAGTCCCCAGAGGACCACCCCTTACATCAGGAGTCCCCAGCGGACCCCTCCCTCACATCAGGAGTCCCCAGCGGCCCCCCCCTCACATTAGGAGTCCCCAGCGGAGCCCCCCCTCACATCAGGAGTCCCCAGCAGACCCCCCCCCTTACATCAGGAGTCCCCAGCAGAGCCCCCCCTTACATCAGGAGTCCCCAGCGGACCCCCACTTACATCAGGAGTCCCCAGCGGAGCCCCCCCTTACATCAGGAGTCCCCAGCGGAGCCCCCTCACATCAGGAGTCCCCAGCGGACCCCCCCTTATATCAGGAGTCCCCAGCGGACCCCCCCCTTACATCAGGAGTCCCCAGCGGACCTCCCCCCTTACATCAGGAGTCCCCAGCGGATCCCCCTTACATCAGGAGTCCCCAGTGGAGCCTGGTCTAACAGAACCCAGCTCCATTTCTCCCTGTACCTCATCCAAAAGACACCCGGGATCTCTCTGTGCAGCTGACACACGGGGCGGAGGGGCGGCAGCGGGAGATGAATACATCCTCCTTGTGTTCAGTGGAGAGCGGGGAGGGGCCGCCAATCCCTGCAGCCACACTGAAGAGAGAAGCCGATTGGCTGCCCCTCTTCTCTGCACTGAACACAAGAAGGAATAACACTCGTGGTGGCGGCGGCAGCCATGTTTGTGTAGCCGCTGACGTTTTTTAGCAAAAACATTCCCGATTTTCTCGGGACAAACTCAAAACCCCGGGAAAATTATCAGGACAATCTTAAATGGGGACGAGGGTCCCAAATTCGGGATTGTCCCGGGAAAATCGGGACTGTTGGCAACTATGCCTCTGTGCAGTTGGTTTTGCACAGAGCAGCCCGGATCCTCCCCTTCTCGGGTCCCTCGCCCGTGCTTCTGGCCCCTCCCTCCTGCCGGGTGCCCCCACAACAAGCAACTTGCTTTGGGGACATCTGAGCCAAGCTGCTGCTTAGTGTGTCCATTAAGACACAGCAGTGTTTTGGCCCTGCCCTCTCTCTCTCCTCATTGGCTCAGGCTCTCAGCTCAGAGCCAAGCAACCCCCTGACAGTGACGGAATGCCAGGGCCCGGTCGCAAGTGCGACTGTTGCGACCCTGGTAGTTCCGCCACTGTCTAAAGGGATGCAGATCCTGCAACTTTCCTTATTAGAGCCCTGCAAATGCAGCAGCTGATTGATCATTATAAAGTCACTCCCATACACATTCACATGGACACAGAAAAACAAACAGCTATTCCTTCAGAATAACAAAAGGTAGGTATCTGCTACAAAGTTTGTCAAAATCCTTCCAACGTACAGAGGGGAAGGTTTTTTTTTTCTCAACAAAAGTGGAGTTACTCTTTAAAGTAGAACTAAAAGCAATTTGTTTTTTATTTTGGATACAGAAAATGGAGGGTTATAACCCCTGTCTTTTTTTTCCCATCTGTGTCCCATTGAGGATATTTCCCTTCACTTGCTGTCCTATAGACAAAACAGGAAGTGAGAGGAAATCCCTCCAAATTGAGGGGACCCCTGGTTGTCACCAGAACTAATATCCCCTGTGCAACATTTCCCCTCTATTAATATTCTGGGAAAAACCCCAAATTTCTTTCACTTTCATTTTCAGTGATAGCAGTAAATAGGACAGATAGAGAGGGTGGATCTCCCTGAGGCTGGATTCACACCTATGCATTTTTAGTGCTTTTTGCATTTTTCAGATCTGTACTATAGAACGTGTTCCATAGGAAACCAAGTTAAATGGATTGTATTGCAAATCTGCAAAATGCACTAGATCCAGCCTAAGGCTGGATTCACACCTATGCAGTTTTAGTGCTTTTTGCATTTTGCAGATTTGCACTACAGAACGTGTTCCATAGGAAACCATGTTAAATGGACTGTAGTGCAGATCTGCAAGATGCAAAAAGCACTAAGAATGCCTAGGTGTGAATCCAGCCTTAGGCTCGATTTACACCTATGCATGTTGCTTTTGAGCGTTTTTGGAGGGTTTTTTTTCATGCTTGCCACGTTTTTGAGCCGCGTTTTTGCCGCGATTTTGCCGCGATTTGCGTTTTGCGTTTTTTTTTTTATTTTTTTTTTTTACATTTTTTTTTACAGTCTTAAAAAAAAAAAAACAAAATTAAAAAAAAATAAAAAAAAAACAAAACGGCAAAAACGCATCAAAAACGCACCAAAAACGCATCAAAAACGCTGCAAAAACGGTGCACTTGCGTTTTTGATGCTTGTCCATTGAATTCTTTTACATGCAAAACGCTGCATTTTGCATGAAAAAAAGTCCCCGACCCTTTCCAAAAATGCAGAGAAACAAAAATGCATTGATGTGAACATGTTCCATAGGAACCCATGTTAAAAAATTCCCGTGCATTTCTGCAAAATGCAAAATGCATCAAAAAACGCGCTAGTGTGAATCGAGCCTAAGGCTCGATTCACACCTATGCATGTTGCTTTTGAGCGTTTTTGGAGGTTTTTTTTTCATGCTTGCCACGTTTTTGAGCCGCGTTTTTGCCGCGATTTTGCCGCGATTTTGCGTTTTTTTTTTTTTTTATTTTTTTTTTTTTTACATTTTTTTTTTACAGTCTTAAAAAAATAAAAAAAAATAAAAACGGCAAAAACGCACCAAAAACGCACCAAAAACGCTGCAAAAACGGTGCACTTGCGTTTTTGATGCTTGTCCATTGAATTCTATTACATGCAAAACGCTGCATTTTGCATGAAAAAAAGTCCCCGACCCTTTCCAAAAATGCAGAGAAACAAAAAAGCATTGATGTGAACATGTTCCATAGGAACCCATGTTAAAAATTCCCGTGCATTTCTGCAAAATGCAAAATGCATCAAAAAACGCGCTAGTGTGAATGGAGCCTAATAGAATTCAATGGACAAGCATCAAAAACGCAAGTGCACCATTTTTGCAGCGTTTTTGATGCGTTTTTGCCGTTTTTTTTTTTTTTATTTATTTTTTTTTTAAGACTGTAAAAAAAAACTGTAAAAAAAACAAAAAAAAACCGCAAAACGCAAATCGCGGCAAAATCGCGGCAAAAGCGCTGCAAAAACGTGGCAAGCATGAAAAAAAAACCTCCAAACGCTCAAAAGCAACATGCATAGGTGTGAATCGAGCCTTAGGGCTCCTTTCACACGGGCTTTCCGATCAGGTCCACCTGTCAGTTTTTCAGGCCTGATCCGGCCCTCTATTCACTCCTATGGAGCGGGGAATGTTGGCGGTGACATGTCCACTGACCCCCGCTGCTATCCGATCCGATCCTGTCCATGAAATCCAGACAGATGGAAAGAGTCCGTCTCGGCACAGTGAGCGGAGATGGATCTGTCATCCGCCTGCTTAGCGGTGATCAGCGGAGTCCATCGGATGTACCGGTCGTGTGAAAGAGCCCTAATGAGGAACAGACAGCAATAAAAGCTGACCTTTGTTTTTTGTAGCAATAAAAACCTGACCTTTGTTCTAATCTCTCTCCACAGAAAAAGCTTTGCTGTTAGTTCTACTTTAACCACCTCTGGATCAGCCTATAGCAGTACTACCAGGCGGCCGTGCTGCGCAGTATCATGTATATACACTATATTGTCAAAGATATTGTGACACCTGCCTTTACACGCACATGAACTTTAATGTCATCCCAGTCCTAGTCTGTAGGGTTCAACATTGAGTTGGCCCACCCTTTACAGCTATAACAGCTTCAGCTCTTCTGGGAAGGCCGTCCACAAGGTTTAGGAGTGTGTCTACGGGAATGTTTGACCATTCTTCCAGAAGAAAGTCAGGCACTGATGTGGATGAGAAGGCCTGGCTCGCAGTCTCTGCTCTAATTCATCCCAAAGGTGTTCTATCGGGATGAGGTTAGGACTCTGTGCAGGCCAGTCAAGTTACATAGTTACATAGTAGGTGAGGTTGAAAAAAGACACAAGTCCATCAAGTCCAACCTATATAAGTTCCTCGACCCGAAACTCGCTCATCCATGTCTTTATGGACCTTGCTTTGTGCACTGGTGCGCAGTCATGTTGGAACAGGAAGGGGCCATCCCCAAACTGTTCCCACAAAGTTGGGAGCATGAAATTGTCTATAATATCTTGGTATGCTAACGCCTTAGGAGTTCCCTTTATTGGAAATAAGGGGCCAACCCCAACCCCTGAAAAACAACCCCACACCATAATCCTCCCTCCACCAAATGATTTGGACCAGTGCACAAGGCAAGGTCCATAAAGACACGGATGAGCCGAATTGGGGTTGGAGGAACTTGACTTGCGTGCCTCAACCCGATATCCTCAATCCTGACCTCAACCCGATAGAGCACCTTTGGGGTGAATTAGAGCGCAGACTGTGAGCCAGGCCTTCTCATCCAACATCAGTGCCTGACCTCACAAATGCACTTCTGGAAGAATGTGCGTGTAAAGGCAGGCGTCCCAATACTTTTGACAATATAGTATATACGTGATCCTGCAGTGCATGAAGCCGGTGGCTCGCTCCTGCTGTGATTCTACACAGCGGGTCCCCTGAACTCGATGTCTGCCAGCTGATCGTTCTGTACATAGGCAGAAGGCCGATCTGTCTATGTAAACCAGGCAGATTGCCGTTCTGTCGGTAAGGATGGCAGTGATCCTGTGTTCCAGCAAAGCAGGGACACGGATCTATGCCTTCCTCTAGTAATAGCACCTCCCACACAGTAGTAAAACACTAGTTTAAAGTGGAGTTCCACCCACTTTTACAACTCTTCAGCATCCCTCACTAAACTGTGCACTGTAAACAAATTGGATATTTTTTTTCTCAGCACCTACTGTATATCTGCTGTATTCATTTTTCACTTCCTCCTCCCTGGCCGCGGCCCATCGCATCATTTCCTGTTTGCAATGCCTTCTGGGAAGGGGGCGGAAACTTCCTCTGAAACTGCCGTTGCTATGGAAACCTGACCTGAAACCTATTACACTGCTTGTGCTGCACTGAGCATGTGCGAGATTTGCAAGGATGAGATCCAGGAAGAAATACAGTCTGGCTTCAGATGCCCACACTTAAGATGGCCACGGCCTGCTGTAAGTTTATAAAATAACAAACTATTGCTATAAACTAACAAAACAGACCTTAGTTTACAGACTAACTTTACTAGAATACATTAAGCGTGTGTATTATAGGGGTATTTTTATTTAAAAAGTATAATTTCGGCCGGAACACCACTTTAACCCTTTGCTCGCCTCTGATATAACCCCTTCCCAGCCAGTGTTATTAGTACACTGACAGTGCATATTTTTAGCACTGATCATCGTACTAATGTCACTGGTCCTCAAAAAGTGTCAGTTAGTGTCCAATTTGTCCGCCACAATGTCACTGTCCTGCTTTACGTTGCTGATTGCTGCCATTAGTAGTTATAAAAATAAATAAAATATAAAAATAAATAAAAACTCCATAAAAATATCCCATAGTCTGCAGACGCGATACCTTTTGCGCAAACCAATCAATATACGTTTATTGGGATTTTTTTTTTACCAAAAATATGTAGAAGAATACATATCGGCCTACATTTATAAAGAAATGTGATTTTTTACAATTTTTTATTGGGTGTGTTTTTATATTAAAAAAATTTTTTTTTTTTTTTTTCAAAATTAAATTTTTTTTTCCTTTCAAGCGCAAAAAACTAAAAACCGCAGAGGTGATCAAACACCACCAACGGAAAGCTCTATTTGTGGGTTAAAAAAAAAAAGGACATAGATTTTATTCGGGGACAACGTCGCGCGACCGCGCAATTGTCAGTTAAAATAACGTAGTGCCGCATCGCAAAAAAAATGGCCTGGTCAGGAAGAGGGGGGGTTTAGATCTTCCGGAGCTGAAGTGGTTAAGATACATTTATAAAATATTGATCGTACCTCTGTTTTAACCATGCAATCTCATAATCTGATCTCGATGCGATCGTATAAACAAAGCATCTCAGTGCCGCTAACTGATGAAAAATAAGAATATTCCATCCTGGCCGATCGGCTCAGTTTGATCAAATATGATCGGATCGGAGAGGAAGTTTTGGTTGTTCGATTGTTTGCCGATGCACCTGTTTTGATAGAATCACACATCGATCAGATAATGACGTTGCGGTGTGATTCCAGTAAGGTGCGGGGAGATTTGCTGATTCGAGAAGCGATCTGATCTCTCCCCCTCCTCCTCCTCCTCCTCCTCCTGTTGTCATGATGATGATGTAAATTTCCCTGCAGAAATACTAAGCCAGGAGGCGGATTGTCAGCCTTGTGGTCTCATCACATTACCAGATCTATTGTCCTGTAACATATACAGAGCCCGCTGTCACCCTATTGTTCTCTCTATACAGAAATAATACTTTGTTTCTCTTTCTATACATTATTTAGTACATTGTGTTCTATGTGGAATGTATGCAGCCAGAGATGTACTACAGAGATCCCAACCCCCCCTCTCCTTATCCTGTATAGGAAATCATTCCCAGACCTCACTGTACCCCCATCACCCCCCCCCCCCCCCCACCAATGTCCTAATACATAGGGTGATAGTCACCATATTATGGGAAGATTACCTGATTGTAGAAGGCAGAGAAGGAGCAGAACGTGTCTTATCATGGTTGTGTCTTCTTGAATATTCTGTTCTTCTACTTTCACTTTCATATTTGACTTCTTTTTTTTTTTTACTTCCACTAGAGAAGTCACACACTGGCAAAAAAAGACATTCAGGAGCGTCATTTAGCGCTTTTCAATGAAAAAATAAAATAAAAAAAAGATTATATATATATATATATATATATATATATATATAAATATATATATATATTTCTATATATATATATATATATATATATATATATATATATATGTGTATATATATATATATATATATATATATATATATATATATATATATATATATATGTAGGAAGGCCAGTATGGTGGCCTGAATTTATGGGAGGAGCCCGGGGGGGTATTTAAGCAGCCCGCTCACCTGTGGTGCTTGTCGGTTTCCTGTGCGCGATATACGTCACTAAGCCGACTATTCGATATACCAGCGTCCGCAAGTTCTTGCCTCGCAAGTTCCCGTATTCGATACTCCGTACTCAAAACTTTCGAAGTCCGCGTTTTCGTTTATAGTTTGTACCACGCGTCTGGCTTGGCTGTCGCAGGTAAGGTCCCGTCGGACTTTTCGTTTTCATATCATGTCACTAAACCGTGAGTTCAAATTTCGTTTCACCCGCATCGCACAAACTGCAATGTATATCGCTCGTACTTTCGATATGTTACAATTCGATAGCACAGCGACGCTGACGTCGCATCATTTCTAGCATGTCGGTATTAGTAGACAGCCATAGCCAGTCGCAGCTTGTAAAATTATCAAATCAAGTTAGTTCGGTACCAATCATTTCTCATTTCTAAGACATTTCTAAAACTCATTTCGGACATTTCAAATCATTTCTCATTTCTGAAAAAACATTTCTAAAAACTCATTTCGGACATTTCAAATCATTTCTTATTTCTGAAAACTCATTTCTGACATTTCAAATCATTTCTCATTTCAGTCACCTACCGCGCTCCGATTCGAATCCAATCGCACCAAAGATGCGCCGATTCGTCCCGGTGTGCCCCAGTTATTACGGCCTCATTTCTATACATGCTCCAGAGTTACGTTATTGTCAGTCAATTGTACCTCTGCCATGGTTATCATTTCATTTCCATGTATCACGTTCCGACATGAATTCAGTCGCATGAAAAATGCACCGATTCGTCTCGGCGTGCCCCAGGATTGGCCTCATTTCTATACATGCTCCAGAGTTACGTTTATCAGTCAATTGTACCTCTGTCATGGTTATCATTTCATTTCCATGTATCACGTTCCGACATGAATTTAGTCGCATAAAAGATGCACCGATTCATCTCGGCGTGCCCCAGGATTGGCCTCATTTCTATACATGCTCCAGAGTTACCTTATCAGTCATTTGTACCTCTGTCATGGTTATCATTTCATTCCCACGTATCACGTTCCGACAGGAATTCAGTCGCATGAAAATGCACCGATTCGTCTCGGCGTGCCCAGGATTGGCCACATTTCTGATACATGCTCCAGAAGTCCGGATCATAGCTGAATCGCAGACACCGGGGATTGACCCATATCTCTGTCACGCAATTTCTACCATTGTACTCTCACAACGCATCACCGTTTCGAAACCAGTCGCATCCGAGGCGCACCGATTCATCACGGCATGCATCACAGGTTCCGATCACATTTCATACCTACACCAGAGCTCGGTTGGTTGCCAGTCGCTAACACGGCACAACCAATTCGAGCCTCGGTCAAAACAATCATTTCTCTCATTTCATTCAATACTGCACTCCTATTCGAATCCAGATGCATCAAACAAGCACCGATTCGTCCCAGGAGCACCAGTATTTTCAGTTGCCTCATTTCAATACATGCTCCAGAGCCCGGTCCACGGTCGAACAAATCGTGACACGACCAGGCCGCACCTCTGTCATGCAGTTCATTCATTTCACAATCAAGGCAAACATTTCGAACCATTTCATTGTCACAAATTGCAAGCACCATACAAATCATTGCTTCAAGTTACTTAGCAATCCCTTCACGAATTGTCACCTTTCATCTTCCTCAGGTCAGTCAAAGTTCAGTAGGTCCACCCTGCACCAGGTTGGACGATATCCCCCCAGGTAAAAAAAAAAAAAAAAAAAAGGGGGAAAGGGAGAACAAGTCGGGTAAGTATGACGCAGCGGATCAAAGAAAAACTTGAAATTCATCTCACCCCCAATAGGTTACAGTCAACCAGGAAATAAAGCTCGAGAGATCCTCACCAGAGCAACCATGTCCCAGGCCGGCAGTGAAGACTTCACGGCCCCTCTATCACCTACTCAGGTCTCAGAAAGCGGCAGCGTGCAATCCCTCAGGGGATGGACTATCCCCAGACTGACGGCAGAGCTCAGACGCAGAGGTGTCCCTTTCCCCGCCACAGCGAGGAAAGGCGAGCTCTTCAAACTCCTCTTCCCCCCACCAGCAGCAGGACCCAGTACCCAACAGGCATCCCTCCAGTCCATATCATCGGCCATCTCGCAATTACACACGATGGTGTCATCTCTATCCACCTCAGTTGCAGACGTCCAAGCCAGGGTGGCACTTCTGGAGGCCCGACCGGCCACGGCTGTCCCCGACCCAACGGCAACTCAGACCTTGACACCTCTTCCTACAGGTACCTCAGGCTCAAGCGCCATTGTCTACCCCTCCCATCTGGTCCCAACCAGTATCAGGAAGGACATTTTGGACGGCAAGGATGTCAACCTGGCCTCTCTCCTTATTTCCGTGCATGATTTAGCAGAAAATAAAGCCTACTCCTGGGGCGACATATCGGTGGTCATTAAAGCCAAAGACCCCAGGCTGAACCGCAAGCTATCAGTCCCCGAATTTACCCTGGCCTTTGGCATGCTCAGAGATGTCCTGTGCTCAGCCACCCCTAGCAGGCGGGAAGAGCTGGACTTATACCTCCATACTGTGGTAGACTTGGGCCACAAGTATGGAGGTTTCGCCTTCTACGATTATCATCGTTCCTTCCCAGCCAAGGCCGCCGCCAGATTCGCACAATTCCAGATCGCGACAGATTGGAGTCTCATGGACACAGAGCTCTTCTGCCGCCACTTTGCCGGCTTACGCTCACCTCTGTGTGCAATTTGCCAGTCTTCCACCCACACTGCCACCTGGTGCGCCAATACGGCGATCAGACGGCCCTTCGAGTTCCCCTCTACCTCAGGTACAGTACAGGGCCAGTCGATCCCTGAACCAATGCCTCAGGTGGACAAACTCGGACGCCCAGTCCGAACCGTGGGAGGGGCAGCCATCTGTAACAACTTTAACTATGGGTCCTGCAACTTCAGCCAATGCCGTCTACTTCACATCTGCACTTTATGCCAAAGAGCACACCCTAGGAATTTGTGTGAAGTCAAGCAACACAAGAGGGCATGACTAAGCCGAATCAACATCTTATGGCTAGGACTGTATCTCACTTCACACCCCACCCCTTCCCTGGCCACCTACCTTATCCAAGGCTTCACAGTAGGCTTTCACACCGGCCTCATTGCACTGCCCCACAGTACTCACGAATGCGCCAATCTTCGTTCGGCAGCCATCGACGAACAGGCCATAGATCAGCTCTCACAGGCAGAGGTAGATCGAGACTATGTAATAGGCCCTTTCACTTGCCCCCCTTTCAGCACATGGAGAGTCAGCCCTATTGGGCTTGTCAAGGGCAAATTCTCTAATAAATTGCGTTTGGTGTACGACTTGTCTGCGCCTCATTCTTCGCACATACCCAGTCTCAATTCCCTGATCCCCTCCGAAGAGTTTTCCCTAAAATACTCCTCCGTTGACATGGCAATACAAGCGATCATCAAAGCAGGCACAGGTGCCTGGCTCTCCAAAGCCGACATCTCGGATGCTTTCAAGCTCCTGCCCATCCACCCATCCCTTTGGTGCTGGCATGGCATCAAATGGAAGGAAGCGTATTATTTTGCTACGAAACTCACCTTCGGTTCGAAGAGTAGCCCGTGACTCTTCGACACGTTCGCACAGTCCCTCGATACTATTACACAAGGGCCAATGCCATGAAGTCATCCATTACCTGGATGACTTCCTACTGATAGAACCGCCCAACAAGCCCCCAGGAGATCTCGACAAACTTAGAGTAATTTTTGGAAACCTCAACGTTCCTATCGCCGAGCACAAAGTCGATGGTCCAGCAAACATCATCACCTTTCTCGGGGTCAGCTTGGATACCTGCGCAATGCAGGCCAGTCTCCCCCCCGACAAATTAACACGCATTAGGGCAGTCCTTCACGAGTTTACACACACCAAGGGCTGTACCAAAAAACAGTTGCAGTCTCTCCTGGGTATGCTCAACTTCGCTATGCGAATTATCCCACAAGGCCGCACATTCGTATCACGCCTACTTAGATTTCTGTCAGAAACTCAAGACCCTGATCAGATTTTGAAATTAGACTCCGCAGCTATAGCGGACCTATCAATGTGGGAGGAATTCTTGTCCGCCTGGAATGGCATATCTCTATTCATACCTATGGTTTCGATCCATTCACCCCAGGTAGTGACTGACGCTGCAGCCTCCACAGGTTTCGCGGCAATTTTTGGCCATCATTGGTTTTCAGGACCCTGGCCTCAACAGATACTGTTGATACCCGGCTTTTCCCAAACATCTGCCCTCTTTGAGCTTTATCCCATAGTGGCAGCCGCACAACTCTGGGGCCACCACTGGACAGGACAAACCGTAGTCTTCACCACCGACAACCAGGCCACGGCAGACATCATCAACAGAGGCAGGTCCAAGTCCCTAGCAGTCATGTCCTTCCTGCGCAGGTTGGTGCAACTGTCTTTACAACATCAGTTCAACATACACTGTGAATTTATACCCGGCAGATACAACTCAGCAGCCGACGCACTATCACGTTTCAATTATCCCTCCTTTTTCAAACAGGTTCCCGATGCCGACCCAATGTCGGCCCCTATCCCCGTCTGGTCACAACTGACCCTGGATTAGTGCAACATCTACACGGAGCTACGCAACTCATAAATAATTCCCTCTCCCGCAACACACTCAAAGCCTACCAGACAGCTTGGAAGGCTTTCAATAAATTCCTCACGCCCTGCCGCAAAGAACCAACAGATATCAAACAGGTACTGGCCTTCACGGCACACTGCCACACGCAGCTGGCCTTATCCTACAACACCATCCGGTTATACCTAGCCGGCATTCAACATTTCATGGCGCTTGAAGACCCGACGAAATCGTCACTGTTCTCATCTCACGCTATACGAGCCATCCTAAGGGGAATACAGAAACAACAACCAGTCATCAGCACTAAGCGCTTGCCCATTACGGGGCCCATCTTTAGGGACATGTCAAACATACTGGCTACTTCGCCATTCGGTCTGCTCCCCAGCACGGTCTTACAAGCAGCCATATATTTAGCTTACTATGGGTTCTTGCGGCCTGGCGAATTCACCTCTAACAAACCCACAGACCTAGTACTATGCAGACGACACTTGCTTCGACACCAAGACCACTTTATCCTGCACCTCGAGGTCTCTAAAACCCAGCAAACGGGCTCGGGAGTGAACATCCACCTCTACAGAACCAACAACAGCTGGTGTCCAGTCGCTGTACTCAACCGACTCCTATCTCTCCTGCCTGAGCAACCAGACAGCAGTCCCCTTCTACCATTCCCAGTCAAACCCTTAAACGCCTCTCAGTTTGTGAGCCACATAAGGATACTTCTCCGCAATCTCCACCTTAACCCTAGTCAGTATTCCGGACACTCTTTCCGCATCGGAGCAGCCTCCGCGGCATCCCGCCACGGAGTGCCAGATCACATCATCAAAAGACTAGGCAGGTGGAAATCAGCCTGCTTCGCCCGGTACATCCCCAATCCACAAACAGAGATGGCACAGGCATTCTCCAAATTGGCTCAATAAATAACTGAAAACCAATAAAAATTATAACCCTACCTGAATGTTTTTGCCCCCTTATTTTGGCATACCGGCCATTAGACCAAGGCACACTTTCAGGTCTATTTCATATGGTAAGTCCACACTTTCAGGTCTATTTCCGATGGTAAGTCTTATCTTTACTATAAGTGTTATCCATGTCCATATCGGACATAGGGCTCCGACCATAAATATATATATATATATATATATATATATATATATATATGTGTATGTGTGTGTGTGTGTGTGTGTGTGTGTGTATATATATATATGTGTATATATATGTATATATATATATATATGTGTGTGTGTGTGTGTATATATATATATATATATATATATATATATGTGTATATATATGTATATATATATATAATTTTTTTTTTTTTTTTAACTTTCTGCTATAAAACACATTCAATCAAAAAAATGTAAAAAATAGAATTTCTTCATCAATTTAGGCCAATATATATTCTGTTACATATTTTTGTTAAAAAAAAAAAAAAAAAGCAAAATAATGCCCGGTACACACGATCCGATTATCAGACGAATGATCGTCCGTTTTTTTTTTGCATGCTAATCTCACGTCGAATCTGATGAGTTTACTAAAGTCAGGAAAATTCCCGTATGACAGCATAGAAATTCGGAAGCGATGTCATGTGTTGTAATGCATTTGTATTGCATTTTCGAACGACAGGTGTACTGATTAACCCTTTCATGACTAAGCCTATTTTTTGAAATTTGGTGTTTACAATTTAAAATATGTATTTTTTTGCTAGAAAATTACTTAGAACACCCAAATATTATATATATATATATATATATATATATATATATATATATATATATATTTTTAGCAGAGAATCAAGAGAATAAAATGGCGATTGTTGCAATATTTTATATCACACGGTATTTGTGCAGCGGTGTTTTAAATGCAAACTTTTGGGGAAAAGGGACACTTTCATGAATTTGAAAAAAAACAAACAGTAAAGTTACCCCAGTTTTTTTGTATAATGTGAAAGATGATGTTACACTGAGTAAACAGATACCAAACATGTCACGCTTTATAATTGCACGCACTCATAGAATGGCGACAAACTACGGTACCTAAGAATTTCCATAGGCGACGCTTTAAATTTTTTTTACGGTTACCAGGTTAGAGTTACAGAGGAGGTCTAGGGCTAGAATTATTGCTCTCACTCTGACAATCGCGGCGATACCTCACATGTGTGATTTGAACACCATTTACATATGCGGGCGCGACTTCCGTATGTGTTTTCTTTGCTGCACGAGCTCGCGGGGACGGGGGCGCTTTAAAATTATTTTTTTTTGTCTTATTTATTTTATTTATTTTTATATTTATAAATTGTGTTTAAAAAAAAAAAAAAATGATGACTGTTATTGCTGTCACAAGGAATGTAAACATCCCTTGTGACAGTAATAAAAGTCATCAAATTTTTTTTTTTAACACAATTTATAAATATAAAAATTAACAAAATAAATAAGACAAAAAAAAATAATTTTAAAGCGCCCCTGTGGTGACAGGTACTCTTTATGGAGGGATCGGGGGTCTAAAAGACCCCAAATCCCTCCTTTGCACTTCAGAGTATTCATATCGCCAAAAACGGCGATTCTGAATACTGTGTGTTTTTTTAAAACCGGCGCCATTGGCAGCCGAGTAAACGGGAAGTGACGTCATGACGTCGCTTCCGCGTTTACAATTAGCAGGCGGAAGCTAAGCCGCCCACAGCTTCGTTCCAGTCCGTCCCCAGCCGTCGGAGACGTCCGTTTGGTCATCGTGCCTCCTGATGGAACGGAAGGACCATTAAGAACGGCGGGAGGGGGGGATGTCCCCTCCCGCTCCTCCGGTATAACAGCCGAGCGGCTTTTAGCCGCATCGGTTGTTATATCTGGATAGCCAATCGCCCGCTGTAAAAAACGGCACCAGGATGATGCCTGCAGCTGCGGGCATCATCCCGGTATAACCCCCAAAAGCCGAGTACGCACATCTGCATACGCTCGGCGGGAAGGGGTTAAACAAAAATCATACAATCTGGCATCGTACGAAAAAAAATTCTGTGCAAGTCCAATAGAATAATATCAGATGAACTGTCCTGATCGGCTCTTGAAAGCTCTGTACTAACGTTGCGATTATCGTACGATCGATTCAAATGCAGAATTTTTCGTATGATTTTCGGATCATGTGTACGGGGCTTAAGACTCCTTTCACACTGGGGGGCGCTTTGCAGGAGCTACAGCGCTAAAAATAGCGCCTGCAAAGCGCCCTGAAAGAGCCGCTCCTGTCTCTGGAGCGGTGCACTAGCAGGACACTAAAAAAAGTCTCCTGCAAGCAGCATCTTTGGAGCGGTGAAGGAGCAGTGTGTATACCGCTCCTCCACCGCTCCTGCCCATTGAAACAATGGGCACCGCGGCTATACCGCCGGCAAATCGCTGCTGCAGCAGCGCTTTGCGGGTGGTTTTAACCCTTTCCCAGCTGCTAGCGGAGGGGGGGTAAGAGCGCCCTGCTAGTGGCCGAATAGCGCCGCGAAATTGACGGTAAAGTGCTGCTAAAAATAGAGGCGCTTTACCACCGATGCACCCACCGCCCCAGTGTGAAAGGAGCGGCAGACAAATCAGACACTAACTGATACTTTTTAGAGACCAGTGACACTAATACGGTGATCAGTGCTAAAAATATGCACTGTCACTGTATTAATAACACTGGCTGGGAAGGGGTTGACATCAAGGGCGATCAAAGGGTTACATGTGTGCCTAACTGGTGTTTTACTACTGTGGGGGAGGTGCTTTTAGAGGAAGACATAGATCCGTGTCCCTGCTTTGTAGGAACATAGGATCAATGCCTTCCTTACCAACAGAACAGCAATCTGCCTGGTTTACATAGTAAATACATTTCTTCATCAATTTAGGCCAATATGTATTCTGCTACATATTTTTGGTAAAAAGAATCCCAATAAGTGTATATTGATTGGTTTACACAAAAGTTAAAACGTCTACACAGAGGCGTCTCTCTAATTAGGTGAAATAGGCGGTGGCCTCAGGCCTCGCAGTCATAGGGGCCTCGCACAGCTGGCTAGTTTACCTAATTAGAGAGCCGCCTCTTCCAGCAGCAGAGATCTCCGCCATCACACAGTCCTGAGTCCCCTCGCTCTGCTACAGGGAGAGATAACAGGCTGCGAGTGAGACATGTGATCGGAGCTCACCTACATCTCCGGATCACAGACAGGGAGGGAGAGCCGCTCAGTAGAGCCTGTTCTGACAGATCTCCCCCCTCCCCCTGCTGCCCGCACAGCCAGACAGAAGAGGAGAGAGAGCTTCTGCTCCTCCTCCTCCCGCCCTCTCCTCCTGTGTCTGCCCCGCCCACTCTCCTCGGCAGTGTTCTCTGTTCTGCCTCACAGAAGGGGATGTGTGGGCGGGAAGATTCAATCTGAAGCCCAGCAAAGAGAAAAGGACAAGGGGAGTCTGATCCATCCATCCATCCATCCAGTCCCTCCTGCCTCCCAGTGAGTACACTGATGTAGGGGATGCTCTTCCTTCCCTTCTTCCTCCATCCCCTCGCTTTCTTTCTTTCCATTCTTTTTGTCTCTTTCTTTCTCTTTCCTTCCTTCTTTCTCCATCCCCATCACTTTCTTTCTTCCATTCTTTTTCTTTCTTTCCATTCTTTTCTTTCTTTCTTTCTTTCTTTCTTTCTTTCTTTCTTTCTTTCTTTCTTTCTTTCTTTCTTTCTTTCTTTCTCCATCCCCCTCTCTTTCTTTCTTTTTCTTTCCTTCTTTCTTCCTTTCTTTCCATTCTTTTTGTCATTCTTTCTTTTTCTCTTTTCTTCCTTCTTCCTCCATCCCCCTCTCTTTCTCTTTCTATTCTTCCTTCCTTCCTTCCTTCTCTTTCTTTCCATCTTTCTTTCTCCTTTCTTTCTTTCCTTCCATCTCTTCTTTCTCTCTTTCTTTCTTTCCTTCCTTCTTTCTCCATCCTCTTCTCTTTCTTTTCTTTTTCTTTCCTTCTTTCTTCCTTTCTTTCCATTCTTTTTGTCTCTTTCTTTCTCTTTCCTTCCTTCTTTCTCCACCTCCTTCTCTTTATTTCCTTCTATCCTTTCCATCTTTCTTTCTTTCCTTCCATCTTTCTTTCTTTCTGTTTCTTTCCTTCCATCTTTCTTTCTTTCTTTCTTTCTCTTTCTTTCCTTTCCATCTTTCTTTCTTTTTCTTTTTCTTTCTTTCCATCTTTCCATCTTTCCATCCTTCCATCCTTCTTTCCATTCCATCTTTCTTTCTCTTTCTTTCCTTTCCATCTTTCTTTCTCTTTCTTTTCTTCCATCTTCTTTCTCTTTCTTTTCTTCCATCTTTCTTTCTCTTTCTTTCCATCTTTCTTTCTCCTTTCTTTCCCTTCCATCTTTCTTTCTCTTTCTTTTCTTCCATCTTTCTTCCATCTTTCTTTCCTTTCCATCTTTCTTTCTCTTTCTTTCCCTTTCATCTTTCTTTCTCTTTCTTTTCTTCCATCTTTCTTCCATCTTTCTTTCCTTTCCATCTTTCTTTCTCTTTCTTTCCTTTCCATCTTTCTTTCTCTTTCTTTCCTTTCCATCTTTCTTTCTCTTTCTTTCCATCTTTCTTTCTCTTTCTTTCCATCTTTCTTTCTCTTTCTTTCCATCTTTCTTTCTCTTTCTTTCCTTTCCATCTTTCTTTCTCTTTCTTTTCTTCCATCTTTTTTTCTCTTTCTTTCCATCTTTCTTTCTCTTTCTTTCCCTTCCATCTTTCTTTCTCTTTCTTTTCTTCCATCTTTCTTCCATCTTTCTTTCCTTTCCATTCTTTCTTTCTTTCCATCTTTCTTTCTCTTTCTTTCCATCTTTCTTTCTCTTTCTTTCCATCTTTCTTTCTCTTTCTTTCCTTTCCATCTTTCTTTCTCTTTCTTTTCTTCCATCTTTCTTTCTCTTTCTTTCCATCTTTCCTTTCTCTTTCTTTCCCTTCCATCTTTCTTCCATCTTTCTTTCCTTTCCATCTTTCTTCCATCTTTCTTTCCTTTCCATCTTTTTTTCTCTTTCTTTCCTTTCCACCTTTCTTTCTCTTTCTTTCCTTAAATTCCATAAAAATATCTCATAGTTTGTAGCCGCAGAGGCGGCTCTAGACTTTGTGAGGCCTTAGGCAAAACTTAGACACGAGGCCCCACTCACTCCCATAATGGGAAAAATAAATCAAGGCATGAAAATGAACTGTATTAAGAGGGTACAGTATAGGGGAGTGGACAGTACAGGGGGTAGGTAAGTGGGCATAATAAAGATATATTTTCCTCAAGCAGAGCTGCACAGGGAAGCTGCTCTCACAGATCCTATCTATTCTAGTAGGGAGGGAAATAAAGGGGGATGGGTGGAGAAAGAAAGAAAGAAAGAAAGAAAGAAAGAAAGAAAGAAAGAAAGAAAGAAAGAAAGAAAGAAAGAAAGAAAAGAAAGAAAGAAAGAAAGTCATGGCACGGGTACTGAAGAAATGGCTCGAGCGGACTATTTCTTCAGTGCACATGCGCCGATGACGTTGGCGGCAGCGTGTATAGTAAATATCTCCTAAACGGTGCAGGTTTAGCAGATATTTACAGTACCTACAGGTAAGCCCTTTTTATAAGCTTATCTTTAGGTCCGATTAAAGAGTGCAGCACTTACCGCCGAAGGAGCTGCTGGTTAGATTGGGCTTACCGTTACCTCGTGTCCGTCACAGGGGGTCACAATGGCGAGGAGGAAAAAAAAAAGAGTATTAAATGAGGTCTGCACCAAACACTTAGTTTCTTTCATTGCAATTCTTTTATTCTTTGAATCCAAAAGAACAGGGATGGAGGATTAAGGGAGATTCAGGTATTTTAGATTGTGGGTCAGGGTATTTCTACTTATCCAGAGGACTAACGGTCTCCTCCATGGATATAGCAATCACCGCATAGGCCTTTCTCACTGACCTAGCAGCCGGGTGCAATGCTTGAACACAGTCTCTGCCACAGACTTGATGAAAAAACAGATAATCGTTTCGGTCGTTACATAATCCTCTGCCACAGGATGGTGTAACCGAACTTTGATTAGATTTAAGGTTTAGCTGCACAGTACCAGATTCTTTCAGCCGACCCGGAGATAATGCGAGTTAGATGATCCAGGTTGCATCCCCCGATTGGGTTTCCAGGCTCCTCCCGAGATACCATCATACTGGGCTTGGTCACCTCTAGAGAAGTCCTCCCCTGGTCTCCTCCAGTCGATCGGCTTCTCCCTGCAGGCAAGACAGCACAGGACCAACCTCTGGATCAGCAGGCCCCAGAACTCCTGGGCCTACTTCTGTAATAACAAAGCCTTGGGCCAACTGGCCTCGAGACAGTAGAGCTGCCACGGCACACCCTAGGCCAGGAGGGCCTTCAGGTCAGGAACAATAACCCCGACCAATTGACGCCTGTACCTTAAGTACCCTTACCCAGAATGCATGGCGAGTGAACCACTCCCACCGGGTTATTTCTGAGTAAAAGGGTTACCCAATGCATCCAGCCTGTTGAATTTGCAACACTTACCGGTGGCCACAGCGACACCCACGGCCAAGTGGAAATTGACACAACCCAGCTGAACTGGTACAGAAACCAGGAAATTTACCATAATCAGTCTGAGCTACAGCTTCAGACAACTTAAATTTACATAGATAGCACCTGCCCATCAGGAGCAGGGCGCTACAGGGGGAAGACTTTACTTCCTCTTTAAGCACTTCCATACCAGGAGCTAGCAATTAGCCCAGATGAAACGCAGATGTACATGAAAAAGAATACAAGGCATAATCTAGTATCATGGGGATACTAGTGTAATTCAGCAAACAACACTTTGACCTAATTGTTCTTTCATTGGTGGCAAATTTGACACGTTTTGGGGACCAGTGACACCAATACAGTGATTGGTGATAAATAATATGCACTGTCACTGTACTAATGACACTGGCTGGGAAGGGGTTAACATCAGGGGTGATCAAAGGGTTAAATGTGTTCCCTGGGAGTGCTTGCTAACTGTGTGGGGAGGAGCTTTGACTGGGGGAAGAGAGAGATCTGTGTTCCTTCTTAGCAGAAACACAGGATCGCCATCTTCCCCTCTCACAGAATGGCGATCTGCCTTGTTTACATAGGCAGACTGCCATTCTGCTTCTCTCGGGAACAATCGCCGGGTGCTGGTGAACATCGGGTCTGCCAGATCCAGTGATTCCCCTCAGTGTCCAATCACAGTGGGAGCTGGACGCCGTTGGTGCATGTGCGCCCCAGACCCAGAAAAGAAGATGACATACAGGTACATGATTTTGTGCTGAAGGGCCGCCCTGTCGCAGTACATGTACGTGGGGTGGTCCAGAAGCGGTTACGTTTGATCGCTGATCGATAATGATCACTTTTTTTCTTAACAATATATATTTTTAAATGTATTTTTTTTTTTTGGCCTCATGCACACAATTGTATAAAAATACTCTTATGTTCTTTCTGCTAGGAGCTGGCAGAAAAAATCAAGCTTAAAAAAAAAATTGTTTCGGCACTTAAAGAGGAACTGCAGTCTGCTCACATAATTTGTAATAAAAAACATCTTTGCCATTCTGAAGCTTCCTTCCAACCACTTTGCATATTATTTTATATATACTGTGATTCTGTACTTGCCAGGTATGCTGCAGAAATCTCCCTCCACTATGTCTGGCTGCAACCATTTTAACTGTGGGCAGCTGAAGCTGCTGCCTGTTCACTTCCTGGATTTACACAGACACACAGAGGCACACCTCCAGCTCTGCAGCTCGCATTGGCCCTCTTATGACTCATCCCCCCTCCCTTCCTGGCAAACTCTCATGAGAGAGAGAGAGAGAGAGAGAGAGCTCTGAATGATGTCAAAAGCCTAGGATAATGACCACACAAGAAAGAGGAAGTGGGCTGTATAAGGGATTTACTGGCAGAAAAACAAAAAGTTTTACTATCCAAAATTAAAACAACAACAAGGGCAGAAGATTTAATAGATGGAAAGATGAAAAAATGACTGAAGTTCCGCTTTAATTACACACATGTGCGCACGTATGGCGTTTAGGCCTCATTCACACAGCTATAAAAAATGCATTTGCAGCAGCGGCATTGTTTTCAAAGGAGACATTCACACAGGTGCGTAAACATGCACTGCGCTCAGATCTGTAATACAAAATCCAAAAATCTGCACCTGTGGCATGTGTATACAGGTACTATTCTTTCAAGGAATGCATTAAAGTGGAGTTCCACCCAAAAAAAAAAAATAATAATTCATGAATGTGCCTAAAAAAAAAAAAAATAAAAAAAAACATTTGGAAATTTTTTTTTTACTCACCTCTAAATGGCTGTTGCTAGGGGGTCCCTCGTAGTCTGCCTCCTTCAGTGCCTGGGCTCTTGACATCACTTCCCCTCGGCACAGGAAGGGCTCAGCTCTGTTCCCTCCCTCTTGTCAATCATCTGGGACACGTGACAGGTCCCAGATGTTTGCGCAGCCAATCACGGCGCGCGACCCCGCAAAGCGGGGCTTCGTTCCCCCGAATCGCTGGACCCCGGGACAGGTAAGTGTCCGATTATTAAAAGTCAGCAGCTGCAGTACTTGTAGCTGCTGACTTTTAATTTTTTTTTTTTATAATGGGAACCCCACTTTAAAGTAGAACTGTAGGCAAAATTCTTTTTTTTTTTTTTTTCATTTAGGATAGAGTAAGGGAGGGTTATAACACCCTGAGTGGCAAATTCTCCGCAGATTCCACACCGCATCCAAACTGCACCCCGTTCATGCGAACCACTGCGGGTGTGTATGTTAACAGCACCCTGAAATCGGTTTGCCAAACGCAGTGCGATTTGCACAATTGGATTGCATGAGTGTGAATACCCATGCAATCCGATTCTGGTGTGGCCAAAAAAAAGGGTCCTGCGCCATTTTGGTGCGGATTCGGTGCGATTTGAGCCATGCCGAATAATGGCTCAATTGCACTGATGAAGAACTGCATGTGATATGAACAGGAATGCGGTAGAATCCCCGTTCAAAAGTACATGCAGTTCCTACACTGCATAGCGTGAACCGGAATGTAAGGCCTATTTTTGCTGTCTGTATCCCATTGGGGAGGTTTACCATCACTTCCTGTCCCATAGCCAAAACAGGAAGTGAGAGGAAATTCTTGCAATTTAAGGGAATCTCTTGGGGACCCCCAGGTCATCAGAACTGTGTCCCTATTGTAAGATTTCCCCTCTATTACTTTCCTGAGGACCACCCAAAATTTGGGATCTTCTTTTACTTTCACTCTCAATGATAATGGTAAACAGGACAAATAGAGACACTGAATCTCCCTAATGGTAGCACAGACAGCAATAAAAACTGACAGGGGTTCTAATCCCTCTCCGCTTAAACTAAACAAAAAGTTTTAGTTATACTTTAAGGTAAGAAATATTTAGGCTTTATAATTAGGGTTGCCACCTTTCCTTCAAGCCAAACCCGAACACTTTAGCGGCACAGGGCACATTTTTTTTCATAGTATACACTATAGGATTATAAAAGACCTGGGGCATCTTTGGGTGCCCCAAAAAGAGGTAATGCAGTGCGCTGCGGCAAACAGTGGATGTGGCCAAACTGCTCTTGCTGACGTCATTGCCCCCCCCAGTGCCTGATTATTACCAAACCTACCCCCAGACAGCGACCCACAGCTCCCGGGTGGCAACAGATTTTTGTGTGACTGTCACAGTTACTTGGGGAGCCACAGCCCAGTCTTAATAATGTGTCTGGGTTTTAGGCAGACTGAAACCCGGACATATAATTACAAACCCTGACTGTCCGGGTGAATACCGGACAGGTGGCAACCCTATTTATAATCACTATTACTCTAAATAGGAAAGAATCCTTTATCTCTGAGGTCCCCATGTGCTCAGTTTTAGAATTTTTAGTAATCAGCTTTCCCATTTAGAGTTAAACAGAGAGAACTTTAGTAGCATTAATTGGGATTGCATAATATAAACCAGTGTTGGGCAATTGCAGGTAAGTGAATACTTATTTTCCATAGTATTTGAAGTGTTACTAAACCCACAATAGTAAAATCAGTCTGCATATGCAGTACAGCATGCTTGTTATACTCACTATAGAACCTAAGGGGTTAATCCTCTGCATTGTGTAAAAAAAGGCTGTTTGATCCTGTCTTCTCTGATCCTCCCCTTCTTCCACTGACTCCAAAACACATCCAGATAAGACAGAGTTAATGGAGTCAGGCTGCACATGCTCAGTTTGGCGTGTATTGCTAGAGAGCTTTTTTTTTTTTTTCTTGGGAGAGTGCATGTGATCAGCACAGGGCCAATCAGCACTGTCCAGACAGAAGATGATGGGTCCTGCAGCCTCATAGGATAGGTCAGTACAGTATGAAAACTCCTCCTACATGTTGTGATCTGTCTTCTTGTTAGAGGGTGGTGTTCTGTCCACCAGATTTTTTATGCTGGTTATTTGTTAAATTTGCATGCAAAATGTGTAATTTACTTAAAGTGGTGTTCCGGCCGAAATTATACTTTTTAAATAAAAATACCCCTATAATACACAAGCTTAATGTATTCTAGTAAAGTTAGTCTGTAAACTAAGGTCTGTTTTGTTAGTTTATAGCAGTAGTTTGTTATTTTATAAACTTACAGCAGGCCGTGGCCATCTTAAGTGTGGGCATCTGAAGCCAGACTGTATTTCTTCCTGGATCTCATCCTTGCAGATCTCGCACATGCTCAGTGCAGCACAAGCAATGTAATAGGTTTCAGGTCAGGTTTCCATAGCAATGGCAGTTTTAGAGGAAGTTGCCGCCCCACGTGCTCAGTGCAGCACAAGCAGTGTAATAGGTTTCAGGTCAGGTTTCCATAGCAACGGCAGTTTCAGAGGAAATTGCCGCCCCTTCCCAGAAGGCATTGCAAACAGGAAATGATGAGATGGGCCGCGGCCAGGGAGGAGGAAGTGAAAAATGAATACAGCAGATATACAGTAGGTGCTGAGAAAAAAAAATAAAAAAATATCCAATTTGTTTACAGTGCACAGTTTAGTGAGGGATGCTGAAGAGTTATAAAAGTGGGTGGAACTCCACTTTAAGACAATCATGTGTGGTGTGCAGGCTCCATCTAGCGTTCCTTTTTGGTATTGCTGCAGTTCTGTTTATCTGTATGTGTAATTGAGGAAGTTGTCAACAAGCAGGGAATTCTGGGTAGAATCTTGGCAGGAAGTGCACCATCCACCATTCTTTTCAACACATTGCAGGAAGCAAGTCATGTCTTTCTATCACCATCACCCCTTAGAGAACTTAAAAAGTAAGTTTTTATTATCTTATCTTGTACTGTATATCGCTGTTTCTACAATGTATGCTGTATTGTATGCAATATTATACTTATTGAGGTCTACTTCTGTTATTTTGTAGTTTCACCTGGCTTGTTCTAATAAAACTGAGATCAAAGAAGTATGGTGTCAGGAACGTTGTCATCTCCAGGTTCTCCTGCTGGTGGCACTATTACATTCAGCACCAAAAGGGTGTAATTCCAGTGGCCACCAGCGGGGGTCTCCCTGTCTGGACTGCAGAATTGTCATCAAGCACACCTGTCATGGTTTTGCTGGACTATATAGACCCGCCCTGAAATAACCTCAGTGCTTCAGAATTCCTCTGCTAAGCCCTTGTCCCTGCCAGTACCTGCTCTTGTTCCAGCCTGTTCCAGCCTGTTCCAGCCTGTTCCAGCCTGTTCCAGCCTGTTCCTGAACCCCGTTTGTGTATCCTGACCTTGAACCCTGTTTCCTGTTCCCTTGTCGCTTTGGCTCATGCCTTATCTTTTATTTCATATTGGTTTCCTTGCTTGTGTATTATATTAGTTAGATAGATAGTTAGGTGGGTTTGGGGGTTGGCTGTGTTTTCACCATTTACTTGTTTTTGGTTTGCAGTCCTGTTTTCACGTGTGTCTTTATCATTAACAATAAACATACCTTCTTATTCATTTACTCGTTTGTCCCTGATTCCTTGGTGCAGCCCAGCGATCTGATCACCTGCATGGGATGTTGTGTATAACATCCCCTGACAGAATTCTGAAGCCATACAATCAGATCGGTTGCACCTGGGAATTGGGACCTGAGCCCCAGCTATTGTTGACATATGGATTTTGAAAGTATTTTGTATTTATCGCTCTTGGCAACTGATGACAGAGACTTTTGTTATCAGACATTGGCTGAATACACTAGGGAACAATTGTTAGAATGCATCCGCCTAGCTCATGTTTTTATTGAGCAAGGCAGTTTTTTGTTTGGAGATGTGCAACCATTAATTTGGATCTGTACTGAGTTGGCCCTGTCTGATGTCGCTGAGGGAGGTGATGACTATACACCCCCTTTTAGTGCAGCTCAGGTAAAATCTTTAGTTTGGCTGTTGGAGGATGACTCAGCATTCTTTTTTGAACACTATTCAGCTTGTCCTCAGCAGGTGTTTGCAAAATGCATTGAATCAGTGCAGTCTCTGGTCAGACAAGCCAAGTGCAAACCTGATTCAGTGCAATCATTAATACAGGCCTGGTCAAGTCTGTTGCATTCAGCTTCTGTTAGCTCCAAATATACTTCTCTACCAATGAAATACCAGTGCCCTGTTTCCTCCTGTTGCACCTACCCTGCCTTTAACTCCCCTGCTGCTTCTCAACTGCCTCCATCAGCTCCACTAAATCTCCCTTCAAAACCTACTCCCTCTGTCTTGCCATCCTTTCACTCTTCGCTTCTACCAGATGCATTCCCTACCTACAGCCCTGTACCCACATATAGATCCCCAGTGGCTAAAAGCAAAAAGAAGCGGAAGTTTTTTCCAACCCATACCATCATGCCAGTATCCAATCCTGCCTCCCCACCAGCTGATCTGTTCCAGCCTGATGTGTTCCTGTATGCTGCCCAGTCTGAAGTTCCAGTACCAGCTGCCCGGTTTGAAGTTCCAGTACCTACTATCCAGTCCGATGTACCTGCTGTTCTGCCTGATGTGCCAGCACCTGTGCCCACTGTCCAATCTGAATTTCCAGTACCAGCTGCCCGGTTTGAAGTTCCAGTACCTGCTATCCAGTCCGATGCATCTGCTGTTCAGACTGTTGTGCCAGTACCTGCTGTTCTGCCTGATGTGCCAGCACCTGTGCCCATTGTCCAGTCTGAAGTTCCAGTACCAGCTGCCCGGTTTGCAGTTCCAGTACCTGCTATCCAGTCCGATGTACCTGCTGTTCTGTCTGATGTGCCAGCACCTGTGCCCACTGTCCAGTCTGAAGTTCCAGTACCAGCTGCCCAGTTTGAAGTTCCAGTACCTGCTATCCAGTCCGATGTGCCTGATGTGCCAGCACCTGTGCCCATTGTCCAGTCTGAAGTTCCAGTACCAGCTGCCCGGTTTGCAGTTCCAGTACCTGCTATCCAGTCCGATGTACCTGCTGTTCTGCTTGATGTGCCAGCACCTGTGCCCACTGTCCAGTCTGCAGTTCCAGTACCAGCTGCCCGGTTTGAAGTTCCAGTACCTGCTATCCAGTCCGATGTACCTGCTGTTCTGCCTGTTGTGCCAGTACCTGCTGTTCTGCCTGATGTGCCAGCGCCTGTGCCCACGGCCCAGTCTGAAGTTCCAGTACCAGCTGCCCGGTTTGCAGTTCCAGTACCTGCTTTCCAGTCCGATGTACCTGCTGTTCTGCCTGATGTGCCAGCACCTGTTCCCAGTGTCCAGTCTGCAGTTCCATTACCAGCTGCCCGGTTTGAAGTTCCAGTACCTGCTATCCAGTCCAATGTACCTGCTGTTCTGCCTGTTGTGCCAGTACCTGCTGTTCTGCCTGACGTGCCAGCGCCTGTGCCCACGGCCCAGTCTCAAGTTCCAGTACCGACTATCCAGTCCGATGCACCTGCTGTCCTGCCTGTTGTTCCAGCACCTGCTGTTCTGCCTGATGTGCCAATGTCTGTGCTTGCTGCCCAGTCTAAAGTTCCAGTACCGGCTGCCCGGTTTGAAGTTCCAGTACCTGCTATCCAGTCCGATGTGCCTGCTGTTCAGCTTGTTGTGCCAGCACCTGCTGTTCTGCCTGATGGGCCTACTGCCCAGTCTGAAGTTCCAGTACCTGCCGCCTGGTCTGATGTCTCGGTGCCAACCCTCCAGCCTGATGTCTCTGAGCCAGCCCTCCAGCCTGATGTCTCGGTGCCAGTGTTCCAGTCTGAGGTGCCAGTGTTCCAGCCGAAAGTACCAGTGCCTGCTCTCCAGCTTGATGAGCCCGCTGCCCAGCTTGAGGTGCCCTTGCCTGCTGCCCAGCTCGATGTGCTTTTGCCTGCTGCCCAGCTCGATGTGCTTTTGCCTGCTGCCCAGCTCGATGTGCTTTTGCCTGCTGCCCAGCTCGATGTGCTTTTGCCTGCTGCCCAGCTCGATGTGCTTTTGCCTGCTGTCCAGCTTGATGCGGATGTGCCACTGCCCAGCGTGATGTACCTCTGCTTTCTGCTCAGCCTGATGACATGGTGCCTACTAAAACTGTTCCTGACTGATGGCCATCTTGCTGCTGGGTCAATCCTGTCTGTTGCCTGGCTTGAATGTAATGCTCCTGTGTGGTCTGCCTCCGATGGTTTCTTTCCCGTTACCCTGCTAATTTTCATCTCCAGATCTAAACTTCCTGACCCGGGTGGTGGGGTACGCGTCCTTTTTTCAGACTCTGATGGCACGTCCCCCAGTGAACTAAAAGACTCTGGCCTTGGAAGTGCGAAGAAGTCTGCAGACTCAGTAGGGAAACATTTTAAGGTGTTTCTGCACCCACTCGGACTGTCGTACCCATGGCTGAATGGAGTGTCCAGAGGCCACTCCTTTAGGAGGGGGAACTGTCAGGAACGTTGTCATCTCCAGGTTCTCCTGCTGGTGGCACTATTACATTCAGCACCAAAAGGGTGTAATTCCAGTGGCCACCAGCGGGGGTCTCCCTGCCTGGACTGCAGAATTGTCATCAAGCACACCTGTCATGGTTTTGCTGGACTATATAAACCCGCCCTGAAATAACCTCAGTGCTTCAGAATTCCTCTGCTAAGCCCTTGTCCCTGCCAGTACCTGCTCTTGTTCCAGCCTGTTCCAGCCTGTTCCTGTTTGTTCCTGTTTGTTCCTGAACCCCGTTTGTGTATCCTGACCTTGAACCCTGTTTCCTGTTCCCTTGTCCCTTTGGCTCGTGCCTTATCTTTTATTTCATATTGGTTTCCTTGCTTGTGTATTATATTAGTTAGATAGATAGTGAGGTGGGTTTGGGGGTTTGCTGTGTTTTCACCATTTACTTGTTTTGGTATGCTGTCCTGTTTTCACGTGTGTCTTTATCATTAACAATAAACATACCTTCTTATTCATTTACTCGTTTGTCCCTGATTCCTTGGTGCAGCCCAGCGATCTGATCACCTGCATGGGATGTTGTGTATAACATCCCCTGACATATGGTATCTACAGTTATTGGGATAAGAAGGTTTAACTAGCTGTCCCACAGATAGAACAGGTGGCTACGATCATTCTCCATGGTCTCACTATATGTAGGAATGTGTGGCCACCCTCTCTTGCTCTCTTCTAAGATGGATTATGGATCATGGAATCTGGGATTTTTAGAGTGCATGGAGCACTGCACTTGATTGCAACTAACATACGAATTGAAATGAAGGGTAAAAAGAGGTTTGGGACCTCACAGAGGACATCCCAAGAAGGCAGAAAAGCACAGTAAGATACAATTTAATAAAAAGTAGGTTACAGGAACATTAGGTAGTAGATATGTATGGATTTTTTTTAAATAATAGTTTAGTGTCACATTAGGCCATGGTTACATGATCTTTCTACACCGAGTCTTTCTCCTCTGCCATGTACATCCGGTGACTCCTTCTTACAGGTGTCCACATCACTGTCTGCTTAATGTAGACACTTCCTATTGGGGATGGTAGAGCTTTCAGCGGCAGAGCCCTCTCAACTCAATCAGCCACATAAGACGTACACAGGGGCAGTGAGGGGACCAATCCCCAAGGGGATAAGGAGCGGTATACAGAGGCCGGTCTCCAGAGGAGGAAATCACCATTCCCTATAGAAGAAACCAGGACTTCCAGTGAGGACACGGCAGGATGGGCTACCAAGAGGTGTTTGTTAGGAACTACAAGGCCTCATGCACACAGGATGTTTCGTCAACTGTCCTAGACGCTTTTCCTCCTGGGAGCAGCATTTTGGCAGAAAACAAATGCTTGTAAAGGCGTGCAATGCATTTAGGCACATCTAGTGCTTGGGCAATTATTTAATTTCATTGGGCAGAATAATAATTTATTCTGGACATTGAAATGGATTAACGCTCAAGCACTAAACGCCTGTAGCGTTAACGTGCGTTTGCAAGCATTTATTCTGCCAAAACACCACTACTCATTACTCATGGACGTACTGGCAGTCGGATTTTATTTTTGCCTCTAAACACCTATGTGTGCATGGACACATAAGCTAGCATGCAGGGGGTGTTTAGAGGCAGCAATACAAAAAACGCAAGATGCCGTTAACAGCGACGTTAAAATTGTCCAGTGTGCATGAGGTCAAATGAGTAAGGTAAGTCATGTATAATGCATTATTGGATGTTGACTATCATGGCCTGATAATGTCCTGTTATACCCCTTCTTTCTGTTCCATTCTACTTCGTCCTCTGCCTGCCAATGCCTTTAGATGGGCATGTGCTGGAAGTTGTGGGCTCCATAGTAGATAAGAGGGATCCTGACACTGGCACATGTCTTTGATGCCCTAAAAAACCTTTACGTCAATGCTCCACCCTTACACGGTGAGTGACGTCAGTTATGTGAAAATTGATGGGTATTATGGCAGGAGATATAACCACTTGAGTTCCCAAAACAGCTGGTGAAAAAAGCCCACAACACGACACTTTGTGTATCATCTGAGGCTTTTCACTTCTCTGGGTATATGAGAGGTTTTACATCCACTTTAACTGCCCTGTGTAATTTTTTTGCACAGAGCAGCCCTGGTCCTCCTCTTCTCGGGGGCTCCTGCCGGTGCTCCTGGCTCCTCCCCCTTGCCATATCCCGCACACAGAGGCGGCTCAGGAGCAAGCACACATGCAGTGCCCCCAGAGCAAGCAGCTGCATGTGTGCTTGCTCCTGAGCCACCTGCAGCAGAAGCCAATGACTCCTGCTGCTGTGTCTCAGCCGGTGAGGAGGCAGAGACCCGGGAGAGCTTCTACTCTTGTGCACATCGCTGGATCGGGCTCAGATGAGTATAAGGGGGGGCTGCAGTGGAAGTTGCACACTGAAGGTTCTTTACCATCATGCAAAGAAATTTCATTTTCCAAAAAAAAGAGACTGAGACCAAAAACATTTTTATTGAATGTGGCATGCTAGAACACTTTTGAAGGCAAGAGCCAATAAATAACCACATATACAGTATATGTGTGTATATATATATATATATATATATATATATATATATATGTATATATATATATATATATATATATATATATATTAATTAATAAGGATATACATCTGAGAATATTATTAAGTTATCAATCCATGTGCTGTTTATGACATATTTGTTTTCAGGTAACGACCCAAAGATGGAACCTTACGCCAAATCTAGATATATATTAGGGGATTTTTCCAGCCAGCCTGGACCAGTAACCACACATCCTGATTTTACATAGAAAGCACCATGTTTTCCTATTAGGATTGCACAATAACATTTTAATGCTATTTCACTTTAGTCAAGAAAATATCATTATCAATATGTTACACATGTTTATTTCAGATATACTGTCTGCAGCCAGCAGATGGTGCACTTAAGGCTCTTCTGTAGGATCATTTCTTTGTTATGTCATATGGCCTGCCACCTCATAGTATTTATTTCTATTCTGGCACAGCTAAATGAGCGAGGGCTTGCTCATACAGGCGGCCAACTACATACAGAGATGCAGCCGCTTAGGCCCTGTGCAGTTATTTTGCTTTGCAGCTGCATCAACAATGAAATGAAAGGACCACCGCTGAATGCAACCCATTTAAGGGCTGTACTGCAGGGCATTTCAAGGGTTCAAACAAGCATTTGCCTGTACAATGCCCCCTTGGAAAGCAATCTATTGCAGAATGCTTTTCAGAGGGTGGTAAGCAGGGTGGTAAGAGGGTGCATAGCAAGACCACTTACTGTTATCTCACATATATATTATTATAGCCAAATTTACCACCCTAACTCCTCCCACAGCTTTTACACTACATAGACAGTAATATACCAAAACGTGCAGATTGTTCCCGATTGGTGTGCTATTACTTTGTGTAACGTTTCGCCGAATGGTTCGCGAAATATCTCGAAATTGGTCCCATAGGAATGAATGGCAAAATGTTCAAAACTAGAGTGGGAGGTGACAAAAGCTGACAACCCCATGATCAGCTAAAACATTATGACCCCCCCCCCCCATGATTTTTCAAAACATTATGACCACCCCATGAAAAAAAAAATACTAATATTTTTTTTTTAAATAAAATCATTTTTGAAAAAAAATTATTAAAAATAAATAATGATTTTTGAAAAAAAAAAACATTTTTGAAAAAAAAAAAAACATTTTTGAAAAAAAACAAAAAACATTTTTGAAAAAAATGTTCAGCTCTTTCAGCTAATGATGGGACTTCTTCAACTTTTTTACTACTATTTTTTACTTTTTAAAATATTAATCTTTTTAACACTTTTCACAGTTACTCCAGCCACTCCAACCACACAACAGTTACTCAAGCCACTCCACCCAGTTACTCCACCCACTCCAGTTGTAGACTACTGGTGGAGGCAAGAACACTTTACACAATTTCCCCAGAAATTGTAGCTTTTCTATTATTATTATTATTATTATTATTATTATTATTCAGGATTTATAGAGCGCCAACAGTTTGCGCAGCGCTTTACAACATGAGGGCAGACAGTACACCTACAATACAAATCAATACAGGAGGGATCAAAGGAATATTAGAAGATGTTCATACCTATCTTCTGTCTCTAGCCTATATGTTATATGTGTTGTATACAGTAAATACTAGAGATGCGCATCTTCACTGGGCCAACGATTCGATTCAATTCGATTCCGCGATGCATCACGATGCATCAAGATTACTGCGCGCGGTTTTCAAGCAGTCAGGAGAACTCCATTTTTTTTCTTAAAAAAAAAACGAAAAAACACAACAGACATGATACAGGAGATGGTCAGAGACTGCAGACATGATACAGGAGATGGTCAGAGACTGCAGACATGGTACAGGAGATGGTCAGAGACTGCAGACGTGATACATGAGATGGTCAGAGACTGCGGACATGATATAGGAGATGGTTAGAGACTGCGGACATGATACAGGAGATGGTCAGAGACTGCGGACACGATACAGGAGATGGTCAGAGACTGCGGACATGGTACAGGAAATGGTCAGAGACTGCAGACACAGTACAGGAGATGGTCAGAGACTGCAGACATGGTACAGGAGATGGTCAGAGACTGCAGACATTGTACAGGAGATGGTCAGAGACTGCAGACATTATACAGGAGATGGTCAGAGACTGCAGACATTATACAGGAGATGGTCAGAGACTGCAGACATTATACAGGAGATGGTCAGAGACTGCAGACATTATACAGGAGATGGTCAGAGACTGCAGACATTATACAGGAGATGGTCAGAGACTGCAGACATTATACAGGAGATGGTCAGAGACTGCAGACATTATACAGGAGATGGTCAGAGACTGCAGACATTATACAGGAGATGGTCAGAGACTGCAGACATTATACAGGAGATGGTCAGAGACTGCAGACATGATACAGGAGATGGTCAGAGACTGCAGACATGATACAGGAGATGGTCAGAGACTGCAGACATGATACAGGAGATGGTCAGAGACTGCAGACATGATACAGGAGATGGTCAGAGACTGCAGACATGATACAGGAGATTGTCAGAGACTGCAGACATGATACAGGAGATGGTCAGAGACTGCAGACATGATACAGGAGATGGTCAGAGACTGCAGACATGATACAGGAGATGGTCAGAGACTGCAGACATAATGCACCAAGTAGCCAGCATTGGGTTCTAATGCGCTGCCATGGAGACAGAGACCAGCGCTGTCAATAGCGGTGCCAGGACAGCAACCTTGGTTGTTCGCCCACTGGTCCACTGTCAGAGGATTCACCCATCTATCTGGAATGTGTAGATGGGGGAATTTGATCTTTTTTTTTTTTTTCCAGTGTAATGACCAAACAAAAAAAAAAAAAAGGATCAAAATATGGGCTGCATAAGTGGCTTAGTGCTAACTGGATCTTGGAAGAACAGAGTGGGGGAGGGAGACATAGGGGAGAGAAAGGGACAGTTCAGTGATCAAAGTGTAATGAAACATGCAGTGCTCACTCATTCAGGGACGAGGCTGGAAGTTCACACAGCTTGGAATGTGGAGCTGCTGACTGTTCTTCATATCTCCCGTGCACAATCTCCCCTATCCTCTCTCTCCTTCACAGCTGTATGTCGGGATAGGAGAGTGGGCGGGCTGGGCAGACACAGGGGGAGAGAGGAGGAGGAGGGGCATCTCTATGCAATGCATCGTAATCTCCCGTCCGTTGCTGGGAGGGGGAGTGAACTTCGTTGGGCTGTGTAAGATGAGTGTCAGAGACACTCCGCTCAGCTGCAGCCACCGGCCACTAAATGTACACACTGATTCTCCTCTCCTACGGACGGGAGAAATCAGTCTGTTTTCTCAAAATGTCACAGGGATAATGGGAGGCTGGAAACAACGCATTGCCCCCCACAGTGCAGGATCTCCAGGGACTTCAGCAACCCTAATTGTTCCGCCACTCCCACGGATGTGATGACAACTACAGTGATCTGTTTCACAGCTCCGTGGGGCTCTGCGCCCTGCACATCGGGGAGATGAGAGGGGTCATTGTCCAGTGTCTGAGGAAGGGGAGCGCATGGGTGGGGGCAGCATGCTGAGGCTAAATCACCCATTGACGGGGAACAGTGCCAGGCTCAGCCAGCCGATCGGTGGCTTGTCATCAACAGCAGACACTGCTGTGCGGGGGGAGGGGGAGGAGCCGGAATGACGTCATGCATAATCGATCACACCGGATACCGCATCGATGCCAAATTGGGAAGGGCAAAATCGTGATGCATCGATGCGGCGATCATTTTCAACACCCCTAGTAAATACCTGTAGTAGTAGTAGTAGTAGTAATAATAATAATAATGGAAATACTTTGGTGCACATGATCTGGGCACAGGTTCACTTTATAGCTAATACAAAGACAGAGCTGTGCAGCTCCAGGTGGGAATGATTGCTCCCCTCAACCTTGTGGTGCAGGACCAGTCCGCAGCCTGGATAAGAGTCAATAATTCAAGAAAGGTTGACCGCACTCCCAGGTATGAAGCAGTGATGATTACTTTATTGAAAATAAAAATCCATCAAGATACATCATAAGACATTATTGATTATGATTAAGCAAGCCTTGATTCGTGAAACGCGTTAATCTTGCCATGCCTGCATAGAGGTCTCATGATGTCTTATGATGTATCTTGATGGATTTTTATCTTCAATAAAGTAATCATCACTGCTTCATACCTGGGAGTACGGTCAACCTTTCTTGAATTATTCACTTTATAGCTGCTGTAGACTTTGGAGATTGGTTGAACGTGCTGGCACAATCTGATTGTTTTAACTGTTTTTTTTGCTGACTGTCAGACCTGTAAACACAAATGGCCACGTTCTGTTTAGCCTATAGATGAGGGACTGAGGAGGCATGTTGTTGACCCCCCTGGATAAAATGTTACAACACACATACCTGATCACTATTAGCACTGACAAGCCTTGGGCAATGGTGTTTGCCTGGGAAACATAAAGAAAGGTCGTCCCCCAGCCAGATCCAGAGAATGTCTGTGAGCAACATTATTCCTCCAATTGTTGCCTACTATGTCTACTCACTTAAAGCTCTTCTATATGTAGAGGTCCTGTATGTCTCTCTACGGGCTTATCCATACTGGGATGCTCCACTCTGCAGATAAACTCTGATCCCTGGTCTTTTTTCCGCAGTGGGGTAAACCGTAACCTGGCTGTACAGCTATAGGTGTTGTCTGGTTGTATTAGGTGCGTGATCTCTGTGATGTTGTACTTCTGTTCATCAGTTACAAGTGATTTTCTCCAGTTCTTCTTATACCAGCTCACGGTCAAATTTTCAGGGGAATATCCAGAGATTTTACACTGTATTTCACATTCGGTGTTGAGAACTAGAGCAGATGTATCTATTACATCGACATGTGGACACTGAAGACCTGCAGAAAAATAAGAATTTATTAGTCTGATTGCTCCTTGTATTATAATAGATATAGGAACTATGGATGAGTTTTGGGTTTTCAGCTACCATGGGAATCCTGCAAATTTGAGATTTCGCAATCCTGATAATTTTATGTGCAGAGAAATATTTTAAAACCATAATGCGCTTAAATAATATTGCTCTGATTCCCCATTATACAATGTTATGGCCCTGTTTCTGCCTATACATGATGTGAAATGTGTATATCTATATGTACTGATTAGGGACGAGGTTCTGGTTCTCCGCTACTAAGGGTTGGAGGCATAGCTTGCTGGTTTGAAATTTAAGCTCCCAGTGAATTTATGTGCAGATTTATCTAGCAGAAAATATGTTTTCAAACCATAATGCACTACATGACCTTTAAACTATGGCCAAGAGGCTTAGAAGGAACAACAAGAGGGCTTTTGGATGAGCTATTTGCCTTGCTTTAAAATAGAGATCTCAGAGCATCCATAGTGACGTGTATTGGAAGCTGCTTTAAGGAAAGGATAGTGAAAGATGACAAAAACGAGAAGCGATTAGGGTCTTATAGGAAGTTGGACTTTAATACTAATTGTTCGTTTTTCTGGGGCAATCAACCCCCTTTGAGCCTTTTTTTATTTTTATTATTGCGGGAATTTTTTCTTTAATTCTATTTTGTGTTTAATTCGAGGTCAGGGGTTACTTTTAGCTGCTTTTTTAGGTTAAACTACGTGTTTGTCAAAAGGCTTCCCTTTAAAAAAGAGGACTTTAGTTTAATCTGTGATATTTTGGGATTTTCATGGTTTTAGATTTAGGGCTTTTATTGACATATTTATTTCATGTTGATCCTTTTTTTAAGTTTGAGCTGTTCAAAATGCAGCATTCACTTGTTACTGACCTGTTACTGTTCTTGGAGCTGGTTTTTGTCTGCAGCAAACAGATGCATTGTTTGAAAGAAAAAAAACAGTGCATAAACAGTGTGTGTACCTAAACCACTAAAACAATCATTTACATTCAACACATGCTAAATGCTCATAGATAAAAGTAAAAGTTGGGCATACACTAGTTAGGCCTATTATCTGACCTTAATAAAACTGTCCTTTACACAGCTGTACTGTCTAAAGCAGTTTAATTCTTGTAGTAATACCCCAGCCAGTTTAAGTAAATTTGGACCTAAATTTGCTCATTAAAATTGTCCTGCTGCTGGTGAATTTTACACTGCTGTATCATCTGCGGTCTCGTAATTCTTAATGCGAGCTTGATAGAAATTGGCCAGTGGCAGGACAGTTTTTTTTTTTATCAGCAAGAACAGCCTCAGCAAACTACTGGCCTGTTTCTATCTGCTGGTGAAAACAGGTCTATTACCGCCTGATAAAATGGTGACTTTTTTCAAGTGCCAGTGAATCAGATTGGGGTGCTGCTGCTGTATGTAAGCCAAGATAAAAAATCCCACAAGGAAATATGTGCTGCCAGTGTATGCTTTTGCTGAGACTTTTCAGCTTTAATGGTTTCCCCAAGCATGTTATTTAAAGGATTTGTATATTTTCAGTGTTGCATTTGAAGCCATATGAAAAGACCCCTTCCCTGTTGGTTCTGTTTTTTTTTTTTTTTTTGCATTGGTTCATGGCCCCCCATGGAAGTCCCCAGGTCCCATACCTTTTTGACAGTAGTTTGCCTGTTAGGCCAAACAATGCCTAGAACTTACAAACAAGATTTGCCATCAGTTGGATGTGCTGTTCACCAAGCTCTGGTTCACCAACTTTTAAACAAGATTCACCGAACCCTTGGCCAACCTTGGCAGACTCGCTCATGCCTAGTAAATGACTAAAGTTGAACTCCAGGCTAACATCTAAAACCACAATTGCAGTACATAAATAGGTCCAATTTTACCTGCCAAAACATTTGTATCTCTGTGCACCCAGTCCCGAGATTTAAACAACCCTGACCAAGAGCACAGCCAGACTGGTACTGCAGTATTACTTTTTTCTACTGCAGGTACGCAGTACAGCCATGTCACCTCCCTGGCCCCAGTCTTTGATAGGACATTTAAGAAGTAGGATCAGACTGAAGAACTCAGCAGAATTTTTTCTCTTCCTATATACATGTTTCTTATGAGTATAGATGCAGTTGGTTCCTAGTGCTGCCTCCTCCTCTCCCAGTCTAATCTTTGCTGTTCAGGGAACAGCAAAAGGCTGATATTACATCAATGTAAATTCCTTAGATTAGTGTAAATTCCTTAGATCAGTCGCATTTAAAAAAATTCATTACATTTTTTTTCAATGAATATATCACTGCAGTAAGTGGTGTTGTTTTTATTTCTGCCTGAGGAACTGAGGATAGGTGTACTCAACTTTCCTCTTGTAAAGTTTACATGGATTTCGCTACAATTACCTGACTATGCCAGTTTTTAGACAGATTGCTGCCCTTACCAAAATGTCCCTTTATGCCTTCATTTTCTTTATCATCACTTCTCCAATCTCTTTGTTTCGGGTGTTTCAGCTTGTTGTGTTCCACCACGGCTCGCACAATATAAGGCTCATCCTCCCGAATCAACCCTCTGAGGCTTTCACAAGTGCTGGTGGCATTGAAGGTTCCATCTTGGTTCGGATGCATCACAGTGGTAGAGCCTATATTGTGGGGCTCTGTGCTTGATGGTGGCTGGAACACCTTCCAACATACTGTTATATTATCTGGATAGAAATGATTCACAGCTAAGCTGAAAGTGGCTGAGGATCGAGTTATATGTTTTACCTTTGGGAAGCCTGTAACATCAAACAGATAATGCTAGATACATTTTCCACTACACAGAAATAGAGGAAGTTCAGAACTATTTATTATTTGATGGTATAACTATTAAAACACTTAAGGGACTAAGTAACTCGGCTTTTACTAGTGTGGGAGTGTGAATAAAAATATAGTAAGAAAAGTCAATAATCTATTAGCCTAGGTTTTCTTTTCCCTAATCTGGCATCCAGAGTATTGTGTGGAAATGACTCCCAGATTTGGTTATCAGGGAGGCAGGATGGAAATTCAAACATTTGCTGATGCCAAATTACCGTAAGTGGGGAATGGGGTGTATTCAAAATTCATATTCAGTCAACAAGATACAACAATATAGTTTTAAACACAAGCAGGTTATGAAAAATGCTATTAAAAACTTTTATAGGCTGTAAAATCCTAGCTGTTTTATAAATTCCAATGAGACAGTTAAGCAGGGTAGAGGTCTATCAAAACGTGGTTTAGCAGGTCTGCACAACCTGGTTAAAAGCCTGCTGCATAAATAGAAAGAGATACCTGCACACCTCACCTGACGCCAGTGGTTAGCAGGTAAAAGCAGCCTCAGCTTGATTTAGCCAGGCCATGTCCCCAACATGTTTCACCCCTCCATGATTAAGCCCCAGGGGCAGGGTGAAACATGTTGGGATGTGGATGAAGTGAGCCGAAGCTGCTTTTACCTGCCAACCACTCAGGCCAGGTGAGGTGTGTGTGATGGCTGGGCCATCTATTCCTATTTCTGCAGTGTGCTTTGGGTCTGGATGGACCTTTCCTCAGCCTACACCCTCACCAGTCAGGGGCATCCAACTCATCGGCCCTTTATAGCCTGAGTGGGAACCTTTAAGCATTTATTGTGGGTCACACTAGTTAAAAGCCTGTTGTAAACTGCTGATGGAAATCAAAAGCAAAATACTCCAACCATATGAGTGCTCTCAAATTAACTCTCAAGCCATCAAATGGCTGGTGTCATAACTGATCACATGTGCAATGACAACTGCAGTCAAATGAGAGAGTCTAAGAGGGCAGCTTTTGGATACAGCAGGGTTTTATCACTGTCTGTGTCCCCATTAAGGACATTTTCCCTCACTGTGTTTTGGTGACCATTTTCACTAAAAAAAAGATGAGGGAAAATCTATCTTTTACAGTTTTCGTGGCAATAGAAGTAAAAGAGATAGCTCCCAGTTTCAGGGACTACCTACCAACAATTTTGACCGTTCTAGGATTCAGAGTTGATTAAAAGTGGTTACAATTGCTTTCAAATAGCTGTTTGCATTACCATCAGTACTAATATTACTATAGAGAGGAGACTATAGAGAGAATCCTGCTATAACTAAAACTGAGTAGCTGACAGTAAAAGTAGTATTTTAGCAAGGGGTTTAGCCATCGCATCTGAGGACTGTAATCTGCATCATTTTGCTTTAAAGTTCTTGGGTTTAATTAACCGTTAAATGTCCAGCCAGCATAGCCCTATGAGAGAGGGACCAAGAACATTTATAAGGATGTATAGGAGCCCAGAGACAGGGTTCTAAGAAGATACATTCAGATATACTGTTCCCCCTTCACCCTCCATGCTAATGTCCATGCACTGGTGCAATAAATCTAATTCCCCATCCAGCAAATGATTTGAAGAACTTGACTGGCCTGCACAAAGTCCTGACCTCAGCCCAATAGAACACCTTTGGGATGAATCGCTTTAACTGACAATTAGGTCGCTTTAACTGACAATTGCGCGGTCGTGCGACGTTGTACCCAAACAAAATTGACGTCCTTTTTTTTCCACAAATAGAGCTTTCTTTTGGTGGTATTTGATCACCTCTGGAATTTTAATTTTGCGTTATAAACAAAAAAAGACTGACAAGTTTAAAAAAAAAAAACCACAATATTTTGTACTTTTTGCTATAATAAATATCTCCATTTTTTTTTTTAAAAAAGCTAATTTTTTCCTCAGTTTGGGCCAATATGTATTCTTCTACATATTTATGGCCCGCACGCGCATCAGCTCCAATGTGGCACCGCGGGCGCTCGCCTCCAATGGTCGAAAGGCGAACCGACGTATGATCAACGTATGATCTTGCTATGCGTGTGGAGAAGTCTCTCAGAGAAGATATCACCTCCTTTCAACAAACTACAATTTTACTCTATACCAGATTGAACAACGTGGAGGGGAATGCCTCAGATACAGACACAAGAGTCCAATCACTGGAGACACAGCTAGCTACCCTGCTTCCACACCTGTCTGGGATGCAGCTTCAGGTGGAGGACCTGCAAGGCAGAAGTCAGAGGAACAGCGTCCGAACTTGGTGTTGTCCAGAAGCAACCGCACCAGCTAAGTTGAAAGAAACAACTACAGAGACTTTCTGGTGGTTACTCTCAGATGCTAACTTTGCAGACATATTTGAACTTCCAAATTCTAGTGTTCTTTTTAACAAGCCTTTCTTACATGGCATTTAAAGCCCACATATGCCAGAGACTGGTGTCTGTTCTGGTTGCCTCCTTTCTGCAGATGGATTATCTGCCCATTCTCCTGAGTTGTCCTTAGGTTATTTTGTTCCTATCTTTGGGATCTTGGGATCAGGAAAATTTTGTTAGGTTTAATTTTAGAAACTTGCATACCTTGGCTTTAAATGTTAACTGTTTAATTGTTATTTTATAATCCTCCATGCTTGAAATTCTCTCTGAATTGGTTAATGTTTATTGTCCTCAGGCTTAAAATATATTCAGCATACTGTACAGTTTATGTACATTCTCTACAGACTAGTGGAAACCCCCTGTGTCGCAATGAGATGGCAGTGCACTCTAATCTAGTACCGTATGATTTTGCTGTGGCTGATAGTTACTACTCAATCAGCCCATACTATGCTGCTTTACTATTAAGGTGAGACTGTACTCCTTTTGCTATTAAAATCTAGATACATACCATGGATCCATGATTTACATTGTGTCCTTAAGTTGTGCCATCTCTCTAGCGGAGGCATCTGGGCTTTCGTTCCACCATTATTCTTCATGTTGACAAAGTATGCCTAAATTACATTGATCTAACCATCTAGAGTATTCAAACAGCCATTGTTTTTTTGTTAGAACCAGTTTCCCCCTGATAAAAACCTAAAGGCCTCTTGCCTATAGACTCCCTTTAGTCTGCCTCTATGGTCTAGAGGTTGGATATGGGACTGGGAGACTTCCAGGGACATCACTGTTGATGACGAAGGTGGATACAGCCCCTACCCTTTTGTAAGGGCCATGTTTTATCTTTGACAAAGTTTGAAAGGTTTCACTCTTATTCTGAACTTATAGGTTTTACTGCTGGTTAACTGACTTAGACACGTAAGACACGTACTATGCTGTTATATACTCTTACAGTCTAGTTTCGGGAACTTGAATGCTTTGTCTTTAAAGCCTACCTGTTAACCACTTTTTTTTTTATAATCCTGCATCCTTGAAATTCTTTGTCAATTGGTTACTATTTACTGTCTTCAGGCTGGTGGTAACCTTGTTGCAATGTGATGGCAGCTTCTTCCAATCTAGTATAGTTTAAGCTGTAGCTGATAGTTACCATCAATCAGCCCATACTCGCTGCTTCCCCATTTAGGTGAAGTTGTACCCCATTTCATAATAAAATCTAGGTACATATAATGGACCCGCAATTTAGGCCATATCCATCAGTCGTACCATCTCTCTAGGAGACGCACCTGCGGTTTCAGCCGCTCTGCCATAATTTTTCGTGCTGAGACAGTATGCTTAAATTACATTGATCTGGCCATCTAGGGTGTTCAAATAGACAGTTTTTTTCTAACAGAACCCTGATTTTCCCTGATGAATGCCTAAAGGCCTCTCTCTGTCAATGTACTCCCTTTAGATGGCCATTAGGGTCTGGGAGATTTCCAGGGGCATCACCATGGATGACACAGGTGGATACAACTCCTACCCAAAAAACTATCACCAAACTTCTTTCTCTTACACCACAATTCAAGTCCCATTGAGGCATACAAAAACTCTATACTTCGCCATTTGAATAATGCTACCCGTTCATGTATTCCTGCACTGTGGAAATCAGCCTCACCGCCTACAATCCAGCAATGGATTACATAAGGTTAATAGAAAGCCTTACCAGCTCCTTAAAAAAAAAACCCACTAAATTCACATCCACATGGCTTTATTGGATAGAATGTACCTGCAGAGATGACTTCAAACAACTTATGACTGAATAACTTAACTACCAACTCCCACCAGAAGCCCACATATGCCAGAGACTGGTGTCTGTTCTGGTTGCCTCCTTTCTGCAGATGGATTATCTGCCCATTCTCCTGAGTCGTCCTTAGGTTATTTTGTTCCTATCTTTGGGATCTTGGGATCAGGACAAGTTTGTTAGGTTTAGTTTTAGAAACTTGCATACCTTGGCTTTAAATTAGGGTGACCAGACATCCCCGGTTTCTGGGGACAGTCCCCGGATTGAGGACACTGTCCCCAGACCAAGTCTGTCCCCAGTTTTGTCCCCTGATTGGATTTGAACAGGGGCTGGGGCAATTTCAAAGACAGCCCATGCAGAATAAAAAGAAAACATCTGAATTGCACCCCCTCTCCTCTGCCGCTCCTACTAGCTAATGGGGGTTTATTTTTTTCCATTATCTGTGCCTCTTTCTGATGATAATGTGCTGGTCGGAGCGGAGAGACTATTTCTTCCGTTTCGGGCGCATGCCCATTTAGCTCCACTCGCATGTTCTTCTGCCTTGGCTCAAGTCCAGGCCAGCCGCCTGCCTGCTTACCTCCTTGCCTTCCCTGGTGGAGTGATCTTCCTCTGCTCCCCACCCAGTAGTAGCCGGGGCCCGAAAAGTAAAGCCCCATACACACTATCAGATTTTCTGCTGATTTTGTCTTCAGATTTACCAAAACCATGTAGTGCAAAGGCCTGCCTGATTGCATACAAATTGAAACTCCTAAGGTTTGCCCTCATATTATATGGTTTTGGTAAATCTGAAGGAAAAAATCAGCAGAAAATCTGATAGTGTGTATGGGGCTTTAGACTTGACAGGCTGTGAGGCGGGCAGCGGCGGGGGAGACGATCAAAGAGTCGTCAATTGCTGTCATTACAAGTAAAAAAAAAAATATGTCCCCGGATTTCATTTGAAAAATCTGGTCACCTTACTTTAAATGTTAACTGTTTAATTGTTATTTTATAATCCTCCATGCTTGAAATTCTCTCTGAATTGGTTAATGTTTACTGTCCTCAGGCTTAAAATAAATTCAGCATACTGTACAGTTTATGTACATTCTCTACAGACTAGTGGAAACCCCCTGTGTCGCAATGAGATGGCAGTGCACTCTAATCTAGTACCGTATGATTTTGCTGTGGCTGATAGTTACTACTCAATCAGCCCATACTATGTTGCTTTACTATTAAGGTGAAGCTGTACTCCTTTTGCTATTAAAATCTAGATACATATCATGGATCCATGATTTACATTGTTTCCTTAAGTTGTGCCATCTCTCTAGCAGAGGCATCCGGGGTGTCATTCCACCATCATTCTTCATGTTGAGAAAGTATGCCTAAATTACATTTAGTAGCGAGCTTTACGGTCATTCCCCCACCTGATCCACCCTGTTCCCCTTTTCTTCCCTTCTTCGCCTTGTCTTCTTGATCCCCCTACCTTTCTCCCACCCAAAGTCCCAACTGTTCATCCTTCCTTTTTTTCTTACCCACCTACGTTTTGCCTGCTTACGGGCGAATCGTTGCTTAATGACGATATACCTGTGTTCCTTATTGGACTGCCCCTACTGCCCCCTCATTGGGTTTCTGTTCAATAATTAAGAGTGGTATTTTCATAATCCAACATCTGAGATACACAGTATGTGGTCTTTATCATTTCAGCACTTTGCCCAAGGCGTACCCATTTTAGAGGGGATTCTCAAGTATACCTTGTGTTTTGATTATTCCCTACTTACTCCTTGTATCCATCGATGTTGTAATGATTGTGACATTTAAGTTTTAAAAGTGCCTAACCTCTTTGTAACTCTATTTGTATTTTTTAAATGTTGTAAACAATAAAAAGGATTGCATGAAATGAAAGAAAAGCAGGAAAAGATAAAGACCTAGTGGCGCGTTGGACCCACTGGATGAACGCATAGCATGGATCTGTTTTGCTACATCAAAAGACAACCTTGGTATAATGGACACTCTGTGAAGGTCAGCATCTTCTCTTAAAAGCAGCATGTCATCTCCAATTACTTACTTTTTTTTTGTTTCACAAATAAAAAAATAATGGTTCCAACTCCGAATATTAAGACCAGCACTGCACTGGCAAATACAGTGTGAAGCTTATACTGTGGCGTCATATCTGAAAATGAAAGAGAAAATAAAAAGCTGTTTATTTGTGGTAAACTCTATAGTTACTAAATTTTCGGGAGTAAAAAAAAATATATTATTTGTAAGTCACTGGAGTATACGAATTCTGAGAGAAGAGGATAATTTTGAGTTTCCATTGTAACCAGTTTCTAACCCTTATCCTGATCGTAGAGCACAAGCTGTATTTTGTGGGGAAATTTGAATTTACTTTTGCTCCAGATATTACAAATCAACTCCTCTGCACAAATTGCATTCCATGATGATCAGTCATGCAGGTCAGTTAGAAGAGACTTAGATATAACACAGCAGTAGAAAATTCCAAATGCCTTATGATTACTCTGCAGAATGATCTTTAGCATAAGCATGTACTGTCTCACTGGCTGTGCATGTGCCCTGTGCACACCCCCCATCACTGGCTTTATCTCTGAGACCAGGGGTCTGCAAACTATGTCCTGCAGGCCACATGCAGCCTGCTACGAGATTTGTTTTCCACCCCACAGCTGATGTGCATTAGTCTCTGCTCTGATGGAGACCCTGATGCAAGGGGGGACTCTTATGGGTATCCTGGTGTAATGGGGTGACTGTGACGTTAATGGGAAATCTGATGGGGTCCCTGATGTAAAGGGGACTCTGATGGGGTCCCTGATGTAAGTGGGGACTCCAATGTACATGGTCTTTAAAGTGGACCCTGATGTAAGGAGGGATTCTGATGTAAAGGTGACTCTGATGAGAACCATGGTGAAAGGGGGGACTCTGATGGGGGGCCCTGATGTAAGGGAGGACTATTATTAAAGGGAATTCTGATATAAGGTTGACTCTGATGGGAACTCTAATGCCCTGTACACACGATCAGACTTTCCGACTGAAAATGTGCGATCGGAGCTTGTTGTTGGAAATTTCCGACCGTGTGTAGGCTCCATCAGACTTTTTCCATCGGAGATTTCCGACACACAAAATTTGAGAGCTGGATCTAAAATTTTCCGACAACAAAATCCGTTGTTGGAAATTCTAATCGTGTGTACACAATTGCGACGCACAAAGTGCCACGCATGCTCGGAATCAAGCAGAAGAGCAGCACTGGACTCATTTTTCTCGGCTCGTCGTACGTGTTGTACGTCACCGCGTTCTTGAGGTTCGAAATTTCCGACCAACTTTGTGTGACCGTGTGTGTGCAAGACAAGTTTGAGCCAACAACCGTCGGAAAAAATCTGATAGATTTTGTTGTCGGAATGTCCGATCGTGTGTACGGGGCATTACTCTTATAAGAAAGGTGCAGACTGAAAATATGTTTGTTTGACCTTCGTTAACGGCTCAAGTTCATTTTCTGTTTTACTGAAATTATTTCTCTGTTCAAAATCACATCATACTTTTTACAGAAAAAAATAAACAAAACTTGTAGTAAAATGTATTTGTTCATTTACATTTTATTGATTCATTTATTAAACTGATTTTTTCAGCCCTTGTATATTTGTAGAATATACAATGTGGCCCTCATACTGAAAAATTTGGGGACCCCTGTTCCAGAAGATTGTTTTTTCCTCTGAGACAGATGATGTTTCTTCACGGATCAAGGACAATCTGTAGACTTGTGTAGCCAGGAGCTTGGCCAAGAATGGAGAGTGAGAGGAACACTGGCTGCAGCCGCTCCCTGTAGCTGCTGCCCTGTGGGGTTGAACTGGTTAACAGCTATATCAGCAGGAGAAGGGATCTGCTGAGCAGGAAGAGTTCAATAGACAGGCAACAATGCACTATGGGTACTGTAGTTCAGAGGAGAAATGCTTTACTGTAGTCAAGAGCTTTTGAACTGCATTTCCCAGAGCGAGAGATTGCCAGGAGGAGGGAAAAGAGCTGAATTTTTCTGGTCTGTACAGGACACAGCTTCCTCTCGCCATGAGGGAGATCAGAGAGTGCACCGCGCTGTCCAGTATGCATCATGTCTGCTGCATATCCAAGACCTGAGCGGGATCCAGAGCGTGGGGTTTGGGGGTCCCGACAGTGAGAGTCACCTGGGAGCAGAACAGGAGAGTAGACTAATTGCTGCTGCGATGATTTGTTATCTGCTGCTAGAGAGACTGAGCCTTTTAGGAACTGACCTATCTAGTAGCCTTATTGCTGCCTGAAGGCTTGGCTTGGACTATTTTCACAATGGTACAACTGGACCCCAACGCTAGCTGGCTGAAGAGTTAGGGCTAAAGACTGTCCCTTTAGAGCTGTTACACAGTGACCTTTACCTATTATTTATACTAAAAAGTACATCTCAGGGAACTTTGCACCATATCCAGGTGATTCTCCTACAGTGCACTGTAGACTAGTTATAGTATTATTATTCACATTGCAGTTAATGCTTATATGCACTGTTTATGGGGGACTTTGATGAGTCATAAGTGTCAGGGCTGGGCTCAGCCCTTCCTTCTCTGAGCTAGCGGCTCAGCTGTCGGCTAATTGCCAGCTCCTATCTCTCCACAGTGACTCACCTGTTGACGATATGCTGCTTGTCAGTCCTGGTTACCTAAGCCGTCCACTCCAGATCTTCTCTGCCTTCGCCTTGGTCACATCTCTAGAGATGCTCTCCTGTGTTCCTGTTAAAGACTTGCTTGGTTGACGTTTCTTCTGGCTCCAGATCCTGCTTGCCATTCTACTTCGAACTCTGGCTATGTTTTGACTACGTTTACTCTGTTTACCTTTTTTTATTATTATTAAACAAGTGTGATTTAACTGTACTTCTGTCTTGGTTTGATTCATGGTTTCTGATAAGTTAGATCCAATCTAGTGGTACAGAATCTTTTTCTAAGTTACTTTGGCATAATGGTTATACTGCAGGGGCGTACCAAGCGGTTGGCGAGACCGGCGCCCGCCAGGGGTGCAGGCCGAGGGGGGGCGCCAATTGGCAGTGTTCTTCAGTCACTTCAGCACAGGTGCCAAGCACTGCTGCCTTCTGCTGGGCTAGCCCAATGGCGTACTAAGTGGGAGGCGGGCCACCCCGGGCCTGGGTCATGGTGCCACACACTAGGGGGTGTTAGGCCGGCGCGGAAACAGCGGGCGGGTTTGAGCAGCTCTTGTGGCCACGCCGTGGCTCTGATAAGTCTTGGCTATGACTGTCTCACACAGCTGAGCAGAGTGAAGCCGCCTCCCCCTCCTGTGTCTACACATGCTGAGTGCTGACTGTGCATGTCCTGCGCTGATGCTGATCATCTGAGCTGAGGTACTGTACATTATGGGTCTGAAGGGGGTGTCTGCACTGTAGGGGGGTCTGTTGTACTGTGGGAGGGGGTCTGCACCATAGGGGGGTCTGCACTGTAGGGGGGTCTGTATTGTAGGAGGGTTTGAACTGTAAGGGGGGTCTGAACTGTAGGGAGGGGTCTGAACTGTAGGGAGGGGTCTGAACTGTAGGGGGGGTCTGAACTGTAGGGGGGTCTGAACTGTAGGGTGATCTGTATTGTAGGGGGTCTGCACTGTAGGGGGGTTTTCACTGTACGGGGTTTCTGTACTGTAAGGGGGGGTCTGTACTGTGGGGGGGTCTGCACTGTAGGGGGGTCTGTACTGAATGAGGAGGGGTCTGCACTGTAGGGGGGTATGTGTAACATGCAGGGGGTCCAGTGTCTGTGTAACATACAGGCGTCTAGAGCTGTGGGGGGCTGTGTAATGTAAAGTGGTCCAGAGGTTCAGGGTGCTGTGTAATGTAATGGGGTCCGGAGGTGCAGGGTGCTGTGTAATGTAAAGGGGTCCAGAGGTGCATGGTGTAGTGTAATTTAAAGAGGTACAGATGTACAAGGGCTGTGTAATGTAAAGGGGTCCAGAGGTGCAGGGTGCTGTGTAATATAAAGGGGTCCAGAGGTGTAGGGTGTTGTGTAATGTAAAGGGGTCCAGAGGTGTAGAGTGTTGTGTAATGGAAAGGGGTCCAGAGGTGTAGGGGGCTGTGTAATGTAAAGGGGTCCAGAGATGCAGGGTGTTGTGTAATGTAAAGGGGTACAGAGGTGTAGAGTGTTGTGTAATGGAAAGGGGTCCAGAGGTGTAGGGGGCTGTGTAATGTAAAGGGGTCCAGTCCAGAGGTGCAGGGTGTTGTGTAATGTAAAGGGGTCCAGAGGTGCAGTGTAATGTAAAGGGGTCCAGAGGTGCAGTGTAATATAAAGAGGTCCAGAGGTGCATTGTAATGTAAAGGGGTCCAGAGGTGCAGGGTGCTGTGTAATGTAAAGGGGTCCAGAGGTGCAGGGTGCTGTGTAATGTAAAGGGGTCCAGAGGTGCAGGGTAATGTAAAGGGGTCCAGAGGTACAAGGGCTGTGTAATGTAAATGGGTCCAGAGGTGCAGGGTGCTGTGTAATGTAAATGGGTCCAGAGGTGCAGGGTGCTGTGTAATGTAAAGGGGTCCAGAGGTGCAGGGTGCTGTGTAATGTAAAGGGGTCCAGAGGTACAAGGGATGTGTAATGTAAAGGGGTCCAGAGGTGCAGGGTGCTGTGTAATGTAAAGGGGTCCAGAGGTGCAAGGTGCTGTGTAATGTAAAGAGGTCCTTAGGTCAGACAGACTGATAGATCAGAGTGCTGCCTGAGAGCCTGAGCCTAGGCTTAGCCTGCTGCGGCTGCCTGACTCTGAGTGTGCCTGCCTGGTGTGGTGGTGCTGGCTAAGTCTAAGACTGTGGCGCAGAGAGGAGGGGGAATTAGGGAACCCTCCTCCTCTCCCACTCCTTTCCTTTCCAGCCGAGGCTCCAGCCTCCAGCATTCAATCAGAGCGGAGGAGAGTTTACCTTCTTCCTCCTCCGCGCCTAGTGGATTTAGGCTGGCTGGCTCCACCCACCTCCTCCTGTCCCTCCATCTTCTGATCTCATCTTCTTCTCCAGCACGCAGCGCGGTGTGGAGAAGGCCCGGGAAGACAGACAGTCAAGTGTCGGTGAACTTGTCTCGGTGTGCTAGTGAGTCAGTGCCAACTGCCGTGAAATTAGGTAGGTAGGTCACAACTGAACTGACAATTGTATTTGAATTTACACCTTTGTGACAGTGAGACTCTGGTAGAAACATCAAATGTAAAAAAACACATGTAATGATGCATAAACTAGTGTACATTTAGGGCCGGTTCACATATATGCGATGTCCGATATTGCATGTGATTTGCACCACACTGCAGTGCAAATCACATGCGATGTCTGTGCAATGCAAATTCTGCCATACAGATTTGTATGACTGAATTCACATCGCATTGGGACCAAAGTCACACAGGACCCTTTTTTTTTGGTCCGCAGCAGAATCGGATTGCATGGGTGACAGATCGCACTGCGATATGCAGACTGATCTGGGGTGTAGTTAACTTTCTATTGACACCCCCACACATTTAACCCTTTGATCGCCCCTGGTGTTAACCCTTTCCCTGCCAGTGTCAGTATTACAGTAACAGTGCATATTTTTTTAGCACTGATTACTGTAGTAATGTCACTGGTCCCCCCCAAAAGTGTCAAAAATGTCAGTTAGACGGCTTTCACACCGAGCTGCCCATAGCGTCGGGGGTAAAACGCCGCTATTTGTAGCGGCGTTTTACTGTCGGATTTACTTTGATTTTGGGCGCTAGCGGCACGCTTTTACCCCCGCTAGCGGCCGAGAAAGGGTTAAAAACGCCCACAATGCGCCGCAGTAGCGGCGTTTAGCTGGCGGTATCGCAGAGCTGCCCCATTGATTTCAATGGGGAGCAGCGGTGGAGGAGCAGTAAACACACCGCTCCTTCACCGCTCCAAAGAAGCTGCTGGCAGGACTTTTCCTGACGTCCTGCCAGCGCACCCCTCCAGTGTGAAAGCCCTCAGGCTTTCACACTGGAGACAATGCTGCAGCTGTTTGAGGGCGGATTGCAGGCGCTATTTTGAACGCTATAACGCCTGCAAAACGCCCTCGGTGTGAAAGGGGTCTTAGGTGTCCCATCTGTCCGCCGCAATGACGCAGCCCTGCTAAAAATCGCAGATCGCGGCCATTACTAGTAAAAAAAGAAATAAATAAAAATGACCTAAATCTTTCCCCTAGTTTGTAGACGCGATAACTTTTTGCGAAAATCAAAATACACTTATTGGGATTTTTTTCACCAAAAATATGTGTCAGAATCTTTAATGGATATGCAGACAATTAAAAATTAAAGGAAATTGATGTAAAAAACAAACAACTGTAATTCTAACTCTTTAATGAAGGGGGGGAGGGGCGCCGATACAGATTCTCGCCAAGTGCGCTGGAGACCCTAGGTACGCCTCTGTTATACTTTTAGGTGGAGTGTGTGTGAACCTACCATCTGTGTGTTCATTTATGCTCAAACCACCATTTATTCTAACCCGTACCAATAAATCGAGTTCATTTACCACTAAACATTCTAGTATTTATTTCTTGGTGGTAATTTATAGCTGAGTTAAAGTTGTTTCTATGAAAAGCACTAAGTGGCACACTGTATATATACATGCACATCAGCTAGAGTTACTGAATAGAGGGAGAGAGAGCTTTCCTGAAAACAGCCGACTTCCTGTCTGTAATTCCTTATTTATGGGAGCTGTATACAGCCCCCTTCCCCCATCTTATTTCATTGTCGATGGCTGAGGGCCTTTCCAGCTATTGAGATAAAATATTAAGTAAGTCAGGTTAATATTGTCCAGACAGTACATCTGACATTTTAGCTTTTGGGGTTAATCAGATTAAAAGGTTAACATAGAGCCAGGCTAAGACTAGCCTACACTAATGGAATTTCATTTGAAATTTTTCACTTTAACCACTTCAGCCCCGGAAGATTTGGCTGCTGAATGACCGGGCCATTTTTTGCGATACGGCACTGCGTCCCTTTAACCGGTTCAATACCGGGCATTTTCACCCCCTTCCTTCCCAGGCCAATTTTTAGTTTTCAGCGCCTTCGCACTTTAAACGACAATTGTGCGGTCGTGCGACGTTATACCCAAAAAAAAATGACGTTCTTTTTTTCCCCACAAATAGAGCTTTCTTTTGGTGGTATTTGATCGCCTCTGCGGTTTTAATTTTTTGCGCTATAAACAAAAGAAGAGCGACAATTTTGAAAAAAACACAATATTTTTTACTTTTTGCTATAATAAATATTACAATTTTTTTTAAAAAAAACAAATTTTTTCCTCAGTTTCGGCCGATACGTATTCTTCTACTTTTGGTAAAAAAAAATCGCAATAAGCGTATATTGATTGGTTTGCGCAAAAGTTATAGCGTCTACAAAATAGGGGATAGTCTTATGGCATTTTAAAAAAATATATATTTATTTATTTTTTTAGCGGCGATCACGATTTTTTTTCATGACTGCGACATTATGGCGGACACATCGAACACTTTTGACACATTTTTGGGACCATTCACATTTATACAGCGATCAATGCTATAAAATTGCATTGATTACTGTGTAAATGTGACAGGCAGTGAAGGGGTTAACCACTAGGGGGCGGGGAGGGGTTAATATGTTTCCTAGGGAATGATTCTAACTGTAGGGGGCGGGGACGCACAAGGGGAGGAGACCGATCAGTGTTCCTCTGTACTGGTACTGGGAACACAGATCGCTCTCCTCTCACCTGACAGGCTGTGGATCTGTGTGTTTACACACACAGATCCACGGTCCGGCCCGGTTAACGGGCAATCGCGTGTGCCCGGCGGACATCGCGGCCGCCGGGCACACGCACCGGTTCCCGAGCAACGCGGCGCGCGCCCGCCCCCTAGATGGCCGTGAATCCCAGGATGTCATATGTCTATGGATGGGTAGGGAAGTGGTTAACTGACAATTGCGCGGTCGTGCAACGCTGTACCCAAACAAAATTAACGTCCCTTTTTTTTCCCCACAAATAGAGTTTTCTTTTAGTGGTATTTGTTCATCACTGCGGTTTTTATTTTTTGCACTATAAACAAAAAAAGAGCGACAATTTTGAAAAAAAGACAATATTTTGTACTTTTTGCTATAATAAATATCCCCATTTTTTTTTTAAAAAAAAGCAATTTTTTTCCTCAGTTTAGGCCGATATGTATTCTTCTACATATTTTTGGTAATAAAAATCGCAATAAGCGTACATTGATTAGTCATTGGTTATAGTTATAGCGTCTACAAACTATGATAGATTTATGGCTTTTTTATTATTATTATTTTTTTTACTAGTGGTGGTGATCTGCAATTTTTATCGGGACTGCGACATTATGGCGGACACATCGGACACTTTTGACAGATTTTTGGGACCATTGACATCTATACAGCGATCAGTGCTATAAAAATGCACCGATTACTGTGTAAATGTCACTGGCAGGGAAGGGGTTAACACTAAGGCGCAATCAAGGAGTTAAATGTGTGTTCCCTCAGTGTGTTCTAACTGTATGGGGGATGGAACTGACTAGAGGAGATGACAGATCATTGTTCCTAGCTAGTAGGAACACACGATCTGTCTCTCCTCTCCTCACAGAACAAGGATTTGTGTGTTTACACACATACGTCCCTGTTCTGGCTCTCGTGCCCGTTATCGTGCATGGCCGGCATTCATCGCGACCGCCGGCCACGCGCATCGGCACCCCCACAGTGCAGCGGGCGCCCCGATGCACGCGACTGGCGATCGTGCCTGCTATCCCCGCTTAAAGGGCTGACATACAGCTATGACGGCTAGCAGGAACGGGCCGACCTGCCACGGTATAATGACGGCGGCTGGTCGGCAAGCATTGAAGAACGTTTGATTGATTTTTTTAATGATCAGAGGGGTCAACTCATTTTCAACCGCAGTGATGAAAAAATTTGACGTAGCAGGATGGAAATTTTTTCTCAAATGAACGAATTTCTAACAGTGTTTGTGTTTTATTTTGTTCAGGAAATTATATTCATTCCTAAACCTAAAATGTTAAAAGCAAACAAAAAATTGAAGTACCTTCAAATGACATTCAGCAAGCCATCAAATGTACTGAGAATTTTTAAAACTACTAGTGTATAGCCAGTTTTAGGGTCAAGACTTGGGGGTTAGGTTTAGGAGTTAGCTGAAAGGTTGTTGGGGCTTAAAGCAGTATTAAAGAGGTTGCAAACCTTAATGCACTCTATGCATTAAGGTGAAAACCCCCCTTTAGTGTAGCAGCCCCCAGAGCCCTCGTTATACTTACCTAAACTCTGTTATTTCAGCGCCAGGAATGAGCACACTCACTCTCGCCGGTGTCTTGGGTCCTGATTTGATAGATTGATAGCAGTACAGCCATTGGCTCCCGCTGCTGTCAATCAAATCCAATGACGCCGGAGTCGGGGGAGCGGGCCCAAGTCCTGCTCTCCCGCAGGCCCAAGTCTCCCAGCAGGCCCAAGTCCTGCTGTCTGTGTCAATGGACGTAGCAGCAGGACTCAGGAGCGCCCACGCACGAGTGTCCCCAGGGAATCGCTTCACCGTCGGGGCACTTGATGCGGGGAGGAGCCAGGAGCGCCGCAAGGAGACCCCAGAAGATCGGGGCCACTCTTTGCAAAACCCTTGCATAGAGGAGGTATGTATGACATGTTTGTTATTTTAAAAAAAAACAAGAACCTTTAGTGTCCCTTTAAACCCAAAAGCAAACATTTATTATTTTGCAGTTTACCAATTCTTATATATGATGGCTGCATTTTCTTTTTTAGGCTTTCTTCCTTCTGTAGCACCCTCTAGTGTTAGTTTAGGTTTGTAGAGTAGGCTTGTTAGTATAGGAACATTTATTTTAGCTCAGGGCTAAGCCTGAGCTCTGAATCTGGGTCAGGGTTCAGTGACTCTGGGCTGGATGACTCATCCTAGCAGCCTCTTTGGTGCCTCCCCCTGTTTTCTGTGACATTAGAGAATGTTCTAGACATAGTGGCTGGAGGCTAGGAGGAGCTGCCGGGAATATTTGAGGACCTCAGCCAATCCCCAGTAAAGGGCTGGCAGGGGGAAGGGAAGGGCCACCTCTTAAATAGGCATGCCAGCAGGGGCAGTCAGGTGGAAGATGAAGATGGAGTGCTTAGGTGGCTGTCTGTGGCCCTTGAGAAATTACTCTTTAAACAGGACGGTGACCCACCTGCGCCTTGTACCAGCAGTCTCTCCACATGTGGGCTGATGAGGGTTCCATGTTCCACCACACATCTCAGCTCCATGCCCCTGTTTTGTTCTGTTGGAGTGAACAGGTAGACAGATTCTATAGCTGAGCTACTGATCCTCCTTGTCTTGGCATTCTCCAACAGGGTATCATTTAAGAACCAGTTCACAGTGATGGATTCTGGGTAAAATCCAGAAACATTGCATACCAACTTCTGCTCCACGTTCATCTTAATCTCTTGAGAAATTATCTGAACAGTTGGGATATCTGCAATATACAAGTGGTTTATATGTCATCCCAATGTTTTTGTATAGATCCAAATGCATTTATGTTTACCCTCCCCTGAATCCCCTTATACCTGGGCAGAGGTCTGATTGGATTAAAAAAGTTATACTACAGTGAGATAAGATACATTGGAGGAGATGAAGATGCATTGCAATGGAATATTGTCGGAAAATATTTAAATATCTAAAAAATATATTTAGGGGTCTTTACATTTCTAGTAAGTTCTTCATCTACATGGATGGTGGTAATGCTTTACAGTAGAGCCCTACAGTTTAAATTGCACAATATAAAAGCACATTGGTTCATTTTTTCATTGGCAGTGATAAGAGGATTTATGGTCACTAAAACATTGGAATTGGTGTGTTTTGTTATGCAGTAAATTCATTTGAGGCCATTATATAGGATTACACTTTATTGTCATTGTATACATACAGCAAGATTTCTCAAGCTACTCTTTACAACAGCAATAAAAAAAATGTCAGGACAGCCACACCTGCATACTTCCTAACACATGCCCACATATCTATCCTCAAAGTATAACGAAAGACAAACCTTTTTTTTTTTTCATTTTGGATAGAGTGAAGAGGGATTATAATGCTTGTCAGTTTGTATTGCTGTCTGTGCCCCCCGTTAAAGTGGTTGTAAACACTCACATATCCCCAGTGAAGTGAACAGCCTCAGATGATACACAGAGATTAAACAAATCCTCCTACATAAGTTTTACATCTATATCTGCAGTCTTCAGCTTTCTAGACACTTTAGAAAGTGTACATTGTGTTAGAAATTGTTCTTCCTGTTCCAGCAGTTAGAGGGGAGTCTGGACATACACTGTGTGAGAGCTGATTGGACGAAAGGCACACCCCCCTCAACATAGGGAGAGGAACAAAGAAACTTGCAGAGCTGTACTGTGAAAAGATCAGATTTCTGCTTATTTATCTCTAAAACCTCGTACACACGATCGGATTTCCAACGGACAAATCCGTGGAATTTTGTCTGAAGGGCGTTGGCCGTGAACTTCTTCTGCATACAGACGGCAAAACTTTGTCAGCCAACAAAATGAAACGACGTGGTTTTTCTGCTCTTTAGCGACACCCTTTGGGCAACTTCTGCTAATGTTGTGCTATGGTTAACATTGCTTCTGAGCATGCGTGTTTGTACTTTGGATTTTTTTCACGCATGATCAGATAATCCGACGGCACACATTTGTTGTCGGAAAATTTGAAAGCATGCTATAAAACATTTGTTGTTGGAAAATCTGACAATTGTTCGATGGAGCATACAAACGGTCAGATTTTCCAGACAAAACCCTGCCATCACACATTTGTTGCCAGAAAATCCAATTGTGTGTATGGGCCTTAAGTTACCTCCCTGACACAAATGTTCAGCTGCTTTTATCTCCTGTGTCAGAGAACTTGTCAGAAATGATCATGCTGATAACAGAAGAATGAAAAAGCAGAAAGACACAGGACTTAGAGCTTTGAAGAGTGATAAGTAAATACTACAGATATATGTGCCCAGGTCAGATTTCATGAATAGGGTTTACATCCACTTTAGGGCGCTACACCCTTTCTGTTTGTTCTATTTACCATTCTCATTGAAAGTAAAAGTGAAGGAAAATCACAAATTTTGGGTTGTCCTCAGAAAAATAATAGAGAGGAAATCTTCCAATGGGGACATTAGTTCCGGTGACCTGGGGGTCTCAAAGGAATTCCCTTCGTTTGCAGGATTTCCTCTCACTTCCTGTTTGGCTATGGAACAGGAAGTTAAGGGAAATCTCCGCAATGGGACACAAATGTCCAAAAAATTCTGATAGGGGCTATAACCCTCTCTTGCTCTATCCAAAATGAAAAGTGTTGCCTGTAGTTCTAGTTTAAATATGGAAAAAATATAAAATATTTTTAAAAAAGTACAACATTTCCATAGAAATTTTTACATGTCAGTATTTTGTAGATTTTAGGCTTAAAAGGCTTATCTTATCAAAGAGTCACCACCCTTTTTGTTGAGTAAAACCTAGCTAGGGAAAAACTAGAGTCATCCAAGGCACATCATGATTTATCTAAAGTTGAAGTGAATAAAGAAGAATGGTAATACTGGGATGGATTACTCATGATGAACATATAATGGAGACTATTTGGTAAAAAAACATATTTGGTCAAAACATTTAACTGGCATTACAAATAATTGTGATTCAGCCCCAACTGATGCAGGATTTGAAGCTTTCCTAAATTGACGCAGGCCATTCTTTCCTTGCCAGCTGTGAAATAGACATGTAGAAACCCTACTTCTTATGCCGCGTACACATGATCGGACATTCCGACAACAAAACTGTGGATTTTCCGACGGATGTTGGCTCAAACTTGTCTTGCATACACACGGTCACGTGACGTATGCAAGACAAGTACAACACGTACAACACGTACGACGAGCCGAGAAAAAGGAAGTTCAATAGCCAGTGCCGCTCTTCTGCTTGATTCCGAGCATGTGTGGAATTTTGTGCGTCGGACTTGGGTACACACGCTCGGAATTTCCGACAACGAGCTTTGTTATCGGAAAAATTTGAGAACCTGCTCTCAAACATTTGTTGTCGGAAATTCCGACAACAAATGTCTGATGGAGCATACGCAAGGCCGGAATTTCCAAAAACAAGCTCACATCGAACATTTGTTGTCAGAAATTCTGACCGTGTGTATGCGGCATTAGTGTGCATCTTTAAGAAGATTTGTAAAATTAAACAGAGTTAGGGTGTACCACAAAAAAGAAGGGGATCTGGGGGACTCTTTATTTCAGGGATCTGGTTGTCAACCACAGTCATACAACAGGTTTGTATTTCAGTCTCTCTTTTTTAATCCATGGAACTCAACCTATGAAGTGTGGACCTGTTGCTTGGAGCTACCAATAAGGTTTCCTCTTTTTATCTTCTTGTTAAAGGAATGCAAAATAGATGATTTTTGTAGGAAATAATTCTACTTTGTTTGATGTATTGTAAATATACATCAGAATACATCATAATGATAACATTACCTCCATACACCAGCTGGAAGTCTTCCTGTAGAGGTGCAGTAAGAGACTCATGTTGCACTCTGCAGGAGAAGATCTGCTCTCTGTCCTCCTCAGTGGGTGTTAGGGTTACTGAGCTCCTCACGTGGTACGTCCCATCCTGGTCTCTCTGAGGTTTTTCCTTGGTAGACTTGTCCAGTATCTCCCCATCCCGAAGCCATTTAATGTCAATTTCCTCTGGGTAGAATCCAGAAATAACACTTTGTAGGGAGCTCTCTTCATTTGTAACAACTCTGTCTGTGATGTTGATCTGTGGAGGAGCTGTAACATAACAACATGTCAGCCTAAACTTCTAAAAGTTGTCTCATTGTACCTTGGTGAGTGTGCTTGCGCGTGCCTGTATAAAAAGATCATGTGTGTCCAATTGAGTGTTGTGTAGGTAGACTGCAAGTAGGGAACCTCAATGCAACATGTTTTTATCTAAAGATATCCAAAGGCATAAGAGAGCAGTTAAACGGTGCCAGTACCATTGCTCCCTGTAGAACCATTGTAGCATAAAAATGCATAAGGAAGACAACCTTGCAAAATTATCCCATGTGCAGACATTTCTGACCTTATATTGGGTGCCATAATGACTGTGAAAATCCATCTTGGAGAATTGATTCTTCCCCTGAGGTTGGTTAGTCTGGGGGTTTTCTACGTCATGGGTTGCATCTAAACATCCAACCATTCCCTGGTCCAATGGTTAGGTCAGATTGGGCAAGGTGCACCTTATGCCTGAGGCACCTTAACAGTAAACTGAACAATTCTCTCTGGCCAGACTAGCTTTCTAAATAGGAATCAATACACATTTTGTAGCTCATCTTTGTTGGCTAAAATTATGTAGCATGATGCAAAGTTTTGTTTTTCTCTAAATAGGATAAAACTCATAATGCATTCATCCATGATGATTTAGGGCCACACATGTTAGCTTCTGCTGATAATAAATGAAAACATTATTGAGGCTAGTAATTCATGAAACAAAAGCTAAACTAAATATATTATTTTAGTGTGCGGCAACTTTCATGGTGAACCCATATGTCATCATTTATGTAGCTTAGAAATTTACTGGGTGATTTGAAAAAGTGGTATGTGGTACCTCTGTGCTTTGGAATCCGCTTTAGTTGTGACCACTTAAAATGTCCTGAGGTTTCTCTGAAGTGCCTTGGTTTTCCCGAGCTCACAATTTTTAATTGTTTCTATTAGCATCCATTGTTTAGCACAAGCCGACTTTGCCAGAGGGGTTAATGTTATGAGTTATTAACATGATCAAATTCACCCAAATTCCCTGTTGGGCTGCAAAATCTGATATATAGTTTGGAACTGTAAAACTGCTGGAAGATTCTTGATGAGATTCCCCTGAGCATTTTAAGAACATTGTTTAATCTGGGAGAACAAATTCATCTGGGGACGAATCATTGCCTAGCCCTTTGCTATAAGATTAGGGAACTAGTGAATGGTAATGAACAAACTGAGCAACTGATTCAGTTCACTGTATGGTCGCAGAATACTTTAAACAATCCTCAAACCCTGAACATGGTGCCTAAACCCTATGGACATCCATGGAAGCCAAATCTTGTATTTTTTTCTGGTCTTTTTCAAGGCCATTTTGCAAGCTTTTGGTTGAAAATGGCATAGGTAGCTGGGCATTGCCATTGGGGACATACAGTATCTCACAAAGTGAGTACACCCCTCACATTTTTGTAAATATGTTATTATATTTTTTCATGTGACAACACTGAAGAAATGACACTTAGCTACAATGTAAAGTAGTGAGTGTACAGCTTGTATAACAGTGTAAATTTGCTGTCCCCTCAAAATAACTCAACACACAGCCATTATTGTTTAAACCACTGGCAACAAAAGTGAGTACGCCCCTAAGTAAAAATGTCCAAATTGGGCCCAATTAGCCATTTTCCCTTCCCAGTGTCATGTGACTTGTTAGTGTTACAAGGTCTCAGGTGTGAATGGGGAGTGGGTGTGTTAAATTTGGTGCTTGGTGAGTACGCCCCTAAGTGAAATTGTCCAAATTGGGCCCAAAGTGTCAATATTTTGTGTGGCCACCATTATTTTCCAGCACTGCCTTAACCCTCTTGCACATGGAGTTCACCAGAGCTTCACAGGTTGCCACTGGAGTCCTCTTCCACTCCTCCATGAAGACATCAGTTAGCTGGTGGATATTAGAGACCTAGCGCTCCTCCACCTTCCATTTGAGGATGTCCCCCATGCTCAATAGGGTTTAGGTCTGGAGACATGCTTGGCCAGTCCATCACCTATACCCTCAGCTTCTTTAGCAAGGCAGTGGTCATCTTGGAGGTGTGTTTGGGGTCGTTATCATGTTGGAATACTGCCCTGTGGCCCAGTCGCCGAAGGGAGGGGATCATGCTCTGCTTCAGTATGTCCCAGCACATGTTGTTATTCATGGTTCCCTTAATGAACTGTAGCTCCCCAGTGCCACTTTTGTGAGATACTGTATACCAGTGAATAGAGTGTTTAAAAAAAAATACAGTTCAGCGGTGAGCAGGGCTTTTATTAATGTTCAAAGGGCAACAATAAAATACACAATTCCTTTATCATGCTTGAGGGATGAATTAAACCTGCCTGTGAAGTGGCATAACTATAGGATGTTCTCTAACGAAAGTGACATTTAAAAAAAAAACTATTGCCGTGGGATCCCTGCTGACTTTATTGACCATATATGGTCATGATCATATGACATCAGCCAGCATTGCCGGCCAGTTTGTTGACATTCAGCAGCCAGCGAGGTTGCTGTCATCTGCAGCGAAAATCTGGCAGAATATGATTGTCAGGGTGGGCCACTATGTTTGTTCACGTAGTAGGGTAATTTATTAAAAAGAGCAAACCATAAAAATTCTTGCAAAACTCAAGATGCCTCCACTTGCATTGCTTACAGCATGTGTGATGAAGCCTGGACACTGACATCATCAAGCATGCTGGAAGTAGTTCGTGGTGGCAACATTTTGAGAATTGCAAGCATTTTAGTGATGTAGTTGGAACATTGTTCATCATGATTGATTATCGATCGATTGACATTGGATTTACATTGTAGGACATATTTTTTTTTTTCTTATTTAATAATAATTTGTATAAAGTGTGTGTTTTATTTACTTTGAAATTTTATTTGTGATTGAGCAACAAGGGGTACTATGAACTCTTTACTCATTCATGTGGGGGGAAGGTTAATCTCTGGGGTTCCCTTATCTTTAAATGGGTCTCCAGATACTCCCGCAGACCTTAACCCCCACTGAGCCAGGTGGATGTGTAAAGGTCTTAATTTAGGATGAGTAAATGAAAGTTTTCCGGTGACTAGATACCTATATATGAGGATTTCACTCCTGTTACTTAGCTAACCTTTAAAAGAGAAGTATGTCATTTTATTTGGACAACACTGTATACTCTGGACAACTTTTTTCTGTTTATTTTTTGTAAGTTGGCAATTTTTGAAAAAAAAATAAAGGAACTACAAAAAAAAGAGAGGTATGGTCAAAGCTATTTTGCCCATACTCATGTGGGTCACAGGAGTACATTTACTTGCACTCTCCTCTGACGCAGAACAGCCAAGGGCGGGCTAAAGTCTGCTGTTAGCCGATGTCACAGAGCCTCTCCGGACACTGGGGGTATCCCGACAATAATGTTGGGATCCACTCATATGCCTTACAGGCAGCTGGCTCAGCTTTTCAAAGCACCACTGAGAGCCAGCAGTTCTCACCCGGTGCTCCAGTGAGCGCTGGAGGAGCAGAGAGAGGACTGACAGTCCCTGCACTCTGTTCAGAGTGGAGCCGAGAATTGAACGATCAGCAGTCAAGTGAATGTTCAGTTCTCAGGCTTGGAACCGGCGGGGGATAGCTTGCAGAATCGGACCGATGCTGCAGAAAGAAGGAAAGCATGTGTTCTTAGTTTTGTTCACACATTTAAAGCAGAGTTGCACTCAAAAGTGGAACTCTCGCTTATACGCTTCCTCCCCCCTCCGGTGCCATTTGGCACCTTTCAGGGGGAGGGGGGAACGGGGGACCTGTTTTTGACACCTTTCAGGGGGAGGGGGGGAACGGGGGACCTGTTTTTGACAGGCAAGGGCCGCGAAGGGCCGCGGCCTGATCTCCCAGAAGTTTGACCCCCCCCCTCCTCCTTCCCCCGCCACCGGGCCAATTAGAAAGCGCAGCGAACTTCGTGCATGCGCAGTAGGGAACCCACTGTGAAGCCGAAAGGCTTCAGTATCAAGTTCCCTTAACAGGAATGGTGGTGGCAGCACCCGGGAGTTGACCCAAAGATCGGCTGGGGTGCCAACATTGTGGGCTCCCTGGACAGGTAAGTGCCCTAATAATTTTATTTGTAGCTGCTGACTTCATTTTTTTTCACCCAGGCTGGACCTCCTCTTTAAGGCTACTTGATACATAAGATGACAGTTGACGCTTTTCAAATAGCTGAGCAATAATCCCATGTCTGTGGTGGACTACTGGCCACCCACTTTTAGGGAAACAGTTGATCAAGCAAGTTAGAAAAATGTCTGAATTGCTTTGAGAACTGGCAACTGCTCATGCTCTTCCAGATGGTCTATCCATTCTCCAAAGACGAAAACTTTCATCTAGGCCAGTGGTCTCAAAAACTGTGGCCCAGGGGCCGGATGCGGCCCTTTGCTTGGCTTTATCCAGCCCTTTGGGCACTATTCCTTCCAATGGCACCAACAATGGAGCACTATTGCTCCCATTTACACCAACGATGGGGCACTATTCATCCCACTGATACCAATGATGGCAATGATGAGACACTTCTCCCCCAATACTAATCATAGAGCACTATTCCTCCCACTGATGCCTGGACATTTTCTGCTCCCACTGGCCACAGTCTGGCCCCCCTAAGGTCTGAATAACAGTAAAATGGCCCTTTGTTTAGAAAGTTTGGAGGCCCCTGATCGAGGCAGAGCTAAACTGTTGAGTTCGTAGAGAGTTCTGCAGCATTCACTGGATTGATTCCCCTTAGGGGATTAGATTGAATTACGCATTTGATCATTCTCTAATGTCTGTGGAAAGCCTAAATCCATAAAGCTCAAATAGCACTTGTCAGTAAGTAACAGGTTTCTGACATCACTGAATGTACGTTAAATACTTTGAATTGTGTACCTTGTATGTCCAATCTGATCTCCTTCTCCTCCCTCTTTGGGGTGTACAGTATGGAGCACTTATAGATCCCTCCATCTATTATAGTGATGTTTGATATAGACAGATCAGCGATTCCATCCTCTGCCCGGCCTGTATACGACACACGAGGATCTGTTATTGTCTCTATTTTATTCTGAACCCTTAATATTTCTTTTCCATGAAAATACCAGAATATTGCAAGATATCGATGATCGATGGGAGGATTGTTGATTGTGAATGAGCAGGGAATGTTCACATCACCTCCTAGTCTGGCCTGATGAGATAATGGAGCAGTCAGCTGCAGAGCCCGACCTGTAGGCAGTAAAATAAAATGAATTCATTTATGAGAATAGGAATGGTAGAGGCATTTCCCCATTGGCGACGCAGAAAACATTAGGAATAGTGAAGATAAGTAAGTGATAAAAGCTTTCAGGTTCTTCAGCATGCAATTAGCACTCTTAAAGTGGAGTTCCACCCACTTTTACAACTCTTCAGCATCCCTCACTAAACTGTGCACTGCAAACGAATTGGATATTTTTAAATTTTTTTTCTCAGCACTTACTGTATATCTGCTGTATTCATTTTTCACTTCCTCCTCCCTGGCCGCGGCCCATCGCATCATTTCCTGTTTGCAATGCCTTCTGGGAAGAGGCGGCAACTTCCTCTGACACTGCCGTTGCTATGGAAACCTGACCTGAAACCTATTACACTGCTTGTGCTGCACTGAGCATGTGCGAGATCTGCAAGGATGAGGTACAGGAAGAAATACAGTCTGGCTTCAGTTGCCCACACTTAAGATGGCCACAGCCTGCTGTAAGTTTATAAAATAACAAACTAATGCTATAAACTAACAAAACAGACCTTAGTTTACAGACTAACTTTACTAGAATACATTAAGCTTGTGTATTATAGGGGTATTTTTATTTAAAAAGTATAATTTCGGCCGGAACACCACTTAAAGTTCCTCCAGAGGTTCTTCTGACCTCCTTCTGACCTGCACTTGACTTTCTTCTGCATCAAGCTGGTTTTTCATTCCCACTGATATTTGGTGAGAAAAACAGATCAGATTAGAACAAACTCCCCTGTCCCCATGGAAGTTAAAGTGTATGAGGCACAACTTTTTTTTTTTCCTTTTATGTAAGCTTTGGATAGAGTGAGAAAATGTAAGATCCTCCATTAAAGGAGAAGTAGGGCCAAAGTTATTTTGGCCCTACTTCTCCTGTGGGTCACAGGAGTGCACTTAGTTCTGCACTCCTGTGAGCCATATTCAGCTGACAGCAGGCTAAAGCCTGCTGTCAGCTGATGTCACTTAGTGGGTCCAGGCTCTGAAGGGATCCTGACTATAATGCTGGGATCCACCCAGAAGCCTGACCGGCATCTTTCTCAGCCTCTCAGCACAGTGAGGCTGAGCCAGCCACACCAGCCCCCTTCACAGTCACGGCATTCCAGTGAGCGCTGTAGGGGCAGAGCAGAGAGCCGGTGACTGACAGTTTCTGGCTCTTTGCTTACTGAAGACTGAGAACTGAGCGATCAGCAGTCTTTGATTGTCTAAATCTCGATTGATGCTGCATTCACCTAGGTGAGTATGTACGTTTATTTATTTATTTTTAAATCCCGCACTTCTCTTTTAAGATTTTATTGCATCCTGCGTACCTGGGTTCACAACTGAAACTGACACAGGAAGTGATGAGAAATCCTAAATTTGACAGCTGTCATGAAAGAACGAGGTGTGGGTAAATCCTACAATAGGAACAAAGCTTCTGGAGACAACTATCTAAGGTGGAAATTCCCCTCACTTTGGGGAGAATTCTTCAAACTTCCTGTTGCATCATCAGGAAAGGAAGGGAAATCTCCCCAAGGTTTTGGCTACATATACATTTTAATTCACTAAGCCAGACTTCGGTAAAGCGCAACATTATTTTTCCCACACTGCATGGGTCAGCTGCTTGTTTTTCTAGGGGTGAGCACAAAGTTCATATTTACCTGATCCACAGATCCTCCAGAAAATTGAGCTCCCCCACAGTCTAGCGGTTTACTGTTCCTGTCTGTGGAGCATGCTCTGAAGGTGCTGATGTCAGGAACAGTCCATTTTCAAGACCACTGGAGCCTGGGGGTACCAGACCGGTCTTGTGTGGAGGGGATCGGCGGGTCAGGTAAGTATATCTCTGTCTGCCTGTCCACTCCCCTAGAACAAAAATGAGCTGTTAACCTGTGCAGTATGGGCACAGACCCACTGCATGGCAAAAAAAAAATGTTTTCCAGGGATGGATGTGCTCTAATACCTAGTGTGGTCAGTTTGAAATAGGAAAGCAGGGGGACTGTCAAGATCACCGGGTATTTCACACAAAGGAGGCAATACAAAGAGAACAGGATACTTTTTAACACAAGTATATGATACAACAGACACATACTGTATCAGGAATATGAAATGCTGGGGTAACATATTCTGTAGGCCTACTAAGTGATTCAAAAAATCTGCCCTGTATTCACAAAGTAGGGTTTGCTACCTGTTCCGTATCCAGAATTGTTAAGGATTGTAAAAAAAAAAGTCCCATATTGGTTTAATACAGGACACAGTTTGTCCTATATTTAGTTGGAGTTCTCCTGTCACACCTTTCCAGTCTGCCCACTGGTTTGTTTCGGAGGATGATCCTGTGTGATGTCAGGAATGGGTGGAGGACTCAGGATGACTCTGCCTACACTGCCCCCTGCTGTCTCCTCAGCCAATGGGCCCTCACTCTGTAGTGCATTGTCTGCACAAGTACTGCCTAGCTGCAAAATCAGATCTACATTAACAGCAGCAGGCAGGATGGGTTTAAGGCTGAACTCTGGAATTCTACGTTGCAGTGGGGCCCCTAAGGGGTGCAGGAATAAGGTGTAACACTTAAAGAGGCGCTCCAGGCTCCCCCCCAAAAATATTAAAAGTCAGCCCATGCCTGGACCGACACCTGGCTCAGCCTCTTCGTGATTCGCTGAGAGCCTGAGCTGGCCGCTCCCGCCCCCTCTGCAGCCTAGCTCTCCAGTGAGCACGGGGGGCGGGGCAGAGCAGACAGCAGTGACTAACCGTTACCAGCTCTCTGCTCGGGGAGCTTTAAGAACTGAGCAATCAACAGTGTTTGCTTGCTCTGTTCTCAGCCTTATAGGGCGTACACACAGTTGGACTTTGTTCGGACATTCCGACAACAAAATCCTAGGATTTTTTCCGACGGATGTTGGCTCAAACTTGTTTTGTCTACACACGGTCGCACAAAGTTGTCGGAAAATCCGATCGTTCTAAACGTGGTGACGTAAAACACGTACGTCGGGACTATAAACGGGGCAGTGGCCAATAGCTTTCATCTCTTTATGTATTCTGAGCATGTGTGGCACTTTGTCCGTCGGATTTGTGTATACACGATCGGAATTTCCGACAACGGATTTTGTTGTCGGAAAATTTTATCTCCTGCTCTCCAACTTTGTGTGTCGGAAAATCCGATGGAAAATGTGTGATGGAGCCTACACACGATCGGAATTTCCGACAACACGCTCCGATCGGACATTTTCCATCGGAAAATCCGACCGTGTGTACGGGGCATTAGAGCTGGCAGGGGACAGATGCAGCATCGAACCAATGCTGCATGCACCTAGGTAAGTTTGTATTGCCTATTGATAATTTTGGGTACTATTATTTCTCGCCATTGTGCAGAAGCATACAGTTTTTAGTTTTTACACATTAGGTATCTATTTACTGTACATTACTCTATCTTTTATTATGCACAAATAACATATGGGAATTAAAGGGGTTGTAAACCCTTGGCGTTATTTTAGATTTAGACTTACAAATTAAGGGTTCAAAGCAAAGAAATATTTCACTTTAATCTTGCATACTTCCTGATTCAGTATATAAATCTTTCAATCGAATATTCAACCAAAAAGTGCTCACAGTAATAAGGAGCCATCTCCAGTTTTACAAACTTTTGGCAAACTTTAAAATTTTGCAACTTGAGTTTGAAGTGTTTTACCAGCTTGTTATCTACATGTTCCATGATTCAGCACTCAATATTCAGTTAGCATGCAAAAATCTATTTTCTTTAACCGCTTCAGCCCCAGAAGATTTTACCCCCTTCCTGACCAGAGCACTTTTTGCGATTCTGCACTGCGTCGCTTTAACTGACAATTGCGCGGTCGAGCAACATTGCACCCAAACAAAATTGATGTCCTTTTTTTCCCACAAATAGAGCTTTCTTTTGGTGGTATTTGATCACCTCTGTGGTTTTTTTTTTTTGCGCTATAAACAAAAAAAGAGCGTCAATTTTGAAAAAAAAAGAAAGCAATATTTTTTTGCTTTAAGAAATATACCCCTAAAAATATATATGTAGCGCCCACCTACTTAGGTGTGCGCTAAAGTAGTCAGATAGGGTTAGTATCAGGTAAAATTTCCAGTTTTTTGCCCTGTTGGTTTAAACCTGGTTGGGGTAAATTGGTTGGGAGAAATTACAGAATAGAAGGAGGGTGTGACCACCTGTACTCTGTCTGATTGATGCCCTGTTCTTCCAGTGAGAGGTTCTGGAGGGAGCATGGGTTGCACACAGGATGCAGTTAGTTTGTGTAGGTCACTCTGAACCAACCGTTAACTTGAATGGGTAGGGGCTTTCAGGTCTATATAAACTATGGATCACATGCTCAGGGGAGGAATGGGAAATGGAAGAGAAGAAGACAGCATGTAGAGGCTGGTGCAGCTCAGGAGCCCTCCCCACTGGGGAGGAGAAATGGAGGAGACATCAGGAGGAAACTGCTACGTCTAACAGGAGGAAACTGCTACGTCTAACAGGAGGAAACTGCTACGTCTAACAGGAGGAAACTGCTACGTCTAACAGGAGGAAACTGCTACGTCTAACAGGAGGAAACTGCTACGTCTAACAGGAGGAAACTGCTACGTCTAACAGGAGGAAACTGCTACGTCTAACAGGAGGAAACTGCTACGTCTAACAGGAGGAAACTGCTACGTCTAACAGGAGGAAACTGCTACGTCTAACAGGAGGAAGACTGGGTGTTCAACATTCTGTGGCAAACATGGACTGTTTGACAAGGAGTACAAGTGAGCGGAAACCCAGGCAAACTGTAATTCCAAAGACTGAGGGTGTTAAAGTGCTGGTCTTAAAGTGGTGTTCCGGCCCAAATGATACTTTATAAATAAAAATACCCCTATAATACACAAGCTTAATGTATTCTAGTAAAGTTAGTCTGTAAACTAAGGTCTGTTTTGTTAGTTTATAGCAGTAGTTTGTTATTTTATAAACTTGCAGCAGGCCGTGGCCATCTTAAGTGTGGGCATCTGAAGCCAGACTGTATTTCTTCCTGGATCTCATCCTTGCAGATCTCGCACATGCTCAGTGCAGCACAAGCAGTGTAATAGGTTTCAGGTCAGGTTTCCATAGCAACGGTAGTGTCAGAGGAAGTTGCCGCCCCTTCCCAGAAGGCATTGCAAACAGGAAATGATGCGATAGGCCACGGCCAGGGAGGAGGAAGTGAAAAATGAATACAGCAGATATACAGTAGGTGCTGAGAAAAAAAATTTAAAATATCCAATTCGTTTACAGTGCACAGTTTAGTGAGGGATGCTGAAGAGTTGTAAAAGTGGGAGGAACTCCACTTTAAAGGAGGAGATACAGATCTCCGTCCTTAAAGAATCAATACCTCTCAAAGACCATTAGTTTGCAGGTCAATACAGAAGTCTGTGGAAAGGGAGTTCGGCCTTAAAGAATCAATACCCCGCAAAGAGCATTGGTTTGCGGGTCAATACAGACGTCTGTGCATTGGGAGTTGGGCTTTAAAGAATTAACGCCCTGGAGAAATCCAATCAGTCAGTCTAAGAACTTTATTGAGAGTAACGTTCTTTGGGGATACTTGGAAGTGCTGTACGGTTGGGAAGTAGCAGTAAACAGGAGGGAGAAGATATGCAGAGTATAACCGGCAGCAAGTGCAGATTAAGAGTTATTCAGTGTGGCTCTATATAATCTGGACGTGGGAAGTGGCTGTCAAAAGGAACCAAAGATGTAGAGGCAGCTCATACTTCTTGAAGATACCGACTGTACATATTGCACATTCTTTTCTGCCATGCATCAAGAGAAAGGAATAAAGTTAATGTTTTACTGTTCTGGAGTGTTTGCTGTATGATTCGTGCAGTTAAAGGGTATTTGGGTCACACTTCAGGAAAGACGAAGGAACTAGCAGCTCCTACGGGGGTAGTGCGCTACATATATAAAACAAATTTTTTCCTCAGTTTAGGCCGATATGTATTCTTCTACATATTTTTGGTAAAAAAAAATCGCAATAAGCGTAAATTGATTGGTTTGCGCACAAGTTATAGTGTCTACAAAATAGGGTGTAACTTTATGGCATTTTTATTATTATTTTTTTTTATTAGTAATGGCACGATCTGCGATTTTTATCATGACTGCGACATTATGGTGGACACATCAGACACTATTTTGGGACCATTGTCATTTATACAGCGATCTGTGCTATAAAAATGCACTGATTACTGTGTAAATGACACTGGCAGGGAAGGGGTTAAACACTAGGGGGCGATCAAGGGGTTAAGTGTGTCCTAGGGAGTGATTCTAACTGTGGGGGGGGATGGGCTACCACTGACATGACAGCGATCACTGCTCCCGATGACGGTGATCTCTGTCATCTCACTAGGCAGAACAGGGAAATGCCTTGTTCCTCCGTGACACGATCGGCGGACATCGAGTCCGCCGGTCCTGCAGTCACGGTCACGCTGTACGCGGAGGGCACGCTAGCCCCGCCAATTAAAGGTACGCCCATTTGCCCACCGCTGCCATTGTGCCGACGTATATCAGCGAGCGGCGGTCGGCAAGTGGTTAAAGCAGGACAAATTTTTAACCACTTCAATACTGGCTACTTTTACCACCTTCCTGCCCAGGCCACTGTTCAGCTTTCTGCACTGTCTCACTTTGAATGACAATTGCGCGGTCATGCAACACTGTACCCATATGAATTTTTTATCTTTTTTTGAGTCAGATAGAACTTTCTTTTGGTGGTATTTAATCACCACTGGGTTTTTTATTTTTTGCTAAACAAACAAAAAAAGACAGAAAATTAAAGAAATACCAAAAAACCTTTTCCTCGTTTCTGTTATACAAGTTTGCAAATAAGTAATTTTTCTTTTTCACTGATGTGTGCTGATGAGGCTTCATTGATGGGCACTGATGAGGCTTCATTGATGGGCACTGATGAGGCTTCATTGATGGGCACTGATGAGGCTTCATTGATGGGCACTGATGAGGCTTCATTGATGGGCACTGATGAGGCTTCATTGATGGGCACTGATGAGGCTTCATTGGTGGGCACTGATGAGGCTTCATTGATGGGCACTGATGAGGCTTCATTGGTGGGCACTGATGAGGTTGCTTTGTTTGGCACTGATGAGGCTGCATTGATGGGCACTGATGAGGCTTCATTGATGGGCACTGATGAGGCTTCATTGATGGGCACTGATGAGGCTGCTTTGATGGGCACTGATGAGGCTGCTTTGATTGGCACTGATGAGGCTGCATTGATGGGCACTGGTGAGGCTGCTTTGATGGGCACTGATGAGGCTGCATTGATGGGCACTGGTGAGGCTGCTTTGATGGGCACTGATGAGGCTGCATTGATGGGCACTGATGAGGCTGCATTGATGGGCACTGGTGAGGCTGCATTGCTGGGCACTGGTGAGGCTGCTTTGATGGGCACTGATGAGGCTGCATTGATGGGCACTGGTGAGGCTGCATTGATGGGCACTAGTGAGGCTGCATTGATGGGCACTGGTGAGGCTGCATTGATGGGCACTGGTGAGGCTGCATTGATGGGCACTGGTGAGGCTGCATTGATGGGCACTGGTGAGGCTGCATCGATGGGCACTGGTGAGGCTGCATCGATGGGCACTGGTGAGGCTGCATTGAAGGGGCACTGGTGAGGCTGCACTGATGGGCACTGATGAGGCTGCACTGATGGGCACTGGTGAGGCTGCACTGATGGGCACTGGTGAGGCTGCACTGATGGGCACTGGTGAGGCTGCACTGATGGGCACTGGTGAGGCTGCACTGATGTGCACTGATGGGAAATGATGTTGAGGCACTGACTGGCGCTGATAAGCTGCACTGATGGGCACTGATGAGGCTGCACTGATGGGCACTGATGAGGCTGCACTGATGGGCACTGATGAGGCTGCACTGATTGGTGGCACTGATGAGGCTGCACTGATTGGTGGCACTGACAGGCAATGATATGTTGCACTGATGGACACTGATGGGGCTGCACTGATGATCAGTGCCCTGATTATCAGTGTAAATGTCCCCTATAACTGGGAAGCCGGTTATCGGCTTTCCTTTACTCAGACACTGACTTCGCTGAGGAAAGGAAAGGAAATGCAGATAACCTGCATTTGTTTACATGTGATCAGGTGTGATTAGACAGAGCTGATCACATTGCAAAGAGCCTACGACATTGGCTCTTTACCCTGATGGGTGATGCGAGACACAGCTTACCACAGCGCATGTGTGGCAACAAGGGGAGGACGTCATATGACGTCCACCCACAGGGACAAAAGGCCAGACCGGCCGTCATTCAGCTATAGGCAGGACGGGAACTGATTAAATTTTAAAGTTGCCTTGTTCTTCAGTCGAACATTTTAGACAGCAGTGCTTTTTTGCATTCCTCCTGTTATAGGATTGTGTGTATGGAGGTTTTCTTCTTTTTTTTTTTTTTTTTTTTTTTATTGAACTAGATGGACTTGTGTCTTTTTCAATTTAAGTAACTGTATAGCTTCACCTGTTGAGGAATATGGGAACTAACACTCAGAGTTGCCACCTTTTTGTATTGATTAAAAGGTGAAGATTCTTCTGAAGAAGATAAGATATATAACTAAAAAAAAGTGAACAAATGGAACTGCCTCCTTCTTGCTGCAAAGCCTTCTATTGTTGAAAATAATTAGGTGCCATTCCACGTTTTTAGGTGCCGTTAAATCGAATGGTGTCTGAAATTTGCGTTGTGCAATTTGTCATTTTAGGAGACCGTTTGGAAATCACAGAGAGAATCACGGCGATCCTGCCCGCGACTCAAACCACCTAGGTGTGAGCAGAGCCTTGATGGAGAAGGTGGACCTTTCACTCCTCTGCCTGTCCTCCATTCATACAGTGCTTTTCATTGTTGGAATCCATAGTAAGGTTGGAGGTGGGATGTGGAAAGGGTGGGCCTCTGTATTAACCCCGAGCAACAAAAAGCAGTCCTTGAATGTAGGAGGTGAACCTTCATTCATCCATCCATCCGCCTGTTCTCCATTCATAGAGCGCTTTTCATTACTGGAAGCTATAGCACAGCTTCTCTGAATATGAAGTGGTGTATTGGGATTGTACATCCACTCAGTGGCCACCTCAAGGACTGGGTGGGGAAGGAGTTAAAAAAGCACAGCTCATTGTGATTGTGATCAAAACATTCTCTGATAAGACGAGGTGGAAACCCCCTGTCACCGCCCCCGTCTTGCCACTTCCTTGAATCAGAGAATGCCTTGCAAATTGGTGTGGTTTTTTTTTTTTCCATGTGCTAAACGCTCCTCTTATAGTAAGCCTGTAAACACCTACTGTATGTATCACCACATTGGCTCACATACAAGTGTGTTTGGAGGCTGAAAAATTGCGATTTATCATTGAAGCAGAGAACTTTAAAATCGCCGGCAGAATTGTGGCGATTCTGCCCATGATTCAAAACGCCCAGGTGTGGACGGAGCCTAATGCCGCGTACACACGGGTGGACTTTTCGACGGACTAGGTCTGGCGGACTTTCCGACGGACTTTCCGAATGAACGGACTTGCCTACACACGATCAACCAAAGTCCGACGGATTTGTACGTGATGACGTACGACCGGACTTAAACAAGGAAGTTCATAGCCAGTAGCCAATAGCTGCCCTAGCATCGGTTTTTGTCCGTCGGACTAGCATACAGACGAGCGGATTTTTGGACCGGACTCGAGTCCGTCGGAAAGATTTGAAACATGTTTCATTTCTAGGTCCGTCGAACTTTTGGGGAAAAAAAGTCCGCTGGAGCCCACACACGATCGAATTGTCCGATGGACTCCGGTCCTCCGGACCAAGTCTGCCGGAAAGCCCGCTCGTGTGTAAGCGGCATTATAGAGCGTGTTTCATTGATGGAAGATGCACTCTTGTTGCATGCCTGTGACAGGTCTAGTGCTAGTAATAAGCCCTGGAACGCCAGAAGATTACTAGCAGAAAAATAAAGATTTTAATAAGACATGCAGCCACCAGCTTATTGAATGTAAGTTCTGTCCCCTTTGTCGATTTTGGCTAGACTAATGCCACGTACACACGACCGGTTTTGCCGTCAGAATAAACTCCGAAGGTTTCTCCGACGGAACTCCGACGGAATTCCATTCAAGCGGTCTTGCCTACACACGGTCAAACCAAAGTCTGACCGTCCAGAACGCGGTGACGTACAACACGTACGGCGGGACTAGTAAAAGGAAGTTCAATAGCCAGTAACCAATAGCTTCCGTCTCGTACTTACTTCAGAGCATGCAACGTTTTTGGTCCATCGGAACAGCATACAGATGAGCGTTTTTCCCGATAGGAATTGGTTCCATCGGAAATATTTAGAACATGTTCTATTTCTAGGTCCGTCAGAATTTTCTAAAAAAAAAAGTCAGATGAGGCCCACACACGATCGGAATATACGATGAAAAGCTTCCATCTGACTTTTTCTGTCGGACATTCCGCTCGTGTGTACACAGCTTTAGGTTTTTTTTTTATAATAAATAGTTTTTTCTTATGTGCAAACTTCTAAAAACATACAAGACGTTACAAAATAACAATACATGGCAATACATTTACAACACCAATAAGGTACAAGAAACCAACAAAAAAAACCCAAAACAAACATAATATCCAAAATAATGCAAATATACACTATAGTACCAAAAGTATTGGGACACCTGCCTTTACACACACATGAACTTTAATGGCATCCCAGTCTTAGTCTGTAGGGTTCAATATTGAGTTGGCCCACCCTTTGCAGCTATAACATCTTCAACTTTTCTGGGAAGGCTGTCCACAAACTGTTCCCACAAAGTTGGGAGCACGAAATTGTCCGAAATTTCTTGGTAAGCTGACGCCTTAAGAGTTCCCTTCACTGAAACTTGACTGGCCTGCACAGAGTCCTGACCTCAACCCAATAGAACACCTTTGGAATGAATTAAAGCGGAGACTGCGAGCCAGGCCTTCTCGTCCAACATCAGTGCCTGACCTCACAAATGCGCTTCTGGAAGAATAGTCAAACATTCCCATAGACACCCTCCTAAACCTTGTGGACAGCAGTGTTAATTTTAGTCTTAGGACTAAAATGGCAAATTAGTTTTAGTCCCATTTTAGTCTTCTGCAATTGTTTTAGTTTTAGTCGTATTTAGTCGACTAAAATCTCCAGTACATTTCAGTAATTGCAATTTAGTTTTAGTCATAGTCTTTTGACTAAAATGGCTTTTAGTTTTAGTCAAATTTTAGTTGACTAAATTAACACTGGTGGACAGCCTTCCCAGAAGAGTTGAAGCTGTTATAGCTGCAAAGAGTGGGCCAACTCAATATTGAACCCTATGGACTTAGGCTCGATTCACATCTATGCATGTTGCTTTTGAGTGTTTCTGCAGTGCTTTTTGAGATGCTTGCCGCGTTTTTGAACATGCGTTTTTGCCGCGATTTGCGTTTTTTTTGTACTTTTTTTTTACACTGTGGTTGCTCAACCAGCTATATAAAGTGTAAAAAAAAAAACAAAACGGCAAATCGCAGCAAAAACGCACTAAAAACCGCGGTACTTGCCTTTTGGATGCGGGTCCATTGAATTCTATTACATGCAAAACGCTGCATTTTGCATGAAAAAAAGTCCCCGACCCTTTCCAAAAATGCAGAGGCACAAAAATCCATTGATGTGAACATGTTCCATAGGAACCCATGTTAAAAAAATTTCCATGCATTTCTGCAAAATGCAAAAAGCAACAAAAAACACGCTAGTGTGAATCAAGCCTAAGACTGGGATACCATTACAGTTCATGTGCGTGTAAAGGCAGGTGTCCCAATACTTTTGACAATATAGTGTGTGTGTGTGTGTGTGTGTGTGTGTGTGTGTGTGTGTGTGTGTGTGTGTGTGTGTGTGTGTGTGTGTGTGTGTGTGTGTGTGTGTGTGTGTGTGTGTGTGTGTGTGTGTGTGTGTGTGTGTGTGTGTGTGTGTGTGTGTACATACATATCTCTATATGGATATATATATATATAGGTAGATAGATATAGATCTAGATGGATAGATCGATAGATAGATAGATCTAGATAGATAAATATTTTTATGTGCAAACTTCTAAAAATAAAATACAAGAGGTCACACAATAACAATACATGGCAATACGTTTACAACACCAATAAGGTACAAGAACAAAACAAAAACAACAAAAAAATCGCAAAAACATACATAATATCCAAAATAATGCAAATATATGAGTAAACAAATTACAAAAATTATGAACATCAACAAGAATCATAATCTCATAAACAACACAACAAATATTTAATAACAATACTAATGTTAAACTCTGGCTTTATACTGTACATACAAATATATTTATTACTGCTGCCTTCTAAGCAAAAGAGGAAAGAGACAATATAAACATTGTAGTTTATGCTTAAGAATACAGTAGGGTTGCCACAACTGTTCTGACAAAATAATGGACAAGGAATGAAGCAGGAGGCAAAGCTAATAGCAACAACCTAATTGATCAATCACACCCGGAGAATGGAGGATTTTAACAAGACAAGCAGCCACCAGCACAAAGGACACTTTTCACTGAAGGTAAGTACTGTCCCTTGTGCCAATTAAAAAAACAAATGATATTAAACATGGACTTTAAATGGTTGTGTAGGAAAGCTGCTGTCTCATCATGCCCACATGACTGCAGGCATAGCACACACCCTCCCATTCCTAATACCAGCACCACTCAGGGAAACCTTCATCCTCACATCCCTCTCCCCCTTCTCCCCCATCATTGTTCCCGCTGTATCCCTACACACGATAGTCACAATATTTCAGAATAATTACCTGATTGTTGAAGACAAAGAAGGAGCAGCACATGTACAAGCATTTTATTCTCATTGTAATCCTCAATGATGCCTTACTTTCACTTTCCATGACTACACAACTTCCTCATAAAACATAGGGAGAGGAGAAATATGATGTTCTTAGGATTTCTTAAAAAAAAAATTTCCCTGGGGAATTCCCCGAGGCTCTGTTTTTGTAACTGTTATCCCTTTTGAAAAACCAATAAAGAAAATGTAAAAAAAAAAAAAAAGAAATTTCCCTTCGACAGATTATCAGGATATATTTAGAAATCATTTTTATGTCACTAGTCCCCTTTCACACGATTGCCCGCGCGGATCCACCTGTCCGTTTTTCAGGAGGATCTGAGCGGGCCACCCATTGACTTGTATGGGCAGGCGGATGTCAGCGGAGATGTGTCCGCTGACACCCGCTTGCCATACGATCCAACAAGATTTGCTTAAAGCAGATGGGTGGCAATACGTTTGCCATCCCTCCAGCTGATCGGATGAAAAGGCATATGCTGTCTGTTTTCATCCAATCTTCCCATCGAGGACAGCGGGGCTCTGACAGGTCCGTCCCTGCACAGTGAGCAGTGATGACCTATCATTCGCCTCCTCAGCGGGGATCAACGGAGCGATCTCTCACTGAGCTAGCAGAGCCCGACCGACAGATCCACCCCGTGTGAAAGGGGTCTAGCAGAGCCTGACCAACGGATCCGCCCCATGTGAAGGGGGTCTAGCAGAGCCCGACCAACGGATCCGCCCCATGTGAAAGGGGTCTAATGCTAATTCTACCAGTTTTTTCCAGATGTTTTCTTTTCCTTGCACCTCTAGGTGATGTGACAGTGCTTGGCCTTGTCACAGTGTCAGAGAGGTGAGTTGTCACCCAGGGACTCTTGATCACTGGCGGCTGGTGAAGTTTTAGGATGGGGGGGCGCCAGACCCTGCCCTTCTTTTTTGACCCCCTCCCACTTGGTGAAAATGGGTGTGGTTTCAGCGAAATAGTGGGCGTGGCTCTAAGGTGGTGTAATTAGCGTCTGAGATGAACGAGGGTTGGAGGGAGAGAAGGATGGAGGGACAATTAAGCTATTCCCTACTCTACAAGCAATTTTGTTCCAAGAATATGGACCCAAAGTGACCATATTGAAGCTGCACAGTACGCTCTCCGACCAGTGAAATCGCACAGACATTACGGGGGGCAGCAATAATGTTCTGCATGCAAAGACACACACCATGCCAGCAATGTCCATTAGACAGAAATGTACAGAGACACTATATTGTAATATCCACTGTACAAAGATACTAAACGGTAATGTCTCCTATACACAGCTACACACTATACAGTAATGTCCCATTGGTATATATATACACACACACACACTATACAAAATTTCCTCTATACACAGATACATATGTAGCGCCCACCACCTTTTAGGTGGGTGCTAGATAGGTTTTCTGTAGGTAGTGATAGGCAAATTTTAGCCAGGGCCTTACATTTCTTTGGCCTGTTTGTTTGTTGGGTGTGAAGGAGTGACAGAATAGAGGGGGGTGTGACCACCTTCAGTCTGGTTCAAGTAAGCTCCCCTTTCCTTCTTGGATCATGTTCTAGAAGGAGGGCTGGATTTGAGGTCAGAGTGATGGGCAGTTTGAGGAGGACGTCTTGGTCCAATCATTGATTTGGTTGGGCAGGGGCAATTACACTACTTAAGCTAAGGTCACATGCTTCCGGGAGGAGATGGGAGGAGTTGGATCCAGAGAAGCAGCAGAAATGTAATTAGCAAGAAGCAGGCTTGAAGGCCTGGGGGGGGGTAATGCCTTCAGAGCTGGATAGCAGTAACTAAACCTGAAGGCCTGAGGGTTCAGAGACCTCAGTGCTGGATGGTTCAGCAACATTAATTCACCAAAAGAAACTCCGGGAGAAGTGGACCAGACATCCCGGCTTGGATGGTTCTAACCACGTGGAGCGGGAAGTAGCTGCCAACAGCTTTAGGTGGATGCTAGATAGGTTTTCTGTAGTTAGTGATAGGCAAATTTTAGCCAGGGCCTTACATTTCTTTGGCCTGGTTGTTTGTTGGGTGTGAAGGAGTGACAGAATAGAGGGGGGTGTGACCACCTGCAGTCTGGTTCAAGTAAGCTCCCCTTTCCTTCTTGGATCATGTTCTAAAAGGAGGGCTGGATTTGAGGTCAGAGTGACGGGCAGTTTGAGGAGGCTGTTTTGGTCCAATCATTGATTCGGTTGGGCAGGGGCAGTTACACTACTTAAGCTAAGGTCACATGCTGGGATGGGAGGAGTTGGATCCAGAGAAGCACCAGAAATGTAACCAGCAAAAAGCAGGCTTGAAGGCCTGGGGGATGTAATGCCTTCAGTGCTGGATAGCAGTAACTAAACCTGAAGGCCTGAGGGTTCAGAGACCTCAGTGCTGGATGGTTCAGCAACATCAATTCACCAAAAGAAACTCCGGGAGAAGTGGACCAGACATCTCGGCTGGGATGGTTCTAACCACGCGGAGCGGGAAGTAGCTGCCAACAGGATGGAGTAGACAAGATGTTATCCGGACTTTCCTGAACTGACCTGGGGAGGATCGCAGGAGGCGAGATGGGCAGGTGAGGCATCCATATACCAAAGTGCTTTTCAGAGGGGCATCGGTCAGTTCACTAAGGGAAAAGGACTTGGCTACTTTAAGGAACCAGAGACTAAGAGGCAGCTCATATTTCCCTAAGCAATTCTGTAACATACTGCAAGCAAGTGAATAAAGTTCTGTTTCAAAGTTATTGAACTGTCTGCTGATGTAATTTGTGCAGGGGTGGAAGAATGGAATCCATTAAGAGCCCTTTCACACTGGGGCGGTTTGCAGGCGCTATTGCGCTAATAATAGCGCCTGCAAACCAACCCGAAAGTGCCGCTGCTGTGTATCCAGTGTGAAAGCCCCGAGGGCTTTCACACTGGAGCGATGCGCTAGCAGGACGGGAAAAAAAGTCCTGCCAGCAGCATCTTTGGAGCGGTGAAGGAGCGGAGTGTATACCGCTCCTTTACTGCTCCTGCCTATTGAAATCAATGGGACGGCGCGGCTATACCGCCGGCAAAGCGCCTCTGCAGAGGCGCTTTGCGGTGTGAAAGGGCTCTTACAGAAAGGTATGAACACACCCAGCAGCTCCCAAGGGAGTAGTGCAATACACATACATACATAATACGGTAACACCCACTATACACAGATACACACGCACTATATGGTAATGTCTCCCCTACACGTATACACACACAATACTATAATGTCCCCTATACACACACACACTATATAGTAATTTATAATGTCCCCTATACATACATACACACACACAGTCTACAGTAATGTCCCGATAAAAACAAAATTGATAACATCCTCTAAACACAAATACACACACACTATATGGTAATGTCTCCTACACAGATACACACACACGCTATACAGTAAAATCCCCTATACATATACACTATACTATAGGGTAATGTCCCCTATAAACCGATACAAGCACACTATACCGCTTATGACCCTTATACATAAGTACATGCACACTATTTGATAACGTCCTCTGTACACAGATACATTTCCCCCCATTTACAGATATATACACAGTATATATTAAATTCCTTCTTTCAGATGCTGACACTCTGTGAGCAGATAGTAATAGAGAGAGTCCATTTCTCACTTGAACCCAGAACCCCAGTATACACAGAATGGAGGGAATCATTGAGGAGAAGACAGAGCCGAGATGAGGAGACATCTGTACATCTCCTCTCATCACGGCCAGAGAGATCGCTCCTCACGTGACATCATTCTCTACCAGCTCACTGCCCCTCCTGCAGCAGATTATTCTATGCCTTCCACTGCACACACCCAGGATTACCTTCTCACTAATTTTAAAGGATGCCAGGATGTGTTACTATTAAATCCCATGGTGCCCCTCCCCCCAATCCCCCATACCTAATATTCCATGATGCAGGGCACGGTATATAAGCCCCTCTTCACCAGCAATAAATTATGCAAAACAGTTTGTATATCCAAGAGGCTTTCCTCAATAAAAATACATACTGCAGAGTATATAACATGGAGCCCCCCTTATCTAACTAGAGATGTTGCTGTGCAGTGAATGTATCCAGGGTTCCCTCATCCGTGTATTTTTTGTATCCAGGATCTTCTCCTCACCAATACTGTATGTTGCCAGACACTACATTCACCCTACATACCTTTCCCACAATATTACACACATTGCCACATGTCACAATGCCACATGTCTAATCATACTGAAGACCTAGCAGCTTCGCTCTGGCCGAAGAACGGAGCTGCCGACATCACTTCCGCTGTCCGTCTAGTACACAAAACCAGGAAGTAACCTCTAGAATTAAACAGCAAAAAAAGAGAGCGTCGCCCCAGGAATTTAAATGAGGTGGTCACAGTTACAAAAGTAATAGCAGTATAAATGTATATTAAAATGAATGTACATACATGGATAATATAGCATATTAGCTCAGCCAATGGATTTGCACATAATGAAGAGAATAAATAAAGTTGATACAAACGTTGTACAATGCAGTATATACAAATGCACGCATCAGAAAACCCGACACGTGTTTTGCGAGATCATTGCTCGCTCATCAGGGGTGGATGCGGATGAGATGTATCTAAATAGACAAAAAGATGTGTCACAGTGGTAGATGTAAGAACAATGGCAGAATGGGCCAGAGCAAAACGGCCCAATACTTACAAATTAAGAATTAAGAATTAAACAGCAATGCTCCCGCCTGTAGAATCACAGTGATTCTATGAGCGGAAGCCACCCGTCGCTTTGTATTGTGCCGCAAGGCGGGTTAACAGCCCGCAAATGAAGCGCCACGTCTGCAATCTCGTGATTGCATTGACGTGGCACTTCGGTGCCCGGACACAGTGCACTTAGTTAAAGGATTTTTTTTTTTTAAAGAGCCGTTTTAAAATTGTATTTTTTTTTTGAATTTTTTTTTTTGTGACTACAGGAGGTGGAGGGGGGGGGGGGGGTGGCGCCCAGGCGCCCCTATGGACGGGCCGCCACTGCTATCTGTTCTGAGTGGAGAAAATGTTTTTTTCAGTTTACTCCAGGACTGGTAACTGTCCTTTTAGTCTAGGGGCTGTTTATGGTTCAGGACTCCTTCCTCTGGAGAAAAGCTGCTGCATGAGCAGTGTGTGTGACCAGACAGTGGGAGAATGTCTACTCACATCTCAAGGAGAGGCCATCAGTGGTGTAGCGTGGGTTATCAGTGCCTGGGGCAAGGCAAGTAATTTGCGCCCCCTAACCCATGGACTTACTGAGTCCCTTCCACCAGTACAATATGTAGCAAGGTCCCAGGCATTCTTTGGTCTAACTCTAAAGAGAACCTCCAGGGCCAGAGATAGTTATAGAATGTTTGACCATTCTCCCAGAAACACATTTGTGAGGTCAGGTACTGATGTTGGATGAGAAGGCCTGGCTCGCAGTCTTTAATTCATCCCAAAGGGGTTCTGTCGGGTTGAGGTCAGTCATATTCCGCCACCCCAAACTCGCCCATCCATGTCTTTATGGACCATGCTTTGTGCACTGGTCCAAATCATCCAAATTTGGTGGAGGGGGGATTATCGTGTGGGGTTGTTTTTCAGACATTTTGAACAATTTCATGCTCCCAACTTTGTGGGAACAGTTTGGGGATGGCCCCTTCTTGTTCCAACATGACTGCGCACCAATGCACAGTGCGATAGTACCTGTATACTCAGATACCAAAACAATGGGTGCCAGAACGCCTTGATGCATTTAGAGCCTGTGACAGACTCACCCGGGACAGAGGCTTTTGGAGGGGACTGAATGCTAGCCTCTTGGCTACCAACTATGGGCCCTGGCATTTGAGGGAGCTACAAGCATTTAGGAAGATATTCTGTTATGTAATGCAAAAGGACATTATTAAGGAGGCCATGATGGTCTCTGCCAGCTTGCAACTTAGTGGACAGATGTATGTGAAAGGAATGCTGAATAATGAGATCTGGAAAGCCCGGGTCTTTCTACTAATAGTTTATTATTCTCATTAACACACATTTGTTTCCTAGCAAACTATTGGGGGATGTGTTTCTACGTATGTGTATTGTAAGTTATGAGTGAGGAGACGGCAAGTCTGCCCTGAAAGGTCATATCTCTGAGTCACCAAGTCTGGGTAAATGATTAGTAAACTAGCCCATTGTGCTGCCCCAACGGGGCATAGAATTTATATAGATTGTTTTCCTAATTATTTTCTATGGACGTTTTATATTTAGTTTACATGCTGCCATCTAGTGACCTTTTGTGGTAATGTACTTGTTTTCTCATGTTCTTTTTCCCTGATGTTATGACACACTGCCTTTGAATGTAATGCTTCAACCTTCTTCCTGAGATTGTACTTCCTGTGTCATGGATGCAGCTAACAGGCCACATGTAGCAGGGCACATGTATTTTGCATAGTAAGCTAAGACAATATCATCTTTTGACTGCATAAATACTACAATCTATTCATCTGTTTGTATCCTGTCATCTGCTGTAACCCGATGTTCAGAATAAAAGCATCTTTGTGGATGGAATCAGTATTTGGTGAGTTCAAACTATCTGATGAGGATTGTCCTCAGTGATTATATCTTATACAGGTGTGACTAAGTGTAAATGAGTGCAGATGTGAATATACGAAAATATATATATATGAAAAGTCCTGGAGCATCTGTGGTCCATTGCACTTCAAAAGTTTTTTTTCCATTGCGGATCAAAACATTCAGCACATTTATTTGGACTTTATTTATATGTTTTTTGCTTAGTATATTCACATCTGCACTCATTTACATTCAGTCACACATGTTTAATAACATTTGCGAGCGCCACGTTTCCATAATTTTTACATTTTTAGTGAGTAGCACTTTGTGTGTGGCAGCTGCTTTAGTTTCCTTCTTTCACTGTTTTTTCACCATTCAGCACGAGTTTAAATTTTATATTATTCGCTATATATTATACAGGCCAGGCATAGAGGTCTCACAAGGGATAAATCACTTCACAACAATCTGAGTCAGAATTGTCAAAAGATGTATAGAATTCCCACAGCCTGCTGTGTATATGTGTGTGCCTTATCTGCAATCAAGCTCAGTGCCATCCGCCATCTTGTGAAGCACATGGTCGCACAAGCTTATTGCACCTCATGTGAATGTTAAAAACTGCTTCTCTACATTGAACTGTGTTACCCCACCTGTCTAAGCTGTTGTTCGCCTTCTTAACCACTTGCTTACTGGGCACTTAAACCCCCCTCCTGTACAGGCAATTTTCAGCTTTCAGCGCTGTCGCACTTTGAATGAAAATTGCGCGGTCATACAACACTGTACTCAAATGAAATTTTTATCATTTTTTTCCCACAAATAGAGCTTTCTTTTGATCACCTCTGCGGTTTTTATTATTTGTTAAAAAAATTGAAAGACCAAATTTTTTAAAAATATTTTTATATATTTTTTTATATTTTGTTATAAAATTTTGCAAACAGGTAATTTTTCTCCTTCATTGATGTATGCTGATGAGGCGGCACTGGGATGGGCACTGATGGGTGGCAGTGATGGGCACTGATGGGTGGTAGTGATGGGCACTGATGGGTGGCAATAATGGGCACTGATTTGGGACTTTATATGAGGCATGCAGCTGGGAAGGTAACACAACATAGTACTAATGAGAATAACTGGTAGATACACCATATCTGCGGCCACATCATTTGCATAGTAACAAATTGTATACAGTAGAATATAGTAATTCAGGGAAACTTTATTTCATAATAAAATACATATAGATAAAACAGCATGATGGTATAGCAGTATAATGTAGTCATAATGGTACCATAAAAAATAATCAGACTATTTGGTGCATGTGACTGCAACATAATAATAATAATAATGTCTGGTGAATAGACCATACTAGTGATAATATGTACTAAAGCATAATGTTTGCAAGCATACAGAGTTATCTCCTGTACGTCTTACTAACAACACTGTTCTGACTCTCAACACAGAGACCTCTCAGCTACAAATGTCTGAGCCTCTTCAAGTCTACAACACAAGTGCATCTATGCAGCAAACTACATCACCTCTAGCTGACAACAAGGTGACTTCCAAGCCGCAGCTCAAGCCACAGCCAGCACACGCATTAGGGACTACACCACAGTTAAACGCTCCTGCAACATCATTTTATCCTGGTAAGCCTCACCCTACTTCACCAGAGAACTTTCACACCCCAAGGGTTCCACAAGTTACTTTGGCACTGAAGAGTGAGAGATCAGACTTGAATGAATTCGCCAGATATATGGTACGCCGTGAGCTCATTAACACTACCCTCTCAAGGTTTGACGACTGTCCAGAGAACTACAGGGCCTGGAGATCAACCTTCAAAGCTGCCATTGCTGATCTCAATCTTACTACCAAGGAGGAACTTGATTTGCTCATAAAGTGGCTGGGGCCAGAATCTGCAGATCGTGTTAAAAGACTGAGAACAGTGCATGTTGACCACCCGGATGCAGGTCTTGTCGCTGCATGGGCAAGACTTAAGCAAGCCTATGGTAGCTCTGAAGCCATAGAAAGCGCTCTATTTAAGAGACTGCAAAACTTCCCAAAAATAGGGAACAAAGACTACTGCAAGCTCCTAGGAGTGACCTTCTCATGGCGCTGGAGTTGGCAATGACAGAGCCACGTCTACCTGGACTAAGCTTCCTGGACACTGCTCATGGTGTCAATCCAGTGGTGTCTAAACTGCCATACAGCCTGCAAGAGAAATGGGCACAACGGGGCTCAAGGTACAAAAGAGACTATAACGTATCTTTTCCTCCATTCACATATTTTTTGCAGGTTCATCAATGATCAAGCCTGGACTAGAAACGATCCCAGCTTCAGCTTCATTGAACCCAACTTGCCTGCTTCATCATCATCCTCTTCATCAAGGTATGATAACATAGCAGCTAAACTTAGAGACTTTATTAGAGCAATATCTGTTAAAAGGACAGACATCTCGCCACCCGTATCCTCTCCTGCTCACTAGAGCGATTCGGGTGACAGAGATAAAGACCCTTATCGACAGTGCCCTATTCACAAGAAGCCTCACCCCCTAAAGAAATGTTGTGGGCTTAGGGCAAAGATGTTACAAGAGTGCAGGGAGGTTCTTCAGAAACTTGGAATATGCCACAGGTGCTGTGCTTGTTATGGGCATTTTGCTAAAGACTGTAAAGTTGTCATCAAGTGCACAGAATGCAGTAGCGACAGACATGTTACAGCTATGCATCCGGGCCCACCCTCAGACAATTCACAGCAGCCTCCTGCCTCCAGCCCTGTCTCAAGTCATGGCCGGGAGCAACAAGGTCATGCTCCAGCTACAGCTAAAGTTTCTTCTTAATGCACAGAAGTCTATGGAGAAGGCTTAGATCACAACTGCTGTGCTAAGATATGCCTAGTCAAGATATACCCAAGGGGTCAATCTGAGGAAGCTAATAGGATGTATGCCATAATAGATGAACAGAGCAACAGATCCCTGGTTAAGCCTAAATTCCTTGAGATCTTTGGCATAGAGGGACATGCATCACCGTATACTTTCAGAACCTGTTCTGGTCGTGAAGAGACCTTCGGCAGAAGGGCCGATGGGTTCATGGTCTCTCATATCGATAAGGGAGAGGGCATACCCCTACCAACATCAGTTGAGTGTGACCAGATACCAGACGAAAGGGAAGGAATTCCTACTCCAGAGGCTGCATATCACCATCCTCACTTGAGGCACCTTGTTAATGAAATTCTTGCAATGGACATGAATGCTGAAATCTTGATCTTGCTAGGAAGAGACATTCTCAGAGTATACAAAGTACGCAAGCAGTGCAATGGACCTCATGATGCCCCTTATGCACAAAAACTCGATTTAGGCTGGATAATCATGGGCAAAGTATGCTTGGATAGAATGCGTACATCATCCGAGATCCACTCCTTCAAAACGTACATGTTAGGAAAAGGACGTGCATCCCACTTCAAACAGTGCCCTCGCCATTATGAAGTAAAAGAGAAGCCTCTTGACATCATCCAAATACCTGATGTCACTCCTAACCTTTGTGATGACAACCTAGGTACTACGGTGTTTTGTACTACAAGCGATGACAACAGAATAGCTTTGTCAGTCGAAGACAGAGAGATTATCAAAATAATGGACAAATAATTCTTCCAGGATGAGTCTAACAGCTGGGTTGCACCATTACCTCTTCGTGCTGCAAGGGTTAAACTCCCAACCAATCGTGAACAGGCTCTATCCAGATTCAACTCACTTCAACAAACACTAAAGAACAGGCCTGAAATGAAGGACCATTTCATTGCTTTTATGAAAAGTATCTTTGACAATGATCACGCCGAACCAGCTCCACCACTTCAAAGAAACGATGAGTGCTGGTACCTGCCTTTCTTCGGAGTATATCGATCACGTAAGCCAAAGCAAATCAGGGTAGTGTTTGACTCCAGTGTCAAACATCAAGGCATATCCCTGAACGATGTTCTTCTCACTGGTCCAAAGCTAACCATCAACCTTGTAGGTGTACTTATGAGGTTTAGGAGAGAGCCAGTTGCCATAACTGCTGATATTGAACAAATGTTTCATTGCTTCACTGTGCGTGAAGACCATAGGAACCTCCTAAGCTTTCTGTGGCACCGTGACAACAACATGGACAATGAGATGATTGAATACCGCATGAAGGTACATGTTTTCGGAAATAGTCCTTCACCCGCTGTTGCAACATACGGTTTACGAAGGACTGTCCTTGACGGAGAAAAGGAGTATGGCATCGATGCTCGACACTTCATTGAGAGAGACTTCTATGTGGACGATGGACTTAAATCTTTACCTACAGACGAAGAAGCCATAGACCTGCTCCAAAGGACACAAGGTATGCTTTCTGAGGCTAACCTGAGACTACACAAGATTGCCTCAAATAGTGTTGCTGTTATGAAAGCCTTTCAACCTGGCGATCATGCCACAGGGTTTAAAGACTTGAATCTGGGAATGAACATACCACCTGTACAGAGAAGTCTGGGCCTAAGGTGGGACTTGTTAAAAGACACCTTCGGTTTTCAAATCAGCACTACAGACAAGCCATTTACCAAACGTGGTGTTCTGTCAGTAGTGAACAGCCTATACGATCCGTTGGGATTCATAGCTCCCATCACCATACAAGGTAAATCCTTACTTAGACAGTTCTCAGAGACTATTAAAGATTGGGATGCTCCTCTACGGATAGACCAGCTTTCAAAGTGGGAGTCCTGGAAACAATCTCTACATGCCTTAGATGGAATCCGTATACCACGCTGCTACACTTCTGCCTCCCTTGCCACAAGTCAGAGGAAAGCGCTTCACATCTTCTCAGATGCATCTACTGAGGCCATAGCAGCTGTCGCTTACCTCAAGGTAAGAGATTCTTCTAATCAAGCCCACATAGGGTTTCTGTTTGGGAAAGCTAAGTTAGCACCTAAGCCTGAACACACGATTCCCAGGCTTGAACTTTATGGGAATGTGCTAGCTGTAGAAATAGCAGATTTCAAAATGCGTGAGCTAGACATTCAAATAGATGACGTCAGATTCTACACAGACAGCAAAGTTGTTCTGGGCTACAAATACAACCAGACTAAATATTTCTATGTCAGCAACCGTGTAGAGAGAATCAGGAAATCATCTAAACCTGAAAAATGGCATTTTCCCCTTTCGTCTTTCAGGACAGCCACCATGAGAGATAGTCTCCTCCTCTTCCTCTAGGAAACACTGCGCCAGCCCATAAATTCTTACTTCCTCCTGCCAGACCTCAGTATTAGTGTTTCCTCCGGTGAACAGCAGACAGAAATCCTTTCCAGTTAAGCGGAAAACCCCTACACAAACAAAGAAGGGGTTTCGTCCGCAAAAACGTAAAGAAACTCCAAAGCCGGAAGGGCAAAAGAAATTTTGGGGTCAAAAAGGCAAGGGCAGGGGAGGGGCGATTTTTCGCCCTCCTGAACAGCCCCGTAAAAGCCAATGACTCCCCAACCACGGTGGGGGGAAGACTGGGGGCCTTCCTCCCACAGTGGGAGGCAATATCCCCCAATCGCTTTATCCTAGGGGTTATAAGAAGGGGGTACCGTATCGAATTCACTAATCCTCCTCCACGGAGATTTCTTGTCACGCACCTACCCAGGTGTACGGCAAAAGCCGAGGCTCTGTTGGAAGCACTAAGGGATCTGGTAGATCAAAATGTGGTTCTCAGAGTCCCAAGGGCCGAGGAGGGCGAGGGTTTCTATTCACACGTCTTCGTAGTGAGGAAACCCACAGTGAAGTTCAGACTAATTCTGAATTTAAAGTCCCTGAACAGGTCAGTGACATACAGAAAATTCCGTATGGAGACAATTTTCACAGTCAGAGCCCTGTTGCCCGAAACTGCTTTATGGTATCGCTGGACCTAAGGGACGCGTATCTACACGTTCCTATAATAGAAGCCTCGCAGAGATTTCTTCGGTTAGCAGTAGACGTAGGTGGAATAACGGTACATCTACAGTTTCAGGCGCTGCCTTTCGGGCTATCCTCCTCGCCCCGCATTTTCACCAAGGTCTTGGCGGAGGTGATGGCCTTTCTTCGGCTCCAGGGAATATCAGTGATAGCATATCTGGACGACCTGCTCCTATTTGCAGCGTGTCCACTGCAGTTAGTCAGAGATCTAGAACTAACAAAGAGGGTTCTTACAGGTCTAGGGTGGCTAATGAACTTGGAGAAATCCAGTTTGATTCCCTCTCAGCGCATCACGTACTTAGGCTATCTGTTGGACTCAACGCTACTGAGAGTGTTTCTTCCAGCAGAAAAAGTACAAAAACTGGACAGGGCAGTGGCTGTTCTCCAGTGCAGCAGTCGGGTCTCCATAAGAGTTCTGATGTCGGCCCTGGGACTATTAACAGCTACCCTCCCAGCAGTGCAATGGGCAGGTCTGCACTTTCGTCCCTTACAGTCCTTTGTCCTAAGGGTGTGGGATCACAGTCAGAAAGATCTGGACACCTTGGTACAGGTTCCACCCCAAGTAAAGAGATCCCTCTGGTGGTGGAGGAAGGTCTCAAACTTGTCGCAGGGTCGCCTGTGGTTCATCCCAGTTTCTCAGGTGGTAACCACAGACGCAAGCGGCAAAGGTTGGGGGGCGCATCTGGGTTCCCTTTTAGCACAGGGCACCTGGGAAAGCGACGAACTAAGAAGGTCGTCCAATTGGAAGGAGCTGAGGGCAATTGGGCTAGCACTCAGGTTCTTCAAAAAGGATCTGCAGGGCCACCATGTTCAGGTGCGGTCGGACAACTTGTCCGCAGTGGCCTATGTAAACAAACAGGGCGGCACGAGAAGCGGAGTCCTGTTGGCCTTAGCATCAGACATTCTGAACTGGGCCGAGACTCACACTCTCTCACTCTCAGCAATCTTCCTGAGAGGAGAAAAGAATGTGATAGCAGACTTCCTCAGCCGATCCAAACTGAGAGAGGGAGATTGGATCCTCAACCAGGAGGTTTTCAATCTCATTTCAGAAAAATGGGGTCCTCCAGAAGTGGATCTGTTCGCGTCAAGAAACGTGAAAGCCCCTTGTTTTTTCTCCCTAAACAAAGGGGAGGGAGCGCGAGGGGTCGACGCATTGATCCAGAACTGGCATTTCAGAATCTGTTATGCCTTCCCGCTCCCGGCGTTATTACCGGCAGTTCTCAGGAAGTTCCAGATGGAAAACACGTCCCTGATCCTAGTAGCACCACATTGGCCAAAGAGGGCTTGGTTCTCAGTACTCAAACAGCTAGCGGTCGAACCTCCCTTATTCCTGCCACCTCGAGAGGATCTCCTCTCACAGGGTCCAGTCCTCTGTCCACAGGTACACCAATAGCAGTTAGCGGCCTGGCTACTGAGGAGGGTATGCTAAGAGCTAGGGGTTTTTCTGAGAAATTAATCTCCACCCTCCTCAACAGCAGGAAAAAGGAAACACGCCAGATCTATAAAAAGGTCTGGGTACGGTTCAATGAATGGTGTGCAGAAGGCTCCTTTTCGGTACACAGTCCCACTGCTGTGTTGGAATTCCTTCAGTGCGGGCCAGATAGGGGTTTATCCATAAGTACCCTTAAGGGTCAGGTGTCAGCACTCAGTGCCTATTTAGAAAAGCATCTGGCCACCAACCCATGGGTGGTCAGATTCTTTAAGGCTCTGTCTAGACAGAGACCAGTTCAAGGTCCCCCCTTTCCCAAGTGGGACCTATCTTTAGTTTTACAAGGCCTGACGGGAATCCCCTTTGAACCCTTAGAAGAATGTCTACTAAAGGATCTTACGTTAAAAACTGTTTTTTTGGTAGCAGTGACAACTGCCAGGAGAGTCAGTGAGATTGAGGCCTTATCTGTTAGACCTCCTTTTTGCGTTATCTTTCCAGATCGGATCATCTTCAAGACTGATCCAGCATTTTTACCTAAGGTTGCTTCTGGTTTTCACAGAAGTCAGGAGGTAGTTCTACCCTCATTTTGTCCCAACCCCTCGGGGGAAAGGGAATTAAAATTTCATTCTTTGGATGTAAGGAGATGTATCCTTCAGTACCTAAAGCTGACCAAGATGTTTAGAAAGTCAGACTCTTTATTTGTTTTGTTTTCTGGGGCCAGAAAAGGATGCAAAGCGTCTCGACGCACTATTGCCAGATGGCTCAGAGTAACCATTGGCCAGGCCTATTTATTAGCAGGGAAAGAAATCCCAATAGGTATAAGGGCACACTCTACCAGAGCTATGGCAGCTTCTCAGGCAGAAAAGGCTGGAGCAACGCCAATTAAATATGCAGGGCTGCAACATGGTCCAGCTATTCCACTTTCGTAAAGCATTACAGAGTGGACCTGGTGTCAGCTAGTGAGCAAGCCTTTGGACGAAAGGTGTTGCAAGCTGTAGTCCCACCCTAACTGGTAAGTGCTCGTTCATCCTCTCATGGTGGCTGTCCTGAAAGACAAAAGGGGAAAATTAAAGTTACGTACCGGTAACGTCTTTTCCAGTAGTCTTTCAGGACAGCCCTAGTTACCCACCCGAAATTTTGGGGTGTCTTATAAAAGACCAGAACGCAGCATTATAATGATATGGGATAGTATGTTATTAATGTGTTCTTGTGTCTCCCCAGCTGACCGGAGGTAATCTCGGAATATACTGAGGTCTGGCAGGGGGAAGTAAGAATTTATGGGCTGGCGCAGTGTTTCCTAGAGGAAGAGGAGGAGACTATCTCTCATGGTGGCTGTCCTGAAAGACTACTGGAAAAGACGTTACCGGTACGTAACTTTAATTATGTTCCATCTGAAATTAACCCTGCAGATCATGCCACCAGGCCAGTGTCTGCAAGTGTCTTTGCAAACACTGGCCTGGTGGCATGATCTGCAGGGTTAATTTCAGATGGAACATAATGCCATTTTTCAGGTTTAGATGATTTCCTGATTCTCTCTACATGGTTGCTGAAATAGACATAGAAATATTTAGTCTGGTTGTATATGTAGCCCAGAACAACTTTGGTGTCTGTGTGGAATCTGACGTCATCTATTTAAATGTCTAGCTCACGCAGTATGAAATCTGCTATGATGCCTGAATTCCTGCTGGATCATCCAGAAGAAACCACAGCTGGTGTCTTCAGTCTTCTAGAACCTGACAAGGATCCAGAGATTCGTCCTGAAGTTAAAACCCTCATTACTAGAACTGAACAAATACTCATCTTGGGTTGTTAAGGCTTTGAACGTTTCTCCAAGTGGAGAAGGCTTGTACGCACCATCGCAAGGTTAGTTCATATTGCAGATTGCTTCCACACAAAGCCCACAGATGCTCACTGTCAAGGTTGGCACATGTGCCAAAAGCTTCTTTCTGCAAAAGACATTGCTGAAGGTGAACTGATCATAATACGCAGTGTACAACAGAGTGGCTCAGAAATAAATGTATCTGTGACAAGATGGACATTGCAAAAAACAGTGCAATTGCCAACCTGAATCCATTCATTGACAATGATGGCATGTTAAGGGTTGGTGGACTTTTAAACAAGGCTGAGTTGAGTGAGCAAGAACAGAATCCTCTCATTATACCTGCCATCACATCACCACTTTGCTCATACGGCACTACCATGAAGGGGTTAAGCACCAAGGTAGACACTTCACAGAGGGTGCCATAAGAGCTACAGGCCTTTGAATTATAGGAGCAAAAAGACAGATCACAGCTACACTACACAGCTGTGTTCAGTGACGCAAACTGAGAGGAAACACCAGCAACAGCAAATGTCAGATTTGTCAGCTGACAGGTTAAGTACTGACCCACCTTTCACTCATGTTGGTCTGGATGTCTTTGGGCCATGGATGGTAACTGCCCGCAGAACTCGAGGTGGCCAAGCAAATAGCAAACGATGGGCAGTGGTGTTCACTTGCATGAGTGTGCGTGCAGTACACATTGAAGTAATAGAACCTATGGATGCCTCAAGTTTCATCAATGCTCTAAGACGATTTCTTGCCATCATAGGACCAGTCGAGACACTAAGATCTAACTGTGGAACTAATTTCGTTGGAGCCTGTCGAGAGGTACAGCTCAACTCTAGGCCAATCCAAGACTTTTTTAGCTGAAAAAGGCTGTACATGGATTTTCAATCCTCCTCATTCTTCCCACATGGGTGGCTCATGGGAGAGAATGATAGGCATCACATGTAAAATATTGGACTCTATGCTTATGGACTTTAATTCCAAAAGACTTACTCACGAGATTCTAACCACCTTCCTGGCAGAGGCATCTGCCAAAATCCATTCAAGACCACTTGTTCCAGTGTCCAAAGATCCAGAGACCCCAACTATCCTTACTCCAGCTATTATTCTTACCCAGAAGCTTGGGTCTGTTCCTGTTCCACCTGGAAGCTTTAGAGCAGGAAATCTGTGCTATGACCAGTGGAACAGAGTACAACACCTCGCCAACTGCTTCTGGAATCATTGGAAGATGGAGTATCTTTTTACTCTGCAAGGACGCAGGAAATGGCAACGGTTGAACCCTAACATACAAGCTGGAGATCTTGTTCTGCTTAAGGACCAGCAAGCTGAAAGAATCGAATGGCCCATGGGACTTATTGTAAAGAGCGTCCCTAGTGATGACGGTAAGGTACGTAAGGTGAAGGTGAAGGTTTCAAGACAAGGGACTGTAAAGACCTTCATCAGACTTATCACGGAACTTATTCTGCTCTTGCCATTTGGAGAATGAACTTGTTTGCCTACGCTGCTGGATCCTACCTGTGACTTCAAGAAGAAAGTGTCTTGAACTTTAGTTGACATAACTTGAAGCCTTAAATTAAGAGTTATTGTTATTGCATTATATGCATGTTCTTTTTATGTCTTTCAGGTCTTTAAGACATCCAGCCAATTGCACTGTTTGTTATTTGCAGTTGCATAACTACCGTTCTGATGCATATAGTGACATTTACAATGCCAGACGGGGAGTGTGCTGCCCCAACGGGGCATAGAATTTATATCGTTTGTTTTCCAAGTTATTTTCTATGGACGTTTTATATTTAGTCCACATGCTGCCATCTAGTGACCTTTTGTGATAATGCACTTGTTTTCTCATGTTCTTTTTCCCTTATGTTATGACACACTTCCTTTGTATGTAATGCTTCAACCTTCTTCCTGAGATTGTACTTCCTGTGTCATGGATGCAGCTAACAGGCCACATATAATATGCATAGTAAGCTACAGACAATATCATCTTTTGACCGTATAAATACTACAACCTGTTCATCTGTTTGTAACCTGTCACCTGATGTTCAGCATAAAGGCACCTTTGTGGATGGAATACGTATTTGGTGAGTTCAAACTATCTGATGAGGATTGTTTTAGGTGATTATATCTTATACAGGCCAGGCATAGAGGTCTCACAAGGGATAAATCGCTTCACAACAATCGGAGTCAGAAATACTCATGTTAATTAGGTTTCTGGTTACAGTTTGTATTGTCATCCTGCTGTATATATTTATGTGTCATCTCAAAAAAATCAGTTCATGTTCAGCAACCAAATGAGTATTGTCTTGTTTTGTGGTTTTCAGCGGTTGGAATATCTGATATTTATATTCAGACTGGGAGGAAACGGTATATGACGAAAGCACTCAAGCAGGGTGTGGGACGTTTCGTTACAGAACCTAATGCCGCGTACACACGAGCGGACTTTCCGGCAAACTTTTCCGGCGTACCGGAGTCCGTCGGACAATTCAATCGTGTGTGGGCTCCAGCGGACTTTTTTTTCTCAAAAGTTTGCCGGACTTAGATTTGAAACATGTTTCAAATCTATCCGACGGACTCGAGTCCGGTCGAAAAGTCCGCTTGTCTGTATGTTAGTTCGACGGACAAAAAGCCACGCTAGGGCAGCTATTGGCTACTGGCTATGAACTTCCTTGTTTTAGTCCGGTCGTACGTCATCACGTACGAATTCGTCGAACTTTGGTTGATTGTGTGTAGGCAAGTCCGTTCATTCGGAAAGTCTGTCGTAAAGTCCGTCAAAGTCCGCCGGGGAAAGTATGCCACAAAGTCCGCTCGTGTGTACGCGGCATAAGGGTGACATGGCCTCCAGTGTCCCCAGGGATATTGAAAATGGGTTTTTTAATCTTTTAGCATATCAGTTTTGGGTGGCATGTCTTTCAGGGAGAACAGCTTGGAGTGGGGTGTGTTGAAGAATTGTTAGCAACATTTTTGCTGTTGGGGGGTCCAGGAAAAGGTTAGGGATGTTAGTTTGCAGAGCAGAGATTTGTACATGATCTAACAATGCTTTCACATTGCAGAAGAATTGCTCATCAATTGTTTATTCCTGGAAGTGGGATTAGAAGCGCTTAGTAATAACGTTCATCTCACTTGGTCATTTTTATAAAATATTTATTGCTTAGGACCTTCAGATATATTTAGTGCATTTCAGCTGAAAGGTCTCCTTCTACAAAACTTAAATGACCCCAAACTCTACTAACTTAAAGTGTTACTAAACCCAGTAATATGAAAATAGTTCATCCACCCCCCCCCACCCCCCCGTGCCCACAGCTTATAAATCTTCTTTTTACATTAAAATACTGTCACTATATACCCTTTTGGATGATCTGAATACCACCGTTACATGGTCAACTGCAAAGTTTGTCCAGTGCTGAGAGTTCAGGTAGGAGGAGATTTCCACTGCAGCCTATATACATGCCCACATATGTGATATCAATATCATGTGACCTGGCTAGCTCTGAGAACAAGTAAATGTTCTCTCCAGCATAAAAAACACAACCGCAGGTTGGTGACCCTGCCTGTGTTAGCTGGCCTTCCCCAAATATACAGTGCAGGGAGGGGAGGATCTGTGCATACAGGATCAAACAGTTTATTGTTTAAACCTGGATTGAAGACCATGATTGTACATTGTTATAATCTTTTTTTGGAGCAGGAATTGGTGAGACAATTTTTGTTGCAGTGTTGTGTGGGGGCTGACAGAGGAGAGAAGCTTTATAACCAGTATGGCATGTATAAGGGGAAACTGCGTTTTAAAGTATGCATGAAGAGGGATGCATCAGATTTTTGTGGCATGTGTCACCCTCCCCCAGCATTTACCATTGCTGTGGAGCGGTGTACTGTTTTCTATTCTGGGCAACCCCGTTACTGCAGGGGGTGCTTTCAGTATCTACATATTCGTGAGGATTGCCCTTCTAAGCATTTCTGTAGAGTGTGTTTGAAGCTGGGACATAATGCAGCAGAGTGCAAGGAAAAAAATGTGATCTGTGTGGTTCAGGGGAGCATATGGTCAGAAACTGTCTGAAAATAGTGGGGAGGAAGATGTTCTCGTATGCGGAGGCTGTGCAGAGTTGGTGGCAGAATGTGAGCCGAGAATCAGAGGAGCAAATGAAGGGGGGTGAGCAGGTGGCCGGCACGGATGGTGGAAAGGCGTAGACCCCCCCCCCCCCCCAGACTCTGAAAACCCTACTAGGAGCTCCAAGGAAGGTGTCGGACAGGAACTGCAAGGGAGTATGGGTAAAAGTGGAGTGAATATTCATCTGACAGAGGAGGGGGATAATGAGATGCATGTTGGTGAGGGGGAAGAAGCTGTGGCGGATAAAGGCATGGAGGGAGGGAGGTGGGCGGAGTGTGTGAAGAGTTGATTGCTTTGATAAAACAGGTGGAGGCAGAGCAGGAGAGTCAATATGTAGATGAGAAGGTTAGAGAGTGGGCTGAGAATATGGAGATGCTGGAGGTGAGGAGGAAGGAGGGGTCAGGATCAAAAGACCTTTTTAACCGCCACTCAAAGACCAGGGCCTGAGGTGGAGCAGGGAGTGAGGCACGGAGAAAGAATCCTAAATGGGACTTGTCTCTGGGTTCGAACCCAGGTGGTGGTGGGTGTGTACTGCCGAGTTTAAGTTTGGATTCACAAGTGTCAGATAATTCAAGTGGAGCAACACCACCATTGGACTTGGTAGGTTCTCCTGGCAATATTTGGAGAGTGAGTCAGTTGATCCTCTTGTAAAAGGTACAGGGAATGGAAGTGGAAAAGAGCTTCCTGATGGAGGTGTTTGGTGTTTTCTGCAGGGTTTTTTTATCCTTCTCATGGCTTTGTCTATACGTAGTGTGAATGTGCGTTCGATTGGATCTGTCTATCGTCGTGCAGCTGTTTTGTCTGAGTTGGCTAAGATTGAGTGTGATGTCTTGTGTTTACAAAAGTGTAGTTTGTGGTATGCTCCAGGCCATGGGGACTGGTCTGCAGGACCAGCTGTTTGGTCTTGTGCTGCGGAAAATAAAAGTAAAGGGGTGGGGGTCTTTAAAAACTAAAGAACTGCCAGAAATCGGTGTGCCCGGCTTTGCAGGGTGGGGGGATCCTATTCTACTTGCGGCTCCTTAAGAGGTGCGCTAAAGTAATAAAAATGTATATCTGTTATAAAAGAGGGCCTAGCACTGTCTAAGGTTAAGTTATTTGAATGAAAATGAAAGAGGGAGGGGTAGAATTAACCTTGAGCAGTTGATGTTAATTCGATCAAGAAGAGATGCACTAGGAGACCTGTGTTACAGCACTAGTAAATGCTTACAACAATAAAAAAATACGAGCCCCTTGCAAGGTAAAGTCATAATGTGCTAGTATGCATCGCATACTAGCATATTATGAAAGACTTACCTAAAAACAAAGCCCTCCAGCATCACCCTGACAGGCCTTCCATCATCACCCGGTCATCTTCCCAGGTTCATGGGCCGTTTGAACTGCCAAAGAGTGATGATGTCACTCTCACATATATGTGCATGGCAGTCACCGCCACGGCACTGACCTCTGAAGTGACAGCATGAGTATGCCTTCCCTTTAGACAGCATGGGTCGCTGATGCAGAAACAGTGAATATCTCCTAAACAGTGCACATATAGGAGATATTCCTTGTACCTACAGACAGGAGCATTGCTAGGTCTGAAAAGGATCTGGGGCTAGAGCCCATAGCAGCGGTCAGCAATTTGTCATGGGCGATGGCTGGTGTTGGCGCTTCAATCATCATGGCATAATGGTTGATATGGTGTCAGGGTGATTGAAGTGCATTATTTCTATTGTTACATTCTAATATATAATGAAGTGGTTCAACTCGCCATACTGCAGAATCAGTGGGAGCCCTGGGCGTGTCACTTACCACATCTCCTGCCACCAGATGCAGCGTGTCACTTGCCACCGTCGCCTGTCACCAGATGCAGGGTGTTACTTGCCATCATTGCCTGTCACCAGATGTGGATTGTCACTTGCCATGTCACCTGCCACCAGATGTGAATTGTCACTTGCCACTTTCACCTGGCAGCAGATGTGGATTGTGACTTATTGAAAACAAGTATGTGGCGCTACTCCATCCTTTGGTACCAAACAGCCTGAAACCAAATCAAATATAGCAATCAGTGATCATATAATGAGATTAGATGGATAGGCGCTACTCTGTCCTTCAGAGCAAATCTAAAAAGATAAGAGCGCCTATATTAAAATACTGGGTAACGTACAGTCCTCCTATCGACAAATAGGTGTATAAATGGTACACCAATAAGGCCACTCCACACAGCAGAAGAAACTCAAAATACAGTGTAGAATACTAGATATGCGACTTTCCTACTAAATACGTGCACCGTGCTTCAAGCCAGAAACATGATATCCACAATAATCTCTGCGTGGCAGTGTAAACTAAAATAATGTGGTAACGTGCTTAATGCAAATAATCTTTCCTAATACCATACCCAAATGCATAATATGGAGTGTGAGATATTTCTAATGTGACATAATGAGTGAATGAAAATCCAACCCAAAACTTGTAAAAAATGCAGCAAATAACAATAATGATAATGAGGTACCTTGTGCTATAAAATATATATATATACAATATAATAATTAGAAAATGTCACATGTGAGTAATAAATCAATAGAAAGGTATCACTAATAATGTGAAATCACAATAAATCAAATAATATAAAATAATAAATAATGAATGATGATAATTAATGTCCATACAAAGTGCAAATAGTGCAATGCTGTCCACAATAACATGCAAAAGTGATAATAAGTGTCCACACAGCAGTCTGTATAACCAAGTGCAAATAGCAGTGCCTTGTGCTGTTCTTCAATTCCAGTGCACACACTAATAGTTTCCCCCAGCCTCTCACCTCCAGTAGCGGCCCCCAATGGGCCAAATCAGGCTTAATAGATAGTGCTCTTGTGGAGCGGGTGGGTAACCTGAAGCAATTCTCCTTCCCCGAGGGATGTCCGTGGATCTGGCTCTCACGTCTCACCTCCCGTCACTCACAGTAATCCCTGTTTGGCCATAATGAAGAAAGGAACAGCTCCCATAGTGTAGTAGTTAAAGGTAAGATTTATTTAAACAAAATGCAGTAACTTACATATCAGTAACAGATGAACAGTAAAACAACGTAGCGCTTCCGGGTTCGGCCGTCCCCGGGAAGCGACGGCACCTAGCTCCTCCTACCCTGACGCGTTGCGTCACACCACGTGACTTTATCAAAGGGATCATTATTTAGGGATCATTATCACATTATTTTAGTTTACACTGCCACGCAGAGATTATTGTGGATATCATGTTTCTGGCTTGAAGCACGGTGCACATATTTAGTAGGAAAGTCGCATATCTAGTATTCTACACTGTATTTTGAGTTTCTTCTGCTGTGTGGAGTGGCCTTATAGGTGTACCATTTATACACCTATTTGTCAATAGGAGGACTGTACGTTACCCAGTATTTTAATATAGGCGCTCTTATCTTTTTAGATTTGCTCTGAAGGACAGAGTAGCGCCTATCCATCTAATCTCATTATATGATCACTGATTGCTATATTTGATTTGGTTTCAGGCTGTTTGGTACCAAAGGATGGAGTAGCGCCACATACTTGTTTTCAATACTTTTATATTGGGGGACTGAGTGGACCTATCTGTGTTGGCAGCTCTCTAATTGGTGTTTTGTGTAGTTTCAGCTGTGGTTTTGCGCATTAGTTTTTTGTACTTTTGGATTGTGACTTGCCACGTCACCTGCAGCAGATGTGGATTGTCACTTGCCACGTCACCTGCTACAATTTGCAGATTGTCACTTGCCACGTCACCTGCCACCATTTGCAGATTGTCACTTGCCACGTCTCCTGCCACCATTTGCAGATTGTCACTTGCCACCATTTGCAGATTGTCACTTGCCACGTCTCCTGGCAACATTTGCAGATTGCCACATCTCCTGCCACCATTTGCAGATTGTCACTTGCCACATCACCGGCCACCAGATGTAGGTTGTCACTTGCCAACTGATGTGGATTGTCACTTGCCATGCCAGCCAGTGCCACCAAATGTGGCGGGCAGTGAAAGATGATGTCATCTCTCTGCTGCTTGCCGCACCTCACTCCCAAATTGCAGAGGTCTGGCTGTGAAGAGCGCTGATGTGGAGCGGGTGGAGAGAGATGTCATCTCTGCTCGTCCACCCGCTCGCTTCTCTTCTCCGCCTCTCTTATGCAGCCAGCTCGCCTGCCCCAGTAGCTGCAGCCTGCTGGTTAGGCAGGGACCCTGCGGCAAGAGACTCGGGGCTATGGGCCCCAGATTGGGGGCTATAGCCCCAATAGCCACCCCCTAACAATGCCCCTGCCTACAGATAAGTTTTATTATAAGCTGTAATGCATTCCAGGAGAATTTGTATGCGTTTTGCCGCATTCCAGTGCAGTTCTTTGCAGAAAAAATGCAGCATGTTCTACTTTTGTTGATTGTATTGGAACACACTGCAATGGTGTGAACTTTTCCATTGAAATCCATGTAACCTATTTATTCTTTCACATATACACTATATTATCAAAAGTATTGGGACACCTGCCTTTACAGCACATGAACTTTAATGGCATCCCAGTCTTAGTCCTTAGGGTTCAATATTGAATTGGCCCACCCTTTGCAGCTATAACAGGTTCAACTCTTCTGGGAAGGCTGTCCACAAGGATAGGAGTGTGTCTAAGGAAACGTTTGACCATTCTTCCAGAAGGTCAGGCACTGATGTTGGACAAGAAGGCCTGGCTCACAGTCTCCGCTCTAATTCATCCCAAAGGTGTTCTAACGGTTTGAGGTCAGGGCTCTGTGCAGGCCAGTCAAGTTCCCAAACTCGCTCATCCATGTCTTTATGGACCTTGCTTTGTGCACTAGTCCAAATCATTTGGTGGAGGGGGGATTACGGTGTGGGGTTTGTTTTCAGGGGTTGGGCTTGGACTCTAAAGGCGTCAGCATACCAAGACATTTTGGACAATTTCATGCTTCCAACTCTGTGGGGAAATAGTTTGGGGATGGTCCCTTCCTGTTCCAACATGATGGGTACCAGTGCACAAAGCAACCAGCTGGGTCTGCTGTCAAAATACAGTAGGCACAGCGGAAGATTTATCTATCTGCACTATATGATGGACACCTGTCACTTGAGTGTATGGCCAGTTTTAGGATAGGCTGATCCTACAGGCAAAAGGAAGCATTTCCCTAGACTACTGCTCAGGCATCAGGATTTATATGATTGTGTCATCTTTGGTCTGGCATCTTAGTTCAGAAAGTAGATGGTGACCCTGGATGATGCCTGAGCAATGATGGCGCCATCCTTCTTTAGAAAGAAGCAGTTTCTGACATCTATGCCTGATCTGCCCGATTGTTGCCAACCTGGATTGTCTGACCCTGCACTTTACTCATTCAGCCTGCTACAGCTTCCAGTCCAGCAAGTTTCCAACCGGTACCTGCTTCCAGCTGTTCATCGCAGTCTGTCCTCTGCGAAGCTCCGTGCCAACTCATCTGCTACCAGTCTTACCTACCTGCTGACTGCTGCCACGCAGACTACTGCACTGATTACAGGCACAAATACCCCACCTCGCTCCTGTGGCTGCTGTCCCACTATAAGTGGCCCTAGAGCTGGAGCTGTACAGGAGCCCTTCCTCTGCATGTCAGGCTCACTAATCAGGTACGTGACAGTACCAACCAGCCATGACTAAGCCTGCAAAAGGACCCTCTCCATTGGATGAGATCTACCAACACCTTGCTACTCTTACTCAACCCGTCACGACCCTACAGGAGCGGTATGTTCATATGGTGGAATGTGTTCAGTCCCTGGCTACAGCAGCACCTGCCTCCACTTCAGCATCTAACCTCGCCACAGCAACCATTCCAGCAGAGACTCCTGCAAATCCTACAGTAATGATGGTATCCCCTGAACCTTGAGTACCAACTCCTGAAAGGTTCTCAGGTGATAGGAGCAAGTTTAGAGCATTCCATAGTGCATGTCAGCACTACTTCACTCTACAGCCATGGACCTTTTCCTCAGAGTCCACCAAAGTGGGGTTCATCATTTCCTTGCTTCAAGGGGAACCACAAACCTGGACCCACCGACTACTGGAAGAGAACAATGTACAACTGAATACCATGTCCTTGTTCTTCAATGCTTTATCTCAGCTGTATGACGATCCACAGCGAACAGCCACTGCCTAGTCAGCCCTGCATGCACTCCAGCAAAATTGCAGAGCGGTGGAGGACTATGTCACTGACTTTAGACGCTGGAGTGCAGACACTAATTGGAATGACACAGCCCTACATCATCAGTTCCGTTTGGGTCTCTCAGAAGATCTCAAGGATGAACTTGCTTTGGTTGGTGTGCCAAGCTCTTTGGGAACTTTAATTACCCTTTCAATCCAGATTTACCACTGTCTGTGTGAACGCAGACTTGAAACATCTACGCAACAGTTCCGTCCTGTAAGAATGTTGCCTAAGATATCTGTTCCTTCTAACCCGGTACCCAGAGACTCTGCTTTATCTGCTGCAGAAATACCTGAATCAATGCAACTTGGCCTGATCCGCCCCTCACTAACCCCAGAGGAATGCCAACACAGACGGGTGAACAACCTCTGCCTATATTGCGGAGGAGCCAGGCCAATATGTGCACTGCTGCCCAGCTAAGCTGCACAAGCGTTTCTCCCTATCTTCAGCCAACCAGTCAATCCTGTCTGCCAGCTCAGCTCATATAGCTCTCCCTGTCTCTTTCCAGCTTCCAGGAAGAACCTTGTCAGTAACTGCAATTGAGGATTCAGGAACTGATAGCTGTTTCATTGATCTGTCTTTTGCAGCCCAACAACACATTCCATTACTGACTAAAGAACAAGGACTTACTGTCTTCCTAACTGATGGATCTTGCATAAGATCGGGACTTGTGAATAAGGAGACCCCACCACTTCTGACCATCACCTCCACCAAGCACCAGGAACTGCTGCATCTAGGCGCAATCTCATCACCATTATTTCCAGTTATTTTGGGCCTACCCTGGTTACAGGCTCATAATTCGCAGATTGACTGGAGTTCCGGAAATATTAAGTTACTGTCACCAGCAACCTGGAGCTGAAATTCCCGTTGGGCGTATCTTTCCCTTGTCTGAACGGGAACTCGGGGCCTTATAACGATAAAAACTTGCAGAAGGGATTCATCGGTCCTTCTACCTCACCAGCCGGTGCAGGCATCTTCTTCATGGAGAAGGACCATTCCTTATGGCCATGTGTTGACTATCGTGAGTTGAATAGAATTACAGTAAAGAATCGCTACCCTCTGCCCATTTGCCTGAACTTTTTCAGAGACTTTAATCTGCAACCATATTAACATTTGAGAGGGGCCTATAACTTGGTCCATATCTGAGAGGGCGATGAGTGGAAGACTGCATTCCGTACTTGGTTCGGTCACTACGAATACTTAGTCATGCCCTTCGGCCTATGCAACGCACCCGCTACATTTCACAACTTCATTAACGACTTCTTCAGAGACTTCCTGGACAGTGGCGGCCCGTCCATAGGGGGCGCCCGGGCGCCGCCCCCCCCCTCCTGTAGTCACCAAAAAATAAATAAATACAATTTTTTCAAACTGGCCCTTTTAAGAAAATAAAATCCTTTAACATAGTGCACCGTGGAGCCGGACGCAGTGCACTATGGGAAGCACCATGTCAATGCAATCACGAGATTGCCGACATGGCGCTTCATTTGCGGGCTTCTAACCCGTCTTGTGGCGCAATACAGAACGCCGAGTAGCTTCCGCCTGTAAAATCACTGTGATTCCACGGGCGGGAGCATTGTTGTTACAAATCAAGAGGTCACTTCCGGCCGGGTATTCTGAAACTGACGAAAGTTGTCACGTCGACAGCTCTGTTCTTCAGCCCAAGCAGAGCTGCAGTAGGGAGGTGAGAGAGCGCGCCTCATTCTTTCATTATCCGAATTCCTATAATAATGCTCTAAAAATGTAATTAATCATCTCCCTGTGCCCTTACAAAGTGGAAACAGCTTAGTGACTGCTTGCACACATTATGTTAGCAAAGGAATTAATTTACAGAAATGTGTGTGAAACAAAAGTGGATGCACCAAAGCCTCTCATTAATGTTCAGTAACACTAACATGGGGTTTTAATACTTTATTCATGTAGCACTAACTCTCGGTGGAGCTTCTGGTTTAAAGCGGGCTGTTACCTTCACTCTCGATACCTCTGTTTCACCGGCACGGGGTCTAGGGTCCCATTGAGTTTACCTCTGCATGATGTAGACACCAAACACTTGAGTATATTTTCCAATGCTTTTTTTTTTTTTTTTGCCACTTCAGTTAACTTTGTCCAGGGACTATCGTCAGAATGTTATTCACGTGTGTCCCAAATCCAGTCACATCATTGTGGCCTTTCAAAGCTTTCCCCTTTTTTTTTTTTTTTTTTTTTTTTTATAAATAAGCTGTGTAGGTATTATATTGCAATATAGGTTTCAATGTACATAATTACAATAATACCACCTTGCAAGGTGCATAGCATGCAAAGCCGATTAACCGCCTATTCTCATATAACTATTGTACGTATCTATATATTAATAGTTTTCTTTCTGGTGAACCCATCCACCCACCCTCCTATATCCCCCCCCCCTATTTACCCCCTATATATTCAAGGCACATCACACGACCGACCTAGGTTCCATGCATTGTTCTTTTCTCGGCTCTGACCTCTGGGCTGCTCTTAGCTCAACCCGCCCCATTGATAGAGGGCGGGTAGTCCCGGCACTAGGATAGTATGGATGACGGGCACGGCATTGTTTGAATCCACAGGTTCCACATTCTTATAAATTTATTATAGCTGCCTGACCTAGTGTAGAATGTTCTCTCACTCCACACTGTGGAGTTGACAGTTCCCAGCCAATCTTCCGGGGTGGGAGGAGTTCTTGATTGCCAAGACTGTGCGATTAGTTTTCTAGCTTGGAACAGGCATCTTGCTACCGCTACCGCCGTGTTCCTATCTCTCGGTTCATTGGTAACATGCCCCAGCACACAAGTCCTAGGATCTAACTCTAGGTTGGTTTTAAACGTAGTGTTTATTTTCTTTACGATCTCGGGCCAGTACCTCACTAGTTTTGGGCATCTCCAGAACATATGGATCAGATCGCCTGTTCCCCTGCATCTGGGGCAGTCATCGTTGGTTCGACGACCAAACATAAAGAGTTTTTTAGGTGTGTAGTAGGACCTATGCAATAGCATCAGATGGGAGGCCTTTTGTGAGGGAGAGACCGACACCTCCGGTCCTAGTTCCAGAATCCTTTTCCACTGTATGTCCGTTATCTCCCCCACATCGGCCGCCCATCTGTCCCTACCCCCGAAAGAGCCTACATGCGTGTTTATTTTCTTTGTTAATTGAGTGTATATCTCTGTGATTAACCCCTTAGAGGTCTCTGATTTGACTATTGTTTGTAATAGTGGGATCTTACACCATGTGGGGGGTTGGCTTCCAAACTGCTTGCTTAAGGCATGTCTAATCTGTAAATAGCTGTAGAATACACGGCTTGGTAGCCCGTATTCATGCCTCAGTTCCTCAAAGGGTTTCAGGGCATTCCCCTCATATATCTGAGTCAGTCGACAAATCCCGTTCCTCTCCCACAGCTTATTCCTGTCAACGGATAGTAGTTCCTGCAGGTTCTTGTTGTTCCAAATTGGTGAGTATTCTGAAATTCCCTTGTACCCCATTATTCGCTTAGCTGTCTGCCAGACCCTGGTAATCATTTTAAGTGTCGAAGTCTCTCCCTGCAATGAGTCTGCCTCCAATGCCTCAACCAATGAACTATGTGGGCTTCCCTGCAGAGCGATCTGGGCGCTCTTACTTCCCCCCCCATCATTGGCGCATCCCCCAAGTTGCTGTAGCTGGGCTGCCAGGAAGTAAGTAAACGGGTGGGGGACCCCCAGTCCCCCCTCCGTGGCGGGACACTGCAACTTTTGTAGGCTTATCCTGGCCTGTCCTTTTTTCCAGATTAATTCCCTAAAAAGGGATTGGATTCTTTGAAACCACTTCTCCCCAATCCATACTGGGGAGTTGTGGAGCAGGTATAGTAACTGGGGCAGCCATACCATCTTGATCAAGTTAGCCCGGCCCGCCATAGATAGGGGAAGTCTACACCAGATGTCACATTTTTTTTTAAATTTTGACAGGAGAGGGACCAGGTTGTCTTCAATAAACGCACCAGGGTCCTTGGACAGCACGACACCAAGGTACTTCATTTTCCCCGTAACTCTCAGTTGGGGTAAACTCATTGAGGTAGAATTGGCCAATGGATCGACCGGCAGGAGCGATGATTTCTCCCAGTTGATAGTCAGCCCTGAGAATTTTCCAAAGTCCTCCACTAGATGCATTACTTTCTCCAGTGAGGAGGACGTATCCCCAAGGAAGAATAGGACATCGTCCGCAAAAAGCGCTATTCTCTCATCCTCGCCTTTTCTATGGAAACCCTGTAGTTCAGGTGATGATCTCACCGCTCCCGCCAATGGCTCCATAGCTAAGACAAACAACAACGGGGATAGGGGACAGCCCTGTCTTGTCCCTCTTTCGAGGGGGAAGCTTTCCGAGTAGTCATTGTTTATCTTGAGTCTTGCCCTTGGATGGTTGTAAAGAATTTTTAACCAGTTGATAATTAAGGGGTCGAATCCAAACTTCTCCAGCACCCACCAAAGATAATCCCACTCCAGGCTGTCAAAGGCCTTGGCGGTGTCTAAAGACAGTATGGCTCTAGGCCCCGCGTTCTCCGTTGGGACCTGGAGATTCAGGTATGCCCTTCTGATGTTGGTGCTGGTAGACCGACCGGGAATGAATCCCGATTGATCTGGGTGCACGAGTTTTGCGATACACTTGTTTAATCTGGACGCAAGCGCCTTTGCTACGATCTTAGCGTCCGAGCACAGTAGTGATATCGGTCTATATGAGGTGACTTCCAATTGGTCTCTTCCCTCTTTTGGTATCACCACTATCTCAGCCTCCAACATTGATGAGGGTAACCTCCCATCCTTAGTCGTCTGTTCCAATACTTTTAGGAGCTCCGGAAGTAGGACCTCCCCGTACTTTCTGTAAATCTCCAGTGGCAGACCATACGGGCCAGGGGATTTCTGGCCTGACAGCTCTGCAACAGCCTTTTGCAACTCCTCCAGGGTCAGGGGAGACTCCATCTCGCTCCTGTCCCCTTCCGAGAGCCTGGGCAGATCTACCCCTTCCACAAACCCATCCATATCGCGCCGGTCCGACCCCCGGCGCGACCTGTACAGGTCCCTATAGAACGTGGTAAAGGTCTCTAGAACCTTGGCGGGGTCAGAAGTAATCTCTCCAGCCGGTGTCCTAATTGAGAGAATGGCCGATGGGGATAGGTTAGACTTAGTTATAAGTGCCAGCATCCGACCTACTTTCTCCCCTTCGCCATAGTAATTTTGCTTCTGAAACAGTCTTTTATTTTCTGCTCTTCTATTAATTAATTCCCTGTATTCTTGTTGTTTACTAAGCCAGACCTCCTGTTTTGCAGGGGTTGGGTCCGCCACGTATTGTGCTTCTGACTCCGTAGCCTCCCTACTGGCCCTCACCTCCCGTTCCCTTGATTTTTTCTTTACTATGGCAACCTGTTGATGTAGTAGTCCCCTAAGGAACGCTTTTAGAGTGTCCCACACTACCCCCGCAGGGGCTGTGCCTACGTTAAACGTTACAAACTCTTTTAGTTTGGAAGTAACTTCTACTGGGCTGCTTATTAAGTCCAACCATAGTGGTTTTATTGTCCACCTTTTCCGGCTAGGTCTAGCATTTAAATTCAGAGTCAGGATCATGGGGGAGTGATCTGAAATACCCCTCGGCTTATACTCTGTCCCCTATTATTTGCAGAGCTTCACTATTGCCTACTGCCATGTCTATACGTGAGAGAGTGGAATGTGATCCCGAATAACAAGAATACTGTCGGATTTTTGGGTTGTGGGATCTCCACAGGTCGCACCACCCAACCTCTTCCAGAAGTTGGCCTAGGCGGCCCTCCGATAGCCTTTCCGCCCGATTTATAGGCGGAAAACGGTCCATTTTGTTATCCAGAACTGCATTGAAATCCCCCACCAATATTATCGGTACATCTAGCTTGCTCTCTACAAATTCCAGCAGCTCCAAAATAATCTCTGTTTTAAACGGAGGAGGGATATAAATGTTTGCTATTACCAGAGGCTTATTTTCCACGACGCAACTCAAAAAGACATAGCGACCCAACGCGTCGATTCTGGCTTCCCTGCAGGAAAACGAGATGCCTCTCCCCACCAATATGCTCACCCCTCTTGAGTATGAGGTGTAAACTGAATGATACTGTACTTGAAATTTATGGTTCCGAACATGTAGTTTGGTTTCATTAGTGAGGTGAGTTTCCTGCAGGCAAGCCAGTCCAACGCCGTGAGCTTCCATTGCTGCGAAAACTGCTGCCCTTTTAGCTGGATCGCCCATGCCCCTGATGTTCCAAGAGCCTATCTTTAGCATTTTAAAAGGTATTTTGGTAGAAAAGGCAAGAGAGCAGCAAAGAGAAAAAGAGAAGAAGAGAAGAGAAAAAAAAAAGAAAAAGCCAGAGAAAGAAAAGAAAAAAAAATGTCCAAAAGGAGAGGGCGTTTCATTTGTGTGCTAGTAAATACCAAATTATTCGTGAGCACTGTGGTTGTGTTAATCAAAAAAGAAAAAGAATAAAAAATAAGTAAATTGGGGACTGGTAAAGGGCCCCCGCGTCCGGGGGCTCCCCCCCCCCATATTTCCTAGCTGCAAGTGCAAACCCCATGTGCTGATATGCTTTGCATTTATTTTTACAAACCCACTCTTCGTGACTATGTGTACCTTGCATTTACCCCATTGCCTAACCCTATGTCTCACTATAGACCCCCCTCCCCCCCGCCCTCAGCTTTGTGCATCCCCCTTGTTACCACCCTTGTTTGTGATCCCCCCTCTGCCTAGTTGGGCTAGCCCTGGGGGCTGTGCTTGTGACCTTGTTCCCCCCTCCCAACCATACAAAAAATACCTCCCCATACTTATGCTGAGAAAATATATTGTGACTCACTACCACACTCTTACCCCCCTCCCCCCCTCCCTCCACCCTCCTCCAGAACCCCGAGACAACATTTACAGCATACAGAACTAGTGAAATCACATCCTTCCTCCGTGCTTCCATCTCACACCCCCCCCCCTCCCCCCTCCCGCGTCCCCCGTGTCCACTACTGGTTGCTATGAAAAAAGAGACAAAAAAGGATAAAAATAAGAAAAAAAAGGAAAAAAAATAAAGAGAAAAAGGAAAAAACACAGAAAAAAAAGTCACATTATCCTCTTTTCCTGTCCAGATTTAGCCTTGTTTGACCCTTAGGTCTGCAGGTCCGCTTTGTTATCATCTAACCACTTTGTTGCCCCCGCTATTGTGTCAAAAAAATGGGTGGACCCCAAGGCAGTGATACGCAGTCGTGCAGGGTACAGCAGGGCGTATTCTAAATTATAGGACCGCAGACTGCGCTTAACGTCCCTGAATTCAGCCCTCCGCTTCTGTAGGTCTGGGGAATAGTCAGGAAAAAATAGGATCTTGACTCCATTATATAGAATATCCCCCAGCTCTCTGGCCCTACGCATCAATGTTACCTTGTCTCTGTAATTGAAAAGCTTCATTATTATTGGCCTGGGATGCCCTCCAGGTGGTGGAGCCCTAGTTGGGACTCTGTGAGCTCTTTCAATAGCGAAGAGGTGGGAGAAGGTTTCTGTCCGAAATATTCCCTTGAGCCACTTCTCCAGGAACTCCTCAGGGTGGGGGCCCTCGCACCGCTCCGGCAGGCCTACCATCCTCACGTTGTTCCTGTGAGACCTATTTTCCATTTCCTCTATTTTGACTTTGTGTAAGCCCATCTGCATTTTTAATGATTTGAGCTCTTGCTTCAATGGGATTAGTTCGTCCTCAGCCTGGCTAACTCTCTCCTCCAATGCAGTTGTTCTAACGATAGTCCTTTGCAGTTCTTGGCTTAGCATAGTTATCTCTTCTTTTAATCCCATCAGCTGGTCGCACAGGTCGCTTAGGGAAGCCTTACAAGAATTAACAGCACATAAAACATCTTTTAATGTGGGTTCGGCTTCTGATGGGGCGTCATGCGCCACAATCTTGATAGCTGCTAATCCCGCGGACTCGCCAGCAGATCTATTGCTGCTCACCGTTTTTGTTGTGTGTGTTGCCGCTGGCCCTTTTCCTAGGCTCCTCCTGTCCCCTAGACCCCCTGCATGCGGCCCGTCCTGGTGCTGCTGGGTATTTTTAGATGGAGATGAGGTAGGGAGATGTGCAAATTTTTCCAGTTTAGCTGCGGCGGCAGCTGCTGCCTGGCTCGCCTTTTCCTTTGATGTGCGGGTCGTTTGGGAGCTGACGTTGTCCTGCTGTTGCAGTTCCTCTCCCTTTTTCCTGGTCATGGCTTATTGGGTAAGTCAGGGGAGTATATGAAAGGATTAAACTGCTTACAGGGTTGATACTTTCACTTTCTCCCTCTCTTCACCTTTACCCGTTTGCAGGTACCACTAGGGTGGTTGTCCACTTTTAAGATTAGGCGGTGTTTCAGCTCTATTCAATTAATGTGATATGGCGAGGGGTTAGCGTCTCTCTTTTTGACGCAACCCTCCGCTAGCCATCAGTGGGTGACCTCTCTTCTAACAAGCACAAATCACTATATGTCAGAGTGTCAGGTAGTCCAAGCCTGCCTAAATGCCAAGGTTAATCGTTGAGTGACAGTATGTCAAGCTGCCTGGGCCCACCTGAACCTCCCCCTCCCCTTGTCCGTGGTAGGTAACTAAGCCTTAAAGAAAATAAGGGAAAACAGTCCGCCCCTGGTATGGCTGCAGAGGTTAGTACCTTGAAGCTGCCAAATGCCTGGGCAGCGCAGGGACGCCTCTGGGGCTTAATCCCCTCGCTGATGGTACACGCCGTCCACGCTGCTTCTCCCCGCCGACACCGAGACCGTTGCCCGGGCAACTGTCACAAGCCGACAGCCTGAGCTCCTCCACGCCGCTCCGTGAACTCCGATCTGTGTTCTTTCCAGAGCGGCTGTGTCAATGCACCGCCGGCACGCTAGGGGGGCAGAACTAGGGGAGCCAGGCGGCCAGGAAGACACCGAGGTCTGCAGGGTGAGGGAGGCTCCGTCAGTCGGGCCGGAACGCTGGCTGGATCCAGTGGTCACGGAGGCATCGGGCTGGGGGAGGCTCACTCGCTCTCACTCTGACATCCGGTCACGCCCCCCATCCTTCTCCCTTTTCCAATGCTTTAATGAACAAGTAATAAAGGAAGTAGCAGGAAAGAGGCAGAAGGAAAGTTGCAGGGAAGCTCAAATACCTTTCCTTAGTACTCTTTAGAACATTCTTTGGGATTGACCACTTGTAGTTGAATGCACTCCCCTTGTGGGATTCAATCTTTGCCCGCCTGGATAGGCCTCTCCCACTTGCCTAGCAGCCAGTACGTAGCACGAACAAAAGTCTTTGCCACAGACTTGTTTGGAATAAAACCCGTACGATCCTCTGCCACAGGATGTATTGGTTTGCGATGAATGTCAGACACAATACTTGAACCTTTAAGCCAACCCGGCAGTACTATGCAGTAAGACTACTTCAGGATACGTCCTTCAACCGAGTCACCAGGCCCCTCTCCAGACCAGCACTCTGCGTGATCCTTCCATGATGGGTCCTCCCCTGGGATCTCCTCGGTTGTCCAGCTTCTTCACTCTGGATAGACAGCTCAGGACCATTCCTCTGCTGCTGTGGTAGGCTGCAGCCGCGTGGGCCTCCGGAACGGAGGACCACAAGGTGGTACTCCTAACGCATACCTGTCGGCCAGGAGGGCCAGCAGGTGGCTGGAAACGAACCCCTAAACATGGCGTCTGACCCATAAATACCCTCTCCCAGAATGCAACTCGGAGGACCACCTCCACCGAGTTGTCTCCAGGACAGAGGAGCACTCATACGCTTCAACACGTTGCCTTTCCAACACCAGCCTATGATGACAACGACACCCACCGGCACAGTGTGGAACTACATGCAACTCAGCCAAGCTGGAACAGAGGCAAATCTAACTTCACCTAACAAGCAACCCACAAAATTTACCTATCAGCTGTAGACTGAAAATCTACCAGCGCTACATCCATATTGTGTCAGTCTGTTCCATTTTAAGACATTTGTAAATATATTCTCAGTCTCACCATAACATTGCAACTGATTTAAAAAATATCTGATTTAGGAATAGTGATTCTGGGATATATGAATCTAGGTCATCACATTTCCATATCTTATATTACAGTAATTTTTAAAACTTCAACTTTTCACTTTTTTTTTTTGACTGCCGCGAGCCAATGTACATCCCTGCTTTGGGGACGGATATCGTTGTTATGGCAGCAGCTAGCTGCCACAACCCCGGTATCCCCGTGTTCAGCTGGTGGTCGGCTATAAGATAAAAGTAATCTCTGCGGCGGATTCACTGCGAGATCACTTTTATCGGTGGCGGGAGAGGGCCCCCCCCCACGATCCAATGCCCTCCACCGCTTACCGGAGCCATCGGCAGCGGCGGAGGCAATCGCACATGTCTCCTTGCTAGGTATGGAGACGAGTGAGGGGAAGATGGCCTCCACCCGTCTCCATATGATAGCTGGGCAGAAGTGACGTCAAAACGTCACTTCTGCCCATACTTCTTAAAGGCACATTTTTTTATGTCATTTTTTCAAACTGACAAAATTTTTTTTTTTTTTTTGCATTTAAGTCCAAATATGAAATCTGAGGACTTTTTGACCACAGATCTCATATTTAAGAGGACCTGTCATGCTTTTTGCTATTACAAGGGATGTTTACATCCCTTGTAATAGGAATAAAAGTGACACAATTTTTTTTTTTTTAAACAGTGTAAAAATAAAAGGTAAAATAAATAGGGAAAAAAAAAATTTTAAACGTGCCCCGTCCCGCCGAGCTTGCGTGCAGAAGCGAACGCATACGTGAGTAGCGCCCGCATAGGAAAACGGTATTCAAAGCACACATGTGAGGTATCGCCGCGATCGGTAGAGCGGGAGCAATAATTCTAGCACTGGACTTCCTCTATAACACAAAACATGCAACCAGTAGAATTTTTTAAATGTCGCCTATGGAGGTTTTTAAGGATAAAAGTTTGTCGCCATTCCACGAGCGGGCTCAGTTTTGAAGCGTGGCATGTTGGGTATCAATTTACTCAGCGTAACATTATAGAAAAAAATTGGGCTAACTTTACTGCTGTCTTATTTTTTAATTCAAAAAAGTGTATTTTTTTAAAAAAAGTGCGCTTGTAAGACCGCTGCACAAATACGGTGTGATAGAAAATATCGCAACGACCGCTATTTTATTCTCTAGGGTGTTAAAAAAAAATGTATAATGTTTGGGGGTTCTAAGTAATTTTCTAGCAAAAAAAAATGTTTTTAGCTTGTAAACAAAAAGTCTGTAAAAGAGGCCCGGTCCTTAAATGGTTAAGATGTCTATTTCATTAGGGGTATGTGCAGCCAGGACATTTATAGTCTAAATATGTCTCCAATTTTTCCTTTTCTTGTATAAAATATGAAAAATACAGCACAAAACAGCACATGGCTGTAATGGAAAATACAGATAGGGAGTACAACTAACCACCATAAGCACAAATGATTATTGAATTGCACTGCAAGCATTATAATGCACTTAGCAAATACACAGCTTTCAATTTAATTGCATTATAGCCATCCCTTTTGTTAAAGGTTGCACATACTTGCAGCACTGTTACATTCTGTGTTTCAGATAGTGTGTTGTATAAAAACATTTCCAAAAAAATTTGGTTTTAAATACTCATGAAAAGAGACCAAAAAAAAAATGTTATCAAGTGTTAGGGCCGGTTCACACTGCTGCGATGTCCGAGATCGAATGTGATTCGTACCGCACTGCAGTGCAAATCACATGTGATCTCTGCGATGTGATTTCAGCCATACACATTACATTTGGACCAAACTCGCACAGGACCCTTTTTTTGGTGCACAGCAGAATCGGATCGCATGGGTGTTCACACAGATCGCACTGCGATATGCGAACTGATTTGGGGGTGTCATTAACTTTTAACTGCGCTCCCAGCAGTTCGCATAGAGCAGTGTGAACTGCCGCCAGGAGACATGCGATGCGGGAACCCGCAGTAGACTCGCAGGGTTCCCGCATCGCAGCAGTGTGAACCGGCCCTTAAAGAAAATCTGTACCTGATGATATACAGAGCTTTTCAATGCTAACAAGTACTAGTTGCCACTTGCCAGGCTGTCTCTGGCCGTAGAACTGACCTAGAGCAATCAGGGGTGTAATCTGGTGTACTTAACACTTGGGGCAGATTATGTTTATTTTAATTATTACTACTGAAAATAATTTTGACTAACAGAGAAAGGTGGTGCCTCTTATATAGTCAAAACTATTTCAGTAGTAATAATTAAATAAATGAATGCTAATAATGTCCAAACTGGAGACAGAGGCTATATTTTTCTCTGAACATCAAAAGGGCGAACTTCAGATGCAAAAGGCTGGACTGATATTTTCAACCCACAAATCTATATATGATGTGCAGAGCCCTGTGTATAATGTAGAGCCTGGTATATGATGTACAGAGCGCTGTGTATACTATACAGCCTGGTATATGGTACTATTGTGGGTGGCACTGTGGTGTAATGGTTAGCACTCTCACCTAGCAGTAAAAAGGGTCACTGGTTCGAATCCCAACCACGACACTCCCTGCCTGAAGTTTGCATGTTCTCCCTGTGCCTGTGTGGGTTTCCTCCCACACTCCAAAGACATCCTGGTAGCTTAATTGGCTTCTGTCCAAAATTGGCCCTAGTATATGAATGTGAGTTGGGGACCTTAGATTGTGGGCTCTTAGATTGTGATATATGTGTGGAGCGCTGCATAAATTGACAACGCTATATGGGTAACTTAAATAGGGATAATTGTAGACATGCACCCACACCCACTCAGGATGGACTGGTGTCTTTCTTCAACCTTACTAACTATGTAACTATGATGTGCAGAGTCCTGTGTATAATGTGGAGCCTGGTATATGATGTGCAGAGTCCTGTGTAAAATGTGGAGCCTGGTATATGATGTGCAGAGTCCTGTGTATAATGTAGAGCCTGGTATATGATGTGCAGAGCCCCTTCCATCAGAAGCTCCCCATGACATAAAAGTCCCTCACACCAGACACCCCCTATCACATCAGTTTCCCCTTTCACATTAGAAGCCCCCTCATCACATCCAAGAGCCACCCATCCCCCCTGTATGTCAGAAGCCCCCATCATATCAGAGTTGCTGCAGACTGGGTAAAATCTTGTAGTGGGTCGGATGTTGTTCTCATGCATAGTTTGGAGACCCCTAGTCTATAATGCCTTTCAAGTGTGCAATCTAAAGTGAAATACCCCAAAATAACAACTGATAGCTATTGTTTGTCCAAGATAAACTTAAAATGTCTGGCTATTTTTTTTAACATGGCAATATTGAATAAACATGCATCCAGCTGGAAAAATTTGGTAATCAGATTGAACCTAGATAATGTACCCTGTACACTTGTCCTCTGAAGTCTATTGCCACAGTATAAAAGCCATCCAGGAACTCAGCAAAGGGATGGGGGGAACCCCTTATAATAGGCACAGCAGGCAGCAGCTGTACAGACCCGGGAACTCAGCACAGGGATGATGGGAACCCCTCATTATGGGCACAGCGAGGCTGCATTTGATGAAATAGACACTTGCATTTGGCAGCACCATACCTATCCCCTTTTAAACTTACCTATATTTTAATTTGACTCATAGGTAATGATCAGTGTGGAATTTTTTTTGAAAATTAGTGAAAATTTGGTTCCATCTTTGAAACTATTTCCCTTCACAAGGCGTTCAGATGAGGAAAAAAAGAGTATAAAGGAGCTTGGACCACATCAACCCAAATTGCAAATTCAGCAGAGGTCAAGTGATTGTGGTCGAGTTTACACTCGAAGCTTTTCCACCACTTCTTATAATAAATGAAGTTGGCTAGCTGGATGTGATGTGACTCATGCCTATTATTGTTTTTCCTGTTTGCTATTCCAAAGTCATGGCACTGACACGCTGTGGATATCAACAGGGGTTAACGACCTAAAGCATCTCACTGCATAGTGCAAGCGGCATGAAACTACCCAAAGCCATCTTGACAATGTTATGAGGCTTGAGCTTTTGGGAAGCGTAGCATTGGTGAACAGCTAGATGCAGGCTACAGAATTGCCATTAGAAGACACAATGAAGAGGTCACAAAAAATCGACACATCCTGTCTCGAATAATAGACTGTGTGAGATTTTGTGGTGCATTCGAGCTGGCTTTGTGTGGCCATGATGAGAGTGGGAGCTCCGATAATCCTGGGATATTCCGTGGCTTGATCGATTTTGTTGCTTCTCTTGATGGAGTTTTGAAAGAGCACCTTGAGAATGCCACTGTTTTTAAGGGAACTTCAAAAACTGTGCAGAATGAGCTGTTGGACTGTATGTTGTCTGTAGTGAAGAAGCACATTATTCAAGAAGCACGGAGCAGCGATTTCATCTCAATCCAGGCCGACGAGACCACTGATATTGCCACACAGTGCCAACTTGTGCTTGTACTGCGCTACATTGATGCCAAAAACAACGTACAGGAGAGGTTTTTTGAGTTTATTCCTCTACATTACGCTAATGTGGATTCCATCGCTACAGCACTACAAGAGCATCTTGCTGTCATCCTTCCAGGGGATCAGAAACATAAACTCACCTCCCAAGCATATAATGGAGCCAGCGTGATGGGGGGTGCCACTTCAGGGGTTCAAAAGAAGATTCATCATATGTACCCAAATGCCCATTACATCCACTGCTATGCACATCAGCTCAATCTGATAATGCAACAGGCCACTTCTCAAATACCCAAAGTGAGTCTTTTTTTTTGCTAACCTTGGAGGATTTGCCAGCTTTTTTGCGAGATCACCCAAGCGTACAGATGTACTTGATAAAGTAGTTGCCCATAGACTACCGACATCAAGCAGTGTCAGATGGAACTTCCACAGCCATGCCGTCAATACAGTGTTTGAGCACAGAGAGGACCTCATCCGCTGTTTTGAAACCCTGCGACTCAGGAGACTTTGACCCTGTTACCATGAGAGAGGCAGCAGGCTTTACTGTGCTGCTGGAGGATCAGGATTTTAAATATTTTTTTACGCTTTTCCACAACATCATGCCGCATGTGGACCTCCTCTATGCCAAACTCCAGAAGAAGGACATAGATTCAGTCCACATTAAGGGGAGCATCCAGCAGTTCCAGCGGGACATACAGAAGATCAGGTAGCAGCTGTATTCCTCCTTTTCCATGTGTTGTTGTTATTATTTATTTATTTTTTTTATTATTATTGCGCATACATTTTGCAGAGATTCTATCCCATCCCTGGTTGACCAAAGCAGTCAAGGTTGTTCTCAACCGAAGAGGCGGGGCTCACTGAATCCAGGAGAACATAAACGCATTGCAACCGAGGTGAGTTTTTATTTGTTGCAATATTTGTCTTTTTGATAGCTCCCTTATAGATATGAAGATTGGAAAGAAAAATATTTTTCTTACAATATTCATATAAAAATGATGTGATCTAAAAGGATTTGTTATTCCCTCTAGTGGATAACATTAGTATTACAGCCTTCATCTGTGTTAGCTGCCTGAACATCAGAAATGCATGAAGCTTGACATATTTACTAAGAATGTCTTGTCCATGTGTACAGAGTTCTGAGAAATTATGGATTCAAAACCACTGAAACTGATCTCCCTTTATAACTTAAAACTGAACATTTTAAAATGGCCAGTTTTAATGTTATGAAAGGAGATCAATTTCAGTGTTTTTGAATCCATATTTTCTCAGAACTCTATACACATGGACAAGACATTCTTAGTAAATATGTATAAGTTTCATGCATTTCTGATGCTCAGGGAGCTAACAGAGATGACATTGACATTTTGTCATCACTACCTAATTTTTGTTTTTATCCTTCACTCTATAGGTCTGTGATACCATACTATTACACACCATGCAACGTTTCTCCTTCACAAAACACCTTGTTAGTACCACCTTTCTTCAAGCAGACAGGTTTGAACAGTACGCAATGGAGTTTTCGGAGGATGCACTGAGTGAGACTTTGAAGGCCTATCCAATGCTCAATAAGAATAAGTTAAAGACAGAGCTTGGTCTCATCTACCGCACTGAAGAGTTCAAAAAGTGCAATGGTGCTGTGGACCTATTCCAGTTGTTTGTGGAGAACAATCTTGCTCATGTATTTAGAGAGACTGTCACTCTGCTAAAGATCCTCATCACCACACCCATGACCACAGCAGAAGCTGAGAGGCGCTTCTCAACCTTAAAGTGATGTTCCACCCAAAAAAAAAATACATAAATGTGCCTTAAAAAAAATAAAAAAAAAACATTTGGAAATTTTTTTTTTTTTTTTACTCACCTCTAAATGCCTGTTGCTAGGGGGTCCCTCGTAGTCTGCCTCTTTCAGTGCCTGGGCTGGTGACATCCCTTCCCCTCGGCACAGGAAGGACTTGGCTCTGCTCCCTCCCTCTTGTCAATCATCTGGAACCCATTACAGGTCCCAGATGACTGAGCGGCCAATCACGGCACGCGGTGCCGCTCGTGCATGCACAGTGGGTGCCCGGCTGTGAAGCAACAGCCCGGCACTCACAGTTGCAATGCCGGCACCGCCGAACGCAGGGGGAGACGAGTGAGGTATTGATCCCCCGCATCGCTGGACCCTGGGACAGGTAAGTGTCCAATTAAAAGTCAGCAGCTGCAGTATTTGTAGCTGCTGACTTTTATTGTTATTTTTTTTTAAATGGGAACTCCTCTTTAAAAAGGATTAAGACTTTTCTGAGAAATAGCATGACCCAGGAAAGGCTGAATGCATTGGCCATGCTGTCAATGGAAAAAAGAGTGGTGACACAGATGACTGACTTCAACCAGAAGGTCATTGAGAAATTTGCAATCCAGAAAGAAAGTAGAGCAAAATTTATTTTCAAATAGTTCTACTGGCGCTAATGGGAATCTGGCGTGTATTTGTATTCAGTCGCCTTTACTCTGATTCAGAGTTTTTTTGTTGTTTGTTGTGCAATAAAGTTTGTTTGCTGTTGTAAAAAAATTCACTGATTACTGGTACACTTATTGCATTCTTTAACAGTTGACTTAAACATTAACATTTTCAATATTTTATCTAGATATATAATCTGTCCTGTGATGCTGGGACTGTATACTCTGTATACTCTGTCCTGGAGCTGACACTATGGGTGGAATCAAGTGGAATACAGGGGACGGAGTGGGTGGATTATATAAGGGGTGTGGTTTATGAAAAGTGGGAGGGGTCAAAAATTATGGGCGGGGTCTGGCGCCCCCCCATCCAAAAACTTCACCAGCCGCCACTGTTCCTGGATATCTTTGTCGTGGTCTAATTGGATGACATCCTGATATTCTCCATGCCATTGGAGGTAAACCGGGGAGCATGTAAAGAAGGTGCTGAGTCGGCTTCGTCAACAACGGTCTCTATGCTAAGGCCGAGAAATGTAACTTTGAACAGAGGAGTATCCAGTTATTAGGCCTGATTATTTCCACTAGCGGAATCGAGATGGATCCACAGAAGGTATCAATGATTCTGGACTGGCCAGCCCACACAGATAAAAAAGGAACTCAGCGCTTTGTGGGTTTCGCTAACGTTTATCGCAAGTTAATCAAGAATTTCATAGCCACAATTACTCCTATTTTCCAACTCACCAAATAGGGTATTCATTTTTTGCTGGTCCACTGATGCCCAAGCGGCTTTCGAGACTTTAAAAGGACTATTTACTGCTCCTCCTGTCTAGAGTCACCCTGATTCTACTCTACCTTATATCCTAGAGGTAGACGCATCTGAAAGCGCAGTTGGGGTGGTCCTATCACAGCGCCAAGGCCTTAAAGATTTGATGCACCCTATTGCATTCTTCTCACAAAATTTATCTTCCACATTACTTACAGACCAGGATCAAAGAACACCAAGGCCGATGCTTTATTACGTATGTTTGAAGATCCTAAAGACACACCAATACCGGATACTATCTTGCCAGCTGGGAACTTTCTTCTACTTCAGCCCAATCTTCTGTCCCAGCTACGGCAATCTTCAGCCAGAACACCCAGTCCTCCAGGGATCACACTGCAGGGAAGAGACTGACTGCTATGGAGAGGTGAGCAAATATTTGTAACAGATGTTCGAACAGTTGTCCTGGGGTTCTGTCATGATCACGCTCTAGCAGGCCATTTCGGGATTCACAAGACTGACGAGTTGGTGCAACGCACATTCTGGTGGCCTGAGTTGGTGAAACTCAGAGCCTAATTAAACTTATGTACCACGTGCATTCATCCGAAGCAAGAATACTTGAAATAGAGCCTGGGTGTTGCTCAGACCTTTGCCGGTACCCGATAAACCATGGAGGATGATTTCTATGGACTTTATAGTCGAACTACCACCATCTGAAGGATGTACCACTATCTTTGTGGTAGTGGATAGACTATCAAAGATGGCTCATTTTTTACCCCTGAAAGGCACTTTATCTGCTGTTGAGACCGCTTGGGTCTTTGTTATGGTGATTGTCAGGCTCCATAGAGTACCTGCAAATATTATGTCAGACCAAGGGGTTCAATTTACATCCAGATTTTGGAAAGTTTTATGTGAGACTTTAAAGCGGGAGTCCACCTAAAAAAAAATATTAAAAGCCAGCAGCTACAAATACTGCAGCTGCTGACTTTTAATAAATGGACTCTTACCTGTCCCAGGGTCCAGCGAAGTCGGCAGCTGAAGCCGATCACTCGCTCGACTCTCAGCAGCTGCCGCCGCCATCCTAGGTGAGGGAATCAGGAAGTGAAGCGTTGCGGCTTCACTTCCTGGTTCCCTACTGCGCATGCGCGAGTCGCGCTGTGCGTCCTAACTGGTCCCCGCTATCTCCTGGGACCTGTGTGTTTCCCAGGAGACAGCGCGGAGGGACGGGAAGAGGCGTAGACTCCCGTGGGAGTCTGTGCCAGGAAGTAGGTGCAAATACCTGTCTTAGACAGGTATCTGCATGCCCCTCCCCCCTGAAAGGTGCCAAATGTGACACTGGAGGTGGGGAGGGTTCCGAAAAGCATAAGTTCCATTTTTGTGTGGAATTCCGCTTTAATGATTGAGCTTTCGTTATCCTCAGCTTACCACCCACAGACCAATGGACAAACAGAATGCACCAATCAGACTCTGAAACAGTACATTCGGTGCTTCACTTCTTTTGTTCAGGATGACTGGGTGTCACTGCTACCATTAGCGGAATTCGCTTATAACAATGCCAGTCATACAGCCACCAAGCAGTCTCCATATTTTGCTAATTATGGATTTCACCCCACTTTTTTACCTGATCTTATCTCTGAATCTTCTGTTCCAGCAGTTTAGAGTACTCTGGATTTCTTCATGCACAATAACAAGTTGTTGCAGGAGACTGTCATGAAGGCACACGAAGATAACGAGACCTTTTGACAAGAAAAGGAGGGCAGAGATGGTTTTGCAGCCTGGAGACTGAGTATGGCTTGCCACAACAAACTTGAATATGGCCTGTCCCTCAAATCGACTCGAACATCGGGTGGTCGCCGAAGAGCGAACATTATGGGGCGTTCACGGCAAGTTTGAGCACCACGGAACGCCCCATAATGCACTGCGAGATTGCAGTGCATTGCTGTATGATGATTGGCCAAAGCATGCACCTAACCTGCATGCTTTGGCCAATCCCAGCGCCCTCTGCTAAGAGAGCCATAATTGGCCAAAGGCAGGGTACCTTTGGCCAATCATGGCTCAGGGGGACTAAGTCCACGACCCACACTATATAAGGATGCCTACACGGCAGCCCTGTGTAGTGTTGTTGGTGTGGACGGAGAGATAGGTTGATTTAGATTAAGCAGGCAGCCTATTCTGTTTCTGGCAGTGTATTTGATATATATACATACAAATACAGTCAGTCTAGTATATACAGTGGGGAGAACAAGTATTTGATACACTGCCGTTTTTGCAGGTTTTCCTACTTACAAAACATGTAGAGATCTGTAATTTTTATCATAGGTACTCTTCAACTGTGAGAGATGGAATCTAAAACAAAAATCCAGAAAATAACATTGTATGATTTTTAAAAAATAAATTTGCATTTTATTGCATGACATAAGTATTTGATAACCTACCAAGCAGTAAGAGCCCTCCTGCCCCCTCCTCCCCTTCTTTCCCTTTCTCTTCCTTCCTCCTTCTCCCCCCTTCCTTCTCTTCTTCCCCTTCCCCCTAACCATTCCCTTTGCTCCCTCCTGAGTCATGTTTTGATGCTTCCGTGGCCTTAACCCGTGTATCCCATTTGGACTGCCTGGGGGGAGGAGTTGGCTGGACACAGAGGGTTGTCTGTCTGACTAGCCAGTGGGGGATCTCCATCGCGGGAGCCACTCCAAGCAGACTGGGTAAGTCGGCTCCACTCTCCAGGTAGCTCCTCTCTATTTCGCAACTGGTACAGGGGACAGGAACTTCACAGTTTGGTTCCTAATAATGATGTGTGTTTTGTACTCCTGATGATAATAAGAAAAAACTTTCTCTTGTTATGGGTTCTATATTTTGTTGCTATATGTTTTTTCAGCTGTGTAACTGTTACTTAGATATTAAAGAGCTTTGGGAAATACTTGGCTCTTCGCAATCCATTGAGCGGGTCGGGATAGGGAGCCTCCGACCCCGTTGTGTTCAACCACTCCTCCACATAGGATTGCACCCATTCAGTGACCCATATTTAAGGGTTACAAGGGTGCTGTGAGACTAGGTCTCTCCTACGCCTAAGGCGTACTAGTCTCCCTCTCCTGCTCCCCCCCCTTTTTTTTTTCCTCCCCCTTCTTGTCCTCATTTGCATCCTCCAGTTTCAGTCATGCCCTCTGCTAAAACAGAGCCTGTTCGCCTCGTTTCCCTAAATGTGAAGGGACTGAACACCCCTGAGAAGCGCTTCATGGTGCTAGCTACTCTAAAACATATGAAGGCCCAAGTGTGTTTCCTTCAGGAGACCCACTTCCGTGCGGATAGTACCCCAAGACTCCATGACCGCTTTTTTCCAACAGTGTACCATGGCTGCGCCTCTGATTCTAATTGAAGGGGTGTGAGCATCTTGATCCGAGGCTCTATCCCATGGCAGTTAAGGGATCGGTGGGGCGATGCGAAAGGAAGAGCTCTTTTTGTGAAGGGGACGCTTGGGGGATCTCTAATTACCCTGGTCAACCTATATCTCCCCAATTCCAACCAGATCTCCTTCCTGGAACCGGTTATGTCTAAACTGGGTGACTTCGCCGAAGGAATGGTGATTTTGGGTGGCGACATGAACTTTGTCATGGACCCGTCTTTGGACTCTACTAGGAATACATCTCAGACCTCTTACGCAACACTGAAATGCCTTAAAAGGAACTTCCATGCGCTCCACTTGGTAGATGTGTGGCGGATTCTTTATCCAAATGACAGGGACATTCTATTCGCATCCTCATAATTCCTATACCAGAATTGATCGATTCATGCTGCCACAAATGCTCTTGTCAAAGGTCGCCTCAGCCTCGATTGGTTCTATCACTTTTTCGGACTATGCCCCGGTTTTTGTAGACATCGACTTGCTCCAGCCCGCAGTGAATCAGTGGACTTGGAAGCTTAATGACTCACTGATCCAGATACCTGAGGTGACTGAAGAGGTGTCCAGGGAACTGAGACAGTCCTTTTCCACGAATGTAGGCCCCGGGGTTGCTCCGACAATAGTGTGGGAGACACATAAATGCTACATCAGAGGTCTTCTGATCAAAATAGGATCTCGAATCAAGAAAGAGCACTCAAAACGTATCGCAGACATTTTGGAAAAAATAAGATCCCTTGAAACAGCCCAAAAACAGTCTTTAGCTTCCCAAACCCTCCTTGAATTGAAGGCCTTGCAGAACCAGCTCCGCTCCCTAGCCTTGTTTAGGGCCAAGGCAATAATATTTAAATGTCGACGATCATTTTATGAAAACAGCAACAAATGCGGGAAAATGTTAGCTCGGGCCTTGAGAGCTCAGAGGGCTCACACATTTATTCCTGAACTTCTTAATGACAATAACAATAAAGTCCACACTACGGAAGGTATCGCCAAACTGTTCCAGGAGTATTATACATCTTTGTATAATCTCCCATGCCCGACATCTGAGGAGGAAAAATCCTCTGTGCTGAGGAACATCCGAGAATACCTGCATAGGTCTGGCCTCCCTGGTCTTTCGGAGGTGGAGCTGTCCGAATTAGAGAAATCTATCTCGGTGGATGAGGTGGCCTTGGCAATAAAGCACATGCAACTAGGCAAGGCACTGGGCCCGGATGGCTATTCACTTCTTTACTACAGGACCTTTGGGGACCTGTTGACTCGTCATTTTCTCTCAGCATATAATGCAACAGGAGAAGGGACACCCCTCCCTGGGGACGCACTGAGGGCACACATTACTGTGATTCCAAAAGAGGGCAAGGACCCATTACGCTGCCAAAATTACCGGCCGATCTCATTGCTAAATGTAGATCTAAAGATTTTTACAAAAATTCTATCAATGCGTCTGATCGACCTGATACCACAACTGATCCACTCCGACCAAGTCGGATTTGTACCTACAAGGGAGACAATACTACAAAAGCAAACAACATTATCCATGCTACAAGGATGCGAAAAACCCCACTGTTGCTCCTCTCGACGGATGCCGAAAAAGCGTTCGACAGGGTGAGCTGGCCTTTCCTGTTTGAAACCCTCCGCTATATAGGCCTGAAGGAGCGCAGGATGAATTGGGTGCAAGCTATCTATTCTTGCCCATCGGCACAGGTCAAAGTCAACAGCCACCTCTCCTCTCCATTTGGGATAACAAATAGGACAAGACAGGGGTGTCCCTTATCGCCCCGGATATTCATTCTTACTCTTAAACCTTTCTTGCATCTCGTCAGGGACAACCCAAATATCACGGGCCCTTGCCTCGATGCCACATTGTCCCCGAAAATTGTCGCATTTGCAGACGACCTGCTCTTTTTCCTGACAGATCCCCTTGTTTCTATTCCAAACTTGCTTAAAGAACTAAAGATATATGGGACTTTATCATCGTATTGACTACCAAAAATCGGAAGCGCTTGCCGTCTCTCTGCCTCCATCCCTAGCTGAGTTGCTCTGGGTAGACTTTCCTTTTAAATGGGCGGCTAACCACATTAAAAACCTGGGGATCTTACTGTCCGGTAGTACAGAGGAGCTTTTCCTCTGTAACTTCCCTCCTCTTCTAACAGACATAAGGAAAGACCTACAGGAATGGCAACACGGGCTGTTCTCCTGGTTCGGTCACTGCAGCATAATAAAAATGAATATCCTGCTTAGGCTGTTATATCACTTCCAAGCTTTACCTATACAGGTGCCGTCCTCTTTCCTAAAAGCAGTGAACAGAGTGTTGGTTCATTTTGTATGGCCCCGGACACCGCCACGTTTAACCCAAAAAGTTCTCTGGCTCCAAAAGCTGAAGGGAGGCTTGGCCCTACCGCACGTCATTCTCTATCATACGGCTTGCCATCTTACCCGTATACTAGATTGGTGTCGCCACGGATCCCTGAAACAATGGGTGCAAATAGAACAATTCCTAAAAGCAGCCCACCTCGGATCGTTACCCTGGTGCCAGAAACCCTTGCCAAGACAGATTTCAGACCACCTCCACGGTGGGGGTGACAATACAGACGGCCTGGAAGGTTTTCCGAGACTTGTCGGTTGCACCGCCCCATCCCCACTCACCCCTGCAGTGGGCAATCTGGCTTTCACTCCGGGTCTCAATGATCCTAGATTTCTGGATTTGAAACAGAGTGAGCGATCACAGGCATGAAATTTCCTCAGTAATGGACAATGGAGAAATAGGCGGCAAATATTGGACGATCCGGACCTGAGTGGGCTCTCTTTCTGGCAAAATGTCCAGCTATCCCACTTTATTGGCTCTCTGCCCTCCCTGGCCGCATATGAAAGACAATTGACCCCCTTTGAATCATTGTGCCAGGATCAGACACCGTTGAGACATGCAATATCCCTGACATATCAACTACTGGTATCGCCACCCCCGGAGTATAGGCCTCCCTATATTTCCAGATGGGAGCGTGATTTGGATATACAATTGACGGAGAAGCAGATAGACAGGATCATTCTTTTCACCCAAAAGACCTCTATATGCGCAAGACAACAAGAAGCGGGATACAAAATACTGTTCCGTTGGTACTATATACCAGAAAAGATACACAGGATGTTCCCTCAATGCACGGACCTGTGCTGGAGATGCGGGGAGGAGATAGGAACGCTCCTGCATGTGTTTTGGATCTGCCGCATCTTACAACCCTTTTGGGCTGAGGTACACCGCATCATACAGAAATTCACAGACCGGACACTGCCGATGTCCCCTGAGCTCTTCCTTCTGCACCACCATGAGATACCGAGTAAGAGATATAGAAAATCTATACTGCCACTATTGATCACTGCGGCAAAGAGCTGCATCCCTTTGAACTGGAAACAGATGCAGCCTCCGTCGGTGGCGGGTTGGTTGAAAAGAGTGGCGGGCATACATGCAATGGAGGACTTGGTGGCCACAGAGAAAGGCCTAGACGAGACATTTTCCAAAAAATGGTTCTAAGGGAAAAAAAAATTCTATTATTCTGAAGAGTACGGAAGGCTGGTGGCTCAACATCCCTGAGGGGGTCGTCTATGGGAGACGCCGGGGGGGAGTGACTGCGACTGGAGGATGGTACCAGCTCCCCATTCTTCAACTACCTTCTGCAACGCCCCTCCCCCCTCCCCCTTCCCTTCCCCCTTTTTTTTTTTTGAGCCGCTCTCTTATGGGCTCAAATCGTTTCCCTTTCTTTTCTTTTTAGTTCTACATATCCTAAACTTACAACGGCATTTCGCCGTAAAAAATGGTCTTGCAGGATGCAGAGGTCTCCAGTTACATTAATATATGATTTGATTGCCCCCTGATAGTTGGGACCCCCTCTGTTCTGCCCATATTGTTCATAGTAATATGTGCTATGTGCTGTTACAGTTTATACTGTAATGTTAGTTTATGTTGTTGCCATCTAGTGGCCAGAGATGGTATTACTTTGCCAGAACTTGACAGGATGTAGGATTCTCCTCATAGTAAAAGGCAGTAACCTTTAACCTGGAACTGTATTTCCTTCATTTCATTACTGCTCCTGGATCAGACTGCATGAAGAAGAGCTCTTAAACCATTCCTGGACTAATGATGGAATTGTCTGTGAGTACTCTCACTGATAGAGTGAGGCTGCTGTATAATGTTTAATGTACTGACACATATGTTTTGTTTATGCTTATGTTGTAGTTTTACAAAGTTATTCGGGATAAAGAATACATACAGATCTGATGTCTCACGTTTCTTGACTTCTGAATTATTGTTAAGCTGTCTGACTAGTGTTATACAACAGTTCAATAATGCGAAGCAGAACAGTAAAAAGACATCCACGTGGCAGTCTGGAATAAACTGAGACGCCATTACTGCAGCATGAGTCTCAGATCAGGAACAAAGTACCAGGCTGATGACATGCTACCGCCAACACAGCAAGGCAGGGAGAACATTTCCAGTGCCCAGCAAGACGATGCACAATCGCAGGTGTCCAGATCTTCACGGGCTAGCAAGATGTCCTCAGCAGTTAAAGCTCGTGCCAAGGCAGAAGCTGCCCGAATCCAGCTACAGTACGCAGAAAAAGAAGCCATGATGATGCAGAAGTTAGCAGCAAAGAAAGCTGCCGTCGCACAAGAAGAAGCAAAGAAAGCTGCCATCGCACAAGAAGAAGCGGAATTAGAATCAAAATTGCTCATCCTGCAGCGACAGATTGCTGCTGCAGCAGCTGAAGCAGAGGCCGCTGCCTACATGGATACAAGTCGTTCTGGAAGTGAAAAATCATATAAAGACTCAGAGGTTCCAGGAAAACCTCTATTCTCTGCAGATCGTACAAGTGAGTACATCCAGAACCTTACTACTGCGCATGCAAAGGAACAGTCTCTTAAACCTGAAGCAAAGGAATTCAGGCCGAAATCAACAAGCCCCCTGAGCAGGCCCAATCAACCACATGAGGTCAGCGGCTGTCAGCAAATCAAGAATGAAGCACCAGAAACCCCTAAGAACAAAAAACAAGTGTTCCCATCACCTCAACCTATAGATTACATGTGCGAACAACAATGTGAAGTGGATGTCACCAAATATCTCATCCGCAAAGAAATGGTAAGCTCAGGCTTTCTCCAATTTGATGACTGTCCTGAAAACTATTTGGGCATGGAAATCTTCCTTTCTGAATGCCACTGAAGGTCTGAACTTTTCACCAGCAGAAATGCTTAATTTAATGATAAAATGGCTTGGTACCGAGTCAGCAGAGCATGCTAAGAGGATGAGAAGAGCAAACCTGTTCAACCCTGCAGCAGGACTCAACATGACCTGGAAAAGACTAGAAGAAATGTATGGATCCCCAGAGGTAATAGAAGGAGCACTGTTGAAAAAACTTGAAGTCTTTCCCAAGGTGGGCTACAGAGACAACATGCGGTTACAAGAACTAAGTGATCTTCTACTAGAGATAGAATACGCCAAAGAGGATGGCTACTTGCCAGGACTTTCATACCTAGATACAGCTAGAGGCACTAATCCCATAGTAGAGAAACTACCCTCAAATCTTCAGGACAAGTGGATGTCTGTGGGAGGTAAATTCAAAGAAGATTATGGAGTCGCTTTTCCCCCTTTCTCTGTGTTTTCTAGGTTTGTCAGACAGCAAGCGAAAATCCGAAGTGATCCCAGTTTCGCCTTCACCACCAGTGGCAATCAATCGCACAGACCTGAGAAACCTCACAGACCTCACGGTAAGACCTCTGTATCCACACACAAAACAGCTATACCTTCAGAAGTCACAGACTATCAAAGCACCCACAAGGTACACACCATAGAAAACCCTGATAGACAATGCCCAATACACAAAAAACCACATCCACTAAAGAAATGCAAAGGCTTTAGAAGCAAACCTATTGCAGAGCGGATGTCCTTCCTTAAACAGAACAGCATCTGTTTCAAGTGTTGCGGATCTACTTATCATATTGCTAAAGACTGCAAAATACTAGTAGAATGTACAGAATGTGGCAGTGAAAGACATATTACAGCTTTGCACCCAGGCCCTGCTCCTGCCCCACTAGAGACTGTAGAACCCAGGAAAGATCAGGGCAGGGAGCAACAAGAGACCCCACTCTCCTCAGTAATGTCTAATTGCACTGAAGTATGTGGACAAGGCAAGAGTGCACGTTCATGCTCTAAAATCTGTTTAGTGACTGTGTATCCCACTGGCAAGAAAGAAAGGGCAGTGAAAATGTATGCAGTGCTAGATGAACAGAGCAACAGATCCCTTGCAAAGTCAGACTTCTTTGATATCTTTAATCTTAAGGCAAGTGCAGTTCCATACACTCTAAGGACATGTGCGGGGACAATTGAAACCACAGGGAGAAGAGCTTCTGACTTTACCATTGAATCCTTCAATAAGAAAGTGCAGTTTCCACTTCCTACCCTAATAGAGTGTGGCATGATACCTGATGACAAAACTGAGATTCCCTCTCCAGAAGTAGCCCATCACCACCCTCACCTCCGCTCAATTACTCACCTTATCCCAGCTGTTGAGCCAGATGTTTCTATCCTTCTACTTCTTGGGAGAGACATCCTTCAGGTACACAAGGTGCGCCAGCAAATCAATGGACCTTATAATGCCCCCTATGCACAGAGACTGGACCTGGGGTGGGTCATTGTAGGAGAAGTTTACCTGGGGACAGTGCACCAGCCTGACAATATTACCACTTTGAAGACATCTGTGTTAACAAATGGACGCACATCCCTACTCAGTCCCTGTCACAACAGCTTCATTGTCAAGGAAAGCTTTGGCAGGTCGACACAACACTGTGACTCCTCTACTCTATATGGTAAAGAAGAAGTCAATTCCAACATCGAGACAGACAATCTAGGGATTACAGTGTTCCAGAAAACTAAAGATGATGATAAACAGGCCCTCTCTATAGAGGATCAGACCTTCTTGCAGATTATGGATAGAGAGGCTTACCAAGATGACAATCACAGTTGGGTAGCCCCTCTTCCCTTTCGCACACCCAGACGTGTTTTACCTAGTAACAGGGAACAAGCCATGAAGTGTTTGCATTCACTCAGCAAATCTCTGCAGAGGAAGTCAGAAGTGAAAAGAGATTTCACTGAATTCATTAAAGGGATGCTAGACAATGATCACGCTGAAGTTGCAGGACCACTTGAAACAGACAGGGAACACTGGTATCTACTGGTATGTTCGGTGTTTACCATCCACACAAACTTGACCAAATCAGAATAGTGTTTGATTCCAGCGCAGAGTATAAAGGAGTCTCTTTAAATGACGTATTGTTGAGTGGCCCTGACCTAAATAATACCTTGCTAGGTGTCCTCATGCTCTTCAGAAAAGAGCCCGTTGCTTTCACAGCAGATGTGCGCCAAATGTTTTATTGCTTTCTCATCAGAGAAGACCACAGAGACTTTTTACGTTTTCTCTGGTACAAAGACAATGACATAGACAAAGAAATTGTCGAGTACAGAATGAAAATGCACGTATTTGGTAATAGCCCCTCTCCTGCTGTCGCTATATACTGCATGCAAAAGGCTGCCCAGAAAAATGCATAGTGCTATGGACAAGAAGCCAAACACTTCGTATTAAGGCATTTTTATGTAGATGATGGACTAGCTTCTGCTAGCACACCCGAAGAGGCAATTTCCATCCTCAGTAAAGTAAAGCAAATGCTGGCAGAATCCAACCTGCGTCTTCATAAAATCGCTTCCAACAGCCAAAAAGTAATGGAAGCCTTCCCTGTAGCAGACAGAGCTAAGGACCTTAAAGATCTCTGCCTAGGTACAGACACCCTTCCCCTGCAGAAAGCCTAGGCCTAAGTTGGGATCTAGAAACAGATAGTTTTGTCTTCAGAGTTTCCTCAAGGGAAAAGCCTTTTACACGCAGAGGCATTCTATCTACCGTAAGTAGCCTCTATGACTCCCTAGGGTTTGTATCACCTGTGACAATAAAAGGCAAGGTCTTAGTTCGAGAACTGTCATCTGGGAAAAGTGAATGGAATGCATTGCTTCCACTAGAGAGACTAAGCGAGTGGGTTCAATGGACAGAATCCTTGCAAGCCTTATGCCGCGTACACACGAGCGGACTTTCTATCCTACTTGGTCCGGCACACTTTCCGACGGACTTTGTCCGCCAGGTGCGCCGGACTTTAAAACGGACGGACTTGCCCACACACGCCAGGACTTTCCGGCGGGCTAAGTCCGCCCGTCTTTCCGACGGACTTTCGCCGGAGTTCCGGCGGACTTTCAGAATGAACGGACTTGCCCACACACGGACAAGTCCGTTCATTTTGAACGTGACTCAGGTGCGACGGGACTAGAAAAGGATGTCAATCTTGCCGCTTTTATCGGCGAGATTGACACCTTGCTAGCCCCGTCGCGGGGCATACCAGGCCCTTAGGTCTGGTATGGATTATAAAGGGGAACCCCGCTACGCCAAAAAAACGGCGTGGGGTCCCCCTAAAATCCATACCAGACCCCGATCCGAGCACGCAGCCTGGCCGGTCAGGAAAGGGGGTGGGGACGAGCGAGCGCCCCCCCCCTCCTGAACCGTACCAGGCCGCATGCCCTCAACATGGGGGGTGGGTGCTTTGGGGGAGGGGGGCGCCCTGCGCCCCCCCCCCCCCAAAGCACCTTGTCCCCATGTTGATGAGGACAAGGGCCTCTTCCCGACAACCCTGGCCGTTGGTTGTCGGGGTCTGCGGGCGGGGGCTTATCGGAATCTGGGAGCCCCCTTTAATAAGGGGACCCCCAGATCCCGGCCCCCCACCCTATGTAAATGAGTATGGGGTACATGGTACCCCTACCCATTTACCTAGGAAAAAAGTGTAAGTAATAAAACACACTACACAGGTTTTTAAAATATTTTATTAAACAGCTCCGGGGGGGGGGGGATCTTCCTCCGGCTTCGGGGGTCTTCTTCCGGCTTCGGGGGTCCCTCCGCTTCATCTTCTCCCGGCGTCCGGTTGGTTCTTCTCCGCTCTCCGGCCTCTTCTCCCGGTGTCGCAGGTCTTCGGCCGGCCCCTCCGCTGTCTTCATGTAGCTCTATTGCGAGCGGAGGTCCGGACTTCTTGGCTTCTTGGCTTCTCTTCTCTTCTCTTCTCCCAGATGTTGACACGACGCTCTCTCCGGCTGGACTGGTCTCTGAGGGCTGCGTTGTGACTTATATAGGCGGAGACCCCGCCCCCATATGATGTCACAGTCCCTGGGCATGCTGGGACTGTGACGTTTTAGGGGGCGTGGTCGACCACGCCCCCTAAAACGTCACAGTCCCAGCATGCCCAGGGACTGTGACATCATATGGGGGCGGGGTCTCCGCCTATATAAGTCACAACGCAGCCCTCAGAGACCAGTCCAGCCGGAGAGAGCGTCGTGTCAACATCTGGGAGAAGAGAAGAGAAGAGAAGCCAAGAAGCCAAGAAGCCAAGAAGCCCAGAAGTCCGGACCTCCGCTTGCAATAGAGCTACATGAAGACAGCGGAGGGGGCCGGCCGAAGACCTGCGACACCGGGAGAAGAGGCCGGAGAGCGGAGAAGAACCAACCGGACGCCGGGAGAAGATGAAGCGGAGGGACCCCCGAAGCCGGAAGAAGACCCCCGAAGCCGGAGGAAGATCCCCCCCCCCCCCGGAGCTGTTTAATAAAATATTTTAAAAACCTGTGTAGTGTGTTTTATTACTTACACTTTTTTCCTAGGTAAATGGGTAGGGGTACCATGTACCCCATACTCATTTACATAGGGTGGGGGGCCGGGATCTGGGGGCCCCCTTATTAAAGGGGGCTCCCAGATTCCGATAAGCCCCCGCCCGCAGACCCCGACAACCAACGGCCAGGGTTGTCGGGAAGAGGCCCTTGTCCTCATCAACATGGGGACAAGGTGCTTTGGGGGGGGGGGGCGCAGGGCGCCCCCCTCCCCCAAAGCACCCACCCCCCATGTTGAGGGCATGCGGCCTGGTACGGTTCAGGAGGGGGGGGGGGGGCGCTTGCTCATCCCCACCCCCTTTCCTGACCGGCCAGGCTGCGTGCTCGGATCGGGGTCTGGTATGGATTTTAGGGGGACCCCACGCCGTTTTTTCGGCGTAGCGGGGTTCCCCTTTATAATCCATACCAGACCTAAGGGCCTGGTATGCCCCGCGCTCGCCGCAATAGGAAGATTTGTTTTTCCTATTGCAGCGAGCGCGAGATGCAATACCATCCCCTCGTGTCGTATTTGGTCTGTCGGACCAGCCTACACACGAGCGGGCTTTCCGTCGGACCAGCACACACACGAGCGGACTTTCCACCCGAAACTGAGTCCGACGGAAAGATTTGAAACTTTCTTCAAATCTAGGTCCGGCGGGCTTTTGGGAAGAAGTCCGCCGGAAAAGTCCGCCGCCGCCCACACACGGGCGGATTGTCCGGCACACTCTGGTCCGCCGGACCAAGTATGCCGGAAAGTCCGACCGTGTGTACGCGGCATTAGAGCACCTAAAGATAGACAGATGCTATGTGCCCTTATCTCTATCATCAGCTTGCAGGAAAGAACTGTGCATCTTCTCAGACGCATCCACCACAGCTATAGGTGCGGTAGCTTACTTGAAAGTAACTGATGCAGAAAATGTGTGTCATGTTGGATTTGTGATGGGAAAGTCCAAATTAAGCCCTAAACCAGCCCACACGATTCCTCGTTTAGAGTTGTGTGCTGCTGTACTTGCAGTCGAAATGTATGAGCTAATCACAGATGAACTAGACACTGACTTTGATGCTGTGAAATTCTTCACTGACAGCAAGACTGTCCTAGGGTACATTTGCAGCACCACTAGGAGGTTCCATCTGTATGTCTCCAACAGAGTGAATAGAATCAGGTTATCCTCAGACCCAGATACACCTATGGTCCTTACCCCAGCAGTGTTGTTGACTCAAAAGATGAACGCTTTGTCTGCTCCATCTGGGACCATAAGTACAACACAAGTTCATGCAAAACAATGGAAGCAAGTACAATGCTTGGCAGATACCTTTTGGAAAAGATGGAAGAGAGAGTATCTGTCAAATCTGCAACGCCGTAGGAAATGGACTGAGGATCGCCCAAACGTAAAAGTGGGTTATGTTGTTCTGTTGAAGGACAGCCAAGAGGGCAGAAACGAGTGGCCTGTAGGACTTATTGTCAATGCTCTACCAAGCAGGCATGGCAAGGTTAGAAAGGTGGAGGTCAAAACTGTAAAAAATGAGACCGCCAGAATTTATCTCAGACCTATAACTGACATTATAGTTTTGATCTCGGACTAGCTAGGATTCCATTTTCCTGTTTATATGCTTTTTCTGCATAGCAGTAGTTATTTAGGTAATGACATAATAAATTATGCCAGACAGGGAGTGTTCTGCCCATATTGTTCATAGTAATATGTGCTATGTGCTGTTACAGTTTATACTGTAATGTTAGTTTATGTTGTTGCCATCTAGTGGCCAGAGATGGTATTACTTTGCCAGAACTTGACAGGATGTAGGATTCTCCTCATAGTAAAAGGCAGTAACCTTTAACCTGGAACTGTATTTCCTTCATTTCATTACTGCTCCTGGATCAGACTGCATGAAGAAGAGCTCTTAAACCATTCCTGGACTAATGATGGAATTGTCTGTGAGTACTCTCACTGATAGAGTGAGGCTGCTGTATAATGTTTAATCATGTACTGACACATATGTTTTGTTTATGCTTATGTTGTAGTTTTACAAAGTTATTCGGGATAAAGAATACATACAGATCTGATGTCTCACGTTTCTTGACTTCTGAATTATTGTTAAGCTGTCTGACTAGTGTTATGCAACAGTTCAATAACGCGAAGCAGAACACCCTCTTTTCAGGGTTATCTACTTGTGGGACTTGGGAGAATGTCTGCTTTATTGTGACATGAGCCGGAGTATTTTTGCATGCTTATCTTCCTTAAATAAAGAATTTATTAAAAAAAGAAGCCCTCCTGTCCTCCACTCATTACCTGTATTAACTGCACCTGTTTGAACTCGTTACCTGTATAAAAGACACCTGTTCACACACTCAATCAAACAGACTCCAACCTCTCCACAATGGCCAAGACCAGAAAGCTGTATAAGGACATCAGGGATAAAATTGTAGACCTGCACAAGGCTGGGATGGGCTACAGGACAATAGGCAAGCAGCCTGGTGAGAAGACAACAACTGTTGGCGCAATTATTAGAAAAAGGAAGAAGTTCAAGATATAGTTACATAGTTACATAGTAGGTGAGGTTGAAAAAAGACACACATCAATCAAGTCCAACCCATGTGTGTGATTATATATCAGTATTACATTGTATATCCCTGTATGTTGCGGTCGTTCAGGTGCTTATCTAATAGTTTCTTTAAACTATCGATGCTCCCCGCTGAGACCACTGCCTGTGGAAGGGAATTTCACATCCTTGCTGCTCTTACAGTAAAGAACCCTCTACGTAGTTTAAGGTTAAACCTCTTTTCTTCTAACTTTAATGAGTGGCCACGAGTCTTGTTAAACTCCCTTCTGCGAAAAAGTTATCCCAATTGTGGGGTCACCAGTATGGTATTTGTATATTGAAATCATATCCCCTCTCAAGCGTCTCTTCCCCAGAGAGAATAAGTTCAGTGCTCGCAACCTTTCCTCGTAACTAATATCCTCCAGACCCTTTAGTAGCTTTGTTGCCCTTCTTTGTACTCGCTCCATTTCCAGTACATCTAAAGAAAAATAAATAATACCTCTAGCGGGATTTTTAAGGCAATGAAAACGAAATTATTGCTAAAAACAATTTATTTGCACAACATTAAAATAGGTTTACAAAAGTTTCAAGAAAATAATGTGACTAAGTGGTCATAATACAATGAAAGAGTGGAATAGCTGCCAAAACATATGGCAATATTACAGAGCTTCCAGTAAACAAATAGATGCAGAGATTTGACTGTAAAAATATTGAAAAGAGATGTGATGTATCCCACTACCCAGTGTGGTCACTCCAAATGGCCACCCTGGTGTGTGGTAGTGGAATTCCAACGCGTTTCAACGTTTAGATATACAAGTCTTCTTCAGGGAAATACATCACAATCTAAAAAACCAGAAAACAAAAACTATTATGAACTGTACAATGACCACCATACAAATCCCCTGCAAAGGCTGTATTCCCATGTGACTCACGCTCTCCCCAGACAGCTCAAAGGGGGGCTGCATGCCAGAAGACCAGGAACACCCCTCATCGGAGAAAGCCCAGACCGTCCTAATGCTCTACAAGGCGGCTGGATATATGTAAACGATCCAATAGTTCGGCGTCCTTAGCCTTAAAGTAGTTTTAAAGGCTATCTATAATGGGACAGAAAATATATGGAGCTAAGTACTGAATGTAGACAAGCCCCCCAATGCATATGATAGGGAAATAATATCCCTTAGGTTCTAAGTGTGGGATGCCCAAACCTGTCAGGGATGGGGTCCCAAGTAAGAGGGGTAAAGCACACTTACTTTGAGATGAATGGCTAGTTGGTTTGAATGGAGAGCCAGGTGAGGGTTTGCCGTGGTATTCAGAGGTTTAAGCCTGCCCCATGTATCTGGATGAGTGTCCAGTGAAGAGTGGCGCCATTTGCCGTCTTTGGCGTCCTATATGTGATGTATATTGGTGAGTGGGCGGAGCCCCAACGCCGCGCTGGCCAATGGCGCGGTTTGTGGGGCGGAGACTAGGCGCCGCGCTAACCAATAGCGCGGCTGGTGGAGTTGTTGCTGTCAGAGGCACTCAGCGTGAGGACGCCGAGTGCTACCTAGGCAACCCGCTCCACTGCAGGAGTCTGCGCATGCGCGGCGTATCGACGCGCCTTACGCCAAGCAAGGAGGGTAGAGGATGACGCTGATGAGTATACGTGGCCATCTTGGAAGTGGGCACTGCCCATAAAAAGTAATGTTGTAATAACTGGAGATACAGGGCTAAAGCTGCATCAATGGTGGATGCAGCCGAACCCGCGGATCCCCCGAAGGTATCCCAAGGCAACTCCCTCCATGGTCGGATGGACCGGGTGGGGGAGAGCCGGGGGGGGGGGGGGGGGGTGGGGGAAGGAGGGGTAGGGGGAGGAAGGGAGAAAACGGGGGAAGGGGGATAAAAATGGATAAAAATAAATGTAAATAAATTTATTAGTCAACAAAGAATTAAGGAATGTATATTGCATCCCTCCTGGCTGAAATTAAAAACCACATTGATTCCCCCCCGAGGGAGAGAATAACCGATCCCAAGGAGGGGGAGAAGGGCTAATAACCACCGACACAGGGATTCCTGCTTAGCAGTGTTGCATGGCAGGGTAGAAGGGCCCCCAGCTGAAAGGAGCTGTGGGGCCCCCCCTGTGTCGGGTAGGCATAGGACTGGCCCGGATATATCTGAGAGATGGGTGATAGGTCCTGGGTCTCCGCACACCCAGCCCCCCCTAAAAGGGTAGCAGTGCCCGCGGAGGCGATAATCCAAGGGAGACAGCGGAAAATCATTGCAGTGATGATAAGTGGGAACGGTGGTGAAACATTCCAGTTCAAAATATATATATAGATAATAAAAGTTATATAAACACAAAATTACTATTGATACACAAAAAGAGTTTTTTTCCCCCAAGGGGCGGGGGTTATGACATATATAGACCCCAGCCTAGCTGTAGTAATTCTTTAGCTAAGTGAGTTTTAACGAAAAATTAGAAAAAAGAGTAATAGTAACCCCCAAAAGGCTAAAAAATCTTCAGAGCATGTCCAGCCACCATCTCGTGGGTCAAGTGTGTGGTGGAAGGAGGAAAGAACGGGGAGAAAGGGAGAAGGGGGTGGAGAGAAGGACATGGGGGAATGTGTTGGAAATTCCAAAGTCCATGGAAGGAAGGAGGCAAGGTGGATGGAAACATAACTAGATGTGCCCAACATGGGGAGGAGGACATACCCCTAGTCAGTTTTGCCTGATCTAAAGCCCTCTAGGAAGGGCCTATAGCTTTCTGTCTCATTAAGTCCTGGGGGGGTGGTGGCCTTCAGGCGCCTGATCCAGCGCATCTCGCGCTGGAGTAGGGCCTTGTTCCAGTCACCCCCCCTGGTGGGTATATGTAGTCTGTCTATCACAGTAAAATTGACCTTCTGTATTCTGAGCCATCCCACTCCCCCAGGTACAGGTTGGCGTATGAGGGAGCACAACATGTCCCCATAGCCACCCCCTGCACCTGGAGGTAGTGGGAGCCCTCAAACATAAACACATTGTGTTTCAAAATAAATTCAAGCATTGCGAGTATAAAGGCGTTAAACTTCCAATCAGTGGTTGCTCTTTGTCTCAGCACCCGTTTCACCGCTGCTACTCCAGCATCATGTGGAATGCTATTATAAAGACATTCCACATCGATGGTAACTAGGAGAGCATGATCGGGGATAGTTAAATTATCAATAATCTGCAACATATGGATCGTATCTTTGGTGTAAGAAGGTAGATCCATAACGTGGGGTCTAAGATGGTAATCTATAACTTGGCTAATGCCTTCCGTGATTGACCCCCCTTTATGTGGGGAAAACCCGACAGGAATTCGCCAAAAGGGTTGAGAAGCATGTCCTCAGTATGAGTATCGGCAACCTCTACTTGTCGCTAGGTAGGCATGTAGCAAAACATCATGGATATAGGATGCCGAAGGTCAATTTTACTGTGATAGACAGACTACATATACCCACCAGGGGGGGTGACTGGAACAAGGCCCTACTCCAGCGCGAGATGCGCTGGATCAGGCGCCTGAAGGCCACCACCCCCCCAGGACTTAATGAGACAGAAAGCTATAGGCCCTTCCTAGAGGGCTTTAGATCAGGCAAAACTGACTAGGGGTATGTCCTCCTCCCCATGTTGGGCACATCTAGTTATGTTTCCATCCACCTTGCCTCCTTCCTTCCATGGACTTTGGAATTTCCAACACATTCCCCCATGTCCTTCTCTCCACCCCCTTCTCCCTTTCTCCCCGTTCTTTCCTCCTTCCACCACACACTTGACCCACGAGATGGTGGCTGGACATGCTCTGAAGATTTTTTAGCCTTTTGGGGGTTACTATTACTCTTTTTTCTAATTTTTCGTTAAAACTCACTTAGCTAAAGAATTACTACAGCTAGGCTGGGGTCTATATATGTCATAACCCCCGCCCCTTGGGGGAAAAAAACTCTTTTTGTGTATCAATAGTAATTTTGTGTTTATATAACTTTTATTATCTATATATATATTTTGAACTGGAATGTTTCACCACCGTTCCCACTTATCATCACTGCAATGATTTTCCGCTGTCTCCCTTGGATTATCGCCTCCGCGGGCACTGCTACCCTTTTAGGGGGGGCTGGGTGTGCGGAGACCCAGGACCTATCACCCATCTCTCAGATATATCCGGGCCAGTCCTATGCCTACCCGACACAGGGGGGGCCCCACAGCTCCTTTCAGCTGGGGGCCCTTCTACCCTGCCATGCAACACTGCTAAGCAGGAATCCCTGTGTCGGTGGTTATTAGCCCTTCTCCCCCTCCTTGGGATCGGTTATTCTCTCCCTCGGGGGGGAATCAATGTGGTTTTTAATTTCAGCCAGGAGGGATGCAATATACATTCCTTAATTCTTTGTTGACTAATAAATTTATTTACATTTATTTTTATCCATTTTTATCCCCCTTCCCCCGTTTTCTCCCTTCCTCCCCCTACCCCTCCTTCCCCCACCCCCCCCCCCCCCCCGGCTCTCCCCCACCCGGTCCATCCGACCATGGAGGGAGTTGCCTTGGGATACCTTCGGGGGATCCGCGGGTTCGGCTGCATCCACCATTGATGCAGCTTTAGCCCTGTATCTCCAGTTATTACAACATTACTTTTTATGGGCAGTGCCCACTTCCAAGATGGCCACGTATACTCATCAGCGTCATCCTCTACCCTCCTTGCTTGGCGTAAGGCGCGTCGATACGCCGCGCATGCGCAGACTCCTGCAGTGGAGCGGGTTGCCTAGGTAGCACTCGGCGTCCTCACGCTGAGTGCCTCTGACAGCAACAACTCCACCAGCCGCGCTATTGGTTAGCGCGGCGCCTAGTCTCCGCCCCACAAACCGCGCCATTGGCCAGCGCGGCGTTGGGGCTCCGCCCACTCACCAATATACATCACATATAGGACGCCAAAGACGGCAAATGGCGCCACTCTTCACTGGACACTCATCCAGATACATGGGGCAGGCTTAAACCTCTGAATACCACGGCAAACCCTCACCTGGCTCTCCATTCAAACCAACTAGCCATTCATCTCAAAGTAAGTGTGCTTTACCCCTCTTACTTGGGACCCCATCCCTGACAGGTTTGGGCATCCCACACTTAGAACCTAAGGGATATTATTTCCCTATCATATGCATTGGGGGGCTTGTCTACATTCAGTACTTAGCTCCATATATTTTCTGTCCCATTATAGATAGCCTTTAAAACTACTTTAAGGCTAAGGACGCCGAACTATTGGATCGTTTACATATATCCAGCCGCCTTGTAGAGCATTAGGACGGTCTGGGCTTTCTCCGATGAGGGGTGTTCCTGGTCTTCTGGCATGCAGCCCCCCTTTGAGCTGTCTGGGGAGAGCGTGAGTCACATGGGAATACAGCCTTTGCAGGGGATTTGTATGGTGGTCATTGTACAGTTCATAATAGTTTTTGTTTTCTGGTTTTTTAGATTGTGATGTATTTCCCTGAAGAAGACTTGTATATCTAAACGTTGAAACGCGTTGGAATTCCACTACCACACACCAGGGTGGCCATTTGGAGTGACCACACTGGGTAGTGGGATACATCACATCTCTTTTCAATATTTTTACAGTCAAATCTCTGCATCTATTTGTTTACTGGAAGCTCTGTAATATTGCCATATGTTTTGGCAGCTATTCCACTCTTTCATTGTATTATGACCACTTAGTCACATTATTTTCTTGAAACTTTTGTAAACCTATTTTAATGTTGTGCAAATAAATTGTTTTTAGCAATAATTTCGTTTTCATTGCCTTAAAAATCCCGCTAGAGGTATTATTTATTTTTCTTTAGATTCACATGGGATGATGGCAATGACACATCCACACCACCTAGGTCATATTTACCCAAATTTCCAGTACATCTTTCCTGAGGACTGGTGCCCAGAACTGGACAGCATACCCAAGGTGTGGCCGGACCAGAGTCTTGTAGAGCGGGAGAATTATTGTTTTATCTCTGGAGTTGATCCCCTTTTTAATGCATGCCAATATTCTGTTTACTTTGTTAGCAGCAGCTTGGCATTCCATGCCATTGCTGAGCCTATCATCTACTAGGACCCCCAGGTCCTTTTCCATCCTAGATTCCCCCAGAGGTTCTCCCCCTAGTGAATAGATTGCATTCATATTTTTGCCACCCAAATGCATAATTTTACAATTCTCTACATTGAACCTCATTTGCCATGTAGTTGCCCACCCCATTAATTTGTTTAGATCTTTTTGCAAGGTTTCCACATCCTGCGGAGAAGTTATTGCCCTGCTTAGCTTAGTATCGTCCGCAAATACAGAGATTGAACTGTTTACCCCATCCTCCAGGTTGTTTATGAACAAATTAAATAGTACCTACTACCCACCCCTGACCATTTCGAGTACTCCCCATTTATCACCACCCTCTGAACTCGCCCTTGCAGCCAGTTTTCAATCCATGTACTCACCCTATGGTCCATGCCAACGGACCTTATTTTGTACAGTAAATGTTTATATGGAACTGTTTTAAGTGCTTTTGCAAAATCCAGATTTACCACGTCTACCTTTATCTAGATGGCAACTCACCTCCTCATAGAAGGTTAATAGATTGGTTTGGCAAGAACGATTCTTCATGAATCCATGCTGATTACTGCTAATGATAACGTTCTCATTACTAAAATCTTGTATATAGTCCTTTATCATCCCCTCCAAGAGCTTAGATACTATTGATGTTAGGCTAACTGGTCTGTAATTCCCAGGGATGTATTTTGGGCCCTTTTTAAATATTGGTGCTACATTGTCTTTTCTCCAATCAGCTGGTACCATTCCAGTCAGTAGACCGTCAGTAAAAATTAGGAACAATGGCCTGGCAATTACCGGTACTTGACTGAATTCCCTAAGTACCCTCTGGGTGCAAGCCATCTGGTCCCAGTGATTTATTAATGTTAAGTTTCCCAAGTCTAATTTTAATTCTTTCCTCTGTTAACCATGGAGGTGCTTCCTGTGATGTGTTATGAGGATAAACACTGCAGTTTTGGTTACTGAAGTCCCTCGATTCCCTTGTGAAGACTGAGGAGAAGAATAAATTCAATGCCTTCGCCATCTCCCCATCCTTTGTAACCAGATGTCCTTCCTCATTCTTTATGGGGCCAATATGATCTGTCCTCCCTTTTTTACTGTTTACATACTTAAAGAATTTCTTGGGATTTTTTTTTGCTCTCCTCAGCTATGTGTCCTTCATGTTCTATCTTAGCCGTCCTTATTGCACCCTTAAATTTCTTGTTGCATTCTTTATAAAGTCTGAATGCTGATGATGATCCCTCAACCTTGTATTTTTTGAAGGCCTTCTCCTTTTGCTTTTATATGCATTTTTACATTGCAGTTAAGCCATACAGGACTTTTGTTCGATCTTTTAAATTTATTACCCAATGGGATGCATTGGCTAATGCCCTTATTTAATATGCTCTGTAACAAGCCCCTGCTCGCTCGGTTTCACTCTCCCGACACTCCTCTGCAGCTATAGAATCAGATTGCAGTTCGCAACATCTAATGGTTCGGTTATCCGATGCTCCGGGACTAGAACTACAGCTATGTGCCGTTCTAATCCAGTTGTGTAGCTCAGAACAAACACCAGGCAGGCTGTATGTAAGTTCAAACAGGAATCTCTTTTATTGAAAGGAATACAGGCTCTTTTATACAGTAAAAGAGGAGGTGCTCATATTACTCTGAACATACACCTGTGACCAGAAACCTAATTAACATGGGCTAATTAACTAATCCCTTTAGACAGCCTAGATGACTCAGTCATGACCTTTAGGCCAGACTGGCCGTCTTGTAGCACAAAAAACCCAATCAACATTATCACAAATCAACACCGAACTCTTCTTCACACAATAACAGAGTTAATTAACACAAACAACAATGGGGATCTAATGACTCTTAGATCCCATACTAGACTTATTTACAATACACATTCTAGCAGGCAACAGACAGACAGTTGGAGTTGATGACACCAGCAGCTCCTCACAGGATGTGTCCCAACAGAATCAGTCTTATCAACAGAGGGGCTGCTGGAGGAATCCCTCCTCCCTCTACAGGGACACACATCCCAAATGACCACAGCAAAGAGTCCACAACTGAATGAGACAACATACAATATATACATATATACACGATTGAGTCTGATTAGTACCGATCAGACTGGATTTCTAATTCACCTTGCAGAGTATTGTTCCCTTAAAATCCAGGGCCCATAATCTGTTGGCAAGGGGCTTGCTTTCAGTCCCCTCCAATAGCCTCTGTCCCGGGTGAGACTGTCACATGCTCTTAAAGCAAACCCATCTCTCCTCCGTGTTCTTTGTTCCTAAGATTTTATCCCAATTTATGCCTTCTAGCAAGGCTCGTAGTTTAGGGAAGTTGGCTCTTTTGAAATTCAGTAGATTTCGTACACGGTCAATCTCCCTTAGTCTAGGGCTCCATGCAAGATCTCACCTCGTGGGGCATCAATGATCATGAGGAAGGTGAGGGATCATCCCAGAACTACATGGCAGGACCTGGTCAATGACCTGAAGAGAGCTGGGACCAGTCTCAAAGAAAACCATTAGTAACACACTACGCCGTCACTACGGTCCCCCTCTTTAAGCCAGGGCATGTCCAGGCCCGTCTGAAGTTTGCCAATGACCATCTGGATGATCCAGAGGAGGAATGGGAGAAGGTCATGTGGTCTGATGAGACAAAAATAGAGCTTTTTGGTCTAAACTCCACTCGCCGTGTTTGGAGGAAGAAGAAAGATGAGTACAGCCCCAAGAACACCATCCCAACTGGAAAGCATCGAGGTGGAAACATCATTCTTTGGGGCTGCTTTTCTGCAAAGGGGACAGGACGACTGCACCGAATTGAGGGGAGGATGGATGGGGCCATGTATCACGAGATCTTGGCCAACAACCTCCTTCCCTCAGTAAGAGCATTGAAGATGGGTCGTGGCTGGGTCTTCCAGCATGATAACGACCCGAAACACACGGCCAGGGCAACTAAGGAGTGGCTCCGTAAGAAGCTTCTCAAGATCCTGGAGTGCCTGGCCAGTCTCCAGACCTGAACCCAATAGAAAATCTTTGGAGGGAGCTGAAAGCCCGTATTGCCCAGCAACAGCCCCGAAACCTGAAGGATCTGTAGAAGGTCTGTATGTAATCCCTGCTGCAGTGTGTGCAAACCTGGTCAAGAACTACAGGAAACGTATGATCTCTGTAATTGCAAACAAAGGTTTCTGTACCAAATATTAAGTTCTGCTTTTATACTTATGTCATGCAATAAAATGCAAATTACTTAAAAATCATACAATGTGATTTTCTGGTTTTTGTTTTAGATTCCGTCTCTCACAGTTGAAGAGTACCTATGATAAAAATTACAGACCACTACATGCTTTGTAAGTAGGAAAACCTGCAAAATCGGCAGTGTATCAAATACTTGTTCTCCCCACTGTATATATATAATATATATATATATATACTCTGCATTTAGTATAGACTATAAAATTCAGTGTTTACTCTATATTCAGTCAGTGCAGGCAGTGTATTAATATATATATATACAGTCTTGTATGTATGTATGTATGTATATATATATATATATATATATATATATATATTCTGAATCAATTGTGGCCTATATCTACAGTGCATTCCATGGTGTACTGTTTCTAATACACTTCAGGTGGTGTACACAGTATCTAATACAGTGTGTACAGTGTCTACTACACTTCTGGTGGTGTACACAGTATAAAATACAGTGCATCCGTAGTACAGTTGCTAATACAGTGCAGGTGGTGTACACATTATCTAATGCAGTGTGTACAGTGTCTACTACACTTCTGGTGGTGTTGTTATGGAAATGATTAAGAGCTCCAATCGAGCCCAAGGTTATCTGCTGCTGTCTCTAATTGGAAAGTGTGGATATGCATGCATATAAAAGTAAACACTCTGAGACACGCTCAGCTCCGTTACTTCTTACACTTCTGATTTATTCAAGGCGGTGCTAATGTTTTATACACACAAATACGTCATTGCTATGTTAGTCTAATAGGTACATCTCATTGGTTAGAATAGAAAAGAAGATGGAGAATCTTCATAACGAGGTTTGGCTGTCCTTGGTTTTATCTTCAGTTCCGCGTTCTTCTGATGTGTGGGATGTAGGGGGTACCCGCCATTTTGAGAAGAATATAGGAACAGAGCAAATCTGTATACTTATATAATGAGTAAGGAGAAAAATATGTATACACATAAGAAAATAGACATTTTCTGATTATTATTATTATTTACATCACATTCCTTCACAATCCCCCCTAAAATGACTATTTTCTCTTTTCTGTCCCTAATACTAAAGGTCCTACTTTGGCCTGGCCCTTCTCCTCAGCAACTCTTTTAGGCTGTATATAGAATTGGGCAGCAACTGTTCACTTCCCTCCTCGATACAGCTGGAGAGGTGCAGTCAGGTGCTATCTATCCCTAAAACCCTATAGGATTGTGAGGTTATGGACAGGGAGTGACTGTAGAGGAGTGAAGGGTTTGTCATCTTCCATCATAAGGGGGTCCTCTTCTTCTTGGTGGAGAAATGTAGGTGTGCTATTGTCTACAGCCTTGCTCATTAACTTTTTACGAAAGGTAGAATACAGCATACAATCAGGGCTAAAAGAACCAGGATTATTAATACCGTTACCCCTATCTGGACGAGCACCTTCTGCCACCCACTCATCCAGCTAAAGTATTGATCCCATGGGTCTGTGATACCTGAGTTCTTCTTCAACTCCAATGACAGATCTTCTAATTTCTTTATAGCTAGAGTAACCTTACCATTTGGGCCAGTATTATCAGGAATGTATGTACAACAGGTTCCCGTTTTTTCCTATGATTTTACAAAATACCTCCTTTCCCAGCTAGCACCATGTCTAAGGCCATCCGGTCCTGGAATGTCATGTAGGAAGGGGGGGGCTAACTGGTCAGCAATTCCCTGGAGGGCATCTTTAGTGTAATTTACAAATCTCTGTTGGTTATAATATGTGTAGTGTCAGGTCACCTAGAGGCTGGGTGACAGATGCACACCGTTGGGATCAGGAGTGCACCGCAAGGTAGTGGACCCTACGGGTGACTGCTGCGGATTGAACCCTGGGAGGTTCAGGAAGCAGGTCTACTGGATCACTGACACAGATCCCACTGGGAGCTAGAGCATAGATTCCCCAGGGCGCGGAGTCTAAGAGCCAGCAGGTGTTCACCAGAGCCTCTAGTGGTGAGGATGGACTGCGCTGCAGTCTGGCTCCAGGTCGCGGCCCCCAGGGTCTCACAGCTCACGCTCACGGTACACTACAGGAGAAGAGGAAGGAGGCATCAGGCTGGAACAACAAGGAAAGTAAGGGACAAGCCAAGGTCGGTAACAGGAATCAGATGTAGGAAACACAGCAAGTACACACAGAGGCTAACACACAATGGTTGATCAGCACTGCTGGCTTGCAGTGCACAGGTTACTATAGGGTTCCCTGATAGGGCCTGGGATGGGGCCATGCTTAGAGGAAAGGTTACAAAGCAGTCAGGTGAGGGTCAGCTGGTCTCTAGAGATGAACACATGGAGACAGGTATGCTGATCGACAAACTCTATTGCATAACCATGACATGTAGTTAATCCAATCTACATTCTTGCGGACAGTTGTTATGGGGATCAAAGACTCAAAACCAGCTTTTACCTGATCCCTGACTTTAAACTCATCAGGGACCCCCCTTGTAACCCTTATGACATCTATGTACACATGAGGGTCAAAGCTTCCGGAGAGAGCTGCTCGCTTCCTCCTCTGACTGTGTGCTGGGTCAGTGTATGTATCAGGGGTATCTTTGGTTAGGAGATGGGGCTTTCTATTTTCATCTTTTTTTTTTTTTTTTGTCTAATGCACTCTGTGGTCGCCCAGTCTGGCCCTGTGTTCCAACCCACTGGCCCCCACAGAAACCACAACTCTGTCCCCAGTAACTGTCTGTGTGGCATACATATATGTCCTTACCATCAGGGATATTTCTGTACCAATGGCATCACCATGAAGGGTCAAATGGACAAGGTACTATGTCACAGTAATTTAAGGTAAAGGTGGTCACATGTGTACCTGAAGAGTTACACCAAAATGTAATTATGTTATCATTTTTGTGATGGCCACCTCCTGGGCCCCTCCCCCCTAGATCAAACAGAAAAAGGATATGCAGCACCCGAAAACACGCTCTCCTGCAGTGATAAGCGTGCATTCAGGCGTTCTTCCTGGCCAACTTGACTGAGGTGGCTGTGGTCACCAAAACTTGGAATGGACCATCATAACTTGGCTCAAGGATCTCCAGACAGTAGTTGGTGTGTTCCTGTATCTAATTCAGGATCTGGAATGGAAGAAAACACCTGGACATGCATTCAGGTTAATTCTCATGATAATGCGGTTACATAATTAGTCAACACATCAGACTGCAACTGTAACTGTTGTGGAAAGTAACAATCAAGTCTGGGAGCTGAACCAAACAAAATTTCATAAGGTGATAGGGCATGTTTCCCCGGGGGGTGTGTCTGACACTGAACAGGGCAATGGGCTAACTGTCTGGCCAACTCATGTTAGTCTCTTGGGCCATCTTTAACATCCTGTTTTTAGTGTCCCATTCATCCTTTCTACCTTCCCGCTACCTTGAGGGTGGTATGGGATGTGTAGTGCCAACTGAACCCCCAGTGCTGCCCAAATCTCTTTAGTAAGGGTTGCTGTTAAGGCTGGTCCCTGATCTCTCAATATCACCTCTGGGACCCCAAATCTACATACTATCTCACTCAGTAGTTTCTTAGCTGTGGTCCTGGCAGTCATGACCACTTCCACTAGGGCGTATTCGAATCTGCCACTTCTTGGCACTTGAGAATGATCAATTTGCATCCTCTGGAATGGGGTATAGGGCTTTTGCCAGGTGCTTCTTCTGTGTTTTTCCTGTGCATCCTGGGTTACATTTGGTGCAGATAATGCATTATCTGCAGAAGTTGTCGGTCAGTGGAGTAACTCTTGGTGCAACACTTGTTGATAAGAGAGTTCATAAAAGTCTTTGTCAAGTGGGCAGCTCCATGTGCCTATTGCACCATGGCTGGGTACATACTCCTGGGTAGACAAGGCTTCTTGTTGCACTCGAATAGTCCATTCCTGAGAGTTGCTCCTCTCCGTTTCCAGCTTTCCTTCTTATCCGGACTTGTTGTTTCCTGTAGTTCTTTTAGATAAACTCTGTCCACTGGGAAAGTCTGTAAGGTAAGCACGGGGTGGTCTTCTTCTACCACCCTGCTGTCCACTTCCCGTGGACCACCAGCTGTCTGTTTGGCAGCTGAATTGGCTAGATGATTGCCTCAAGCTTCCTTTGAGTTCATTTTGTCGTGTGCTTTACTCAGAATAGTCACTTGGGTTGGGAGAAGCAAGGCATCAATTTTTCACAGGTGTTCCTGCAGTCGTCAGGAATCCTCTGTCCTAGATAACACCATAATCATGGGCAATGCTGAAATCATATCTTGAGTCCATATGAATGTTGGCTCTTTTTCCCTCTGCCCATTTACGTGCTGTAGTAAGTGCTTACAGCTCTGCCTCCTGTGCAGACATCACCGATGGTAAGGCTTCAGCTTGTAGAACAGTGTTTTCAGTAGTGACCGCATGTCCTGTGTGGTCATGGGGTGACAAGTCAAGACTCTACTCCTCCTCTGACTTTCCCCCCTCGAGAAGTGGAAGAAGGGTGGTAGGGTTCAGTGTTTGACAACTTAATAGAGTAATGCTGTCCAGTAGGAGGGAAACACAGGAGTCTCAAGTGTCTGGTAGTAGACAAGTGTTTCGGCTGGATCTTGGTTGAATATGGCAACAACGTCATGGGGAGTAAGCAGAACGAGGCAGTGTCTGAGGACCAAGTTCAAAGTTTTGTCAAGCAAGGTTTGTATAGCAAAGCCAGCTCGCAGACACAATAGGCCTCCTCTTGCTACCGCATCCAGACGACAGGAATAATATCCTACGGGGCGTAGGCTGATGCCGTGTGATTGGGTGAGTACACCTGCAGCATGTCCCAGACGTTCGGATACAAAGAGCGTGAGCGTTTTGTCGTAGTCTGGGAGCCCTAGCGCCTGAGATGGCACACTTGAGGGCCTCAAACTTAGATATTTCTTCAGGAGACATCTGGAAGGGTCTGATTGCAGAGCATCAGTAGGAAGGCTTCTGGAATCCATGCTCTGCACTAGGAAATTAGTCCAAGGAAAATGACAGGTGTTGAGCACCACTGCAATTTGGGCTTTGAGGCTCTGCAGCCCTGGTTGGCAAGATAGCACAACAGGCTTTCTGAGGTGACTTTAACAGGGGGTAAGTCAGCTGCACAAAGGAGAAGGTCATCAACATGTTGGAAGAGAATCACTTCCGGGTGTTCCTCTTGTCATGTGTCAAGGATGATAGCCATAGCTTTTGCAAACTGGCTTGGAAAGTTCTGTGCCCCTTGTGGCACAACTGTTTAGGTATGTTGCCGTTTCTTTCCGTGGATGAATGCAAAAAGGTACCAGCAGGAGGGGTGAGGGTGGACACTGAAGAAAGCGTTTGTAAGGTCCACCTCTGTGAGGTACTTTTCAGTCAAAGGCATCCACAGCAGGTACCTGGTTCTTCTTTAGGGGTTCTCTTCTTGGGGTTATTGTGGTTTCCGGGGCAATGAAGCGCCCTCTTTTAGCTTGACTGAAACTGGTGGCACCTTTAAGTGACCGTTGCCTTCCGGTCCTGTGGACCATAAGCACACAGGGATTCTGTCAAGTACTTCCTGCAGTATTGAACTTGAAGTTTTTGCTTCATGAAGTGTCATCAGGAGAGGCAAAAAAACACAAAGCAGATGAGTCTTCTAAACATAGGGGAGTATGTAACTTCATCCCCCCTTCAGGCGTGTCCTAATTGAGGCCTGTAGTCTGGACAACACATCAGCTCCTAGTAGATTCAAGGGACATGTAGAGGACACCACAAATCTGGCAAGCAAATCAGGAAGTGGACTGGAGCGGGGCACCCCATCCATTCCTACGCAGGAAACATCAATAGTGGAAAGGAAAGAATTATTAGGCAGGTTCACCGCCCTCAACACACTTTTGGCTGCACCCCTGTCAATGAGGAAAGTGGTAGGTTTTTCGTCTGGGACATCTTGGGGCTCTGCATTCTTTTCTAAAGTGACCCCGTTTCCCACAGTTGTAACAGGTGATCCTTTCCCTGGTATTGGGCAGTGGTGGTGGACTAGTGTAGGCGGGATCTTCGTCATGGGTTACCATGAGGGGCGTTGGTTTTTTACCTTTTTGATTTTCTATACCTCTGGTCACCAACAATAAATGAGACATTTTCATTGAATGGTATTCAGGGCGGGCCACCATCAGGCCTTTTCTGATATCCTCTCTGAGCCCTGAAACAAAAGCAGTTGATAACATGTGTGTGTGTGTGTGTGCCTTTATGAGTCTAGCATGATACTTCTTCACAGACTCCCCTTTATCTTGGGTAATATCTTGGATTGTGGTGGTCTGATCCGTCAACTTCTCCTTTGCCCAGTCGTGGAGTTGTGCACAGAACTCCACGCCTGAGGTGTAGGAAGTGGCACTTTTTAGGCAGGCATCATTGAAGGCCATCTGCATGACTGGCCAAAAGACATATCCTGCTTTGATTTGGCATAGGCTGATCAAGTCTCTCCAGGCAGCTGAGTAAGTTTCTTGTATCTGCACTATCCTGTGGTAGAAGGGAATTGGCTGCTTCTCTGGGTCAGGCAGACTTGTCACTAAGGCCGCTGCTTGTGATAGAGTAAAAGCGACATACATCACTGGTGCCCCTTCTGGTAACCGAGACTGTTGTTGGGGCGGGGGCTAACAAGAGGCACTGTTCCTTATGGTTGCCAGCATGTGTTTGAGATCCTCTCGGAACTGTGAGTCCGGAGCCGGATTGGGAGTTAAATCAGTGGGTGGCCTTGCTGCCTGTTGTTGGGCTTCCCACTCAGAGGCTTCTTCATCATTAACATATCCGGCCTGGGAATGTGATGCTTCCGTTTTGGGGAAGACAGGTGTGTGGTATGAACCATCCTGGTTTAAAACAGGGAGGGCTGGGTACAGGCTGTTTAAGCTCACTGGGTGTACCAAGATGGCCGCCGGCAGGAAGTGCACTGGGCTGGGTAGAAAGTGAAGGCATGGGTGCGCTAAGATGGCCGCCGGGCTGAGTTGTCACAGTGGGTTGTGCTTGGGTGGTGAGAAAGAGTGGTTGTTAGACGGAGGGCAGTGCTGTCCCTCCCCTCCTTTTGTTTCAAGTTCCAACATAGCGTGGTAATTTCACATACTGTATCATCAACTCTGTGATACACATACATAATACAATCGTCATCTTTCTTAACTTCCTTTATCCAATTTTCTTTATCACACAGGATTTTTCTCCCTGTTTCTTTAGCAACATAACTTTCGCCACTTCGTTCAACTTTGTTAACTATTTCAACATCTTCTTCTTTCCTTCTTTACAATATCACATTCTTTTCTCTCTCTGTTTCTCGGCTAACGGCTTGAGAGGAGAATACGTACAACCAAGGGGTTAATATTCTTTCTCACTGCTCCTTATCAAATTCCTTGGGTGGGGGCACATAAGACTGCTCTTCTAGTTGCTACTGTCTGCTATAACCCTGTAATGTACGGTTAATCTCAGAACAAGAACAAACACGATAGGGGTAGTGAGGAGCAACGGCCCGCGACCCAACAGATCCCCTGGGCAGCCCCCCCTCCGACCTTAACCATTCCCCAACCCCTCTCTTGTATAGCAAACAGTAAACCACAAATACACTCAGGACAGGACATTACACCTGCCACTCTCTGAACCGTAAAGCCTCAGCAGGCTAAGATAACCACAAGGGCAGACCACCCTGCAAAAATAAACCTGTTTATAGACGTCTATTACAGCTCTACAACAAGAGGCCGACAACTCGTCTTGGGGTGAGACATCTGTAACACTTTCAGACTGCAAAGCCAGCAGCTGAGATAACCCTCAAAGGTTCGAGAAACCCAGAGTAACCCGTCTATAAACATTTGCTACAAGGGAAAAAATCTCATTCCAGAGGCCGACAGCTCATCTGGAGATGAGATCACACATTCACACATGTAGCACTTTTAGACTGCTAAGTTTCGTAGCCCAAAGAATGGCAGACAGTGAACAAAAAATACAGACAGCAGAAACCCATTGGCAGGTTCGTTAAAACAACCTCAGGCGAGGAGTTACCTGCCTCTAAGACCTTTCTGTATTTGAAGATGAAATCTCTTTTCCTCTAGACCTAAAGAGTGCCCCCGTGTCCTCTGTGCTGACCGTGAAGTGAATAACTCCAAGTTCACTATATGGACCCCTTATATATTTGAACATGTTGATCATATCCCCCCTTATTCTCCTCTTCTCAAGAGTGAATAAATTCAGTTCCTCTAATCTTTCCTCATAGCTGAGTTCCTCCATGCCTCTTATAAGTTTGGTTGCCCTTCTCTGCACTTTCTCCAGTTCCCCGATATCCCTTTTGAGAACTGGTGCCCAAAATTGAACTGCATATTCCAGATGAGGTCTTACTAATGATTTAAACAGGGGCAAAATGATATCTCTATCTCTGGAGTCCATACCTCTCTTAATACAAGAAAGGACTTTGCTTGCTTTGGAAACTGCAGCTTGCCATTGCATGCTATTATTGAGCTTATGGTCTAGCAAAACCCCCAGATCCTTCTCCACTACGGATTCCCCCAGTTGTACTCCCCCTAGCATGTATGATGCATGCATATTCTTAGCCCCCAAGTGCATAACTTTACATTTATCAACATTAAACCTCATCTGCCACATAGTCACCCAATTAGACAGTGCATTGAGGTTGGCTTGTAAATTGGAGACATCCTGTAAGGACGTTATTCCACTGCATAGCTTTGTGTCATCTGCAAAGACAGAAATGTTACTTTTGATCCCAGGCCCAATATCATTTATAAACATATTAAAAAGTAAGGGTCCCAACACTGAACCTTGGGGTACACCACTGATAACCTTAGACCATTCAGAGTAAGAATCATTAACCACTACTCTCTGAATTCTGTCTTTTAGCCAGTTTTCTATCCATTTACAAACTGATATTTTCAAGCCTGTAGACTTTACCTTACACGTGAGCCTTGTGTGCGGAAGTGTATCGAACGCTTTTGCAAAATCCAAGTATACCACGCCTACCGCCACGCCTCTGTCCAAGGTTTTACTTACCTCTTCATAAAAAGAAATCTGGTTTGTCTGACAACATCTGTCTTTCATGAATCCATGCTGTCAGGTTGTTACAAATCATGTGATCCTTAGTGACCTAGAGGACTCAGAATCGAATGCCTCTGCAAACATACGCTGCATGGCCTCCCTGATTCTGCAACGCCTGCGAAAGGACCCTAGGATTCGTGATATCAAGGAGAGGGATCATTACTGGCTGGCAACCCTTCTTGATCCATGTTACAAGGGTAAGGTTGCAGAACTCATCCTTCCTCCGCAGGGGGAGCAGAGGATTAAACATCTTCAGGAGGCCTTCAAAAAAGGTTTGTGCAGTGCATTTCCAGACCCTGGGAGGTTACAATTTTCTGGTGCTGGACAACATGTTGCTGAGGCTTTGTTCAGTCAGAGGAAGAGCGGTGGAGAAGGTGGCTGGCTGACTGATGCCTTTAAACAATTTTTCAGTCCTCAGCGCCAAGGTCTGATCAGTTCAAGCAACCATCGCCAGTGTCTGCATTACATGGTGCAGGAATATCTAGGGGCAAGAGCAGACTTGGAGACCTTTCCAACAGAGCATCCACTGGGTTACTGGGTCCTGAGGATGGACCACTGGCCAGAACTTGCTCAATATGCAATCGAGCTACTGGCCTGTCCTGCATTCAGCATTCTTTCTGAACTCGCATTCAGTGCTGCTGCAGGGTTTGTAACGGGTCATAGAGTGCGCCTGTCCACAGACTCTGTTGATAGGCTCACATTCATAAAAATGAATCAGTCTTGGATCAGGAGCTATCAAGCACCTGATGCTGATGTAACTGATTGAATTTTCTATGCATGTGGGATCCCTTGAAGACTTCCTATGCTGACTAACCTATTTCTCCTCAATCTTGATGATGCTAGCTTCCAACAATATTTTTGGTTTAGGGCACCACCACCACCCAAGGCCCAATTTGTCTGCCCCTGTTTAACAAGGTCACAAAAGAGGGCCCCACTCTAAACCTAGAAAGGTAGTGAGAGAGGGATGTGTGGGAAGTAGGCACGATTGGTTAGTAAGGTAAAAGAATACAGTGTGGCGCTAAAGTGAACTTGTTCCTCATTTGGGTCAGACCCACTAAAATATCAATCAGAGGGCCAAACTTACCCAGTGGGGTATTTAATCACATAGGATTTTTTCAAATCCTGTATTATTACAAAAAGAAAAAAGAAATAGTAAATTCACTGAGTAATCCCTATAGTCTGCCTTATCAGGTGTGTATTATATTGTATCCAATAAAGTAAAACCAGACGAAAAGCTGATTGTATTACCCTAAAGGAGATAACTATATGGGGATGAGTATATGTGTTAGTAAGGTGTTGCAAGTATGGAAAGCACAGTGAAGAATGTATGAAGCACAGTTGCCACAATGTTTTTTTTAGGCAGTATTTGGTCGCTAAGATGTCACAAGAAATATATAAGAATATGATTTGGAATGAGTTGGTAAAGAGGAAATTACACATTGTTTATAGTAAATGTAATAAATGTAAATACCGATGAGTAGAGGCACAATTACAAAAAAATTAACTTTATGCTCGTGGAATGTTAGAGGCCTAGGAGAACCTGGGAAAAAAGCTGCAGTCCTGTCAATGGTGAAAATATATGGGGCCTCACTCTTGTGTCTGCAGGAGACACATCTCACTAAAATCTCTGCATCTCAATTGGGATGGAGAGACTTTCGTTTACAGTATCACTCGGTTCACACCTCCTTTTCTAGGGGGGTGAGCATTTTGATTAAAGTTGGGGTAATGTTCAAGTGTATGCAAAGCAAGATTGATGAATTAGGGCGCTATATTTTTTTTGTTTTGTAAGATAGAGAATAGATCATATGTATTGGCTAATGTGTACATTCCTCCTCCTTTTACCACGATTCTGGGCAGTTTGGTGGAGTTTGTTCTGGATAAGCCGGGAGTCACTGTGTTGGTTGTGGGGGACTTTAATATGGTAATGAACCAGAATCTTGACAGGCTCCCTCAGGGGATACAACGGGGAGGTGTAATGGATGACCGACTGTCCCAGTTTCTGGGGGAGATGGGTCTTAAAGATATTTGGAGAACACGGAACCCGAGTCGCTGTGGATACTCGTGTTTCTCCAGGACACACGCCACACTGTCGAGGATTGACCTTATTTTGGGCAGTGAGGAGTCAATGCCTATGGTGAAGAATCTGAGTTATATGACAAGTGGCCTCTCTGACCATTCACCGGTGACAGCCTTAATTGAAGTGGGGGAGGGTAGCTACTTACGAGAGTGGAGAATAAGCCCATTTTTGGATGGAACTTATGGGAGATCCACAGGAGGTCCTAATGGCTTTAAGGGAATTTGTTGAGCTGAATACAGGTTCTGCTTCAGAAGGGGTGGTCTGGGACACATTGAAGTCCTTTTTCTGAGGCATAATGATACAAAAAATATCTAAAATTAAAAAACAGTCCAGGGAATGGGAGAAACTGGCTAAAGAGAAAGTGACACTAACAGAAGAACAATATATTAATGAACCGACATCTGATCGACTTAGGGTATGGATAGAGGCGCAACAGAATTACTGGTTAATAATGTTCAGGAGGGTAGAGAATAGACAAATATTTCAAAGGCAGGTAATTTTGGCGAGAGTGAAAATGTGGGACGAATGCTGGCCCATTTAGTTAGAATAAATTCCCCCTCCTCGATGGTGCCAATGATCGTTACAAGTGAGGGTAGGATGTCCTCGCATATACCAGAAATAGTGGACAGGTTTAGAGACTACTATGAGGAACTATACAGCTCCCGGCAGGAGGAAATGGGGGCTGAAATGGATATATTTCTCGGAAATCTATCGATCCCCTGCCTTTCCAACGAAGATAGGACGGCACTTGATATGCCTATATCCTTGGAGGAAATGCAGCGTACCGTGCAGGAAATGGCAGGACAGAAATCTCCAGGACCGGATGGTCTCCCGGCTGAGACCTACAAATATTACCGAGGGGTGCTTCTCCCTGAATTGATGAGAGTTTTTAATTGGTCAGAGATGAGGGGAGAACTCCCCTCATCTATGATAGAATCTACCATAATAGTGATACCTAAGTAAGAAAAAGATCCACTTAACCCTGCCTCTTATAGACCTATAGCCTTATTGTCCCCCCTTCTATTCGCCCTCGCAATCGAACCCTTGGCTATATCCCTTAGGTCTACTATTGGAATAAAAGGGTACAAAAGAGGAGAGATGGAAGAAAAAGTAGTACTATATGCAGATGACCTCTTATTGTTACTTGGAGACACGCAGAATTCCCTAAAAGAAACTATGGTAAAACTTAAAGAATTTGGCCAATTTTCTGGACTTACGATAAATTGGGAAAAATCTACACTTATGCCAGTGGACCCCTTAGTAGGCTCTCTACCCCAAGAGGCTAAACAGATACAAATAGCGAACAAAATAAAATATCTAGGTATAAATATCACTAGAGATCCTAAGCAATATATTGCGGATAATCTTGTCCCATTATTGACTAAATTTAAAGGGAAAATGAAAATCTGGAAAAAACTCCCATTATCTGTGGCAGGCTGTTGCAATTTAATCAAAATAATTTGGATGCCGCAGCTGTTGTACGTTTTACATAACTCCCCAGTGTGGATGTATAAAAAATGGTTTCTAAAAATAGACACTCTATTTAGAGAATTAATATGGAAGGGGGGTACGGCAAGAATTTGACTAGACATCTTACAACTGCAAAAACAGGAAGGGGGAGTGGCACTCCCACATCTCTTCAGTTACTTCCTTGCATCGCAGCTCCAGCATACTGGAGGCTGCAACACAGAGGAGGGGAAAAGAGAAGGGAAAATACTAATGCAAAACTCCCCACATAAACTGCTTGTGGTAATACTGGAGGCAGGATACTTTCTGGGTGGGTTACCTACCCTGGACCTAATGACGAGAGTCTGGGAAGCTTCAAAGAAAATTATGGGGTATATGGGACTCACAGATTATACCCCTTTATGGGAAAATAACAAGCTGAGGGAATTGCAGAAGATGGGGACAATTAAGGAATGGGAAAGGCAAGGAATAAAATACATCAATCAGCTTTATCAAGATAGTACTCTAAAATCTTTCCAGTAACTGAGTAAACAATATGCTATCCTGAACAAATCGTTTTTCAGATATCTATAGGTCAGGCACGCATTGAAAGAACAATTTAGAGGGAGGATAATGGGATCGAGTAAGATTCCATTACTCTTGAAAGTCATCAATGCAAAAACATCAAAAGGTCTAATATCAAAAATCTACCCGAGTATATATAAGGGGAGTTTGGGACCAATAAATGCTTTGTCATACAGGAAAAAATGGGAGAAAGATGTGGGGAGCATATCTGAACTCCAGTGGGAGAGAATTTTGGGATTAGCACCATTGGTCTCATTGTCTCCATCTCAGAGTATGTCACATTTATTTTTACTATATAGAGTCTACTATACTCCGCACAGGCTTTTTTTTTTTTTTTTTTTTACAAAAAAAAAAGTTTATTGAAGATCAGTATCATATATTTTAAGAAAAAAAAATCTGTACATATAGGAAATTAACATAGATAGTAGCCTGTAACATTTGTTGCCATTTCTATACAGATAGTAAAGCACCTATAAACTGTGGTTGTACAAGTTTTGTCAAAGTTTGTTTTGAACAATAATGTGTAAGTCATTCGGCAATGACAGACTAATAGGGAGACGGGACAGTCAGGAGGCGCCCCCCCCGGAAGGTGATCTGACCGCCCTATCCCCCCTAGGATCCCAGACGCCCCACCCCTATGGGCTCTTACTGTGGAGACATCTGTGGAGTTCCCAGGAGCTAGAAATCTAGGTACCGACTCCCTGAACTTTAAGAGTCGGGTATTCCTGAGGGGGAGATCGCCTTCCCGACTATCCACTCTCTGCTTAGAGAAAATCAAAACACAATAAAAAGAAGCCACCAAAAGAAAAAAAATACTTCAGTAGTGCTCTTTCAGAAAATACTATTTGTCAGTTGAGGTGCGGGCAGAGTGCCCCAAAAGAGAGGAGATGGAACGTGTGAAAAAGAAGGTGTGGTTAGAGAACTAGAGGTCAGTGAAGAGGGGAGAGGTTCCGAGACGTATTCTCCATACCAGGAAGGATTGGAATACCACAAAGCGTGGTCCATGGTTCCCAAGTAGTATTAAATCTCTCAATTTTATCGGTCAGTTTTGCTACTATAAGCTCTTGTGCCATAATCCATGAGATTTTCCTTTTGCAAGCCTGAAAGGAGACCGAAGGCTTCTTCCAGGCTTTTGCCAAGGTAATTTTAGCTTCCACCAGTATGAAAAAGGAAAGCACTTGTAAACGTTTAGTCAGTTTAGGAATGTATTGATTAAGCAGTGCTATCGTTGGACTAGGGGCGATCATTTCACCCGTCAAGGTACTAATGGTGCGGAAAATTTTCTTCCAGAAGGACATGATGCGGGGGCAAGTCCACCATACATGAAACATAGAGCCTTCCAGCTCACAACCTCTAAAACAAATCGGGGACGTTCCCGGGTATATTAATGCAGTCTAGAGGGAACATAATACCACCTATTTATAACTTTTAAGCTGGCTTCCATTAATGATACGTTGCAAATACCTTTGGATGAGCGTAAAGAAACCCGAAACCAATCAGAGGCGTTCCATGAGCAGCCCGTGTCCTCTTCCCAGGCCCGAGCGTAAGCTGGTTTTTCCAAGTTCGATTGAAGTGCTGCATATATCAGGGAGATACCCCCCCTCTGGTCCATGGAGTCAGTGCACCATTGCTCATAAGGTGTTATAAAGGGAGGGTCCTTCCTAGTGGACCAGATAGTGTGTAAAAAGTGGGAAATTTGTGTGAATCTGAACTTTTCGGAATCTGGCATGCCTAGATTTTTCCTACATTGGGCCAAAGTAAGTGGACCCTTTGAGGATAGGAAGTGCCCTATGCGGTAGAGGCCCTTGTCTGTCCACCAGCGGAACGCCTTTATATTAAGTCCCGGGGGAAACTTCGGGTTATGAAATAGGTGGGCCAAAGGTCTCAGACTGGAAATCAAAGAATGATTTGTGTAAAGCTTGGTGCATAGAGCTATCGAGTGGGATAGGGTGGGAGCCATTATAGCTGGCCTACTTCTGGTGTCTGACCACAAGAGGTAATCAATAGTGTTTAGAGGGATCGCTTTCCTTTCCATTGTAAACCAATCTGGTTTGTAGTTTTCTGGAGTAAATTATTGACAGTTGTGCTAATTGCGCTGCCTGGTAGTAACCCCACAGGTCTGGCAATCCCAGTCCACCCTGTGATTTTAAGCGTACTAAAGTGCGAGAAGGACATCTGTAGCCCTTGTTACCCCAAACAAAGCGAGTTATGTCAGACTGAAAGTTGCTGAGGATGCGCTTCCGGATGGGAATCGGAAGAGAACGAAAAAGATATAAGAGGCGTGGGAGGAGCGTCATCTTAACTGCATGTACCCTACCTAGCCAGGATAGACCACCCTTAGACCACTTTGTCTGCTCTGCTCTGCATTTATGTATCATAGGCGGGTAATTAGCTTTGAAAAGATTGTTTATATGCGATGTTAGTTTAATCCCTAGATAAGGGAGAGCATCTGGTGCCCAAGAAAAGTCAAAGTTATTTGAAAGGAGAATGAGAGAGTCATTAGGAACTGTTATATTTAAAGCCATGGATTTAGTCATATTGACCTCTAAACCCGAGATCGCAGTGAACGCTTTCATTGTCTTATAAATCATAGGTGTAGAGATTAATGGGGAAGTAATATACAGAAGGAGGTCATCGGCATAGAGTGCACACTTGTGCTCCTGGCCCCCACATATCACCCCCTTTATGTCAGGATTCGATCTGATCACTATGGCCAGCGTTTCAATGGCCATAGCGAATAGGAGGGGGGAGAGAGGGCATCCCTGTCTGGTACCCCTGTTGATATTAAAAGATGATGAGTATCTGCCTATCAATCGCACTTGTGCTGAAGGGTTAGAGTAAAGTGAATTGATTAAGTTCAGAAAATGAGTGCCAAAACCCCATCTCCGTAGGGTACCAGACAGGTAAGCCCAGTCCACCGAATCAAAGGCTTTGTTTAAATCAATCGATAGGAGAAAGCCTTTCTGGGGAGGTCCCCCGTCCCACTGCGACCGCAGAAGTGAGATAATGTCTATGGAGTGGCGGATCTGGTCAGGGCCCTGTCTCCCAGGGATAAATCCCACCTGATCCCCATGTATATATTGTGGTATGAAGCTCGCTATTCTATTTGCTAGTATCTTAGTCATGATTTTTATGTCATTATTTATTAGCGAGATGAGCCGATAGTTGCCCACCTCTCTGGCATCCTTGCCCGGTTTTGGTATAACTGAAATGTACGCTGAGTTGAGGTCAGCGTCGAGAAGAGACCCCTCCCGAAGTGTATTAAAGAGTTTCGTCAGATGGGGAGCTAGGGAAGCGCCAAACTTCTTATAGTAACCATTTGAAAAGCTGTCGGGACCTGGCGAGGAGCCTACCTTTAAGGATTTAATTGTGTCTAATATTTCCTGGTTGGAGAAGGGAGCCTCCAGGAGGTCCCTGTGTTCGGGTGACAAAGTAGGTAGTGTAAGGGAGTCCAAGAAGGTATGCTGCAAGCTTTGAGTGGGGGAGAATTTCGGTTTGTAAAGTTCTGAGTAGAATTTATGGAAAGCTGTCATGATCTTTTCGGGATTCTGGGTCAGGTCCCCCGAGGAAACCTTAATTTTCAGAAATGCCAAAGAGCGGGTTTTGGGGCTCAGTTTGACTGCCAGTTTAGATCCTATTTTGTCTTTTTGGGAATAAAGTTTAGCCCCCGTCCACCTAAGGTGTTTTTCGGCTGCTGTGGTCAGCTGAAGGTTTAGGAGGTTTCTGGCCTTATCCAAGTTTACCAAGGATTCAGGTGAGGGGATTTGTTTATGCGCCTTTGAAGCTTTATGAAATTCCTCTGTCAGTCTGATTGTGTCCATTCTGTGTTCTGCTTTAAGTTTGGAAGACATTTGGATCAATTTCCCTCTAATTACTGACTTGTGGGCTGCCCACACTGTTACCGGGGAAACCTCACAGGTCGCATTAATTTGGAAGTATTCTTTGATGGCCTCTTCTAATAAGGAGCATTACACCGGGTCACTCAGTAGGGATTCCTGCAAGCGCCATCGAGGCGGGCCCCCAGCGCCCCTCAACCTCTGCATGAGAAGTGTCACCATTGAATGGTCCGACAAGGGGGTATCTACTATCTTAGATCTCCTAGAGGGATTGAAGCTGAGCATGTGAAAATGTGGTCTATCCTGGCATAAGAATTATGCGGTGCCGAAAAGTGGGTATAATCTTTCTTACGTGGGTTAGTTTCTCTCCAGATATCAATCAGTCCCTCTTCATGAAGCAACCTCACAATTTTAATGCTCTGTTTGGAGGGGCGTCTAGAGGTCGGCTTATACCCAGCAGACTTATCAATGGAATAGTCAAATGCCGTGTTTGAGCCCCCCCCCCAACAATGATCTTGCCTCGCAGGTGGGGTTTTAATTTGTGTAGTAGTGTTTCGAAAAAGTTTTTTTGTCCCTTATTAGGTGAGTAGTAGGAAACAAACGTGTGGAGTTCTCCGTCTATTTGGCCAGACACCAGAATATATCGGCCTTGAGGGTCAATTATTACTTCTGATTGTGAGATATTGATGTGTTTGGCAAAGCAGATAGCTACCCCTTTAGTTTTATTTTCTCCGGACGCTAAAAAAAAATGTGGGAAGCGTTGGTAGAGAAAGGAAGGCTTATATGTAGAAGGGAAATGGGTCTCCTGAATGAGTAGTACATCTGCATGCATGGTGTGGTATAATTGGAATAATTTCCTACGTTTAACGGGGGAATTGAGACCCTGTGTGTTATGGGATATTATGTTAAGGGAGGGGAAAAGACCATGAGAGTCAGCCATGAACCAGAGATATGACATAAATAGTTAAAGAGATATGAGTAAGGATAGGGAAAATAAAATGTAGTAATAAGAAAAGGAAACACAATGACGAATGGTGACCCAAGGAAAGGCAGGTGCTGGGTGTAGGGTGCAAGAAGGTGTGTAAGGGAGCATGTGTGGGGTCGGTGGAGTAGTTTGTCTCTGAGAAGAAAGTGGTAGGTGTGAGGAAGATGGTTGAGTGTGGGGACTGCTCCCTATTCGAATCCATAGATATTGGATAGCTTTCTTTTCCTGTTTTACATAAAGGAGGGAGGGGTGGAGTGGGTGGGTAATGTGGTTCTGGGGAAATGTATGATGATTTGTATAATGTAAAAAAGCTTTAATAAAAAGTATTGAAATAAAATAAAAGGGGCATGTAATTACAATTTTTTATATAATATTTCAATGCAGGGCCCGTTCCTGCTCCCAACAAGAGTATCTGTGAGGGGTTACAGTGTTGTGGCACCACCACCACCACCCAAAGCCCAATTTTTCTGCCCCTGTATAACAGGTGCATGTAATTATAGTTCTTGATATAATATTTCAACGCAGGGCCCGTTCCTGCGCCCAACAAGAGTATCTGTGAGGGGTTAGAATTGTGGCACCACCACCCAAGGCCCAATTTTTCTGCCCCTGTTTAACAGGGGTATGTAATTCCAAATCTTGATATAATATTTCACAGCAGGGCCCATTCCTGTGCCCAGCAAGATTAACTGTGAGGGCTTACAGTGTTCTGGTACCACCACTATCACCACCCAAGGCCCAATTTTTCTGCCCCTGTTTAACAAGGGTATGTAATTCCAAATCTTGATATAATATTTCACAGCAGGGCCTGTTCCTGCACCCAACAAGATTAACTGTGAGGGCTTACAGTGTTCTAGTACCACCACCACCAAAGGCCCAATTTTTCTGCCCCTGTTTTTTCTGCCCCTGCCCATTCCTGCGCTCACCAAGAGTAACTGTGACGGATAGCTGCTGCCACAAGTTGACTGAATAACACTCGGTGCTACTATTGGGGTTTCTATTGGCTGTCTCATTGTGAGGCTTGGCTCGCAATCCCTTTTACGGTGACGTGGAGCGCAAGCAGAAGTGATGACACCCGGCCACGCTTCCATAGCAAGGCTTGGTTGTCATCTCTATGACAACACACCATACGCAGATTGATGTGCGGACGGCAGTGATGACATCCAGCCTCGTTTCTATAACGAGGCGTTGATGGGGAATTTATAGTCACGTACTGGTCACTGTGATTACGACTAGAGGTGGGATTATATTAGATGCAGTACTTTATATACTGCATCTTCTAATTATTAATCAATCATTCATACAATATGTACGATTTATTCGATTGATAGCCGGAATTATTGTCCCGCTGGGCTCGCTTCCGGATTCAGGACCGGAAGTGAAATCATGTTGGGTCCTTTTTCCGGTGTCATTTTCATTCAATTTGGGGTCATCAGATCTATATAAGCGATGTAGATGTAGGGGGGTCCATACCCGAGATGACGACTCGTTAGTTGAAACGCGTCGGCTGGACCTACCTACATGCATCGCTCGTTTACCTGTACCTATGTACGATACGCCTACTTATGACCATCTAAATGTGAGTGTTAATCTTTAAACATTTTTTATTAAATACTACTTTTAAACGGTATCACGCTATGCAAGTTTCTTTCATTATATTATGCATGTTACATGGTTACCGAGCCTCTGTCCTCTGCAAAAAAGTATGGTACACTTCTTCTGAATTCCATTGATGCCTTGGCTCGTTGATGTTGATTAATCGTTCTGGATCCAGGACCAGCTGTACCCATCGGGTACCGATTAACAAGCCTTTTTGACTTGGGGGTTATATGCCTCCTCAAGTCAACGATTTCTGGTAAGTCTCCCCCTATTAATGGTGGTGGTGTTTTTGGCTATCCTTCCATTTCAAAGGGTCACACCGGTGGTTGCGTTCTTCTGTTTTGACTTTTTTTGGACCACACTTTTATTTTTTGGACTTTTCTACTAATTGTTTTACTCACGATTGCTATTAACACTTGTGATTGATGCAGACATAAAACTTACACAGTGAGATTCACAGTATTCACATATGGTGGAAGGAATTTAACTGTTTTGAACTACTGTCTTTGACATTTAGGTATTGTGTAATGCAGTTATCTAATTAGTCAACAATTTCAATTATATACTTAATTAGCGCTGCATTTTTTCATATATACATACATTGCTTCTTTGTCTACACCTGTGCTGGCTGCTATTTTTGTATTTCTTTTTCACAGCGCAGTATATTTTTTATTATTTTTTAATTTTTTTCTATTATGTTTCCTTGCTAAAACCTGCAGTGCCAGATCCATTTCCTGATTGTAGATCGGGGTCCCCTGAGCCTGTAATTATTAAAGGAGATGAGGAATTTGAGATTGAGGCCATCCATGATTGCAGGAGAAGGGGTCAGATACAGTATCTGATCAAGTGGAAAGGGTATGGTCCCGAGTTAAATTCGTGGGAACCAGCCCAGAATGTACATGCCACAGACTTAATCCGTGCGTTCTTTCATAGCCACCCGCAAAAGATGAATCGGTTGGGCATCTGGAGGCTGCCCATAGGGAGGGGGCAATGTCAGGGAAGGCATATCTGTGGTGCTGCTGGAGTCTGTCAGCGCACGCTGATGCACAGGCGCAGACCGGGAGATGCCCAGGCAGATGTGCATAATCAGGGGCATTGCTGCACCGATGCGCACACATGCATGCACTGATGCGCACACATCTGTCACTAATACTGGTGCCAAGCGGGCTATTTAAACTGACTGCAACCTTTGATTCATTGCTGTTCGGTCTGCAGCTTCTGTGTGTTGTATCCTGATTCCCATCCCCAATCTCCCATTCCCATGCTCGCCTTCAGGACTTCTCCAGAGCCTCTCCAATCCTCTGGAATGCTCTACCCCAATCCGTCCGATTTTCTCCTACTTTATCCACTTTCAGACGATCCCTGAAAACTCATCTCTTCAGAGAAGCCTATCTGGCCCCCATCTAACCTTTACATTTATCTTCTCAATCAGCACATCACCCACAGTTATTACCTCTTGTATCTCTTGACCTTCCCTCTTAGATTGTAAGCTCTAAGGAGCAGGGCCATCTGATTCCTATTATTATTATCCTATATTAAAGTGTATTGTATTTGTACTGTCTACCCTCAAGTTGTAAAGCACTACGTAAACTGTTGGCGCTATATAAATCCTGTATAATAATAATCCTGATTCCGTGTGACCTCTGATCCTGATCTGGCTTGCCTCTAACTTATGTTTGCCTGCTACCTGCCCTGATCCCGGCTTGTCTTTTGGATTCTGCTTCTGCCTTCTGATTCTGCTCTATAGATCTCCTGGTATTGACTCAGCTTTTGACCTGACTTCCCTGCTTGCTGACGTCTATGCCTGATCTGACGATTGTTGCCAACCCAGATCGTCTGACCCTGCACTTCATCCAGCCTGCTACAGCTTCCAGTGCAGCAAGCTTCCAACCCAATACCTGCTTCCAGCTGTTCATTGCAGTCTGTCTTCTGCCAAGCATCGTGCCAACTCATCTGCTACCAGCCTTACCTACCTGCTGACTACTGCCACGCAGATTACTGGACTGACTGCAGGTACTCATACCCCACCGCGCTCCTGTGGCTGCTGTGCCACTATCAGAGGCCCTCGAGCCGGAGCTGTACGGGAGGCCTTCCTCTGCACGTCAGGCTCACTAACCAGGTACGTGCCACATTGTCAGGAAGATGACATCTGTGATCTCTGTGAGAGGTATTTACAGTGTTTTTAGGAATCATTGATGATTAAATTGTCATATTGTTGATGACAGCTCAGGTAGCTGTCGTTCGGTAAGAGGCATCAATGTATTTGGTTGTAGGGGTATTTACTTTTGGCAGGCATCATACATCGAGATTGTTGTGGATCTAAAACTGAATGGCACCACACAGTCTCGAAAGGTTGTGAGATACCTGCTTAGTAGAACAACCAATCTCATCAGATTTGTTCTTCAAAAAAACTCATGAGCGCTACCAATGCTATTAAAAAGGTAAGGAAACTTTCCCACAATGTGACTCCTATGCATCAACTGGCCTAACAGAAGTCTAACATGTAACATGTTACATATACATTTAACATTTGTCTCTCACTGACTTCAAAGGGGCTTGGATTTGGTACCTGAACCCTAATGTTTTCCAAACCCAGCTGTGTTCAGCTCATCTCACTAGTCTATGCAAGCAAACTACACATATGGGATCAAGAAGTGTCTGGAGGGATGTAAACAATGCAGTAGACTAGGTTTCAATAGCGATTTGGTTTAAGTCCTTTGAAATGCACATCATGGAAATGGTGTATACACTTTGTACGATAATATTACATAGTTACATAGTAGGTGAGGTTGAAAAAAGACACACATCCATCAAGTCCAACCCATATGTATGGTTATATGTCAGTATTATATTGTATATCCTTGCGGTATGTTGCGGTCGTTCAGGGGCTTATGTAATAGTTTCTTGAAAGTATCGATGCTCCCCGCTGAGACCACCACCTTTCGAGACTCTGTGGTGCCATTCAGTTTTAGATCTACAACAATCTCGATGTATGATACCTGCCAAAAGTAAATACCCCTACAACCAAATACATTGATGCCTCCCACCGAACGACAGCTACCTGAGCTGTCATCAATGATATACAGAAAGGTTTGGGAATACTGGTGACACCATTACCCAAATGTGGCCATGTGGTTACATTTAGGCAATGATGTCACTCCCCCATTCTTGTCCTTTTGCTTATGTGGCCAGGCATTTCCAGCCATGTAAGTGAATGGGCCCCTTGGCATCAGTGGTTGGTATGGGCATAGTAGTACAGGAACCTGCTGCTATCTTAGCAACCATTGACAGAAGGAAGCTTTCACGTTTATTCATATTGAACGCCCTAAACTTTTGATGTGAACTTAAATACAGACCACTCACCTCATCCCAACCATAGACATTTGTTAGGCCAGTAGATGGATAGGAGCCAAGTTGTGGGAAAGTTTCCTAACCTTTTTAAAATCACAGTTTTTCAAAGAACTAATCTCTGATGAGATTAGTTGCGATTAGTTGTTGTTCTAAGCAGGTACCTCATAACGGCTTCTTTCCAGACTCCATGGTGCCATCCTGTTTTAATGGGGTCCCATCTTGTATTCTCATAGTGCTGTAGCCCCCCACCATGATGAAGGAAAGAGACACGTGCTACTCTTCCCTGGTAGGAAAATCGCTATCCACAAAATCCTTTTGAAGTGCTCTGCTCGGTTTATACTATAACAAGACCTCAGTGACTTCTTTTGCTACAGGTACTGTGGAATAATTCATACTTCAAGTGGAACTTCAGTATTTTTTTCATCTTTCCATCTGTTAAATCTTCTGCCCTTGTTGTTTTAACTTTGGATAGTAAAACTTTTTTTTCCTGCCAGTAAACACTTTATACAGCCCACTTCCTGTTTCTTGTCTTGTAAAAAGCCTAGGCTTATGACATCACGCACAGCTCTCTCTCTCACTCCTGTGAGAGTTTGCCAGGAAGGGAGGGGGGATGAGTCATAAGAGGGCAAATGAGAGCTACAGAGCTGGAGGTGTGCCTCTGTGTGTCTGTGTTAATCTAGGAAGTGAACAGGCAGCAACTTCAGCTGCCCACAGTTAAAATGTTTGCAGCCAGACTCAGTGGAGGGAGATTTCTGCAGCATATTTGGCAAGTACAGAATCACAGTATATACAAAATAATATGCAAAGTGGTTGGAGGGAAGCTTCAGAATGCCAAAGATGTTTTTATTACAAATTATGTGAGCAGACTGCAGTTCCTCTTTAACCACTTGCCGACCGGGCCATTGCCGAAAGACGGCAACAGCGCGGTCGGCTAGTTCTGGGTGGACGTCCATGGACGTGATTCCAGAACGATGCTCCCGCGCGCCCCCTGGGGCGCGCACTCGGGAACATCCGTGACCGCCGGGTCCAGAGGACCCGGCGCATCACGGATTACGGTAAATAGCCGCTGATCGCGGCCGTTTACCACGTGATCGTTCCGTCAAATGACGGAGCGATCACATGTCAACAGACCGGCGTCATCTGATGACGCCGGTTCCTCCCTCCCCTCTCTGTACCGATCGGTACAGTGCGAGGGGAGAGGGGGAGGGATCGGATGGCAGCACCGCTGTGGGCTGCATGTGTAGTGCCCACAGCGGTGCTCAGTGACATTTGCAGTCACATTCATCCATCCCTCCATGCTCAGCCAACCCTGCAATACTCTGCACTATACCCTGCAATACTCTGCATACCACCCTGCAATACTCTGCATACCACCCTGCAATACTCTGCATACCACCCTGCAATACTCTGCATACCACCCTGCAATACTCTGCATACCACCCTGCAATACTCTGCATACCACCCTGCAATACTCTGCATACCACCCTGCAATACTCTGCATAACACCCTGCAATACTCTGCATACCACCCTGCAATACTCTGCATACCACCCTGCAATACTCTGCATACCACCCTGCAATACTCTGCATACCACCCTGCAATACTCTGCATACCACCCTGCAATACTCTGCATACCACCCTGCAATACTCTGCATAACACCCTGCAATACTCTGCATAACACCCTGCAATACTCTGCATACCACCCTGCAATACTCTGCATACCACCCTGCAATACTCTGCATACCACCCTGCAATACTCTGCATACCACCCTGCAATACTCTGCATAACACCCTGCAATACTCTGCATAACACCCTGCAATACTCTGCATACCACCCTGCAATACTCTGCATACCACCCTGCAATACTCTGCATACCACCCTGCAATACTCTGCATACCACCCTGCAATACTCTGCATAACACCCTGCAATACTCTGCATAACACCCTGCAATACTCTGCATAACACCCTGCAATACTCTGCATACCACCCTGCAATACTCTGCATACCACCCTGCAATACTCTGCATACCACCCTGCAATACTCTGCATACCACCCTGCAATACTCTGCATACCACCCTGCAATACTCTGCATAACTCCCTGCAATACTCTGCATAACACCCTGCAATACTCTGCATACCACCCTGCAATACTCTGCATACCACCCTGCAATACTCTGCATAACACCCTGCAATACTCTGCATACCACCCTGCAATACTCTGCATACCACCCTGCAATACTCTGCATACCACCCTGCAATACTCTGCATACCACCCTGCAATACTCTGCATAACACCCTGCAATACTCTGCATAACACCCTGCAATACTCTGCATAACACCCTGCAATACTCTGCACTATACCCTGCAATACTCTGCATAACACCCTGCAATACTCTGCATACCACCCTGCAATACTCTGCATACCACCCTGCAATACTCTGCATAACACCCTGCAATACTCTGCATACCACCCTGCAATACTCTGCATAACACCCTGCAATACTCTGCATAACACCCTGCAATACTCTGCAATATACCCGGGCACTACTCTGCAATATACCCGGGCACTACTCTGCAATATACCCGGGCACTACTCTGCAATATACCCGGGCAATACTCTGTAATATACCCGGGCAATACTCTGCAATATACCCGGGCAATACTCTGCAATATACCCGGGCAATACTCTGCAATATACCCCGCAATACTCTGCAATATACCCCGCAATACTCTGCAATATACCCCGCAATACTCTGCAATATACCCCGCAATACTCTGCAATATACCCGGCAATACTCTGCAATATACCCGGCAATACTCTGCAATATACCCGGCAATACTCTGCAATATAGCCCGCAATACTCTGCAATAGCCCGCAATACTCTGCAATAGCCCGCAATACTCCGCAATTTTTAACCAGTTCCCGCCCACAGTCATATGACGTCCTTGACTTTGAGCGGGTATATCTGAATGATGGGTGCAGCTACAGGCATCATTCAGATATCAGCTTTTTCAGCCGGCGATTTCCTACAACATAGGAATGATCATAGCTGCTGTTCCACTGCTTGATCATTCTTATGGGAGGCGAGAGGGGACGCCCCCCCCTTCCCGCCACCCTCCGGTGCTTCTACCGACTCACCGCTACGATCGAAGCCAAGATCGTTTTTTTTTAATTATTATTTCATGCTTCCCAGCCTAGAGGTGAGATGTGGGGTCTTATTGACCCCATATCTCACTGTAAAGAGGACCTGTCATGCCATATTCCTATTACAAGGATGTTTACATTCCTTGTAATAGAAATAAAAGTGATCAAAAAAATTTTTGGGGGGGGGGAAAGTGTCAAACTAAAATAAATAAAGTAAAATAAACAATAAAAAAAAAAAAAATTTTTTTAAAGCGCCCATGTCCGTGTGCTCGCATGCAGAAGCGAACACATACCTAAGTCCCGCCCACATATGAAAACGGTGTTCAAACCACACATGTGAGGTATCGCTGCGATCGGTAGAGCGAGAGCAATAATTTTGGCCCTAGACCTCCTCTGTAACTCAAAACATGTAACCAGGAAAAAATTTTAAAGCGTCACCTATGGAGATTTTTAAGTAGCGACGTTTGGCACCATTCCACAAGCGTGTGCAATTTTGAAGGGTGACATGTTGGGTATCTATTTACTCGGCGTAACTTCATCTTTCACATTATGCAAAAACATTGGGCTAACTTTACTGTTTTGTTTTTTTTAAAGCACAAAACTGTTTCTTTCCCAAAAAAAACGCGTTCAAAAAATTGCTGCACAAATACCGTGCGAGATAAAAAGTTGCAACAACCACCATTGTATTCTCTAGGGTCTTTGCTAAAAAAAATATATATAATGTTTTGGGGTTCTATGTAATTTTCTAGCAAATAAATGATGATTTTTACATGTAGGAGAGAAATGTCAGAATTGGCTTGGGCGCTCCAGAACGCCTGGAGGTGCTCCCTGCATGTTGGGCCTCTGTATGTGGCCACGCTGTGTAAAAGTCTCACATATGTGGTATCGCCATACTCGGGAGTAATAGCAGAATGTGTTTTGGGGTGTAATTTGTGGTATGCATATGCTGTGTGTGAGAAATAACCTTCTAATATGACAATTTTGTGAAAAAAAAAAAAGAAAAAAAAAATCTTGATTTTGCAAAGAATTGTGGGAAAAGATGACAATTTCAAAAAAACTCACCATGCATCTTTCTAAATACCTTGGAATGTCTTCTTTCCAAAAAGGGGTCATTTGGGGGGTATTTGTACTTTTCTGGCATGTTAGGGTCTCAAGAAATTAGATAGGCCGTCAGTAATTCAGGTGTGATCAATTTTCAGATATTGGCACCGTAGCTTTTGGACTCTCTAACATTCACAAAGACCAAATAATATACACCAATTTGTACTTATTTTTACCAAAGATATGTAGCGGTATAAATTTTGGCCAAAATTTACGAAGAAAAATTACTAATTTGCTAAATTTTATAACAGAAACAAAGAAAAATTCATTTTTTTACCAAATTTTCAGTCTTTTTTCTTTTATAGCGCAAAAAATAAAAAACCCAACGGTGATTAAATACCACCAAAAGAAAGCTCTATTTGTGTGAAAAAAAGGATAAAAATTTCATATGGGTAAAGTGTTGTATGACTGAGTAATTGTCATTCAAAGTGTGAGAGCACCGAAAGCTGAAAATTGGTCTGGTTAGGAAGGGGGTTTAAGTGCCCAGTGGTCAAGTGGTTAAAGTGGATGTAAACCCGATTCATGAAATTTGAGCTGGGCACATATATCTCTCACCTTTTAACTTACTACAAAGTGACAGTGTTGCTGTCTGATCACTTTAGGCAGACCAAACCATGTTTTAAAAATAGATAATACTTTTTTTAAAAATATTTGTCCTTTTGAAAGGACATTAGTCAATGTAAAGAAAACATGTATTAAAGTATATAAAATTTAAAATATAAAGTAGCACACAATTTCCACTAACATATGCAGTATATGAAAGTTATGACACATGCTTTTATTCATTATACTTTGATGCATTTTACAGGAAGGGACAATACAATAATAGTAAATCTCAGCAATATATCATCATCAGTGACTTATTAAAGAGACCCAGTCACCAGAAAAAATTATGTCTATTTCTATGTTATAAACATAAAAAACTGTAACTAAGGACATTTGCAGTTGATTGCTGAAGCATCATATATCATAATAAAACCCTCATTATTATAATCTTTTTTTTTTTATTAAAGTTTTACAAAATTTACAACATAAATCATATAAAGAGACATCACAATTGAAAACAGGGTCATACGTAGGGATGAGCCCAAAGTTTGAGTTGAACGTTGAACATCGGGTGTTTGCCGAACATTATGCGGTGTTCGCAGCAAATTCGAAAGCTGTGGAACACCGTTAAAGTCTATGGGACACTAACATGAAAAACCAAAAGTGCTAATTTTAAAGGCACTTTATTGCCATAAAAAGTGTTTGGGATCCCGGGTCCTGGCCCAGGGGACATGTATCAATGCAAAAAAAGTTTTAAAAATGGACGTTTTTTCAGGAGCAGTGATTTTAATAATGCTTAAAGTGAAACAATAAAAATGAAATATTCCTTTAAATATCGTGCCTGGGGGGTGTCTATAGTATGCCTGTAAAGTGGTGCAATTTTCCCGTGTTTTGAACAATACCACAGCAAAATTACATTTCTAAAGGAAAAAACGTAATTTAAAACTGATCGTGGCTGTAATGTCTCGGCAATATAGATTATACTCATTGAAAAAAATGCCCTTTGGGTCTGGTATGAATATTAAAGGGAACCCCGAACCAAAAAAAAAATTGCGGGGCCGGTCCCCCCAAAATCCATACCAGGCCCTTGAGGTCTGGTATGGATATTAAGGGGAACCCTGCGCCAATTTTTTATTAAAAAAAATGGCGTAGGGGTCCCCCTAAAATCCATACCAGACCCTTATCCGAGCACGCAACATGGCAGGCAGCAGGAAAAGAGGGGGGACGAGAGAGCACCTCCCTGAACTGTACCAGGCCACATCCCCATAACATGGGGAGTAGCCCCCCAAAGCATCTTGTCCCCATGTTGATGGGGACAAGGGCCTCATCCCCACAACCCTTGCCCGGTGGTTGTGGAGGTCTGTGGGCGGGGGGCTTATCAGAATCTGGAAGCCCCCTTTAACAAGGGGACCCTCAGATCCCAGCCCCTCTTGTCTGAATTGGTAACGGGTACATTGTACCCTTACCAATTCACAAAAAAAAAGTGTCAAAAATGGTAAAAATGAGAGGAGACACTTTGGGACAAGTCCTTTATTAAAAAATAAAAAAATAAAACTGTCCCGCAATGTAGGTCCATCTCACGCCGCCCCAACGGACCACAAAAAACCCCAAAAACGCAACAACTTCGCCACAATGGGAGGCTCCCGCCGAGTGACGCTTCTTCTCGTTGACAGCTGTTATGTAACTGAGGACGGGGCCACCCGGTGATGTAATTGGGTGATCCTGCCTTCCTCTGACATCACGTGGCGTGTCCCCTTGGGCAGGACCCAGGTTCTCAAACACTTTGTATGGCAATAAATTGCATATAAGCCTTTAAAATTAGCACTTTTGATTTTTCATGTTCGTGTCCTATAGACTTTAAAAGGTGTTCGTGTGCTCGTACAAATTTTTTGCCTGTACACATTTTCTGGTGCAAACCGAACTGGGGGTGTTCGGCTCATCCTTAGTCATACGTGAAAGTCAATGAGCTTGGTGAATTACAAATCTGTAATAACTAAAACGTAAAATATTTTTAAAGAAAAATATGAGCATTTGCATCCTGTGAATATAACTTTGACATGAACAATAGGCTGATTTTACAAAAAGAAAAAAAAACATAAGAGAAATACACCAGGGGTCTGGATAAAGAGAGCCAGGCCATGAAATTGAGGGATAACCCAGTTTGGGATATTATAATCTGAAAACCCTCCTCTTCAGAGAAGCCTATCCTGCTAACACCGAACAACTGTACTTTTATTTTCTCCATCAGCCCATCCCCCACAGCTATTACCCTTTTGTATCTCTTGACCCTCCCTCTTAGATTGTACACTCTAATGATCAGGGCCCTCTTATCCCTCCTGTATTGAATTGTATTGTAACTGTACTGTCTGCCCTCGTGTTGGAAAGCATTGTGCAAACTGTTGGCGCAATATAAATTTTGTATGATAATAATAATCATTAATAATAAATGCCTTATTAAAAAATTTGTTTCTTCTTTTTCATCCTTTGGTAAATCTCAGTGCTGCTGATCAATGCTAGGATTGCATAATTAAAGCCCCATACACACGATGGGACTTTGTACAAACTTTCCCTTGGATTTTTGTACAAAGGGCGTTGCCCAAAAGTTTGTCTTGCATACAGACGACAGGACTTTTCCAGCCAACTTTCACCTTTCAACTTTTTCAGCTCTTTACCACCACCCTTTGGTCAACTTGTGTATTGTTGTCTGATATTGTGTCAATCTCGCCACTTTTATTGGCGAGATTGACACCTTGCGAGCCGTGTTGACACTGGTGCGGGGATCCAACTTGGATCCCCGCCAATGCCAGGCACTGTGTTTGGTATGAATCTTGAAGGGGAACTCCACTCCAAATTTTAAATAAAAAACCGGCATGGGTTCCCCTCCGGGGGCATACCAGGCCCTTAGGTCTGGTATGGATATTAAGAGGAACCCCCTACACCGAAAAAACAGCGTGGGGGTCCCCCCCAAATCCATACCAGACCCTTATTCAAGCACGCAGCCCGGCCGGTCAGGAAAGGGGGTGGGGACGAGCGAGCGCCCCCCCTCCTGAGCCGTACCAGAGCGCATGCCCTCAACATGGGGGGGTGGGTGCTTTGGTGGAAGGGGGCGCCCTGCAGGCCCCCCACCCCAAAGCACCTTGTCCCCATGTTGATGAGGACAAGGGCCTCTTCCCGACAACCCTGGCCGTTGGTTGTCGGGGGCCGGAAGGCGGGGCGCTTATCGGAATCCGGGAGCCCCCTTTAATAAGGGGGCCCCCAGATTCTGGCCCCCCACCCTATGTGAATGAGTATGGGGTACATCGTACCCCTACCCATTCACCTAGGGGAAAAAAGTGTTAATAAAAAACACAGTACACAGGTTTTTAAAGTAATTTTTTAGGCAGCTCCGAGGTCTTTTATCCGACTTCGGGGGGTCTTCTTCCAACTTCGGGGGTCCTCTTCCGACTTCGGGGGTCTCTCCGGCATCTTCTGCCGGTGTCCGCATCTTCTGCCGGCTCCACCGCTATCTTCTGATGCCAGCGGTGGGCCGGACTTCTGGATCCTCTTCTTCCCTCTTCTCTTCCAGAGATGTTGACACGACGCTCTCTCCAGCCAGAATGCTCTCTGTGCGCTCCGCAACGGGCTTATATAGGCGGTGACCCCGCCCCCCTATGACATCACAGTCCTGGGGCATGCTGGGACTGTGAGGTCATTAAGGGGGCGTGGTCATATGATGACATGACTACGCCCCCTTATGACCTCACAGTCCCAGCATGCCCCGGGACTGTGATGTCATAGGGGGCGGGGTCACTGCCTATATAAGTCCATTGTGGAGCGCACAGAGAGCATTCCGGCTGGAGAGAGCGTCATGTCAACATCTCTGGAAGAGAAGAGGGAAGAAGACGATCCAGAAGTCCGGACCACCGCTGGCAAAAGAGCGCCAGAAGATAGCGGTGGAGCCGGCAGAAGATGCGGACACCGGGAGAAGACGCCAGAGAGACCCCCCGAAGTCGGAAGAGGACCCCCGAAGTTGGAAGAAGACCCAGAGCTGCCATTATAATAAATTACTTTAAAAACTTGTACTGTGTTTTTTTTATTGACACTTTTTTCCCTAGGTGAATGGGTAGGGGTACGATGTTCCCCATACTCATTCACATAGGGTGGGGGACCGGGATCTGGGGCCCCCCTTATTAAAGGGGGCTCCCGAATTCCGATAAGCTCCCCACCCGCAGACCCCGGCAACCAATGGCCAGGGTTGTCGGGAAAAGGGCCCTTGTCCTCATCAACATGGGGACAAGGTGCTTTGGGGTGGGGGGGCCGCAGGGCGCCCCCCTCATTTAAAGCACCCACCACCCATGTTGAGGGCATGCGGCCTGGTATGGCTCAGGAGGGGGGGCGCTTGCTCGTCCCCACTCCCTTTCCTGACCGGCCAGGCTGCGTGCTCGGATAAGGGTCTGGTATGGATTTTGGGGGGACACCCATGCCGTTTTTTCGGCATAGGGGGTTTCCCTTAAAATCCATACCAGACCGAAGGGCTTGGTATTCCCCAGAGGGGAATTCCCTCTCGCGCCCGCCGCAGTAGGAAAATGTGTTTTTCCCGTTGCAGCTAGCGCGAGATGTACAGTACCCTGCCGCCGAGAACCAGCGCGATCTGATCGCACTGGAAACATTCTCGCGGCTGCGTACTGTAGTTTGTACAAAAGTCCGATGGCTTTGTGTACACACGATCGGACTTTGCTCCATCGGACTTTTGTTGCCGGAAAGTTTGTCCGTTCGCACAGCCAACAAAAGTACGATGGAAACTGAAAAAGTTTGTCAGATGGATCGTACACACGGTCGGATGTTGCTCCAAAACAGCTAATTTGCATGTTTGTTGTCAAAAAGTCCGATCGTGTGTACGGCCCTTAAATGTCTACACATTAGACCCCATGGTCAGTCAAAGGGCAACCTTGTTTTTGGATAATACAATAGGTCAATCTATTAGAGCTAACTAGTTTTAGAACTACAGTAAAACCTTGGATTGCGAGCATAATTTGTTCCGGAAATATGCTTGTAATGCAAAACACTTGTATATCAAAGCGAATTTCCCCATAAGAAATGATGGAAACTCAAATGATTTGTTCCACAACCATTTACTCATAAATCCTTCAGTTTATAGTCCATTTAAAAAGATTATAGCAATGTGATAGGTTGTGTAACCATAAAATGTTCATCCACAAATGGAAGCCTCCACAAGGGGATTAGAAGCAAAATCAAGCAGGAGTATAAAAGAGAAGAGATGCGCCTCTAAGTGTAGCAATCTGGTTACATTTAAGGTACAACATTTAGCAACTCACATGGTTAATAATTAAAAGAGGCACATCTAAGTATGCAGGCATCCGGGGTAAAGGTGTCTGCAATCATGACCGGGACTACCCTGCAGTAGAACGATCTGAAAGCGAGGCTTGAACAGCTCATGGAACGCAGCATGGAAGGGATGACGTCAGTGGTGGTGTGGAGGATGGTCTATGTGGACATTTTACCCCGGATGCCTGCATACTTAGATGTGCCTGTTTTATTCATCAACCATGTGAGCTTCTAAATGTTGTACCTTCATTAAATGTAACTGTATTGCTACACTTAGACACGCCTATCTTCTCTTTTATACTCAGTTGTGACTTGACACTACTCTTATACCAAGACATTGCTTGTTTATCAAGTCAAAATGTATTAAAAATTTTTGCTTGTCTTGCAAAACGCTCTCAAACCAAGGTTTTACTGTATTGTAATTTTTAGCATCTATTAATGTGAAAGTGTCTGATAGAAAAGGGAGTGGGAGTTCCAAATTTAGCTAAACGTCCACTTTAATGAATCCGATGGCTCCTAACTCTCACTCTTTAGAAGAACAGTCCCTTTTTTGGAACCCAATCCTTCTGTCCTTCTTTTCCCCTCCTTTGTCCCTCTGATGTATAGATATTTAGGCCTTATGCCCACGGACGTTTTTACAGCCACTCTTTTGAGTGTTTTTTATGTTAGCCTTTGGCCTCATGCCCACCATGGCGTTTTTGAGCTGTAAATGGCATAGCCATTTTTAAGCTGCAAAAAAAACTCAGGACCCGTGCATTCTGAGGCTCCAGCGCTAGAGCTATAAAAACGTCAGACGCAGGCAAAAGGTGTTAAACGCGATTTAACGAGGCTTAACGCTGTGTTAAGCCTCGTCCGGCTTTTCTGTCTCTATTCAAAATCAATGGTTCCCTATGGGAGCCCATTGATTTGAATAGAGGTCGCACCAGAAGTCGGATCAAGAGGATCCGACTTGTGGTGCGACTTGTGTGTGCTGAGAATCTTGAGGGGGGAACCCAGCAAAAATTTTTTTAAAAATTTGCGTGAGGTCCCCCCCAAGACCATACCAGACCCTTCGGTCTGGTATGGATCTTGAGGGGAACCCCCACACCAAAAAAAAATGGCGTAGGGGTCCCCCCAGGATCCATACTGGGTGATGTCATCCGGTGACCCCACCCCTTATGATATCACAGTCCGGGGGCATGATGGGACTGTGACATCATAAGGGGTTGGGTCACCGGATGACATCACGGATAAGGGTCTGGTATAGATCTTGGGGGGACCCCTACGCCATTTTTTTGGTGTTGGGGTTCCCCTCAAGATCCATACCAGACCGAAGGGTCTGGTATGGGTCTTGGGGGGAGCCTCACGCAAATATTTTTTTAAATTTTCGCAGGTTTCCCCCTTCAAGATTCTCAGCACACAAGTAGCACACAAGTAGTACCACAAGTCGGATCCTCTTCCAAAGGGAACCATTGATTTTGAATAGAGATAGAGAAACGCGGCTGAAAGCCAGCACGGAGTAACAGGCATTGAATTCAATGCATAACGCGGATAAAATCGCGTTTTTAATGCCGCTTTTTTCCTAGCGTCTGTACTGGCTTTACAGCCCATTTTTTAAAATGTCCGTGGGCATGTAGCCTTATACATCTGCACTATTTAACTAACATCAAGTGTTATGCTACACTAAACTTTTCACCTAAAGTAGTGGGGAAAAGAACACTTGCAAGTTTAAAGTGATATTAGAGGTAAAATTTTTTTTTTTTTTTAAATATCAAACATGTTATACTTACCTGCTCTGTGTAATGGTTTTGTACAGAGTAGCCTAGATTGTCTTCTTCTCAGGTCCTTTACCGACACTTCTGGCTTCCCCTCTTTGAATACCCCTATAGCAAGCCGCCTCTTACTATAGGGGCACTTGTGCATGCTCTCTCCCGAGCCTTGCTCTCTCCTTATTGGCTGTTATTGACAGCAGCAGGAGCCAATGGCACCCACTGCTGTCTCTCAGCCAATGAGGAAGCAGAGCAGCTGCTCTCGTGCACATCCCTGGCTCGCGATTGGGCTCAGGTAGGTATTAGGGGGGGCTTGGGGGAACTGCATACTGAAGGTTTATTACCTTCATCCATAGAATGAATGATAGTAAAAAACCTTCAGCCTTTAGAATCACTTTGAGCATTTTTGTTTATTTTTGCATATTCATTAATCCCGGGTTTGAGACTGTCAAGAGTGCGACTTTTGCCCTAATACTTACAGTACCTCTTTATTATCCCAGAACGTTTGGAGGTCTGTAATTCTGTACATTTTTATTGTGTACTTTGTATGTAGCAGCCCTGCCATATGCAGGAATGTCTGTACTTTAAATTTAGTATTGCCAGTCTGTATGCTTTGAATGGTGGGTGCAGGAGGAGGGGAGCAGATCGATGGTTTCCAGTTGGGAGTATCCTGCAGATGAACTATGGTGTGGTGGGAGTCCTGGAGGGCCGGGCACAAGCCGCTACCAGTATACCCTACAGGAAGTCTGAACTGCTTGCTTTGCAAATGATTGTCTCAGCTTATAAATACACCCAGTACAGTTTGTGAGACTGAAGTCATTTCCTCCATTTGTGTTTGTTTGTGGAAGGAACCCTTTTGAAGCTACTACTGTAGGTATCCTGTATACCCTAATCCTCCCTCCACTATTGAGCAAAAATTGAAAGAGTGGAAGTCCCTTTATTGGTTACTGCTGATTGGTCGGTGAGTGATTTGTTTTGCCTACACGGGTTAGGAGATTTCCTTATAACAGCTCCTTCAGGGGATCTCACATGTACTGTATATTAAACTTGTTTTGTGATCTTCACCCAAAATTGATACTTCGGTTTCGTGTCTTTGCCAGGTAGTCAAACCAGTCTGGTTTTCAATTGGCGGATCTATTTATCCAAAACCACTCTCTCATATTGACTATGACGACCTGTGTCTTTCCATGTGACCCGTCCATGTGAGTTACTCTACATAAAACAATAAACAAATAATTAGGGTATCTAGCGACAAAGTAATTACAGTATCAGGGCTCATTTACATTTGCTTCAAAACAAGGCTTCAGACACATTTTGGTAAAGCTCTCTGAATGTCAGTCAAAGCCCCTGTCACCAGTGCTGATACACGGGGTGGGCAGGGAGGGCACTTGCCCTGAGCGCAGTGTTAATTTGTGTGAAAGGGGGCGCATCAGATGATTCTCCTGCCTGGCAGACGGAAGTGGCTGTTATGGGACAGTAAGCAGCTAATTTATATAACTTCCAGACAATCAATTGAATAAATACACCAAGACAATATTTTTTGGATTAATAAAATATTTATTTTATTGGCCACGGCTTATTTATTGGTTTATCATATTCAAAATAATTCATATTAAATAACTGTATAAATAATTCATTCATCAGAATTCATCGATAACTTTTTTCATCATAAATACCAATATCAAACTGAACAACTCAGCTTTAATAGCTCGAGTTGTATAACAATCATAAATTTAATAATAAATTGTCCCCCTCTTCATTAGAAAAGGTGACCCGAACCACATAAATATTATAGCCGCAACAGTCCAGGGAGGGCGGGAGGGGAGCTCCGCCACTGACGACTTCCTGAGGTGACTGGCAGTTGTTACCTGACGAGACCCCCTATATATAGGGATCTATCCTGCTTCCAGAAGTTTCTATGGCCAGTTACTAGGTTTCAAGTACCCCCCCCCTTCACCTGTTTCAAGGTACCCTGACCTACTTCTACAAGGGGAGCCTTAAAACCTCTCAGCTGCCACTGTCCCATTAGAAAAGGGGCCGGGGGGACTTGAAACCCCCTATCCCTTTTCTTTCAAATGGGACAGTAAGCAGCTAATTTATATAACTTCCAGACAATTGATTGAATAAATACACCAAGACAATATTTTTTGGATTAATAAAATATTTATTTTATTGGCCACGGCCTATTTATTGGTTTATCATATTCAAAATAATTCATATTAAATAACTGTATAAATAATTCATCCATCAGAATTCATCAATAACTTTTTTCATCATAAATACCAATATCATACTGAACAACTCAGCTTTTATAGCTCGAGTTGTATAACAATCATAAATGTAATAATAAATTGTCCCCACCAAGGCAGGAGCCATAACAAGCCTCCTGCCTATCTCCCCCAAACCGCGGCCTTTTCAATTATTGTCTGGAAATTCAAATTCCAAATAACTAGGCCTATATCCGAAAGATGTATGCCATCCTTCCAATAAAGTCCTGGAAACCCACCTTCTAGATCTACATGTCTAAAAGATATTCCAAAACCTAGGGACATAAATTTCTCTATTCTTCTATTAATACATTTCCTTACTTTATCAAAAACTGAAAACCTATCTGTTTGTAACCAAACTAAACGAGGAACGATTTCCGAGAAAACAATGACGGTCTTGGGAGATGCTGATTTCAAGTCTCGGATGGTCGATCTGATTTTAAACAATAAATTTAAGGTCTTTAATTTGCCGACATCATTACCTCCAAGATGTAAAGGCCATCCATAAGTTAATCGTCCCAACACCGTCATCAATTCCTCCCAAATCAAAACCTCAAAATAAAATCATGCTGCAACATGGTTCTTCCATTGAAGTGTGCCAAAAATTGAATCTATACAATCATGTCCTCTTTTATATCTGAAGACATGCGAACATGAGCGTAAGGATTCTTTAAACCTGCTATAGCAAAATAAAGCCTTCTGGAAAAAATTCTACCCACTGGCAGAATTCTCGTGGCAAATGCTAGATATCCTAGTAATTTTTGCATGTCTTTCAATAGTACTTTTTTCTTACGTATTAAAGTTATCAGAACCTCGGAAATTTCTTCCAATTTTGCTCTGGGGAGTCTAAATTCCATAAGGGATGTGTCAATTGTTATTCCCAAAAATTCTATGCAATTGACAGGCAAAACTGTCTTTTCTAAAACTAAAGTAATTCCAAAACTTTCACATATATTAAAAAATAACTTAAGAAGATTCATGCACTCATTTGACCCATATGCTCCAAGAAATAAAAAATCATCTAAATAATGTAAAACATAAGGAGAGCCAGAAATTTCTTTGACCACCCATTCTATGAAACTAGAAAATGCTTCAAAATACCTACAGGATAGGGAACATCCCATGAGCAAGCATTTATAAAAATAGTACTTCCCTTCAAAATAAAAGCCTAAAGAGTTAAAACTGCTTGGTTGACCAGGCAATAGTCTAAAAGCCGATTTTACATCGGTTTTAGCTAATAGTGCCTTTGGACCTAAGTTTCTTACTAATTTTATCGCATCCTCAAATGATGCATATTCAACCCAACAAATTTCATCAGGAATCTGATCGTTAAGGGATTTACCTTCAGGAAAAGATAGATGATGGATAACCCTGAATTTATTAGGTTCTTTTTTAGGTAAAATTCCCAAAGGTGATATTCTGAAGTCCAAAAAAGGAGGATTTTCAAACGGACCTGCAATTCTATGTTCTATAATTTCATTTGCAATTTTCTCCATCACAATGTGTTTTAAAAGTTTTACAGAATTCATGTTTTTAACAATTTTGCATCCTTTTTCATTAAATGATGGTAATTTAAAACCTTCTGTAAAACCTTCATACAACATTATTGCCGTCGGCTGATCTGGGTACCTGTGTAACCATGGCAGCATGTTTTGAATAATCACTGGTGACAGAGCTTTTAAGAAAGGACTCTTTGCCTAGAGTTTGAGTTGAAGCCATTTTTTCAAAGCACTTCAAAACCGAGTGTGGACCAGAGCAAAAGGCACACTCATGTCTATAGCGGCAAATGGTAGCCCACTTACAGTGTGCGTCATTAAACGCGAAACAAATACCTTTTTTGTAAGATGTCGCAGGACTGTTAATTGTTGATGGCATTTGACGCCCCAATGTAGGTTTTTGTAGTAATAAAAGATTGAGCCATAAGCTAATATCTTCACTGCCCCATGGAAAATTTTTGTGCACTGTTAGTTTTTGTCTAAATTGCTCATCATAGGCGAACCAACCAAATCCTCCAAAATTTTTATATGCTTCTAGAATAATGTCTATGTGATGAAATAATCCTACACTACTTTCCAGAAATTTTTCGCAAATTGTACTCACATAAATACAGAAAGCTTGAGGCCAGTTATTAAAATTTCTGGCCACCGGCCTTCTTCTATCATCACTTTCAGATTTTTCTTTGTCATTCTTAAGAAATTCTTTACTAGAAGGAAGTAAGGATAATAAATATTTAAATTCGTTATTCCATATTTTGTCTTTAACACCAGTTGTTAAATGAAAGCCTAGTGGTGAGGACTGACATGGTATACCTTCTTTTATACAAATTTCCAGAACATTAGCCTTAGTAATGTGACTCCGCACTGTATGATCCTCATTGGTTGCAGGATCAGCTGCAATTGATTTACTATCCGATCGCAACTGATCCAGGACATTCCATACACTAGAAACATCCTGTACATTAGACGCATTACTCATATCTTTTAAAAATGATAAAGAAGAAGCTAATTGAGAAATGGAATTATACAAGGTAGTTATCATATTAATGTTACCTAACTCACCTTGTATTGCAGCAGGAGGCGATGGCATCTCATTATTGCTGTAAAATTCATTTTCGCCTCTTGCTGCTGCTTGAAAAGAGCTATTATCGTTTCCACCTCTTCTGGGCATGACACCGCTGCAGCTACTGCTTGCCCTTGCATTTTGTTTAGTAAGTTGCCTAGGCAACATTCCTGTGGAGAAATTCGTTTGACTCTGGCTCCTCTTCGACTTACGCACGCCCCCATTGACGTCATTCGCCTCTTGCCGCGCCCCTTGTGAAGACAACCTCTCCACTGCAGTTCCGCTCTGAACCGTAGGGGGGCTATATGGCCACCGCGCTCTGCTGTTCCTCTTCTCTGTAGCAGCGATGCTAGATTTTCCGCCCTCCTCTTGACCTCGCCTTTCCGGAACTTGAAGTGGCGGAACATCTTCCTGCACCATGTCCGCTGATGCCGAATCCATCCAGCTGCTGGAACCGCTTCCCTCAGGTACCATTCTTTTCACTGTAGTGGGAATTTCTTCGGTCTCCATCCCCGACGGTAAGGCGAGGCATAAGCGCAGCCACTCTTCTCCTCCTTCGGTCTCCGCTCGTTCTATTAGCTGGCGTAGTAGCATCTTCATGTCACCTCAGGAGTTAGCGGCAAAGAACTTAGTATTACAGCTCTTCTGCAGAGCTCCGCCGCTGACGACTTCCGGAGGTGACTGACAGTTGTTACCTGATGAGACCCCCTATATATAGGGGTCCATCAGGCTTCCAGAAGTTTCTATGGCCAGTTTCTAGGTTTCAAGTACCCCCCCCTTCACCTGCTTCAAGGTACCCTGTCCTACTTCTACAAGGGGAGCCTTGAAACCTCTCAGATGCCACTGTCCCATTAGAAAAGGGGCCGGGGGGACTTAAAACCCCCTATCCCTTTTCTTTCAAATTCTCCTCCTGCTCTATTCTAGCCGCTTCAACTATGGGATAACTGCATCGTCTTGCTCTCCTTCCTGGTTAAGATAAGTTACTTTCACTTTGCTCCTCCAATCATTTCTCGGCCTTCATTCCCCCTCCCCCTGTCTGCTCATTTCTCCCAGTACAATCCTGAAATTAGACTCTCCTTACACTGATCTTCCTGCCCATCTCCTCATTAGCCTTTTCTCTTCTGTTTTTCTTATGTTATCTGCTCTCCCCACAGCAAACCTCACTGCAGCCTCCGAATCCCAGCGCTGGACATGCTACAGGCACCCTTTCTATTCCAGCTTACTTTTTAGCTTTTCCTATTCTGGAACTATCCTGTGACCATCATTCACCTTGCACATTCTCTGCAGCTATTTACTCTGCTCTTTATTAACACTGATGGGGCTCATTCACTCTACTGCAGTAACTGGCTTATTTTCACACTGAAAAAGCCAGCCACTGCAATGACATATATAGAATACAATTGTTTATTTGTGCCCCATTTCCAGTGCAATGCAGCACAGAGGCGATAAAATGCAGACATGCTGAACAGGCTCTTACTACCCCACCGCCTTCATGTTTTCACTCTTTCCTTATACCTGATTCCACTTTTTTTTCTATTTTTAATTCAAATGTTATCACCCAGGGACCAGTTCACACTAGTAGTGGTGCAAATTTGCTGCAAATCCGCACCACATCGAATTCGCGAACCTGTTCATGCAAACTGATTACGCAGTAATATTACCCCCTCACCACCTGTCAAACACCAGCAATGATATACACACTTGGTATCAAGGCCTTTCAGGCCCCTTCCTCCCTCAGTCCCGGTTCACACTGGTGTGATGCGGGAAACCATAAAAATTCAGTGCCGGTTCCCGCATCTCAGACTGATTCACACTGACATCTGCAAACCACTGGGGGTGTCAATGTTCAGTTGCCGACACCCCCAGATTGGTTCGCAGATCGCAGTGCGAACTGTCAAATGGTGCATTAATCGGATCGCATAGTTGTGAGCACCCATGTGATCCAATTCCAGTGTGGACCAAAAAAAGGGTTCTGCTCAATTTTGGTGCGAATACAATGCAATTTCAGTCATACAAACTGTATGGCTGAATTCACATTGCACAGACATCGCATGTGATGTGCACAGCAATGCAGAGCAAATTACATGCGATTTCTGGCGTCAAACCAGTGTGAACCCAACCTCAGAGCCACACTGCAGTCTTTTAGTTACATGCACCTTCACAGCCCAACTTCCCAAACCCACTGAAATAGTTGCCAATCAGTCCCCCTTAAACTGATAGTGACACTGCAGCATTTTTTTTCCTTTTAAACTCCACATTACATACATTGGCCCTCAATGTCTCCTCCCGGGGGGATATTGGGGTAGTGGGGGGGCGCAGTTTGCAAACTTCGCCCTGGGCACTGGGTGACCTTGTCCCGGCACTGCCTGTCACTAAATAAAATGGTTAACTTACAGTCCTGTGTAAACCTTTCTTTTGCTTTGCTTCGGCTTTGCTTCAAAAATGATACCCCATGTAGCTTTAGTAGTGGATCTTCAAAGTGTCTTTAAAGACTCCACGGAAGTCTATGGCAAAGCTCACTTGAAGCACCATTGAAGCATCAAAAACACATCAAAAAAGCATGTTGAAGCGGTAGGCACTTGTGTGCTGAAGCTGAAGCAAGTGTAAATGAGCCCTTAATGAAGAATTTCACTTCTTATTCCTCACATCAGTATCAAATCCTGGTGTTTTTGAGTTTCCAGGAAGCAAAGAAGCAGTGTCAAAACCCACTGCCAGCAGCCTGTCTATGACTGTACTCTATCCTGGAATAAATAGGTAGCAGCAAAAGTTAGTACAATCACATGACCACTGATTGCCTGTCACAGAGGTCACATGATTGTCAGCTGGTCATGCCAACTCGTTGACAGCTCGGTCACTGTGCTAGGAGCACACAAAGAGCAAGCTCTCAACACAGAAAGTTCTGTCACCCATGGATGCATATGTGCAGCGAGTGTTAGGCCCCTTTCACACGGACGGATAGAATGGTGCTTTTAGCTGCGGATTTTCTAATTTTCTACCGCAGCTAAATGCACACAATGCTTTCCTATGGCCCCATTCACACACTGCAGTTAGCTGCGAATTAGATACATGCGGTTCTGTGCGGATAGAAAAAATAGAATTGACTGCGTTCAGGAGCGATTTAGCGCAGCTTTCCGCACATAACCGCAGGTAATCGCAGTGCACTGTGTCAGCTGCAGATAACAGCGCCGAGCTGCTCATCAGCAAATGATTTTTCCTTACTCAATGAGTGACAAGCACGGGGATCCGACTCGGATCCCCGCCAATGCCCGGCACTGTTTGGTATGAATCTTGAGGGGGAACTCCACGTCAAATTTTAAATAAAAAAATGGCGTGGGTGCATACCAGGCCCTTCAGTATGGATTTTAAGAGGAACCCCCTACGCCGAAAAAACGGCGTGGGGTCCCCCCCAAAATCCATACCAGACCCTTATCCGAGCACGCAGCCCGGTCGTTCAGGAAAGGGAGTGGGGACGAGCGAGCGCCCCACCCTCCTGAGCCGTACCAGGCCGCATGCCCTCAACATGGGGGGTGGGTGCTTTGAGGGAGGGGGCGCCCTACGGCCCCCCCCCCACCCCAAAGCACCTTGTCCCCATGTTGATGAGGACAAGGGCCTCGTCCCGACAACCCTGGCCGTTGGTTGTCGGGGTCTGCGGGTGGGGGGCTTATCGGAATCCAGGAGCCCCCTTTAATAAGGGGGCCCCCAGATCCCGGCCCCCCACCCTATGTGAATGAGTATGGGGTACATGGTACCCCTACCCAGTCACCTAGGGAAAAAGTGTCAATAAAAAAAACACTACACAGATTTTTAAAGTACTTTATTAGACAGCTCTGGGGGTCTTCTTCCGGCTTCGGGGGTCTTCTTCCGATTTCGGGGGTCTCTCTGGTTCTTCTCCGTGCTCTCCGGGTCTTCTGCCGGGCTCCTCCGCTATCTTCTGCTCTTTTGCCGCTCTTTTGCTATAGCGGAGGAGCCCGGTCTGCTGCCTTCTGCCTTCTTCCCTCTTCTCTTCTTCTGATGTTAACACGACGCTCTCTCCGGCTGGAATGCACTCTGGGCGCTCTGTTCTGACTTATATAGGCGGTGATGCCGTCACAGTTCCTGGGCATGCTGGGACTGTGATGTCTTAGGGGGCAGAAGGCAGCAGACCGGGCTCCTCCGCTATAGCAAAAGAGCGGCAAAAGAGCAGAAGATAGCGGAGGAGCATGGCAGAAGACCCAGAGAGCGCGGAGAAGAACCGGAGAGACCCCCGAAGCCGGAAGAAGACCCCCGAAGTCGGAAGAGGACCCCCGAAGTCGGAAGAGGACCCCCGAAGCCGGAAGAAGATCCCCGGAGCTGTCTAATAAATTACTTTAAAAATCCGTGTAGTGTTTTTTTATTGACACTTTTTCTCTAGGTGAATGGGTAGGGGTACCATGTACCCCATACTCATTCACATAGGGTGGGGGGCCGGGATCTGGGGGCCCCCTTATTAAAGGGGGCTCCTGGATTCCGATAAGCCCCCCGCCCGCAGACCCCGACAACCAACGGCCAGGGTTGTCGGGAAGAGGCCCTTGTCCTCATCAACATGGGGACAAGGTGCTTTGGGGTGGGGGGGCCGCAGGGCGCCCCCCTCCCCCAAAGCACCCACCCCCCATGTTGAGGGCATGCGGCCTGGTACGGCTCAGGAGGGGGGGGGGGCGCTCGCCCGTCCCCACCCCCTTTCCTGACCGACCGGGCTGTGTGCTCGGATAAGGGTCTGGTATGGATTTTGGGGGGGACCCCACGCCATTTTTTCGGCGTAGGGGTTCCTCTTAAAATCCATACCAGACCGAAGGGCCTGGTATGTCCCTGGGGGGGAACCCACGCCATTTTTAAAAAAAAATTTGGCTTGGAGTTCCCCCTCAAGATTTATACCAAACAGTGCGAGTCGGCACCCTGTCAGGTTGCCATGGAAATAGCAAACCGCAGCCAAACGCGACCGCAGCTAATCGCACTGTGCAAATGCAGCTAATCGCAGTGCCTGAAGTCTTGAACTCCACAGGAAAAAAATCATGCTTTTAACTGCGGCAGAAAAGCCGTCCGTGTGAAAGGCGCCTTAAAGCTCACCTTCTTTGCCACTGCACATATGCGTTACTTGGGTGGCAAGTGGTTAAACTAGCCCATTTATGAAAGTTAAGGGTACATTCACATTTGCGAATGGACCCTGCCTGCGATTGTACGAGAGAACACCAGCGAGGGGTTCCAGCGATCAGCTGTGAGAGGCAGCCCCATTAAAAGCAATAGAAAGCTGACAGCTCCCACAGCTAATCACGCCATTTCACATCTAATCACCTGAATGCAGCAATCATATGCAAGTGGACACAGACATTGCTTTCAAAGGGGCTACCACTCTCAGCTAACTGTGCAAACCCCCTACTGGGGTTCTTGCACATAGTTGCAGACAGGGTGCATTCTCAAGTCTGAATGCACCCTAAATGAAAAAAGTTGGAAAAATTTAGGTTTAAAAAACTATGCCTCTACATACACATGCCATTCAAATGCAAATGTGCATTTTAACATGTGTGCAAAACAATTTTTAGAAAATGGCTCTGGCAGAAAAACAGTTACTACCATGTCAATCTCCCAGAGAATTTCTCCAACTACTAAAGTTTACAAGTATGACAAAGGAATCTCAGTATCAAAAGAATTGGTTTTGAACGTATGCAGTATGCATTGCATTCCACGCTGGCACAGCAGCCCATTCAAATGAATTGGCTTCCATGCCTGCGTTTCCAAAAAAAAAAAAAAGGTGCATGCACCTTTTCAAAAATGCAGCCACAGGGAAATCGCATGGTCTTTTTGACCATGCAATTTTCTTGCAGTACCCGCACACGCACTGCGATTTTACATGTTTGGGGGTGCCATTCAAAATGATTGGCAACCCTGTGCGTTTCCACGGCAGGTGGTGGAGTGTGTGGGAATCGCTGCGATTCTCGCACCCGCAGAAATGTGAACCTAGCCTTATGCCGCGTACACACGAGCGGACTTTATAGCAGACTTTGCCCGGCGGACGGGATTTGGTCGGACAATTCGATCGTGTGTGGGCTCCAGCGGACTTTGTTTTCTCAAAAGTTGGACGGACTTAGATTTGAAACATGTTTTAAATCTATCCGTCGAACTCGAGTCCGGTCGAAAAGTCCGCTCGTCTGTATGCTAGTTAGACGGACAAAAAGCGACGCTAGGGCAGCTATTGGCTACTGGCTATGAACTTCCTTGTTTTAGTCCGGACGTACGTCATCACGTACGAATTCGACGGACTTTGGTGGATTGTGTGTAGGCAAGTCCGTTCATTCGGAAAGTCCGCCGGGCAAAGTCTGCCGTAAAGTTCGCTCGTGTGTACGCGGCATAAGTGTCCTTTGTTATGTTTTCAAGGTACTTTTTATTCTTGGTAACTTTCCATCTATTTGATTGTATTTAGTGTTACTTCTTAAATATCACCCTTAAATCCCTTACATTTACTTCAAGACAATCCTCTTCTGTATTATTTTTATTTCATACCTGATTTTCTTTCTGATTTTTTTTCTGATGATTTTTTTTCAGATTTTTTTTCTTTTTTTGAACATCTTTGTCTTCTTTCTGTTTTTCTTGAGAAGATAATAGAAACACTGATCAGATAGTAAACAATTACATACAGTATCTTAACCACTTCAGCTCCGGAAGGTTTACCCCCCCTTCCCGACCAGGCCATTTTTTTGCAATACGGCACTGTGTTATTTTAACTGACAATTGCACGGTCGTACGACGCTGTACATAAACAAACTTTGTTTCCTTTTTTTCCACAATTAGAGCTTTCTTTTTGGTGGTATTTGATAACCTCTGCGTTTTTTATTTTTTGCGCTATAAACAAAAAAAGAGCGACAAATAAAAAAACAAAAAAAAAAAAAACAATACATTTTACTGCTATAAAACACATCCAATAAAACAAAAAAATTAAAAATCTAATTTCTTACTCAATTTAGACCAATATGTATTCTGCTACATATTTTTGGTAAAAAAAAAATCCAAATAAGTGTATATTGATTGGTTTGTGCAACAGTTTTAGCGTCTACAAACTATGGGATTTTTTTTTTTTTTACTAGTAATGGCGGTGATCAGCAACTTATAATGGGGCTACGATATAGCTGCGCACAGTCAGGGCACTAAGCGACACTTTTGACACTTTTTGAGAACCAGTGATACTAATACAGTGATCAGTGCTAAAAAAGTATGCACTGTTACTGTACTAATGACACTGGCTGGAAAGGGGTTAACATCAAAGGGTTAACTGTGTGCCTGACCAGAGATTTACTACTGTGGCGAAGGTGCTTGTAGTAGGAGAAGGCATGGATCGGTGCTCCTGCTTAGCAGAGACACAGGATCCATGTCTTCTGTAGTGATAGAATGGCGATCTGCCTTCTTTACATAGGCAGACTACTGTTCTTCCAGTGTATCAAAGCATCAGCGGGTTCCAGCGGACATCTAGTCCACCTTTCTTGGCTGATTGGCTGGCAATGGGTGAAATAATTCCTGTACATGTGCACATGAGTAAATTCATCCTGGGACCAAGGATGCATATTTCTCAGTTACACATGATAAATTAAATGGCTATTCCATTTACCCTATCAAACATTTAGTTATAAGTATCACAACATGTGTTTCTGATTAAGCAGATATACTTGGTGCAAATATGTGTTAGAAGTCATATGATGTAACAGCTGTTTTGGTTGTGGTCAAGTGCCATTCACACCTTCAGCTGTGAAAATGTCTATCTCTGGCTTTTCCCAGAGAACTCTGGAAGTAGGGTTGCCACCTTTTCTTCAAGTCAAACCCGAACACTTTAGCGGCGCACAGCAATTTTTTTTATAGTATAAACTATACATATATTTTGCGATTAAATAACATTTCTAATCATATGAAGTTGATCACAAGAGTCCACAGAGTTCCCCTTTTCATCTGAATCCTCAGAGTTTCCTCTTACATCGGAACTCTACACTGTAAGGGGGGACTCTGCAGACTCTGATGTAAGGGAGACATAAGGGATGCTCTGGGAACCCTGATTTAAGGAGGAAAGCTGAGAACTCTGATGTACGGAGAGGACTCTAATGTAAGGGGGAACACTGCACCTTCTGATATAAAGGGGAACTCTGATGTAAAGGTGTCTCTGGTAACCAGAGCCGCACTTACATCAGACTTTCCTGTATTCCCCTTTATTCAGTGTTCCTAGAGCCCCCTTTACATCAGCGTTCCCACTTAGACTTTAAGGGGGAGCTCTGTGGACTTTAATGTAAAGGGGAACTCTGATGTAAGGGGTGCTCTGAGAACCCTGATTTACCTTAGTGTACTCACTCAGAGGCAGGAGAGAGAAGGGGGGAGACTTCAGTCACAGACAGGGATGGATGGTGAGCTCACTCACTCAATGACAGCCAGCACCTCTCATCCAAATGTATCTGCGGCTGCTGGGCTTCAAATTTCCCACCCCCACTTCCCTTTCATGAGGCACAGTGCCAGGGATTGCAGTGTGGGCAGACACAAAGGTGTAGGGGCAGGAGAAAGAGGAGTAGGTCAAGCCTTCTCTCCTCTCCCATCTGGGGGGGATGTTAGTGCTGGATTTGGGCAGTGTGAAAGAGTGCAACAGACATTCTCGGCTTAGACAACTGCAGCCAGCAACCCTGCTGGGAAGCCATAGTCTGGTCTGAATAATGTGTCCGGGTTTTATGTGGTGTGAAACCCAGACACATGATTCAAAACCCGAACTGTCCGGGTGAATTCCGGGCAACCCTATCTGGAAGTGATGTGTATATGTTAAATGACCATCTGCATATCAATGAATATCACCAAAGAGTTGACTGGGACTTCAAAAGAGTCCAGGTGCCACCCCCTTCAGAATGAATAAAATTGTACTATATGAGGTTCTCAGCTATTTCAGAGCAATTATTTTTTAAATGAACATGTACTGTAGTGTATTTATGTTTGCTCCCCTGCTTATGGCTAAAACTATAGGCTTGAATATTAAATACATCTCTTTGAATGTGGCTTCAGCAGTCAACGTTAACCACTTTAGCCCCGGACCATTATGCTGCCTAAGGACCAGAGGACTTTTTCCAATTTGGCACTGCGTCGCTTTAACTGCTAATTGCGCGGGCATGCAATGCTGTACCCAAATGAAATTTGCGTCCTTTTCTTCCCACAAATAGAGCTTTCTTTTGATGGTATTTGATCACCTCTGCGGTTTTTATTTTTTGCGCTATAAACGGAAAAAGACCGAAAATTTTGAAAAAAAATGATATTTTCTACTTTTTGTTATAAAAAAAATCCAATAAACTCAATTTTAGTTATACATTTAGGCCAAAATGTATTCGGCCACATGTCTTTGGTAAAAAAAATGTCAATAAGCGTATATTTATTGGTTTGCGCAAAAGTTATAGCGTCTACAAACTAGGGTACATTTTCTGGAATTTACACAGCTTTTAGTTTGTGACTGCCTATGTCATTTCTTGAGGTGCTAAAATGGCAGGGCAGTACAAAACCCCCCCAAATGACCCCATTTTGGAAAGTAGACACCCCAAGGAAATTGCTGAGAGGCATGTTGAAACCATTGAATATTTATTTTTTTGTCCCAAGTGATTGAATATTGACATAAAAAAAAAAAAATTACAAAAAGTTGTCACTAAATGATATATTGCTCACACAGGCCATGGGCCTATGTGGAATTGCACCCCAAAATACATTCAGCTGCTTCTCCTGAGTATGGGGATACCACATGTGTGGGACTTTTTGGGAGCCTAGCCGCGTACGGGGCCCCGAAAACCAATCACTGCCTTCAGGATTTCTAAGGGCGTAAATTTTTGATTTCACTCCTCACTACCTATCGCAGTTTTGAAGGCCATAAAATGCCCAGATGGCACAAAACCCCCCCAAATGACCCCATTTTGGAAGTTAGACACCCCAAGCTATTTGCTGAGAGGCATGTTGAGTCCATGGAATATTTTCTATTTTGACACAAGTTGCGGGAAAGTGACACATTTTTTTTGCACAAAGTTGTCACTAAATGATATATTGCTCACACAGGCCATGGGCATATGTGGAATTGCACCCCAAAATACATTTAGCTGCTTCTCCTGAGTATGGGGATACCACATGTGTGGGACTTTTTGGGAGCCTAGCCGCGTACGGGGCCCCGACAACCAATCACCGCCTTCAGGATTTCTAAGGGTGTAAATTTTTGATTTCACTCTTCACTGCCTATAACAGTTTTGGAGGCCATGGAATGCCCAGGTGGCACAAAACCCCCCCAAATGACCGCATTTTGGAAAGTAGACACCTCAAGCTATTTGCTGAGAGGCATGGTGAATATTTTGCAGCTCTCATTTGTTTTTGAAAATGAAGAAAGACAAGAAAAAACATTTTTTTTTTTCTTTTTTCAATTTTCAAAACTTTGTGACAAAAAGTGAGGTCTGAAAAATACTCACTATACCTCTCAGCAAATAGCTTGGGGTGTCTACTTTCCAAAATGGGGTCATTTGGGGGGTTTTGTGCCACCTGGGCATTCCATGGCCTCCGAAACTGTGATAGGCAGTGAAGAGTGAAATCAAAAATTTACGCCCTTAGAAAGCCTGATAGCAGTGCTTGGTTTTCGGGGTCCCGTACGCGGCTAGGCTCCCAAAAAGTCTTACACATGTGGTATCCCCATACTCAGGAGAAGCAACAGAATGTATTTTGGGGTGTAATTTCACATATTCCCATGGCATGTTTGAGCAATATATCATTTAGTGACAACTTTGTGCAAAAAAAAAAATAAAATAAATTTGTCTCTTTCCCGCAACTTGTGTCACAATATAAAATATTCCATGGACTCGACATGACTCTTAGCAAATAGCTTGGGGTGTCTACTTTCCAAAATGGGGTCATTGGGGGGGGGGGTTTGAACTTTCCTGGCATTTTATGCACAACATTTAGAAGCTTATGTCACACATCACCCACTCTTCTAACCACTTGAAGAAAAAGCCCTTTCTGACACTTTTTGTTTACATGAAAAAATTATTTTTTTTTGCAAGAAAATTACTTTGAACCCCCAAACATTATATATTTTTTTAAAGCAAATGCCCTACAGATTATAATGGTGGGTGTTTCATTTTTTTTTTTCACACAGTATTTGCGCAGCGATTTTTCAAACGCATTTTTTGGGGAAAAAAAACACACTTTTTTAAATTTTAATGCACTAAAACACACTATATTGCCCAAATGTTTGATGAAATAAAAAAGATGATCTTAGGCCGAGTACATGGATACCAAACATGACATGCTTTACAATTGCGCACAAACGTGCAGTGGCAACAAAATAAATACATTTTTAAAAGCCTTTAAAAGCCTTTACAGGTTGCTGTTTACGTTTGACGACAGACCACCGCTTGCGTTCGCCTTAGCGTGAGAGCAGAGGGCGACAGGGGTGCTTTTTTTTTTTTTTTTTTTTTTTCTTTATTTTTTTTGCTTTTTTATCTTATTTTTAAACTGTTCCCTTCATTTTTTTTATCATTTTTATTGTTATCTCAGGGAATGTAAATATCCCCTATGATAGCAATAGGTAGTGACAGGTACTCTTTTTTTGAAAAAAATGGGGTCTATTAGACCCTAGATCTCTCCTCTGCCCTCAAAGCATCTGACCACACCAAGATCGGTGTGATAAAATGCTTTCCCAATTTCCCAATGGCGCTGTTTACATCCGGCGAAATCTAAGTCATGAAATGCTCGTAGCTTCCGGTTTCTTAGGCCATAGAGATGTTTGGAGCCACTCTGGTCTCTGATCAGCTCTATGGTCAGCTGGCTGAATCACCGGCTGCATTCTCAGGTTCCCTGTTGAGACAGGAGAGCCAAGAGAAAAACACAGAAGACGGGGGGGGGGGGGCATTCCATCCCACTGCTTGTAAAAGCAGTCTAGAGGCTAATTAGCTGCTAGGATTGCTTTTACATGAAAGCCGACCACTGGCTGAAAAGAATGATACCAAGATGATACCTAAACCTGCAGGCATCATTCTGGTATAACCACTCAAAGTCGTGAATGGCGTACCTGAAGACATAAAAATGGTTAACAATAAAACACAGTAAACGGTAAAGTATAAAAAATTGCATACCTGAAAAGCAAACATGATAAAACATAATAACAATAAAACTTTGCAGAATAGAATACAGTAAAAAAGAGCAGAACAATAGAGAGAGAATAGATAGAGAGAGAACAATAAAACGACAACTATTTTTAATTTTTTTATATATATATATATATATATATATATATATATATATTTTATTTTTTTTTTACACTTTTTTTTTGTAACTAACTTTTATAACTGTAACCGGTTCCAGGTTCGGGTCTCTCAAAATGTGATGGCATCTTGGGAGACCCTGTGAAAGTGTGCCTAGTCTGTGCAATGCTGTACGCTAAGCTAATACTCAACTAGTGAATGGTAGCGTTCAAAACATTCATCAATGCAAAGACCAGGATTGTCAGGACAGGAGGGACAATAATAGCGGGTGTCACGCCTATATCCGTGCTTGCTGCAGACAGGACATCTTTTTTTGGGGGTTTGTTGGATAGGGGTACTCGGGAGGACATAAAGAAAATGCCTCTCATGCAGCCGACTGCATTTGTTTGGGGATGTGAATGGGGGAAGTACGGGCGCTGCAGAAGTGGTGGGTTCCCAATTAGGATTGGCGAATGCAGCAGGAAGGGCATTATGGGCACGACGGGCCTGTGTTTGTCTTCTTCTTGGTGGCAGCGGGACACTACTTGTGCTTACCACCTCACCAGCTTGAACTGCACTTATGGGACTCGCCACGTCACCAAGTGTTACTGCAGTGCTGGTTTGACTATGACCGGGGTGTACTAGGCCGCTGGTGCTTGCCAGTTCACCAAAATGCTACCAAAAAAACTGTTAGCAATCGCAGGGATCAGGCCTGACTCTGCGAACGCTGCAGTTATGCGTTTAGTGTTTTGTAAGTGACAGTGATCGATCGATACTGCACTTGGGTGGGGTGGGCTGGGCCGGGCGGACGGGCAAAACGCAGGTGCTAGCAGGTATCTGGGCTGATCCCGCTAACACTGCGTTTTTGGGAACCCTAAACTGCTGGGGACGCCAGTATAGATCTGATCGGATCAGATATTGATCCGTTCAGATACTACACCACTAAGGGAGGTGTACGGTGCATGCATGGGTGTTAGCGGTACTGGCGCTAACCTGACGCTGCCTGGGGCTGGTGCTTGCCAGTTCACCAAAACGCTACCAAAAAAACTGTTAGCGATCGCAGGGATCAGGCCTGACTCTGCAAACGCTGCAGTTATGCATTTAGTGTTTTGTAAGTGACAGTGATCGATCGATACTGCACTTGGGTGGGCTGGGCCGGGCGGAGGGGCAAAACGCAGGTGCTACCAGGTATCTGGGCTGATCCCGCTAGCACTGCGTTTTTGGAAACCCTAAACTGCTGGGGACACTAGTATAGATCTGATCGGATCAGATATTGATCCGTTCAGATACTATACCACTAAGGGAGGCGTATGCAGCGTGCGTGGGTGTTAGCAGTACTGGAGCTAACCTGACGCTGCCTGGGGCGACGCATATCACCGCCGGGCGATCAGGGGCTAAACCTTTATTCGGTAATAAACGGCGGGTGCCCTGACACTATAAAAAATAAACGAACTAACCAGCGTCACCCGTAACAGTTATACGGTGATCAGTGGTGAAAGGGTTAACTAGGGGGCAATCAAGGGGTTAAAACATTTATTAGGAAGTATATGGGGGTCCCTGTCGCTATAAAACACTGACGGCAAACCTAAATATTAACCTCGCTAACTATCGTCACCAGCGACACTAATACAGCGATCTGAAAAATGATCGCTTAGCGACACTGGCGACGGGGGGTGATCAAGGGGTTAAAAATTTATTGGGGGGGTTAGGGGGGTATCCTAGACCTAAAGGGGCTAACAGTAACTGTCCCACAACACTAACTGTCACAAATTGACACCATGCAGTAATCAGGAAAAAAAAAAACTGCTTTGTGTCAGTGTGACGGGGGGGGGGTGATCGGGGGGTAATCAGGGGGGGATCGGGGGTGTAATGTATGCCTGGCATGTTCTACTGTATGTGTGTGTGTTGTTCACTCACATTCCAGTCTTCTCTCCTTGGCGCCGGAACAGAAAATGCAGAGCCGAGGAGAGATGACATTATTTCCTCTGCCTCTGTGTACAATACAGAGGCAGGGAAATGATCTCATTGGCTGGGAGCGATCGCGAGGGGGGGGGCCACAAATGGATGGCCTCCCCCTCACCACTGATCGCCGGGGAGGATTTGACGACCGCCGCAGGCACTGGTCGGACCTGTAAGTCCTTTTGCCTGCCCGTGCCACTCTGCCGACGTACATCGTCGTGTGGCGGTCGTCAAATGGTTAATGAAACCCCTTCAATTCTGGGGTTTCCCTATTAATTGGTTCTTCGAGACGGAAATTATAACTCTACAGAACCTTGACTGTTGAATTTTTTTAAATTATTTTTTTCCTTTTTACTTCCATACTATCTGTCACTTTGTACTGTCCTTTTTTTTTTCAAATAAAATAAATAATAAAATATAAAAAAAAATGTTTAAAGCGCCCCTGTCTGCTCGTGCTCATGCATAAATGCGCTCACGTGCACCAGTCCCGCATGCAGGGTTCCAAATTTCAACTCCTGAGCTACTAGCCAGGCCTTTAGGGTTACTTGCCACCAGTTGCCCCTCCCAACCCTTACCCTGCCCCACCCCAAATTCTGCTCCTAAACATGCCCTCGTAAATTATCTCATGAAATGACACTATTAAATGTTTTATGCAGAATTAAGTTACATAAATAAATATTAACAACAACAACTTTATCAGTGCCCATCAGTGCTGCCCCATTAGTGCCCATCAGCGCAGCCTCATCAGTGCCCATCAGCGCAGCCTATCATTGCCCATTAGTGCAGCCTCATCAGTGCCCACCAATGCAGCCTATCAGTACCCATCAATGCAGCCTATCAGTACCCATCAATTCAGCCCATCAATGCAGCCTCATAAGTGCAGCCTAATCAGTGCCCATCAGTGCAGTCTATCAGTGCCCATCAATGCAGCCTATCAGTGCCCATCAATGCAGTCTATCAGTGCCCATCAATGCAGTCTATCAGTGCCCATCAGTGCAGCCTCATCAGTGCCCATCAGTGCAGCCTCATCAGTACGTATGTCAGGGCTGGGCTCAGCCCTTCATTCTCTGAGTTGGCCGCTCAGCTGTTGGCTAATTGCCAGCTCTTAACTCTCCACAGTTACTCACCTGTTGATGATATCCTGCTCGTCAGTCCTGCTTACTTAAGCCGTCTAGCCCAGAGGATCTCTACCTTCGCCTTGGTCAACTTCACAGAGACTGCGTTCCTGTTTAAAGACTTGCTTGGCTGACATCCCTTCTGGCTCCAGATCCTGCTTGCTGTTCCACTACACTGATCCCTGACTTTCTGGCTTGGCTGACTATCCGTTCCGGTTACCGAACTTTGGCTATGTTTTGACTACGTTTGTTCTATTTACTTTTATTATTAAACAAGTGTGATTCAACTGTACAGTACTTCTGTCTCTGTCTGATTCATGGTTTCTGACAGCCCATCAGTGCAGCCTCATAAATGCCCATCAACACAGCCTCATCAGTATAGCCCAGTTAAAGTCTCCGTAGATGAAACGCATCGGATGGATATGCTTGCTGAGCCACAATTTTATTGCACATTTTACTCTGTTCATTTGAACCCACTTTTCTATAACACCCTTTTGTGTTTGGGTTTTGGAAATTGTTTTTTTTTTTAAATAAATTTCCCTTATTTGTATCCGGATTCACACTATGTGGAAGTTTTTTTCTTTTTCCTTGTTTTGAGAACCACCATTTATACTGAGAGGATTGAAGATGAGGACCGGTACTTATAATATCTTTGGTTATTCGATGAATATGATAATGAAGTACCCCAGCTGATAACATCCACATCTGATGATTGCCTGTGGTGAGTAAGGGTCTCCGGCTGGTTTTCACCGACCCATCCAGGATAAGTTCCATCTCTCTGCTGATCTGGACAGGATCCATATCCACTGTACTTTGGTACAAAGCCTATTTGACTCACCACCGCCGGCTTGTGAGTCCAACAGTTCCGGTAAGAGTACCTCATCCTCTTTCCTACTCTCTGAAATTCTAAGCATTGTTTGGGTGTCTTCCATAAAAGTATTGCATACATCAACAGATAACCCCGATAAATATAGAATATACATCTACTGCTTCGCAGTCATCTGTATGAACATTTGTGATTTGTAATGCAGACTTTCATTTGCCCTCATTTCCAGACGTGTCATATTTCATTATTTCCACAGTTCACTTTAGTTATTAAGCACTGTTATTGGAACCATTTTCTGGCTTGGTTTGGGTTGTGTGGGTTTGCATGTGACACCCAACCGTCCATATATGTATATATATCTTTTTCCAGTGTTCATATTGCCCTTAGCACAGGTTTTATAGCACCATCACATTTTGCATTCAATTTGCTGTGATATACACAATTTTAATTAATCACATTTTGTTTTTGATAATACACGATAATATTTTTTATTTCTATTTTTGCATTTTAGCGACTATATTTGGTTTGAGATTACATCTATGGCCGTATATTTGTAGGATCAAATACCCTTGATTCATTACACTTTTTTTATTGCAATATTTATATACAAAATATTGCACACATAAATGAATGATATATGCAAGTGATCCTGCGCAACACCTCTAACATATAAGAGCCTAATGCCCCGTACACATGGTCGGACATTGATCGGACATTCCGACAACAAAATCTATGGATTTTTTCCGACGGATGTTGGCTCAAACTTGTCTTGCGTACACACGGTCGCACAAAGTTGTCGGAATTTCAGCTCGCCAAGAACGCGTACGACGAGACTAGAAAAGGACAGTTCAGAACCAAGCGCGGCACCCTTTGGGCTCCTTTTGCTAATCTCGTGTTAGTAAAAGTTTGGTGAGAGACGATTCGCGCTTTTTCAGACTCGTGGTTTTCAGATTGTTTTCTGCTGTTCAGTTTGTGCTTGTGGGTTTGTATCTGCTCTTCAGTGCGTGCAGCGAGTACCATTGATTTATCATTGTGTTCTTGTTCATTCGTTACTGTATTTCAGGTCGCTCTTTACAGGCCTTGCTGTTCTTCAGTGCGTTTTGTTACTTCGTTCTGAGCAGCCAACCGTTTTCTAGCCATGTTGCGTATACGTACTCCTCGTAGAGTTCGTGCTGTGCGGGGGCTTGGTGTTGGGGTCCTGACCTTGACACAAGTCCAGTCCATGAACAGGGTGGGGAGGAGTTCATGGACCAAGAATTGGTTGCTTCAGCGTGACCAGTTCTGTCATATACCTTTGCTCCGTGAGAATAATCCTGATGATTTCAGGTACTGTCTCCAGATGACGGACCCCGTATTTCACAGTTTGTTGGCTTTGCTGACCCCTTATATCAGCAAGCAGAATACCTGCATGAGGCAAGCCATCACTCCGGAGCAGAAGCTCGTCGCCACCCTGCGGTACTTGGTGACGGGGAGAAGCCTGCAGGACCTCAAGTTCTCCACAGGCATCTCCCCCCAGGCTCTGGGGATCATTATCCCAGACACCTGTTCTGCCATCATCCAGGTCCTGCAGAAGGAGTATATTAAGGTAAGATTTATCCTTTAATATCACATTTTATTGTATTTAATGTTTGATAATATATTGTATTTCTTTCCTCATTCTAATTACCATGATTGGAATATGCTGTGAATGGCCCCTTTGTCCTCATGCATGCTGGATTTTTATCAAATTTTTTTTTGTCCTTCATACATATTTGCCTTCATTAACCTCCCCAGCATGGTCTCCTGGCCCTATATTCACCTCGTGTATTCACTTAACAATGTATTTTGTCAGCTCCATAGTAGTGCTTTACCCCAAACACCCCCTAAAATGTTTTTAAATGTGATTTGTGTGCCAGAGGCTTTTTTTGGGGGTCCCCAAATCATTTGGAACCCTCCCTCCCCCCAACTGCTAAATCAGCTGATACCAATTCTCTATCTATCCTCAATCATCTATCTGCTGACTTTGCCAAACCCATACACACTATACCCATCTCTTTAGTGGTCAGATTTATGGATGAATTCCCTAAAGCATGTAGTGCAAGGGCCTGCCTGTATACTTTCAGATGGTACTGAGTGTCCGTGATGTCTGGCTAAGATACCTTGAATACTTTGCGGGTAGGGGGGCTATCAATATGCCAGACAATGTCTGAAACCTTTTTCAAATAATAAAAAAGAATAACTACTCAAATCTTTGGTGACATTTACTGCTTGTCTTTCTTTTAGCTGACCCTGACAGAAATGTGGTGAGTCCTAAAAATGGCGTGATTGTGTAACCTTACAAAGCACTGTTGGGTGTTATTTACTAAAGGCAAAGACACTTTGCACTACAAGTGCACTTGAAACTGCACTTGTAGTGCAAAGTGGATTTGCCCTTAGGAAATAACCCCCATTGTCACAGAAAACACCAATTAGAGCACCACAAATGTGTTGGAGCATTGAGACAATAATCCACACATTCTTGCTTAACAATCTTTTTAATACCAGCACAATCACATGTGCATTTAGAAAAGGTTTTTAAAACAAACCAACATGTTTGTTGTATAACAATTTTTGGGGTCACATTAGAAAAAGTAGAAATGTCCATTTAAGATAAAACAGGCATGTTCAAAACCAACAAGAAAGACACAAATCTTGAGCTTACAAAGTTCACATTTGGTAGAACTTGAAGGCAATATCAGACATGAGTATTTACAAACTGTGTTTGATATTGCGTTCAGATGGGGTGAAGTCACCCCAGGAAAAGCCAAATTTTGAAGATGCACACAAATTGCCGAATATCAACATGTGCTAGCTGCCATCACGAGGGATCAAGGGACGTGTTTTGGGGGTGCAACCCCTTCCTCACAGCTACTTTATTATTGAGGAAGGGGTTGCACCCCCAAAACGCCTACATTGATCTCCCGTGATGGCAGATAGCACATGTTGGCACACTGTGTGCATCTTCAAAATTTGGCTTTTTGCAAATTTGACAAAAAATGTTAAATTTTTAGCACACAAAAAACCAAAGGGATTTGGAGGGGTTTTAAACTCTCCCTAAAACATCAATGATGTTCTTCATTTGTTGTTGAACATCACTGATGTTTTTGAGGATGTTTTCCAAGTCCTTATTACACCCCATGATCTCCCCGATCAGGATCTGTGCACTTTCCGAGGTGAAATGCCCTGGATCCACAACATCACGATCACCTAAAAAGATAGAAACAAAAAAACACCATGTATTATAAATATGCTGGCATCCATCTCTTACCTGAGCCTGTGGTCGCAGACACTCACCTGTTGTGGTGACAATTTCCACCACGTCTTCCTCTTCCCCCTCCTGTTGGCTTGGGTGGATTTCCCCTTCTTCCAGAGGTGGGGGGTCTGTGGTCTCCTCGGATGAGGGGTGTCCTCTGAGTCTTTTATCCCCTATGAAAAAAAAAAATAGGTATACTTAGCACACAGATATTTCATGGCAGAAATAGGAATATGAAACATTGCTTGGAAGTGGGGTACAATTGTCTGTTTTGGCAGAGTTCCAAGATGTAGAATTTTTAGTGTCCTTTGTCAAGCTTCAATACTTTACCTGTTTTGTACAAGCTTCACAGATGGAGACACCCCTATAGTATCCACTGGAATACCTGTGTGGGACCCCTAATAAAAAGGGTGTTCTTATGTCCCACACTAGTGCTCCAGCGTCCAGATGTGTAAACAGCTACTGAGTGTCCTCTCCTTACACAGAATCTAGTTTGCATTTCATTCTAGTTACAAACCCATCTAGACAATCAAATTATTTTCAGACAAGTAGGCCATAAAAAATGTGGGCAAATGCACATGGCCAAAACAATGGTGTTTTCTAGGCCGAACGAACAATGTTTTATACGAACGAATAATGTGCCCATGAACATGAAAGTTGCCTTTTGAAACTGAATAACAGGTAAGAAAAGCACATGGAGCAGCAAGAACGTAATAAACATAAAAAGAATAGGAACACAGGACAACTACTTACTTTTTTGCAGCACTCTCCGGATCTTTCTGTACTGCTCGTGCTCTCTTAATTTGAGGTCCGACCACCGTTTCCTGAGCTGATCTTTCGATCGTCGTACCCTGAAATTCCGGTGCAGACTCTTGACCACTTTCGCCATGATCTTGGCCTTTTCTGACATTGGGGTTGGGGTAATGTCCATACTTCCCATCATAGTCGGCCCTCTTCAGGATGTCGACCATCTCCAACATCTCCCCAAAGGACATATTTGAGGCCTTAAATCGTCTCCTTCTGGATCGTGATGTTTCAGGCTCCGGGCTTTCCTCCTCCTCCTAGTTGCTGTAATTAGCACGCACCTGCTGTGTCTCCGCCATGTGCTCTTCCCCCACTGCGCTGAACGAGAAGGGGCGGGGAATAGAACAGAAAGAACGTCAGGGGCGGGCGGAGTTACACGCATGCGCAGTGTCTATAAGGCGTAACACGCGTGCGTAGTACGTACAATCTGTGAGCAGAGGAAGGAGTATCGGAGGCGCCGATCGTGATAACGAAGGTAAGATCAAAACTTGGGCCTATACTGCATCTAGATTGAGGCCTATATTGTAACAAGATTAGGAGAGTTTTGCCTGACATTAGGGTTTGTCTTGTGTTGTGTCTTGCAGATAAAATGGATGGCTTCAATGACCACAACTTCCTCCCCCTGTTCATAGACAAATACAGGGAGCTGCCCTGTCTGTGGCAGGTGAAACATCCACATTATAATCATAAACAAAAGAGGCAGGCAGCGCTGGAGAAACTGCTGGAGTTGGTGAAGCCAGTGGTCCCCACGGCAACCATCCCCTATTTAAAAGCCAAAATTGGTGGCCTGAGGAGCACTTATCTTAGGGAGAGCAAGAAGGTCACGGATTTCCAGAGATCCGGAGCTGCAGCAGATGACATTTATGTCCCCAGGCTGTGGTACTACGAGAGACTGCGATTTCTGTCAGACCAGACTGGAGTCAGGGAATCCCTCTCCACTCTTCCTTCTACTCTTCCTTCCACTCTTCCTTCCACCCCAGCTGAGGCTTCCGATGTCCAACCTGGGACTTCCAGCCAGGAAGAAGTGGAGGAGCCCAGCTTGAGCTAGATATAGCATTCTTCTACAGATTTCTGGTCAATAAAGAAATGATGTTTACTAGATGTTATTATTGATCACTAATTGCTGATTTAATAAAGGCGTTTACCTATCAATAGACAGTAGTGGGCAAAAATAATTGGGACAAGAATGAAAAATGCTGGGCTCAGAATGATAGTCTGTTATATTTGTTAACATTCAATTTGCAACAGTCATGAGGTGAAAATTGTGTGTGATTGATGACTAAAAAAACTAAAACTATGTCCCTTTTTCATACACAGGAAGACCTCAGCCAGGACGAGGCTCTGGAATGTGGCACACAGGAGGAGGTGGGGCTAAGTGGCAGCCAGGAGAAGCCTGGGACCAGTAGGAGCCTGACCGAATCGCAGGTCCCTCCCCCCCGCCTTCCAAACAAAAGACCCAGGAAGGGGAGTCACGTGCAGGATTCAGCACTCAGGCTCATTCAGGAGGCTTCTGCGTCCCTCAGAGCCACCCCCACTCCTGAAGAGGCCTTTGCCTGCATGGCTGACACCAAACTGCAGGGCATGCAGGAGGGCCAACGCCAGCTGTGTGAGGACCTTCTTTATAAAGTCTTAACTAAGGGGATGAGGGGCGAAATCACACCCAATACCCACCTGAGTGAGTTGGAACATCCTCCTCCTCCTGCCACAACTCCACCACCAGAGCCACAGCGTGGAAGGAAGACCAGAGAGTGATGGCCCTGGGTTCAGTCTGGTCTGACAAAAGATGCAGTCTCTTGTATGACCACAGCCTGGGGACACAGATGTCATCTGCTGCTGTTCAGGATCTCTGGGACTTCTGGACCAGACTGCACTCCCTTAGATATGGACTCCTCAGGCCACCAATTTTGCCGTAAAATAATTGATGTCTGCCCTGGGGGTCAAAGGCTTCACCAATTTCTGCTGTTTCTCCAGCGTTGCCTCCCTCTTTGTTTGTTTGTGAGCCCTTAATAAAGGTTTTTTGGTTTCAATTATACTCGTCTATGTGTGTTTTCCTTCAAAAAGGACAGTTTGTTTGTGAGGAGGCAGGTACATTTCTAATATACAATGTGAAATTAATAAGAGATACCAACACCAAGCAACCTCCTTGAGATTAAATAATACAAGATAATAATGGTGTTGTGGTAACTTGACACACAAAACACACCCAAAAATATTCAGGATGTTAAATAACTAAAAACAAAAAAAAAACAAGATCAGCCTTGAAAAAAATACAAACCAAAAAAAAAAAAACACATCAGCCTTGAAAAAAAAAAAACACAAACAAAAATGATATATCTTTTTGGTCAGATGTGACAAATCAAAATATATTGAGGGAATCACGATAAATAATAAAAAAAGAAGTTTGAGAGAAGTCTGTGTGAATATCAGCAGCAAAACTACTTCATTCTTCTAGCATTATAAAGAAGAGAGTGCGCTGCATTAAACCATTTTTTACATTGCAGCGTGACGAAAGTGCTCTATCCATTCCAAACGCTAATTTTACCAGACCGAGCTGTTCCGTCTCGGAATTTCTTCTGAGCATGCGTGGCACTTTGTGCGTCGGAATTGTCCACACACGGTCGGAATTGACGCGATCGGATTTTGTTGTTGGAAAATTTTATAGTCTGCTCTCAAACTTTGTGTGTCGGAAAATCCGATGGAAAATGTCCGATGGAGCCCACACACGGTCGGAATTTCCGACAACACGCTCCGATCACACATTTTCTGTCGGAAAATCCCGACTGTGTGTACAGGGCATAAGAGTGAATAAAAAGTATGTAATGTGAAATCTCCAATGATGATACTGTATGATACGTATGTGAAAGTAATCTTGATGACAATAATAATAATGTGTAAATAAATCAAATCCAATATACAATATCAAATAAGTGAATAATAAAACAGTCCAATGGTGATAGTATATGGTGAGTATAGTGTTGGAGAATAAAGTTCAACAAAAGAAAAGGTACCAAAAAGGTTGATAGATGATCTCGTGACTTTCGTGATAATCACACCACCGCTATGTGCTCCCAGAACTCTCACCTTAACGGCATAACAAATATGCCTGAATGTATCCTCTGAGATGCGGTCAACGCTACAGGAACAATGATGTTTATCCGTGATTTTTATGGGGAAAATCCCCTCCCAGTGGTTGGTGATATCCACATGAAAGATAATAATTAAGCCTCCAATAGGGTGATAACGTAAATGAAAGTGGATTTATTAGAAAATAGCTGCTTACACTGCAGTATAATCTAATGCGCCAAACTTAAACAGGGAAACAGCGTGACACGATACCTGATACGTCACTTCCGGTCCGCGCTATGTGAACATCATTGTTCCTGTAGCGTGGACCGCATCTCAGAGAATACATTCAGGCTTATTTGTTATGCCGTTAAGGTGAGAGTTCTGGGAGCACATAGCGGTGGTGTGATTATCACGAAAGTCACAAGATCATCCATCAACCTTTTTGTTACCTTTTTCTTTTGTTGAACTTTATTCACCAACACTATACTCACCATATACCATCACCATTGGACTGTTTTATTATTCACTTATTTGATATTGTATATTGGATTTGATTTATTTACACATTATTATTATTGTCATCAAGATTACTTTCACATACGTATCATACACTTTCATCCTTGGAGATTTCACATTACATACTTTTTATTCACTCTTAGACTCTTATATGTTAGAGGTGTTGCGCAGGATCACTTGCATATATCATTCATTTATGTGTGCAATATTTTGAGTTTTATCTTAGTGAGTGGTGTTCACTATTTTGATTTTGCAGCATCATCAGTATTATCTAGTTTCACTTATTCTAGTATTGGTATAGTAGCGCAGAAGTCCCTCTACGGAACAGTATTTATATACACTCCTAATATAGAGTGTTATATCATAGTATCTATAGCACAATTCGCCGCTACATTTCCATTCTGGTTAGGCTTTCTTGTGTAATATATACATCACTAGCGCTACACTTTTGTTTTACATTTATATTACAATAAGTTGGATTGTTGTGTCAGCTGCTTACCACCAGGTTGGCGCAGTATTTTTCACTTCTTTTTTACTCAGTGCCCATCAACACAGACTCATCAGTGCCCATCAGTGCAGCCTCATCAGTGCCCATCAACACAGACGCACCAGTGCCCATCAACGCAGCCTATCAGTACCCATCAGCAGCCTCACTCGGGAGGAAAGCCGGTCGGATCACACAGAGAGAGAAAACCTCCTGTAACACAGCTTGTTTTTTTATGCTGCTGTCAAACAAAGTCCCGCCTCCTCGACCAACTCCTATGATAGACCTCACACTACTTCAATTTCCTGACATTGGACTAGTGTGCTATCCATTATAGGAACCAGTCCAGGAGGCAGGACTTTGACAGTGGCGGGTGTTTCAGATCCAAGCTCCCTTCCCCACAGTTTCCTGGCCGATGGCTGGGAGGAGAATTGGCTTCTATTCAACCATGCCTGCCGGTGGCACCTGCCCCTCCCCCCCTGATGTGGCTTCACACTCGCCCTCAGCTTATTTCCACTTGCCAAATGTGAGCAGATGAGTGGAAATTTTGAGGGCTGACGCACGTTTATGTAAACAGTGATTGCAAGCACCACACATGTGAGGTATCGCCACAAATGAGAGAGAAATAATTTCGATTTGGGCCTCTCTTTCACACAGACTAAATACACATTGTTTTCTTATTTAATAAAAATAATGTAGCAGAAAACATTTGGCCTAATTTTATGAAGATATATTATTTGCTAAATTTTGTAACAACAACAAAGAAAAAAGTAATTTTTTCTTCAAAATGTTTTATATTTTTTTTTAGTTTATTTAGCAAAAAATAAAAAACCCAGTGGTGATAAAATAGCACCAAAAGAAAGCTCTGTCTTAAAAAATGGCAACAATTTCATTTGGGTACAGTGTTGCATGCTTGACTAATTGTCACTCAAAGTGTGACAGCGCTGAAAGCTGAAAATTGGCCTTGACTGGAAGGGGATAAAAGTGTCCAGACCTGAAGTGGTAAACTAAAGTTTTGCATTATTAAAAGCAAACTTGTGGCTTGCATAATAAAACTTGGTTGTGCCTAACGCTCCATGCACACTGGCTTAAAAATCGCTGCTTCTACAGGAGTTTTGTGGTTTGTCTGTAGAAGCAGCTCAGTGTTATCCTATATGTCCATGCACGATTAGAGGCATATTTTGAGCTCAGTGATTAGAGGCAGGAAAAAAATCCTTCTGGTTTGCTTTTCTGATTGGAGCTTTCTGGCAGAAAAAATGCTAAATTCTACTAACTCGCCAAAACCAACAAACTATAAAAATACCCTTAAAGAGGTTGTAAACCCTGGGGAAACAAAAAACAAACAGAAAAAAACCTGTAAGACAAAAGCATAATGAGCTAGAACAAAGCCCTCCAGTGGAGCCCACACACCGCTGAGACAACTGACATCTTCCCCGGTGTTTCTTCCGGGTTTACGGGCTCCGGTGCTGTGAGTGGGAGCCGCTGTTCATGGCACAGGGCTCTGAAAAAAAGGCAAGGGGCCGTTCCTTCAGAGTGCAAGCACCGATGACGTCATCGGTGGCGTATGCAGTAAATATCTCCTAAACGGTGCAAGTTTATGAGATATTTACAATACCTATAGGTAAGCCTTACTATAGGCTTATCTATAGGTACAAACAAACCAGGGAAGTTTACTTCCTCTTTAACCGCTTGCCGCCCGCTGGCTGTCATATTACGGCCAGGCGGCGCGGCTCTCGTTCTGGGAGGGTGTCATATGACGCCCTCGCCTTCTCTGCCCACCAGGGGGCGCACGTGCGCCGCCGGCGGCAATCGCGCACGCCCGCCGTGTCACTGGGCAACCAATGTGTGTGCCCGACACCCGCGATGTCCATCAGGCACCCGCGATTGCCCGGTAACACTCTCTGTCAGAGAGGAGAGGAGACCGATGTGTGTTCTCAGTATAGAGCAACACCGATCGGTCTCCTCCCCTTGTGAGTCCCCTCCCCATTCAGTTAGAAACACCTCCCTAGGAACACAGTTAACACCTCGATCACTCCCTAGTGTTAACCCCTTCCCTGCCAGTCACATTTATACAGTAATCAGTGCATTTTTATAGCACGGATCGCTGTATAAATGTGAATGGTCCCAAAAATGTGTCAAAAGTGTCCAATATGTCCACCACAATATTGCAGTCGCGATAAAAATCGCAGATCGCCGCCATTACTAGTAAAAAAAAAAAATAATAATAAAAATGCTATAAATCTATCCCCTATTTTGTAGACGCTATAACTTTTGCGTAAACCAATCAATATACGCTTATTGAGATTTTTTTTACCAAAAATATGTAGAAGAATACGCATTAGCCTAAACTGAGGAAAAAATGTTTTTTTAAAAAAATTGGATATTTATTATGGCAAAAAGTAAAAAATATTGTGTTTTTTTCAAACTTGTCACTCTTCTTTTGTTTATAGCGCAAAAAATAAAAACCACAGAGGTGATCAAATACCACTAAAAGAAAGCTCTATTTGTGGGGAAAAAATGATAAAAATTTCATTAGGGTACAGTGTTACATGACCGTGCAATTGTCATTGAAAATGTGACAGTGCTGAAAGCTGAAAAATGGCTTGGGCAGGAAGGGGGTCAAAGTGCCCTGTATTGAGATGGTTAAATGTTACAGTGTATATATATATATATATATATATATATATATATATATATATATATATACACACACCGTATTTATCGGCGTATAACACGCACCCCAAGTTTAGGAGGGAATTTTAAGGAAAAAACTTTTAGGAGGGAAGTTGAACCTCCCTGGCGGTATGATTATTTCGGATTTTAGGTGCTGAAAGCGGTACAATTATTTTGCATGGAAATTTGGCGTTTTATATTGTAGGTCTGTAAATATTAACAATAATACACTTAAATCTGTCCAAACCAGAGTCTAGTAGATATCCCGGGTATGATAAAGTTTGAAACACAAAAACATAAATTATAATATAATAAATAAAAATAAATAATTAAAAAAAATAAAAATAAATAGTAATAAAATAAATTTCCCCACAATTCACTATCGCTCAATTCTGCAAGTGTTCTAATTTACTATCGCTGTTTTCTAGCTGGTCTAAAGCCACTTTTGACGTACAGTGTATATCATGTAAAACTGCATGCAGGGCATTGGCCAAAGCACTGGGGACAAAAGGGATGTGAAATAATTTCATACAGTACTGTAATCTGTAAGATTACAGTACTGTATGTGTTATGATTTTTACTTTTTTTTAATTTGCCGCCAGGCTCCGCCCCCGTGCGTCGCGACGCTCGCAGGGAATGGAGCCTGGCACAGAGAGGCTTCGGAGGAGGACGGAGCCCTCGGACACTGCGGGGAACATCGCAGGATCCCGGGGACAAGGTAAGTAACGAGGCACCAGGATCCTGCGATGTAATCCCGAGTGTGGCTCGGGGTTACCACTAATGGTCCTGAATTTTAACCCCGAGCCACACTCGGGAAAACCGCCAGGGAGGCTACGGAAAAAAACTTACATTTAAATTCCCATCAATGCAGCGTTATCGTGTCCATCTGCAGCCTTGTCAGTGCAGCCTTGCCCCAGTGTCCAGTGCAGCCTTGTCAGTGCAGCTTTGCTCCAGTGCAGCCTTGTCAGTGCAGCTTTGCCCCAGTGCAGAATTGTCAGTGCAGCTTTGCCCCAGTACAGCCTTGTCAGTGCAGCTTTGCCCCAGTGCAGAATTGTCAGTGCAGCTTTGCCCCAGTACAGCCTTGTCAGTGCAGCTTTGCCCCAGTGCAGAATTGTCAGTGCAGCTTTGCCCCAGTGCAGCCTTGCCCCAGTGCAGCCTTGCCCCAGTGGTCAGTGCAGCCTTGCCCCCAGTGTACATGAACTGAACGAGCGCCGCCGAGAACACAGTGACTGGGTGGAGCTGAGATACACATAGCCGAGGGTTCTCGGCTCTTCTCGGCGCCGTTCACAGTCACGCCCAGTCCCTATGATGGACATAACACAAGTCCAATGGCGGGACTGGGCGTGACTGTGAAAGGCGCTGAAAAGAGCCGAGAACCCTCGGCTATGTGTATCTCGGCTCCACCCAGTCACTGTGTTCTCGGCGGCGCTCGTTCAGCGCTGCCAAGTCCCTCCGAACTCCGCGGCGCCACATTTAAAACTATGCGCTATGTGAATGTTGGCGGCGATCGCCGCGATCGCTCCGATAGATCACAAAATAGCGGAGATCGGCGTATAACACGCACTCACGATTTTCCCCTGATTTTAAGGGGAAAAAAGTGCGTGTTATACGCCGATAAATACGGTACTTCCCAACTAGCATAAAGTATTTAGGCAAAGGACACTCCCCCAGTTATGTGGCCCATTAACAATGAGTAAGCAAAAAATTATTGGCTAAACCCAAAAGTGCTTTTTTCATCACTATGTTTCCTTTATACTGGCTTTTAAAACAATAATGTGATAATTCAAAGGATTGTATGAAATGTTTAGAATAGTGTAACACTATTGGTAGTTAAAGTAATACTATTTTTTTAATTACAAACATATAATACTTACATGCTCTGAGCAGTGGTTTTCTTCTTGTTTTTGGGTCTTCTTGTTTTCTGGTCCCCCCGCAGGCACTCCTAGCCCCTCCCCCTGGAGCAGTGTCCCCCAGAGAAAGCTGCTTGCCCTGGGGATACCGCTCTGTGCTCGCTCCCGGGCCACTGCTCTATGCTTCCATAAGACATAAGTCCATAAGCTCGGCCTCGTCCCCTTCGGCTCTCTCCTTATTGGCTCACTGACTGTGATTGACAGTGGGTTCCCGTTGCTGTCTCAACCATCGAGGAGGGAGAGTCCCCATACAGCTGAGGCTATCGTGAACATCGCTGGATCGGAGGGGGCTCAGATAAGGATTGGGGGGGCTGGGGCGCTGCACACAGAAGGTTTTTTACCTGCATGCATAGGATGCATGCAGGTAACAAAACCTTCAGCCTTTAGGACCACTTTAAGTATTGAATTTATTTTAAAGGCCTACACATCTGTCCAACATGAAGGGCAACTGGGAAGAAAAGGGGGACAGAGAGACTTGGTTCCAAAAGCAAATTAGTTCATTCTTCAGAGCATGGGGGAGCAATAAAAACTTAACAGGGGTTCTTTTTCTTTCCAACTCTATCCAAAACTAGAAATCATATTTTTGGCTTCACAAACATTTTAAATCCATGAGACGCATTGCTATGCTTTTTTAGACTTGTCTCTATGTTCTTTAATGAATTTTAATGCAAATGTCTTACTTGATTTCCTGCATTTATGTCTCCAGCAAAAGAAACTCACTGCTACAGCAATTGTGACCAAACCTGCCAGGATACCACAGATCACAATGACCAAAATATGTGATTTTTCTATGGAAAAAGAAGACAATAGGGGTTAAAGAAGAGACAGTTTTCCTAGCACAGCCTCAGTGGAGGAATTACATCATCATTTAAAGAAACCTGACACAATTGATCATCACTGATACCTTCATAGTCAAGCTGGAAGTCCATCTGTAGAGGCTCTTGTAAAGAGTCATGTTGGACTCTACAGGAAAAGATCTTGTTCTGGTCATCATCGGTCGGTGTGATGGTCATGGTGCTGGTGACTTGGTAGGTTCCTTTTTCATACTCTTGTGGCTTTTCCATAAACTGTTTCTTTAAGACCTCTCCATCTCTGTACCATGTTATTTTGATGTCTGGAGGGAAGAATCCTGTAGCCTTACAGGTCAGAGTGTTCTCTGTATTTCTATGGACCTTTGTGCTAAGTATGGAGAGCAGAGGTCTGGCTGCAGAGAACACAAATACAGTTAATATAGCTGGATATCCATTGTTCAGAAACAATTTACCATAAAGGGTTAGAAATCTTTGTGAGTGATGGAAATAAAAGACATTGACACTCAATCAATTGACTATTAACTATTAACACTAACAAAATAATTTTAGAAGCAAGAAAGTAATCACCACATCTCACAGTTAGGTTGACGCTCTAAGAAGGACCCCTCCAGGAAGTAAAAAGGAGAGGAGAAGATTCAGGTTAGGTCATATGATCACTATTTTAGGGAAGTTAAAAAAGAGATTTAGCTATTGTTTTTTAATAACTGGATCAGTTAGAGGTGAGTGGGGATTGAAATGTGGCCTGGAATGGGGCTTCGACTCTAACTGCACTCTATCTACAATGTCATGTGGCCATTTTGCCTGTGTATTTGCCCTATTTTGCTCAGGGCCCCTCTGGCTATATATACAGAATTATGCCCCGTACACACGGTCGGACATTGATCGGACATTCCGACAACAAAAACCTAGGATTTTTTCCGAGGGATGTTGGTTTAAACTTGTCTTGCATACACACGGTCACGCAAAGTTGTCGGAAAATCTGATCGTTCTGAACGCGGTGACGTAAAACACGTACGTAGGGACTATAAACGGGGCAGTAGCCAATAGCTTTCATCTCTTTATTTATTCTGAGCATGCGTGGCACTTTGTGCGTCGGATTTGTGTACACACGATCGGAATTTCCGACAACGGATTTTGCTGTCGGAAAATTTTAAAGCCTGCTCTCAAACTTTGTGTGTCGGAAAATCCGATGGAAAATGTGTGATGGAGCCTACACACGGTCGGAATTTCCGACAACGAGGTCCTATCACACATTTTCGGTCGGAAAATCCGACCGTGTGTACAGGTTATTAGACTGGCAAGAGAGATAAAATGGGCTCAACAACTTTTTTTTTTTTTTTTTCAACAAGTAATGTTGATAGACAGAGAGAAGGCTGCCTTAAGGCTCGGTTACCACTATTGCGACTTGTCATGCGACTTGGGACTTCAAGTCGTCTGACAAGTCATACCCCATGATTTCCAATGAGTACCGTTCGTATCTGTGTGACTTCAAGTCGCAGAGACTTCAAAGTAGTCCCTGCACTACTTTGGTCCCACTTTGATCCGACTTGAGGTCCATAGACCTCAAGAATACACAGGCATTGTTTTAAGTCACATCAAAATTGTGGCAAAAAAGCGTGGCTTTCAGGTCGCAATAGTAGAAACCTAGCCTCAATGTATAGTTCAGAATTATATGGTCACTGTACACCTCTTCTATATACTGTATTGCAGCTAGCTAACTGATGCAACTTGTCTAGATGATAGATATTAATAAACATAAATCTCAATATATATTCCCTATAGGAAAAAAAAGGCACATCCGCAACAACAGAAACTACTTACTTACAGCATTCTGCACTTCCAGATGTCAACATGCATTTGATTTGCTGCAGAGTGCCTTCCAATCCTGGATAGCTGGGGGTGTTCTAATCAGCAGACAGTGGCCAATTCTGTGTACCATTATTGACCCACCACTTAGATGAAATGACGGGGTGCCTATCAGGAGAAGGCTAGACTGGGAGGTAAGAGGGCAATTTCCCCCTGGGCCAGTACTAATAGGATATATTTTAAAGTGGTAGAGACACCTTACCATTCAGGCATTAATCAGTGTTGGATCTGCAGTCAATGACACATAATGGGCATTACAGTATATAGCTACTTCGTTCGAGAAAGGGAAGTCATCCAGCACCGACGTCCTTTGTGGTTCTAAGATGTCATGTGACTAAATTTCAGCTTCCATAAATTAAGCTCAAAGTTGTGAAAATGTGTGTCACAATAAACATAGTCTTCAGTGAACATCCACTTTTCACCAATCACTCTGAAACCATGGCACGAAACACATTCTTTAGCCCACACAAATGCCCCTACCATGAAAGAGCCACTTGGTTGTATTTGCCAGATGTTGGCAAATGTTATATTGGCCAAATGTTTACAGTTCTCTGCTAATGCCTGTGGTAGGAAGCCTTGCTACCAAAAGTAAGTAAACAGATAGGTGGGACCATCACCACAGGAGATAGTAACTGTTTGAACACCACAATTTTCTGGGAGCTAACAACAAACAAAATAAAACAGCAAAAACCGAAAGAAAAAAAAAAAAGGGAATATGCCCACACTCAAAATATCCAATATTTTGTTAATATTAATGTAAATACTCTTTACCGCAAAATACCCCATGCTCCCCCAACAACATAACATTAAAACAAGCAATTATCTAAAAATAAGATTAGTAATGAACAACAAGATGATTTAAAGGAACTACAGTCAGGTCCATAAATATTGGGACATCGACACAATTTTTAATCTTTTTGGCTCTATACACCACCACAATGGATTTGAAATGAAACACATTTGAAATGAAACTGCAGACTTTCAGCTTAAATTTGAGGGTATTTACATCCAAATCAGGTGAACGGTGTAGGAATTACAACAGTTTGTATATGTGCATCCCACTTTTTAAGGGAGCAAAAGTAATGGGACAAATTAACAATCATCCATCAAACTTTCACTTTTTAATACTTGGTTGCAAATCCTGTGCAGTCAATTACAGCCTGAAGTCTGGAACGCATAGACATCACCAGACGCTGGGTTTCATCCCTGGCGATGCTCTGCCAGGCCTCTACTGCAACTGTCTTCAGCTTTTGTCAGCAGTCACATCATCAATAAATACAAGAGAACCAGTTCCATTGGCAGCCATACATGCCAAAGCCATGACACTACCACCACCATGCTTCACTGATGAGGTGGTATGCTTTGGATCATGAGCAGTTCCTTTCCTTCTCCATACTCTTCTCTTCCCATCACTCTGGTACAAGTTGATCTTGGTCTCATCTGTCCATAGGATGTTGTTCCAGAACTGTGAAGGCTTTTTTAGATGTTGTTTGGCAAACTCTAATCTGGCCTTCCTGTTTTTGAGGTTCACCAATGGTTTATATCTTGTGGTGAACCCTCTGTATTCACTCTGGTGAAGTCTTCTCTTGATTGTTGACTTTGACACACATACACCTACCTCCTGGAGAGTGTTCTTGATCTGGCCAACTGTTGTGAAGGGTGTTTTCTTCACCAGGGAAAGAATTCTTCAGTCATCCACCACAGTTGTTTTCGGTGGTCTTCCGGGTCTTTTGGTGTTGCTGAGCTCAACGATGTGTTCTTTCTTTTTAAGGATGTTCTAAACAGTTGATTTGGCCATACCTAATGTTTTTGCTGTTTCTCTGATGGGTTTGTTTTGTTTTTTAAGCCTAATGATGGCTTGCTTCACTGATAGTGACAGCTCTTTGGATCTCATATTGAGAGTTGACAGCAACAGATTCCAATTGCAAATAGCACACTTGAAATGAACTCTGGACCTTTTATCTGCTCCTTGAAAATGGGATAATGAGGGAATAACGCACACCTGGCACATATACAAACTGTTGTAATTCCTACACCGTTCACCTGATTTCGATGTAAATACCCTCAAATTAGCACATCTTGTTTGTTTAATTTCAAATCCATTGTGGTGGTATATAGAGCCAAAAAAGATTAGAATTGTGTCGATGTCCCAATATTTTTGGACCTGACTGTATGTCAGAAAATAGAAATCTAAAAATTAAACAAATGAGGCAGAAACGGGATGTTTTGAGTGTGGAAAAATATGTTGAAACACAAATTGTACTATATTATTATAGGTTGAAGGGACATATTATACTAGGCTCACATTTGCGAACACCTAGATTCCTTCAGAAGTGGCACTATGCACACTGACACTGCAACTGTTCTCCAGTTAACTCTCGGTTCCCAGTACCAATGTACACCTCCTCTGTAATCTAAATTTATGAGGGACACGCTGAGCGATGTCCACACCTACTTATCCAGGGTTTTCCACTACATTTCCCCAGTACTGGAGTGGTCCCCATCATGCACTCTGAGTGGGCTCCACACATGCACTCACCTCAACTCTTGTACCTCCGCACCTCAGTACAGAATGGGAACCTCTGCAGTGCAACCCTCACCCATTACTGTGGGAGAAAGACCACTGGTGGAAGGAGTGCCAAAACATCCCCCTCGCTGCTAGAGGCTGTGCCACCTATAACAAGTACACACTATCGATAGGCTGCTTGTTAACTTCCATTACTCTTGGCAACTACTTTTGTCTTCACGTCACTCCATTCCATGTTGATGTATTCATATCCCAATGAGTTAAGACCCACTGGTTAACTGTATGTGTGCCAGTTACTTGTGATACACCTCTTTAGTAACTTCAGACCATGCAGGGACAAAGTTTCAATACTTTACTTAGAAAAGGTTCAAAATAGACATTTCACAGTCCAACAGATAACATTATCCTTCCCTAATTCCCTAACTATAACTACAGACAGGTGTGCTGCCCTGGCATACCTGCAAATGTGCATTCCAGTAATCATAGTCCTTCAAAGGCACTCTCCAGTACTGGTGTCTTCAGGGCGAATTTCTCAAGTTAAAAGCCTCTACATGTGTGCAGTAGTAAGGGACCTTCTCCTGCTCCTACAGGTCTCATCTTTCCGCTCTATCCCCTACAGTCTCACAACTCACAGCTGCGCTGGAACTCTCTTGAACTCTCCAGGGACTCTCTCTTTCCCAGCTACCTCTGCGGGCAACTGCCCTCGGACTGTGCCGCTGTCCCAATTTATATGATACAGGACAAGTGGGCAAGAGCAGAACCCACTAAAAAGGAACTGGACATGAAATTAACTCTCACCTACTCGGCCGGGACAGCAACTAACTGTTTCAACCTGTCCACAAGGGGGTGAACTAGAAGAGAAAAAAGAGGTAAGAAGAGGCAGGAGCAAATATCTATGGAGGAAGGCTAAGTAAAGTAAAAAAAAGAATTTAGAAGAAAAAAGAGCAACACAGCGCCAAAAGGTCAATAGTGGAGAAAATAGGTCACTACAGTGTTTACTGGATCACAGCTCCCCCTGTTTTTGGCAGGACCAAAAAAAGTATAATAAAAAACAAACAAACGGGAAAGCAGCGCTGATCCTCAAACTACGTGATGCAAATGTCAATGTGCTAACAAACTAAGAAAATAACCAGACACATCTAGTCTTAAATAAATCCCCAAATTGTTACTAAGGTATACATATATATCAATAAAGTGCAAAGTGCTCAAAAAAATAACGCAATGTGCCATAATCTATAACAAATGTAAGGTAACCAAGTCAATCTTGTTACTGATCCAAAAAAACGGGATATTTGCCCAAAAAAAAAATGTGTATATAAATATATGAAAAATAAATGTTCCTAAACAAATAAATAAAGTTCATAAATGTGACAAAATTTAAACAGCTGAAAGTGACATTCAGTGAATCTTGTATGTAGATCAACTTGTGAACACCCAAATGTGATCTCCCACCAGTCGTACCAAACTGACTCACTGACTGAAGTGGCTGGTAAACTTATAAACCAGCAGCTGCGCCTTAATGCAATCAATGCTAGGATCCAGGGAGCCGTTTAAGCCATACATGAAGTCTTCTTCAAAACTCAAGCCACGGCCCCCACATATATATAGAAGAGAAGGAAGGAAGCTCCAATATTGTGATATCGTTTTTAAAAGGTTTATTTAAAAACATAAACAAATCAATAAACTCACATTTAAAAGTGTCAGACCCGACACTAGGAATAGCCAGCATATATGTGTTCCTGATCACCTCCGGCCGCTCAGCTTGGTATGCGATCCGCGAGTGTGATCCTGGATAACGTGTTGACGTCAGAGTCCTTGCCCCGCCCTACGCGTTTCATCGTACATCTTTCTAGAGTGGCAGGACGTCTGAAGTCCTCACGCCATTTCATATATGGGCAAATAGCCCTAAGATTGGTCAACAACCCGCTGCTGCGCTAATTGTGAATCAAAACGTTTATTTGTACATACATAGTATCAAATGGTGAATTCCAACATGCTTTATACTATCACTAATAGAAAAAAGCTGGACAAATATCACCTAAAATATATACGCAGTCAAAATGCAGCAATGAATCATACCTTAAAACGATCAAATATACTATTTAAGAAATAACTCTAAATTTCCCCAATTCATTAATGGTAAAAAAAAAAAGCTGAATATGTGCAAATTCATAATGTTTTTTTAGGCGGCCAGATACAGAATTAAAAACTTACTCCAGACTGCCGCAAAAAAACTGACCAAACTCTAACGTATCCTAAATGAATATATATAATTAGTACCAGTGACCCAAAAAGGTAATAAGGTACTGCAACACACTCTATTCCCAAACCATTAGAATGTGCCATAGATAACTCAAAAACAATATCCACAGTGGAAAATGCGAACATTGGTTCAATAAAACATTGTCAGAACTATTAGGGTTAAAAAGAATTAATTCTTAAGGCCTCTGCATCATATATTTTTCATGTATATTTTATGAACAACTCAGAAGCCATCTTGTTTAAAAAGTTTTTTAGGAGGTTCAATTAAGTTCATGATTGTGGACCAGGGGTTTGTAAGAGACTCTAGGGCTCCTTGCCTATCAGCCTAGATCGTAAATTAAGGGTCTGGACAATTAGTAAAATAAACAAGATAAGGGAACCATGAGCTTACAAGAGCTAATTTTTTTTTTCAGGCTTGAGAAACAAGATAGGGCTTATTAACATATGAAACATATAGTATTATTTACTGCAGATATACAAATTAGCCATACATTCTAATTATGGTATCGTTATTATATTACATTAGAGTAATGATATGCTAATTGAGTAAATATATATTAGAAACTGGTTTTCCTCTGATGGGACTTTATAAGTCATCTGCTAATTGAGTGAATAGTTTTACCTGTATCTTTGGTTAATGTATATTATCATTTTTCCAAAATATAGTCATAATATATTATTTGGATATATTCATATAATATTAATCATGGATATAATATTGGTACATATTAAAATGGACATAGCATGTTTATAATATTATGAATATTTTTTTTTATGGATAAGAATTCTTACAGTGAACTTGTTTGTTAAATAATTATTGCATTTTGTGAAACCAATGACCTGAGTCTCAAGGTATTTACAACATAAGTTAATTGTGTGAGTTAGATTCACTTAGAAGACATAGATCTTATGAGTCGCCATCAGGTCTGGAGTGGTTTGACACATAAATGACATTTTAGTCTAATTCATAGTTTTTATTTAAGTCTTAGTCAAAAGGTTACTCAGGAATTAAATAAAGTCAATTTTCTATACATTACTGCCCCCTTTGGCCACTGTGAATAAAGGAAACTACAATTTTCCTATACGGGTTGTCCAGGAAATGACGTGTTTTGACGTCTCTTATGAGGTGAAAGGCATTTCCACACCCACATTCTTGGGGAATATAGAGGGTTACACATGACAGTGAGGAAAAAAAGGCTAAAAGAATTTTGAAAGGGGAGAAGATCTGGAGAGCTGGAAGTTCAGGGATATCGAGGAAAAGAAAGTTCCCTTGGAAGATACAGCAGACATCTTCTCAAACAAAAGAGCTCAAAAGTTTTGGCAAAGTATAGATCATATATTCTGTATGCAATAAATGGTTTGAACATATCCCAGATGGGGCCATTCCATTTTTGGTAGTGTTGATTGGATCTGAGGGATTTTTAACTGCAGTATGAAATGTTACGGATCCAATTAAAGAGAGAAAAAAATAAAAATAAATGTATACAGTATATATATATAATAAAAAAGTCCAATGGACTTGGGCAGCGCTTGAAAAATAAAAAGGGTGGAGCCATACGACGTACGTAGACACATCAGTAAGCCCAGAAAAAAACAGCACGGATCCCCGTAGGTGATATATGCCGAGAGCGGTAGGAGACGCTGTAAGAACCTGATGTTATCTGATGTCATGTTGTGAACATTGCTACAATATATGTGATTTCTTGTAAATGTACATCGTGAAGGGGGGTTCTCTTTTTAACCAGTTGCCGACCGCCTCACGACGATATACGTCGACAGAATGGCACGGGGAGGCAGAATCATGTACGCGATCTGCCTCCCGCGGGCAGGGGGTCCGATCGGACCCCCCCGGTGCCCCAGGCAGTCGGCATTTGTCCCCCAGCGATCGGAGGTGAGGGGGAGGCCATCCATTCGTGGCCCCCCCTCCCGATCGCTCCCTGCCAATAGAATCATTCCTCTGTTGCTGTATAGTAAACAGCAGCAGAGGAAGTGATGTCATCTCTCCTCGGCTCGGTATTTTCCATTCCGGCGCAGAGGAGAGAAGACATCCGAGTGAGTGTAAAACACACACACAGTAGAACATGCCAGGCATACATTACACCCCCCTTTACCCCCCGATCGCCCCCTAATAACCCCCTAATCACCCCTCTCCCCTGTCACACTGACACCAAGCAGTTTTTTTTCCTGATTACTGCATTGGTGTCAGTTTGTGACAGTTAGTGTGGTAGGGCAGTTAGGGTTAGCCCCCTTTAGGTCTAGGTTACCCCTTTAACCCCCCCTAATAAAGTTTTAACCCCTTGATCACCCCCCCGTCGCCAGTGTCACTAAGTGATCGTTTTTCTGATCGCTGTATTAGTGTCACTGGTGACGCTAGTTAGGGAGGTAAATATTTAGGTTCGCCGTCAGCGTTTTATAGCGTCAGGGACCCCCATATACTACCTAATAAAGGTTTTAACCCCCTGATTGCCCCCTAGTTAACCCTTTCACCAATGATCACCGTATAACTGTTACGGGTGACGCTGGTTAGTTAGTTTATTTTTTATAGTTTCAGGGCACCCACCGTTTATTACCTAATAAAGGTTTAACCCCCTGATCGCCCGGCCGTGATATAAGTTAGGTTTTAGGGTCTGCGTCGCCCCAGGCAGTGTCAGGTTAGTGCCAGTACCGCTAACACCCACACACGCAGCATACGCCTCTCTTAGTGGTATAGTATCTGTACAGATCAACATCTGATCAGATCTGATCTATACTAGCGTCCCCAGCAGTTTAGGGTTCCCAAAAATGCAGTGTTAGCGGGATCACGCCCAGAAACCTGCTAGCACCTGCATTTTGCCCTTCCGCCCAGCCCAGCCCACCCAAGTGCAGTATTGATCGATCACTGTCACTTACAAAACACTAAACACACATAACTGCAGCGTATGCAGAGTCAGGCCTGATCCCTGTGATCGCTAACAGTTTTTGTTGGTAGCGTTTTGATACAGTCACTAACAGTCAGGAGCTTTTTTGCCTGTGAGTCTCACTAGTGTACCACTAAATTTAGAAACCAAAATGGCAAATCGAAGGTACACTAGTGAAGAGGCCTACACGTTTCTGAGCATGACAGATCATCACTCATCTGTCAAGTTCAGGCTCAGAATACGATCCTGTAGAGGACAGCGGCTCCATGACAGATAGCTCTGACGACGGAGTTGTGGTCCCTGCCAAGGTCAGGCATACCAGACCCCAAACTTCTTCTGCTGTTGTTGAGGTGCAAGAATCGTAGGTCCCTCATATGGAGCAGAGCAGTACTAGCGGCGCTATTCCTTCTGGTGAACTGGCAAGCACCAGCGGCCTAGTACACCCTGGTCGTAGTCAATCCAGCACTGCAGTAACACTTGGTGACATGGCGAGTCCCATAAGTGCAGTTCAAGCTGGCGAGGTGGCAAGCACAAGTAGTGTCTCACTGCCACCAAGAAGAAGACGAACACAGGCCCGTCATGCCCATAGTGCTCTTCCTGCTGCATTCGCCAATCCTAACTGGGAACCCACCACTTCTGCAGCACCCGTACTTTCCCCATTCACTGGCCAACACAGCATTCAGGTGGAAACAGTTGATTTTATGTCACTTCACTTTTATTCGCTGTTTTTCACCGAAGATCTATAGATCTATTGTGGACCAAAGCAATTTGTACGCTGGTCAACACATCGCCACTATTCCCCAGTCCTCTCTTGCCAGAGATTGGAAACCAATTACGGTTTCCGAATATAAGATCTTTCTGGGCCTTTCCCTCAACATGGGCATAACTAAAAAGAGTGAGTTGCGGTCATATTGGTCCACTGACCCAATTTACCATATGCCCTTGTTCTCTGCCTCCATGACCAGAGCACGATACGAGCAGTTTTTGCGGTTCATGCACTTCAACAACAATGAACTCTGTCGTCCTCGTGAAGACCCTGGATACGATCGGCTCTACAAAATTCGGCCCCTCGTAAACCACTTCAACCAATGTTTTGATGACTTGTTTACGCCCCATCAAGTTGTCTGTGTTGATGAGTCCCTGATTACGTTTTCTGGCCGCTTGTCATTCAAACAGTACCTTCCCAGCAAGCGTGCCAGATACGGGTTCAAGATGTATAAGCTCTGTGACAGGGCCACAGGCTATACATGTAGATTTATGGTTTACGAGGGCAAAGATAGTCACGTAGAGCCGACAAACTGCCCTGACTACATAGGAAGCGCTGGCAAGATTGTGTGGGACTTGGTGTCACCCTTATTCGGAAAGGAATACCACTTGTACGTGGACAATTATTACATGAGCGTGCCACTTTTTAGTTACCTGTTTGATCATCCAATTGGAGCATGTGGCACCGTGCGACCTAATCTCCGGGGCTTTCCCCAGCGGCTTGTAGATTCCCGTCTTGGGCTGGGGGAGAGAGCCTGCTTGCAGTGTCATAACTTGCTCGGTATGAAGTGGAGGGATAATAAGAATGTTTTCGTTTTTACCTCCCTTCATGCAGACACGACTGTCCAAATTACTACGGCGACTGGTGTTGTGGAAAAACCCCTCTGTGTCCACGAATATAACCTTAACATGGGAGGGAAGGACCTCAACGACCAGTTGTTGGCACCGTACCTAGTTGCCCATAAGGCCAGACGCTGGTACAAGAAAATGTCTGTTTATTTGTTTCAATTGGCTTTGCTGAACGCTCATGTGCTATACAGAGCTTCAGGGCGGACTGGATCCTTCCTTAAATTCCAGGAAGAGATCGTCGGAGCCCTTCTGTTTCCAGACGGTGCTCCACCTCACCTTCCCCAACCAAATGCAGTAAGCTGGCTCCATGAGAGGCATTTTCCTTATGTCCTCCCGAGTACCCCTACCCAATGAGCCCCCCAAAGAAGATGTTGTGTCTGCAGCAAGCGCGGATATAGGCGTGACACCCGCTATTATTGTCCCTCCTGTCCTGCCAATCCTGGTCTTTGCATTGGTGAATGTTTTTTTTTTTTCCAATAAATTTTTATTGAGTTTTACATATTACAGGTTATGAAGTCATAGTAAGGAACATGAACATGTAAATGTAAGTTTACAGACTAGATATTGTAAGTATAGTCTGAATAGCGATTTTATGAATAACGTTCTATGAGAAAGAAAAAATCGTTAACAAAGTGATTAAAAACATAGGGTACAACAGTTGACCTGGAATGATAGGAGGAGGGGTGGGGTAAGGAGGGGAGGGGTGCAAGAGGAAGGAGGGGCAAGGAGGGTGCAAGAGGAAGGAGGGGCAAGGAGGGATAAGGGAAGGGGGGGGAAGGAGAGCTTCAAGTGGAAGGCGAGTAGAGAGACAGGGCATTAAATTGTTAAACCTTACTTCAATCGTTAATTCTTTTTTGAGTACCAAAGGAGCCATGGGTTCCAGCGAGTTAGTGTCTTTGTATGGGATTGTTTGCTGCGTGACAAAAGAGTTTCATAAGTGAAATGGGTTTGTACTAAGTTAGTAACTTCCGTAAGGGAGGGAATGTTGTCAGATTTCCAGTTTCTAGTGATCAAGAGTTTGGTAGCTAGGAGGACGTGTGTAATCACTGTTCTTTGATGTATGGGAAAATCTTCTATTGTCAGATTAAGAATGGCTAAGTGTGGAGTAATTGTAACCGAGCTATGGAGTATGTCTTGGAGTATGGATTCCACATTTTTCCAAAGCTGTTTTACATTTGGGCAAGACCAAAGAATGTGGAGGAGGGTGCCCGTATGGCCACAGTTTCTCCAGCAGTCGTGTGAGGCGTGTTTGTGGAATTTGACCAGTCTGGACGGAGTTAGGTACCATCTCATTAGCGTTTTTTGGGGGATTTCCCAAAGAGAGGTGCAAGTTGTTGTCTTGTAAATAGATGTTGCTGTTGCTATTGGGCATCTGTGAATTGTGTCTGTAAAGGGTAGGAGCAAATCGTCCTTACCTTACCTTCTCTGCGTCCAGAGAGGCCACAATTTCGTCCTCAGCATCATCCTTCCCTGAGGCCAGGACCACATACAACCTGCAAATGTTTATGTCCGTGCCCTTACCTGGCATAAAACCTGATTGGTCTTCATGAAAAAGGGTGAGTATCACTTCGTTTAGATGCTTGGCAAGAATTTTGGTCAGTACTTTCGCATCCGAGTTAAGCAGGGATATGGGTCGGTATGAGGGGCATAGTTGGGGGTTCTTCCCTGGTTTGGGTATAACCACTATAATGGCTTGTGCCATAGAGAGTGGGAGTTCCCCAGTTCGCAAAGTCTCTGTTAGCATTGCATGCATCCTACTGGCTATCTCACCCATATATTGTTTATAAAATTCGGGAGGGAGACCGTCCACTCCCAGGGTCTTTCCTGTCTGCATTGAACTCAAGGCTCGTTGAACCTCCTATAGAGATATTGGGGCCTCTAGGCCCTCTCTCGCTTCGGCCGAGAGGACCGGGAATGTTACCCTATCCAGAAAGTTTGAGAGCTCTTCAGGGGAGTATTGTGTCCTAGAAGAGTATAAAGTCGAGTAGTAGTCAGCAAAGCAGGCATTAATGTTTACAGTGTCAGACACTAGAGTCCCATCACTTTTTTGGATACGGGCTATGGTGGAGATCGGAGACTGCTCTTTGGCCAGCCAGGTGAGAAGCCTGCCTGTTTTTTCTCCCTGTTCGAATATTCTCTGTGTTTGAGCTAACTGACGTTTATTCGCTTTGGCCACTCTGAGCAACATCACCTCACTATAGGCTACCTTCATGTCTTGTGCTATAATAGGGTTAGAGGTTAGAGTAAATCTCGTCTCCAAGTCCTGGGACCTAGCTTCTGCTTCCTCTAATAATAACTTATCATTCCTACGTTCCTTGGCTATAGATGACATATAACAACCTCTGATATAGGCCTTAAAAATGTCCCATACAGTCTCTGGAGTGGAGGAGTTGGCGTTAGATAACCAAAACTGTTTAATCTCCTTGATCATCTCAACTTTTATGGTAGGATGTTTAATCCAAAAGCGACACAGTCGCCATATTCTATCTGTTTGTGGAGTTACCGTCTGTAGCGTACACAACAGCGGGGAGTGGTCAGAGATCCCCCTCGGAGGTATCTCAATACCTACAGTTTTGGGGAGCATGGGTAAAGTGGCATACAGAAGGTCAATATGGGATAGTGTATTATAGGAGGAGGAATGACATATGTACATGCAATCCGATGGGTGTTTCCAACGCCAAACATCCTCCAATCCCAGGATCTGAGACCAACGAGACAGCGCCAAATCAGTGGCAGGGTCTGGGGACAGTTTATCCAGAGAAGGGTTCGGAGGAATATTAAAATCCCCCGTAAGAATCACATTATCAGTGGGGAACTGAGCGATCAGAGCAGTTAATTTTTGTAAAAGGGAGATATTAGCCGGAGGCAGCAGATACACACCCACCACAACCTATCTACCGACCACAACCTGGCTATCGTGTCTATGACAGCGTGTATCAGCACATACCTGCCGTCTGGGTCTATAAGAATATCAAGGAGTTCAAAGTTGAGAGATCTATGGATCAATATGCTAACCACCCTAGCGTAACTAGTGTAGGTGGCACGGTAATGATATCCCACCCACGGTCTCTTCAGGCCTAATATTCTACCTCCCATTAAGTGTGTCTCTTGGAGAATGCAAATACGGGGTGCATATTTTTTAAGATAATCAAAGACTAAGGAGCGCTTAATTCTATGGTTAAGACCTCTGACGTTCCAGGACAAGATCCTTATGGGAGCCATATCTCGGGAGGACAGATAAAATCAGCGGAAAATCATACATCCCTGGGCCCCCAGTGTGGTCTCCTCCCACCCCCTCTCCCGCCAACCAAAGGGGGGTTCATAAGGAACCCGCAGGAAGGGAGCATATGAGGAGATCTCACAGCGTAACCTGGTCTCTTATTGTTGTAGAATCGTCTGCATTGAGATACATTCAAATGTGCAAGTGAAAGAAAAAACCCAAAATCATAATAGAACAGGACAAAAAAAAAAAAATCTTCCCTCCCATTCTACCCCACACCCCTCTAACTGAACTTTGGGGTGTTTGAGTAACCATAACAACCATAAATCAACTCAAACGTAGGAGAAGTCTCCTAGGGGGGCAGTGTGTATCAACCGACAAGCCTAGGACCTGATCTCCCTATTGGAGTTCAGGGACTCCGCTGCACGCATTGCCTGTAGGCCATTTCTGATATATTTAAAAAAAAAATTTTGGAAGGGGGGGAACAGAACAACCCTGTAGCTTTTAAACAACTACTTACACTTAGATCACTCTAAGGGTACAAACTTAGTTTCATGAGCCACTATCTTAACCTGTAGGAATTAAACAAGGTTAGTCAGTACTGTAGTTATTAAACAAGTATGCTTATAATTAAGACTTAGTCAAGGGAGAAGACATTTCACCTGTAACCCCTTCATCCGAACACCAGCTCCACATGCGGAGCACATTTCAAATAAAGATATTAGCATCCCTTATACTCTCAAGTCTCTGCAAGCAACGGCGGGAAGACAAAAAGAAAAAGGTAACCATCCGCCCTTGGGATCCCATTATCCACATCCCTCCCACCTCAGCAGTGAAATTCGATGTCCAGGGGGGTCATGTGGTGGGGGGGAGTTTTTACCAGTAAAGGGTCAGATGTTGCAAAACAGCCAAAAGATAGTATGTCCCCCCCGACCCTTGAGTAGAGACCTGTTCAGCAAAGTAGTAGTCGGATCTCCACAATGAGACCCAACCGAACATCAATGTCACATTAGAGATCCTGTTACCAGGGAGGTCTGGTGAGCTACCAACCCCGGGCTCATGTTTTCATACAATGAGCAGATTGCAAGAATAGAGAGCTGTGTTTCTTACCACCAAACAGTACGAGTCAGGTGAAGGGGTATTTGTGGTGTTCTTCAATGTAAAAATCAATGATTGCGTGGTAAGGAGTCAAGCCATCTGGACGCGTCTTCCGGGGAAGTAAAGAATTTTGTAATTTCACCATCCACCACTCTAAGCCGCGCGGGGAATAGCATGTTATATTTGAGCCCCCTGGTGCGCATTTGGGCCTTGACTTGGTCAAATGTCCTGCGTTGCCTCTGTGTTTCAACCGAGTAATCAGGGAATAGCATGATCTTAGTATTTTTCGAAGCGCAGTTCCCCCACTTTTCTGGCTTCCCTGAAATTAAATCTCGGTCTCTAGAGTTGAGCATGCGGAAAATAAAAGTACGTGGCGGTGCTCCAGGCGGACCTCGAGCCGATGGCATTCTGTGGGCGCGTTCCACCGCAAAGTGGGTAGAGAAAGGTGCCTGTGAAAGGAGGGTGCGCAGCAGTTGCTCCGTATAGGCCTCCGGATCTCGACCTTCCGCTCCCTCTGGAAGTCCCACTAGGCGGAGGTTGTTTCTGCAATTTCTATTTTCCTGATCCTCGGCACGGGATTCCAGCGTTTTCATCTTAACTTGCAGTATGCGAAGGGAGGCACCATGATCCCGGACCGTATCTTCAGTGTCCCCCACTCTGCGCTCAGCCTCCGTCAGTCTATCTCGGTATTTGTCCATGTCTCGTCTTATAAGGCCCATTTCGGATTGCATCTGCTCTATCTTCGTAGTGAGGGTAGTTTGGCAGCCTGTGATTGCCTGCATTAGTGCTTGGAACTGGTCAGTTCCTAACTGGGACGACTCTGCACGTTTCTGTGTGTTCCGTCTGGGACGCCATGTTTAAGTGTGTTGCTGCACGTGTGTCTTGGGCTGGTGGCGGTGTTTTTTGGGGGGGTTGCCGTTTCTTCTGTGCATCGAAGGTTCTTCTTTGCATGCCCGGAGTCACTCCCAGCCTAGGGCAGTGTAATGCTTGTATCACTAGGGCGCTTGTTCCCCACCACCTATCGGGACTCTCCCCTGTTATACAGTCAGCAGGGGTGCTTGCAGAGCCGAGCGCCGCTATCACAGTGTCCCAAAGTGTGTTACTCACAAGTCCGGTCGCAACTTCAGTACGGCGGGGCAGGGAGGGCATCCATAGAGCCCTCAGAAGCAGGCAGTGGAATCTGTCGGGTGCGGAGCTCCCGTCCCCCAGAGGAGTCTGTGGAGCATGGAGCACCTGTCCCTCACTGCCTGTCAGGGCGCTCCAGGTGGACACAGCCGGCGGCGGCGCTCACAGCTCCAAACACCGCCGTCCCTGCGCCCCGAAATGTCTCTTTGACGTGCCCGATCACAGCCGCAGTTCGGTGGGGTAAGTAGGGTGTCTGTAAAACCCTCAAGAGCAGATAATGAGGCCTGTCGAATGCGGAGCTCCTGTCCCTTACGTCCTGCTAGGTCGCCATCTTGACCACGCCCCCCGCTTCGGCATATATAAACGGTGCATGTATGCCCATTATTAGAAGTGGGTGGATGAAGGCAGGTATTCTAATGGTGGGCATACCCACTGATTAATCTCTTTTTTTTGTTCAGCCCACAGGCTGCATGAAAAAAAAGTTTACAATATATGCCCAACAAGGACCAGCAACGTACTGGTATGTTGCTGGACTTTGAGTGGTTATACCAGAATGATGCCTGCAGGTTTAGGTATCATCTTGGTATCATTCTTTTCAGCCAGCGGTCGGCTTTCATGTAAAAGCAATCCTAGCAGCTAATTAGCCTCTTGCTTTAAAAAAAATATATAATGTTTGGGGGTTCAAAGTAATTTTCTCGCAAAAAAAAAAATGTTTTCATGTAAACAAAAAGTGTCAGAAAGGGCTTTGTGGTTAGATGAGTGGGTGATGTGTGACATTAGGTTCTAAATGTTGTGCATAAAATGCCAGGACAGTTCAAAACCCCCCCAAATGACCCCATTTTGGAAAGTAGATACCCCAAGCTATTTGCTGAGAGGCATGTCAAGTCCATGGAATATTTTATATTGTGACACAATTTGCGGGAAAAAGATATATATATTTTTTTTTTTGCACAAAGTTGTCACTAAATGATATATTGCTCAAACATGCCATGGGAATATGTGAAATTACACCCCAAAATACATTTTGTTGCTTCTCCTGAGTTCGGGGATACCACATGTGTGAGACTTTTTGAGAGCTTAGCCGCGTATGGGACCCCGAAATCCAAGCATCGCCTTCAGGCTTTTCAAGGGTGTAAATTTTTGATTTCACTCTTCATTGCCTATCACAGTTTTGGAGGCCATGGAATGCCCAGATGGCACAAAACCCCCCCAAATGACCCCATTTTGGAAAGTAGCTATTTGCTGAGAGGTATGGTGAGTATTTTGCAGACCTCACTTTTTGTCACAAAGTTTTGAAAATTGAAAAAAGAAAAAAAATACATTTTTCTTGTCTTTCTTCATTTTCAAAAACAAATGAGAGCTGCAAAATACTCACCATGCCTCTCAACAAATAGCTTGGGGTGCCTACTTTCCAAAATGGGGTAATTTGGGGGGGGGGGGTTGTGCCATCTGGGCATTTTATGGCCTTCGTAACTGAGATAGGTAGTGAGGAGTGAAATCCAAAATTTACGCCCTTAGAAATCTTGAAGGCGGTGCTTGGTTTTCGGGGCCCCGTGCACGGCTAGGCTCCCAAAAAGTCCCACACATGTGGTATCCCGTACTCAGGAGAAGCAGCAGAATGTATTTTGGGGTGTAATTTCACATATGCTCATGGCATGTTTGAGCAATATATCATTTAATGACAACTTTGTGCAAAAAAAAAAAAAAAAGTTTGTCATATTCCTGCAACTCTTGTCAAAATATAAAATATTTTATGGATTCAACATGCCACTCAGCAAATAGCTTGGGGTGTCTACTTTCCAAAATGGGGTCATTTGGGGGGGTTTTGTGCCATCTTGGCATTTTATGGCCTTCAAAACTGTGATAGGTAGTGAGGGGTGAAATAAAAAATGTACGCCCTTAGAAATCCTGAAGGCGGTGCTTGGTTTTCGGGGCCCCGTACGTGGCTAGGCTCCCAAAAAGTCCCACACATGTGGTATCCCTATACTCAGGATAAGCAGCTAAATGTATTTTGGGGCACAATTCCACATATAACCATGGCATGTGTGAGCAATATATCATTTAGTGACAACTTTTTGTAATTTTTTTTTATTTTTATCATTATTTAATCACTTGGGACAAAAAATTTTAATATTCAATAGGCTTAACATGCCTCTCAGCAATTTCCTTGGGGTGTCTACTTTCCAAAATGGGGTCATTGGGGGGGGGGGGGGGGGTTGTACTGCCCTGCCATTTTAGCACCTCAAGAAATGAGATAGGCAGTCATAAACTAAAAGCTGTGTAAATTCCAGAAAATGTACCCTAGTTTGTAAACGCTATAACTTTTGCACAAACCAATAAATATACGCTTATTGACATTTTTTTTTACCAAAGACATGTGGCCGAATACATTTTGGCCTAAATGTATGACTAAAATTGAGTTTATTGGATTTTTTTTTATAACAAAAAGTAGAAAATATCTTTTTTTTCAAAATTTTCCGTCTTTTTCTGTTTATAGCGCAAAAAATAAAAACCGCAGAGGTGATCAAATACCATCGAAAGAAAGCTTTATTTGTGGGAACAAAAGGACGCAAATTTTGTTTGGGTACAGCATTGCATGACCGCGCAATTAGCAGTTAAAGCGACGCAGTGTAAAAAGTGCTCTGGTCAGGAAGGGGGTAAATCCTTCCGGGGCTGAAGTGGTTAAAATAAAAAATTATCGTATGGAGCCTAAGATGGGAGGTGACCCCTCAGGATGGACTTGACGATCAGGATTCTATGACAGAATGGCTCAATTTTTTTAATGGAGTGGGATTTAAGTTGCAACAATTGATATTAAAGAGGAAGCAAAGAAAAATGCACAAACTAGAAAAAAGGATTAAAGAACTTTCGGGAAAATTAGAAATTTTTTAAAGGACACTCAACAATGGGTAGATTTTAATAATGCTATTAACAAAAATCTTGACAAAATAGAAAAAAACACACAAAAAAAGAAAGTGAAAAAATTCCATAGGGACTTGAACGATTTTAAGAACGAAAGTATTTACGTATGGCAGAATAAAATTGCCCCTCCTCCAATCACGGCAATTACGGTAATTCCCCCCTCAACGCCCCATATGAGACCCACGGAAAGGATTTCAAATCCGACTGAATATTCTACCCCTTACCAACAGCCCCAATATTGGGCACCTGTGTCGCAGCAATTTAAGGGAAAAAGGGGTAGAGGGAGAAGCATATGAGGAGGGAACAGAGGAGGGACCCAGTCTAAACACCTGTATAGATATAACGAGCATTATACAGAGGTCCCTACATTGAATAGATTTGATCCTCTGAGAAATGATGAATGGAAAAATTCAAATTCCCCCCGTCCTTTGTTAGGGAGAGGGAGGAGGGGAACTCAGGGACACCGAGGGAACAGACCATACGGACATCGACCTTCGGGATCAGCCGGCCCTCCACAGCCCTTCCTGCCTCAGCAGGGATGGTGGAAACCTCCTCACGAAGAGAGTGTTCCAACGTCCACCAGATCTGCCAAGAAGGGAGGCAGGGGATGTGGGGCAGGCAGGAGAATCCAAAAAAAGGAGGGATCAGGACTAATAGGAAATTACAATTTAAGCAGTGTCGAATTAACACATAAAGAAGCAAATATCCTACAATCTGGACTTAAGTGTGCCCCTAAGAAAACATTAAATAAATTTGATGTTTATATGGATATTCATAAATATATCTGTAAAATCAATCTGAAAAAACATTTCCTAAACACTGGTCCAGGAGCAAAAAATAGGGCAAATGTAAATACAGTATGGGTAGATAGTGGGTTGAAGAACTGTTCACTTTTTAACCCACTAAACACTACACACCAACATGTGGATGTATTTAAGAATTTAGTGCTGAGAGATTTGGAACAAATTGTCCCTAGAAAAAACGTTAATCCCTGTCATATACAAGACGGTATTAAACAGCTGGAGGATAGAAAAAACATTATTATCAGGCCAGTGGATAAGGGGGGTGGAGTGGTCATTTTGGACAAAATATTTTATGACTCTCAACTCACTAAAATGTTGTCAGATGAAAGTACCTATGTTAAATTGAACTCTGACCCCACACTAGTGTAGCGGTCACATTTTTGACATATAAATAGTTATGTTATAACTTAGCTCTGGCGCCATCTAGCGGCCAAAATATAAAAGGATTGCATTTTTATTTTTTGGTTATCCAAGAAGTTGACATGGAAGTGTTTTGTTTACATTGAACATTAACTTGACCTACCTATAATGCCTATTAACTCCCATGAACATCAGGAGAACAGAACTGCATTGTGGGGAGACTATAAAAGGGTTTGGCGCGGCCATCTTAGGTCTCTTGGAAATGCATGGCCAGCCTGAGAGGATCTGTGTGAAGTCTCCAGCGCTGTGCGGCCTACCTCCATGGAAGAGCGATACAAGCAGCAACACTGTGACATACCGTGAGCTGGACTGACGGTGGGGAAAGACTGGGAAGGAGCCAGTGAGCCTGTCGGAGCCATCTGGGAGTTTCAGAACGTCTCGTTGTGTGGAGCGGAGCAGCGCAGCAGTGCCAGCCAGCCGGGAACCGGGCCCTATACACCGGAGTGGAACTTTCTGACAACGCTGACCTGGTTGGGTGAGAGGGTTATCGCCCAGAAGTTTCCTTGGTGCACTCTTACACATTCACCTGTACAATACAGAGTTGCTGGGATCCATAGACCCACAAGCAAAGTCAAAGGATTAGACTGAGCTAATAATAGGCTTTGGGCCTGCATCTCACTGAGGATCTGGTATTGTGTCATTGACATCAGAGATAGTTGCAGTGCTGCTGTACCATAACTTTGATTCAATATTCAGCTTGCTTTGATCAGGAGTCATTAACCATTGGATTACAAATTCATTGTATTCATAGCTAGCAGAAGAAAGAAGAAAAGGACTGGCTAATAAAACACAAGGCTTTGTGTTTCATTGCCGTATTGAAGTTACTGTTATATAAAGTAATGGAAGCTCCCTAAAATATTGTATTACACTAAATCAAATCAGCATTTGATTTTCTTATAGTTGTAAAGCGTGCAAAGGATGGGACAGTGCTCACAGTGAAACCAGTTCACTCTGTCATTTATACTATTTTCCTTAGCACATTACTAGCAAGGTAATTCAACCACTTTACATCCGAGAGGACCGGGAATGTTACCCTATCCAGAAAGTTTGAGAGCTCTTCAGGGGAGTATTGTGTCCTAGAAGAGTATAAAGTCGAGTAGTAGTCAGCAAAGCAGGCATTAATGTTTACAGTGTCAGACACTAGAGTCCCATCACTTTTTTGGATACGGGCTATGGTGGAGATCGGAGACTGCTCTTTGGCCAGCCAGGTGAGAAGCCTGCCTGTTTTTTCTCCCTGTTCGAATATTCTCTGTGTTTGAGCTAACTGACGTTTATTCGCTTTGGCCACTCTGAGCAACATCACCTCACTATAGGCTACCTTCATGTCTTGTGCTATAATAGGGTTAGAGGTTAGAGTAAATCTCGTCTCCAAGTCCTGGGACCTAGCTTCTGCTTCCTCTAATAATAACTTATCATTCCTACGTTCCTTGGCTATAGATGACATATAACAACCTCTGATATAGGCCTTAAAAATGTCCCATACAGTCTCTGGAGTGGAGGAGTTGGCGTTAGATAACCAAAACTGTTTAATCTCCTTGATCATCTCAACTTTTATGGTAGGATGTTTAATCCAAAAGCGACACAGTCGCCATATTCTATCTGTTTGTGGAGTTACCGTCTGTAGCGTACACAACAGCGGGGAGTGGTCAGAGATCCCCCTCGGAGGTATCTCAATACCTACAGTTTTGGGGAGCATGGGTAAAGTGGCATACAGAAGGTCAATATGGGATAGTGTATTATAGGAGGAGGAATGACATATGTACATGCAATCCGATGGGTGTTTCCAACGCCAAACATCCTCCAATCCCAGGATCTGAGACCAACGAGACAGCGCCAAATCAGTGGCAGGGTCTGGGGACAGTTTATCCAGAGAAGGGTTCGGAGGAATATTAAAATCCCCCGTAAGAATCACATTATCAGTGGGGAACTGAGCGATCAGAGCAGTTAATTTTTGTAAAAGGGAGATATTAGCCGGAGGCAGCAGATACACACCCACCACAACCTATCTACCGACCACAACCTGGCTATCGTGTCTATGACAGCGTGTATCAGCACATACTTGCCGTCTGGGTCTATAAGAATATCAAGGAGTTCAAAGTTGAGAGATCTATGGATCAATATGCTAACCACCCTAGCGTAACTAGTGTAGGTGGCACGGTAATGATATCCCACCCACGGTCTCTTCAGGCCTAATATTCTACCTCCCATTAAGTGTGTCTCTTGGAGAATGCAAATACGGGGTGCATATTTTTTAAGATAATCAAAGACTAAGGAGCGCTTAATTCTATGGTTAAGACCTCTGACGTTCCAGGACAAGATCCTTATGGGAGCCATATCTCGGGAGGACAGATAAAATCAGCGGAAAATCATACATCCCTGGGCCCCCAGTGTGGTCTCCTCCCACCCCCTCTCCCGCCAACCAAAGGGGGGTTCATAAGGAACCCGCAGGAAGGGAGCATATGAGGAGATCTCACAGCGTAACCTGGTCTCTTATTGTTGTAGAATCGTCTGCATTGAGATACATTCAAATGTGCAAGTGAAAGAAAAAACCCAAAATCATAATAGAACAGGACAAAAAAAAAAAAATCTTCCCTCCCATTCTACCCCACACCCCTCTAACTGAACTTTGGGGTGTTTGAGTAACCATAACAACCATAAATCAACTCAAACGTAGGAGAAGTCTCCTAGGGGGGCAGTGTGTATCAACCGACAAGCCTAGGACCTGATCTCCCTATTGGAGTTCAGGGACTCCGCTGCACGCATTGCCTGTAGGCCATTTCTGATATATTTAAAAAAAAAATTTTGGAAGGGGGGGAACAGAACAACCCTGTAGCTTTTAAACAACTACTTACACTTAGATCACTCTAAGGGTACAAACTTAGTTTCATGAGCCACTATCTTAACCTGTAGGAATTAAACAAGGTTAGTCAGTACTGTAGTTATTAAACAAGTATGCTTATAATTAAGACTTAGTCAAGGGAGAAGACATTTCACCTGTAACCCCTTCATCCGAACACCAGCTCCACATGCGGAGCACATTTCAAATAAAGATATTAGCATCCCTTATACTCTCAAGTCTCTGCAAGCAACGGCGGGAAGACAAAAAGAAAAAGGTAACCATCCGCCCTTGGGATCCCATTATCCACATCCCTCCCACCTCAGCAGTGAAATTCGATGTCCAGGGGGGTCATGTGGTGGGGGGGAGTTTTTACCAGTAAAGGGTCAGATGTTGCAAAACAGCCAAAAGATAGTATGTCCCCCCCGACCCTTGAGTAGAGACCTGTTCAGCAAAGTAGTAGTCGGATCTCCACAATGAGACCCAACCGAACATCAATGTCACATTAGAGATCCTGTTACCAGGGAGGTCTGGTGAGCTACCAACCCCGGGCTCATGTTTTCATACAATGAGCAGATTGCAAGAATAGAGAGCTGTGTTTCTTACCACCAAACAGTACGAGTCAGGTGAAGGGGTATTTGTGGTGTTCTTCAATGTAAAAATCAATGATTGCGTGGTAAGGAGTCAAGCCATCTGGACGCGTCTTCCGGGGAAGTAAAGAATTTTGTAATTTCACCATCCACCACTCTAAGCCGCGCGGGGAATAGCATGTTATATTTGAGCCCCCTGGTGCGCATTTGGGCCTTGACTTGGTCAAATGTCCTGCGTTGCCTCTGTGTTTCAACCGAGTAATCAGGGAATAGCATGATCTTAGTATTTTTCGAAGCGCAGTTCCCCCACTTTTCTGGCTTCCCTGAAATTAAATCTCGGTCTCTAGAGTTGAGCATGCGGAAAATAAAAGTACGTGGCGGTGCTCCAGGCGGACCTCGAGCCGATGGCATTCTGTGGGCGCGTTCCACCGCAAAGTGGGTAGAGAAAGGTGCCTGTGAAAGGAGGGTGCGCAGCAGTTGCTCCGTATAGGCCTCCGGATCTCGACCTTCCGCTCCCTCTGGAAGTCCCACTAGGCGGAGGTTGTTTCTGCAATTTCTATTTTCCTGATCCTCGGCACGGGATTCCAGCGTTTTCATCTTAACTTGCAGTATGCGAAGGGAGGCACCATGATCCCGGACCGTATCTTCAGTGTCCCCCACTCTGCGCTCAGCCTCCGTCAGTCTATCTCGGTATTTGTCCATGTCTCGTCTTATAAGGCCCATTTCGGATTGCATCTGCTCTATCTTCGTAGTGAGGGTAGTTTGGCAGCCTGTGATTGCCTGCATTAGTGCTTGGAACTGGTCAGTTCCTAACTGGGACGACTCTGCACGTTTCTGTGTGTTCCGTCTGGGACGCCATGTTTAAGTGTGTTGCTGCACGTGTGTCTTGGGCTGGTGGCGGTGTTTTTTGGGGGGGTTGCCGTTTCTTCTGTGCATCGAAGGTTCTTCTTTGCATGCCCGGAGTCACTCCCAGCCTAGGGCAGTGTAATGCTTGTATCACTAGGGCGCTTGTTCCCCACCACCTATCGGGACTCTCCCCTGTTATACAGTCAGCAGGGGTGCTTGCAGAGCCGAGCGCCGCTATCACAGTGTCCCAAAGTGTGTTACTCACAAGTCCGGTCGCAACTTCAGTACGGCGGGGCAGGGAGGGCATCCATAGAGCCCTCAGAAGCAGGCAGTGGAATCTGTCGGGTGCGGAGCTCCCGTCCCCCAGAGGAGTCTGTGGAGCATGGAGCACCTGTCCCTCACTGCCTGTCAGGGCGCTCCAGGTGGACACAGCCGGCGGCGGCGCTCACAGCTCCAAACACCGCCGTCCCTGCGCCCCGAAATGTCTCTTTGACGTGCCCGATCACAGCCGCAGTTCGGTGGGGTAAGTAGGGTGTCTGTAAAACCCTCAAGAGCAGATAATGAGGCCTGTCGAATGCGGAGCTCCTGTCCCTTACGTCCTGCTAGGTCGCCATCTTGACCACGCCCCCCGCTTCGGCATATATAAACGGTGCATGTATGCCCATTATTAGAAGTGGGTGGATGAAGGCAGGTATTCTAATGGTGGGCATACCCACTGATTAATCTCTTTTTTTTGTTCAGCCCACAGGCTGCATGAAAAAAAAGTTTACAATATATGCCCAACAAGGACCAGCAACGTACTGGTATGTTGCTGGACTTTGAGTGGTTATACCAGAATGATGCCTGCAGGTTTAGGTATCATCTTGGTATCATTCTTTTCAGCCAGCGGTCGGCTTTCATGTAAAAGCAATCCTAGCAGCTAATTAGCCTCTTGCTTTAAAAAAAATATATAATGTTTGGGGGTTCAAAGTAATTTTCTCGCAAAAAAAAAAATGTTTTCATGTAAACAAAAAGTGTCAGAAAGGGCTTTGTGGTTAGATGAGTGGGTGATGTGTGACATTAGGTTCTAAATGTTGTGCATAAAATGCCAGGACAGTTCAAAACCCCCCCAAATGACCCCATTTTGGAAAGTAGATACCCCAAGCTATTTGCTGAGAGGCATGTCAAGTCCATGGAATATTTTATATTGTGACACAATTTGCGGGAAAAAGATATATATATTTTTTTTTTTGCACAAAGTTGTCACTAAATGATATATTGCTCAAACATGCCATGGGAATATGTGAAATTACACCCCAAAATACATTTTGTTGCTTCTCCTGAGTTCGGGGATACCACATGTGTGAGACTTTTTGAGAGCTTAGCCGCGTATGGGACCCCGAAATCCAAGCATCGCCTTCAGGCTTTTCAAGGGTGTAAATTTTTGATTTCACTCTTCATTGCCTATCACAGTTTTGGAGGCCATGGAATGCCCAGATGGCACAAAACCCCCCCAAATGACCCCATTTTGGAAAGTAGCTATTTGCTGAGAGGTATGGTGAGTATTTTGCAGACCTCACTTTTTGTCACAAAGTTTTGAAAATTGAAAAAAGAAAAAAAATACATTTTTCTTGTCTTTCTTCATTTTCAAAAACAAATGAGAGCTGCAAAATACTCACCATGCCTCTCAACAAATAGTTTGGGGTGCCTACTTTCCAAAATGGGGTAATTTGGGGGGGGGGTTGTGCCATCTGGGCATTTTATGGCCTTCGTAACTGAGATAGGTAGTGAGGAGTGAAATCCAAAATTTACGCCCTTAGAAATCTTGAAGGCGGTGCTTGGTTTTCGGGGCCCCGTGCACGGCTAGGCTCCCAAAAAGTCCCACACATGTGGTATCCCGTACTCAGGAGAAGCAGCAGAATGTATTTTGGGGTGTAATTTCACATATGCTCATGGCATGTTTGAGCAATATATCATTTAATGACAACTTTGTGCAAAAAAAAAAAAAAAAGTTTGTCATATTCCTGCAACTCTTGTCAAAATATAAAATATTTTATGGATTCAACATGCCACTCAGCAAATAGCTTGGGGTGTCTACTTTCCAAAATGGGGTCATTTGGGGGGGTTTTGTGCCATCTTGGCATTTTATGGCCTTCAAAACTGTGATAGGTAGTGAGGGGTGAAATAAAAAATGTACGCCCTTAGAAATCCTGAAGGCGGTGCTTGGTTTTCGGGGCCCCGTACGTGGCTAGGCTCCCAAAAAGTCCCACACATGTGGTATCCCTATACTCAGGATAAGCAGCTAAATGTATTTTGGGGCACAATTCCACATATAACCATGGCATGTGTGAGCAATATATCATTTAGTGACAACTTTTTGTAATTTTTTTTTATTTTTATCATTATTTAATCACTTGGGACAAAAAATTTTAATATTCAATAGGCTTAACATGCCTCTCAGCAATTTCCTTGGGGTGTCTACTTTCCAAAATGGGGTCATTTGGGGGGGGGGGGTTGTACTGCCCTGCCATTTTAGCACCTCAAGAAATGAGATAGGCAGTCATAAACTAAAAGCTGTGTAAATTCCAGAAAATGTACCCTAGTTTGTAAACGCTATAACTTTTGCACAAACCAATAAATATACGCTTATTGACATTTTTTTTTACCAAAGACATGTGGCCGAATACATTTTGGCCTAAATGTATGACTAAAATTGAGTTTATTGGATTTTTTTTTATAACAAAAAGTAGAAAATATCTTTTTTTTCAAAATTTTCCGTCTTTTTCTGTTTATAGCGCAAAAAATAAAAACCGCAGAGGTGATCAAATACCATCGAAAGAAAGCTTTATTTGTGGGAACAAAAGGACGCAAATTTTGTTTGGGTACAGCATTGCATGACCGCGCAATTAGCAGTTAAAGCGACGCAGTGTAAAAAGTGCTCTGGTCAGGAAGGGGGTAAATCCTTCCGGGGCTGAAGTGGTTAAAATAAAAAATTATCGTATGGAGCCTAAGATGGGAGGTGACCCCTCAGGATGGACTTGACGATCAGGATTCTATGACAGAATGGCTCAATTTTTTTAATGGAGTGGGATTTAAGTTGCAACAATTGATATTAAAGAGGAAGCAAAGAAAAATGCACAAACTAGAAAAAAGGATTAAAGAACTTTCGGGAAAATTAGAAATTTTTTAAAGGACACTCAACAATGGGTAGATTTTAATAATGCTATTAACAAAAATCTTGACAAAATAGAAAAAGACACACAAAAAAAGAAAGTGAAAAAATTCCATAGGGACTTGAACGATTTTAAGAACGAAAGTATTTACGTATGGCAGAATAAAATTGCCCCTCCTCCAATCACGGCAATTACGGTAATTTCCCCCTCAACGCCCCATATGAGACCCACGGAAAGGATTTCAAATCCGACTGAATATTCTACCCCTTACCAACAGCCCCAATATTGGGCACCTGTGTCGCAGCAATTTAAGGGAAAAAGGGGTAGAGGGAGAAGCATATGAGGAGGGAACAGAGGAGGGACCCAGTCTAAACACCTGTATAGATATAACGAGCATTATACAGAGGTCCCTACATTGAATAGATTTGATCCTCTGAGAAATGATGAATGGAAAAATTCAAATTCCCCCCGTCCTTTGTTAGGGAGAGGGAGGAGGGGAACTCAGGGACACCGAGGGAACAGACCATACGGACATCGACCTTCGGGATCAGCCGGCCCTCCACAGCCCTTCCTGCCTCAGCAGGGATGGTGGAAACCTCCTCACGAAGAGAGTGTTCCAACGTCCACCAGATCTGCCAAGAAGGGAGGCAGGGGATGTGGGGCAGGCAGGAGAATCCAAAAAAAGGAGGGATCAGGACTAATAGGAAATTACAATTTAAGCAGTGTCGAATTAACACATAAAGAAGCAAATATCCTACAATCTGGACTTAAGTGTGCCCCTAAGAAAACATTAAATAAATTTGATGTTTATATGGATATTCATAAATATATCTGTAAAATCAATCTGAAAAAACATTTCCTAAACACTGGTCCAGGAGCAAAAAATAGGGCAAATGTAAATACAGTATGGGTAGATAGTGGGTTGAAGAACTGTTCACTTTTTAACCCACTAAACACTACACACCAACATGTGGATGTATTTAAGAATTTAGTGCTGAGAGATTTGGAACAAATTGTCCCTAGAAAAAACGTTAATCCCTGTCATATACAAGACGGTATTAAACAGCTGGAGGATAGAAAAAACATTATTATCAGGCCAGTGGATAAGGGGGGTGGAGTGGTCATTTTGGACAAAATATTTTATGACTCTCAACTCACTAAAATGTTGTCAGATGAAAGTACCTATGTTAAATTGAACTCTGACCCCACACTAGTGTAGCGGTCACATTTTTGACATATAAATAGTTATGTTATAACTTAGCTCTGGCGCCATCTAGCGGCCAAAATATAAAAGGATTGCATTTTTATTTTTTGGTTATCCAAGAAGTTGACATGGAAGTGTTTTGTTTACATTGAACATTAACTTGACCTACCTATAATGCCTATTAACTCCCATGAACATCAGGAGAACAGAACTGCATTGTGGGGAGACTATAAAAGGGTTTGGCGCGGCCATCTTAGGTCTCTTGGAAATGCATGGCCAGCCTGAGAGGATCTGTGTGAAGTCTCCAGCGCTGTGCGGCCTACCTCCATGGAAGAGCGATACAAGCAGCAACACTGTGACATACCGTGAGCTGGACTGACGGTGGGGAAAGACTGGGAAGGAGCCAGTGAGCCTGTCGGAGCCATCTGGGAGTTTCAGAACGTCTCGTTGTGTGGAGCGGAGCAGCGCAGCAGTGCCAGCCAGCCGGGAACCGGGCCCTATACACCGGAGTGGAACTTTCTGACAACGCTGACCTGGTTGGGTGAGAGGGTTATCGCCCAGAAGTTTCCTTGGTGCACTCTTACACATTCACCTGTACAATACAGAGTTGCTGGGATCCATAGACCCACAAGCAAAGTCAAAGGATTAGACTGAGCTAATAATAGGCTTTGGGCCTGCATCTCACTGAGGATCTGGTATTGTGTCATTGACATCAGAGATAGTTGCAGTGCTGCTGTACCATAACTTTGATTCAATATTCAGCTTGCTTTGATCAGGAGTCATTAACCATTGGATTACAAATTCATTGTATTCATAGCTAGCAGAAGAAAGAAGAAAAGGACTGGCTAATAAAACACAAGGCTTTGTGTTTCATTGCCGTGTTGAAGTTACTGTTATATAAAGTAATGGAAGCTCCCTAAAATATTGTATTACACTAAATCAAATCAGCATTTGATTTTCTTATAGTTGTAAAGCGTGCAAAGGATGGGACAGTGCTCACAGTGAAACCAGTTCACTCTGTCATTTATACTATTTTCCTTAGCACATTACTAGCAAGGTAATTCAACCACTTTACATCTGTATAATATCTTTGTAAGCTGAAATCTGTTGACTGTCACGCTATGTTGGTCTGACAATAGAACTTTTGTAGTGTTCTACTTTAAATCATAAATACAGTAAACAAAGTAATTCTGTGGGAGTGTTGTTTCTTTTATACTATCAGCCAAGTGAAGACTGGAGACCAAAGGTAAAACAGACAAAAAAAGGTATATTACATTGTATATTGTGAAATTGTCTTTAAGGTTTTTACCGCACACTATATTACACCACAGTTGTGTCAGGGGGATTGAGAAAAGTCAAAGGGGTAATAAAGCATAGTACAGGCCAAATTAAAATACACAGCAGCTCCTTCGGGGGTCAGTGCTACACATGGGGGCTCGTCCGGGATCCTGTTACTTTGCAGACAAAACCACCCTCTTGACGTCAGAATGGACCCTGTTACTGTGGTCCAGTGGTGTGAAGCTGAAGGCGCACGCTCAGAAGCGAGCGTGGCAATTGAACTCCCTGGAGAAGGATGGGAGGAGAAACAGGTGAAAGAAGTGGTACAGGTACTATCCCCAGAGAGGAAGGCCTGGGTGATAGCTGTGAGGCCAGACCATGGGACCTCCCGCACTTATGCCTTACTGGAATAGAGGAAGGGGGTCCCTGATAATTTTCAAGGCACCAGTGTGAGACTGTCTGATAGAACTGAACTCTGTTTGACACATCCTACCAAGCAGGGGGAGACAGAGCTCACTGAGCAAGAATTCAGTCCTCAATCTACCACGAAGAAAAGGGCAGCTATTAAAACCGTTGGAGCTTCTGAGAGGAATTCAGAGTCAGACCAACAGTTAACCGAGTTGAAACAGCAATACAAGGAAATACAGGAGAGATTTCAGGAGACTTCCAACATGATTGCAGAGCACATTAAGGGACTAACTGCCACATACAGAGACCTGGGTGACAGTCAAGTGATATCTAGACCGGTGTCAGTAATGAAAAAACACCCACATAACCACCTACCAGAGGTGTCTATCAGGAAAGATTTCAAGATTGCTGGTCAGATAGGAGAGAGGGGACAGAAAGAGAAGCTCTCTTATCAAAAACTCTTACACCAAATTGAACTGGGCTTACAGAAGGGAGTCTGAGATTGTAGAGTCTGTGATCAACACCATTAGTCCAGGCCTAAGCATTAAGGGCATGCTGGAAATGAAGAATGGGTTGACTTTAACTCAACTCAGGAGAATTCTGGAGAGTTATTATAAAGAGGAAGATGCTGCTGAATTGTTTCATCAACTGGTAAATATGTCACAGAGTAGTCAGGAGACTCCTCAGAACTTTTTATTCACAGTCATTGAGCTAAAGGACCGTCTGTTGTCTGTCTCGATGGAAGAAGGCTCTGAGGAACATTTTGGAGTTGAATTGATCCAGAAGAAGTTCCTGAGGTCCGTGACTACAGGGCTGAAGAGTGACTATATCAAGCTTTGGTTGAAACAGCATCTAGAAGATCTATCTACACCAGATGAGGTTCTCATTGAAGAGATAAATGAGGCAGCCAAAATGGAGGTAGAAAAAGACAAGAAACAAAGAAAGATTCAACCTCCCAGTATAATCAGGGCAAAAGGACAGCAGTTAGATGAGGTACAAGGCATTAAGGAACCCAAGGTTCTGATGGTGAGCGCAGATCAGACATCTTGGCCTTCATCTACTCAACATCTGTCGACATGTGAGTCGGGTCTGGAGAAACTGCTCCAAATGCAGAAAGAAATGTTGGAGATTATGACCCTACTGGCAGCTAAGCTGGTAATGCCACATGAGAATGAAGTTTTGACCCTTAAAACTCCGATGAGTACTAACATTAATCAGACTGTGAAACCAATGAAGAAGATGATCTGCTTTAAATGTGGAGGAGCGGGACACTACCGTCGAGTATGTCCAAGTTCAACAGAATCTGAAGCAGAATCACAAAAGCCGGCGGAAAACTTCCGAGGGCCCCAGTGGAGGCGTCAACTGGGTGCCCTGTCACAGCAGTCAACTCCAAACCCAATTGTACTCATCAGGGAAAAATCGTCAATAGCTAAGCCGAAGCAGAGGAAAGGAACTCCACGTAAGCAAGGCATGAAGGTACAAGCCACTCAACGACGTAAACATGCTAAAGCAAATGGATTTCCTCCCAAGTTAGTGGGACCTTCCCTGATTGTCCCAATTCAGATAGAAGGCATATACACGAAAGCCCTGCTGGATACTGGAGCTCAAGTAACTCTGCTATACAAAGACTTTTATGAGAAGTATCTCAAACATCTTCCCTTGAAGAAGCTGGAAGAGCTGGAAATATGGGGTTTAGGGACACAGAACTTCCCCTATGATGGATACCTACCCATCAATCTTACCTTTGACTAAATTGTGGCAGGAAAGGCCGAAACTTTCGTCACGTTGGCAGTGGTGTGTCCTCGCCCAGCTGGAGCTGATAGAAGTTCCCTTATTATTGAGAACCAACACTGACTTGGTAAGAAGACTTCTAACCCCACTTGTACAGGAGAAGAATACTCCGATCAAGGGAGTGCACCCCATGCTAGCACAGGTGTACCAGGATCTTGTGCAGGAACAGGTGGCCCCACCAGAAGGGGTGGGAAAGGTCTGGCACTTGGACAAGAGGGAAAAGCTGGTGCAACCAGGTGAGGTAGTCTGCCTAAAGGCCTCTATCAAGCTGAGTTGGAGCCAGCCCAGTCCCTTCATCGTCCTTGAGATGGACAGGCAGAAAGAAGACAAGGGCCTGGAAGTTATCCCTGAAGTGTTGTCAACCAAGGCGCTGAAGAGAAGTAGAGGACGTATCTTAGTCAGTGTTCGCAACACAACAGCCTTGCCGGTAAAGGTGCCTGCCAGAGTGCTGCTAGGACACGTCAGTCCAGCAACCCCAATCTCACCGTGTGGCATCATGGGAGAACAGGATAGAGAGTTTCCCCTGGAAGAATTCTACCCAAAGAACACACCTCTTACCCCTGACTGGATGGAGAGAGCGAAAAAACAGCTTCTGATATGGAGGACTGCTTTCTCAAGAAGTGAGGTCGATGTGGGGCTTGCAAAGAGTGCCGAACACAAAATCAGTTTAGAGGAAGATAAACCCTTCCGTGAGAGGGTAAGGTGGATCCCGTTGGGAGATCTGGAAGACTTACGGGAGCAGCTGGCTGAGCTAAAGAAGACGGGGATTATCCGAGAGTCCCGGAGTCCATATGCCTCTCCGATAGTAGTTGTAAGGAAAAAGAATGGCTCTTTGCGAATATGCATCGACTACCGGACACTAAATCGGAGGATCATCCCAGATCAGTATACCACACCTCAGATAGAGGATGCCCTACAGAGTCTAACAGGAGCAAAGTGGTTCAGTGTGCTAGATCTTAATAGTGGGTACTATCAGATCCCCATGTGCCCTGAAGATACAGAGAAGACCGCTTTTATTACCCCTGTGGGATTCTTCGAGTTTAATCGAATGCCTCAAGGTCTGTCTGGAGCCCCAGCAACCTTTCAGCGATTAATGGAGAAGACAGTGGGTGACATGAACCTGATCGAGGTGTTGGTCTATCTAGACCATGTCATAGTGTTTGGCAGAACACTGGAGGAGCATGAAGAGCGCCTGGAGAAGGTCTTCAAGAGATTACATGACGAAGGCCTGAAGCTCTCACTGGAGAAGTGTCACTTTTACCATCCCTCAGCGATTTACTTGGGCCACATCGTGTCCGCTGAAGGAGTGGCAACAGACCCGCAGAAATTGGAGGCTGTTACCTTTTGGCCTAGACCGACCAATGTGACTGAACTTAGATTCTTTTTAGGGTTCTGTTCTTATTACAGGCGGTTTGTGGAAGGGTTTGCTAAGATAGCCCACCCACTCACCGAGCTGTTGAAGAATCAAGAAGGAACTGGCTCAGACTCAGAAGGCTCGTGGAAGCCAAAGGAAGGCCCCAGAAAAAAAGAAAGAGTCCATCCAGGAAGAATGGACTTCACAATGTGAAGAGGCTTTCAGACAGCTGAAATGGAGTCCTACCACTGCTCCGGTTCTAGCCTATGTAGACCCCTAATAAATCCTATGAATTGCATGTGGATGCCAGCCGAGATGGGTTGGGCGGAGTGCTTTATCAGGAACATGATGGACAACAAAGACCCATTGCCTATGTGAGCAGAAGTTTAGTCCCTGCTGAGCGGAACTATCCCACTCACAAACTGGAATTCTTGGCTTTGAAATGGGCTGTGGTAGATAAACTCAAGAATTACCTGTATGGTGCAGAGTTTGTGGTTAAGACAGACAATAACCCACTTACTTGCTTACCACAGCAAAGTTGGATGCCACTGGCCATAGGTGGTTGGCTGCACTCTCAGCTTTTACATTCAGTTAGAAATATAGACCAGGAATTGGAAATAGAGATTCAGATGCATTATCAAGGCGACCTCACTGCTCCCAGGGTCAAACAGAAGAATGGACTCAGCTCGCCCCAGAAGGAGTGAGAGCCCTTTGTGATGGGGCACAACAGCAGAGTAAAAGTGGGGCTAGAGCAGAAGAAGTTGGAGTGTCTGCTGCCGGAGTGCCTAAGTGTTACTGTGGTGTCACTCAAATTGCAGAGGAAGGTCTACCAAAGATGTCCAGGAGGGATCTTCGGTTGGACCAACAACAAGACCCACTTTGTAGCCTGGTGCTGGAGGCTTTGGAGAGAAAACATCCTGACTTAATTCTCAAAAGCACCAAAAAGGAAGCTCGCATCTTACACAAAGAGTGGGATCGGTTACAGCTCAAACAAGGGGTGGTCTACCGAAGGGGCCCCTCTGATGACGGTGAAGAAAAGTGGCAACTGTTCTTACTGGAGAAGCATCGAGAGAAGGTACTGATTGCTCTGCATGACCATCATGGCCATTTGGGAGTGGAAAGGACTTTCCAGCTGGTGAAGGACAGGTTCTACTGGCCCTATATGAGGACCGAAGTAGAGGCCTATTATCACTCATGCCTCCGATGTATACAGAGGAAGACCTTGCCTCAGAAAGCTGCCCCTATGGGTCCTTTGGAGAGTCAAGGACCAATGGAGCTGGTCTGTATAGATTTCCTGTGTGTGGAATCCGACTTAAGTGGAAAGGGGAACATTCTAATAGTTACCGATCACTTAACTCGTTATGCTCAAGCATTCCCTACTAAAGACCAACAGGCCTCTACAGTGGCGAAAGTTCAGGTGGAAACGTTCTTTGTCCATTATGGTCTACCACAACAAATTCATTCCGATCAAGGGAGAGACTTCGAAAGTACTCTGATTCAAAAGCTGTTGTATCTTTTAGGTATTCGGAAATCTAGAACCACTCCATACCATCCACAAGGCGACCCTCAGCCGGAAAGATTTAACCGGACTCTTTTAAATATGTTGGCAACTCTGACATCTGAGCAAAAACCATATTGGAGCAGGCACATTACTGCACTAGTACATGAATACAATAGTACAAAGTGTGATGCAACAGGATATTCCCCCTACCGGCTAATGTTTGGAAGAGAAGCCAGACTAGCGGTGGACTTGGCTTTTGGAACCAGCCTGGATCATACCTCGGCAACTTCTCACAGTGGATATGTGGATAGGTTGAGGAAGAATCTGAAAACTGCTTGTGATAAGGCTCAAGTCACATTAGACTGCAGAGGGTACAGAAACAAAAAGAACTTTGATCTGAAAGTACGAGTTCAAGATCTGCAACCCGGTGACCGAGTTCTGTTAAGGAATTTGGAAATCCCAGGTAAGCACAAATTGGCTGATCGCTGGAAATCACAACCATATACTGTGTGCAAGAAACTTCCAGAACTTCCAGTATATGAAATTCGGCCAGAAGGAAGCACTGGCACCATAATCACCTCCTGCCTCTCATGGAAGCAGTCAGGATTACCGCACAAGAGGAGCTGCCATCCACCTCCACTTTTGTACACAGACCAGTGACCAGACTTAGGCTGGAGCCTTCTGTTACTGAAGAAGGAGAAGAGGAGATGGAGATAAGCTGGCTGTGGCCATCTGAGGTATCAGAATCTGAAGTGGACCTTTCATTCCAAGCAGGGGGAGAAAATGGTGGAATTCTTAGGCCGGAGGCTCTTGAGTTCATACCCAAAATTAGATCAAGAGAAGATCCAAAACAGTCTCAAGTTTTTCTACCAGAAATAAATTTGGGAGATCTAAGTGCTGATTCCGATTCTGAGTCACAAGAAAAAGATGGAGTTGAGGAACATATCAGCTTATCTGAGACGCCAAAAGCACAGAGAACCAAAAGAGCTATTCGTCCTTCAAAGAGACTAACCTATGAGACATTGGGCGAGTGTTCTGAAGGAAGTTTACTGCCAGGAGAAATCCTAAAAGGCTTGATACTCTTGCTTTTGATTCAGAAAATCAAAACCCCATTTCACCCGCTGACACACCTGTACACAACATTAAATTGTTGGTTGTGAGTGTACAGGACAGCTCCCCATCATGTGAAAATTGGTGGGAAGCTCCCCTGTCGGTTTTGTGTAACCGTATAGAAACAAAAAATATAATAGAAACAAAATCTTACATCTCTTTAGGGACCAAAGAGTTCAAGCAGGGGGAGTGTGTAGCGGTCACATTTTTGACATATAAATAATGTTATGTTATAACTTAGCTCTGGCGCCATCTAGCGGCCAAAAAAGGATTGCATTTTTATTTTTTGGTTATCCAAGAAGTTGACATGGAAGTGTTTTGTTTGTTTACATTGAACATTAACTTGACCTACCCATAATGCCCATTAACTCCCATGAACATCAGGAGAACAGAACTGAATTGTGGGGAAACTATAAAAGGGCTCGGCGTGGCCATCTTAGGTCTCTTGGAAACGCATGGCCAGCCTGAGAGGATCTGTGTGAGGTTTCCAGCGCTGTGCGGCCTACCTCCACAGAAGAGCGATCCAAGCAGCAACACTGTGACATACCGGTGAGCTGGACTGACAGCGGGAAAAGACTGGGAAGGAGCCAGTGAGCCTGTTGGAGCCATCTGGGAGTTCCGGAACGTCTCGCTGTGCGGAGCAACGCAGCAGCGCAGCAGTGCCGGCCAGCCGGGAACCGGACCCTATACACCGGAGTGGAACTTTCTGACAATGCTGACCTGGTTGGGTGAGAGGGCTATCGCCCAAAAGTTTCCTTGGTGCACTCTTACACATTCACCTGTACAATACAGAGTTGCTGGGATCCATAGTCTCACAAGCAAAGTCAAAAGATTAGACTGAGCTAATAATAGGCTTTGGGCTTGCATCTCACTGAGGATCTGATATTGTGTCATTGGCATCAGAGATAGTTGCAGTGCTGCTGTACCATAACTTTGATTCAATATTCAGCTTGCTTTGTTTAGGAGTCATTAACCATTGGATTACAAATTCATTGTATTCATAACTAGCATAAGAAAGAAGAAAAGAAGGACTGTGTAATAAAACACAAGGCTTTGTGTTTCATTGCCGTATTGAAGTTACTTTTATATCAAGTAATGGGAGCTTGGGAGCTCCCTAAAATATTGTATTATACTAAATCAAATCAGCATTTGATTTTCTTATAGTTGTAAAGCGTGCAAAGGATGGGACAGTGCTCACAGTGAAACCAGTTCACTCTGTCATTTATCCTATTTTCCTTAGCACATTACTAGCAAGTTAATTCAACCACTTTACATCTGTATAATATCTTTGTAAGCTGAAATCTGTTGACTGTCACACTATGTTGGTCTGACAGTACAACTTTTGTAGTGTTCTACTTTAAATCATAAATACAGTAAACAAAGTCCTTGTTTAAGTAATTCTGTGGCAGTGTTGTTTCTTTTATATTATCAGCCAAGTGAAGACTGGAGACCAAAAGGTAAAACAGACAAAAAAAGGTATATTACATTGTATATTGTGAAATTGTCTTTAAGGTTTTTACCGCACACTATATTACACCACAGTTGTGTCAGGGGGATTGAGAAAAGTCAAAGGGGTAATAAAGCAGAGTACAGGCCAAATTAAAATATAGCAGCTCCTTCGGGGGTCAGTGCTACACTAGCTTATCAAAAAGATAACCAAAAGCTCATTGATTTAGGAACAGAAAAAAAAAAGAGTATTGAATAAAAAGGAAATAAAATTTTTAGTACCTAGTTACAGTAGAGTTCCAACCATTTACACCTTACCTAAGGTACACAAAAACCCGACAACCCCACCAGCGCGTCCAATAGTTAACTGCATTGGATCGGTAACTGCGAGACTGGGACAGTACCTTGATACGTTTTTACAGACAAGTGTCTTACGAACTAAGGCTTATTTAAAGGATACAAAGAACATTTTACAAATGATCAGCCAAATAGATCTAGCAGACAAACACGAAGTGTATCTGGTAACAGCAGAAGTCTCCTCATTATATAGCATAATTCAACATGATGATGCCCTGCTGGCCCTTTATTGGGCATTATGTCAAAGGGACGATATTCCTTTTGAACAGAAAGTGTTTTTGAGACAGGCGCTGGATTTTTTCCTGTCTCACAACTACTTTTGGTACGATCACCAGTTCTACTCACAAAAGACGGGCGTTGCTATGGGGGCTAAGTTTGCCCCCAGTTTAGCAAACCTCTTTATGGGAGAGTGGGAGGACAAGTCAGTATTTTCAAAACAGAGAGATCATCTACTCTTTTATAGGAGGTATAATGATGACCTCCTGTTTATATGGGAAGGAACTGAAAGTTCACTACACGAGTTCATGATTGAACTTAATTCCAACAAAAACAACATTGTATTGGATTATGAGTTTAGCAAAGATCAAATTAATTTTTTGGATGTGAATATTGTCAGACAAGGAGGTAGTTTAATTACTACTGTCTATTTCAAACCAACGGACAGGAATAGTTTTCTCCCTCTCACTAGTGGGCATCACCCACACTGGCTAAAAAGCATACCGAGAGGCCAAATAATGAGAATTAGGAGAAACTGTACATTGGAGGCCGACTATCAATCACAATCCAAAATAATCAAAAAGCGATTCATGCAAAAGGGTTACAATGAGTTAGAGCTTAACAAAATTATTACTTCTGTCGGTAATATCCCACGGGAATTATGTCTGAAAGATAGACCACATGAGGGGAACTCTAAACATGAATGGGGTTTTATCTCCAATTTTCAGGTACAATATAGGGAAATAGAGGATATTTTTAGACGACACTGGCACATATTGTGTATGGACAAAGTGCTTAATCAATATCTTCCAAAAAATCCTTCTTTTATACAGTCAGGTCCATAAATATTGGGACATCGACTCAATTCTAATCTTTTTGGCTCTATACACCACCACAAAGGATTTGAAATGAAACAAACAATATGTGCTTTAGCTGCAGACTTTCAGCTTTAATTTGAGGGTATTTACATCCAAATCAGGTGAACGGTGTAGGAATTACAACAGTTTGTATGTGTGCCTCCCACTTTTTAAGGGACCAAATGTAATGGGACAGATTAACAATCATCCATCAAAATTTCACTTTTTAATACTTGGTTGCAAATCCTTTTCAGTCAATTACAGCCTGAAGTCTGGAACGCATAGACATCACCAGACGCTGGGTTTCATCCCTGGTGATGCTTTGCCAGGCCTCTACTGCAACTGTCTTCAGTTCCTGCTTGTTCTTGGGGCATTTTCCCTTCAGTTTTGTCTTCAGCAAGTGAAATGCATGCTCATTCAGATTCAGGTCAGGTGATTGACTTGGCTATTGCATAGCATTCCACTTCTTTCCCTTAAAAAAACTATTTGGTTGCTTTCACAGTATGCTTCGGGTCATTGTCCATCTGCACTGTGAAGCGCCGTCCAATGAGTTCTGAAGCATTTTTCTGGATATAAGCAGATAATATTGCCCGAAACACTTCAGAATTCATCCTGCTGCTTTTGTCAGCAGTCACATCATCAATAAATACAAGAGAACCAGTTACATTGGCAGCCATACATGCCCACGCCATGACACTACCACCACCATGCTTCACTGATGAGGTAGTATACTTTGGATTAGGGATGAGCTTCGAGTTCGAGTCAAACCCGTGTTGAACTCGAACATCGGCTATCCGCCAGTTCGCCGAACAGCGAACAATTTGGGGTGTTTGCGGCAAATTCGAAAGCCGCAGAACACCCTTTAAAAGTCTATGGGAGAAATCAAAAGTGCTAATTTTAAAGGCTTATATGCATGGTATTGTCATAAAAAGTGTTAGTAGACCTGGGTCCTGCCCCAGGAGACATGGATCAATGCAAAAAAAGTTTTAAAAATGGCCGTTTTTTCGGGAGCAGTGATTTTAATAATGCTTAAAGTGAAACAATAAAAGTGTAATATTCCTTTAAACTTTCGTACCTGGGGGTGTCTATAGTATGCCTGTAAAGGGGCGCATGTTTCCCACGTTTAGAACAGTCTGACAGCAAAATGACATTTCAAAGGAAAAAAAGTAATTTAAAACTACTCGCGGCTATTAATGAATTGCCGGTCCGACAATACACATAAAAGTCCATTGATAAAAACGGCATGGGAATTCCCCACAGGGGAACCCTGAACCAAAATTTTTAAAAAAAAATTACGTGGGGGGTCCCCCCAAAAGTCCATACCAGACCCTTATCCGAGCAAGCAACCTGGCAGGCCGCAGGAAAAGAGGGGGGGACGAGAGAGCGCCCCCCCCTCCTGAACCGTACCAGGCCACATGCCCTCAACATTGGGAGGGTGCTTTGGGGTAGCCCCCCAAAACACCTTGTCACCATGTTAATGGGGACAAGGGCCTCATCCCCACAACCCTTGCCCGGTGGTTGTGGGGGTCTGCGGGCGGGGGGCTTATTGGAATATTACACTTTTATTGTTTCACTTTAAGCATTATTAAAATCACTGCTCCCGAAAAAAACGGACGTTTTTAAAACTTTTTTTGCATTGATCCATGTCCCCTGGGGCAGGACCCAGGTCCCCAAACACTTTTTATGACAATAACTTGCATATAAGCCTTTTAAATGAGCACCTTTGATTATTCATTTTCGTGTCCCATAGACTTTAACGGTGTTCGCGCGAATTTTTTGCCTGTTCGCAAGTTCTGGTATGAACCGAACAGGGGGTTGTTCGGCTCATCCTTACTTTGGATCATGAGCAGTTCCTTTCCTTCTCTATACTCTTCTCTTCCCATCACTCTGGTACAAGTTGATCTTGGTCTCATATCTCCATAGGATGTTGTTCCAGAACTGTGAAGGCTTTTTTTAGATGTTTGGCAAACTCTAATCTGGCCTTCCTGTTTTTGAGGCTCATCAATGGTTTACATCTTGTGGTGAACCCTCTGTATTCACTCTGGTGAAGTCTTATCTTTATTGTTGACTTTGACACACATACACCTACCTCCTGGAGAGTGTTCTTGATCTGGCCAACTGTTGTGAAGGGTGTTTTCTTCACCAGGGAAAGAATTCTTTGGTCATCCACCACAGTTGTTTTCCGTGGTCTTTCGGGTCTGTTGGTGTTGCTGAGCTCACCGGTGCGTTCTTTCTTTTTAAGTATGTTCCAAACAGTTGATTTGGCCACACCTAATGTTTTTGCTATCTCTCTGATGGGTTTGTTTTGTTTTTTCAGCCTAATGATGGCTTGCTTCACTGATAGTGACAGCTCTTTGGACCTCATATTGAGAGTTGACAGCAACAGATTCCAAATGCAAATAGCACACTTGAAATTAACTCTGGACCTTTTATCTGCTCCTTGTAAATGGAATAATGAGGGAATAACACACACCTGGCCATGGAACAGCTGAGCAGCCAATTGTCACATTACTTTTGGTCCCTTAAAAAGTGGGAGGCACATATACAAACCATTGTAATTCCTACACCGTTCACCCGATTTGGATGTAAATACCCTTAAAATTAAAGCTGAAAGTCTGCAGTTAAAGCACATCTTGTTTGTTTCATTTCAAATCCATGTGGTGGTGCATAGAGCCAAAAAGATTAGAATTGTGTTGATGTCCCAATATTTATGGACCTGACTGTATATAGAAAGGCTCCCAACTTTGGAGATATGGTCGTTAAGAAAGTCCTCGACCCACCAGTAAGACCAGTGATATTTTTGGACCGGCTTCTATGCAGGGCCGGACTGGGAATAGCATCCAGCCCTGGAAAAAATTTCATACCAGCCCCACAGCATTATTATACCACCGCAGCAGCATAACGTCATTGATTTCTTGTTCATGAAAGGGAAAACCATAAAATGGACATTTGAAGAGTGTATTATATATAGATAAGACAGATATGAAATCACATAGTTCTATATATATATATATATATATATATATAAAAGCAAATTCCAGTTAAAAGTGGTAAGTGATCAATCATCAAGGGGGACCCCAGGAACTCGGAATGTGGGAGGGGGGAACCACCTTCCGCAGAAAGAATACACTAAGGTAAGGGGGGGTGGGTTACTGATATAAGGCTGTGCTTTATATCGGTGCCCCCTTACATTATCGTATTCACTCCCCCCTTACATCAGTGACCCCCCCTTCAGACTGGCCTAGCGGTGCTGTCACTGACCTCCTCTCAGGTGCACCGTGTAGGGCTCAGTCAGTCGGCTCCAGCTCGGTGGCTCTGGTTTTATCCTATAGTCTCCTCTCCACAGTCCACACTTGTCTGACTTCTCCCATGACCCCCATCCCGGCGGTGCTCCCACTCTTGACTCCTCTGCAGACTCCCTCAGAGACTGCAGACATGATACAGGAGATGGTCAGAGACTGCAGACATGATACAGGAGCTCAATGCAGCCTCACCAGAGCCCATCAAATGCAGCCTCACCAGAGCCCATAAAATGCAGCCTCACTGTGCTCATCAAATGCAGCCTCACTGTGCTCATCAAATGCAGCTTTACTCTGCCCGTGAATGCAGTCTCACTGTGCCCATGAATGCGGCCTCACTGTGCCCACCATTGCAGCCTCACTGTGCCCACCATTGCAGCCTCACTGTGCCCACCATTGCAGCCTCACTGTGCCCACCATTGCAGCCTCACTGTGCCCATCATTGCAGTCTCACTGTGCCCATCAATGCAGCCTCACTGTGCCCATCAATGCAGCCTCACTGTGCCCATCAATGCAGCCTCACTGTGCCCATCAAATGCAGTCTCACTGTGCCCGTGAATGCAGTCTCACTGTGCCCAGGAATGCAGCTTCACTGTGCCCATCATTGCAGCCCCTCCTGTGCCCCATGGCCCAGTCAGCAGTCCCTGTCTGTGGGAAGGTGTGTTGTTGATGCTCGGTACGGTACCTTGCATGCCAGCAGGATATCCATGATGGCCAACAGCAGGCAGGGTCTGTTCTCGTTTTGGATGGGCACAGTGCTCCTTCCAGAGGATCTGTTTGCTGTGAGATGGAGTGGTCCCTGGCCACCTGCACCTTCATCCATCCTCATTTTCCAGCCCCAGTCAGCCTGTCCTCTGGTCCTGGGGAAGTGGAGAGCACTGGGTGGGAGCTGGAAAGAAGGGGGAGCAGAGAGTACTGGCGGAGTTGGAGAGAACATGGGTGGGGGCAAAGAGCAGGGGGGAGTGGAGATCACAGGGATGGGGAGCGGAGAGCGCTGGGGGGGGGGACTTGAGAGCACTGGGGGTCCAAAAAGAACAGAGGTGGAGAGCACTGTGGGGGCTAAGAGTGTAGGGTGGCGAAGAGCACTGGGGGAGGGGCAGAAAAACAGGGGTGGAGAGCACTGGGGGGTACAAAGAGCAGGGGGGAGTGGAGAGCAATGGGGGGGAGCTTGAAAGCACCAGTGGGGGAGGGGCAGAAAAACAGGGGTGGAGAGCACGGGGGACTGGAGAGCACATGGGTGGGGGCAAAATGCAGGGGGGAGTGGAAAGTACAGGGGTGGGGAGCGGAGAGTGCTGGGGGGGAAGCTTGAGAGCACTGGAGGGGGAGCCAAAAAAAACAGGGGTGGAGAGCACGGGGGGCTAAGAGTGTGGGGTGGCGAAGAGCACTGGGGGAGGGGCAGAAAAACAGGGGTGGAGAGCACTGGGGGGTACAAAGAGCAGGGGGGAGTGGAGAGCAATGGGGGGAGTTTGAAAGCACCAGTGGGGGCCAGAAAGAACAGGGGTGGAAAGTACGGGGGACTGGAGAGCACATGGGTGGGGGCAAAATGCGGGGGGGAGTGGAAAGTACAGGGGTGGGGAGCGGAGAGTGCTGGGGGGGAAGCTTGAGAGCACTGGAGGGGGAGCCAAAAAAAAACGGGTGGAGAGCACGGGGGGCAAAGGGCACGGGGGGGCTGGAGAGCGATGGGTGGAGCTTGAGAGCACTGGGGGGGACCGAAAACAGGGGTGCGGAGAATGGGGGGCTGGAGAGCACTGTGGATTGGCGGAGAGCACTAGCGTGGGGGCTGGAGAGTGATGGGTAGAGCTGGAGAGCACTGGGGGAGGGGAAAGAACATGGGTGGAGAGCACTGGGGGAGTGAAGAGCACTGGGATGGTGGCTAGAGTAGGATGGGGAGAGCTAGAGAGCAGGGGGGGCAGAAAAAACAGGGGTGGAGAGAACTGTGGAGGGGGGGGCTGGAGAGTGTGGTAAGGGGAGGAGAGCATGGGGGGGAGCCAGGGAGCACAAGGAGAACTGGGGGGGCCAGTAAAAGAAGTTGGATAGGAGGATCGGCGGGGGGGGCGCATATAGAGGAAATGAGCTTTCTATATTCCTCCATGCAGCCGCTGAATACCTGATTCTCCTTCTCTCCCTCCTGCAAGTATTCAGAGGCTGCATGGAGGAATATAGAAAGCTAATTTCCTCTATATGCGGCCCCCCACCGATCCTCCTATACAGGCACACAGGGCGGACTGTACGGGCGGGCATCTACATTATTCCTCTCTCCTGCTCCTGTGTGTCACGGAGCTGGCTGGGTCTGTGTTCGGCGGCCGCGCTGTAACATGGTCCCGCCCCCCTAGACCGGCTCGTGTGATAGGCGGAACACTGATTCTATCCACTATCACACAAGCCGGTCTAGGGGGGCGAGACCATGTTACAGCGCGGCCGCCGAACACAGAGACACAGAACACAGACCGTGACACACAGGAGCAGGAGGGGAGCACTGCAGCCGCAGCAACTCAGGCGGCCTACCGGGAAATCTCCCGGTATCCCGGTAGGCCAGTCCGGCCCTGCTTCTATGCCTGCAGAAGGTGCCAAACTTGTGCTAAAATTAGCCAACCAATTCGAGGTATGACTGAGTTCACCTCGACAGGTAATAATATGAGTTTCAAAATTATGGAGTTTATAACATGCAGCACCACACATGTCGTTTATGTTTTACAATGCCCATGCAACTTAATGTATGTGGGTCGCACGAAAAGGACACTCAAAAAAACGTATTTCCGAACATATCCACAATATAGAAATTGGATTCAAGTATCACGGGGTCTCTTTGCATTTCAAAACGCATCATAACCAGGACCCCTCCGGTTTAAAATTTTGGGGTATTGATAGAATTCACCCTAACTGGAGGGGCTCTAATTTGGTGCAAGAAATATCTAAAAGAGAATCCCGCTGGATATATTTGATGAACACATTGACCCCCGGGGGCTTAAATGTTGAATTAGACGTCAATTGTTTCATCAGCGATTATTAAAGCAACTGTAAATCAGTTTTGGGTTGTACCTTTACAATATTGGTCTACCGTTCATGTCATTGCACTTTTTTCGTTCTTTTATTTATTTGTGGGTTTCCAGGACTGATCAGGATAGGGTTAATAGAAGTAGATACTAGTTGGTTATGTGATGCGACTTCGGGCAGTTTAGTTACTTATCTGTTAGAAACACATTCCTCAATGTTTGCCTATGGAAATTTCAATAGGAATTAATATACAACGTAGGAATTGAATAAGGGAGTTGTTTTATATCCTTTTTATATATTCCTTTTCATATTTAATTCTATAGTCACCTTTACTGCCTTGGGGTTTATGCATAAATTATGTTCACCGATTGTTTTATTAGATTTTATATATGCTTTTTTTATACAGAGTTGCCAACTGTCAGTTAAACCTGTACTATTTATATGGCATTTTAATGAATAGCCATTTCTTAATGTAAGAGTAATACATTAATAGTATTGACAGACCCTTTAACAGCACGAACATGGGGGAGCGCACTACCCCGTTAATGCAGGAGAAAGCTTAATTCGTGCTTGTAGAGGGATCACAAGTATATTCTCACAGGTCCATATCTTTATCCAGCTCTGGGTCTGCTGTAACATGTTCAGCAGAATGCTGCCCGCAGAATGGATCGGATCGACCGATATCGGTGCGTGTAGGTGAGCCGCACTGTATTGCATAGTGCAGGCTCTTCCCTCCGCGGCTAGGTCGGTGATCGGCTCCATAGAACCTGCGATCATGTCGCTGAACAAGTGGACGATGAGTTTCAAGCAGCCAAATGGTTAAAAAAAAAACAGCTGGTCCCAGATGCATAAAACAGAGAGTGCGCCGTGTGACTCCACCCTCAGATGATTTAATGAATGACGAAACGCGATAAAAAGGGTGGAGCCATACAACGTACGTAGACACATCAGTAAGCCCAGGAAAAAACAGCATGGATCCCCGTAGCTGATATATGCAGAGAGCGGTAGGAGACACTGTAGGAACCCGATGTTATCTGATTTCATGTTGTGAACATTGCTACAGTATATGTAATTTCTTGTAAGTGTACATCGTGAAGGGGGGTTCTCTTTTTAATGGTAAATGAAGTTGTTGTAAACGAGATTACGCTATGTCCGATCCCCCTTTTTTTCATCTGATTAACTGAGCAATCTGAGTGGCTGTCACGCTTTGAATAAAGGAAGGAGGATACCTGCAGAGACGTTCCACTGCTTTGAGAGATATATATTCTAAGATTAAGCTCTTATCTGGTAAGAGTTTTTTTAAGAGGGGGTTCTCCTGCACACCCCCCCTTTATCTGTGCACATGTGATGTTGGCTTTCTTCTGGTGACAGCATTTCTTCATTTCAATTGATCTTTCCATAAATGATATAAAAAGGACTCGCTGTTTCTCCACAACAATTAATGACATACTCTTGTATTTTTATCATTCTTCACGTTTTTTTATATTTTATTTTTTATATATATTTTCGTACGGACTACATAGAATGGACATATAATGAATAGATTCCTCATGTCATGTGATTAATTATATTTACAAGCGCTGCCCGAGTCCATTGGACTTTTTTGTTTTAATTGTGTTGCAATTCTTTTTTTAAAAAAGAGTTTTTTTAGGCAGCAGCTGTTGCCATTATTTTGGCCGTTAGATTCAACCTGTCTCATCTTGTTACATTACTCCATAAGCGCATGTTTTCTGTGGGAATAGGCCTGGTTTCTCATTTATTTATTTAAAAATATATATCACAATACTAATTTGAATTTCAGTGAATGGCCTAGTTTTAGGATATGTTTAAACAGGAAATACATTAGAGATAATTCTTTGCCTTAAAGACAAGCTCTGTACACAGGACAACATTTTTGTCCGTGTGTTTTTAAGAAGTTGAGTACAAGATCTGTTTGTTGGAGAAGAAGTCTAGGTGCCAATGTCCACACTTGTTTGTTTTTATATTCAGCTATCCTCTAAAAGCTGTTAATTGCTCACAGAAGGGTTATGCCACTTATACACGATCGCACATTCCGACAACAAAATCCATGTTTTTTTTCCGACGGATGTTGGCTCAAACTCGTCTTGCATACACACGATCACACAAAGTTGGACGGAAATTCCAAACGTCAAGAACGTGGTGACGTACAATACGTACGACGGCACTAGAAAAGGGTAGTTCAATACCAAGCGTGCCACACTTTGGGCTCCTTCTGCTAATCTTGTGTTAGTAGAAGTTTGGTGAAAGACAATTCACACTTTTCAGACTCGTGCTTTTCAGATCGTTATTACTGCTCTTCAGTTTGTGCTTGTGGGTTCGTATCTGTTCTTCAGTGCGTGTAGTCAGTTCGCATTTGTTTGTCAGTGCATATAATTAATATTATAGTACGTATTTGATCTTCAGTGTGTTCTTGTCCTCTCGTTTCTGAATTTCAGCTCGCTCTTCTCAGGTCTTCCTGTTTTTCAGTGCGTTCTGTTAGTTCGTTCTGACCAGCTGACCGTTTTGAAGCCATGTTGCGGTTACATACTCGTCGTAGAGTTCGTGCTGTGCGGGGGCTTGGTGTAAGGGTTCTTGCTTTGACCTAAGCCCAGTCAATAAACAGGGTGGGGATGAGTGCATGGACCAAGAATTGGTTGCTCCAGCATGACCAATTCTCTCATGTGCCTTTGTTGAGGGAGAACCGTGAGAATAATTCTGATGATTTCAGGAATTATCTCCGGATGATGGACCCCATTTTTCACAGTTTGCTGGCTTTGCTGTCCCCTCATATTAGCAGGCAGGACACCTGCATGTGGCAAGCCATCACTCCGGAGCAGAGGCTAGTCGCCACGTTGCGGTACTTGGCGATGGGGAGAAGTCTCCAGGACATCAAGTTCTCGACAGGCATCTCCCCCCAGGCTCTGGGGATAGTTATTCCAGAGACCTGTTCTGCCATCATTCAGGTCCTGCAATAGGACTATATTAGGGTAAGTTTTCTCCTTTAACATCACATTCTATGTATCAAAATAGATTCTATGTATTTCATGTTTGCTAATGTATTGTATTTCATTCATCATTCTCTAATTACCAAGATTGTAATATGCTGTGAATGTCCCCTTTGTCTTCATGCATGCTGGAAGCTTTTAAACTTCCTTTTTTGTCCTTCATGCATATTTGCCTTCACTATCCTCCCCAGCATGCTATCCTGGGCCCATATACACCTAGCCTAGTCACTTAATGTATTTTGTCAGCTCCATTGTAGTGCTTTACGCTAAACACCCCCTAAAATGTGTACAAATGTTATTTGTGTGCTTAAATTAATGCAGAGTGCCAGAGGCTTTTTTTGGGGGGTCCCAAAATCATTTGGAACCCTCCCTCCCTCCTAACCGCTAAGTCAACCGATACCAATCCTCTATCTGCTGACTTTGCCCAACCCATACACACTATACCTACCTCTTTTGTGGTCATATTTATGGATGAATTCCCCAAAGCATGTAGTGAAAGTTCCTGCCTGAATACTTTCAAATGGTGCTGTTTAAAGTTTAGTTCTTCTATTATCTTGATAGGTAATTGCAGAATGTAAAAATGTGCTTCAATTTGTACAGTGTGTATTCATATTTTTGTATTATGACACTTACCTGTCAAGTGGGCTGCCAATAGTGTAAAGTAAGGAGGGGCTGGCCAAAGAAACACACATTATTTATGCATTCAGCTCTCAATGAAGTGGAGAGGGTTACCTGTCCAAAACATCCCCCCCTCCCAAAAAATTTTTTACAATGGGCCTTCAGAGGGGGTGAGGAATCTGATAAGTGGACCTTATATTTTTGTCTTTAAGTACTCCTTAAAATAAATGTTATACTGATGTTGGCCAAGAATGTTTGTGTCTAATCTGCTTGCAATGTTATGTGCAAAAGTACAATTTTTTTTTCTTGTTTGACTCCACAGTTTCCTTCAACGCCACAGAAATGGCAGACTGTGGCATCCCACTTTGCCCAGCGGTGGGACTTTCCCAACTGCGGAGAGGCAATAGATGGGAAACACATCCACATAGTCCCACCCCCCAACTCGGGTCATACTATTATAATTACAAGGGGTTTAATAGTATTGTGTTGTTGGCGGTGGTGTTGGCTACTTACGAGTTCCTGTATGTGGACGTGCGGAAAAATGGCCGGATGTCGGATGGTGGAGTCATTGCCCAAACAGCGTTTTACCGACGGCTCCACAATGGCAGCTTGGGCTTGCCACCTCCAGAAGACAATGTGGAAGGACTCCCGTTTGTCTTCGTCGTGGATGAAGCATTTGCGCTGGGGGAACATCTTATGAGGACCCTATGAGGACCCATTCCCTATGAGGACCCATTATGAGGACCCATTCCCTATGAGGACCCTCACCCGGATCAGAGGGTTTTTAATTACCGGCTGGCCAGAGCCAGAAGAGTGGCGGAGAATGCTTTTGGGATAATGGCCAGCCGGTTCCGCCTATTTCTGACACCAATCCACATGGCGGAATATAAACTCAACCATATTGTGCTTACCTGCTGCATTATGCACAATTTTCTTAGACAAAATGCTACAAACTATGTGGCCTCAGTTGGGACTGAGACTGGCTTTCCTGATCCTTCAACCTTGTTGGCACTTGAAGCTGGCCGTCCTTACTTGCCCCCCCAAAGCGCCCGCGAAGTGAGACAAAAATATCTGGAGTACTTTGCGGGTAGAGGGGCCATTGATATGCCACACAATCAAGAAACATTTTTAAAATAAATTTATTTTGGATAAACAGAAATAATATTTCCTTGTATTTACTGCTTGTGTTTCTTTCTTTTGCAATTTTTTTTTTGTAGTCACAAAAATGGCGTGATTGTGGCAAATTAAAAAGCACTGTTGGAGTTTACTAAAGGAAAATCCACTTTGCACTCCAAGTGCACTGCAAAAGTGCACTTGAAACTGCAATGAAAGTGCATTTGTAGTGCAAAGTGGATTTGCCTTTAGTAAATAACCCCCATTGTCGACGTAAACACCAACTTACTACAAAAAAACTGCTTTTGAGCATTGAAATAAGAAGCCACACATTGTGGAGTAGAAAACATTTTACTCAAAAGCACATTCACATGTGCGTTAGAAAAGGGTTTTTGAACAAACCAACATCTTAGTTGTATAACATTTTTTTTGGTCACATTAGAAATAGCCTTTTTTTGGTTTAATATTGCCTTCATCAGATGTGGTGATGTCACCCCTGTAAAAGCCAAATTTTGATCCCATGCCTAATGTCAACATGTGCTAGCTCCCATCATGGTTGATCAATGGACGTGTTTTGGGGGTGCAACCCCTTCCTCTCACCTACTTCAGTTGCGAGGAAGGGGTTGCACCCACATTGATATCCCGGAATGGCAGATAGGACATGTTGACACCCGTGTGCATCTTCAAAATTTGTCTTTTAAAATACTCTAAAACTTGTTTTTAAAAGCAAAAATACACGATAAATGGTACCATTTTGGTGTGTTTTATATTCTGCCTAAAACATCAATGACGTTCTTCATTTTTTTCTAAATCACGATTGCACCCCATTATCTCCCCGATGAGGATCTGGGCACTTTCATTAGTGAAATGAGATTCTTCTTCCACAATATCCACATCACCTAAAAATAAATAAAAAAACACACCATGTATTATAAATATGCAGCGTCCATCTATTACCTGAAGCTGTGGTCTCAGACACTCACCTGTTGTGGTCACTATTTCGGCCACTTCATAAACCTCTCCCTCCTCATCCTCTGCTTGTGGTTTTGGGATTTCCCCTTCTTTCGGAGGTGGGGAGTCCCTGGTGACCTCTGATGTCCCAAGTCTTTTCTCCCCTATGTGAATAAAAAAAAGTATACATAGCATACAGAAATTTGAGGGCAGAAATAGGAATATGAAACATTGTTTGGAAGTGTCGTACAATTGTCTGTTTTGGCAGAGTTCCAAGCTGAAGAATTTTTTATTTCCATTCTAAAGCTGGAATACTTACTTTTTTGTACAATTTTCATACATGGAGACACCCCAAGTATCCACTGGAGCACCTGTGTGGGACACCCTAAAAAGGTTGTTCTGGTGTCCCACACTAGTGCTCCTGCGTCCAGATGTGTAAACAGCTGCTGAGTGTCCTCTCCTTACACTGAATCAAGTTTCCATTTCATTCTAGTTACAAACCCATGTAGACAACAAACTTATTTTAATACAAATAGGCCTGAACAAATGTAGTTAACCTGTATCTGCCAAAAACATCTTATAAGTGGGCGAACGAACAATGTTTCCTACGACCGATAACTGTGTCCATGAACATGAAAGTTGCCATTTTAAAATGTACAACAGTAATGAAAAGCACATGGAGCAGCATGCAAGTAATAATAATAATATTAATAATAGGAACACACGACAACTACTTACTTTTTTGAAGAACTCTCTTGATTCTTCTGTACTGATCCTGCTCCCTCAATTTCAGGTCTGACCAGCATTTCCTCAGTTGATCCTTGGATCGTCGTACCCCAAAACTCCGGCGCAGACTCTTCACAACTTTATTCATGATCTTGGCCTTCCTGACATTTGAGTTTAGTTAAGATCCATACTTCCCATGATAGTAGGCCCTCTTCAAGATGTCCACCATTTCTTCAAAGGACATATTTGAGGCCTTAAATCTCCAGGATCAGGACGTTCGTGGCTCCGGGCTTTCGTCATTGCTGACACATGCACTTGCTGTGTCTCCGCCATGTTCTCTACCCACTGCGCTGAAAGAGAAGGGGCGGGTAATAGACAAGAAAGAACGTCAGGGGCAGGCGGAGTTTCACACATGCGCAGTGTATATAAAGCGTAACACGAGCACGGGGCGGGGAGGTGGGGAGAGGATGTGACGTGCTCGGAGAAGGGGAGGGGCCTGGTGGTGGGGCTGTGGAAGGCGGAGGGCAGAGGTCGGAGCGATGGCGGCGCCGGTTTAAGCGTGGGGTGAGAGCCCAGACGAACCGCTCATGGTTTCCAGCCAAAGTAGCGGAGGAGTGAACTGGGCAGCCGTCTATACAAAGAAACACAGCGCTTAGTGAATCAGCTGGTGTGGCGGATCTGACGGCTGCTAGAGCGGCCGCTATCACGGTGCCCCCGTCTGCAGCCTCCTTGCCTCTGGCGGCTCGGCTCCATCCTGGACCCCGGAGTCCTGCCCATACCTCCCGCCTGCCCCCTCCACTTATTCCAGCTTTCCCCGCAGCCAGCGGGGACGGCCGACCATGAAGGATCCAAGAGATACCGCTGCTCTGACCGTCTGGATACTCAGAATTATAAGCAGCGGTGGAACGATCCCCAGAACACGGACGGGGAAGGAGCAACGGTGAGAGCGGAGCTCCTTGCCTGCCCCAGGATGAACACCGGTAACCCTGCCTAGGTCTACAGTGGTCTGCAGGATCAAGGTAGGATCTTTCCTGTTCTTAAGGGAGAAACAAGGGAGAGACAAGCAGTGAAGGCACCCAGCCTGTGCATTATTGGGACTGTAATTGATCCATGTGAGTAAATGTAAGAACTCAAGGGTAGGGGGATCTGCGATATATAAATGAACTGTCCGGTGTGTCGTTTTATGGTTTATTCAAGAAACCAGAGGGAAAGCGGATACCCCAGCAGCCCCAGTAATTCCAGTAGACAGGGGGAATAACAGTAATCGGGAGATAGGGGGGGAGAAGAGCTACATGCGAGTTTTCCTGCGTCCCTAGTCCAGAAGTTAAAGTTAAAAGGAGAGCCTGGGGGGACATTGGAATATTGAAAAACGTGTACTGAGCTTGCTTCTGTTTTGTTCCTCACCCTTTTGACTAGGGGTGCCCTCTCCATGAGCCTAAAAATTGGCACAAACCAGAAGCAGGGAACATGAGAGGTCGTTCTCAAAAGCAAACAGAGCCCAGCAAGCCTAGGGAGAGTTTGAATTCAAGTACAATACAAAAATATCTAAAAAGCCCAGGCCCAGAGAATAAACAACAAGAGACCAAAGAAAAAAAAAAGGTCATTGCTAAGAATAAAGGCGGGCAAGGGGGGACTCACAATACAGAGGCTCAGGCCGTGGTAGTACCAGGCCCAAGCATGGAATTCGAACACACTGCAGAGGCCCCCCCAACTAAACATGAGATGCAGGACATGCTCATTAAGCTGGAAAATTCAATCAAAACTGAAATTTCTAATGTCAGGTCAGATCTAGGTCACCTCCTCAGGCGAGTGGAAGAGGCGGAAAAGGTGGCGGAACAGCAGGCCCTGGATGTAGAGATCCTTAAAAAACAATTAAAAACCCTCCAGGGGGATCAACATGAGCTGAAGTTTAGATTGGAGGAGCAGGAAAACCAAAACAGGCGTCAGAACTTAAGGATTAGATCTATACCTGAGCAGAGTGGGGAAGACCTGTTTTTAGTAATGAAAGAATTATTTAACCCCCTTTTAGGAAGGAACCTGGAGAGCGACCTTAAAATTGGATAAGAAATCCCCGAAACATAAGTGAAGATGTGCCCAGGGACATAATAGTGAACTTTTACCAATTTGAGGACAAAGCAAAGATTTGGAAAAACCTGAGAGGGGCACAACCGTTGAAATTTCACAATAAGGAGGTTCAAATATTTTCGGACTTATCAGCAGGAACCCTGGCGAGAAGGCGCCTATTAAAACCGCTGGTGGACTCACTGAAGGGAGCCAACCTGAAATACAGCTGGGGCTTCCCACTGTCAATAAATGTGACAAAAGAGGGCAGGACTTCCAAAATGAAAAATATGGGAGACCTACAAGTTTTCTGCCGGAATCTGGGGATCCCAGTCCCAGATATACCAGACGGGGTTATACCTAATTAGAAGGGTAGAAAATCAGTATCAGGTTCTATGGGGGGGGGGGGGTCGTGTGGGGGGGGTGGAGTTGGGCTGTTGGGGGGGGTGGATGGGGGGAGCAGGGAGAAGGAGTAAAGAAAGGGATAGAAGAAGGCCCTGCAAGGCCCCTTCCCCACTGAAGGGGGGGGGCCACCATAGCTGTCCACGTCCAGTCCCCCACTCTTGAGCACGAGAGGAAATAGGTCGGCAATATGCTATATACGACACTGGGTCCCATTGGCCTAGCAGTGGTCGCAGGAGGGAGGGAGGGGGGTTGGGGGGGAGTGGGGGGGAGGGGTTGGGGGGGGAGAGGGGGAGGAGAGGTACCCCTGCAGCTGTCCAATAACGAGAAAGGTGGTTGATGGCTGGGATAGAAGTTAAGTGTATGTCCTACAATGTGAAAGGTTTAAACTCACCAGGAAAGAGGCAGAAAATTCTGAATGAATTACAGAGTTATGATGCTGATGTGGTCTTCCTGCAGGAGACCCATCTGGTGCAGGAGGAAAATATCAAGTTGAACTCAAGGAATTTTCCAGCATGGGTATATGGTGACTCACCTATCAAAAAGGCGAAGGGAGTAGCTATCGGGTTCTCGCAAAAGATCAAATTCACATTGACTGAGAAGCTGGCGGATGAAGAGGGGCGGTTTTTGTTTGTAAAAATTAATTTAGGGGACAGGAAATATACATTAGCTAACGTTTACTGCCCCAATAGAGACCCGATAAATTACCTCTCCCGGACCCTAAGGAGGGGGTAACAATCCTAGCAGGCGACCTGAATTTTTGTATGGATCCAGCCTTGGACAGGTCCTCTGGGACACGGGACATGGGGAAAGGATCACTGATGAGATTAGGGAAAAATTTGTACGATAGTCAGCTTATAGTTGTTTGGAGGGTACAACACCCCAAAGTAAGAGACTATTCCTTTTTTTCCTCGGCTCATGGGACCTATTCAAGGTTGGATTACCTGTTGGCTGATCACAGCCTATTGGAGTGCATAGTAGATTCAAAAATAGAAGCCATTACCCTATCGGACCACGCCCCAATCTCCATGACAGTAAAGCTTGGGGGGCTTTTGAGGGCCCCGTTTTCTTGGAGGTTCAATGAGGCCCTCCTTATGAAAGATTCAGTGGTTGAGAAAATACAGAGGGAAATAGATGAGTTCTTCACACACAATGAGTCGAGCGAGATAACGGGGGGAGTTCTGTGGGAGACATTCAAGGCATACCTAAGAGGGATAATAATCTCTATAGACTCAGGGGAAAAGAGGGAGGGGAGAGCGAAGAAAGAAAAGCTTATCGCCAAAATCTACCAGCTGGAACAATTACATAAAGCATTACCAGGAAAGGACGAGGCTATATTTAAAGAACTGACACTAAAAATTGAAGAACTTAGGGAGTTAATGGAAGAAGAGATGGTGAAATTTAGGATTACACAGTCAAAAAGGTTCCACATGCAGGGCAACAAGGTGGGGAAACATCTAGCGACAGTTACGAGGAAAAAAAAAGATGAGAACTATATAGAAAAGATCAAAAACAGCAAAGGAGTAATGAGACATACTACTAAAGATATAGCAGAGGAATTTAGATTATTCTATGCAGCGCTTTATTCGGGTGGTAGTGAAGGGAAAATCAAGGGAAACAAGGATGAGAAGACGAAAGAGTATTTAAAAGGGGTGGAACTTCCCACATTGTCGGAAGAAGACACACTAGAGCTAGAACGCCAGATAACGGAAGAGGAGATTTATCAGGCATTAAAGTCTACCCCTACGGGCAAAAGTCCTGGGCCCGATGGTTTCACAAATAGTTTCTACCGGAAATTTAGCAGATCCCTGGTCCCTAGGCTGCGCCAAATTTGGAATGGTCTTGGGAAGCAGGGAGATCTCTGCAGAGACGCTCTATTGGCAGCTGTGACACTTATACCTAAGGAGGGAAGGGACAGGACCTTGTGCTCAAGTTATAGGCCGATCGCGCTCTTAAATGCGGACACCAAGCTATACGCGAAGGTGTTGCCAAACAAAAAACAAAAAAGGGGAACCAGTATGAGCTCTGCGCGCAAATATTAGTAAGACAGACTGGGAATGATATCAACCGAGTCTGTATAAATTAAGGGCTACTGCTATCACCTGCAGAGTGTGGGTGTGTTCCTCTGAATTCAAATAGCATATATATCAACAAAACAAAAAAAAGAGGAATTCTTTAGTGAGGAACATGCAGTAGACAGTTTTATGAATATAAATTTTTAATAGGATAATCACAATAATCACCAGTCCAAAAAATGTACTGTGAAGACAGGTACCATCACCAATTAAAAAGACAATATTGTCAAGGACATGCGCAGATGGCCACCTCACTCAGCCACAGATTCAACCCAAGCATATGAACTTCATTCATAAATGATGCATAATAGGTAACAGCAAGAAGATTAAGATGCGCCAGTATGCAAAAAAAGTCCTTAATAATCAAAAGAGGGCAGCTGGTTGGGGCATGTAGACTGAGCTTAGGCAGTATAAGAGTAAAGAAACCGGCCTGGTTGTGAAAGTAGATGCCTGCTGAGATAAGGAGAAGAGGAGAAGATGCTGGGGATGTAGGGGGTCTGTAGTAGTGAACCACCGGATCGTGGGACCCCAGGCTGTGAAACAGCATTAATGATGAATATACACGCATGTATGATGAATGTCTCTCTAGATAGCTTATCGCTAGAGATGTGAGAGGCAACTTGCACCTAACCCAAAGATACACAAAGTAACTGATTCGGTAGAGTGGATGCAGTAGACAGATTCAGGATGTATTAATACAGTGGCAATCCCATGGCAGGGATGCATAAAGGTTAAATCTCACCCGGTGTCAGCTGCTCTCCTCTTCAGGGATGGAGGGTGATGATAGCTTTCACCATCTCACACGTGTAGATTGCGGGTTACTGGGTCTTCCGCAGGGTCAATTAGGGTGCAGAGCCGTTGACGATCCCATGGGGGTCAGGATAGTAGTTGTCCTGGTGGGGTATCGTGCCGGAGTCGGGTATACAGGCAATGGTATGCTTCCTCTTTTCCGTTACTCCGAGTATGTGCAGGTAAGCGTGGTGATGCAGGCCGGAGGTTTGGAGAGGCTGGTGGGTGGTTCTACGCCACTGCCAGGACGCTATAGGCAAAGGTGTTGGCATATACGCGAAGGTGTTGGCAGCCCGGCTGAAAGAAAAAATGTCCTTCCTGGTCCATCCGGACCAAGTGGAATCCCTCTCAACCCTACCTTCCATGCTTCCCTACACCCCAGCTAAGGCTTCTGATGCCCACCCTGGGCCTTCCAGCCAGGAAGAAGTGGAGGAGCCCAGCTTGAGCCAGGTATAGCATTGTTCAACATATTTCTCCTCGTAAAATAAATGATGTTAACTAGATATTATTATTGGTCACTAATTGCTGATTTAATAAAGTGTTTTATATATCAATAGACAGTTGTGGCCAAAATTGTAAGGGACAAGAATGAAAAATGCTGGGGTCAGAATGATAGTCTTTTCTATTTATTAACATTCAATTTGCAACAGTCATGAGCTGAAAATTGTGTGTGATTCATAAACAATAAACTAAAACTATGTCCCTTTTTCATACACAGGAAAGCCTCAGCCAGGAGGTGGTGGTGGCATGTGGCAGCCAGGAGGTGGTGGGGGAATGTGGCAGCCAGGAGGTGGTGGGGGAATGTGGCAGCCAGGAGGTGGTAGGGGAATGTGGCAGCCAGGAGGTGGTAGGGGAATTTGGCAGCCAGGAGGTGGTAGGGGAATTTGGCAGCCAGGAGGTGGCAGGGGTAAGTGGCAGCCAGGAGGTGGCCATGCCCGGTTGGAGCCTCACAGAATCTCAGGTCCCTCCCCTCCGCCTTCAAACCAAAAGGGCCAGGAAGGAGAGTAACGTGGAGGAGGCAGCGCTCAGGCTGATTAGAGAGGCTAATGAGGCCCTCAAAGCCAACCCCACTCTCCAAGAGGCCTTTGCATGCATGACTGCATACAAAATGCATCAAACGGAGGAGGGCCAACGCCTCTTGTGTGAGGAAATTATGGTCATCACCCAAAATAAGGGGTTGAGAGGCCAACTCACACCCAAAACACACCTGTGTGATTTGGACCATCCTCCTCTTCCTCCACCTCCTGCCACACCTCCAACACCACAGCTTGTAAGGAAGCGTGCAAGACAAAAAAGTTATGGCCTGGGTTTAGTCTGGTCTGGCAAAAGATGCAGGCTGTTGTATGCCATCCAAAATTGGTGGCCTGAGGAGTCCATATAATAGTGAGCACAATCCGGTCCAGGACTCCAAGAGATCAGGAACAGCAGCAGATGACATGTATGTCCCCTGGGGTACAAAGGCTTCGCCAATTTCAGCAGTTTCTCCAGCATTGCCTTCCTCTTTATTTTGTTATGACCCCCTAATAAAAGGATATTTTTTTCTGAAATACTGGCCTATGTGTTTTACTTCAAAAAGGACAGTTTGTTTGTGAGTAGGCAGGTACATTTCAAAAATACAATGTCAAATTAACAAGGGACACCAACACCAAACAACCTCCTTGACATTAAAAAAAACAATATAATAATGGTGTTGTGGTAACTTGACACACAAAACGAGAAAAAATATTAGGGAGATCACTATAAAAAAAACAAAAATAGTAGATCTTGATAAAAAAAACAAAAAAATAAAAAAAACAATAAATTATAAACATTATTATGTAGATCTGACGAAAATAAAAAATAATATGATTCATGAGATCACGAGAAATAATAAAGAAATCAGGTTGTCAGGACTCTGTGAATATGAGCAGCAAAACACCTTCATTATTCTAGCATTATAAAGAAGAAGAGAATGCGCTGCATTAAACTATTTCAAAAATTGCAGCATGACGAATGTGCTATCTCCATTATGAATGCTAGTTTTACCAGACAGAGCGCTTCCGTCTCGTAATTTATTCTGAGCATGCGTGGCACTTTGTGCATTGGAATTGTCAGAAAATTTGAGAACCAGCTCTCAAATTTTGTGTGACAGAAATTCCGATGGAGCCTACACACGGTCGGAATTTCCGACAAAAAGCTCCCATCAAACATTTTCCGTTTGAAAATCCGACCGTGTGTACGGGGCATTATTTAGTATTACGTTAATATTTTAACCACTTAACAACCAGCCCATAGCCAAATGATGGCTACAGGGTGGTTGCTTAACTTTGGGAGGGCGTACAGTGACGTCCTCCCAGAATTCTGCTCTCACGCACCCCCTGGGGCACGCACCCGAGAACATCCGTGACCGCCGGGTACAGAGGACCCGGCGCATCACGTATCCCGGTAAACGGCTGCTGATCGCGGCCATTTACCACGTGATCGCTCCGTCAAATGACAGAGTGATCACATGTAAACAAACCGGCATCATGTCATGACGCCGGTTCCTCTCTCCCCTCTCTGTACCGATCGTACAGAGGGGGAGGGATCGGATGGCAGATCGGATGTGTAGTGCCCACAGCACTGCTCTGTGACACAGAGCCACATCCATCCATGCTCAGCTATCCCTCCAATACCCTGTGCAAATACTCTGCAATACCCTGTGCAAAACTCTGCAATACCCTGTGCAAAACTCTGCAATACCCTGTGCAAAACTCTGCAATACCCTGTGCAAAACTCTGCAATACCCTGTGCAAAACTCAGCAACACCCTGTGCAAAACTCTGCAACACCCTGTGCAAAACTCTGCAATACCCTGTGCAATACTCTGCAGTACCCTATGCAATACTCTGCAGTACCCTATGCAATACTCTGCAGTACCCTGTGCAATACCCTGTGCAATACTCTGTGCAATACCCTGTGCAATACCCTGTGCAATATTTTGTGCAATACCCTCTGCAATACTGTGCAATACTGTGCAATACCCTGTGCAACACCCTGTGCAACACCCTGCAATACTCTGCAATAGCCTGCTATACATTGTGCAATACTCTGCAATACCCTGTGCAATACCATGTGCAATACCATGTACAATACCCTGTGCAATACCCTGTGCAATACTCTGCAATACCCTGCAATACCCCGCAATACCCTGCAATACTCTGCAATACCCCGCAATACCCTGCCATACCCAGCCATACTCTGCCATACCCAGCCATACTCGGCCATACTCAGCTGTACTTGGCCTTTGTATGTGGCCAGGCTATGGAAGTCTCACACATGTGGTATCACCGTACTCAGGAGGAGTAGGAGAATCTATTCTGGGGTGTCATTTTTGGTATGTACATGCTATGTGTTAGAAATTTGTGTAAATGGACAACTTTGTGTTAAAAAAAAATGCGCTTTAACCACTTCCCGCCGCCGTCATATGACGTCCTTGACTTTGTACGGGGATATCTGAATGATGCCTGGAGCTACAGGCATCATTCAGATATCAGCTTTTTCAGCCGGCGATTCCCTACACCATAAGTATGGTCATAGCAGCTGTTCCACTGCTTGATCGTTCTTACGGGAGGCGAGAGGGGACGTCCCCCCCTTCTGCCACCCTCCGGTGCCTCTACCGACTCACCGCTACGATCAAAGCCAGGATCATTTTTTTTAATTATTTCAGGCTTCCCAGCCTAGAGATGAGATGTGGGGTCTTATTGATCCCATATCTCATTGTAAAGAGGACCTGTCATGCCATATTCCTATTACAAGGGATGTTTACAGACCTGACATACAGCTACGCACAGGGGAGCCAACCTGCTGCAGTATAACTCCTACGGCTGGTCCGAAAGCAGTTAAATGTGGATTTATTGATTGTATATGTTTTTAAATAAACCTTTTAAAAACGATATCACAATATTGGAGCTTCCCTCCTCCTCTTCTATATATATGTGGGGACCGTGGCTTGAGTTTTGAAGAAGAGTTCATGTATGGCTTAAACGGCTCTCTGGATCCTAGCATTGATTGCATTAAGGCGCAGCTGCTGGTTTATAAGTTTACCAGCCACTTCAGTCTGTGAGTCAGTTCGGTACGACTGGTGGAGGATCACATTTGGGTGTTCACAAGATGATCTACATACAAGATTCACTAACAAAAAACTGGCCACTGCCCCCACCTATAACTGGCCTTTCACATGCGTTTGCAAATGTGTGCTAACTAAACCCCTGCTTTTAACAGATGGTTAGACAGGTTAATTTGGTTGGTCAGCAGACTGGTTGGTGAATTGAGCTATGGAATTGTTTTTGTCTTACATGTATATGGCCCTCCCTGTGCTCCTTGCTGTGAAGGCCAGTTATAGGTGGGGCAGTGGCCAGTTTTTTGTTACTGTTCGTATATATGGTCCGGGACACACTTGGCACCTTCGTTGCCATTGTGCTCTTGCTGGGTGTCCAGTGTGCTCCTGTTCCTTTAAGGGGGCCTGGGCTGCCTCCAGGCTCACCTGCCCCACAGCTATCCATTCAATGCATGTGCTTCCACTGTGGAGACACTTATAAATTTGTAGTGTTAGGACTGCAAGCAACACAGGGTGCCGTGACGAGGCCTTGCAGCTTTCACATGCGTTTACAAATGTGTGCTAACTAAACCCCTGCTTTTAACAGACGGTTAGACAGGTTAATTTGGTTGGTCAACAGACTGGTTGGTGAGTTGAGCTATGAATTGTTTTTGTCTTGCATACATACAAGATTCACTGAATGTCATTCATTTTAAAACATTTTCATTAAATAAAGACCATAAAGCAGTACTATTGAGTAAGGGATTAACATTCTGCCCGGTCGATAGGGGGCATGAATTTTAGGTTTATTGGAACTTGAATCTTTGTAACATTTTCAAAATTTCTGCCATTATTTCTCTATTCCAATGCTGGTTGACATTGGTATAAATGATAATAATTTATTACTTATTTATTTATAACATGTGGATAAAACTATAAAAGCATATTCATAATAAATTCATAATAATAGCAATATCTATTAATATAGTGTAATATATATATATGTAGAGCTGGTGGATTTTTTCAATCTACCGCTTAAAAGTTAATTTAGTGGGTCATCTGTGCTGTACATTTTTCAGATTTAATCTCATGTTAGTTTAGCCTCTGTTCCAGCTTGGCTGTGTTGCGTGCAGTTCCACATTGTGCCTGTGGGTGTTGTTGTCATCGTGGGTCAGTGTTGGAAAGCAACAAGGTGAAGTGTATGTATGCTCTTCTGTCCTGGAGATAACTCGGCGGAGGTGGTCCTCCGAGTTGCATTCTGGGAGAGAGTATTTATGGGACAGACGCCATTTTTCGGGGAGCTTTTTGCCTCGTGGCCCTCCTGGCCTAGAGGTATGTGTCAGTGAGTGCTATCGCGCGGCCCTCCGGCTTGGAGGGTTGCGTTGCTGCAGCGGAGCGGGTAGACCCAGAAGCCTGTCTGGGGCCTGCTATGGCTGGGATGGTCCTGTGCTGTCTGTCCTGCGGGAAGAAGCCGGACAATCGGGAAGATCTAGGGGAGGACCCATCTTGAAAGAGATCATGCAAGGCTGGTCTTAAGATGGGCCTGGTGTCTCGATTGGAGGACACATCCTAAACTACATTACCGCACAAGTACTGCCGGGTCGGCTTAAAGGTTCTCGTACTGTGTTTGCTATTCATCGAAAACTACTACATCCTGTGGCAGAGGATCGTATGAGTTTGTTCCACCCAAGTCTGTGGCAGAGACTTTTTGTTTGTGCTGCGTTCCAGCTGCTAGGTTAGTGAGAGAAACCTATCAGGGCAGGCAAAGATTTAATTCTAAGTTGAGGATACACCCATCCTAAAGATCTAAATTCCTTGACGCTACGCCAAGAAAAGGTATTTGAACATCCCTGCAACTCTCCTACCTCTTTCCTGCTACTTCTTCCAGTTATCCCCGTTAAAGCATTGAAAAAATACTTAAGTGACTGGTGCCTACATTGCGTCATAGTAAGCTCAACGGGAACCCCTAGACCCGGGATTGGTGAAATTACAGGTAATAAGGTGACGGTAACAGTCCGCTTTAAATCAGCAGCTCCACCATGAGTGGATGTAGCGGTACCCCCGTAGGGGCTGCTGATTTGTTCATATACATTTGCCAATCACCCCGCTCCCGATCTCCCATTGCCAAGAAAATGACACCAAACAGTCAATGTTTAGGTTTTTTATCTCTTTATTCACGGGGATAGGCTGGGGTTATCCATAGGTAGATATGAGATGCTCCGCCAGATCCCACTTTGGGAGGGTCTCATCCATAGCCGTAGCTTTTGTTAATGGACTTTCCCTGTGCAGAGCTCCCAAGATGAACAGAAAGTCATTACTCTGAATAATTCCCTCTACTTGACTGATAGAATTCCTTTGGAGTATTAACGCCTTCACAGGCCTTCACCACCTATTTCTATGACCCACTTACTAACGCCCCTCAGTCCTTGGAAGTTACGGTTCTTATGGCTCCTGCACTTGTTTCTCTGAATTACACTTACCTGTTTTCCTCAATCAACAGTCTGTTTTCCTGGTCACAGAAAGTCTATACTCCGGACTACTTCTTCCACTTTACTGCTACTTCCTCCTTGCTCGCCCGGCACATCCCCGCGTGAGAATGCCCAGCACTCCAGGCATCCACCCTTGAGTTTCCTTGAGAGCATTACTCAAGGTTCTTCTCCTTCAGGGCCCCCCAGGCCCTCGGCCTCCTGCAACTTTCTCTCTTTCTTTCTCAATCTCCTCTTCTTCCTCAGGCCCCAGGCCCTCCTTCCTTCCTCGGGCCCCAGGCCCTCCTCCCTCAGCGGAGCATGTGACCCCCCCTTATATGAGTGACCTCCTCTCGACCAAACAAATTAATGATTGGTCAGAACTCTCATATGAGTTTCCTGCCACTCAGATCTCAGCCCATCCTCTCCTTCTCCAGAACAATTCACCGTCAGGCAGAGGAGGTATCTCTGAGCCTAAGTGTAGGTGGCCACACCCTCCTTTATTCTGACACTCCCACTTCTGAATCAAAACAACCAGGCCTAGAAAAATACAACAGGCCTGGCTAAATTTACCTGTAAATAGATCCTATATTACCAAACCACACTATAGCACCTACTCTAAAGTAGAGGGCGCTAGATAGATAGATAGATAGATAGATAGATAGATAGATAGATAGATAGATAGATAGATAGATAGATAGATAGATAGATAGATAGATAGATAGAATAATATATTCATAAAATTTGGCAGATTAGATATGTCTCCCAGAAAAACTGAATGGGGATTGCTGGGACTTGTAGTTCTCCTTCCTCCATGTTTTCTCCTCCAGTCCCCCCAGTGTTGCACTCTCACCCCCACACATGTGTCCCTCCAGCCTTCACACAGATCAATACATGCCTAGGGGTTCACTGGGACAGGGGCTGTGGCTGCTCTCTAGGTGGCAGTGCACTCTAGGGGGGCTGCCTGGTTCGCCTAGTGGTAGCACCTTCCCTGTTGATAGTTAATTACTTCGTAGGGCACAGAATACATATACTGTAAGTCATGAATGATAGTTATGCCACATATGTAACTAGACATAGCAATTTCTATGCAGCAGTCATTGGAACTTTTTTAAGCATTTTTTTCGATACAGTATATAATTAAAGTTGGTAGGTAAGAGTGTTGAGTCCATATCTGGGTTCTTTGAGGGGGTGATTTGTATTTCTTAGAAAACTTAGTGTCTTTACCTCCATACACCAGCTGGAAGTCTTCCTGGAGAGCTGTAGTAAGAGACTCATGTTGGATTCTACAGGAGAAGATCCGCTCTCTGTCCCCCTCGGTGGGTGTTATTGTTACTGAGCTCCTCACACTGTATGTCCCATCCGGGTCTCTCTGAGGTTTCTCCACAATAACTTTGTCCAGTTTTTTTCCATCCCGGAGCCATTTAATATCAATGTTCACCGGGTAGAACCCAGAGATGACACTACGCAGGACGCTCTCATTTTTTGTTACAACTTTATTTGTAATTGTAATATCTGGAATAGCTGGCAAATAAGAAAATACAGTAAATGGTAAAGCAACCTAAAAAATAGGTATTACTAAACTTTTATAGTTTGAGAATAGAGAATATATAATCACATGAATACAAATTAAACACAGATGCATAAGCCTATGCTCCATTTGTGTACTTAGCACTAATCATTCAAAGCTTGAACTCCAGACAAACACCTAAATACTAATACTAATACTAATGAAATACATGTATTGGAGCTGTTTACCTGCCACAAATGTATTTTTCTATCCATCTAGTCCTATGAATTACACAGCTCTGTCACACAGCAAAGCAGTGTCTGGCAGGGCAGAAGACCTGATTTTTTTCCTGCTGCATTTCAGTGACACTTGCAGGTCTTGTCCCTCCCTCTCCCTGTGACTTGGCGATAAAAGGAGAACCATCCTATTTATAAGCTCACCTCTGTCAATCTGTTCTCTCTGAATATTCCTTATTAGCACATGAGCACATTAACCTCCTTGTAAGAGAACTGTCAGGATGCGCCCGGCATGCACACATGCGCATGCGCGCATTCACGGGCATCGGCAGATTTCCTTGCGCAGGAACACACATCTGGCCACAATTGGCACCTGACAGCCTATTTAAGGGTTGCTCTGATTTCTGACAGGTGCTGCTTGATCATCAGCTGTGTCCTGAGATTCTGAAACCCTGTTTGTTTGACTTGACTTCCTGTTGCTGAAACCCTGGCCTTCCTGACCCTGTTTCTGGACTCTGATTACCGTTTCCTGATCCTGGCTTCCTGTTTGACCTTGCTCCTGTTTATACCTTGGTACCTCGCTGTCCGCCCGTTACTGAACCCGGCTTACCTGATGACCTCGCTCCTGTCTCCTGTTTGGCTCCACGCTGTTTCCGAGTACCTGTGCTGGCCGTCCATCCTCTCAGCTTTGCTGGTTCCAGATCTTCACCAGAAACCCTGCCTGCACTTCCCAGTCTGCAACACTTCCGGCAAGTTCTGCACGCAGCATTCACAGGCACTCGTGTTCCTCCTGATGCTTGCCACCATCTGTTTCATCTCCAGTGGGGCTTGGATTGAAGATACAAGAGAGGCTGGCCTCGTCATTTCAGACTCCTACCAGGTACGTGACAGTATCAAGCAGCCACAAATGGAGTCTGAAAGGGAGGCCTCACCACCAGAGGACATTTACAGATCTATTTCTGTGCTATCCAATATTGTGCAGAAGTTACAAGAAAATCTGAGTCACATGGAAGAGCGATTTCCCCACGATGAGAATGTCGCATTGGCCTGTGCTCCGCTTTTGGTCTCTGTTTAATATACCCAAACAAAGCCCGGCTTGTTCCATGAGGTTGCTTCTGCTCCTGAACCCAGGGTGCCTATGCCTGAGCGATTCTCCGGAAATCGCAAGAGGTTTCGCACATTTCGGAATTCCTGCGAACTATATTTCTCCCTGTTACCCCGGACCATTCACGTCTAAAAACATCAAGGTGGTGTTTATCATTACGTTACTATTGGATGAACCACTTTCCTGAGCTCATCATATCCGGGAACAACATGACCCTGTCCTGACAACTACGGATTCTTTCTTCTCAGCCATGGCTCAGCTTTATGCAGACCCCTTCTACCAGCAGACTGCCGAATTCATGCTTGGCAAATTACAGCAAGGTCCAAGGCCTGCTGAGGAATATGTAACTGACTTCCGTGTATGGAGTGCAGATACCCAATGGAATCATTCCGCACTTCGCCACCAGTTTCGACTAGGACTGTCTGACACCTTAAAGGATGAGCTTGCCAGAGTGGGAGTTCCAGCATCCCTGGAAGACCTGATCGATCCAACCATTCAGATCGATTGGCGATTACATGAAAGGCAATCCGAAAGGTCCAAAGGAACCCTTTCTGTGACTTCAAGGGTCTGACATTCCTGCATCCTCATCCATTGCATCCCCCAGAAGGAGGGAACTGCATAAGACTCCTCATAGAAGTTTTCTAAGACCACCCCTTTCTCCTGATGAACGCCTTCATCGATTACAGGACAATCTGTGTCTCTATTGTGAGGAGGCGGGTCACTTTATACAGACTTGCCCGGCAAAGACCCGCAGGTCTTTCTCCCATTAGCCTCACATGATGCATCTCTCAGGGAGGTACCAGTCTCATGTCTCTCTTTCCATTGTGCTCCACTTTTCTGAAAAGACTGTTCCTGTACTTGCAATCATAGACTCTGGGGCCTGTAGTTTTATGGACTCTGCTATTGCTTCTCTCCACCAGCTGCCTGTATGTGCCAAGAAGCAGGAATTCCATGTTCATCTGGCTGACGGTTCGGCATTAAATCAGGCCCAGTTACCCAAGAGACTTTACCTATTTCCTGCCGTACTTCTTCCGGCCACCATGAATTCCTCCGTTTGAATATCACAGCTTCTCCCATGTTCCCGGTCATCCTTGGCATTCCATGGTTGAAGGCACATAATTCTCACATTAACTGGCTTACTACTGCCAAATTTACTGCCTACCTGAAAAGACTTTCCATACCACACCCCTCCTGGGTATCCTCCCTGACCATGAAACCTCTAATCTGGTCATTGCTGCCTACCACGAGTATCTAGATGTATTTAAAAAGAAAGGAGCGGACACTCTTCCTCCCCATAGAACATATGATTGTCCTATTGAACTTTTACCAGGGGCCGAGATCCCATTTGGGCGAATTTATCCTCTCTCTGAGCCTGAACTAGAAGCCCTGCGGATTTATATCGATGAAAGCCTTGAAAAACAGTTCATCCAGCCCTCCACTTCACCAGCAGGGGCCGGTATTTTCTTCGTTGAAAAGAAAGACCATACCCTTAGGCCCTGTGTGGACTATCGTGACCTTAACAGGATCACTGTTAAAATCCGGTACCCTCTGCCTCTGATCCCTGAACTTTTTCAAAGGCTGCGTGGGGCATGAGTGTTCTCCAAATTGGATCTGAGAGGTGCTTATAATCGTGTCAGAATCAGGGAGGGAGATGAATGGAAGACAGTCTTCTGAACACGCTTCGGTCGTTTTGAAAATCAAGTCATGCCATTCGGACTCTGCAACGCCCCTGCCACATTCCAACATCTGGTTAATGACGTTCTTCGGGACTTCCTTGATTAATTCCTCATTGTGTATCTGGATGACATCCTTATATTCTCTGAAACTCTAGAATCCCATAGGACTCATGTAAAGAAAGTACTGGGTCGGCTGAGGGAACACCGCCTTTACGCAAAGGCTGAGAAATGTGACTTTGAAAAACCAACCATACATTTCCTGGGACTTGTCATCTCTGCTGACGGTATCTCCATGGACCCACAGAAAGTCACTTCTGTCCTGGAATGGCCTGCCCCTGTCGACAGAAAAGCTGTTCAGAGATTTGTGGGATTCGCCAACTTTTACAGAAAATTTATCAAGAACTTTTCTGGCATCATCACTCCCATCACTCAGTTAACAAAGCAGCATGTTCCTTTCCGATGGACCCCTGAAGCTCAAACAGCTTTTGAACAGTTAAAAACTTTATTCACGTCAGCTCCTATCTTGAAACATCCTGATCCATCCTTAGCCTACGTTTTGGAGGTGGATGCCTCTGAGAGTGCACTGGGCGCTATTTTGTCTCAACGCCAAGGTCCCAAATCTTTGCTCCATCCTGTGGCCTTTTTCTCTAAGAAATTAAATCATTCTGAAAGGAACTATGATGTTGGAGACCGAGAATTGCTGGCTATCAAGGCTGCGCTTGAAGAATGGCGCTACCTCCTGGAAGGAGCATCTCACCCCATCCTCATCTTCACGGACCATAAAATCTCGAATAATTGAGGACGGCTAGACGACTAAGACCTTGGCAGGCAAGGTGGGCACTTTTCTTCTCTCGTTTTATGTTCCATATAACTTATCGTCCTGGCTCAAAGAATGGTAAACCGGATGCCTTTTCCCGCATGTTCAGCGGCCCAGTGGTATCCTCAGAACCTGATACTATTCTACCAGCCAAAAATTTTTTGCTTCTTCAGGCGGATTTGACGTTTCAGATAAAAGCAGATGTGGTAAAACAACCACCTTCCAAAGATCTGGCTCTTCAAATGAGGGATGGTCTGTACTTTCATAAGGAGCAAATCTTTATCCCTGAGCAATTCAGAGTTGCTGTCCTGAGGCAATGTCATGACCACCCATTAGCGGGCCACTTTGAAATTCGCAAAACGGCCGATCTGATCTCTCGTACATTCTCGTGGCCAGACTTGATGCAAGACTGCAAAAGATATGTTGTGTGACATGCCTTCGGAATAAGACGGACAGAGCCAAAACTTGGGGCCTACTTGAGCCACTCCCTGTAAGTGAGAAACCATTGAGCATGATCTCCATGGATTTCATCGTGGAACTCCCCCCATCCGAAGACTTCACCACCGTGTTTGTTGTGGTGGATCGCCTGACCAAGATGGCCCATTTTGTACCCTTACAAGGAACTCCTTCGGCCACAGAGACCGCCTCAGCTTTCATTAAGGAGATTGTAAGATTACATGGTGTCCCTGATAGCATCATCTCTGATCGTGGGGTGCAGTTTACGTCTAGATTTTGGAGGACATTATGCCAAGCACTGAACATTGAACTCTGCCTCTCCACAGCCTACCATCCACAAACTAATGGACAAACTGAAAGAACCAATCAAACCCTCGAGCAGTACTTACGGTGTTTTTCCTCTTTTGCACAAGATGACTGGCTATCACTTCTCCCACTGGCAGAATTTTCATACAATAATTCCATCCACTCTGCAACCAAGCAATCACCCTTTTTTGCCAATTATGGGTACCACCCCTCTTTCTTACCTGAGCTGGCCATTGAATCATCTGTACCTGCTGTACAAAACAGATTAAACTTCCTCAGTACTAATAACCAATTATTGCAAGATACAATCTCCAAGACTCAAGCAAGCAATAAAAAGTTCTTCGACAAGAAGAGAGGTAATCTGAACCTTAAACCTGGAGACAAGGTCTGGCTTTCCACAACAAACTTGAAACTGAGCTGTCCTTCAAGAAAACTTGGCCCAAAATTTTTGGGATACTTCCCAGTCAAGAGGAAAATTAATACAGTAGCATTCGAGTTGGTGTTACCCAAGAATCTAAAGATCCACCCTGTATTCCACGTCTCTTTGTTGAAACCAGCTGTACCAAATCCATTTCCAGATCGGGTTTCTGAAATTCCTCCTCCGCTGCTCATCGAAGGGAATGAGAAATTTGAGGTGGAAGACATGTTGGACTGTAGAAGAAGGCATAACCAAACACAGTTCCTCATTAAATGGAAAGGCTATGGGTCGGAAGAAAATTCCTGGGAACCAGCTTTAGATGTGCATGCTCCAAAACTAGTGCAAGCCTTTTTTCAACGCCACCCAGAGAAAAAAGACACTTGAAGGGCATCCAGAGGCTGTCCTTAAGGGGGGGGCAATGTAAGAGAACTGTCAGGATACGCCCGGCACGCACACGTGCACATGTGCGCATTCACAGGCATCGGTAGATTTCCTTGCGCAGGAACACACATCTGGTCACAATTGGCGCCTGACAGCCTATTTAAGGGTTGCTCTGATTTCTGACAGGTGCTGCTTGATCATCAGCTGTGTCCTGAGATTCTAAAACCCTGTTTGTTTGACTTGACTTCCTGTTGCTGAAACCCTGACCTTCCTGACCCTGTTTCTGGACTCTGATTACTCTGATTACCGGTTCCTGATCCTGGCTTCCTGTTTGACCTTGCTCCTGTTTATACCTTGGTACCTCGCTGCCCGCCCGTTACTGAACCCGGCTTACCTGATGACCTCGCTCCTGTCTCCTGTTTGACTCCACGCTGTTTCCGAGTACTTGTGCTGGCCGTCCATCCTCTTAGCTTTGCTGGTTCCAGCTCTTCACCAGAAACCCTGCCTGCACTTCCCAGACTGCAACACTTCCGGCAAGTTCTGCACGCAGCATTCACAGGCACTCGTGTTCCTCCTGATCCTTGCCACCATCTGTTCCATCTCCAGTGGGGCTTGGATAGGAGATACAAGAGAGGCTGACCTCGTCATTTCAGACTCCTACCAGGTACGTGATACTCCTTGCCAGGACAAGCATAATTTTAGCCAACAGGAGATGAATGCTCAGAGGTGTCTCCTCTATATTGGCACAGTGGTTTCAGGATGTTCTCTGACAAACTACTCTGCCAGTTCCACCCAGCTGTTAGCTTGCTATTGATGAGGAGATCACCATAAGACAAAGCTATTTCCGCCTACTAATAAATATATTGGGAGAATTCGGATAGATTTTGCTTGATAACTTGTTGCAAGGGGGGCTTTATGAGGGGTGCAAAAAGGCCTTTATATTGACAGTATAAAAGGGGATTTTAATTGAACACTACTTTCTTAAAAGAAACCCCTTACAAGAAATATGGAGGTTGACATCACTAATTTCTCCTTCCAAAGTTGCTAGATGCCTGGCGGGCCCTGGCTTCAATGATTGAGTCACTGATCCCAAAATACATATGTCAGTAAGGACTTTTTTGTTTTTTTGAAGCTACAAACTACTTCTACAAAAAATATTAAAACCAAAGAGTCAGCACAACAGCCTAAACATTTGCAAAAGGAGGTCAGAAACCTCCATATTCTTCTAGAACTTGAGGGTTCTTTGCTTTCCAACAACCACAAGTGTAAGAGGACTTTTATTAGTGGATGCTTTCCAATGATAATCAACGTAAAGTGATTTTGATTAGTGGTGACTTTTTCTTCACCCACAATGTAGAGGGTATTTTATTATTGGGGGCCCTCTACTGACCAACAGTGTAAAGGGACTTTCATTATTGGAGACATTCCACTGACCAACAATGTAAAGGGTGTTTTTATCATTCAGGACTTTCCCTTAAACAATGATGTAAAGGGCCTTTTATTGGTGAAGACTTTCTAGCAACAGCAATATAAAGGGTCTTTAATCAATGTAGAATTTATACTGACCAACAATGTAACGAAACTTTTATTAGTGGAGACTTTCCACTGACCAACAATGTAAAGGGACATTTCTTATGGGCTCATAGGCTACTACAGATTAACAGGGAGTAGGGGTTATAACTTCCTGTGCAACATAGGCTGACCACCAGATGTACAAAGGTCTTTTAGGCCTCAGGTACACTGCTGCTGGTAAACTGACGTTCAGAGGCAGTTGGGTGCTTTTTTTCAGCAACCCCTGAACTCATCCAATGTTATCTTTTGTGTACATGTACACAGGTTTGTTTAATGTCAGTTTTAGGCAGTTGAGTTTAGAGGCCTTTTTTGGAAAGCAAAAAAAAATGAGTTCAGACGCTGAGTTTAGAGGCATTTCAAGTGCTAAACGCGGCAACTCGCGTTTAGCTGAATTTCGTTTACAGGCATTTTTTTATTTTTTGTCTATTTTGAAAAAAAATTTTTTTTCAAACGCTTCTAAACCCAAATGCGCCAACAAGCGGCATGTAAATGTGGCAAAACGGACGTTTTAAACGTGGGTTACTATCTGTCAAGTTAAATCATTCAGGAGAGGTTGAAAAACGTCCCGTGTACATTAAGCCTTAGGGTTGTCAGACAAATTAGGAGGAACTACTTAAATGTCTGCTACAGGGCTGCTTAAAAGATGGTTACTTTTCAAACTGTTGAGATCAGGGCCGTCTTTAATATTGATTAGACCCTGGGCAAAAATTTTCTTGGGCCTCCCCCCTCCCCCCCCATGCAATTTTACTCTCCACCTGCTTTGAGACATACAATAAATAGCAGCTAGACTTAAAATCAGTTTACTGTATCAGATCAGGTAGCAATTGTTTGACAGTGGTTACAGAATATCATTACTGCTTACTGACTGGTTGCTAGAGGTTACAGTATACATTATGGCTCGCTGATTAGTTGCTAGAGGTTACAGCAAATGATTTCTGCTTGTTAATTGGTTGCTAGTGATTACTGTACAGTATTACTGCTCACTGATTGGTTGCTAGAGGTTAAAGCACATCATCTCCTAACTGCAGGGGAGCATGAAATACATATGAATGCCGCCTTTATTTACATATCAATGCCGCAGCTATTTACTTATGAATGCCACCGCTATTTACATATGAATGATGGTTATTTACATGTAAACACAGGGTCTGCAGGTGAGTCATCTGTAAACAACAATAAGGCAGAGCTGGGCAGCATTAGTACCAGCACTTCACACTGAGCTATTGGGACACAGCACAAGACTAAAACTTCAAAGGACAAGGGTATTTAAACTGGGATAGTTGGCAAGTATGAGGCAGCTGCTTTGGGGCCCCACAGCAATGACAGGGCCCAGGGCAGCTGCCCCTTTTGCCCTGCCTTAAAAACGGCCCTGGTTGAGATGGTAAATTAGGTTCACTCTTATTAGAATCCCAGCAAGGTCTTGATAGGCATGTATTTAGTAATTGAGGTGGAGGCAATTGTTATGTATGCTACTGAACTGGGCTAAGTAAGTGTAGGTTTTTAATAGTTATTGATTTACGAGAGACTTAGTAATAGTTTATTGTTATCAATTATGTTAGTGTATAAGTAATCACATCTGTCTATATATGTAGCCATGCTTTGCTAAAATAAGCATTACAGTTGTAATGGTAACAAGTGAGTTTGGCTCCCGTTAGTGTCCTTTCTATTTTATGCTATTAAGACTTTTGTTTGGTTTCTGTAAAGCCACGCCACAAAGCATTGTGGGAGATGTAGTTCATTGAGGAAGTGACTCATGTGCTTAATTCAGTCTGGAAAATACTGACCCACAATGCCCAGTTCACAGACCCATAAGGCCAAGCCGCAGAACAGCCTGCTGGGTAAGCAAATACATTTTTTTTCAGCCTCTTGGGACGCCTTTCAGCAGCCAGCAAGAAGGTCTGTGTTCTGTGTTGCGTGACCAGAGGATCGCGGCCTGTGAGGCGCGGAGCGGAATCGAATGGCCTCTGAGGTGTTTCAGAGCACAGTCAGTTGAACTAGTGTGCGGATGGACCAGAGGATCCAAGATTTCTAAAGGTTTCCTGCAGTACAGTCATCAGCCATCTGAAGGAGCGGTGCGGTGTGACGGGTGAGTGGTTTTCTTTTTTTAATCTAACTGCAAGAAAACTTTTAGATCTTTTGATCAAACGTAAAGAAAAGAAACTCAAGATTATAGAAGCCAATATTAATGCTGTTAAAATTAAACTGACACCCTTCAGTTCAGCTGAGTTTAAAGAAAAAATGAAACATTTACAGGACTTTGTCGGTAAGGTCGACAAGGAGACCCAAAAGAAAAAGATGAAAGAATAGGTGAGGGATACCAATGATTACAAAACTAATAAGGTGTATAAATGGCAGGATGCCATATTGGTGGAAGAAGCCAGTCATGTGACCTCAATTGAGGATATAGATATCATTCCTCCAACACCTTATACTTCATCGGGTTACAACAACTCAACTCCACAGGCATCCCAACGGGGTACTAATGATGTCAGGCCCCATGTTGATTCCCATTCATCTGGAGTTCCTGTTTATAATAATAGGTATGAATCCTTACCACAGGATGATTATTATCCTCCTGAGGGTTATAAACAGCCTGACTATTATGATGGTGGCTGGAATAGCCCAGGTTGGGCTCCGCCCCAATCTAGAGGTGGTCCATCTCTAAGGGCACAGAGAGGACACCCTGTTACCAACTATAGGGCGGATTTTCAAAAAGGGGGGTACGGCGGCCCTGGAGGGGGAGGGGCCAGCACCCCAGAGGGGGGGAGAGGCCAACATCCCCAGCCAAATGGAGGGGGGGATTGGAAACCTTGGTATCCCATGGCGCCCACCAGACAGTACAGAGAGGAACCAGGCATGGCAAACGGAGAGGCTGCAGAGGAGGCAAAAGGAAAAAGAAAAAGAGAGACTTAATGCGGGTATTTTTAATCTTAGTGATGCCACTTTCACTTTAGACAAGCTCAAGGTGTTAGAGTTGGGCCTCAAGTTTGTCCCTGACAAAGAACTTAACAAGTGAAAGTGAAACGATTACAGCGCTGATAGACGTGACCAAACTATAAAGTGCTATGTGCTAATAAATATAAAATTAGTGATTGATATTAAATTAAGTATGTGGATCGTAAATAATGAACTATATAGCACATGTGATCAAAAATATGTAAAATAGTGGACTACATGCACATGTAGTCAAAAATAGGTATTAGCAACTGTTATGTCACAAATGTTGAGTGATAGGTGCAATCCAAACACAACTGCTGATCATCAAAATGACACATATAGGGTGTAAATTATTGAAGATAAATATATAAAACCATTGGTGCTGCCCAATTATGAAAAACAAACTATAAAATAAAAGCTAACAAAAGCCAATAGACTGTTTGAAGTAGAGGTGACATCTGCTCACAAATTAGAGATATACAAATAGCAAATAGTCCCAAAATGACTAGCATCAGCTAGTCACAGGAATCCTGGACAGACAGCCTTGTAATGACACAGCGGCTCTTCAGTCTATGGTGTCAGTCTGTCTCTATATGGTTAAACAAGAGGTGCCTCTATAGTGGATACATGGATGAAATTGCTGGTATTTCAAATCAGTAAAGCCATGGACCTTGCGATTGGCCACCCAAAACAAAGAAAGAAAAGTATATAGTGAAGTACTGCGGAGTGTGAAAACCACTTGCACTGCAAGCCGCTACTCACGCTCTCCTTGGTTGCAATCAGGCATGTCAGTTGCTCCCGCGATCGCCGCTGGTAGCGTGCGTTCCATGGAGCCAGGAAGGAAAAAAGCGTCACTTGGTTGTGCGAAGGCCGGATGTGACGTTGACGCGTTTCGCCCCTCCCCCAGGGCGTCATCAAAGGACTACACATCCAACCGCGGCCATAAGATATATAGGGTGTATGGATCAAGTGACAGCCAATCAAGGCTAGTGGGACGCACTCGCCACCACTCATCCTGAATCATCATATCCTGTTGCAATCCAAAAAACTTTATTACAAAGGATTAACAGCATACAATTGATATACACAGAACTAGTCAATATATATATGTGCAGACATCTCATTTAAAACTGTGTTACAATAATTCAATTTGAATAAACATACATTACTTGGATAGGAATATTTGTCAAAAGATAAGTGGATGAAAAGAGTGATAAAGATAAGAATAAAAAATAATAAAATAAAATAAATACAAATAGAAAATAAAAATAAAACATATGAAAAATAAAAAATAAATAATAAAATAAAAAATAGGTAAATAATTTAAATTAAATTTTAAAATTAAAAAATCCACTATAGGAAATATATAATATTTTAATAACTAAAATTGGATAGAAGACCCATTCTTTCCCATTTCATAAACATATAAAAAGAGGTACAACCGTATCCCTATTCCTTAATCTCAGAAATAATAAAAAAAAGTGTATTAAAATTACCAATTAGATAAAAAACAATTTAGGTCTAATTCAACATTAATCCCATGAGGCTGTAAGGTGCGGAGTCTGTGGATCCATTGAGTTTCATTCTGTGATATGGCCCTCTTAAGATCCGAACCCGGCCAATGTGCTTCCACTTTATCAATACCACAAAAAGTCAAAACACTAGGATCCCTATTGTGGAATAACCCGAAGTGGTTGGAAAGACCATGATGTTTATAGCCCTTCTTGATTCTATCAACATGTTCTCTAAGTCTGACCCCTAGCTGTCTAGTAGTCCTCCCCACATATTGTAAATTACATGGGCAGGATAATAGATATGTCACATGCGTAGTGTTACATGTGATGAATTTCTTAATTTCGAAAACCCTGCCATCAGATGATGATGTAAAATGGGTAGTTTTCTTTTTCCGAAATTTTGAGGTCCTGCACATCATGCACCTACCACAACTATAGAACCCAACCTTATCCAGAAAAGTGTACACCTTCCTGGGTGGGTTCACCACATTGTGTGCCAATTGTAGTCTAAGCGCAGGTGGTTTGGTGAAACTTGGTCGAGCAGGTAGGATTTTCTTCAAATCAGTGTCTTCCAGCAATAAGGGCCAATGTTCCCTAATGATTTTTTCAAAATGACGATATTGCCTATTAAACCCTGTCTTAAATGCTATACTGTAGTCGTTGTCTTTTTTCACTTTAGGTTTAAACAACTCCTGTCTGTCCATCTCACCAACTAACTTTTTAGTACATTCCAAGTCTTCCAATTTGTATCCCTTAGCTCTAAAACGTTCCAGAATGACATTAGCTTGTAGGTTGTAATCATCTTCCTTACTGCAATTCCTTCCTACTTTGAGCATTTGGCTTTTGGGGATACCCCTCAACCATCTTGGATGGTGGCAACTGGTCAAGGGAATATATCCATTCCTATCCACATCCTTAAAAAAAGTGCGCGTGCATAGTTTATCCCCCTCTCTGAAAATAGTGAGATCCAAAAAGTTAATCTCCGTGGAACTCAAATTCTCAGAGAAGGAGATATTGAAAGAATTCTCACTAATCTCCTTTAAAAAATCAAAAAAGGACTCTGGTGATCCTGCCCAAATTATAAAAATGTCGTCAATGTACCTTTTATAGAGTCTAAGCTCTGGTATATTGGTTTGATATATGGCCTGGTTTTTCCAAAAACTCATGAAAATATTGGCTACTGAGGGGGCATACTTAGCCCCCATTGCTACACCTTTAATCTGTTTATAATACTCCTTTTCATGCCAGAAAAAATTATGGCTCATTGCCATATCAAGTGCTTTTAAAAGAAACTCCTTCTGTTTAAATTTCATATTGGTACTTCCTAATGCCCACTCAACAGCTTGAAGGGCATGTTTTTGTTGGATGTTTGTGTAAAGCGAGTTGACATCCATGCTCACCAACAAACAATCTCCAGGTACTATCATTGGGCTAATCAATTCTATAAGATCCTTACTGTCTTTAAGATAGGAGGGATAACTTTTGATGAGTGGCTGCAGAAAATGATCCAAATACTCTCCCAATCAGGAAAATAAGGACCCAATCCCACTAACTATGGGTCGGCCCGGCGGTTTCGTGGAACTTTTGTGTATTTTCGGTAACTGGTAAATCACCGGTACTCGTGGAGCACTTGGAACCAGATATCTTGCCTCCTTCTTTTTTAAAATTCCTTCTTCCTTGGCCTTATTGATTAAATCTTTTAGCTGGGCTTTATATTTCTTTGTGGGGTTACTCCTCAACTTTTCATATGTTGCTCGGTCCCCAACCAATTTGTTCAACTCTTATAAGTAATCAATTTTATTAAGTATTACTACTCCCCCACCTTTATCTGCCGACCTAATAACTATGTTTTTATTCTTCTCTAAGGCCTTCAGGCCTTTCTCCAAATCCCCTTTGTGTCTTTTTGGTTGTATAGCAAGCCTATCCAGGTCTCGCTCAACCAGGGACTTAAAAACACCCACAAAATGGTTATTGGAAATTTGGGGATTGAAGATAGAATTGTTTCTGAGAGAGGTATGTAAATACTCTTCTGTCTGGATATTTGTAGGGGTGTTAGTATTGCAAAAAAACTTTAATATTAATTTTCCTAATAAACTGGAGATCAATAAAAGCATCAAATTTATTAAAATTCCTATCCAAAGCAAATTTAAGACCTAAATCTAAAACCTTTAGTTCCTCCTGCGAGAAAACGACATCACTCAGATTGAAAATTCCTTCCATTAAGTTTCTCTTTTCCGCTTTCTTTTTCCCTCCTCTGCAACCTCTTGTTCTTCTTTAAAAAAGAAGGAGGCAAGATATCTGGTTCCAAGTGCTCCTGATTTACCAGTTACCGAAAATACACAAGTTCCACGAAACCGCCGGGCCGACCCATAGTTAGTGGGATTGGGTCCTTATTTTCCAGATTGGGAGAGTATTTGGATCATTTTCTGCAGCCACTCATCAAAAGTTATCCCTCCTATCTTAAAGACAGTAAGGATCTTATAGAATTGATTAGCCCAATGATAGTACCTGGAGATTGTTTGTTGGTGAGCATGGATGTCAACTCGCTTTACACAAACATCCAATAAAAACATGCCCTTCAAGCTGTTGAGTGGGCATTAGGAAGTACCAATATGAAATTTAAACAGAAGGAGTTCCTTTTAAAAGCACTTGATATGGCAATGAGCCATAATTTTTTCTGGCATGAAAAGGAGTATTATAGACAGATTAAATGCGTAGCAATGGGGGCTAAGTATGCCCCCTCAGTAGCCAACATTTTCATGAGGTTTTGGGAAAACCAGGCCATATATCAAACCAATATACCAGAGCTTAGACTCTACAAAAGGTACATTGACGACATTTTTATAATTTGGGCAGGATCACCAGAGTCCTTTTTTGATTTTTTAAAGGAGATTAGTGAGAATTCTTTCAATATCTCCTTCTCTGAGAATTTGAGTTCCACGGAGATTAACTTTTTGGATCTCACTATTTTCAGAGAGGGGGATAAACTATGCACGCGCACTTTTTTTAAGGATGTGGATAGGAATGGATATATTCCCTTGACCAGTTGCCACCATCCAAGATGGTTGAGGGGTATCCCCAAAAGCCAAATGCTCAGAGTAGGAAGGAATTGCAGTAAGGAAGATGATTACAACCTACAAGCTAATGTCATTCTGGAACGTTTTAGAGCTAAGGGATACAAATTGGAAGACTTGGAACGTACTAAAAAGTTAGTTGGTGAAATGGACAGACAGGAGTTGTTTAAACCTAAAGTGAAAAAAGATAACGACTACAGTATAGCATTTAAGACAGGGTTTAATAGGCAATATCGTCATTTTGAAAAAATCATTAGGGAACATTGGCCCTTATTGCTGGAAGACACTGATTTGAAGAAAATCCTACCTGCTCGACCAAGTTTCATTTCACAATAGGGATCCTAGTGTTTTGACTTTTTGTGGTATTGATAAAATGGAAGCACATTGGCGGGGTTCGGATCTTAAGAGGGCCATATCACAGAATGAAACTCAATGGATCCACAGACTCCGCACCTTACAGCCTCATGGGATTAATGTCGAATTAGACCTAAATTGTTTTTTATCTAATTGGTAATTTTAATACACTTTTTTTATTTCTGAGATTAGGGAATAGGGATACGGTTGTACCTCTTTTTATATGTTTATGAAATGGGAAAGAATGGGTCTTCTATCCAATTTTAGTTATTAAAATATTATATATTTCCTATAGTGGATTTTTTCATTTTAAAATTTAATTTAAATGATTTACCTATTTTTTATTTTTTATTTTATTATTTATTTTTTATTTTTTATATTATTTTTTATTTTTCATATGTTTTTTTTTTAATTTTTTTTTTCATTTTTGTTTTCTATTTTCTATTTGTATTTATTTTATTTTATTATTTTTTATTCTTATCTTTATCACTCTTTTCATCCACTTATCTTTTGACAAATATTCCTATCCAAGTAATGTATGTTTATTCAAATTGAATTATTGTAACACAATTTTAAATGAGATGTCTGCACATATATATTGACTAGTTCTGTGTATATCAATTGTATGCTGTTCATCCTTTGTAATAAAGTTTTTTGGATTGCAACAGGATATGATGATTCAGGATGAGTGGTGGCGAGTGCGTCCCACTAGCCTTGATTGGCTGTCACTTGATCCATACACCCTATATATCTTATGGCCGCGGTTGGATGTGTAGTCCTTTGATGACGCCCTGGGGGAGGGGTGAAACGCGTCGACGTCACATCCGGCCTTCGCACAACCAAGTGACGCTTTTTCCCTTCCTGGCTCCGTAGAACGCACGTTACCAGCGGCGATCGCGGGAACATCTGACATGCCTGATTGCAACACAGGAGAGCGTGAGTAGCGGCTTGCAGTGCAAGTGGTTTTCACACTCCGCAGTACTTCACTATATACTTTTCTTTCTTTGTTTTGGGTGGCCAATCGCAAGGTCCATGGCTTTACTGATTTGAAATACCAGCAATTTCATCCATGTATCCACTATAGAGGCACCTCTTGTTTAACCATATAGAGACAGACTGACACCATAGATTGAAGAGCCGCTGTGTCATTACAAGGCTGTCTGTCCAGGATTCCTGTGACTAGCTGATGCTAGTCATTTTGGGACTATTTGCTATTTGTATATCTCCAATTTGTGAGCAGGTGTCACCTCTACTTCAAACAGTCTATTGGCTTTTGTTAGCTTTTATTTTATAGTTTGTTTTTCATAATTGGGCAGCACCAATGGTTTTATATATTTATCTTCAATAATTTACACCCTATATGTGTCATTTTGAGGATCAGCAGTTGTGTTTGGATTGCACCTATCACTCAACATTTGTGACATAACAGTTGCTAATACCTATTTTTGACTACATGTGCATGTAGTCCACTATTTTACATATTTATGATCACATGTGCTATATAGTTCATTATTTACGATCCACATACTTTATTTAATATCAATCACTAATTTTATATTATTAGCACATAGCACTTTATAGTTTGGTCACGTCTATCAGCGCTGTAATCGTTTCATTTTCACTTCTTAAGTTTAATACTTTTTTACAGCAGCGATAGTTTCTACTTGATTCATTTGTTGCTAGCGCTGTCTCCTCCACTCAATATTTGTTTAAAAGAACTTAACAGATTCGATATTTTTATTGATTTTCAGAAGTTTATGAGGAAAATAAATATTAAGAAACATTTTAGTAAAATCTCACCTCAAATAGGACAGGAAGTCCCTTACTACAGCCACACCATTCTTAAAAATAATTCGGTGTTTAACCCTAGAAATCCTAATAACTATTTTTCTGAGGTGTTCAGATCCCTGGTCCAACAGGACCTAGAACGTTTGCCCATTAAACATAGTAGGCGCAAAACTGATTTAGAATAGGGACTCAAATCTCTAGAAAAAAATAAGCATATTGTGATCAGAAATGCTGATAAAAGGGGGGGGGGTCTGGTCATTCTCAATAAATCTGTCTATCTAGCTGAACTTAACAAACTTGTCTATGATGCTGAAGCTTATGGAAAATTGGCGGGTAATACCACCTATAAATTTAAAGCGAAACTCAAACGCTTGGTAAAAAATGCCCAGGACGATGGTATTGTCACTAAGAAAGAGGCCAGGTACTTAGTGCCTGATGCTCTGAGAGTACCGGTAATTTATCAATTGCCCAAAATTCATAAGAATCCATCCAAACCACCTGGGAGACCCATTGTGAGTCGGGTGGATTTGTTGTTGGCTAGAATTGGTGAATACCTTGACAGTTTTCTACAGCTGTTGGCACAGAGCTGTCCAGGCTATCTTAAGGATAGCAGGGATCTCATGCAATTATTGCGGAGGGATTGAGGTCAGTGGGGAGCATCTTATGGCCAGTATTGATGTCAACTCCCTATACACCAACATTCAACAGAAACATGCCATCGAGGTGGTGGTATGGGCTTTGAATAACACCAAAATGAAAAATAAACAAAAAGATTTCTTGGTACATGCCTTAGACCTAGCCATGAGTCACAATTTTTTTTGGCATGGCAAACAGTTTTTCAGACAGAAAAGGGGAGTGGCCATGGGGGGCCAAATATGCCACCTCAGTGGCAAACATATTCATGAGTCACTGGGAAAAAGATGCCATTTTTGGTGGTAACTTACCTCAGCTCAAGTTTTACAAGTGATATATCAATGACATTGTCATTACTTGGGCAGAATCAAAAGAGTCGTTCTTACAATTTTTGTCAAAAATTGGTGAGAACAGTTATGGTATTTCCTTCTCGGCAGTTTCTGACAATCAGAGTATTAACTTTCTTGATCTTGTAATTTTCAAGGATAATCATCAATTGTCCACCAAAACTTTTTTTAAGGAAGTTGATCGTAATGGTTATATTCCCTTGGGGAGCTGCCACCATCCTCGATGGCTAAGTTCCATCCCCAAGAGCCAATTCATGAGAGTCAGGCGCAATTGCGCCAGAATTGAAGATTTCGATTCACAGTCAAAGGGTCCTGTTTTACAGATTTATAGAAAAAGGTTACACCTCACAAGAGCTTAACAAAACCCTGCTCTCAGTAAGGAATATAAACAGAGGTGATCTTTTTAAGAAAAGAGAGGCAAATAAGAGAGACTTTGGAATTGCTTTTATGACGGGTTTCACCTGGCAATATAGACAAGTAGAAAAAAATTATTCGTAAGCATTGGCACTTATTGTTGAAGGACAATGATCTTGCTAAATCCCTACCCGACAAACCATTATTTATCTACACGAAACCTCCTACCCTACGGCTGAAGTTGGCACCCAATGTGGTTGATCCCCCCAAGAAGACTGTTAACTTTTTGGACCAAGTTGTTTTTTTCAGCTGTGGGAGGTGTGTAATGTGTAGAACGTCCAAACAGTGTAAGGAAGACACTTGAGTTCACATCCCACTCCTCTGGTGAGTCCTTTAAGATCAACAAGTTAATCACATGTGGTACTACCATTTATCTATCTTCTGTCCTGTCCTTGTGGACTGCAGTACCTGGGTAGGACCACCAGAGCATTGGGGGTCCGTCTACGTGAACATCTCAACTGGATAAAAAAGGGTTTCAAACATCACAGCTTGCCCAACCACTTCAGGTTATTCCATGGTAGGGATCCCAGTGGTCTCACTTTTTGTGGTATTGATCGAGTTGAAGCTCATTGGAGAGGAGGTAATCTCAAGAGAGCCATCTCGCGCAATGAGACCCAGTGGATTCATCGATTGAGGACGATGAACCGTATGGGGTTAAACATTGAACTAGATCTTAACCACTTGCCGACCGCCTCACGCTGATATACTTCAGCAGAATGGCACGGGCAGGCAGAATCACATACCTATACGTGATCTGCCTCCCACAGGTGGGGGGTCCGATCGGACCCCCCCCGGTGCCAGAGGCGGCCGGCATTGCTTCACAGGCGATGAGAGGTGAGGGGGAAGCCATCCATTGTTGGCCACCCCCTCCCGATCGCTCCCGGCGAATGAAAACGCTTCCTTTCCCTCTGTAATGTAAACAGAGGGAGAGGAAGTGATGTCATCCCTCCTCGAGCCGGTCTTTTCGATCCGGCGCCGAGGAGAGAAGACATGCAAGTAAGTGCACCAACACTACACTTCCAGTAGAACACGCAGGCACACTTTTCAACCCCCATCACCATCCGATCACCCTCCGATCACCCCCCTGTACCCCCTGTCACACTGACACCAATAGCAGTTTGTTTTTTTTTTGCATTGGTGTCAGTTTGTGACAGTTATAAGTGTTAGGGCAGTTAGGTTAGCCCCCTTTAGGTCTAGGGTACCCCCCTTTAGGTCCAGGGTACCCCCCTAACCCCCCCTAATAAAGGTTAACCCCATGATTACCCCCCCGTCGCCAGTGTCGCTAAGCGATTGTTTTTCTGATCGCTGTATTAGTGACACAGGTGATGCTAGTTAGGGAGGTAAGTATATAGGTTCGCTGTCAGTGTTTTATAGCGACAGGGACCCCCATATACTACCTACTAAAGGTTTTAACCCCCTGATTGCCCCCTAGTTAACCCTTTCACCAGTGATCACCGTATAAGTGTTACGGGTGACGCTGGTTAGATAGTTTGTTTTTTGTAGTTTATTATAGTTTATTATAGTTTTAGGGCACCCGCCGTTTATTACCTTATAAAGGTTTAACCCCGTAATTGCCCGGCGGTGATATAAGTTACATTTTTAGGATCAGATAAGGTCTGCGTCGCCCCAGGCAGCGTGAGGTTAGCGCCAGTACCGCTAAAACCCACGCACGCAGCATACACCTCCCTTAGTGCTATAGTATCTGAACGGATCGATATCTGATCCGATCAGATCTATACTCCCCAGCAGTTTAGGGTTCCCATAAACACAGTGTTAGCGGGATCAGCCCAGATACCTGCTAGCACCTGCGTTTTGCCCCTCGGCCCAGCCCAGCCCACCCAAGTGCAGTATCGATCGATAACTGTCACTTACAAAACACTAAGCACACATAACTGCAGCGTTCGCAGAGTCAGGCCTGATCCCTGCGATCGCTAACAGTTTTTTGGTAGCGTTTTGAATCAGTCGCTAACAGTCAGGAGCTTTTTTGCCTGTGAATCTCACTAGTGTACCCCTAAATTTAGAGCCCAAAATGGCAAATCGAAGGTACACTAGTGAAGAGGCCTACACGTTTCTGAGCATGACAGATAGTGAAGATGAAGTCACTCATCTGTCAAGTTCAGGCTCAGAATACGATCCTGTAGAGGACAGCGGCTCCATGACAGATAGCTCTAACGACGGAGTTGTGGTCCCTGCTAGGGTCAGGCGTACCAGACCCCGAACTTCTTCTGTCCTTGAAGTGCAAGAACCGCAGGGCTCTCGTATGGAGCAGAGAAGTACTAGTGCCGCTATTCCTTCTGGTGAACTGGCAAGCACCAGCGGCCTAGTACACCCTGGTCGTACATCCAGCACTGCAGTATCACGTGGTGATGTGGCGAGTCCCATAAGTGCAGTTCAAGCTGGCGAGGTGGCAAGCACAAGTAGTGTCCCGCTGCCACCAAGAAGAAGACGAACACAGGCCCGTCGTGCCCATAGTGCCCTTCCTGCTGCATTCGCCAATCCGAATTGGGAACCCACCACTTCTGCAGCACCCGTATTGCCCCCATTCACTGGCCAACCCGGAATTCAGGTGGAAACAGTTGATTTTACGCCACTGGATTTTTACTCGTTGTTTTTCACCGAAGATCTCTATAGATCTATTGTGGACCAAAGCAATTTGTACGCTGGTCAACACATCGCCACTAATCCCCAGTCCTCCCTTGCCAGAGATTGGAAACCAATTACGGTTTCCGAATTTAAGACCTTTCTGGGACTTTCCCTCAACATGGGCATAACTAAAAAAAGAGTGAGTTGCGGTCATATTGGTCCACTAATCCAATTCACCATATGCCCTTGTTCTCTGCCTCCATGACCAGGTCACGATACGAGCAGATTTTGCCGTTCATGCACTTCAACGACAATGAACTCTGTCGTCCTCGTGGAGACCCTGGATACGATTGGCTCTACAAAATTCGGCCCCTCGTAAACCACTTCAACCAGCGTTTTGCAGACTTGTTTACTCCCCATCAAGTTGTCTGTGTTGATGAGTCCCTGATTAAATTTTCTGGCCACTTGTCATTCAAACAGTACCTTCCCAGCAAGCGTGCCAGATACGGGGTCAAGATGTATAAGCTCTGTGACAGGGCCACAGGCTATACATGTAGATTTATGGTTTACGAGGGCAAAGATAGTCACGTAGAGCTGATAAACAGCCCTGACTACATAGGAAGCGCTGGCAAGATAGTGTGGGACTTGGTGTCACCCTTATTCGGAAAGGGGTACCACTTGTACGTGGACAATTATTATACGAGCGTGCCACTTTTTAGTCACTTGTTTGATCAGCAGATTGGAGCATGTGGCACCGTGCGACCTAATCGCCGGGGCTTTCCCCAGTGGCTTGTAGATTCCCATCTTACACTGGGGGAGAGAGCCTGCTTGCAGTGTAATAATTTGCTCGCTATGAAGTGGAGGGACAATAAGAATGTTTTCGTTCTTACCTCCCTTCATGCAGACACGACGACCCAAATTACTACGGCGACTGGTGTTGTGGAGAAACCCCTCTGTGTCCACGAATATAACCTTAATATGGGAGGGGTGGACCTCAACGACCAGTTATTGGAGCCATACCTAGTTGCCTGTAAGGCCAGACGCTGGTACAAAAAAGTGTCTGTTTATTTATTTCAATTGGCTTTGCTGAATGCTCATGTGCTATACAGAGCTTCAGGATGGACTGGATCCTTCCTTAAATTCCAGGAAGAGATCGTCAGAGCCCTTCTGTTTCCGGACGGTGCTCCACCTCACCTTCCCAATCCAAATGCAGTAAGCCGGCTGCATGAGAGGCATTTTCCTTATGTCCTCCAGAGTACCCCTACCCAACGAGCCCCCCCAAAAAGATGTCGTGTCTGCAGCAAGCGCGGATTTAGGCGTGACACCCGGTATTGTTGTCCTTCCTGTCCTGACAATCCTGGTCTATGCATTGGTGAATGTTTTGAACGCTACCATACACTAGTGGAGTATTAGCGTAGGGTACAGCACTGCACAGGAGCAATTTGCTCCTGCCTTTTGCAGGAGGATGCCCCCATGCTTCGGCATATATATATTTTAGGTAGGCACAGGTTGCGTTAAATGTTTTATTTTTTACTATGTTTTTTTTGTATTTGCTTTGCAGGTATGGTAAGTATTACTGGTATACTGTAATGTTACTTTGTTTTTTTGTTAACCATCATTTGCTTAGCAGGTACGCCATTCAGTTGCAGGGCGGATTTATTTATCTTGACAGCAACAGCGTTGCAGCCACGATACATAAAGCCGTGACTCCAGCGCAGTCGGAGGTGATTTCACCACCACAGTTACATACTTCAGCATATATGCCGAAGCGTGGGGGCAGCAGTGGGCGGAGGAGCGATTTGCTCCTAACTTTTGCGGGAGGATGCCCCCATGCTTCGGCATATATATACGGTGCATGTATGCCCATCATTAGAAGTGGGTGGATGAAGGAAGGTATTCTAATGGTGGGCATACCCACCGATCAATATCTTTTTTTCGTTCAGCCCACAGGCTGCATGAAAAAAAAAGTTTACAATATATGCCCAACAAGGACCAGCAACGTACTGGTATGTTGCTGGACTTTGAGTGGTTATACCAGAATGATGCCTGCAGGTTTAGGTATCATCTAGGTATCATCCTTTTCAGCCAGCGGTCGGCTTTCATGTAAAAGCAATCCTAGCAGCTAATTAGCCTCTAGACTGCTTTTACAAGCAGTGGGAGGGAATGCCCCCCCCCCCACCGTCTTCCATGTTTTTCTCTGGCTCTCCTGTCCCAACAGGGAACCTGAGAATGCAGCCGGTAATTCGGCCAGCTGACCATAGAGCTGATCAGAGACCAGAATGGCTCCAAACATCTCTATGGCCTAAGAAACCGGAAGCTACGAGCATTTTATGACTTAGATTTCGCCGGATGTAAACAGCGCCATTGGGAAATTGGGAAAGCATTTTATCACACCAATCTTGGTGTGGTCAGATGCTTTGAGGGCAGAGGAGAGATCTAGGGTCTAATAGACCCCATTTTTTTCAAAAAAAGAGTACCTGTCACTACCTATTGCTAGCATAGGGGATATTTACATTACCTAAGATAACAATAAAAATGATTAAAAAAAAATAAAAATCAAAGGAACAGTTTAAAAATAAGATAAAAAATCAAAAAATTAATAAAGAAAAAAAAAAAAAAGCACCCCTGTCCCCCCCTGCTCTCGCGCAAAGGCGAATGCAAGCATCGGTCTGGCGTCAAATGTAAACAGCAATTGCACCATGTATGTGAGGTATCACCGTGAAGGCCAGATCGAGGGCAGTAATTTTAGTAGTAGACCTCCTCGGTAAATCTAAAGTGGTAACCTGTAAAGGCTTTAAAGGCTTTTAAAAATGTATTTAGTTTGTCGCCACTGCATGTTTGTGCGCAATTTTAAAGCATTTAATGTTTGGTATCCAGGTACTCGGCTAAGATCATCTTTTTTATTTCATCAAACATTTGGGCAATATAGTGTGTTTTAGTGCATTAAAATTTAAAAAAGTGTGTTGTTTTCCCCAAAAATGCGTTTGAAAAATCGCTGCGCAAATACTGTGTGAAAAAAAAATGAAACACCCACCATTTTAATCTGTAGGGCATTTGCTTTAAAAAAATATATAATGTTTGGGGGTTCAAAGTAATTTTATTGCAAAAAAAATAATTTTTTCATGTAAACAAAAAGTGTCAGAAAGGGCTTTGTCTTCATGTTGTTAGAAGAGTGGGTGATGTGTGACATAAGCTTCTAAATGTTGTGCAAATACAAATGAGAAGCTGCAAAATACTCACCATGCCTCTCAGCAAATAGCTTGGGGTGTCTACTTTCCAAAATGGGGTCATTTTGGGGGGTTTTGTGCTCTCTTGGCATTTTATGGCCTTCGAAACTGTGATAGGTAGTGAGGAGTGAAATCAAAAATTTACGCCCTTAGAAATCCTGATTGGATTTCGGGGCCCCGTATGAAGCTAGGCTCCCAAAAAGTGCCACACATGTGGTATCCCCGTGCTCAGGAGAAGCAGCAGAATGTATTTTGGGGTGTAATTCCACATATGCCCATGGCATGTTTGAGCAATATATCATTTAGTGACAACTTTGTGCAAAAATAAAAAAATGTGTCACTTTCCCGCAACTTGTGTCAAAAAATAAAATATTCCATGGACTCAACATGCCTCTCAGCAAATAGCTTGGGGTGTCTACTTAACAAAATGGGGTCATTTGGGGGGGGGGGTTTGTGCCATCTTGGCATTTTATTGCCTTCGAAACTGTGATAGGTAGTGAGGAGTGAAATCAAAAATGTATGCCCTTAGAAATCCTGACGGCGGTGCTTGGTTTTTAGGGCCCCGTACGCGGCTAGGCTCCCAAAAAGTCCCACACATGTGGTATCCCCATACTCAGGAGAAGCAGCTAAATGTATTTTGGGGTGCAATTCCACATATGCCCATAGACTGTGTGAGCAATATATCATTTAGTGACAACTTTGTGCAAAAAAAAAAAAAAAAGGTCACTTTTCCGCAACTTGTGTCAAAAAATAAAATATTCCATGGACTCAACATGCCTCTCAGCAAATAGCTTGGGGTGTCTACTTTCCAAAATGGGGTCATTTGGGGGGGTTTGTGCCATCTGGGCATTTTATGGCCTTCAAAACTGTAATTGGTAGTGAGGAGTGAAATGAAAAATTTACGCCCTTAGAAATCCTGAAGGCAGTGATTGGTTTTCAGGGCCCCGTACGCCGCTAGGCTCCCAAAAAGTCCCACACATGTGGTATCCTCGTACTCAGGAGAAGCAGCTGAATGTATTTTGGGGTGCAATTCCACATATGCTCATGGCCTGTGTGAGCAATATATCATTTAGTGACAACTTTTTGTAATTTTTTTTTTTTGTCATTATTCAATCACTTGGGACAAAAAAAATAAATATTCAATGCGCTCAACATGCCTCTCAGCAACTTCCTTGGGGTGTCTACTTTCCAAAATGGGGTCATTTGGGGGGGTTTTGTACTGCCCTGCCATTTTAATACCTCAAGAAATGACATAGGCAGTCAAAAATTAAAAGCTGTGTAAATTCCAGAAAATGTACCCTAGTTTGTAGACGCTAAAACTTTTGCGAAAACCAATAAATATACGCTTATTGACATTTTTTTTACCGAAGCCCTGTTGCCGAATACATTTTGGCCTAAATGTATGACTAAAATTGAGTTTATTGGATTTTTTTTATAACAAAAAGTAGAAAATATCATTTTTTTTTCAAAATTTTCGGTCTTTTTCCGTTTATAGCGCAAAAAATAAAAACGGCAGAGGTGATCAAATACCATCAAAAGAAAGCTCTATTTGTGGGAATAAAAGGACGCAAATTTCATTTGGGTACAGCATTGCATGACCGCGCAATTAGCAGTTAAAGCGACGCAGTGCCAAATTGTAAAAAGTGCTCTGGTCAGGAAGGGGGTAAATCCTTCCGGGGCTGAAGTGGTTAATTGTTTCCTGTCTAATTTTTAATAATTTAATTTTTTATACAATTTTTTAATAATTTATTGGTCTGGATAGGCATGTATGTTTTGTTTTTTCTTTCTTTTTATTTATTTTTTGCACTTTGTTTTTTATTTATTTTTTATTATTTTTTTTATTATTTTTTTATTTTTATATTTATTTTCATTTTCATTTTTGTTTTTTTATTTTTATTTTTTTATTATTTTTTTCATTTATTTTTTTTCTTCTCTTTTTGTGATTTTTATATTTGTATCTATATATTCATAAAATTTTTGGAATGTTTGTTTTTATTTGTTCCCATGACACCGGAATTGACGTCTGATTATGTTGAGGTTTATCCAACCAATGCTATGGCGTTCTAGTCCCTCATATGGAGTGTGCTCTATCCATATGGGCGACATGTTTTCCTAACAACAATATGGCCGCTGTTGCCCATCTGATTGCTGAGAGGAGGGGGAGTGTATTTTCTCTATTGTGATTTAAAGCAGTCATTCCCAATCGGAAGTTAGGTCCTTTGATGACGCCCTGTGGGAGGGCAAAATGCATTGACGTGACGTACTTCCGGCACGACTGACATCATTTCCGGTCTCGTAGGAAAAACGCCAACAGCGGTGTTTGCTGCATCCTTTTTCCTTTTCCATGCCTGATTATAACTTACATTTGTAAGTATATCCTTTTATGCGCAATAAATAATCTTTCTTAGCATACTTCACTATTGGTCCCTCCTTTTTTCTTTTTGGGTACCTGTTTTGTGTGGCTAAGTTTTAACGTTGAAGGATCGTTTACCATATAATCTCATCAGTGAACCTGCCATCCTGTGACATCCTCTGGATATCGCTATAAGCCTGTATTGACTTCCAGACTGAAAAGCTGGGTGTCATCGTAATCCGGTGAGTGGGGACACATATGGGGGTGCATTGGTACGCCTGAAAATTCCATCTGCATTTTCTCTCAATTTTTTGCACACCAGATGTGAAGCATTCCCTACAACTTTGCACGCTAGATGTGAAGCACCTTTTTAGTTTTATATGGACTGTGTGTCTTTTGTTTTCACTTATCATGGGTTTTTGTTTGTGAGCGCTGTATTTATATATATTGTCGCCATGTCTAAGTGTCTCGCACTTTGTGTATAGCAGCTTCATTCATTTTTCTATTACCCTTTTTTCCACACCTTTTTCTAGCGCCTTGAGGCGATTCAGTTCGCATTTGCAGCGCTTTACAAATCAATCATTCATTCATTCACCATCAGCGCGAGTTTATATACTTAAATCATATATATTTTATCAGGAAAGTAGCTTTGCAAGCATCTGGGCCTTTTGTGGTGAGCGGGCACTTGCCCAGATCAATATAGTACACTGTCGCTGTATGGGTTAGTTACAGACTGCTGATGAGACTTGTAGTCCCACAGAAGTGATCTCACTTATCCATAGGCTGCATACAGTGGAACTTCAGAGTCTGTTTTCTTTGTGCTATAAAGTTAATGCTGAATTGTACCCACTGCTAAGGAGAAAGGAGTACATATGCGTTATATGTGCAAGTACACAATTACCAGAGCATCATTTATCTTACAATTTACTTCTACTTGTTTTCCTGTTGGATTTACTAATACTGCAGTCTAATATCATAAGCTAGCTGAAGATCAAGAATACAAGAGACTTTTATTATCTTCTACAAAGCAACATGGTTCACTTTACATTTGGAACATTGCATTACCACCTAGGGGGAGCCCTTGAGTACAGGATACATATATATTGTATTGTACTGTCGCAAGTTCATAACATTTACTGCAGATTTGTTGTGTATGCCTTGAGGTCAGTGAGAAGGCGCTTAATATAAGTTTGAGTGTATTGAGCGTTTGTCTTACAGTGCGCCTGTTTGCATATACATCCCTATGGTGATCATTGAATTCTCAGTTTCATGTACACATTGACTTATCTATTGTTATTCTTTATATTGGAGTTATCACAGTGTTTAATGTGCTAACTATCTTCTTAGTAAACTTCTTAGTGGTTAATTGACAATTTGTGTGAGACTCTATCTATTACTACAGCTGGTGAAGTGACGGGTTCCAAGGTTATGGTAAATATACAGTATAGTGAATCATTACTGTGTTTCTCTTTGTTCAGTAATATTGTGTGTGGTTTTAATTGACAACATCACATTAGAGAATATGGAACCTGAGGTGCCAGAGGTAAGAAAAGATCTGCAGAGTCAGGGTGGACAGTGGGGTTTAGAGTCAATCAGCAGCCCCTATGGGGGTACCGCTATATATATATATATATATATATATTTATATTATATACACATACACACACACACTGTATTTATTGGCGTATAACACACACTTTTCACCATGAAAATCGGGTGCAAATAGCGTGTGTGTGTTGTACGCCAATACTTCAATTTTAGCTGCCAGGGAGGGGGGCGGGACGAGTGCCCGTCAGATTACATACAGTGAGAATCGCCTGTTTACTTGGCGGCCTCTGTAATAGGAAGTCCCATCTCCTGGGCTGCCATTGGACCACTGTTCTGTCTATCATAGGAGTTTCTCACTGTATGTAATCTGTCGGCGCTCGTCCCGCCCCCCTCCCTGTCCCCTCTAGGCTGCAGATGGGCATCGATCAGGCTGCATTGAAGGCAATGGTGAGGCTGCTGCATTGAAGGCAATGGGGAGGCTGCTGCATTGATGGCAATGGGGAGGCTGCTGCATTGATGGCAATGGGGAGGCTGCATTGATGTGGACTGATGAGACTGCATTGATGGCACTTGTGAGGCTGCAGATGGGCATTGATCAGGCTGCATTGATGATCCTTATTTTGTTTCAAAGTTCCTTATTTAAAATTTAAGTTTTTTTTCCTGAACCTTCCCTGTTAAAACGAATGTGCATGTTAATTGAAAAAATATAGAAGTGTATCATCACACGGAGTGGCACCGTGGATACACGTGAAGTAGCACTGTGCCGCGTCCTAACACAGGTGTTTTTTTTTTTATTTATTTTTTTTTTTTTTATGATGGGTATAGGGTAACAACACTTATAGTTTGGCCATGGAGGGCCTCCTCTCAAATTAAATATAATGACAACATGGTGTTTGGGGTGGTTTTTTTTTTTTTTTTTTTTTTTTTTTTTTTGTGTTTTCTGGTGTTTTGATGGGTAAAGGGCAATAACACTTACTAGACAGTTTGGCCAATGAGGGCCTCGTACACAAATACAAATTGATAAACACACACACCTTTTTTTTTTTCACTTATGTACACTTATGCACTTTTATGTCCCCCCCTTTTTTTTTTTTTTTTTTTTTTTTTTTTTTTTACGATGGGTAAAGGGTAACAACACTTATAGTTTGGCCATGGAGGGCCTCTTCTCCAATTAAATATAATGACAACATGGTGTTTGGGGTGGTTTTTTTTTTTTTTTTTTGGTGTTTTGATGGGTAAAGGGCAACAACACTTACTAGAATAGTTTGGCCAATGAGGGCCACGTACACAAATACAAATTGACAAACATGCACACTTTTTTTTTTTTTTTTTTCTTTTTTTTTTTTTTTTTTTTCACTTATGTACACTTATGCACTTTTATGTCCCCCCCCCCCCCCTTTTTTTTTTTTTTTTTTTTTTTTTTTTTTTTTTCCTCTCTCTTTCTCACAAAGGGTAAGAGGTCTTCTTGCACAAAGAGAGGAGGGGAAAGGAGTAACTACAGGATTACCAAGTGGTTTGGAAAGGGAGGGAGGGATAAGATTTAAGCAAATGTGGTAGTAGAAATGTAATGTAATAAGGGTTTGGGGTGGGTGAGGAGGGGTTTTTCTTTTTTTTTTTCTGTTTGTAACAATGTATGAAGATTGTTGTATTGTAAAATGGAAATAATAAAAAAAAAATTCTGATTATAAAAAAAAAAACGAATGTGCATGTTAATTGAAAAAATATAGAAGTGTATCATCACACGGAGTGGCACCGTGGATACACGTGAAGTAGCACTGTGCCGCGTCCTAACAAATTCGTATACAAAAACCAAAAAGGAGGGGGGGACTTTTGGACTTTATAGGCACAACTTCAAAACAGTTAGTTATATAAAATCTAATTTTATTGATTTAGAAAAATGCGTATCAAAAAAAGAAACAATATTAAAAACACAACATATGTATATGTTCAGACAATTGCTATACAACACCATCTAGAGTATATCATTATTCGGACATCTGGATGGTCGCTCCAAATATAGATCAGTTCGAAGAGGTGGTTAGATAGCAAATCCGCAATCAGCTCATGTCATATGATTGTTCGATGCTCGACATGTTTCGCTTGTGGGCCACGCTTCCTCAAGAGCGATGACAATGTGTGTTGTAAATTTAGAACGAGTATAAAATCATACAAGAGGTAATAGTCCGCAGGTAAGGAGGAATTAGATGACTGGCAGTATGGTAAATATGCACGTCAGGGTAGATGTGTTACTGGTACTAGCTATTTTTAAAGCATTCCGCTCTACCTCTGGGAGGATATCGCACGCCACAGGTCTCTCTTCATTACACTCAGGACAAACTACCTGTAGTCCATTTTGGACAATGCAGTACCTGTTGGTACTTGTGTAATAATCTATGACTGCCTGCACCCCACCGCGGAACCCAGGGGCATACAGACTATAGATTCCTACTTATAAGAGTAATATTGGAACAGGTCTATATAAAAATAGCTAGTACCAGTAACACATCTACCCTGACGTGCATATTTACCATACTGCCAGTCATCTGATTCCTCCTTACCTGCGGACTATTACCTCTTGTATGATTTTATACTCGTTCTAAATTTACAACACACATTGTCATCGCTCTTGAGGAAGCGTGGCCCACACGCGAAACATGTCGAGCATCGAACAATCATATGACATGAGCTGATTGCGGATTTGCTATCTAACCACCTCTTCGGACTGATCTATATTTGGAGCGACCATCCAGATGTCCGAATAATGATATACTCTAGATGGTGTTGTATAGCAATTGTCTGAACATATACATATGTTGTGTTTTTAATATTGTTTCTTTTTTTGATACGCATTTTTCTAAATCAATAAAATTAGATTTTATATAACTAACTGTTTTGAAGTTGTGCCTATAAAGTCCAAAAGTCCCCCCCTCCTTTTTGGTTTTTGTATACGAATGTGCATGTTATACGCTGATAAATACTCTGTATATATATAAAATATGTTTAATGTTTACTGAAACAAATGGTCTCATTCTGTGGGAAGTTGGGAACCTCTGACCTTTCTATTTTATGGTGTGGTTCAAACCAGTTTTAACTAGTTTTTGGCCTGCTATATATACTGTATGACTAGAAGACCAAGGACTAATTGAGTTGGATTCAGAAGAGAAGTATGAATCAAGGACTATCATCCCCAGGAACTTCAAATAAAGAAGTTGTAAACTGTCCTGGACTGAACATGCTGTATTTGCCTACTTTTAGCATCTGTAATACCTCTTTAACTGCTTAACGATCACCCGCCATCATTATATGGCAGCAGAATGGCTCTTCTGCGCAAATCGCCGTAGCTATATGGCGGCTCGTGCAGGCGCTGTTGTGGGCAGGGGCGCACACCACCGGCGGCGCGCACACGCTGCGGGAGTGTGCCCGTGGGTCGGGCAGACTCGATGTCCACCAGTGGCCCATGATTGCCTTGTACACAGGCAGAACGGGGAACTGCCTATGTAAACAAGACATTTCCTCGTTCTGACAGTGGACATGTCAGAGATCTACTGTTCCCAGTGATCGGGAACAGTGATCTCTGTCATGTTCCAGTAAGCCTATCCCCCTACAGTTAGAACACACTAAGGGAACACATTTAACCCCTTGATCGCCCCCTAGTGTTAACCCCTTCCCTGCCAGTGACATTTATACAGTAATCAGTGGCTATTTTTAGCACTGATCGCTGTATAATTGACAATGGTCCCAAAAAAGTGTCAAAAGTGTCCGATTTGTCCGCTGCAAAGTCACAGTCCCGCTAAAAATCGCACATCTTGTTCATTTCATTTTAAATCCATTGTGGTGTATAGAGCCAAAAAGATTAGAATTGTGGCGATGTCCCAATATTTATGGACCTGACTGTATCAGCCTAAACTTATGAAGAAATATTTTCTCTTAATTTTTGGGATATTTATTATAACAAAAAGTAAAAAATATTGTTGTTTTTTTTCAAAATTGTCGCTCTTTTTTTATTTATAGCGCAAAAAAGAAAACCTCAGAGGTGATAAAATACCACCAAAAGAAAGCTCTATTTGTGGGAAAAAAAGGACGTCGATATTGTTTGGATACAGCATCGCACGCAAGAAATGGCCTGGTCATTAAGGGAGCAAATCCTTCCGGGGCTGAAGTAGTTAAACCAAGCTAAGTCAATTCCTTCTATTATTATACTCTTGAATTGACTGAAATTATTGTACGATACCCACATATCTGATGGGTTAAATATAGGAACGTTTATGTCAGGCATGTCCAAAGTCCGGCCCGTGTTCCAGTTTTGAACGGCCCGCCTGGTTATCTGGACATATATATCTTTTGTGGCCCCCAGCGATCTTCCAGCACCAGGGCCACAGAAGATATATATGTCCAGATGCCTTGGAGGGGACAGGGAGGAGGCGGGACGAGTGCCATACACACAGGAGTATTTCCTGTTTACATGGCAGCCTCTGTAATAGGAAGTCCCGTATCTGGCGCTGCCATTGGACGACTGATCTGTCCATCAAAGGAGGCAGGACTTTCTATTAAAGAGGCAGCCAAGAAAACAAGAGTTTCTCCTGTATATAATCTTTTGGCGCTCGTCCTGCCCCCTCCCTATCCCCTCCGAGGCTGCAGATGGATGGGAATCAGTCAGGCTGCAGTGATTGCAATGGTGAGTCTGCAGTCCTGGCAATGATGGGGGGCTGCATTCCTGGCAATGATGGGGGGCTGCATTCCTGGCAATGATGGGGGGCTGCATTCCTGGCAATGATGGGGGGGCTGCATTCTTGGCAATGATGAGGGGCTCTGCATTCCTGGCAATGGTGGGTGTTGCACTCATGGCAATGGTGGGGCTGCAGATGGGCACTGCCCCTTATTTTGCTTCATAGTTCTTTATGTAAAATTTACGTTTTTTTCCTGAAACTTCCCTCTTAAAGTGAAGGTGCGTGTTATACGCCAATAAAGATGGTATATCTAAATGACACGCCTGAGATCATCTCTTTACTCACACACAGCCACAAAGGCGAGAGAATTCTTGTTGGGCAGTGTATTAGTGCTCGAACGAACACACAGACCGAATTTTAATGGTTCAAAAAATGTCAGGGAAAATGGTCAGGCCCGCACGCACGTTCACTTCATCAAATCTGGCCCTCTTTGAAAAAAGTTTGGACACCCCTGGTTTATGTAATAAAGTTTAGCCCTTTATTACACTAAGATAAAATGAAACAATGAACTTTATTTATGAAAGTGACCAAAGGACAAATTGTCTCAGGCAGTTTGAGTAGCCCCACTACAAGCAATTAGATTATGCTATTACAGTGTTGATGAGTGAAAACAGTGGCTCACCATACAGTATGTATCCTCAATAGGATAAATTAAAAAGGTTAAGAGCCAACCATTGCCCAAATCTTCTATTTAGTTTCAGATAGAGCAGGGAAGGGTTATGTTAGGAGACATTTCTGGCAGGTAATGTGGGCTTACCCAAGAGGCGGTGTCTAAGCGACGGCTCAGCATTCGTCCGTTCTTATCACCAGGTCGTGGTCCTCAGGATGGCCGCACCATGGTGTCACAGGAACAGAATGAATATGATGCAGAAAAAGAATATGGAACAGCAGGAGGTCAGAGGACGAGCCGAAGTTGAGGAAGATACTACAAAAAGCAAGGATGGCTGAACGCACACCTCAAGTCATACCTAAAAATCAGTCTTCTTTATTTCCATCAGTTAGCATACACAGACAGCAAGGTTGACGCGCGTCACGTCTTACTGATGCGAAATCATAACAATCCTAGGTTATGATTAAGTATCAGTAAGACATGAAACTCGTCAACCTTGCTGTCTGTGTGTGCTTCTGTCCTGTTTTTAACTGATAGAAATAAAAAAAGATGGATTTTTAGGTACGACTTGAGGTGTGCGGTCCTCCATCTTTGCTTTTTTTAGAATCTGCAGCATGAACCGGACCTGCACCCTGTGTTGTGTCTGGACTGTAAGTGGTCGACTGACCTGGAGTGTCACATTTTTCTTTAGGTTGCTAAGGTTGGGGCAGGCAGCAGGCTAGTGCATAGTCAATGTCCAGAATGAGTCTATGGCAGGTGGCAAGCTAGAGCATGGCCAATATCCAGGATGAGGTCAAGGCAGGCAAGAGAGTGTTAGGAGCAGGCAGAGTCAGCAGGAGAGTGTATTGGTCAGACCGAGTTAAGCTTTACATACATTCCAAAGATAGACTTTTTTTTTAGGTTGTTGCTGATGTGGAAGTAAGGAAGAAAAGGCCTAAAACATTTCATGCAGAACAGTGGAAAAGATCCTTTAATGGTAAATCAAATCTTAATTTCATTACCTTGAATGTTTACTGTCACTTCTTGCTCCATTCGGGCAGGACTGTCAGTCACTGAACATGTGTAGACTCCACCGTCAGATATCGCTGTGTTTGATATAATCAGATCAGCAGTGCCATTTAAAGCTTTATGTATATTAATAGAATATCTAGGATCACTTGTCATCACTGTGTTATCATAGCTTAGGATACTATTTTTTGCATAATACCAAATAACTGCAAAAAAATTGGGATCCACAGGAAGTTTATCTGCTGTAAACTTGCAGGGAATTTGAGTGTTGGATCCCAGCACGGCTCTGTGTGTTGAAGGTCCCGTCATTCTTAGAGCAGCACCTGAATGAGAAGAAGAAAAGCAATGCACATTTGTGTGGAAAATACACATTCTATATACAATAACATACATGTAATTGAGTACTACTGTGCAAAAAATAAAGGACCCTGGCCTGTTGTGACTAGGGATGAGCTGAACACCCCCCCAGTTCAGTTTGCACCAGAACATGCAAACAGGCAAAAAATTTGTGCAAACATGCGAACAATATTAAAGTCTATGGGACACGAACATGAAAAATCAAAAGTGCTAATTTTAAAGGCTTATATGCAAGTTATTGCCATAAAAAGTTTATGGGGACCCAGGTACTATCCCAGGGGCCAGTTTTTTCAGAAGCAGTGATTTTAATGATGCTTAAAGTGAAACAATAAAAATTAAATATTCCTTTATATATCGTGCCGGGGGGAACACCCTAGTCTGCCTGTAAAGTATCGCATCTTTTCAATATTTATTACAGTACCGCAGCAAAATGACAATTCTAAAGGAAAAAATGTAACTTAAAATTGCTTGCGGCTGTAATGTATTGCCAGCTCCCGGCAATATAGATAAAAAAACATTGAAAAAAACCCCAGTCCATACCAGGCCATTTGGGTCTGTTATGGATATTAAGGGGAACTCTATGCCAAAATGTAAAAAATAATGGCTTGGGTGCCCTTCAGGTCTGGTTTGGATTTTAAGAGGGACCCCGAGCAAAAATGTAAAAAAAAAAAAATGGCATGGGGTCCTCCCCAAAAGCCATACCAGACTCTTATCTGAGCAAGCAGCCATGGCAGGCTAGGAAAGAGACGATGACGAGCGAGCAACCCCCCCCCCGAACCATACCAGACTGCTATGCTATGAGTAAGCACTTGATATAAGTGTGAAACGCGTCAGCTGTTTTTTCTGTACCACTCTGCTTTGGTGTCGTGTATACTTTGTGATCTTGGTTCACTAATAAAGGCATTAGAAAATTCTACCGGTGTGCAGCTGTCCAGAATTTCCTCGTTTGTCTTTATGGGGACCCAGGTACTGTCCCAGGGGACATGTATCAATGCAAAAAAAAGTTTAAAACTACAGTTTTTTCAGAAGCAGTGATTTTAATAATGCTTAAAGTGAAACAATAAAAATTAAATATTCCTTTAAATATCGTGCCCGGGGGGATCCCCTTATTCTGCCTGTAAAGTATCTCATCTTTTCTATATTTATTACAGTACTGCAGCAAAATGACAATTGTAAAGGAAAAAATGTAATTAAAAATTGCTTGCGGCTGTAATGTATTGCCAGCTCCCGGCAATATAGATAAAAAAAACATTGAAAAAAACCCCAGTCCATACCAGGCCATTTGGGTCTGGTATGGATATTAAGGGGAACCCTGCGCAAAAATGTAAAAAAATAAAAAAATGGCTTGGGGTCCCCAGAATCCATACCAGACTCTTATCCGAGCAAGCAGCCATGGCAGGCTAGGAAAGGGGGGATGACAAGCGAGCGCCCCCACCGAACCATACCAGACCCCTTGCCCTCAACGAGGGCCTCATCCCCACAACCCTTGCCGGTCCAAAGCACCCGGCGTGGTTCAGGGGGAGGTGCTCGCTCGTCCCCCCCTTTCCTGGCCTGCCATGGCTGCTTGCTTGGATAAGGGTCTGGTATGGATTTTGGGGGGATCCCCACGCCATTTTAAAAAAAAGCTTGGCACGGGGTTCCCCTTAACCACTTCAATACACTGTGTTAAATATACTACACTGCATGTATATATATATATATATATATATATATATATATATATATATATATATATATATATATATATATATATAGTCAGGATCCAAGGGGTTAACAGGCAGCTGTGAGACAGTTATTCAACTTAAAAGGCTTTATTCAGCAAAAGCAACAAAAAAATTGACAGGCTTTGTCTTCATAGGCAGTTCAAAACAGCAAAACAACTCTTCTTAGCCCTATAAGACAGTCCATTTTAAACAATGCTCAGCGTCCCAGCCACAGCAAAATACAACATATAACATAATACAGTTCCAATTCAGGCAAGCTCACCCAGCAGGATCAAGTCATAGGCAACAGGGTCCTTCCAGCTTCAAGCTCCTCTCTGCTCTGATAGCTCAACAGCCATTTCCCCAGCCTCTCAGACCAGGTGACTAATAAGCAGGCCTGAAAGGGAAGTACTTGCCCTGTTTTATTAACCCTTCCCAGGCTCACAATCCACATATCCCCCCCCCCCCGTTCCAGGCCCGGGGTTGGACAATTTATACCACAATGGCCATAGGCCTGGGAAAGGGCATCCTTTTTCCAATGCACGCTCCCAGGTCTATACCCCCTTCCTACTCTGAATCCAGAGCATCTGTAGACCGGATTGCTGCTGTAAACCTATCATAGTTATTTCTATCCGGTCCCATTAGGCGGTACACTTCCTGGTACTCCTCTGTGAGGAGCGGTTGCACTAATTCAGCCAAGCAGTTTCTGGGCCAGGCATCCCTCAATGTGGTTGTCCGGTAGCATTAGCAGTAAGAAGTCACCAGCACAGATTCTACCATCATTACCACTGAGAACAGCGCCAACCTTTTCTACTATCACAGAGGGTTCCTGTCCCTCCGTGAGAAACCTGGTCTCCACAGTAGGCCCAATATCCAGCACTTGATCCCCAGGTTTAGACTCTCTGACTTTGGCAGACTGGTTGGCAACCCTCCTCTGGGTCCTCATTGATGGTTTATGCCCACATTTAAGCACTTTGCGATTTTTGGCTACCCTGCAGCATAGAGTATGATGCACAACAACTCAGGGAAAGCGCATATCTTCCCCAGGATGCTGTGGCTCACCACTCAACAGTGTGACCGGTACCCTGGCAGGGATCAAAGCGGAGTCCTTCCTCTGAGCACCAAAGAAATCACCTTGGGAGCCCCCAAGATATGACAAGTCAGGCCCAGAGGGAAAACTCTCCGCCTCCAATCCTACAAACACCTCTAGGGGATCTAGGTCAGCTCCTGCAGGTTGACACATATGACACATTTCTTTACTGTTTACCTCCTGCAACACAGTATTAAACACTTCACATGGGGGTTTCTCCTTTTTTAGGGGAGGCCCCTGAACCTTTGAACTTTTGTTCATACAAGTCCCAAAATAGGGGGCAGTCTCGCCCAAATTAGCAAATCATGAGGTAACCCTGTGGACAGGGTTACACGGGCCATTGGATAGTCCTTGACAACCCCATGCACAGAGATCACTCCAATCTTTTCCCTGGGTATCAGCTTTCCCCGAAACCTGTCCAATCGGAGCAGAGTAACCCCACTCCCCGAGTCAAGAAGTGCTACAACCTCTTGTCCATTAACCCGCACCACACTCTCAAGCGATCTTAGATTTTTCATGGAACCAGCGTAAAAAGCAAACATCGAGCTATATCGAGCCAGTACATCTGCCTAGTCTTTATCAGGCAGACCTTCCCTTGCTGAAACCCAAACATTGCTAGGTATGCTTCCACATTGTCTGAGGCTGTCATCTTTTCCAGGGTCCACTGCACTGCCTTTTGCAGGTCACTCTCGACAGCGGGGTCACCTTTTAGTTTAGCCTGCTGGGTCACTGCCTTTTGTAATCCCGCTATCTGTTCACTCAGTAAGCGGTTTGTTTCCTGTTGTACAGCGACTGTCTGTACCAAGATATGCTCCTGCCGGGAGGTGCCCCTGCCTTTAGGCAACATCCCTCTTTTGTTCGGTCTCTCTCTCTGAACTTTCCTCCCCTTCAGTATCACCCACAGACACTCTGCCACCTAACTATTCACAGCTTCAGACACTCAACTACTTCTTTAATGTGCTGTGAGTGTACTGCATGGTCATTGTGTGACAGGAAAAGCAGTTGTGACTAAAATTGAATTATTTGGCCTCAACACCAAACTATATGTCTGGTGGAAATCCAGTACAGCTCACCATCCAAATAACACCATTCCTACAGTAAAGCATGGAGGTAATAATATCCTGTTATGGGGGTGTTTCTCTGCAGCCGGGACTGGAGCACTTGTCAGGATCGAAGGAAAAATGGATGGGGCAAAGTACTGTCAAATGCTTGAGGAAAATCTGCTGCCGTCTGCCAGAAAGTTGAAATGGGAAGTAGGTTTACCTTCCAACATGACAATGACCCAAAGCACACAGCCAAAATGACCACACAGTGGTTGAAGGAGAAAAAGGTGAATGTTCTTGCAGGGCCTAGTCAGAGCCCAGATTTAAACCCCAAAGAAAATCTGTGGAATGACCTGAAGACTGCAGTCCACAATTGGTCACCATTAAATTTAACTGAACTTGAGCAGTTTTGCAAAGAAGAGTGTGCAAATATTGCAGTCTAGATGTGCAAAGTTAGTAGAGATATATCCCAGCAGACTAAAGGCTGGAATTAAAGCAAAAGGTGTTCAACAAAATACTGACACAAGGGAGTGATCCCTTTTCCAATTCAGTGATTCTGTTTTTTATTAATTGTTTTATTTTTTTCTGACATGGTGTTATATCTTTCACTTGGATGTTATACAGTAAGTTGCACTAGTAAATACAGCTGGATAAAACAAAAACTGTGTCTGTCTTGCAAAGCAACAAAATGTGATTATTATAAAGATGGTGATTCTTTTCTATACCCATACCCACTGTATATGGTATTCTTGTGCACATGGGAAGTAGCTGAACATAATATTGGATGCAGTTTTTACCATGCCATCGATGTGTTTGTGAAACCCGTCATTGAATTTGCTCTTTTGTTGAAAATTCTGTATTTACATTTTTTTTCTTAATTTTGCTGCCAGGTGCATTCTGGAACATTGGAGTTCAAGGTCCAATGTAAACCTCTTGCCAAAAACCTTCAGGGGTCTACTTTTCTTAAAAAAGTATTTTTTTGGTAGTTTCTGGGGTCCTGTAACTCCTGAGCCACTGTAATTATAAAACAATTACTTGCAAATGTTCAACACATTCACAATCTCACACTTCAGACTGTCTTCTGTACAAAATAGTGCAATTTTTGGGGTCTTTTAATATATTTTCAAAGATAGGGCCTTTGTTGTTATGTTGTAGTATAAAAATAAACTTCATAAATACAATCTAATATATAGAGCATTGTGTCCACACCATAAATGTTCCCCATACCTTGGAAAAAAAACCTGGCAAATTTGATTTTTTCATTACATAATTAAAATATTTATTAAAAAAAACAAAAACTGTGCTTCGTCTTTTACATTTTTATGTGGTCAAAATGAACAGAAATTGTTTCATAATTTTTACCATTTTATATAATTTAAAATGGAGCTGCGCCCCCCCCCCCCCAAAAAAAAAAATTTAAAATGTAAAAATTTAAAAGACAGCAGCCTATTGGATGCCTGGCGCTTAGAAAGAGGTGGCACAGAGGAGACACGAGGACGGACATCACGGCTGCTCTGGTGGACTCAGGACTGGCAGTAAGTGCCGGACCACCTGCGGGGGGTGCTGTCAGAGAGCCGCGAGCGGGGGGGGCTGTTAGAGCCACAAGTGGGGGCGTCATCAGAGCCGCGAGGAGGGTCCGTGGGCACAAGTGGCTACATTTGATGGGCACAAGTGGCTGCATTTGATGGGCACAAGTGGCTGCATTTGATGGGCACAAGTGGCTGCATTTGGGCACAAGTGGCTGCATTTGATGGGCACAAGTGGCTGCATTTGATAGGTACAAGTGGCTGCATATGGTGGGCACAGTGGCTGCATTTGATGGGCACAATGGCTGCATATGATGGGCACAAGTGGCTGCATATACTGGGCACAAGTGGCTGCATATGATGGGCACAAGTGGCTGCATATGATGGGCACAGTGGCTGCATATACTGGGCACAAGTGGCTGCATTTGATGAGCACAAGTGGCTGCATTTGATGGGCACAATTGGCTGCATTTTCTGGGCCCAAGTGGCTGCGTTTGATGGGCACAAGTGGCTGCGTTTGATGCGCACAATGGCTGCATATGATGGGCACAAGTGGCTGCGTTTGATGGGCACAATGGCTGCATATGATGGGCACATGTGGCTGCATATGGACACACATGGCTGCATATGATGGGCACAGTGGCTGCATTTGATGGGCACAGTGAGGCTGCAATTGATGGGGGGGGTCAGTTTTTTTCCGCTTCCCCAAACATTTTGAGCACCAGCCGCCACTGCGCTATGATAGTGTATAGCCCTGAAAATAGGCAATGTGCATTCAGGACCTCTTACCCACACCTGTCAAGTTAGGATTTGTGGCTGTGTCCGTACAGCTGCTGCATCCCCATAGAGTAAGAGGCAGCTTCAGCCACATGAACAAACTACTCATTCACATGTAATGAGGAGCGATGCCGCGCCAGGCATGGTATCCCAAATAAACACCCAGCCCACTCAAACCTTCAGGTTCAGACTCTGCAAACGTGTAGACAATCAAGGAAGATAGCTGAACAGCTGCACTCCGAATATACACCTTTATTGTGGAAAAAACAGTGTTTAAAAATACAAAGCTGTCACATCATGGCTGAAGTTGGTACAGAAACGCACTTCACATTATGGTAGATGCCTAATCATAGCTAGTGACCATAGTCTGACTAAAAGTATATATATATAGTGATGTTAAACCAATTGAGGAAGCAATCACTCCCCAAAACTTTTCCCATATACTGTATAATCAAACTAAAATGGAAACCTGGTGTGCAAATAGGACAGCACGAAAAAACAGGAAAACAGAGTATCAAAATCTGAACGTATGGCATAATAAACTGATCAAGTCAATTAAACTGTTTCTCTGTGATAACATGCTGTCCTCTGGCAAATGTTGTTATTATAAAATGTTCTAATACAAGCACTGTATACAATGTAAAAACATGATGATACACTAAACAATGCATTTGAATATATCTGCAAAATACCACAGACAACAGCAAAACACGACCATCATTGTAAATATATAACAACCGAAATTCATATTTGTAAAAGTACATGTTTGTAAAAATTCATATTCTGAAAATTACTGTATCAAACATGTTTCATTTACAGTTAAAATGGAATTATAATAGAATGATATATATGGTATATTGTTATAAAATCATGCGATCGTTCTCCCATTTGTCATGTCTGTGGTAGAGAAAGGGCCCTATGGTGTACTAAAAGAAATGAAAAAGTAATAAAGAAAATGAAAAAATGAAGAAGAATACTGGTAAATAGAAGAAGAACAAGAAATAAATTAATGTCAAACAAATATACAAATGAATGTACAGGCGATGTTTAGAGCCATAAAAATATGTGCATTAATATGTATATAATGGATGTCTCGTCTCCGTTTCACATATATGATGTGCATAGACAACAATGGTGTGGAAAACCACAACTGTCCATGTACATCAATGTAATATTGAATCAGTGCCATCTTAATAGCATCATGGGCCCCTGGGCAAACTAATGCTATGGGGCCTTTACAAGCTTGCCCCAATTTACGCACCTACACTCATGAATGAAAGTACAATATTTCTACTTTACAGCGTGTCACTTGCCACCCGTCCCCTGTCACCAGATTCAGCGTGTCACTTGCCACCGGTTCCTTTTCACTTGCCACCCGTCCCCTGTCACCAGATTCAGCGTGTCACTTGCCACCGGTTCCTTGTCACTCAGGCCATGCTGGCAGTTGTAGTCCCCTGTCACTCAGGCCATGCTGGCAGTTGTAGTCCCCTGTCACTCAGGCCATGCTGGCAGTTGTAGTCCCCTGTCACTCAGGCCATGCTGGCAGTTGTAGTGCCCTGTCACTCAGGCCATGATGCTGGCAGTTTTAGCCACTCACTTCTGCAACTCTCTATCGTTTTCCCAAGTCTTGGTGACGATGGGCTCCCTCACAGCGTTCTCCACTGCCCGCACCTGGAGTTCATGGCCTGCAGGGTGAGGATCCGGCTCGGCACCGCGGGGGCAACCACACTACACTTGGCCCTCCTTGGGACCCCGACATCCACCCTCCTCAGTCCGCCTTGGAGCACCAATCTCACCCGACCCCTCATGTCACTGGAATACCGCTGCTCTCTCGTGGCGGGAGTCAGGAGGAGGGGCTGGGTGCCGCTCTGTGGTGGGCAGAGTCAGGAGGAGGGGCAGGGTTCCAGTCTCTGGTGGCTGAAGTCAGGTGGAGGAGCTGGTGTGGTAGGCAGTGACAGGAAGGGGCAGGGTGGCACTCTGTTTGTAGGGCAAAGTCAGGAGGCTGAAAGCGAATATCGGCCTGCCCATCACCGACATCAGAAACTGAATCTGACAGCTGCACTTATTTGTCCGGCTCTGATGGGGCCCCAAGGCCCGTGTCTCAGCAAGACGGCCCTGCTTGGCTGGGGTTGCTGGGCAGGTGGGGCCCCCCCAGGCAAGTGGGGTCCCCGGGCAACTGCCCAGGGAGCCCATGCAAAAAGACGGCCCTGTATTGAATCACATATAATTAAGTGTATGAATATGGGACCAATACCAATCTAATCTATTTCGATGAAAAACTATTCATAGAAATAAGAAACGTCCCAATCATAATTTAAGCCTACTGGTTTTCTTGTTTGTAAAGTGAATATCCAGTAAACTTCTTTTCTGCACAAAATGCCAAATTTGTCACCACCTCTAGTAGGCATGCTTTTTTTCTCCATGCCTTGAATAACAAGGCTGGATGTATTTTTATTATGGTGTTGAACTCAATGCCTAGCCACGTTGGTGGAGTGGTCCTTTTCTATATCATGTAGGTGATCATATAGACGGTCCCTCAAACGCCGGGTTGTCCTTCCCACATACTGAACCTGGCATGTGGTGCATGTGATAACATACACCACATAGCATGTATTGCAATTGATAAAAGATCCAATACCAAAGGATTTGCCTGTGGACAACAAAGTGACTCGGTCACCCCTTTTTAATAAAGGAACAATATGAGCAACCGCTCACACCGCATTTAAAGGTACCCTTAAACTGTACTATAGAAGGCATCTTTATTGATATGAAGAAATAAAATCCAAATGCAGTCACCTCATGTACAGGGAGGAACAGGAAAGATAGCTAACATGTTTCACGCCCCATCATGGCGCTTATTCATAGGTTGAAACATGTTAGCTATCTTTCCTGTTCCTCCCTGTACATGAGGTGACTGCATTTGGATTTTATTTCTTCATATCAATAAAGATGCCTTCTATGGTGTGCAGCCGTCCAGGATCTTTTTCTTTCCTCAAGCTTGTGCAGAGCCAGCACCTGTGAGTTCCATTAGGGCGGGTGTCTTGATACGGATTTGAGAGATTGGAGCGGCAATCTTTTGCTTACCCTTAAACTGTAACCAGTGCCTGGGTGGTCACTCACTTGTGTACAGGCTAGGTGACAACCATCTGCCTAAAGTGGGTGCCCTTCCTGAAACCACCTGTATCCCATTGGATAAGATCTGCGCATAAATGGGGTCATTAGTCAAAACGGGAAGATATTTCTTAATTACTTTTTTATTTTTTCGAACTCAATACTATAGGGCAGTGGTGGTGAACGTTGGCACCCCAGATGTTTTGGAACTACATTTCCCATGATGCTCATGCACTCTGCAGTGTAGTTGAGCATCATGGGAAATGTAGTTCCAAAACATCTCGGGTGCCAAGATTCGCCATCCCTGCTATAGTGGGTTGAAAAAACAGGAGTTCTCGAGAACTGAGAAATATTGTGCATGCAGCGTTTATTACCCAAAGATTTGCTGTTCATTAGCATATCCCGTGGGGTTTTCTCAGCAGTATCCAAAGCCCTATTGATGACAGAACTGGGATAACCTCTTTCTTTAATGAGAATGGCCTCCCTTCTAAAGTGATATTCTTTACTGCATATACGTTTTAGTCTACAGAATTGGCCATCTAGTATGCTCCTAATTGTATGACCCGGATGGTTCCAATCAGCTCTTAGGAGGGTGCTCCCTGCCCAGGGTTTTCTATATAGACTGGACGCTATTCAATCCCCATCAGCAGTAAGCAAAACATCCAAGAATTCAATCGATGAGAAATCACTGTGTCTCGTGAACCGGAGATTAAGCTGATTATCATTCATGAAATCCAGCCAAGTCTCCAAAGTGAAATGTTGCCCAGAGGCAATAAACAACAAGTCATCTATGTAGCGACAGTATAGCTCAAAGTCTGCTCCGCTCGGACTATCAGCTCCAAAAATGCAGGACCTTTCCCACCATCCCATGTACAAATTGGCAAGGGATGAGTAAAGTCTTTACTCACTGTGGTCCCTGGTAAATATTGCATTGATGTGCAAAGTATATTATTACTACTGGCCCAGGGGCATAGGCATGCGCATGGGGTGTGTCTGTGCAGTGCCGACTCCCTCTTATTGCCTGGGCTTCCCCCCATGTTACCCCCCGCAGCTACCCTCCTCTTCTCTCCTCTCCCCTTGGCTGCTGCGGGGGGATATTTCAGGACGGTGAGAGGAGAAAAGGGCTAGTCAATATGACATTTGTGGACCACTTCCTTTTCTTAATGAACACAGTGAACACACTCACTGTGTTCATTCACAAACTGCAGCATAGTAAACATAGTTTACTATGCTTCAATGTGTTTGAGCTTTGGTGTGCATACCCTGATGCAATAGGGTACGAACACCTATGCCCAGTAGGAAAATGTCCACCTTGTCCCTGAGACCATTTTTTTCCCCTGTAGGCTTACACTTTAAGCATACCGTATCTAGCTGTATTTTCCCCAATAGAAAAAAAAATAATTAAATTGAACTGACCTGTGTAATATAGAAGAAACAAAGGCAGAAGTGTCCTCCTGGAATCCATTTGTAACCACTGCTCGCACCTTTCTCAACTATTCTTAGTTATCTTCAGTTTGCACTTAAAGAAAGAATGCTGCATCCAAACGTTGTACTTTGTGCTAAGTTTAAGTGTACATATTAACAAGATATACACGATAACGTGCAGGAAAAAAATTCTTTCACTTTCAGTTCCTAACCACCTCAATACTGTACCCAAATTACATTTTTATAATTTTCTTCACACAAATAGAGCTTTCTTTTGGTGGTATTTAATCACCACTTCATTTTTTATTTTTTGCGATATAAGCGAAAAAAAGAGGGAATATTTTGAAAAAAAACTTTCTGTTTTAAACAAAATCCAAACAAATCTAATTTCGTCAAAAATTTAGGCCAAAATGTATTCTGCTACATGTCTTTGGTAAAAAAAAATCCTGATAAGTGTATGATAATTGGTTTATGTGAAAGTTATAGAGTCTCTACAAGCTATGCTACGCATTATTGAAAATTGGTCAATCCTAATGCACTAATGGCCTATCTAATTTCTTGAGGCCCTAAAATGTCATGACAGTAAAAACACTCCCCAAATGACCCATTTTTGGAAAGAAGACAGTCTGAGGTATTTAGTAAGAGGCATAGCGAATTTTTTGAAGTTGCAAGTTTTTTCCCACAATGCTTTGGAAAATTAAGAAATATATTTATATTTTTGTCGTCACAAAATTGTCATGTTTACAAGTTATTTCTCACACACGATGCAGGCATAATTGCAATTACACCCCAAAATACATTCTGCTATTCCTCCTGAGTGGGGATGAGCTTCGAGTTCGAGTCGAGCGCAAGTCTATGGGACTCGAATGTGAGAAATCAAAAGTGCGAATTTTAAAGGCTAATATGCAAGTTATTGTCCTAAAAAAGGGTTTGGGGACCCGGGTCCTGCCCCAGGGGACATGTATCAATGCAAAAAAAGTTTTAAAAACGTCCATTTTTTCGGGAGCAGTGATTTTAATGATGCTTAGAGTGAAAAAATAAAAGTGAAATATTCCTTTAAATATCGTGCCTGGGGTGTGCCTATAGTATGCCTGTAAAGTGGCGCATGTTTTCCGTGTTTAGAACCGTCCCTGCTCAAAATGACATTTCTAAAGGAAAAAAAGGCATTTAAAACTGCTTGCGGCTTTAATGTCATGTCTGGTCCCAGCAATATGGATTAAAATCATTGAGAACCCCCCCCCCCAGCCCATTACAAGCCCCTTTGGGTCTTGTATGGATATTAAGGGGAACCCCGCACCCAAATAAAAAAAAAGGAAAGGCGTTGGGCTCCCAGGCCCTATATACTCTGAACAGCAGTATACAGGTGGTGCAAACAAGACAGAGACTGTAGGTTTGTTCTTAAGTAGAATCTGTTTGTAATTTTGAACTGGTACATTTTTTACGTGTAGCTCCAGCCAAAAAAATCTATTTTTAAGCTTTTTGTAAAACATAGGGAAGGGTTATCACCCCTGTAACATTTGTTTTGCTGTCTGTGCACCTCTTCAGAAGATTTCACCTCACTTTCTGTCCCAATGACAATTGGATTTTGAAAATTAGTTTTTTTTAGTGAAACAAGGAACTCTTACAGGAGAAAATTTCCCTTCCTAGGGGTAGATTTCCTCTCACTTCCTGTTGTCTCCTTCCATTTGCAAGTAGGAGTCGTTTGTAAGTTGGATGTTTGAAAGTAGGGGCCTGCCGTATATACTCTGCACAAATTTGGGCCTTAGGTGTTGGTGTTGCCACAACACTGTAAGCCCTCACAGTTACTCTTGGTGGGTGCAGGAACGGGCCCTGCTGTGAAATAATAGATCAAGAATAGTAATTACATGCCCCTGTTGAACAGGGTCAGAAAAATTGGGCTTTTGGTGGTGGGCGGTGTGGTGGTGTTGCCACAACACTGTAAGGCCTCACAGAAACTCTTGGTGGGTGCAGGAATGGGCCCTGCTGTGAAATATTAGATCAAGAATTGTAATTGCATGCCCCTGTTAAACAGAGGCTGAAAAATTGGGCCTAAGGCACTGGTGCTGGTGCCACAACACTGCAAAACCTCACAGATATTCTAGTTGGAGTTCAGGAATGATCCCTGCTGCAAAGTATTGCATCAAAAATTGTAATTACACGCCCCTGTTAAACAGGGGCAGAAAAATTGGGCCTTAGCCACTTCAATGCTGCAGTGAATTATGGGCCGTGACACACCACTCGAATTTGGCGCGAACAGCCCATAATGTTCGTAATTCGACGGACGGTCGAACGGCCGATGTTCGAGTCGAACTTACGTTCGATTCGAACACGAAGCTCATCCTAGTAGGCAACCTACAATCTACAGCGGGTGCAACACACAATTACTCATCACTTTAATAACGTCCCTTAAAGGCATCTTAAGCTGCACCCTGCAGCAGGTATAACACCTTCAGCACATACTAATTATATGAATTTATTGTCACACTTGTTTTTAGTTTTCATCTTTTAAATACATTTGGAGCACTTTAAGCACCTTAATTAGGTTTCCTTAAGAGAAATAGCGACACACCTACACCCTCCCCAATTAATAGTTAAATATACCCCAAAAAACTCAGTTGAGTCTTACTGACAAAAAGATTAATACCATGTACACACAACCGGCCTTTCCATCGGAAAGAACTCCGAAGGACTTTTCGACGGAGTTCCGATGGGGTTCCAATGAAACGGACGTGCCTACACACAATCACACCAAAGTCCGACTGATTCGAATGTGATGACGTATGACCAGACTAGAAAAGGATGTTTAATAGCCAGTAGCTAATAGCTGCCCTTGCGTCGTTTTCGGTCCGTCGGACTAGCATACAGACTAATGTTTTTTTCGATATGTGTCAAGTCCGTCAAAAAGATTTGAAACATGTTCTATTTCTAAAGTCCATCAGTTTTTCGACAGAAAAGGTCCGATGAAGCCCACACATGATCGAATTGTCCGGCGGATTCGTTCTGTTGGACCTTTGCTGTCGAAAAGTCTGGTCCTGTGTATGCGGCATAAGAGCAAGGTAATCCAACACTGTAATCTGGCTACTTCCAGGGCATTCTTTAAGGCAAATAACCCTGAAAGAAGAGGTAACCACAAAAATGGTAACTGATTGTAATGCGGTACAAACACAGTACACAGAATCAACAACTTCACTTAAATTGAGCTTTATGAGTTCCAGGCAGGAGGCGGGCAGGGGAATGACCCTTTTTATGTCATACCTCTCCTTTGTGTACCTCAACATCACAGTGCCAAAGAACTGTTCAAACGCAGTATTTAGTTCAATGCAACTGACTTAACCAATATAGCACTTGAATATGTAGAATCGCTCTCCCAAAAATAGAGTCCTGAGTGTAAATGTGCACCATTAGGACCAACCCCTTGAGAGGAAAACAGGTTGTAGTTTTAGAATGAAAGAAGGCCTTATGTCTTCAGCTACCTCTTTGTTGGTGCACTTTGTGTCCTGTTTGGCAAAGTGAACAAGATGTATTCAAGATGTGCAGTATCCAGGTAAGCAAGGCGAATACTATAACTGCTCAGCAGGGTGTAAGTGTAATACAGGTTCTTCTACCTAGGAGACGCAGGTGTAGTAAAGTCTTTAACCTCTTCCAGCCTAATGAGGACCTTCAAGGCCAAAGACAGCTGACATCCTTCAATATGTGGTGGGTTGTGGGGCATAGTGGGTGCAAAGATGGTGAAAGTCATTGGGTGCGAGTCACTTCTTGGATGCAAAAGAGGTTTTATTTATTTTAACAGTCCTTTTTATATTTTGAAGAGAAAGAGGGTTAGGGCCAGGACACCCTTGAGTAGTTGCAATTTCAATTGGCAGACTTGGGGACTACAATTGGAGGATAGCCGTACAGGGAAAGGCGCCACTTCTGCATGTGCAGGACTGATGTCTCCTTCGGCAACAGTCCTTAACAGTTCCTAACACAAAGTTCAAAAAATCACTCAGCTTCACTACAACTTCTACTTATAGTTCTTCAGCCCTTTAAGCTCCTAGTCTCTCACTGGACTCTCTGATTCACTGAATCTGAATCCCGTGAGCTCCTCAAGGCTTTTGCGGTGGTATCTCCTTCAAGCGTCACCCACGCTTCCCTGCTGGTTCCCTACCTTGGCACTCCAGATACATTTCAAGCTTCACCCCTGCTAATCAGCTCGGTCTCTGGCTTGACACACAAGGCTGCTCTGCAAGCGTAACCTCCGCTGGTTGGGTCCCTGACTTGATCACCGCCTAATGTTTCCCGATTCTCCACCATGCCCGTTCAGTGAGAATACAGTTTTGGTACTTGCTTCAGTTACTCACTGTGGTCCCTGGTAAAGGTGGTTGGCCCCTTAGTGGCGACAGTTTCCCTTCTACCTCTGACCATGACAGGTTCTACGGCCAGCAGAACCATCACTTTTGATATTCAAGAACCTGAATGCCTCATGCCGTCTGTACAGATGCGCATGGAGATGCGCCCAGGATCCACCGCAGGCAGGATGTCCGTGGCCAAGCGTGGAGCTGTGGTGGGAAACAGTCACACCAACCCTGGATGACAGCACCTCTCTCCTGCATCTGAACTTCTCCTCAATACATGGTCTCTCCTCCAGCTCCCAGGGAGCCTCCTGGTGTAAGCTTCCTCCTCTCCCCCCCTGGGCATGCTGGGGTGTGTAGTTCTGCCCCAGGGATTGCTATGGGGCTGCCTATATTGGGGACTACATGTCCAAAGATGCTTTGCTGCTCCTGCAGTCCTGGCTGGTGATTGGCTTCTTCCCCCTGCCAATGAGGAAGCAGGGGAGGGAACACAGCAGGTGGCTGTTCATACCAGCGGGGGGAAAAGAGGGAGGGGGGAGAAATCCCCCGCAGCTTCTGACAGGCTCCCTCTCCCTGCCAGAGAGCCTGTCTGTGTCTGATCGGGCACCTGCTAAATTTTTATTGAGGTTTACATGAGCATTACAAAATAGAGACTGCCTGTATACACAGAACACAACAAGTAGTCTGAAAAACCAAAGAAATTAAACACAAAATAAAACTGATACAAAAAAACAAGGAAAAACAGTCTTGCCTGCAGCTAGTACAGCATACTCAGTTACTAAGAATTAGGACATATGGACCCTACATCTCCAGGACATAAACAAGCAGTTAATAGTTTAAATTTTGATTCTATCCATAATTAGATTAAAGGCCTTAACCCTTTAAACCTAGGTTAACAAGACAGTGGAATTGTACATCTCATCAGATCAATTCGAGACCGTATTGGGTGATTCAACACCCCCCCCCCCCACATACACACACACACACACACACACCTTGTCAAACTTATGCGGCACTCCCCTACTGGTGTAACTCGCTTTGTAAGGGGGAAGGGCCCAACTGACCAGTGCCTTTCAAGACTCAATAATGGGGGCGGTTGTTTTCTTTCAAGAGAGAATTATTAGCTTTCTTACATAATACAATAAAAGAGTGAGCAAAGTACGCATGGCTCTAGTGGGGCAAACCCATCCACTAATCCCAAAAGACGGGTTCTCACAGAGGGGCTAAAGGTAATAGACGTAACTGATTGAAAACACTGAAGGACCTGAGTCCAATTATCCTGAATAGCAGAGCAATCCCAGAAATTTTGCATGAAATCTGCCCCAGGGGTTAGAGCAGCACCAACAGGATAATGGGACAGTGCCAAATGCTCCCTAGCTTAGCGGGTGTCAAATATATGTGATGCAAAAGTGTATAATGGATAAGGTGGTCCCTGCCTGAGATGAGCCTAGTGAACAGAGCCTCCCACACATCCTCCCAGTCCTACTCATCTAGATCTGGGACAGCAGATAACTACTTGTCCTTACATGCGCTGAGCAGTTTAGTGGGCTCTGGGAAGAGATATTTGTATACAGCAAACACGTTTTGACTAAATCCTCATCCCTCAGAATGAACTCTAGACCCAAAGAAATGACTGATACAGGAGCACACCAATATTGCATATGGTAGGCATGTCGCAACTGTATGAGTCTGAAAAACAAGACATTCGGGAGACGGAATAAGGATTTTAACTCATCAAAAGGTTCTCAACACTCCATTGTGCGTGATACCAGTGAGTTTTTTAACACCATATCTCGTCCATACTATGAGGTCCTCATATGTATAAAAGTGAGGAAGTTTGGGGTTTTTCCACAGCAGAGTATGAGGAAATGGACCTCCAAATTCAGCCCCATGAGTTACCTTCCATGCTCGCATTACAGATCGTATTGAAATTGTTTGGTTGTGGGGAGACCTAGTTCCTCTGTAAACCTAGTGCCTCATAAGAGCATACTACTGCTGCCTCTGGGGCTACAGCTGCATCATCAAACGGGCTAGTCAGCCATCTATGTGCAAATACAAGCTGCCCAGCCAGAAAGTACATGTAAAAGTTAGGTATAGCCATCCCCCCTTCCTTACAAGGTTGTTTCAATACTGCTAGCCTGATCCTAGGGGTACTACCCTGCCACAGAAAATCCAAGATCAAGCTATGTAGGGAGGAAAAATAGCTTTAGGGATTCACATTAGGGAATTTCATACAATATACAGTAGTAAGGGGAGGAATTTCATTTTGGCTAGGTTAATTTTCCCAATCAGGGAGATTTTTAGCCTGATAAAGTTAGAGACAGCGTTGGTAATGTTCAGTCAAGGGGCAACCTCAAGGGGACAAGGGGCAACCTCACCTAGTACAACGGCCAAGTGAGAAGAATACACTTCGGTACACGATATTATGAGCAGACATTGTTAGTCTGCCCGACACTCACCAACAACATAGCCGCCTCCAAGGCGGCGCCAACTTTTCCCTCCTTATCCACTGTTCTGTCAAAACAGCAAAATCTTCGTGTACCGGAGTGTACATGCTTTCCAGTGTTGTGTGAAAACAGCAACTCATCTAAATCTTCAATTACTGATTGGAGATCTCGATGCTTTGGCTATTTTAACAGAACACCGGGGTTGGACACGTGCAGGCAAGATGGCCGCGCCTCCTGTAACCAGCGGTGAGCTCCAGGACCTGCTGGAGGCTCGTTTCCAAGCCAGATTTCGCTTGGAAGGCATGGGCAGCGAGGGGCCAAATGCCCAGAGCGGGGGGGAAGTGGTTTGCTGAGCAGGATAGCAGATTTTAGCTCCCCAGGTGCCAGGATAAAACTGCAGAAGTATAGGAGCCTCTTCAGAATGCATCCTCTCGCACTCACATCCCGGACACGCTCCTCCAGCGTCCAGCTGTTTAACCTCTTGCTGTCAATGTAACACATATGTGCGGTAGTAAAGTGGGTGGGCTTTAACACCCACATGTTGCACATATGCATCAAGGGGTGGGAGAGGTTTTTGTGTTGAGAGCAATGGCCGGGAGCTGCCAAGACTGTCTCACAATTATGTGACCATTATATGGCCACATGCTCATCTGACCTCTCTTTAATTAGAGAGTCCACCAAATCTGGTAAGCCCGCATCTTGATTAAGGTGGTGGTGTCACGATCTGGCGACTCTATTGGTGATTTGATGTTCTCTATCTGAACACCCATGAGGAGGATTCATTTTAATCTCTCATGAACTCTCTTTTTCGCTGGGAACTTTATCAGCACATCAGCACATCAGCATATCAGCAGATCAGCATATCAGCATTTCAGCATAACAGCAGTACTTGCACTTGGACTTTGATACACATGGATGTCACACAATTGTTTACATGCTATTTATGTCGGTACTGTAATACCATATTATATTTTATTCTGTTTTGATGTTTTGATTTATATATTTCTAATCACTTGTTCATAGTGCGGCTCCCTTTTTTGATTTAGATGCCATGTTCTTCCTTTCAGGTAGATTGTACTGACTAAGACTCTTTCAAAGTTTAATGGATTGTATTAGGACTTGTTTACATGTGCATCTATACTGTCACCCCTCTGTAAAGCGATTTATGGTGGATAACATTTTAGAGGGACCTTCACAGGTAGAGAGGAGATGCTAAGTTTCCTGGTGACCACCTGCTTTGATTCTCAAAATGCTACACCACTGTGCTGCGACTGTGTGCATTGCACGCAGTTACAAAGCAGTTGCAGCAGGGGCCGGCCCCATTTATTTGAATGGATCATGTTCAGCGGCGGTACAGAATGCAACATGCCATTTAAATTTTGCCATGGCCGCTGCATGGTTACAGCCTTGAGCGCACTGTGCATTCCTGTGAAATGCAATTTCAGCCCATTCATTTCGAATGGGCTGAAATCACACTGCACTGCACCAAAAGTAGTACACTACTTTTGGAAACTGACGGCAAACAGATCTCATGGCACTTCTGTACCATGCGCTCCAGTGGGGGGTAAATGCACTGGATTTGGGGTGTCATTAACTTGATATTGACACCCGCTGCAGATTGAAACTGCAGTGCATTTTGACTGAAATGCGGGAAACGTGCACAGAACGTGGTTTTCCTGCATTGTGTTTTTGGGGTAAACGGGCCCTTAAAGTGAGCACCAGCTTATAACTTACACAGCCATTCATGTTTATGTTCAGCTGTACACAGCACCTTGGCTTTCCGGGTGGGGACAATACACTGAAATTTATGCTGCACGGGCTCAGTCCCCCATGTGCAAAAGGACTTTGTTTTCTATTTTTCATTTTTTGTCCTTTTATTCGTCTGCCAATCCTACAAAAAACACACCTTCTGTCTGGCTGGTTACACTAACTCCTCCACTGCATCTCTGGAGGGAGCCATGGTTGTCACCCAAGATGTATAACAAGCATGCCTTTGGTCATCCTAAAGAGAAAAAGGAATTACCTTTGCGACACTTTAATATTGCGAGAAGTTTAAAACATACTCACAAACGAGTGATAAAAGCGAGCAAAATATAGAGTCCACCATTTGTTCTATCCAGCAAGATAGGCCAATAAAGCTTATGGAATGAAAAGTCCAAAGAAAATGGACGCGTTTCAAGGGGTGTCCCCTCTCCTTGCACACTGAAGCCCATACCTGCCCAGGTCAGAGGCCCCTCCCCTCTCCACTGTATAGAGGAAAGTGAACTGCTAGCCGGAGAGAAATCACACGGGTACCAAAGAGCTGCCGATCGTTCCCTGCCCCATGTGTGGTGTGGGTGCCAAGTTTGTTTGCTGCAGTGTACAATGATGTGCTGGAGAGATAGAGAGGATGCTGCATGGTGCAGAGGAGTGTGGGTGGGGGGGTTTTGGAGGTGTGGGGGATGCAGAGATGTGCGGCAAAGTACATAGATGTGCTGGAGGGTGTTGAGGTGTGCTGGGAGATACAGAGGATGCTAGGAGGTGCTGAGGTGTCTGTGTATGGAGGGGGGGTTTAATGGGGGTTACAAAGGCTTACCGTGCGTATGGAGGCATACTGGAGGATAAACATGATTTAAAAGGGGCAGGGGTGTATGGGGGTACAGAAGTGTTATGGGGGTTATGCTGAGAGGTGCAGAGGTGTATGTCGGTTACAGCGATGTGTAAAGGGGTACAAAAGTGTGCTGGGGGGGTAGTACAGTGGTGTGCTAGGGGTACAAGGGTTTTTTGGGAATTACAGAGATTTGAAAGGGGTATATAAGCATTGCCCGATGGGTACAGAGGCATTCTGGAGGTTGTAGAGATGTGCAAAGGGGTTTGGCATTAGATGGTTCTTGTAGAACCACGCCCATTTTAAATGGCCCACCCCTAATTAATCTATATTCTCCGCCTACAATGACTGGTTAAATGCATAAAAAAAGGCAACTATGCAGGAAGGGGTGCCGCTGCAGAACATGTGAAAGCGTTTTGCTGTGAGACTGCAACAAAGGGCCCCACAATGGGAGTAAAGGGCCCTGGATCAGTGGCAAGGGCCCCGCCATGGGGTCAGGGGGGCCCTTCATGGTTTCTTCCACCAAGGCCCTGAAGGTTATAGTTATGCCTCTGATCCTAATTACCAGCTGTGGCCCCTCCATTAGGGGCGAGCGGGCGCTGCCTTCCCATCCATGGGTCTGGCCTCTTAATCTACATGCAGGGTGCCGGATGCATGGATTCCAATAGGGGGGTTTCTTTGAAGCACGTGATTAGAGCCAGATGCTCTAATAAGCTTCAAAAAAGGATGGGCTCAGGGAGCAGAGCACTGCGCTTCGAGCTCACCCAGTTGTGGGGCATTAGCGAATGGATATTTGCTATTTTTACACTGATCCTCCTCCCGGCCAATCAGGAAGCGGGTCCTAAGACCCATCACCCGATTGGCTGAAAGGAAAAGCAATCCTATTGGATACTTAAGAGGGGGAGGGAGGAGACACACGGCGCAAGCCACTGTTATGCAAAGGAGGAGGAGATGCCTGCCCATTGCCCGTAGGAGTGCTGCCTGCCTGCAGCCATTGATGGGGTAAGTACGGGGCTGGGTGACCGACCACGAGACTCCCTGGAGGGGAGGGGGGGTGCCACCGGTTGACCGGGGTGGTGGTTGTTTGCCACCCCCCCCAAAAAAAAAGAAAACACCAGCCGCCACTGCTAATTACATGATGGATGGGAAAAGCAGTATTTCGCAGAAGGAGGAAAACTTTTTTGTTTTTGCTCTCTGTTTATTTCACAGGAAGTGACAAAGACACTGGATTTCTGGCAGATTCAGCAGGAATTTTCTGTCTTGGCTGAAAATGCTCTTATCTGAAAAGAAATGAAGAAGTGGGCAGATGATGTCATGATCTCCACCTCAGCCAATAAGAGGAAGCTTTTTATTCATTAAAAAAAACGAAGCTTGTGTATTGATAAGCAGCGCCCAACTTGAATTTGTTCACAAAATGGGACAGGAAGTCCCCATCCCACAGCCGGAACATAGTGCTGTATACTATATACTGCTGATGCCACATACAGTTTATACAGCCCTGACAAAAGCCACATTTTTAGTAATAGAAATAGTTCATTTGGGCCAGCTTGACCCATTAAATTATTTCAAGTAACTAAAAATCTGGAGTTAGCAAACTTCCAAAAATCCCATTTTTTTTTTTTTTTTTTTTATAATTTTGGAAGGAGTGTTGAAGAATTAGACCCTCAGTCAACATAATATTGGTGTATGTGTCTCATTTTGGGACAACACCTATGCAGATTTTCTGACACCAAGGATGGGATGATGTATCTAGAACATGGAGGTTCCCCAATTTTTACACCTCCCATCCTATTCTTGAACAATCAAATTCTACCTTGACGCATCCTGTGGTGATTGGATGAAGGTGTCAGTGATACCCCTGTGGGTGAAGAAGCCTGGGGTATGTTGCTGACACTCATTAAAACTAAAGAAGTGGCTTTAATAAGCTGTGAAACATCTTCAATGTCACAGAACAAGTCCAGTTGAAGGTGACCAACTACTACTATTAATTTTGGAAGATTTTTTTTCTTACTTCCTTTGTGTCAGACAAAATACAAAGTGAGGGAACCTTCCCCTAACAGTAAAGTAGAAACCAATCAAATCAATTTTTACACCAGAGTGGGGAAATGTTGATTAGGTTGTATTGAGGCATGTGTCCCCAATTATTAGATTTACCCTCTCTTCCTGTACAGGAAGAATTTCCCATTGTGCAAGGAGGCAGAGACTGAGAACTAACCAGAAATATTTTATTGCATGCATCATTAGACAAAGGCAAAACCCCTGATGAGAGACAACAAGCAGAGGAGTTGTTTTTACAAATTGGCATTTTATAAGTCATGGGAAATAATTTGAATATATAAGAGAAGAATACAGAACAAATACAAATACTGATACAACTACTATTTGGGTTTTTAATATGTATACCATATATGAAGGCAATTGGTTGCAATGACCCCAAACTCATAGCTTATACCATAGCTGGAGTTTTCCCCATATTTTAGGCCCCCCCCCGGGGATTGTAACAACATGACCTTTTTTTGAATGGAATGTACACTGTTTTTTTATTTTTTGCATGATGCAGTATATTTAGTAGCAGAAATAAAAAAAATATAAAAAAATAAAAATAAAAAAAACTATTTACTAGAAGAAATAAAAAATACAAACCATGTATTAAAAAAAATGGGCAGACTAGATGGACCGCTGTCTTTTTTCTGATGTCACTCTTCTATATATCTATATTATTATTATACAGGATTTATATAGCGCAAACAGTTTGTGCAGCCCTTTGTGAAAGAATTGAGGCAGTACAGTTACAATACAAATCAATACAAGAGAGTTCAGAGGGCCTTGCTCATGGGAGCTTACAATCTAAATGTGTAGGTCTGCAGAATAAGATTTTATTGGTTTAGATGCCTCTTTATTTTTATCACCTACTGCTAGCGGAGGTTTGCTACACTTCTACTGAGTTATTTTATTAATTTGCTGTGAATAGCCTAAATATTTAATTGTCAGTTGATCTCCTGTTGTTCTCTGTTCAACACATACAAAGCAACCCCCACCCGTCTTGTTTGTGGTTTATGATTAAAAATCCATTTGGATTTTCAGTTAGAGAGAGGCAGTCAAATAGTGAGCAGTCACCGCTGGCCTTTCTATCTAGAAAACAAATCATGCTCTGCAAACACTAAATTCTGAACATATGGAGGATTAAAGTCTACCTGTATTTTAAGTGTAGTCAACAGTGGACTACCATTACCTGGTTCTGCAGACCACCCTTGTCCTTCTCCCATTGTTCCTGTGTCCCTCTAGTGTTGGGCTCTAGTGACAGACATCATAGCTCTAAGTAGAATTGCCACCTTTTCTTCAAGCCAAACCCAAACACTTTGGGTTCCCCAAGGAGAGTAGAAATGTGTTGCGCATAGCGTGCCGCAGCAAAATGTGGCTGTGGCCAAATTGCTTTTGCTGACATCATCAACCTGCCCCCCCAGTGATGCCGAACCTGCTCCCAGACAGCTGCCCGCAGCACCCGGATGGCAACAGATTTGTGCATGACTATCTGGGTTTCTTGGGAAGCCACAGCCAAGTTTGAATAATGTGTTTGGGTTTCAGTCCACCTGAAACCCGGACACATGATTCAAAACACGAACTGTCTGGGTGAATCCTGTACAGATGGCAACCCTAGCTCTGAGCCAAGCAAGGAGGATTGTGGGACTTGTAGTCTCTTGAGCAGACATTCTGGAGTTGTTGAACTATCCTTTCTCCTAATCCCACTCTTTGAGGTTCATTCTTATGTTCTATTCAAGGGATGATGGTGATTACATGTATGGCCACGCTAGTCATTAACTTGATTGAAAGGAACTCTTTCCGGAGGGTGAAGATCAACTTTAATATAAGGCCACCATTGGCCTCCAATGCATGGGACAACTACACTGACTGCCAGTATAAGAAGGCACATTCCAGTGTTTCTTTTCTGGTCATTATTGTTTGTTTTATTTTATGTTTGTTACTGAAACATTTTTTTTCTTGTGGAGCAGAGGAGTGCTAAAAATCTATCTACCCTGGGTGGCAAATATGCTAGATACACCCAATTATTTAATGTATTATTATTTTTACAACTTTACAACTTACATGCAAATGTGCCATGAGCTGGAGATGGTAGTATTTAAGAAGGGGTTCTCTGATGTAGTAACCTTACAAAAGGCGTTAACTATCTTCACTTGCTAAGGCAAACAGTCTCTTGTTGCTTTAATGAAATTGCACCTCCAAAAGGAGCAATTGAGGTTTGGGTATCCCAGACCATAGGGTCTACAATATAGCATGCCTCCTCAGACATGCTCTGGACTGGCTTTCAAATCACCCTAAATATTCCAATACTGGCCTTGGATCTGAGATAATGACCCCCTAGTCCCCATTGAGGATTCTTCAAGTTAAGCAATTTACCTCCTGAGATGCGTAATAATATCTTGCTAAGAGACACAATTATCTCTTCAGAGAGATGTCACGAAAATCCTAGGCCTTTCTCCTCACATCTCCTGTTTTACTCCAATCCTGCAGAATCCAATAATTATACCCAGCTCCGAACATCAAGCATTTACAGTATCTCTTGGCACCAACAGGGGTTGAAAACCTTAAGCAACTTGTTTAAAGACAACAGTCTACATCTAGTCTTTTCAAACCCTATCCAAGGAGTATGACCTCCCACCAAGCTAAGCTTTCCATTTCCATCAAATCACCTGCCACTGGAAATCCCTTGCCAGAAACATCAATAAGGACTTGCATCCTAACTTTATGAGCATCTGACACTTCCGAGCTCCACCACTATCTCAAATATTTACCCCTTTCTCTTATGTAAATACGTTAAAACTATGGAGGGATCAAATGTCGCTTATTGGGCCAAGGACTTCCATTTCAAGCACATAGTCAACAAGCTCCTAAAAGGCTACGGCACCTCTAGCTCAGTTGTCTCTCGCGAATCATGAAAAGAAACCCAATTCAAAATTATGCACCAGGCTTACATTATAATTCCTCAATAGAGACCCTAACACAAGCCCTTCTGCCTATTTCTACATGCCTGAAATGTGGTCAATCAAAACCATCTCTGGTCCATTGCTTTGGGATTTGTCCAGTGGCAGTTTTTGGAACCAAGTGATAATATACATTTTGTCGGTTGACCAAGCTCTACTCCCTCATGATCCTCTTCTTTTGTTCAGTTATGAAAATTGCCCAAAATGTTCTGGCCTTATTCCTCCTTCCTCACTAACAAAATGGGCTCACCTATGCTTACTTGCTGCCAGACGTTCCATCACCAAGTGGACTACCTCTTATTCTCCTAATATTACCAATATCAAAGCAGCAGTAGTTTTCTATGTCTATCTTAACGAAAAACTGAACGCAAAACTAAATCCCATTCTCGGATACTCTCTTTTCCTATCTAAGTAGGGAGCTTACCATGCAACCATCAACTCAACAGGAGATGTCTCAAGGGCCATCAGCCAGTGACACACTTTCTACAACTATCACTATATGGCTTCCTTCTAAAGCATGCCTTTTATGGGCGAATAGGGGTGTAGTGGGGTTAAAGCATCCGGTGACGGAGGGCAGGTTGAGTACATTCTCAGAACTTAAAGTGAAGTATGATCTACCCAATTGGATGTTTTTCCGCTTCCTGCAGGTGAGACATGCCTTCCAGCATCATTTTCCTGGCGGTGTCACCCTCGAGTCGGACCCGTGGAGTGATTGATGACCACCTAAGTCCTAACGGCCCCCCTGTCAGCTATATATTTTCACATATCAGCTTCCATATCCACTAAATTAACTAAAGTATTTGCGAGATGGAAACTGGATTTGCCATCCCTTGAGGAGGAGGATTGGGAGAACTGTGTATCTGCCTATGTTTTGAACATGATCTCAGCAAGAGACCGCTTCCTACAGTTAAAGTTCTTACACCGGGCCGATTACACACCACGGAGGTTGGCTGTTATCTACCCGGACAGGTCCCCAGCCTGCCCTAGATGTGGAGACTCAGAGGCCTCCTTTATACATATGGTCATGTCCTCTTTTGCAGGGGTTCTGGGAATAGGTCCTGGCGGATGTTAATCAGGCAGCAGGAATCTCTATCCCACTGCGCCCGGAAACTATGTTGTTTAATGTGACTATTGACCCTAGTGTGGGAAAATACACAAAATTGTTAATAGCATATGCCACCTTCTATGCCCATAGGGAGATTTTGTTGAAATGGAAATCCGGGGCGCCGCCCACCATCACCACCTGGAAGAATACCCTGAATGCTGTACTGCCTCTATATAAGATAACGTATATTAATAGAAACTGTCTGAGTAAGTTTGACAAGATATGGTCCTCCTGGACAGACTTCTGGGGATCCCTGCCACTGGAGATATCTCCATCCAGCCCAGATGCAGACTCCTAGCCTGGCCCTATTGGGGTGGGACGGACCACGAACCAGGCACCGTTTGCACATGCTTTCAATCCCTTCTCCCCTCCCCTCCCCTCCCCTCCCATGTTTCTCCTCTCTCTCTCATCCTGTTCCCCCCCCCCCTTCCTTGGGGAATCCCCCTTTTACTGCATTTATTCAGAACTCACTGGTTCGGGTGAAGGAGCTCTCCTGGTAAAGATCTACTAACCCTCTTTTTTTTCCAAATTATGTTGAACGCTTGCCGGCTATTGATAGTACAACTAACTGGGAATAATATTTCTGCAACCATATCAATACTTTAATTTCATTTGAACTGTACTGTAAACTGACATGTGAATACTGGCTTTGAATAAAGTTTATCTTTGTAAAAAAAAAAGCATGCCTTTACACTAGAAAACTTCTTATCATAATGTTGCACCAGTAATACCTGTGCATTTGTTCTTTTTCATATGTCGTTTTTTCTTATCTTTTTGTTTTCCCATGTATCTGTAGTTATAGCAGTCAATAACAAGCTCATATTCATTCCAACTCCTCCCCCATTCCAGGGGATATTGGGGTCTATAAAAGGTCTATACTCTAAGATGCATTCCATGTATATAGATCACCAGATTAATCGTTAAGCCATTTATATGACCTTGGTACCTACTTACAGCCTTTTGCAAGAGCTTGTATGCACAGTTTAAAAGGTTAAAGTCTTGACAATGTTTTGTACTAAAGCAATTTTCAATAAAATATATTAAAAAAAAGGAAGTTTTCCTGAGACAGTAAAATAATTTCATGGGTTCCTCTGTATTAAAAATGTTGAAAACGACTGCTTTAGAGAGATTTCCCCTCACCTCCTGTCCTGTCTTTGTTACAGGAAGTAAAGGGAATCTCCCAAGTCAAAAAAGGACAATCAGTAGACATGTGCACTGCCGAAAAATTAGTTTGTTTTTGTTTCATTCATTTTTGTTTTTTTTCCATTTTCGGGTCATTTGTTATGATCGCAATTCAGAAATCTGTAAATTCTAAAAAAATTGTAAATTGTAAAAAAAAAATCGGAAATTCTAAAAAAAAAAAAAATCGGAAATTCAGAAATTCTAAAAAAGTCAGAAATTACCCAAAAATCGGAATTAAAAGAAAAAAATTGGAAATTCGGAAATCCGAAAACCCAAAAATTTGAAAATCAGAAATAATAACTTAATAACAACTATTACTAACTATTAAATTATAGTTATTGGAATTTCCTTTAAATCTGGCTGTTAGTGAACGTAACAAATACGAATTTATCCGAAGTTACGAATTATCCGAAATAACGAATGGAACAGAACAAATTAATAATAAATAAAAATAATGAAATGTTTTTATTTTTATTATTGTAATTTATTATTATGAATGCGTTACATTCCATTCGTTTAGATACAGCATTCGTTATTCTGGATAATTCGTAACTTTGTATAAATTCGTATTCGTTACGTTCGCTAACAGACAAATTTGAAAGGAAATTTCAATACCTATAATTTAATAGTTAGTAATAGTTACGTTATTATTAGTTAGGTATTATTTCAGATTTTAGCATTTTCGGGTTTTCGAATTTCGGATTTTTTTTTTGAACTTCTGAATTTTTTTTTCTTTATTTTTGAATTTCCAATTTTTTTTTTTGCATTTACGAATTTTTTCGAATTTCCGAATATTTAGAAAAATTTGTTAAACAGGTTTTCGTTAATTTGGATACTTAAAAAACGAATTTGGAAACAAAACGAATTGCGCACGTCTAACAACAGCTCAAAAAACCCTATCAATCTCTGAAGGAACCCTACGTTTTCATGGAACCCTGAATGAGAATCACTGGTGTAGATATTAAAAATTTGACCACAAAGTGTCTGGCCATTTTTAACCGAATTTGTTAACTGATGCATGACTAACTGCACAGCAGAGGATGCCAAACACAAATCTTTTTGAAGACAAATCTTTTCTGGATCAGTCAGCAAGATTCCTCTTTGATAAGCCATTTTGAAGTATTTGACAGATGTCTGACGCAGCCCATGCTGAGTTACAGCTCTCCAATTGATAAAGCTCATACTCCCAGATGATTAGAGTGCTCTAGCAGAGGATGTGTTGGACCTCCGCAGAGAGACCCTGAGAGAAAAGGTCCTTCACTGCAGCATGCTGGCAAGGGACGAGCTTTTCTACTCAGGAAGTGGCTTTGCATTGTGGCACAGCAGAAATTATCCCTCCCATCACGAACCTGACAAATTCAACTGAATGAGGGACACACCACACCATTTCTAGAGGTTAAACAGGTGGTGAGGAGGCGACATAAAGTCTCCTCGCTACCTGTCAAATCTTCTCTGAAAAGCAATCCATTTTTCAGAGGGCAAAGCTAATGTAAAGGAGCCCTCTGTGTATGGTTTGCATTGCTGTAACTTACCTGCCTTGGCATACTTGACAAGCCCACTGGTGAATAAAGATTCCATTTTAGTTGAACCATTGAGTTTTGAATGATTCTTCAGCATTTTACACATCTTCAGATATACAGCACATTCCAGTTTAGCAGATGAACTCCTATGTGTAACTTAAACTCGCCATACACTAGTAGATTTTTGAACCAACACTCCTGACTATTCTCAGTACATTCGATGGCTTGACAAATGTTGTTCAAAAGAACTTCAACATTTTGCTTGCTTTAACATACGATATTAGAACAAATGGTCCTTACCAAATGAAAACCACATTCACTGTTCATTCAAGAAAATGTTTTCATCCTGCATCTTCAGATTTTCTCCTCACTGTGGTCGGTTGTCAATTTGACCCCACTAGCGATTAGAAAACCAAACAAACCTTCTTTAACCGCTTCAGATTTTACCCCCTTCTTAACCAGAGCACTTTTTTTGCGATTCGGCACTGTGTCGCTTTAACTGACAATTGCGCGGTCGTGCGACGTTGCACCCAAACAAAATTGACGTCCTTTTTTTCCCACAAATAGAGCTTTCTTTTGGTGGTATTTGATCACCTCTGCGGTTTTTATTTTTTGCGCTATGAACAAAAAAAGAGCGACAATTTTGAAAAAAAACGCAATATTTTTTACTTTTTGCTATAATAAATATCCCCCAAAAATATATAAAAAAACAATTTTTTTCATCCGTTTAGGCCGATTCGTATTCTTCTATATATTTTTGGTAAAAAAAAAATCGCAATAAGCATTTATTGATTGGTTTGTGCAAAAGTTATAGCATCTACAAAATAGGGGATAGTTTTATGGCATTTTTATTATTATTTTTTTTTACTAGTAATGGCGGCGATCTGTGATTTTTATTGGGACTGCGACATGGGACACGTCAGACAATTTTGACACATTTTTGAGACCATTGGCTATAAAAATGCATTGATTACTGTAAAAATGTCACTGGCAGGGAAGGGATTAACACTAGGGGGCGATCAAGGGGCTAATTGTGTTCCCTAGTGTGTGTTCTAACTGAAGGGGGGGACTGTGTAGGGGAGATGACAGATCGCTGTTCATACCCTGTATGAAAAGACGATCTGTCTCTTCTCCCCTCAGAGAACCGGAAACTGTGTGTTTACACACACAGATCCCTGTTCTCGGTGTGCCCCGAGCGATCACGGGAGCCCGGCGGTGATCGCGACCGCCGGGCACTCGCATCGGCTCCGTGGGCGAGCAGTAGGCGCACTCCCCTAGTGGACAAAAAAGGAAGCAACGTAAGATAACGGCGATTTGTGCAGCCGAGCCATGTTGCCGCAGTACAACTGCGGCGGCTGGTCGGCAAGTGATTAAAAAAATATTTTGAATGAAATTCTACTAGTGTATGCCCAGCTTTAAGCCCCATACACACGGGTTAAATTTCAAGCGGTATCTGCCGGTTCAATAGAAACCGGCCAACATTTGGCCCATGTGTACGGCAAACAGTGCGAAAGAACGTGGATGTTCAGCCGGCTTCTGTCGAAGGGGCATGACTGAAAAAAAGATTTGCTGACCGGCATCTGATCAGCAGTCTCAGTCAATACCATCCCCCTGTCAGAACACAATAGTTCAGCAGGGGAGATCGCTGTAGTAACATCGAAACATTAGTACAGCGGCTCCTCCCGAGCTATTCTTTTTTTTTTTTTTGTTCAGCCCGCTGGGTCCCAAAATGCTGTTGATAAGCCACAAGTGGTGTTTTGCACTATATTGGACAGTTCCATGAGGAATGCGGCATCATGTTTGTCAAGCACTCATTGTCGGATGTGGTGTTGAGTCTGGAAAGCTTGATAGGTGATCATGTCCATGATGATAAAAATTATTTTTTTCTGTTCGATTCTTTGGCCTTCTCTGAGGGAGAGAGGGAGAAAATAAATGATCAACTATACCAAACTTGTAGAGACATTCTCAACTTTTTTACTCCAGAGGAACCCTTAAAATCCTTTTTAGGTTTCGGTGAATCCCTGCTACAACCAACTCTCTGGGGCCCATTGGGAAAAATCCCTCTTTATGTCGGTGATCAGTGAGAAGAATTTCCCCGTAACTGGCAGCTAAAAAGATTATTAGTGTCATACCACTGGTTCTGTCAAACAGTGCTCATTCTGGATCAGCCCGTCCATATGGGGCGCAGGGGTGCCGCCACCCCAATCCATGTGCCCGGCCCCTAATCTACATGCAAGGTGCCGGACGCATGGATTTCAATTTTTTTTTCCTGAAGAACATAATTAGAGTCTGAGGCTCTAATTGGCTTAAAAAAAAGGGTGGGCTTGCATGTGTGGTTTGAACACCGATTACATATGTGGCCGCGACTTACGTATGTGATCAATTCTGCACGCAAGCACAGAAGGATGGGTCACTTTACTTTTTTTTTCTTATTTATTTTACTTTTTATTTTTTTATTTTTACACTGTCCCTTTTTATTTTATTTTTTTATTTTTGTATTCCTATTACAAGGAATGTAAACATCCCTTGTAATAGAGATAAGCATTGCAGGTCCTCTTTATTGAAAAACCCCAGATCTCTCCTTTAACTTTAACCTTTTCGCTGCCAGAGCTGTTTTTGCGGGTTTTTTTTGCATACGTGTTTAAAAAATCATTTTCGACTTGAAAATTACACAAAACTCCCAAACATTATATATTGTCTGAAAGAAGACACCGTAGAAAATAAAATAGTGGTAGTTCCAATTTTTTTATGTCCCATGTTAATACCGCAAAGGTCTAGGGAATGCAAAATTTCATTAAAAAACACACTAAAGTAAATTTTAGGGCAAACAAACCCAATAAACTACCCAAATTTTTGGTAAAATATAAAAGACGAGGTTGCGCCGAGTAAATAGATACCTAACATGTCCAACCTTAAATTTGTGTGCACCCATGAAATGGCGACAAACTTCAGTACCAATATTTTCTATAGGTGACACTTGAAAGCCTCCTATAGGCCATCAGTTTAGTGTTATGGACGAGAGCTGGTGCTAGAATTATTACTCTCACTCTCTGGCGTGTGTGGCAATATGTAACATGTGCATTACCATCAACGTTTTCACGCGCATTCGCCCCCAACGCATGCATTCACGTTCAATGTGCGTATATGTGGGGGTGAGGGGCCTCAAAAAAAAAATTGTTGGGGGGGGGGGGGGGGCGCAGAGATTTTATGTGCTTGGGTGTAACTTTATTTTTTTACAAAAGAACATTTACATTTTTTTTTATTTTTTTATTTTTTTTACTTAAAGTGGGGTTCCACCCAAAAAAACAAAAATACCTGGAAAAATTCAAATTTTTTTTTTTCACTTACCTCTAAATGCCTGTTGCTAGGGGGTCCCTCGTAGTCTGCCTGTTCCTTTGCCTGGGCTGGTGACATCACTTCCCCCTCGGCACAGGAAGGGCTCCGCTCTGCTCCCTCCCTCCTGTCAATCATCTGGGACTCATTACAGGTCCCAGGTGATTGAGCGGCCACCGCATGCGCAGTGGGTGCCAGGCTGTGAATTCACAGCCCGGCGCCCACAGTTGAAATGCCGGTGCCGACGAGCGGAGGGGGGGGACGAGCGGGGCTTCGATCCCCCACATCGCTGGACCCTGGGACAGGTGAGTGTCCAATTAAAAGTCAGCAGCTGCAGTATTTGTAGCTGCTGACTTTTAATTTTTTTTTTTTTTTTTGACGGCCCCCCTGGGTGGAACTCCTCTTTAACTTTTTTTTTTCATTACATAGGGAACAAAAAGTCCCCTATGTGATGTTTTTTAGGTGACAGGTTCTCTTAAATGAGATATGCAGGGTCTAAAATACCCCACCAATGTCTCTTTATGGACCTGGCAGCGAAAGGGTTGAAAACAAAGGAAAAAAATATTTTTTTTTTACATTTTGACTTTAAAGGGTTTGTAAACCCTTGCCCATTTTCACCTTAATACATTCTTTGCATTAAGGTGAAAAAACCTCCTGTGCTGCAGCAGCTCCCCCGAGCCCCCCTTATACTTACCTGAGCCCCGTAATTTCCAAGACGGGAATGAGCACACCAGCTCTGGCTGGTGTCTCATGTCCTGATTGGATAGATTGATAGCAGTGCAGCCATTGGCTCCCGCTGCTGTCAATCAAATCCAATGACGCGGGCGCCGGGGGGGGGGGGGGAGAGCCGAGTCCTGCTGTCTATGTCTACGGACGCAGCAGCAAGAAACAGGAGCGTGCCTGAACAGGTGTCCACGAAGGAGAGCGCTTCTCCGACGGGGGAACTCGAGAAGAGGAAGAGCCAGGAGCGCCGCGGAGGGACCCCAGAAGAGGAGGATCGGGGCCACTCTGTGCAAAACCCTTAGACAGAGAAGGTAAGTATGGCATGTTGTTTTATTTTTTATTTTTTAAAACCGAACCTTTACAACCACTTTAAGGGGAAAAAAATCCTTTGTTTATGCCCAAGAATCAGGAGTGATCTCAGCGGTCGCTCCAGTACTCCAAGGGCATGGAGCTGAATGGCGGCCATCTTGCCATCACTCCACTTCCTACCCAGCAAACAGGCCGCGTCCGATCGTTTCTGGGCTTAATGGATGGCTCCGGTAATCTCAAAAATGACTGGGAAGCAGCGGAGAACCTCTCCCGCCGCGTTTACAAAAGTGATCTTGCGGTGAAATCCGCCGCTGGGATCACTTCTATCAGAAAGCCGGCCGCCTAACGAAAATAAAGATACGGGGGTTAGCTGCAGCCATAACCCCGGTATTTAACATAAAAAAACATGGCGCACGATTACACTTAGGTGGACCGGCAAGTGGTTAAGTGAAAATGACTCTGCAAAATGAAAACAAATAAAAAACAATAGAATTACTGTGTCTATGTAAAGTACTCACCTTTAACTGGTAATTTGACTTTTTTCTCTATGGCCTTTTTCAGAGTGGGATGTTCCACTGTACAGATGAACTCGCACTTCAGGTCTTCTGGCAGTTTTGGGGTGAACACCAACATGGCTGTACAGCTGTATGTGTTATCTGGTTGTTGCTGGTGTATGATGTATGGGATATTGTACTGTGCTGGATTTGTTAGCTTGTTTTTTTCCTTATGCCAAGTCACGGTCAGTTTTTCTGGGAAATATCCAGAGATTTTACACCGTAGTTCACATTTAGTGTTGAGAGCTAAAGTAGATGTCTCTATTTCTTCAACATGGGGGCTCCAAGAAAGATCTGCAGAATAATAAGAATTTGCGAGTCTGATCAATCCTGGTATTCTTATAAATGTAAGGACATGTTCAAATGTTATTGGAAACACAGTAGTTATGCTGGTCCAACCTGGAACAATGTAACTATGTAAACATATCCATACCCGGAATTCTTCTTTAACCGCTTGCCAACCGTCTCACGACTATATACGTCGGCAGAAGGGCACGTAAGGCAGAATCACATACCTGTACGTTCCCCTTCAAGAGGCGGCCTGCGGGCACGCGCACCCGTGGCAAGCTCTGTGAGTCGGGTCGCGGGTCCCGCGGACTCGATCGCCGTGGGGATACCCGCGATCGCCTCACGGGGAGGAAGAACGGGGAGATGCCGATGTAAACAAGCATCTCTCCGTTCTGCCTAGTGACAGTGTCACTGATATCTGCTCCCTGTCATCGGAGCAAAGATCAGTGACGTGCCACACACAGCCCAAACCCCTCACAATTAGAAACACGCCCCTAGGACACACTTAACCCCTACACTGCCACCTAGTGGTTAACCCCTTCACTGCCAGTGTCATTTACACAGGAATCAGTGCATTTGTATAGCACTGATTGCTGTATAAATGACAGTGGTCCCAAAAATGTGTCAAAAATGTCCGACGTGTCCGCCATAATGTCGCAGTCATGATAAAAATCGCAGATCGCTGCCATTACTAGTAAAAAAAAATAAAAAATAAAAAAAAAAAGCCATAAAACTATCCCCTATTTTGTAGGCGCTATAACTTTTGCACAAACCAATCAATAGCTTATTGCGATTTTTTTTTTACCAAAAATATGTAGAATACATAAACTGAGGAAAAAAATAGTTTTTTTTATATATTTGTGGGGGATATTTATTATAGCAAAAAGTTAAAAATATTGCGTTTTTGTTCAAAATTGACGCTCTTTTTTTTGTTTATAAAGCAAAAAATACAAACCGCAGAGGTGATCAAATACCACCAAAAGAAAGCTCTATTTGTGGGAAATAAAGGACGTCAATTTTGTTTGGGTGCAACATCGCGCATCCGCGCAATTGTCAGTTAAAGCGACGTAGTGCCGAATCGCAAAAAGTGCTCTGGTCAGGAAGAGTGTAAAATCTTCTGGGGCTGAAGCGGTTAAACAACTTCCAGACCGCCCGCCGTCATTATATAGCAGCTGTTTAAAGTGGAATACCATTGTTATGGTAGCAGCTAGCTGCCATAACCCCGGTTTCCTCTTCAACAGCAGGCGATCTGCTTTCAGATAAAAGTGGTCTCAGCAGCGGATTCGCTGCAAGATCACTTTTATCGGGGGCAGGAGAGGTCCCCCCTCCCGCCACAACCCAGGTGGTCTCCGCTGCTTACCGGAGCCATCGGTAGCAACGGAGGCGACTGTGTCCTCTCCCCTCACAGGCTGAATGCTGAGTGAGGGAAAGATGGCCCCCGCGTGGCTCCACACCATTGGATGGCTGAAGCGACGTTAAACGTCACTTCTGCCCAATGGTCTTAAAGGGGAAATTTTAATTTTTTTTGCAAAAAAAAAGACATTTCATTTTATTTTTTTATTGCATTTTAGTGTAAATATGAAATTGGAGGTCTTTTTGACCCCAGATCTCATATTTAAGAGGTCCTGTCATGCTTTTATCTATTACAAAGGATGTTTACATTCCTTGTAATAGGAATAAAAGTGACCCCAAATTTGTTTTTAAAAGAAGTGTCAAAATAAAAAATAAAAAGTAAAATAAATAAGAAAAAAAAAATAAAAAATTTAAAGTGCCCTGTCCCGCCGAGCACGCACACAGAAGCGAATGCATGCGCAAGTCGCGCCCGCATATGAAAATGGTGTTTAAACCACACATGTGAGGTATCGCTGCGATCGTTAGAGTGAGAGCAATAATTCTAGCACTAGACCTAAAACTGGTAACCTGTAGAAACTCTTAAACTTCGCCTATGCAGATTTTTAAGGGTCAAAGTTTGTCGCTATTCCACGAGCGGGCGCAAATTTGAAGCGTGACATGTTGGGTATCAACTTACTCGGCGTAAAATGATCTTTCACAATATAAAAAAGAATTAGGCTAACTTTACTGCTGTCTTATTTTTTAATTCCAAAACAATTGCTCTTGTAAGACCGCTGCGCAAATACGGTATGACTTAAAGTATTGCAACGATGCCATTTTTTTCTCTAGGATATCTGGAAAAAAAATAATAAAAATGTTTGGGGGTTCTAAGTAATTTTCTAACAAAAAAAAGTTTTGCAGGCGGAGCTGATCGGACGCTCCATTCAACCCTATGGAGCGGTGGATGTCAGCGGTGACATCTTCGCTGACACCTGCTGCAATCCGATCCTTTCCGCCAAAACTGATGGTGGTCCTATTTTTCATCCGTCTGGCGGATCGAATGAAAATGGACAGGTGCTCCATTTTCATCCGATCCTCCCATAGAGGGGACTCTGTCCTTCTCCGCTCTGCAAAGTGAGCAGAAATGGACCTGTCATCCACCTGCTCAATGGGGATCAGCGGATCGATCCCCGCTGAGCAAAGCGGAGTCCGCCGTGCGGACCGCTCGTGTGAAAGGGGTCTTACAGAGCCTAATTTAATGTACCTAGAAGTCAGCCAAAAAGGTCTATCCATCAATATCTTTAGGCTTGTGTCTGTCACTGTCACCTCTAGGCTCTTTAGATATAGTGAAAAGATTATACTTTTACAATTATCAGGGCTCATGCACACAGGACGTTTTTACAGCTGCTGTTAGGGGCGTCTGATGTTTTTTTTTAAACTGCCTCTAAAAGCCCCTCCATGTTAGCCTATGTGTCCATGCACACAAACAGTCAGAGGCGTTTGGAGGCATAAGCGTTTAGGGGCAGTCGAAAAAAACGACAGCCTGTGCGTCCAGGAGCAGAGGTTGTTGAGCTGTAAAAAAACGAAAAATGCCCAAAAATGCCCCTAAGCGCATCTTAACACTGTAACAAGCTGTTAGCCACGTTTAGCCGCGTTTAGCCGTGTTTGGCGGTTTTAGGCGTTTTTACATTACAGGGAGTGTTTTTACTGAAAAAAAAGCCCAAAAACGCTAACGCCCAAAAATGTGAAAAAAACCCGCTCATAATGCTATTCAAATATGTAGCTAACAGCGCGTTTTTAACGCTGCTTTTTCCTGGCAGCAGCGCTGGCGTTTTTAAAATGTCCTGTGTGCATGAGTACACACGATCGCTCTTTTCAACGGAAAATGTTGCATGTGAGCTTGTTGGCTGAAAGTCCGACCGTGTGTATGCTCCATCGAACATTTGTTGTCGGCCTTTCCGCCAACAAATTTTGGCTAGCAGGTTCTCAAATTTTCCGCCAACAAAACTTTGTTGTCGGACATTCCGATCGTGTGTACACAAGTCCGCGCACAAAAGTTCACGCATGCTCAGAATCAAGTACGAGCCGGAAGTGCTCAGTCTTGTAAAACTAGCCTTTTCTAATGGAGATATCACATGACTATTGAACTTCCTTTTTCTCGGCTCATCGTACGTCTTGTACGTCGCCACGTTCCCACGTTCGTAAATGTTGGCCAACATTTGTGTGACAGTGTGTATGCAAGACAAGTTGGAGCCAACAACCTTCGAACAAAAATCCATGGTTTTGTTGTCGGAAAGTCCGATCGTGTGTACGAGGCATAAGAACCGGTTCACATAGGGGCAACTTGTCAGGCGACTTAGCCGCCGGACAGTCGCGTTCCGTTCTGTACTATGGAACCGTTCTAATAGGAACGACTCAAGTCACTCCGACTTAGAAAAAGATTCCTGTACAACTTGGGGAGGACTTCAGGGCGACTTGCATTGACAGAGTCGCGCTGCAAGTTGTGCTGCCCCTGTGTGAACCGGCTCTTAGTGTCACTATTAACAATAATAACATATCAAATATAACAGCTGCATCAATAAAAAGTTCCCCTACCACTGAACACATACTATACTATACATTCGGAAGACGAGTTTGTGCCTCTCCGAAACGTTGAATTAAATCGCCACCGCGCGTTCACCTTTCAAGACCCGTGAGTGTCGCTGTCTTTTTTGTTTTTCATATACCATATTTATCGCCATATGACACGCACAAGCGTATAACACGCACATTCATTTTAGGAGGGAAGTTTCAGGAAAAAAAACTTAAATTTTAAATAAGGAACTTTGGAGCAAAATAAGGGTCAGTGCCCATCTGCAGCCTCACCATTGCCATCAATGCAGCCTGATCAATGCCCATCTGCAGCCCCACAAGTGCTATCAATGCAGCCTCATCAGTCAACATGAATGTAGCCTCACCATTGCCATCAATGCAGCAGCCTCACCATTGCCATCAGTGCAGCCTGATCGATGCCCATCTGCAGCCTAGAGGGGACAGGGAGGGGGGCGGGATGAGCGCCGACAGATTACATACAGTGAGAATCTCCTATGATAGACAGAACAGTGGTCCCATGGCGGCCCAGGAGACGGGACTTCCTATTACAGAGGCCACCAAGTAAACAGGAGATTCTCACTTTATGTAATCTGACGGCGCTCGTCCCACCCCCACTCCCCCATCCCCTCCGAGGCAGCTAAAATTTAAGTATTGGCGTATAACACGCATGCACTATTTGCACCAGATTTTCATGGTGAAAAAGTGAGTGTTATACGCCAATAAATACAGTATACTATACATTCCTAATATTCCTCCCAAAGCAGGATACTAACCGATTAGGGGTAATTTTCCCGTTGTCTTCTTTATTGGTTGCTCCAGACTGGGATGACCCACTTCACACATAAAGTCCACTCCGTGGTCGTCTTTCTTTGGGGTGAACGACAGACTGGCTGTACAGGTGTACGTGTGATCTGACTGCTCTCGAGATTCGGTAGTGTGCTGTTTGTACTCTTTTTGATTAGCAATAATATGAAAGACACCTGTCCCCGCCGTCTTCTTATACCAGATTACAGTCAGATCATCAGGGAAATATCCACAGATTTTGTTCTGTATTTTGCATTTGGTTTTTTGAATGAGATAAGATGTGTTTAGTGCTTCAATGTAAGGTCTCCAAGGAATATCTGGAAATAATCAGATCATATGCATCCAGATTTTGCACACTCCAGTTTTAGTAAATCTCCCCCAATATGTCAAATTTTCAAATTGCATGCACCTGTTGAATGACATTGAACTTTGCTACCCTACATTTTACACAGATGACACTTTAAAAGCCCCTACAGGTCATGAATTTAGAGATAACCATGAATAATGGGCCTGGAATTATTGCTGTCCCTCCGGCGTGCATGGTGATATGTAACATGTCTTCCCGGCACGTTTCGCCTTATCGGCTTCTTCAGAGGTGGAAATGGACCCTCCTGAGACAATTTCTACTGCACACTCATTGTAAGTCATTATAACTAGTGAATATATAATGAATAACATGTATTGGATGTATATTATGTATACCTCTCTTTTTTCTTCCTAGCAACCCTTTCTAATAGCACCCCTTGAGTCCCCGAAGAAGCCGATAAGATGAAACGCGTTGGGTGGGCCACCCTTCCCTATCGTGATATTTTGATTACAATATACTGTATGTGAAACATCAATGTAACAAGAACATAGATCACACTTTATATGCATAGAGAAGGACCTCTATTTTTAGGGGGGGGGGGGGGTGTGTTGGGTTAGAATATGCTTTGAGGAAGATTTTCATGATTATAAAGGGGTATCCAAAATAGTGATTTTTAACTAACTTTGTAATAAAGAACTTTTCTAACCTATGTATGGGTATTGGTAATCACTCTGTGAGGAGGTTTCAACACCTTTAAAGTCCCACTTCTCTATAATCTCCTTTTGTATTTCTAACCATTAGGCATGTGGTGTTGATTTTTCCTCTAAGCTCATGATTTTGTTTCTTTCCTGAAAAAAAAAAAAAGAGTCGACAGCTACAAAAACTGTAGCTGCTGACTTTTAATAAACAGCCACTCACCTGTCCCACGATCCAGTGATGTGCTCACCCCAGCCGTTTTCACCTCTCATCTTCTGTCTTCAGCGAGACATCTTAACTGTGGGCACCCAGCTGTGACAGCTTGTGGCTTCACAGCTGGGTGCCCACTGCACATGTGCGAGCTGCGCTGCACATTGTGAATGGTTCTGCAGTCTTCTGGGACCTGTCAGGTGTCCCAGAAGACTGTGGGGAGGGGGGGAGAGAAAGTGGGATCAGGTACCTGCTCCCCCCCCCTCCGCAAAGGTGCCATTATTGACAGAGGACCTGGGGAGGATGCCTTAAAATAGAACTTACCCCTTTAGGTGGAACTCCACTTTTTTTTATCTAAATAAAAGTTTATTTAGTTTAACATAAACAAACAAAACCAGGCTTCATCAATACACAGTTACATTGCATATTTTGCAAATTCTCATTACAAATTGGCTGTAATTCCATCCTAAGTGAGGCCCATCATGGTCTATTCCTGCCATCTACTCCTTACCCCTCCCGGGCCTCCCTGTGTCCCTTCCCCTTTTTCATTCAGACCAATGATCTGTACAGGTGTAGATAACCAGCATTCAGACCTAGTAATGTACCCATCACCAGATCCACCGGGACCAGTCCAGATACATCCAGCCACGGGCCCCAAAGTTTCTCAAACTGGGTGGAGTTCCACTTTAACTAGTTGCTACAAGGTTGTACACAATTCGGTGAAGGGAATAAATACTTCTCCTCTCTCCCTTAATTCATTTCCAACCCTCTGTCCACTCCTCTGTACTTAGCTAATCAGACCCTTAAAATAATAAAAACAAAAGCTTCTAAACTCCATAGTTACTTTCCTGAATCCACATTCATGTGACTCTTCATGGCACTTTTTTTGATTATAGTGATCTCTCGCTGCCCCCTGCTGATCTTTGTTGTCTTCCCAACTGGTCTTGTTACCACCCCTTGTGACCTCACCACAGCGAATGCTGAAAATAAAAGGACCATCTGTGGACCCAGATGATGGGCAACTTCAGCAGACAATGGTCAGTGTTCCATGTCACCAGGAAGAGACATGGGCACTGCAAGACTGAACTTCCCACACTGAAAAGGAGAAGAATTCAACCAAGCTTGTCTTTATTTTAATAAACTAAGAGCAAGGGGGTGGAAAGGTTTGTTTTTTTTTTGATTCCTGGAGATAAGAAACTGGAATTTATTGATTATCTACTACTATTTCTTTTGGAATCCATAGCCCTTCCTACAATCAAATCTGTGAAAGTCTCTTTTGGTTATGGATATCAGTGAATACCTAGAGATAAAGTTTAGTGATGAGGTTAATTCTTGAATATATTTAGAGCTCTAAGACAAACAAACTTAATACAGTGATTTACATCCTAGTTGACTGTGCAGAGCACTTACTTTCCATTTTATAATACAGACTGCCGAAGGTAATCTGTGAAGGAATTACCAGTGCCATGGCAAAACTCTGTAGTTGTCTGTTAGGGGCAATGACAACACATATGCCACCAGGCTCCATATTGGGTGCCAAAAATGTAGCAAGCCCTAAAACTTGGGGACATGTGAGGGACCCCCAGTAAGTGGGCTAACCTTTACCCTAAGGGTAAGTCTGTGGCTAGTGATTGGGAGCCAGTCACTTTAGTGTATTTTAGGGATTTTATTACTCCTCTGGGGCAAGAGAGGGTTAAAGGCTGTAGCTACCCATAGCAATACTTATAGATTCCAGATCTAGTTCCAGCGTGTACAGTGAAAAAGTATCTTGGTTTAGTTTTCCCTCTCCCAGGCAGGACAGCTTCTAAGAACCACTTCTGGCCTTAACCCAGGCTCCACCACAAAGTACATGTTAACTTTCATATAGGCTACAGGCCTTACAAGTTAGACTACAGAGAGCACACCTCCCCACACCAATGCTTGGGGAGAAAGTGAGCCTTACAAGGTCCACCCCAGATATTTATATCCTTCCCAAGAATGCCCCACTGGTAATAAACCTAGTTGTTCTGCCAAAGGGAACATAAATATTCAAATCCAGTATTAGTGTGGCCTCTCCTTCTATTACCAGAGGCATCAGGGACACCTACTGACATCTGGCAGAAGCTACAGCAACACTGAGCTTATTGGAAGATCAAATGAGTGTAGCATTATAAATCAGCTTAGGCTTTTTACCACCTAGCAAACTACATTTAGATAATTGGACCTGCTTAGGGCAGGGTGGACACATACAACTCTGATATAATAATACCTTCTTTTCTTGCTTTCCTGGTGTAAATATGTTAGGTTTGTGTTCTGTGTTGTTCATTGCATAGATATGTTCTTACCTGATGTCTGCAGCTCTGAGTACTGAGTTCCTGCCATAGACTCTTGCGTCCAGGTGACTCGTACCGGAAATCTTAAAGATTTGGAGGGAATTCTAATCTCACTGTTAACACCAATCATCTCCCCGTTATCATCCAATAGAAACGTTCTCTGTGATGTACACTCTATGTATCTGTCTCCACCAAAGCTCCACGTAAAATCAATGTTTTTTGAAGAGGGTTTCTTAAGGCGCAAAGAGCAGAGCACCTCCCCAGATGCACAAAGGGTTAATCTCACTGGCTCTGTTTCAGTGGGGGTCACTGGAAATCAACAAAAAAAAAATCCCATTTAGATGAGTCTAATGATATGCTAAAATTCATTTTTTAGAATTAATGGCTAAATCAGGAAAAACTTTAAGGAAAACCAGCCACTGCTGGTCTTATTTTGGGTGATAACTGGTGATATCAACACTGTAAAGATCTTTGCTCTTCTTGCTCCACAGGAACTTGAGGTTGCAAATCAATTACTCTACCAAGATGGCCACCATCCCACAGAAACACATTGCAGAACAAGGCATGGTAAGTCAGTAAGAGGGAAAAGATCAGATGAAGGAAGTAGACATGTGCAGAATTAAAAAAAATGTTTTGTTTCGCTTCGATTTGTTATTTACATAAATTAGTTTAGTTTAATTAGTTTCATTTGTTTAATTCGTTTTCGGGGTTCGTTCGGTTCATTTATTTTCAAATCGATTCGCAAAGTTTTCGAATTCAAAAAGTTTTCAAATAGTTTTCGAATTAGAAAAGTTTTTTCGAATTTTAAGTTTTCAAATTCAAATAGTTTTCGAATTCAAATTGTTTTCCAATTTCAAAAAAAGAAGAAAGAATAGAAAATAAAGGAATAGAAATATTTTTTTTTCTATTCTATTCCTTTATTTTCTATTCTATTTATTTCTCCTTGCGCATCGAAGCCTTCAGGTAAGACTGCGCAGGTTAAGCATTTTAATAAATAAATAAATTGGAAAACTATTTGAATTCGAAAAGTTTTCGAATTTGAAAACTATTTGAATTCAAAAAAGTTTTCGAATTTCGTTATTTCGGATTCGTTTAAATTCAGTACTATTCTAATTCGGAAATTCGGATACATCAGGATTTCCGAATAACAAAAATTCATCCGAGTTATAATTTGGAACGAAACGAACTGCACGTGTCTAGAAGGGAGTCTACATGACATAATGGAGACTAGTACTTTGCCCTTTGCTTACCTATTTGGTTGCAGCTTCCACAGCTTTTACAGGTCCTCGAGGCAAATACTCTGCACTGGGTGGATGGGAGAAGGTTTTTGTAGTTGGGGGGGGGGGGGGGGTGGAAGAGCTCTCCCATCTGCATCCTGGGCACTGGATGACCATGCCCACGCACTAGTGCCAATGCCTGCTATTTTGATGTGACACTTTATGAGAAACTCACCATTGACATGTATTGATCCTGTGCTCCTCTCAATGAGCTTCTCCATACTGGGATGCCCCACTTTGCAGATATATTCTGACCCCTGGTCTTCTTGGAGTGATGGCCTGAACTGTAGACTTGCTATGCAGCTGAATGTGTTATCCGGCTGTATCCAAGCCTCGGTAATATCTTGCTTATATCCCGATGTATCAAGAGATAGCAGAGTTCCATTCTTATACCAATTAATGGTGAGATCATTTGGGAAATAGTTAGAGATTTTATACTGCAATCTGGCATTTGTGTTCTCAAATAATGTGAGTTCCTTAATCTCTTCTATCACAGGGCACCAGGGAAAATCTGCAAATCAAATCAAAGTATTAAACACTATCTATAATATAACGCCATCTGTCTGACTATCCATCCATCCTATCAAGCCTATCTACCCATCCATCCATCCATCCATCCAATCCATCCAAATATCTACTTATCTATCTGTCCATCATCCCTCTGAATGTTAACAAGCTACAGGGCTATAAATGTTGGTAACAACCCATGCAATCCATATATACAGAGAAACCAAAACAAATAAGTTCAGAAATTAAGTTACAGAAGTTAAGTCTCACAAAAGTGAGTACGCCCCTCACATTTTTGTAAATATTTTATTATATCTTTTCATGTGACAACACTGAAGAAATGACACTTTGCTACAATGTAAAGTAGTGAGTGTACAGCTTGTATAACAGTGTAAATTTGCTGTCCCCTCAAAATAACTCAATGCACAGCCATTAATGTCTAAACCGCTGGCAACAAAAGTGAGTACACCCCTAAGTAAAAAAGTCCAAATTGGGCCCAATTAGCCATTTTCCCTCCCCGGTGTCATGTGACTCATTAGTGTTACAAGGTCTCAGGTGTGAATGGGGAGCAGGTGCGTTAAATTTGGTGTTATCGCTCTCACTCCCTCATACAGGTCACTGGTAATTCAACATGGCACCTCTCTGAGGATCTGAAAAAAAGAATTGTTTCTCTACATAAAGATGGCCTAGGCTATAAGAAGATTGCCAAGACCCTCAAACTGAGCTGCAGCACAGTGGCCAAGGCCATACAGCGGTTTAACAGGACAGGTTCCACTCAGAACAGGCCTCGCCATGGTCAACCAAAGAAGTTGAGTGCACGTGCTCAGCGTCATATTCAGAGGTTGTCTTAGGGAAATAGACGTATGAGTGCTGCCAACATTGATGCAGGGGGTTGAAGGGGTGGGGGGTCAGCCTGTCAGTGCTCATACCATACACTGCACACTGCATCAAATTGGTCTGCATGGCTGTCATCCCAGAAGGAAGCCTCTTCTAAAGATGATGCACAAGAAAGCCTGCAAACAGTTTGCTAAAGACAAGCAGACTAAGGACATGGATTACTGGAATCATGTCCTTTGGTCTGATAAGACCAAGATAAACTTATTTGGTTCAGATGGTTTCAAGCATGTGTGGTAGCAACCAGGTGGTACAAAGACAAGTGTGTCTTGCCTACAGTCAAGCATGGTGGTGGAAGTGTCGTGGTCTGGGTCTGCATGAGTGCTGCCGGCAGTGGGGAGCTACAGTTCATTGAGGGAACCATGAATGCCAACATGTATTGTGACATACTGAAGCAGAGCATGAACCCCTCCCTTCGGAGACTGGGCCCCAGGGCAGTATTCCAACATGATAACGACCCCAAACATACCTGTAAGACGACCACTGCCTTGCTAAAGAAGCTGAGGGTAAAGGTGATGGACTGGCCAAGCATGTAAACTGTATTGAGCTTCTGTGGGGCATCCTCAAATGGAAGGTGGAGGAGTGCAAGGTCTCTAACATCCACCAGCTCTGTGATGTCATCATGGAGGAGTGGAAGAGGACTCCAGTGGCAACCTGTGAAGCTCTGGTGAACTCCATGCCCAAGAGGGTTAAGGCAGTGCTGGATAATAATGGTGGCCACACAAAATATTGACACTTTGGGCCCAATTTGGACATTTTCAACTGAGGGGTGTACTCACTTTTGTTGCCATCGGTTTAGACATTAATGGCTGTGTGTTGAGTTATTTTGAGGGGACAGCAAATTTACACTGTTATACAAGCTGTACACTCACTACTTTACATTGTAGCAAAGTGTCATTTCTTCAGTGTTGTCACATAAAAAACATATAATAAAATATTTACAAAAATGTGAGGGATGTGCACTTTTGTGAGATACTGTATGTGTAATAACATGGAATGACACGGGAAAAAGTATTGAACTCATTAACTAAAATGTATTTAATACTTCATGCTAAATCTTTTGTTGGTAATGACAGCTTTAAGACGCCGGCTCCTGTATGGAGAAACTAGTCACATGCATTGCTCAGGGGTGATTTTGATCCATTCTTCCATATAAACAAACAGTCTTCAAATCTTGAAGGTTCCGTGAGCCTCTTCTATGAACTCTGATCTGTAGTTCTTTCAATAGATTTTCTATTGGATTCAAGTCAGGGGATTGGCTGGGCCATGTCAGAATGCAGGGTTCAGGAGTGCGTTGCGGTCAGAATGCAGGGTTCAGGAGTGCGTTGCGGTCAGAATGCAGGGTTCAGGAGTGAGTCGCGGTCAGAATGCAGGGTTCAGGAGTGAGTTGCGGTCAGAATGCTGGGTTCAGGAGTGAGTTGCTGTCAGAATGCAGGGTTCAGAAGTGAGTTGCGGTTAGAATGCAGGGTTCAAGAGTGCGTTGAGGTCAGAATGCAGGGATGGGGGGGGGGTGATGTGAAGGGTGGTAGAGCACACTGCTATGGGGATGACCCTGCCCATAACAGTGTCCTCTGCCCCCTTCACACACCCCCCCCCCCCACACACACACACACAGTGGTGTCTTCTGCCCCCCCTTTTTCTCCTATATCAGTAACCCCCCTTCCCTTCTCTCCCATAGAAAAGTATCCTACCTTTCTTCCACAAAGAAAACTGGGAGGCAGCACAGTTCTGGACAGAGGGACGGGAACTCGCAGAGTGACTTTTTGTATTAGCAAGCTGGTGATTGGTTGCTTAGGACCACCCTGTGTGCTAGCAACCAATCACCAGCGGTTTATAATAAAAAGTTTTTTAGGCCAGCTCCTCTTGACCTCCGTCCTGAGCTGTGCTTCCTCCCGGTCTCCTCTGCTTACTGATCACAGTGGCAGAGGAGGATGGAGGCGGGAGGGGGAGAGAGAGACACCAGGACATAGATGGCACGCCTGGTGCGAGCGAGTGCCCTTTACAGGAGGACGTTTAGTGTCACTTTAATTGAATTTATAGCTAATCAATCTGGCTCTTCCAATCCTTCCCCACTCTATCCTAAATAAAATTATATTTGGCTTGAATTTTGCTTTAACTATATGAAGACCAGGCCTATTCTGACACTTTTTGTTTACCTGTAAAAAAAAAAAAAAAACTGTATTGATTTTTTTTGCAAGGAAATAACTTAGAACCCCCACACATTATATACTTTTTAAGCGGAGACCCTAGAAAATAAAATGATGGGTGTTGCAATTTTTTATGTCACGCGGTATTTGCGCAGTTTGGGCAAAAATACACTTTAATAAATTGTAATGCACAAAAACACAATATGATACCAAATTGTTTGGTAAAATATAAAAGTTGATGTTACGCCAAGTAAATAGATACCAAACATGCCATGCTTCAAAATTGCACATGCCCGTGGAACGGCGACAAACTATGTACATTATATATATTCATAGGCGATGCTTTGAAAGCCTTTACAGGTTACCAGTTTAGATTTACACAAGAGGTCTGGTGCCAGAATCATTGCTTTCGATCTGATGTTCGTGGCAATACCTCACATGTGTGGTGCAATCACCGTTAATGTACTGTTATGAGCGTGAGCCATTGTGGGACGGGACCCTATAAAAACATTTTTTATTCTATTTTTTTTTTTTTTTTTTTTTACACTGTCTCTAATTTTTTTATTACTTTTATTGCTATCACAAGGAATGTAATCATGCCTTGTGATTATAATAAAGCATGACAGGTCCTCTTCACTGAGACAGGTCTATTAGACCCCAGATCTCTCATCTGTCATTAAAAATTCTGATCAAACCAAGACTGGTTTGAACATATGCTTTCCCAATCCAAAAAGATGTAGCAATGTGGACTACAATTGCGAAGTACAGCTATTCTCCAGTATTTCTATATATCACATGTCCCTCTAGTACCCAGCGTTACTAACTGACATCATATTTGTGAGCCAATCTAAAGGTATTGTGAGGTTAGTAGTTCCTCAAAATGGCAATTGCTCAGCATGACTATACACCAGGATTACATATCCCAGGGATCTTTGCTACCAACAGGGAGATTGCTGGGAGGAGCTATAAAAGAAGCCAGAGACCCGCCCCACGCTCTCTTCCCCCTGGGCCTGATGTCTGATGGACCTCTCCGTGAATAGAGAGCGAGGTCACGGCCTACCATGTGTGGTACAACATTCCAACCCGGATGAGAAGGCCTAGCATTGCTTGCTGTTCATCAGATATCCACCCAGCACCACCTCGGTCATCTGACAACCTGTGCTTTGAGCTTCGCATCGGGAGATCATCACAGCGGATCCGCTGCAAGAGCATCGCTCCGGGAGCTGCCATCCAGAAGGCATTAAATCAGCCTGGTCGTTGGTGAGAGGGTAATTGCCCACCTTTGCAAACCTTTCCTTATTACTTCACTGGGACACTGTGTACAGACAGTTTACCTTGGGAATACTTTACTGCACCTATCTTTGAACATTGTACATAGACATCTTTAGCTTCTTCCATTTTAAGAATTCTCATCGCATGTTGCTGCACCTTATTGGATATAGTTAATGAGCTCCAACTGCTGGTGAAGATCATCACCAGCAGGCCTGCAACGGGGACATCGCTGTCATTACTGCTTAAAGGGTCCTCATACCATTTCTATTAAGAAAATAGATGGAAAATACCACCAAACCGTGCAGATGGGATACTAATTAATTAATAACATGAAATATACATGACAGCAGCACGTTGTATAGAAAGTAAATAAAAAATAATTAACAAGTTAATTAGATTGCTCTCTCTATAAAGTGCAAGTGCAAAACGGTAACTAGTGAAAACACTGATAATATCTCAAACCTCCTGTTTACTTCCGCATTGCGCGCTCCCGCGGGCGCACATCGGGGAAGTTTTGTGCTGGCCGTGTCCCTTGGACACAGCCAGTCACAGATCGCTGAAAACGGGCAATCATAGCGGCCGTTTTCAGCGCGATCGGTGGTGCCAATGAGAGACGACCTCATATGTAAACATATGAGATCATCTCTCATTGCCGGCTCTTCCTCCTCAAACAGAGACAGCGTGTGAGGAGGGAGAGCGAACTGCTGCGGCGGTAAGTGAAAAGGAAAAAAAAACGAAAAAAAAAGTGTTAAACTGCCATCTGTCCCTGCCATCTGCCCCTGCCATCTGTCCCTGCCATCTGCCCCTGCCATCTGTCCTGCCATCTGTCCCTGCCATCTGTCCCTGCCATCTGTCCTGCCATCTGTCCCTGCTGTCATGTGTAATAGGTAGTCAACAAATTAGATGTGTAATTGATGCTCCTAGAACACCTGATGGTGCTCCCTGCATGTTGGGCCTCTCTATGTGGCCAGGCTGTGAAAAAGTCCCACACATGTGGTATCCCCATACTCAGGAGGAGTAGCAGAATGTATTTTGGGGTGTTATTTGTGGTATACACATGCCATGTGAGAGAAATAACCTATTACAATGACAATTTTGTGGGGGAAAAAAAAAATCTTCATTTTGCAAAGAATTGTGGGAAAAAATGACAACATCAAAAACCTCACCGTGCATCTTACTAAATACCTTGGAATGTCTACTTTCAAAAAAGGGGTAATTTCTGGGGTTTTTGTACATTCCTGACTTGTACGGGTCGCAAGAAATGAGATAGGCCACCAGTACATCAGGTGTGATCAATTTTTTATGATTTGCACCATAACTTGTAGACTCTCTAACTTTCACACGGACCCAATTATATCCACTAATTTGGGTTATTTTTACCAAAGATATGTAGCATTATAAATTGTGGCCAAAATTTATGAAGAAAAATTACTGATTTGCAAAATTTTATCACAGAAACAAAGAAAAATGCATTTCGGTCTTTTTTCATTTATAGCGCAAAAAATAGAAAACCCAGAGGAGATCAAATACCACCAAAAGAAAGCTCAATTTGTATGAAAAAAAGGACAAAAAATTCATTTGAGTACAGTATTACATGACTGAGTAATTGTCATTCAAAGTGTGAGAGCGCTGAAAGCTGAAAATTGGTCTGGTCACGAGGGGGGTTTAAGTGCCCAGTTGTCAAGTGGTTAAAATCCAATCGTGAAAACTCCAACATAGGTGTTTGGTGATATGTGTTTAAAAAATTGATGTAAATTAAAATCGAACAATCAAAAATAATGTTAAGTAATGTTCAAAATTAGCAAACAAAATCTGAATGACTTCTGGATAAAATCTTCCTATTATTCGGCGATTATCAAAGGGGTTAATCTTCCACCACCATCAACAGTCACACAGTCTACGCCCCAGAATGTAGTGACTCCTATTACAGGAGTCAAAAACGCTTGTATGGAAAATGCCAGATGGAATCTCACAACCTGATCCGAATGCTGTGTAGTTACAAATGCTGTGACCTGCCTGGACACTGGATGGACTTGTTTGTGGAACCCTCAATGCGGGATTGGTCATTAGAAACCATCAATGCCATAGATTGGGGAAAAAAAATAGAATGTTCCCATAGTGAAGTATGTCAAAAATGTATTAAAAGCGTAATAAAAAACAAAGTAAAAACCGCATAGATTACATCAGGTTTGCGCAGACAATCTTTACACAAACAAACACCGCGTAGCGAGGTGGAAGTGATGTGTCACGCTCAGTATACCCTACCAGTTTTGTCAGTAACATTCTGACGTCATCAGGGGTCATAAGGGCGGACATGTCACCTCCATCTAAATACAACCGCCAATTAAGGATATCCAATCCAGTGCCATGCTTGGTAATTAGAGAGAGAAATGTGATTAGGATTAGGGGGATGGATATAAACTTCAAAGAGCTAATATATTGTAATGTTATTGGTCAAATAAAAATTAATTTAGACTGCCATCATGTGGCTGAAAAGCCAAACTACAATTACATGACAAATTAGTTATAAAACATCTAGACTGCCATCTTGTAGCTAAAAAGTCAAACTGCATTTACATAAAAAAAGAGGATAAAAATATTTGTAGAGCCATCTTGTGGTGAAAAAATAAATATGAAAATAAATTGATGAAGATAAAAATAAAAATAAGAATAAAATATAATAAATGGTTACTCCTAGGAGGTGCTACCTACTAGTGGCCCAATTCCAATTACAAAGCTGAATGTCAAAGATGAGACTTGAATGGATTAACCCTTTAGCAATATAATTCAATAATGAGACAGATAACAATTCAGATCGATATCAACGTTAATACCTGCCAGAGTAAGTGTATTTAATTTATATATCCATTTCCATTCCGTTTCGCTTTTAGATATTCTCCGAACCATATTCCCTCCCCTTCAATCAACATCTAATCTGTCTATGCCAAAAAATCTGGCCAAACTAGGGTCCTTGTTGTGATATATTCTGAAATGGTTAGAGAGGCTGTGTTTTAAAAACCCATTTTTTATGTTGGTAAGATGTTCATTAATACGTGTACAAAAATTTCTTTTGGTACGTCCCACGTACTGTAGCCCACAAGGGTAAACCATTACATAGTTACATAGTTACATAATTAGTCAGGTTGAAAAAAGACACAAGTCCATCCAGTTCAACCATAAAAAAAAAAAAATCATACAATCCAATATACCCAATTCTATACCCACAGTTGATCCAGAGAAAGGCAAAAAAACCCAGCAGAGCATGCTCCAATTTGCTACAGCAGGGGAAAAAAATTCCTTCCTGATCCCCCAAGAGGCAATCGGATTTTCCCTGGATCAACTTTACCTATAAATGTTAGTACCCAGTTATATTATGTACATTTAGGAAAGAATCCAGGCCTTTCTTAAAGCAATCTACTGAGCTGGCCAGAACCACCTCTGGCGGGAGTCTATTCCACATTTTCACAGCTCTTACTGTGAAGAAACCTTTCCGTATTTGGAGATGAAATCTCTTTTCCTCCAGTCGTAAAGAGTGCCCCCTTGTCCTCTGTGTTCACAGTAAAGTGAATAACGCAACACCAAGGTCACTATATGGACCCCTTATATATTTGAACATGTTGATCATATCCCCCTTATTCTCCTCTTCTCAAGAGAGAATAAATTCAGTTCCTCTAATCTTTCCTCATAGCTGAGCTCCTCCATGCCTTTTATCAGTTTGGTTGCCCTTCTCTGCACTTTCTCCAGTTCCCCGATATCCTTTTTGAGAACTGGTGCCCAAAACTGAACTGCATATTCCAGATGAGGTCTTACTAATGATTTGAACAGGGGCAAAATAATATCTCTCTCTCTGGAGTCCATACCTCTCTTAATACAAGAAAGGACTTCGCTCGCTTTGGAAACCGCAGCTTGGCATTGCATGCTATTATTGAGCTTATGATCTACCAAAACCCCCAGATCCTTCTCCACTACGGATTCCCCCAGTTGTACTCCCCCTAGTATGTATGATGCATGCATATTCTTAGCCCCCAAGTGCATAACTTTACACTTCTTAACATTAAACCTCATCTGCCACGTAGATGCCCAATCAGACAGTGCATTGAGGTAAGCTTGTAAATTGGAGACATCCTGTAAGGACGTTATTCCACTGCATAGCTTGGTGTCCTCTGCAAAGACAGAAATGTTACTTTTGATCCCAGACCCAATATCATTTATAAAGATATTAAAGAGTAAGGGTCCCAGCACTGAACCTTGAGGTACACCACTTATAACCTTAGACCATTCAGAGTAAGAATCATTAACCACTACTCTCTGAATTCTGTCTTTTAGCCAGTTCTCTATCCATTTACAAACTGATATTTCCAAGCCTGTAGACTTAAACTTATACATGAGCCGTGTGTGCGGAACTGTATCGAATGCTTTTGCAAAATCCAAGTATACCACGTCCACAGCCACCCCTCTGTCCAAGGTTTTACTTACCTCTTCATAAAAAGAAATCAGGTTTGTCTGAAAACTTCTGTCTTTCATGAATCCATGCTGTCTGTTGCTTAAAATGTTTTTTTCCAGCAAGAACTTGTCTATGTGGTCTTTTATTAAATGCTCCAGTATCTTCCCGACTATAGAAGTTAAACTAACAGGTCTATAGTTACTTGGTAAAGACTTTGATCCCTGAACAATTTGAACAATGAGGTATGTTACATGGGTGGATTTACATGTAATGAATTTATCAATCCTATACTGCCTGTACTAAATGATGTAAAGTTTTCCGCTTTTCTCACATAGTTCCTTGTCAATTTGCAGGCCTTACATTTCTTGCAGTAGAAAAATCCCTTTAAATCCAAAAAAGTACCCACTTTCTTGGGAGGGTTAGGTACATTAGGGGCTAGTTTGTTTCTCAGATTGGGTGCACGCCTGTAAATTAATTTAGGGTGTTCAGGTAATAGTTTGGACAATGTTTTGTCTCTCAACAGAACTGGCCAATGTTTCAAAAAGATTTTCTCTACACTTTTGTAGTCCCTATTAAAATTAGTCAAAAAGAGAGGCGCATGCGTGGCGCTCTGTGTGATGCCCGCTTGAACACGGAGCTCCATCCCGCTCCGGACATTCTGCGCCCCCCCGCACCGAGCGCATTAGCCCGCACACAGCTACACCGGGACCGATGTGGTTGGGAATCAACAGAGAACACTGTGGGGGATAATTTGAGAGGCAGATCGAGCCCTAATAGCGCTCCCGGAGGCCTCCCCAGAAACGGCCGAAAATCTAAGATGGCGGCGGAACGGCCACCTCAAGAGGCTCTCACAGGAATCCCCTGCTCAACATCATGGAGGAACACTTTGCATGAGGAGGTATGTGGAGAGGCCCCCTCACCCATTATGTGTGGAGGACTATTATCCCCAGCCACCACAGTTTCACTGCTGGACCAAACCCTGGATGACATTCAGGGGCTTCTGTCCTCAGGAGCACACACTAGCAGGCCTAATGCCTTCTGTCAGGGGTCTGATCAAATCACCTCACAGCCCCAGGACATTGATTTTATGTTTTCTAAATTTGCAGAGATGCTAGATAGGGGCTTAACACAGACCACGGCCAGAATTACCTCCGATATTAAAGCAGACCTCCAACTCCTAGGCACTCGCATTGACAGCATTGAAAATAAAGTGGATGCCATGATCGACCGGGTGAACCAAAATACCGATTGTTTTCAAGAACTGCATGACCAACTGGAGGGGGCCATGGCAAAGATCGATGACCTTGAAAACAGGTCCAGGAGACTTAATTTTAGAATAATGCCGCGTACACACGGTCGGACTTTTCAGCTACAAAAGTCCGACAGCCTGTCCGACAGACTTCCGGTGGACTTTCGGCGGACTTGCGGCGGACTTGTGGCAGACTTTCTAACGAACGGACTTGCCTACACACGACCACACAAAAGTCCGACGGATTCGTACGTGATGACGTACACCAGACTAAAATAAGGAAGTTGATAGCCAGTAGCCAATAGCTGCCCTAGCGTGGGTTTTTGTCCGTCGGACTAGCACACAGACGAGCGGATTTCGGGGTCCGTCGTAGTTACGACGTAAAGATTTGAAGCATGTTTCAAATCTAAAGTACGTCGGATTTGAGGCTAAAAAAGTACGTTGAAAGTCCGGAGAAGCCCACACACGATCGGATTACCAGCCAGCTTTAGTCCGTCAGCGTCCGTTGGACTTTTGTAGACGAAAAGTCCGACCGTGTGTACGCGGCATTAGAGGACTGCCTCAGTCTGTCACAAACGTTCCTGAATCGGTGCACACGCTTATCAAAATCCTCATCCCCGACATCCGTACTCACAAATTAGAGCTTGACCGAGCGCATAGGGCCCTGGGACCTCCCCGCCAGGATGGCCTCCCACGCGACATTGTTGTAAAAACGCACTACTACAACGTCAAAGAGGAGGCGATGAGAAGAGTCCGCACTACCCCACATATCCAACTGATGGGGCACGCTATCCAAATTTACGCGGACATCTCCCCCTTCACCATTCAGAAGAGGCGGGCACTTAAACCCCTTTTAACGGTTCGGACACAGAAGAATGTCAAATATTGGTGGCTCTTCCCCGTCAGCCTAAAGTTTGATTACAATGGTAAATCCTTCCGATTCTCCTCATTCCAGGAATGAGAACACTTGCAGCAGAAACTAGGATTACTTCCCAAGGATCCACCCTCTCCAATGCAGACCTCTGTGTCCAGCTTGACCAAACGTCCGCCCCCATCTAGCCCTCTCAACTCTCTTTGGATGAAGCCCAGACCCCTGAAAGCCAAGGAAGGACTACCCCCTTGATTTAGAGGAGTTCTCTCCCCTTTTTCCAAACGCACATCTTCCTGGGTCTGGTCACACCTGAACTCCCAGGCATCAATAACCAACTGGATTTCTTCGCTAGGCTACTTCAAAACCCTATTGCTTCTCCGGCAACTCGGGCCCCCCCATACGGTTCTCACCACCATGTTCTTTTACATCTGCACTTAAGCAAGCTTCGTGGAGACTCTTCTTTCCTTGGCCATGGCACCTCCTACAGATCCCGGGGCTCCCTACACGTCACCCAAATTCGAACGACCGGTCATATCAAGTCTGTCAAATGAAGAATACTTCACCTATGCCGGAGGAAAATTTCTTCAGACTGACTTTCCCCCATTTTTTCTGGACCAGGGGCGCTAGCACCAAGCGCCTAGAGGGAACTTTCTGAACCCCCATCCGCCGCTATTGGTGTAGATCAGTATCTAACCATTGGGCTTCCCTCCCCCTTCTCCCTATGTTCTGTCCGATTCCCCCATCCGAGCTCCCAGGGCTGGTTCATGACCAGATTCACGGATCCCGATTCCAAGCTGTATGTTGCTTATACTCTTGCTTACCCCAAATCCCTTTCCCTCACCCTGATTTACCCCAGGTTTCTGACCTATCGGTTTAAGGTTATTCACGGCAGATACCCTGATTGTTTATGCTTTTAAATTTATCCTGCTCTTTTCTACTTAGAATTTAGGGGCGCGGAGGATGGAGTGGGTCCGATGCACCTCCTCCTGCACTCGGAGCCGTTAACCGTTTCGGTTTTTCTGCTTCTGGTCGGGAAATCCCCCACCAGAGGGGGGACACCATGATTGTATCTCCGGGTGAGGCGGGAACGTTTTCCCCTCTCCCCCAGAGCGTATTCCTACCTTCTCTCTTCTCTGTCCTCTTTCTCTCTTTCCTCTCTCTCATCTTTCTAATTTTTCTTTCAGTGACGGATGTGGTCTCGCTCCTTTGCAGGAACCGGTTGGACGTCACGATAAACCTCTTAGCAGCTCGAGCACTGGAACTAACCCTGGATACAAAGGTAGGTGGTGGGGGATCGCCCGCTTTCCCCTCTATACTGCTCCATGGCTGACCCCACTACACATAGATATAAAAAAATATATAAAAAATAGGGAGTGGCGCTGTGCATAAAAGATTTGTTGGCATATATTGATTATCTTAATTATAGTGATGGGTGTGTCTGTGTGACATACTATAGGAACGGCAATAAACAATAAAACTTTGGATGCAATAGTGTATATCCCACATAAAAATTGGTAAGTGCTAATTAATAAACATAAAAATAAAAATAAAAATAAAAAATAAAAATATTAATGCTGATTCAAGTAAATATTTGGTGTAACCCTAATCCCATATGCAAAGATAAACACTGGTGATCTCTAGTAGTGAAGTATAATGTAAGTATCGGTCTGTTATATGACTAGACAGACCCCAAAAAAGTGATAAGTGTAAAAGTGTCAGGTGCAGTCCAATTGACAGTATTCCAGCACCTGCTGAATGGTGAAAGTAAACTCCAAATAATGTATAAGGTAGAGAGTGTCCACACCCCTCACACATGGTGAAGTGCTGAAGATGCTCAAAAAATGTGTATGAATAATATATATATATAAGGTATATATCTATAAGTGAAATTTAATAAATATTGAATAAATATGGAAATAAAAAATTATTGTTAATAAATTAATATATATGCTTCTCTAATAGACTCACTGTGATTTCAATTAATAACAACAATAAGTCTCATGTGAAATAGCATATATATACTCGAGTATAAGTCGAATTTTTCAGCACATTTTTTTGTGCTGAAAGTGCCCCCCTCGACTTATACTCGAGTCAAGCTGGAGTTCCTAGCACCAAGTGGCCCTGAGATACGGGGCCCCAAATCCGGTTTGGAAAATGTCATTCTCTGCTGCAAAAATGTGCTTGACATTTTCTGAACTGATTTTTGGGGCCCTGTATCTCGGGGCCACTTGGTGCTAAAAACCCCAGCTTTTGAAATTTTATGGTGTTAGTTCCACTGGGTTTGCACACCAAATTTGGGGTTCTTAGCACTAAGTGGCCCTGAGATACGGGGCCCCAAAGTCGGTCAACTGTGTCCATCTGCAGCAATGTCATTTCGGGACCCTTTGGGTTCAGAGACCCCAAATTTTGGCTGCAGCTATGGGGCATCTAGGAACCCTTAACTACCGAGTTTTAAGTTCAGGGGACCTATGGCTGCAAATGGGCACAGTGAGGCATGCAAATGGGAACAGTGATGCTGCAAATGGGCATTGTTGACCCTCTTTTCCACTTACAGTAGCTGTGCATTTCTCACCCTCGTCTTATACTCGGGTCAATAAGTTTTTCCCATTTTCTTTGTGGTAAATTAGGGCTTCGACTTATACTCGGAACGACTTATACTCAAGTATATACGGTATATGCTTCTCTAATAGACTCGCTGTGATTTCAATTAATAACAACAATAAGTCTCATGTGAAATAGCAAGTGTTCATATGATGTCTTCCACCCGAATTCTTCCAAATTTTAAACACAATCCCCCTGATGTGATTCCACTCACCGGAACGTTATACCCCTGCAGGGGTATAAGCATAAGATGTTTGTATTCCGGGTGCCGATCGAATCCTTAAGTGTTGATATCCTTTCCAATCCGGTTCCTCGATCTAGATCATCCACTCATGCAAAGGAAGGGGATGGGGGGAAGGTGATACTCCCCTGTTGCAATCCTATTTCCAGCCGAACATCCGCTCCAACGTTTTGTATGAAAATAAAGAAGTGATCCACATAGCGTAACTCCTTTTAAATAAGTTTATTTATAAATGCTCATAGAATCCAAGGAGCATAGCCAGTTCCAAGGAATGAAGTGTAGATTTTTAAAAAAGAGGAGGGAGCGTACAAGCTCTCTATCTCCCCTTGCTGTCCCGGGACGCAGCGCTGTTCGCAACTACCGCTTGCGTTCCACCGGTCAGCTAGCAGAAACCACGATAACAGGAAGTGACGTTGTGCGTGCCAAGGTAGTCCCGCCTTACGCGTTTCGTCACACGGACGTCATCGGAGGCGCTGCCATCTTGGCCCTCTCAACGTCTTATATCTGGGTGCAGTACATGCTGCGGCCAATCCCACGTCAGATGCTAAATAACGAGCATCGTGCAGGTCCAATCAGAAAATTTGCTCAATTATGGAGATGAGAGCCATGATCTATTCACTTTCAACCTCATTACCCAGAGGGAAATGCTATGTGAACGGGTAGGATCTCCTTGAGCGCCATCTAGTGGAATTTTTGTAATTGATATTCTAGTTAACGTGGAGTGGCGGCCATGAAAAAAATTGTGTTTTGCAAACCAGATACTATCTAGTAAAACTTTATACATTATATTAAATTATTATCAAAATGGCAGTCAGATAACTTAAACCCCAAAAGGGGAGGTGTAAATATATTGGTTCTCATTTCCTCGGGAGGTTTTATTTAAAAAAATATATAATGTAAGATAAAAGGAAAAGATTATTTTGAATATAAATAAAAAATATATAAAAAATATATAAACAATATATATGAAAAAAGTGAAATAAAATTAGAACTGGAATAAAAATGAAAAAATGAAAAGAATTTTTTTATATAAAAATATTAAAAATATTAAAATATGAAAACGTATTAGACATAGTGAACAAGAGTGTATTATATAATCGGAGCAGATGTAAAACGGGAGAGAGGGGAGATGGATTAGTTTACCATACATATAAGAAAACCCCCATTAAAAAACCCCATCTAAAACTATTCTATCAACTCTTTACTTTATGTTAGAATTATAATAAAGGGAATTTTGAGGAATAGATAATATGTGTAAAAAATCTTAAGTCTCTTCGGGAATTTCGGAGGTAAGGTAGGGACACGTATAAAATCCACCTATTTAAAAATTAGATAAGAAACAATTCATAAGCAATTTCGGAAGTAAGATAGGGACACGTATAAAATCCACCTAAAAATTAGATAAGAAGCAATTCTTTACATCTGCTCCGATTATATAATATACTCTTGTTCACTATGTCTAATACGTTTTCATATTTTAATATTTTTAATATTTTTATATAAAAATTTTTTTTTCATTTTTTCGTTTTTATTCCAATTCTAATTTTATTTCACTTTTTTCATATATATTATTTATATATTTTTTATCTATTTTTTATTTATATTCAAAATAATCTTTTCCTTTATCTTACATTATATATTTTTTAAATAAAACCTCCCGAGGAAATGAGAACCAATATATTTACACCTCCCCTTTTGGGGTTTAAGTTATCTGACTGCCATTTTGATAATAATTTAATATATTGTATAAAGTTTTACTAGATAGTATCTGGTTTGCAAAACACAATTTTTTTCATGGCCGCCACTCCACGTTAACTAGAATATCAATTACAAAAATTCCACTAGATGGCGCTCAAGGAGATCCTACCCGTTCACATAGCATTTCCCTCTGGGTAATGAGGTTGAAAGTGAATAGATCATGGCTCTCATCTCCATAATTGAGCAAATTTTCTGATTGGACCTGCACGATGCTCGTTATTTAGCATCTGACGTGGGATTGGCCGCAGCATGTACTGCACCCAGATATAAGACGTTGAGAGGGCCAAGATGGCAGCGCCTCCGATGACGTCCGTGTGACGAAAACGCGTAAGGCGGGACTACCTTGGCACGCACAACGTCACTTCCTGTTATCGTGGTTTCTGCTAGCTGACCGGTGGAACGCAAGCGGTAGTTGCGAACAGCGCTGCGTCCCGGGACAGCAAGGGGAGATAGAGAGCTTGTACGCTCCCTCCTCTTTTTTAAAAATCTACACTTCATTCCTTGGAACTGGCTACGCTCCTTGGATTCTATGAGCATTTATAAATAAACTTATTTAAAAGGAGTTACGCTATGTGGATCACTTCTTTATTTTCATACAAAACGTTGGAGCGGATGTTCGGCTGGAAATAGGATTGCAACAGGGGAGTATCACCTTCCCCCCATCCCCTTCCTTTGCATGAGTGGATGATCTAGATCGAGGAACCGGATTGGAAAGGATATCAACACTTAAGGATTCGATCGGCACCCGGATTTGATCGGCACCTGGAATACAAACATCTTATGCTTATACCCCTGCAGGGGTATAATGTTCCGGTGAGTGGAATCACATCAGGGGGATTGTGTGTAAAATTTGGAAGAATTCGGGTGGAAGACATCATATGAACACTTGCTATTTCACATGAGACTTATTGTTGTTATTAATTGAAATCACAGTGAGTCTATTAGAGAAGCATATATATTAATTTATTAACAATAATTTTTTATTTCCATATTTATTCAATATTTATTAAATTTCACTTATAGATATATACCTTATATATATATTATTCATACACATTTTTTGAGCATCTTCAGCACTTCACCATGTGTGAGGGGTGTGGACACTCTCTACCTTATACATTATTTGGAGTTTACTTTCACCATTCAGCAGGTGCTGGAATACTGTCAGTTGGACTGCACCTGACACTTTTATACTTATCACTTTTTTGGGGTCTGTCTAGTCATATAACAGACCGATACTTACATTATACTTCACTACTAGAGATCACCATATGGGATTAGGGTTACACCAAATACACCAAATATTTACTTGAATCAGCATTAATATTTTTATTTTTTATTTTTATGTCTATTAATTAGCACTTACCAATTTTTATGTGGGATATACACTATTGCATCCAAAGTTTTATTGTTTATTGCCGTTCCTATAGTATGTCACACAGACACACCCATCACTATAATTAAGATAATCAATATATGCCAACAAATCTTTTATGCACAGCGCCACTCCCTATTTTTTATATTTTATTTATATTTATCTTTTTTGGGGGTATACATTAGTGTCCCCTGCCTACATAGGGGGGCTGCAGTTGCAAATATATCCTGTAGCGCGGATCCACTGACAAACAACCCACTACACATAGATCGGCTCTACGCATGGCCACCCACAATGTTCAGGGTCTTAATTCCCCTGTGAAACGCAGGAAAATCTTCCAACATTATCATACCCAAAACATTGATATACTGTATACTGCAGGAAACACATTTTCCTAAATCTTATACCCCCTCATTCATTCATGCCAAGTTCCCCAGATTTTATTTAGATTTTATTTAGCAAACTCTAACAGTAAGACCAAAGGTGTAGGCCTGTTCTTTGCCCGCAAAACTCAGTTCTCCCTGGTTTCTGAATTCAAGGACCCAGACTCTACCCCCTCACTTCATATTATGCGCCAAACAAGGGGCAAGCTAAGTTCTTAAGATCCCTCTTCCACACGCTAGCACCACTTACTGAAGGCCTAGTCATTTTTGGAGGAGACTCCAACCTGGCATTCGATGCGGAAATCGATAAAACCCTTCCCCCAGGCAAAAACCGTGTTCATCCTGCCAGGCAAAGTCTTAATGTGGCCAGACAGATATTCTATCATGGATTGGTGGATATCTGGAGGGAAATGAATCCAAGGGCACGGGACTATACGCACTACTCCAACCCGCATCAATCCTTTTCTAGAATTGACCATTTTTTAATTCTTCAGCAATATGTTCCGCTGGTGCATTGGTCAGACATTAGGGACTCTGCCTGGTCGGACCACTCTGACTGACATTGAACGGCGGCCCAATTCAACGTCCGGGATTCCACTGGAGACTTAACGCCTCCATCCTTAGCAACCCCACGCACGTTAGCGAAATCAAAAAACACATTCAGGAATACTTCCTTCTGAATGACACTGACAACATCTCCCCTTCCACTCTGTGGACAGCTCATAAGGCTGCAATTAGGGATAGCCTAATCCAAATTTCTTTTAGACTACGTAAGGCTCGCAAGAAGGATATTGAAAGGTTAGAGAGGGAGTTTTCCTCCCTAAGCAAACTACACAAATCCAAACCTTCATCTAGCTCTGCAAAACGGCTGGAATCATCACGCACAGCCCTGAATCTTGCCCTCAACGGGATGGCGGAAAAAAGCCTCAGATGGGAGGGGGACGGTTTTACCACCAAAAAGATAGCCTAGGTTCTTTATTAGCGAGACGATTAACCCCTAAAATTAGAACCCATGCACTCCCTAAAATAAAATTAAGTGACGGGTCCCTCACGCAGAACCCCCAAAAAATCATGGAAGCCTTTCATGACTACTATTGCACTCTATATAGCAAAATGGGGAAGGAACCATCTCCTGACATCATAGACTCCTTCTTGGGATCGGTGAAGATCCCAAAAATCAGGGAACAGCACAGGGACGAGTTAGAGGCTCCGATCTCTACGGAAGAAGTAGCACAGGTCATTAAAAACCTTAAAAACAACTCGGCTCCAGGCCCTGACAGCTTCTCTGTTCCATATTATAAGCATTTTTCTCCTATACTCTCCCCATTCTTAGCTCGCTTTTTTAATCATCTCCGATCTGGAGCACCCCTTGATCAGGCCTCAAACTCAGCATTCATTACAGTGATCCCTAAGCCAGGAAAGGACCCCAGTTGCACCTCCAATTATAGGCCCATATCCCTGATCAACAATGATCTTAAAATTAAAAACAAAAATTGTAGCTGACAGGATTTCCAACTTTATTGGCCTTTACATTCATAAGGATGAAGTTGGCTTTATTCCAGGGCGACAGGGACCGGACCAGATCAGGAGGGCTATCGACATCATCTCACTCTTAGGATCAGGATGGGATGGAGGTCCCCAACAAAAGGGTCTTTTGCTTTCGCTGGATCTTATGAAGGCGTTTGATTCCGTCTCCTGGTCTTTTCTGGTCCCTACCCTGCAAAAATGGGGATATGGTGAATTTTTATGAACATAATAGGTGCTCTGTATTCTACTCTGGAAGCGAAAATTAGGATGCAGGGATACCACTCGAATTCCTTCCCAATCCTCCGCGGTACAAGACAGGGGTGCCCCTTATCCCCATTGATTTTTGCCATTGACTTTGCCATGATCATCGAGACCCTGGCCATTTCTATCAGAGACAACCCTGACATACAAGGAGTTCAATGTGGTTCACAATCTCATAAATGCGCTTCGTTCGCCGACGACATCCTGCTCTTTATATCTTCACCAATCACCTCCCTTCCTATTATATGCAGGGTGCTGGATGATTTTGGCAAAGTCTCGGGACTTGTAGTCAATTTTTCAAAGTCTTTAGCTCTCAATATTCATCTACCAACTCAGTCGGTCTCTCAGCTTTCAGTTCGGGTGGACGGAGACAGCGCTCCCCTATTTGGGAATTATTTTGACTGTGACTATAGATAAACTCTACTCAGCCAACTTCCCTGCAATCTTTCGCAAAATGGAGGAAGATCTCTCAAATGGGACAAATTGGGCCTTTCCTGGCTAGGCAGGGTGAACTCGGTGAAAATGACCCTGCTTCCTTGCATCCTGTATCTCTTCAGATCCTTACCTATCCCCATCCCTAAGGACCGTATCCGGAATTTCCAATCAAAAATCATAAAATTTATATGGGGCACCAAAGGGCACAGAATTGCCAAAGGGACTCTCTTCCGCAGTAGAGACCAGGGTGGGGTGGGAATGCCAAACATACTCTGGTACTATCAAGCAGCTCAACTTTCCCAACTATCCACTATATATTCCAAACTCGCTCACCCTGATTGGGTGCATATGGAACGACAGGCTATCCCACACCACACTCTAGACTATATACTTTGGTGTTCAACCAAGACAAGACCGGCCATCCTAGAATCCACACTCTCTCATTCCTTGAAACTTTGGGATTCCCTTAAAAACAATTGATCCCCCACTGGCACCCTCTATCCCACATTTTCAGAAATCCCCTCTTTCCACCAGGACAGGACATTAAAGCTTTCCAATGGTGGCTAGATAAGGGGCTTTACAGGATCGGCCACTTTGTAAACCTGTCAGGCCCTCTTACTTCTGCCCACTGTATCAGAAAACTTGACATGCCAGGGACGGAAAGGTTTAGACTCCAACAAATATCCCATTTTATCAGATCTCTAAGGATCTCTGTTCACAAACCTCTATCCATCACAGAATATGAACTTTGGTGTGGTCAGGCCATGGAGCAAAGGGGTGGGATAACGGTGATTTACCGAGCACTTGCTAGAGCTGTATCTAAAACACTTTGCATGTGAGAATGGGAGACTGATCTACAACAAGAATGGACCCTAACTGAGTGGCACAGAGCTTCTGTCGCTGCTTCAAAAGGCATTCTCAACGTGGCGCTAGTTGAAGCTAACTTGAAAATTTTAATGAGATTGTATATGGTTCCCATGCGGATAGCTAAAATCTACCCGAATGCATCCCCCTTATGCTTCTGTAACTGTGGTCATATTGGATCCATGATCCATATATGGTGGAAATGCCCCAAAATTAGGGATTTATGGAACAAAATATTTCATATTATTAGGAAAATCACAAATGTACCTATCCCAAAAACTCCACAGTGCGCATTATTAAACTTCTCCATTCCGGGTATACCGAAATTAACCCAAAATCTTATACGGTTCATCCTTATCGGAACTAAAATAACAATATCTCGAGCTTGGAAACAACCTACCGTCTCATTTAAGAAAAATATCCTGGTTCATGGCTCAGAAAAAAACAGTCAGTATCCTTCTGGGCACGGTGGACAGAAATGACGCAGTTTGGGAACCCTGGGTCAATTACATTTCTGGGCCACTGAACCGTGTTTCACCTCCTGATTGAACGCAGAGGAGCGAACACGACTCCGTATTATGTCACTTTATCTACCCCTCTCTTTCTCTCTCTCTCCTTTTCCTCTCTATACTCTTTTCCGTTTATGCTATCCCTTTAATATCTTGGTTTGATTTATAGGTAGAGTATGGTTCTAGTCGGGGTCACAGATACTAAATGCAGCAAAGCTGTATATGAAATTCAGGGGATATACCCAAACAGACTCCTACGGGCTCTTAAAACAGGTGCTCTCCAATCAAGCTGGCCAGGAAGTGAACAATAGATGAGCGAGCAGCTCCCGGGGGGGGCGCTCCTCGGACACCAACACAGTTCCCATTAGGGGTGTTGGGCCTGAGGAGTTCTGTCCTCCCCGGACTATTGATGAAGAATGCTCATTGCATTCACTCTGTAAGTTGGACCATGTTTGTTTTGGCTTTGTTGTACCTCTGAAATACACTGTTGATGTATTCTCTGCTTGATACATGTCTTCGCTGTACCATGTTATTTCTCCACTGTTAAAACTTCAATAAAAATCTATTGAAAGTAAAATCAGTCAAAAAAGGTACATAATCCGACTAACACATCTTTTTAGTTTTATCTTCCAAGAGTGTATCTCTGTCCATTTGCAAAATGAGTGATTGAGTAGCCCTAAGATCATGTTCTGGATACCCTTTCTCTTTAAATTTGTCAACCACTAAGTTTGATTGAAGCATGTAATCTGATATGGTGTCACAATTACGCCTAATCCTCATCAGTTGGCCCTCGGGTATCCCTCTTAACCAACTAGTGTGGTGGCAGCTAGCCGTAGGTAAATAACTATTTCTGTCGGTACTTTTAAAATGAGTCTTAGTCTGAATTTGCCCATTATTTTTAAACAGAACCAGTTTGAGAAAACTCATCTAATTCAGGTTCCAATTTCCTGTAAATTTTAGCCCATAACAGTTGTGTTTAATATTATTTAAAAATGTTTCCAGTGCCTCCACTGTACCATTCCACAAAATCACAGTATCGTCGATATACCACTTGTACAGGGAGATCTCGGGGATGTGGGCCCCAAATATGCTGTGGTCCTCCCATTGGCTCAATAGTATATTTGCCACACTGCGAGCATACTTGGTTCCCATTGCCGCCCCCTTGATCTGCATATAACAAGACCCCTTGTGCCAAAAGTAATTATTTGACATGGCTAACTCAAATCGCAATCAAGAATTCTTTTTGTTCTGTTTTGAGACTAGATTTGGAGTCAAGAGCTCTCCTGGTGGTTTTTAAAACATCTTTTTGTACAAGATTGGTGTAAAAGGATTCAACATCAATCGTTACAATGATTGTATCATCTTGAACCGGAATGCCCTTAAGTAGATTCATAAGGTGTTTGCTGTCTCGCAAATAGGAGGTATAAGATTGAACAATGGGCTGCAAAAAATAATCAACATATTCACCCAATCTAGAAAAAATTGAGTTTATGCCACTAATAATAGGTCTTTTCCGGGTGGGCATTGGGAGTTCGTATGTATCTTAGGCAATTGATAAATTACCAGAAGTCTAGGTGCATCAGGGACAACATATCGAGCCTCTTTCTTGTTTACAATTCCCACTTCTTTAGCTTGGTGTACGCTATCTTTCACAAGAATTTTAAGTTTTTTAGTAGGATCACCCTTTATTTTCTTATAGGTCATGGTGTCACCTACCAATCTATTAAGTTCTTTCGTGTAGTCACCTTTATTTAAGACTACAATCTCTCAATCTGGTTCTGTTTAGGAATAATGGGCAAATTGAGACTAAGACTCATTTTAAGGGTACCAACAGAAATAGTTATATACCTACGGCTAGCTGCCACCACCCTAGTTGGTTAAGAGGAATACCCAAGGGTATCGGGAACATGATCTTAGGGCTACTCAATCACTCAATTTGCAAATGGACAGAGATACACTCTTGGAAGATAAAACTAAACAAAGATGTGTGAGTTGGATTATGTACCTTTTTTGACTCATTTTAATAGGGACTACAAAAGTGTAGAGAAAATCTTTTTGAAACATTGGCCAGTTCTGTTATGAGACAAAATATTGTCCAAATTATTACCTGAACGCCCTAAATTCATTTACAGGCCTGCACCCAATCTGAGAAACAAACTAGCCCCTAATGTACTTAACCCTCCCAAGAAAGTGGGTACTTTTTTGGATTTAAAGTGTAAGGCCTGCAAATTGACCAGGAACAACGTGAGAAAAGTGGAAAACTTTACATCATTTAGTACAGGAAAAGAATATAGGATTGATAAATTCATTACATGTAAATCCACCCATGCAACACACCTCATGGTTTGTCCATGTGGGTTACAGTACGTGGGAAGTACCAAAAGAAATCTTTGTACCCGCATAATGAACATCTTACCAACATAAAAAATTGATTTTTAAAACAGAGCCTCTCTAACCATTTCAGAATATATCACAACAAGGACCCTAGTTTGGCCAGATTTTTTGGCATAGACAGATTAAGTGTTGATTGGAGGGGAGGGAATATGGTTCAGAGAACATCTAAAAACGAAACAGAATGGATATATAGATTAAATACACTTACTCCGGCAGGTATTAACGTTGATATCGATCTGAATTGTTATCTGTCTAATTATTGAATTATATTGTTAAAGGGTTAATCCATTCCAGTCTCTTCTTTGACATTACATATAGTTACATAGTAGGTGAGGTTGAAAAAAGACACAAGTCCATCAAGTCCAACCTATGTGTGATTATGTGTCAGTATTACATTGTATATCCCTGTATGTTGCGGTCATTCAGGTGCTTATCTAATAGTTTATTGAAGCTATCGATGCTCCCTACTGAGACCACCGCCTGTGGAAGGGAATTCCACATCCTTGCCGCTCTTACAGTAAAGAACCATCTACGTAGTTTAAGGTTAAACCTCTTTTCTTCTAATTTTAATGAGTGGCCACGAGTCTTGTTAAACTCTCTTCTACCAAAAAGTTTTATTTCTATTGTAGGGTCACCAGTACAGTATTTGTATATTGAAATCATATCCCCTCTCAAGCGTCTCTTCTCCAGAGAGAATAGGTTCAGTGCTCGCAACCTTTCCTCATAACTAAGATCCTCCAGACCCTTTATTAGCTTTGTTGCCCTTCTTTGTACTCGCTCCATTTCCAGTACATCCTTCCTGAGGACTGGTGCCCAGAACTGGACAGCATACTCTAGGTGCGCCCGGGCCAGCGTCTTGTAGAGTGGCAGAATTTTCGTTTTATCTCTGGAGTTGATCCCCTTTTTAATGCATGCCAATATTCTGTTTGCTTTGTTAGCAGCAGCTTGGCATTGCATGCCATTGCTGAGCCTATCATCTGCTAAGACCCCCAGGTCCTTTTCCATCCTAGATTCCCCCAGAGGTTCTCCCCCCAGTGTATAAGTTGCATTCATATTTTTGCCACCCAAATGCATTATTTTACATTTTTCTACATTGAACCTCATTTGCCATGTAGTTGCCCACCCCATTAATTTGTTCAGATCTTTTTGCAAGGTTTCCACATCCTGCGGAGAAGTTATTGCCCCGCTTAGCTTAGTATCAACTGCAAATACAGAGATTGAACTGTTTATTCCATCCTGCAAGTCGTTTATGAACAAATTAAATAGGATTGGTCCCAGCACAGAACCCTGGGGGACCCCACTACCCACCCCTGACCATTCCGAGTACTCCCCATTTATCACTACCCTCTGAACTCGCCCTTGTAGCCAGTTTTCAATCCATGTACTCACCCTATGGTCCATGCCAACTGACCTTATTTTGTACAGTAAACATTTATGTGGAACTGTGTCAAATGCTTTTGCAAAATCCAGATACACCACGTCTACGGGCCTTCCTTTATCTAGATGGCAACTCACCTCCTCATAGAAGGTTAGTAGATTGGTTTGGCAAGAACGATTCTTCATTAATCCATGCTGATTACTGCTAATGATACCGTTCTTATTACTAAAATCTTGTATATAGTCCCTTATCATCCCCTCCAAGAGTTTACATACTATTGATGAGGCTAACTGGTCTGTAATTCCCAGGGATGTATTTTGGGCCCTTTTTAAATATTGGTGCTACATTGGCTTTTTTCCAATCAGATGGTACCATTCCAGTCAGTAGACTGTCTGTAAAAATTAGGAACAACGGTGTGGCAATCACTTGACTGAGTTCCCTAAGTACCCTCGGATGCAAGCCATCTGGTCCCGGTGATTTATTAATGTTAAGTTTCTCAAGTCTAATTTTAATTCTGTCCTCTGTTAACCATGGAGGTGCTTCCTGTGTTGTGTCATGAGGATAAACACTGCAGTTTTGGTTACTGAAGCCCCCCGATTCACTCATGAAGACTGAGGAGAAGAATAAATTCAATACCTTCGCCATCTCCCCATCCTTTGTAACCAGATGTCCTTCCTCATTCTTTATGGGGCCAATATGGTCTGTCCTCCCTTTTTTACTGTTTACATACTTAAATATTTTCTTGGGATTTTTTTTTGCTCTCCTCCGCTTTGTGTGTCTTTCATGTTCTATCTTAGCCGTCCTAATTGCATCCTTACATTTCTTGTTGCATTCTTTATACAGTCTGAATGCTGAGGATGATCCCTCAACCTTGTATTTTTTGAAGGCCTTCTCCTTTGCTTTTATATGCATTTTTACATTGGAGTTAAGCCATCCAGGACTTTTGTTAGCTCTTTTAAATTTATTACCCAGTGGGATACAATGGCTAATGCCCTTATTTAATATGCTCTTAAAGCAAACCCATCTCTCCTCCGTATTCTTTGTTCCTAATATTTTATCCCAATTTATGCCTTTTAGCAAGATTTGTAGTTTAGGTGAAGTTGGCTCTTTTGAAATTCAGTGTCTTTGTATTCCCTTTATATTTCCTATTTGTGTGATTTATACCGAAACTAATTGACCTGTGATTATTATTATTATTATTATTATTATACAGGATTTATATAGCGCCAACAGTTTACGCAGCGCTTTACAATATAAAAGGGAGACAATACAATTAAAATACAATAAAATACAAGAAGATTAAGATGGCCCTGCTCAGAAGAGCTTACAATCTAATAGGGTGGGGCAGGTGGTACAAAAGGTTGTAACTGTGGGGAATGAGCTGTTGGAAGTGGTAGGAGATTAGTTGGAGACGTGTTAGGCTTTCCTGAAGAGATGAGTTTTCAGGGATCGTCTGAAGGTAGCAAGAGTAGGGGATAGCTGGATAGATGGAGGTAGCGAGTTCCAGAGGATGGGAGAGGCTCTGGAGAAATCCTGGAGACGAGCATGGGAGGAGGAGATGAGAGAGCTTGAAAGCAGGTCTTGAGAAGAGCGGAGAGGTCGATTTGGATGATATTTGGAGACAAGATTAGCGATGTAGCTCGGGGCAGAGTTGTGAATGGCTTTGTATGTTGTGGTTAGTATTTTGAATTTAATTCGCTGGGTGATTGGGAGCCAGTGTAAGGATTGGAGGAAAGGGTTGGCAGACACTGAGAGGTTGGTAAGGTGGATAAGTCTGGCAGCAGCATTCATGATAGACTGAAGAGGGGATAGCCTATGGAGAGGTAGGCCAATGAGAAGGGAGTTGCAATAGTCAAGGCGAGAGATAACAAGGGAGAGAATGAGGAGCTTGGTGGTTTCATTTGTTAAAAAGGGGCGAATTTTAGAGATGTCACGGAGGTGAATTCTACAAACTTTTGACAACGACTGGATTTGAGGCTGAAATGACAAGTCGGAGTCTAGGATTACACCTAGTACCCTAGCGTGAGGGGAGGGACTGATGGTTGCATTGTTGATTTTGATGGAAAAGTCATGGAGGGGGGCACGGGCGGGGGGGAATATTAATAGCTCAGTTTTAGAGAGATTTAGTTTAAGGAAGTGGTGCGACATCCATGCTGATATGTCAGTTAGTAAGTTAGTAATGCGAGAGGAGACTGAAGGAGTGAGGTGAGGAGTAGACAGATAGATTTTGGTATCATCAGCATATAAGTGGTATTAAGAGCCATGGGCTGTTATTAAGTGACCAAGGGAGGAGGTGTAGATAGAGAAGAGAAGAGGTCCAAGAACAGAGCCTTGGGGGACCCCCACAGAAAGGGGCAATGGAGAGGAGGAGATAGAGTTGTAGGTGACACTGGAGCGCTGTGATAAATAGGCAGAGAACCAGGATAGAGCAGAATCTCGGAGGCCAAGGGAATGTAGTTTATTGAGAAGGAGCGGGTGGTCAACAGTATCAAAGGCTGCAGAGAGGTCAAGTAGTAGGAGTATGGAGTACTGGCTGTTGGTTTTAGCAGTTAGTAAATCATTAGTGAGTTTTAGTAAGGCAGTTTCCGTGGAGTGCTGCGAGCAAAAGCAAGACTGTAAGGGGTCAAGAAGGTTATTTTCACTGAGGTAGGAGCTAAGACGGTTGTAGACTAAGCGTTCTAGAAGTTTAGAGGTGAATGGGAGCAATGAGATGGGTCTTAAGTTGTTCAGGTTGGTAGGGTCCAGTGAGGGCTTTTTAAGAATGGGAGTGATCTGCGCATGTTTTAGAGGGGAGGGGAAGATGCCACTAGAGAGGGAGAGATTGAAGATGTGGGTGAGGGAGCATAGGATAGAAGAAGAGGGTGACCGTAGTAGTTGTGAGGGAACAGGATCCAAGGGACAATTGGTTAGGTGGGCATCCGAGAAAAGTTTTGTAACCTCTTCAGTAGTAGCCAATTCAAAACAGGAGAGTGTTGAATGTGCTGCTAGGCAAGGTATGTTGGGTGGGGAAGACGTACGCACAGTGGAGATGTCCTCGCGAATTGCATCGATCTTGTTTTTGAAGTGATTGGCAATCTCTTGGGCAGTGAGTGAGTTAGGGGGTAGAGGGGGTGGGGGACAAAGGAGAGAGTTAAAGGTTGAGAAGAGCCGATGGGGACTGGATGACAAGGAATTAATAAGAGAGACAAAATAGGCTTGATTGGCAGCATGGAGGCATGAATTGTATTTTAGAAGGGCAGATTTATATAGGGTGAAGTCTTCCAGGCATTTGGTTTTACGCCACAGTCGTTCAAGAGCACGGCTATGTCTCTTGAGATTTATAGTGTTGTCAGTTTGCCAGGGTTGTTATGGTCGGGGTCTGATTCTGCGTGTGGTTAGAGGAGCAAGTGCATCTAGTGATGATGAGAGTGAACTGTTGTAGACAGAGGTGGCCAGGTCAGGACAGGACAGGGGAGAGATTATGTCATATAGGTGGTAAGTAGCAGAATAGAGAAGAGAAGGGGTAAAGTGACGAAGTAATTGTTTGCTGCTTGGAGGGATGGGTGGTTGGAGGCAAGGATACAGTGAAAGTAATAGGATTGTGATCAGAGAGAGGAAAGGGGTGTTGGTGAGGTTGCCAGGGTTGCAGAGATGGGAGAATACAATGTCAACGGTATTACCATTGGAGTGAGTGGAAGTATGTGTCCATTGGGTTACGTCAAAAGATGAGGTTAAGTTGAGAAGTTTAGCTTTAGTTGGGCTGTTACCATTGACAGGAATGTTGAACTCACCAAGAATAATGGTGGGTATTTCGGAGGAGAGAAAGTAGGATAGCCAGGCAGCAAAGTCTTCAAGAAAGAGCGATCCCGGTCCTGGAGTCCGATAAATTGCTGCAATCCTCAGAGAAATGGGAGAAAACAGACGAATACAGTGCATCTCGAAAGAAGAGAGAGATAGAGAGGGAGGGACAGGAAGGAATTGGAAGGTGCTTTGTGGGGATAGAAGGAAGCCAACTCCACCTCCTTTCTGTCTGTTGGGTCTGGGGGAGTGAGTCCAATGGAGACCACCATGGGAGAGGGCAGCAGGAGAAGCTGAGTCAAAATTTTGAAGCCAGGTTTCTGTTATGGCAAGTATGTTAAAGCCATGAGAGATGAAGAGGTCATGTAGAGATGTTAGCCTGTTACAGATGGAGCGGGCGTTCCAAAGGGCGCATGAGATTGGTGGGCTGCTTTGAGGAAGCAGGGGGATAGAAATTAAACTGAGTGGATTGCGGTGGTTGCCAGAGGGGGAGGGGTATTGGATGTGTGGCTTGTATTTGGAAAATGGCGGACCAGGATTAGGAGAAATGTCACCTGAGACTAGGAGAAGGAGGAGGGCGAGGAAGGCAAGGTGGGAGTGGGATGTGCATGAGCACACGTGTCTAGTGGCCCTGGTGTTTATGTCAGCATGTGGGTGCAGCAAATGCAGGAGATGATGGGTGCCATAGTAGAGAGAGGGTAGGAGTGAGGGTGATATGTGCATTCTGCAGGGAAGAGAGGAGGGGTAGAGTAAAGATAATTTGAGGATAGAAGACACCAATGTGAGAAGGGAGAGAATAAAGAGCATGTTAGTGGATAGAGAGTGGGAAACGAACTTAATCTAAAATAAATGTCAAAAGCTGGTTTGCTTGTTGTCTTGCAGAGTGAAGCAGAGTTCTTGTTGTTGTTCATCCAGCTTTCGTTAAACTGCATCGGTGAAACTGCGTATCAATCGTGACCGAGCCACTCAGGACAGAGCCATGATGTCTGCGCCTTGCCCCTGTCTGCGCCACCCCATAAGCTGCCATAAATTTATAGGGAGACTAAGCTGGGATGCATTGCTCAGTTGGTCATTATTGGGTCTGATGTGAGACACCTGAATATGGGGAGGAGATGGCGAGTACCAGACCAGCTACAGACACAGGCTAGGGTCGTAAAGCTTATTACCTCTCTTGATCACTCAAGCCACATGGAGTTGAGAATCAATCACCAGTAATATTGCTATTGCAGTGTGTTTGGTATAGAGCTAGCATTAAATATAGAAGTTTAAAGATATGGCAGCAGGAGACAATTACCAAAAATGTAACAGCAAAGTCAGTTCAGTAGAGATGTACGGATTGATAGGAGACAATTACCAAACATGTAACAGCAAAGTCAGTTCAGTAGAGATGTACAGATGGTTAGGAGACAATTACCAAACATGAAACAGCAAAGTCAGTTCAGTAGAGATGTACAGATGGATAGGAGACAATTACCAAAAATGTAACAGCAAAGTCAGTTCAGTAGAGATGTACAGATGGATAGGAGACAATTACCAAAAATGTAACAGCAAAGTCAGTTCAGTAGAGATGTACGGATGGATAGGAGACAATTTATTATATTGTATTCTTTTTTTTTTTTTAATCTTTATCAATTTATTTTCAATTTTCTTTTTTCACCACAAGATGGCTCTACAAATATCTGTATCCTTTTTTTATGTAAATGCAGTTTGACTTTTTAGCCACAAGATGGCATTCTAGATGTTTTATAACTAATTTGTCAAGTAATTGTAGTTTGGCTTTTCAGCCATATGATGGCAGTCTAAATTAATTTTTATTTGACCAATACCATTACAATATATTAGCTCTTTGAAGTTTATATCCATCCAGCTAATCACATTTCTCTCTCTAATTACCAAGCATGGCACTGGATTGGATATCCTTACTTGGCGGTTGTATTTAGATGGAGGCGACGTGTCCGCCCTTATGACCCCTGATGACGTCAGAGCATTACTGACGAAACCAGTAGGGTATACTGAGCGTGACACGTCACTTCTGCCTCGCTACGCAGCTGGAGCACCAGCGGCGTTTGTGTGTGTAAAGATTGTCTGCACAAACCTGATGAAATCAATGCAGTTTTTACTTTGTTTTTTATTACGCTTTTAATAAATTTTTGACATACTTCACTATGGGAACATTCTATCTATTTTTTCCCAATCTATAGCATTGATGGTATCTAATGACCAATCCCACATTGAGGGTTCCACAAACAAGTCCATCCAGTGTCCAGGCAGGTCACAGCATTTCTAACTACACAGCATTAGGATCAAGCCGCGGTTGTGAGATTCCATCTGGCATTTTCCATACAAGCGTTTTTGACTCCTGTAATAGGAGTCACTACATTCTGGGGAGTAGACTGTGTGACTGGTGATGGTGGTGGAAGATTAACCCCTTTGATGATCACCGAATAATAGGAAGATTTTATCCAGAAGTCATTCAGATTTTGTTTGCTAATTTTGAACATTACTTCACAATATTTTTGAGTCTTCGATTTTGATTTACATCAATTTTTTGAACACATATCACCAAACACCTATGTTGGTGTTTTCACGATTGGACTTTAATTGAGAATGTATTTATGATTTCAGATATTATCAGTGTTTTCACTAGTTACCGTTTTGCACCATTTCTATTAAGCCTGATCTCTCAATAGGATTAAAGAGGAAGTAAACTCTTCCACTCTGATGCTTCTTTTCATTTAGTCCATTATAATAAGTAATTATCAAACTATAGCCACTGTAATCCAGCCCAAATCGCATATTACTTACTGTTTAAAGAAACTTTAAAAAACTTGTTTCCAGGGGTAAGGCAGCGCCATCTTAAGTATTGTTTTCTGAGTTCACAGAGAGTGTATTTCCGCCCTTACATTGAGCACTTCCTGTACTGTTAACCAAGCTTCCTTCTAAATCCAATGTTTCTATGGCAACCCTGCTTCCCTGCTCATAGCTGACTTGTTTTATTCCATAGTATTTACTTGTGCGATTATCTACTGTTTGCCTATGTCAGTCTTATCAGCTTCAGCTGATAAGACTGCAGTAATGCTGTCCGATGCCCAAGTTTACACTCTATGTGATGTCACATGGTCACATGGGGTGTAGTAGGAAGCTCTGAGTGATTATGCAGTCTCGTGGGATTTCAGTGTTGTGCCATAGGAAGTCCTGATAGACAGACGAGCACACAGAGTGTGGCTTAAATCAGGGGAGATCTGGGCATGCTCAGTGACGTCATTCTAAAGAACAAAAAGGTTTACAACAATACTAAGCAAGTAAGGAGTTATCTACAAGCAGTGTTCATTAGGGTTTTTTATGCTGATTTACATGGGACAATCTTGTGGGGGAGAGTTTACAACCACTTTAAGGGTTATTAGGCCGGCCTGGGTTCCCCCTTTAGAAGTTTGTATAAATACTTAACCTTTGCTTATCCTTTCAGGTCAGGTTCAAGTAGTATTCTACTGTACATATGTGTATATAATCATAGGTGTGCGCAGCCTATTGCACCCCAAATTTTTTAAAACATGGACAGTGTTAGTAAAGCAGTGGATGGTGTCAGTAGAGCATTGGACTTGTCAGTAGGGCAGTGAATGGTGTCAGTAGTTTTTTTATTTTTATTATTTTACTTTTTATTAATTAACAAAAAAAAAAGTTAGGAGCCCCGCTGGGGGGCTTTGGTAAAATCTCAGCAGGGAGAATCTGCGCCACACAGGGTGATTAGGGTGTGCCCTGGCACACCCCCTGCGTACGCCTATGTATATAATATACTGTTTTTTGCAAATTATCTTGACTTGTGTTATTGTAGAGGAATTCCTCTGCTGAGTTAAGACTGTTACCCAAAGCTCAGTAGATCTATTGCCTCCTCTGTGAAACAATTTCCTCTTTGAATTGTTCCAGTAGATGTTAATAGTATACAAACTCACTGAGTTGTTTGACTTATTACTTTAAGGTGTGCAAAAATGTCTGAACCCAGAGTGTCAGGTGGGTTGGAATGTTTGCAAGGTCATGGCGGTGCAGATGAGCAAGTAAATCTAAGCAGTCCCCAAGGGGGTCATGCTACAAATGGATTATTTATATTATTTCCAAACTGGAAGTGACAAAATATTCATTGCTTCCCGTCTCTTACACCATAGAGATGATCAGGGACATTCTGGTCCCCGGTCAGCTCTATAAATAGCCAGCGGAACCACTGGATTCTGTCTCTAAATCCCCGGTCAGACAGGATAGCCCGAAGAGGCACCAGACGACCCCACCTGTAAAAGCAATTCAGCAGCTAATTAGCCACTAGGATCGCTTTTACATTGTAGAGCATTTTTGGCTCTTAAAAAAAATACCAGGGTCATGACTGTAGCTTCAGCCATGGCCCTGGTATAACCACTCAAACTGCTGTGATGTATCAGTATGTTATTTGGTGGCAAGTGGTTAAATGACTCTAACCCCTATCACTAAAATCTCATTCAAAATGTATTGTGGTCATGTAATTTAAAAAAACTTAAAGCAAACTCTACCTTTCAGACCATGTTTCATGTTACACCTATATTTAGGGTATAACATGGTCAGCATGCATAGCCCACTCCGCTGGCTTCTGACAAATTTGGTGCATCATTAATTCACAGAGAGTATTGAATTAAAAAACTATGGGTCCCATTCGGCACTGCAGCAGAAAGACTGTAGTTCTGGTCCACAAGTGAGGTTACGTTTCTGCACTTGTAGTACATTGATACTTCTCCCAACTACGTAACTCACGGTCCGTACCTCAGTAGGGACCTGATCTGGAGCAATAGTCTGAGCATTGCACCTGGTTTGCAGGTTCAAATGCAAATAAATAATAAATGCACATATTTGATTTTTGGAATATGGGTGCATTTATGCCTTTTTTTGCAAAAGGTGAAATTCTTCTTTAACCTCTTGCCAACTGCCCCACGTACATTTACTGCGAGGCAGCGGTGGCTCCTGTGCACAGACTCACGTACAGATACGTGATTCTGCACTTCCATGTCTAGGACGCGCTGATTGCCTCCAGATGTGATTGACTCGATGTCCCCGGGACCCGCCAATCTTTAGAGGCACAGGCAGAACAAAGGTGTGCCTATGTAAACAAGGCAGATCACCAAGGGAAGACAGTGATCTCGTTCTTCTGCTAAGCAGAAACACAGAACTCTGCCTTCCCACAGTTCAAGCACCTCCCCCCACACAGTTAGAAAGCACTCCCAGGGAACACATTTAACCCTTTTATTGCCCTAGATGTTAACCCCTTCTCTGCCAGTGTCATTAGCACAGTGACAGTGCATCTTTTTTATCACTGATCACTGTATCAGTGTCACTTTTTCCAAAAAAAGTGTCACACTGTGTCCGATTTATTTGCTGCAATATTGCAGTCCTTCTTTAAGTCGCTGATCGCCGCCATTACTAGTGAAAAATAAATAAATGAAAAATTCCATAAATATATTACATCATTTGTAGACGCTATAACTTTTGCGCAAACCGATACTGGAGTAAGTAAGTACATCAGCAGCCCTGGGGTGGGGAAATGGATAAACAATGGTGAAAATTCGTATTTTATGAAAAAAATTATTATTTTTTTTATATATATACACGTTGCTTAGTGAACTAAATGTCTTATCGTTTGGGTTCTTGAGGGAAAAAACCCCATTTTAACTGCTTGCCTACTGGGCACTTTTACCCCTTCTTGCCCAGGCCGATTTTCAGCTTTCAGCCCTGTCACACTTTGAATGACAATTACACGGTCATGCAACACTGTACACACACATTTTTTTTTAATTATTTGGAGACAAATGCAGCTTTCTTTTGGTGGTATTTAACCAATACTGGGTTTTTTATTTTTTGCTAAGAAAAACGAAAAAAGACCGAAATTTTTTTTTAAAATAATGTTTTTCTCAGTTTCTGTTATAAAATGTTGTAAATAAGTAAATTTTTCTCCTTCACTTATGTGCACTGATGAGGCTGCACTGAAGGGCACTGAGGCGGCACTGATTGGCACTGATGAGGCGGCACTGATGAGGTGGCACTAATAAGTGGCACTGATGGGCACTGATAGGTGGCAGTTATGGGCACCGATAGGCAGGACTGATGCAGCACTGATGGACACTGATACATGGCTCTGATAGATGGCACTTATGGGCACTGATAGGTGGCACTTATGGGCAGCACTGATGGAACTACTCATGAATTCTCTTGTTTACATATGATCAGCTGTGATTGGACACAGCTGATTACATCGGTAAAGAGCCTCGTCATAGGCTCTTTACCGAGATCGGTGTTGCACCGTGTCCCAGGGACAGAGCACACCACCGATCACTGCACTGAGGCCGAGCAAGCGCAACGAGAGTGGGACGCCATAATTTGACATTGTCTCCAGAACGAGAGACGTTGCCTGCCCGTCATTTGACAATACATACGGGCGGGAGGTGATTAAAGGTGTAAACACTGATATTTTGTAGAACAATTCTATTACGACCACTCATTAGGTTGTATTACCTGTCATACGGAGGTCTCGAGTTCCAGGCTCCTTCAGGGACTCGTGTGTCCAGGTCACACGCACCGAGGACTTGAAATATTGCAGGGGAACGACACACTCACTTATAGCATCAAAGGTTTTCTCATCATTGGTCTGAATTATTTTCTTGGTTGAGCTCATAGTTTCTTTTTTTCCTTCTCCTTGGGTCCATGTAATGAAAATAGTTTGGGGGTAAAACCTCATTAAACTCAGAGAACACACCACATGGTCTGATCCAGAGATGGTAAACTTCACATTATTCTCCTGGGGGGCAACTGGAAGAAGATGAGAGAATTTAAAGATAGCAAATAATACATCTTTATATCTAACAGCTGTTTAATATGATGATACTTTATAAAAAAAATAATAATATCTGTGTATACAGTTGTGCTCAAAAGTTTGCACACCCTGGCAGAAATCGTGACATTTTGGAATTGATATTGAAAATATGACTGATCATGCCAAAAACTGTTTTTTATTTAAGGATAGTCATCATATGAAGCCATTTACTATCACATAGTTGTTTAGCTCCTTTTTAAATCGTATTGATAACACAAATCACCCAAATGGTTCTGATCAAAAGTTTACATACCCTGGACTGGAAGATGACGCACACAGAAGGCATGCCAAGGTGTTTTTGGGCATATTGTAACCAGTCTTTTATGTGGCATTTGCGCAGTAAAGGCTTCTTTCTGGCAACTCAACCATGCAGCCCATTTTTGTTCAAGTATTTTATTGTGCTCCTTGAAAAGACCACACCGTTGTTTTCCAGAGCAGCCTGCATTTCTCTGAGGTTACCTGTGGGTTTTTCTTTGTATCCCGAATAATTCTTCTGGCAGTTGCGGTTACAATCTTTCTATCAAGAGATCCCCGAATTTTCCACTTCGTAATAAGTGATTGAACAGTACTGATTGGCATATTCAAGGCTTTGGATATCTTTTTATATTCTTTTCCATCGTTTTCCATTACCTTGTTACACAGGTCTTTTAAAGGTTCCTTTCTGCTCTCCATGGCTCAGTATCTAGCCTGCTCAGTGCATCCACGTGAGAGCTAACAAACTCATTGACTATTTATAAACAGACACTAATTGCAATTTAAAAAGCCACCAGTGTGGGAAATTAACCTTTAATTGCCATTTTAACTTGTGTGTGTCACCTTCTGTGTCTGTACCAAAGCCAAACACTCCAGGGGATGGAAACTTTTGATCAGGGCCATTTGGGTGATTTCTTCAAACAACTATTTGATAATAAATGGCTTCATATGATCACTATCCTTAAATAACATTTTTATTTTTTATAAAAAAATAAGTAAAAAAATATTTACAAAATTTTTTTTAAAAGAGCCCAGACAAAACTAGGCTAAAAACAAACACAATTAGAATGATGTTAGATTGGTATTTTACTGTCACTGCCAATTTATCCTAATGCCGCGTACACACGATTGGATTTTCCGACAACAAATGTTCGATGGGAGCTTGTTGTCAGAAATTCCAACCATGTATAGGCTCCATTGGACATTTTTTATTGGAATTTCTGACAACAAAAATTTGAGAGCTGGTTCTCAAATTTTCCGACAACAAAATCCGTTGTCGGAAATTCCGATCGTGTGTACACAATTCTGACGCAAAAAATTCCACGCATGCTCGGAATCAAGCAGAAGAGCCACACTGGCTATTGAACTTCATTTTTCTTGGCTCATCGTATGCGTTGTACGTCACCGCGTTCTTGACAAGTGGAATTTCCGACAACATTTGTGCGACTGTGTGTATGCAAGACAAGTTTTAGCCAACATCCGTCGGAAATAAATCCCAGGATTTCGTTGTCAGAATGTCCGATCGTGTGTACGCAGCATAAGTGTTACATAGTATAGTCTACCAATATGATATCACACAAGTATTTTGTACTTGTACTTTTTCTTTAGATAGAACTTTGGACAAGTTATGGACATCAACATGTCTTAATGACACCTAAATAGGCTTTAAAACAAACCCTCACTGACCTCTGAAGGTGTAGTCATTGAGGAAAAATGTGTTCTTAAAATGCAAAGGGAATCAGTGAAGTCATTCAAGTTGAGTATTGGCACTTTTCTATTTCCCCTCTTCCTGTACACCTGCTCTTTGTTTACATTTGATGGTCAGTAGGACATCAACTGAAGGCTCTTTTCACACTGACGGACCGATCGGCTCCGGATGTCAGTTTTGCAGGCAGTCCCGATCAGACAACTCATTGTTCTCTATGGAGTGACAGATGTCAGGGGACATGTATCCACTGACATGCGCCGGCATCCGATCCGCTAAAAACAGACAGATGGAGATCTGTTCCCCATCTGTCTGGAGGATCGGATCAGATGACAGTTGGATGGAAATGGACAGGCAGTCCGTTTCCATCCGACCGCCCCATAGAGAATAGCAGGCTGTGTCCGTGTCCACTCTGCATATCTGAGTAGACAAATGGACCTGTCGTCCTCCTACTCAGGGGGGATCAGCGGACAGATCCTTTGTTAAGCAGGGGGATGCGCTTGGCGTAGTTCGTCCCGTCTGCAAGGTACCTAATGCTGGTAAAGGTAGCAGGGGAGAGTTGAGTAGCTGAGTCATTGCTAGGAGTAGGATCATGGTGAGCTGTGTTGCCAAGTCACTGCTGGTAAGAGCAACAGTGGGAGCTGAGCTACCAAGTCACTGCTGGGAGGTAGAGATGGGTGAGCTAATTTCATGAGTAACTGCTGGAAAGGGAAAGGGAGTTAAGGGTGAACTGAGCTGATGAGTCTTTGCTGAGACTTTGAAGAGCTGAGCAGCTGAATAGCTGTTGGACGAGGGGAGCAGTGTGAGCTGAGCTACAAAGTCACTGCCGGGAGGAGGAAGCATGGTGAGCTGAGCAGCTGGGTCACTGCTAAGAAGGGGTATTTGGAAAAGATGAGATCCTGGGTCACTTCTGAGCAGGGTAGCTGTGCACATGTCTCTGCTGTAAACTTTGAGGATGGATTGCTGAACAGTGCCTGCACCTACAGAGGTTAGTGGGGACATGTTTAAAGCTCATTTGCTGCTTGTTATGAATATGTAAATATTTACATGTTCATAGCTGGGACACAGTTCTATGATAAATATAACCAAGTAACATCCTAAAGCACCCATAAGCATTAAATGATAATCTTCTAACCCATGTGATGCCTCTCAAGCTGCACAATTTTTCAAAGATTCATCTTTTTCCTATTAAATGTAAAAGACTCCAAAAATATAACAGAGTCAAAGAAAATACTAGATACACACTATTACAAGTCTTCAATAAAATTGGTAGTAATGGCACTAAGAGCACCCCTTTAAGTTAAATTTAAATTGGCATCAATGAGGTTATATATTCACTGACACTGATTCACATTATTTCCCAGCATTAGTTTTATCGGTGCAATGTTTGTTTGGTTTTGGGGATTTTTAGTGTGTTCCTATAAAAATTTCTGTAACAGACTCACCATTTGTCCTAGCCAGTCCTGTGCTCCGTTCTATTGGGTGTTCTAGGCTGGGATGTTGTACTCTGCAGATAATCTCCAGATCTTCAGTGACTGATTTCGGTATGAAGTATAGGGAAGGGGAGCACTGATAGGAATTATTAGCCATTCTCTCATGTTTTATTTCAGAAATTGTGTAGTCTGTATTCTGAGTACAGTCGATTATAGATCCTCCCTTCTTCTCTAACCAAGTCACTCTTATGTCTTTGGATAAATAGCCAGATACTTTACATTTCACAGTAGATTGTTGCTGTACTTGCAGAATGATTGGAGTGATTTCTTCAATTCTTGGATGCCAAGGGAAATCTAAAAGTAAAAATGTAGAACATATAAGTAAGTTGGTTCATACAGTTACACCTTAACCACATCTTGAATCAAAGTCACTGAAAACTAGTAGCCAAATCGATCAATGTTATTACGAATTAGTTAACAAGACAATAATTCTATGATAGTATTTGTATTCTATGTAGTGAATCCCACATAGGAGCCTCTGGTGAATTGGGATTCCCCACCCTGCACAGCCAGGCACACTGAATTTTCACAGTATCCCAGAGTCAAGAAACAGCCCACTGCTTGTTTTTATGTTTTATTGAGGGGATAAAATTTGAATAGAGAATAGGGAAATAACGGGTGCCCATTTGACTTCAGAACTCTTCAGGTACAACTTTCCTATATACAGTCTATATACACTCTTCTTCCTCCAGCACGCACTTGCTTGCAGAAAAAACACAGACCCAGCTGGAACACTGTTTGATGAATCTGTCAAAGCACTCAGATCAAGCTAAAGCCCTTTACAAGCAGTGACTGTGGGCCCCTTTGGTTGTGTAGCAAAGTTCACTGTCCAGCATACATTCCTGTGGCTACTGATCCCAGCACCACTTCTTCAGGCACTGCCAGCCCACCTGGCTGCAGCTGCCTCTCTCATTGCCCTCCTGGTTACTTCCCACAGTCCTCCCAGACTGAACACTCACTAGCCCACCTGACTGACTTCTCGTGGAGACCTCTAGGACGTGCTGACTCTCTCTCCTGCTGTCATCAAACTTGCTCACGTGCATCCAGGACATGACTCCTCCATGTGTTGTGAAGGATCCCTCCAGCACCCGACTCCCCAGGCCTGAGATCACCCCCTCCCCAAACTAGGGGGCACCCTCAAGGGCCACAGACAGCCTCCTCAGCACTCCTTCTCCATCTTCCACCTGACTGCTCTTGCTGGCATGACCACGGAGTATTTAAGAGGTGCCTGCCCCCTGCCAGACCACTTGGCTGGGGATTGGCTAGGGCCCTCCTCAATACTCCAAGCAGCCCCTCCTAACCTCCCACCCATTTTTCTGGAAGCTTCTCCAATGTTCTAGCAAGTAGGGGGAGGTACCAGAGGTGCTGTTTGATGAGTCATCCAGCCTCCCTGAGTGTCTCACCCTGACCCAGATTCAACACAGGCTTGGCTGCCAGCCAAGACAAATTTACCTACAATAGCAAAACAAACTATTTACACTAGCACCTATGTAGAGGATGCTACATCTAATTCATTTTTTTGTAACATATAAAGCTTTTTCTTGGTAGACTATTTTAATAAAGACCATGATCAGATAAAAAAGACTGCTACTTTTTAATGCTCTATTTGTATCTAACAGTATTAAACACATTCACACGGCCATCTTCAGACTGCAATAGCATCTATAGGCTGAAGAGGTTTGCTAGAGGTATTTTTTAAACCAATGCCGAGTTGGGCAATTTTTTGCATCAAAACAAGTGGAAGGGGAGAAAGTGGCATCAAGCCGCCAATGGGGTAGCAGTATTTCTTCAACAGTGTATGTTAAAATACATTAAGAGTGGCTGATGAAGGAGGTGTAGTTTGGCCTCCGAAATGCGTTCCTGATAGGCTAGAGTCTGTGACATCTGACAGCTCCTTTGACAGCTCCTTTCTCGAGACTCCCGTGGCAGTTCTCTGGTGGTTTGCCCGGATCCCTGGCTTCCACAGCGCTCTTGTCATCTCAGCAGTCTCTGTCGTGAGTGGTCTCTGCACTGGCGGCTCCACATGGAGCTTGTTATATGCCTGTTTTTAGTGACTTTTGTGAGTGCAATTTTATTGTATTTTAACACACACTGTTGAATAAATCCTGCTACACCATTGGCACCTTGGTGCCTCTTTTTACCCTTCCCCTTCTTCTGTCGCAGCTTTTGGGTTCCCAGCCTGCTGTGTCAGCAAGAGGCTATCAACTAATTGATTATAACCCAGACCTCCAGGCTTATACATGTCTATATACATGCATATATCCTTGTTAATTTATATCATTGCTTATCAGCAATATTTGAGGTGTACCCACTCTCATCTGATGTCAATATAGTCCATCATACACCATGCAATCTGATTGCTTAAGATCATCCCTTGATTGTAACAAGTGTAGCACTGAGTGTTGGCAGTTTTTCTCTTTAATCTTTTGCATCAACCATTCTGTAATGCCATGTACAGACGATCGGAATTTCCGTCAACAAATGTTTGATGTGAGCTTTTCGTTGGAAATTCCGACCGTGTGCATGCTCCATTTGACATTTGCTGTCGGAATTTCCAACAACAACTGTTTGAGAGGTGGTTCTCAAATTTTAGACTCCCCCGGATGTTGCTAGGAGTTACTTGAGCTGTAGCTGCTTGACCTCCCATTTGGTGGTACTTGCATAGTTCTGGGACCAACACGACTTGTCAGAGCCAACAGCAGGGGCATTCTTCCCACTGATCACCAATGTAAGGAGCATTCTTCCCACTGATCGCCAATGTAAGGAGCATTCTTTCCACTGACCACAAATGTAAGGGGCATTCTTCCCACTGACCACTAATGCAAGGGGCATTATTCCCACTGACATCTGAATGAAAAATGTAAATTGGTTACACGTGTGTTACATTCAGCATATATAATACCATACTAGGAGCAGTGTGCCATGATTATTTGCACACTGGGAGTAGCTGGTGGCATGTACTTGTACAAACTTAACCTTCTGGATCTCATGTATAAAAGTGTCTAATATGAAAATGTCTGTGTTGTCTATAGTAACTGCTCACTATCTATCTTACATGACGTCGTGGTGGGTTGGAATATGAAACAGAGTTTCTGATTGTCCAACACTGGCAGTTAATGTTTCAGATGCCTCTGTAAATCAAGTTCACTGTGCCTCCAGTAATATTTATATTTTTTTCTAACCTGGATCTTGTACAGATATCTCTCTATATTCCTCATTCTCCATGGATGGATGGTTCCATGTTACTCTGACTCTGAATTGCGGGTTTTCAAAGAGATTTCCAGGAACTGTACACTGACTGTTAACAGTAAATGTGCCATCTTGATTCTCACTGATTTCCTCCTTTGATGGTTTCTTCTCCTGGGATGGCCCATTAGACCAAGTGACTGTTATATCTTCTGGATAAAAGCCGAGAAGGCTGAAATTTGCCACCATATCTCTGGAATCATGAATGGAGAGTTGTATGTGCTGCTGGACTTTGGGCTTTGCTACAAGAGACAAGAATGTATTATATAAAATAGTTGTATTAGGGTTGTAAAAAAAAACAAGGAAAACAAAATCAAACAAATAATTAGTTAAATATCTTATTTTTTAGTAGACATGTAGACTGAGCACAAATTACAGAAAAAAGTCTCTGACACGTGCACATTGACATAGTAATAGAATAAATTTTTTCCCTGTATGCCAATACTGTGCCCGGGCAACCAATGCCAGTGCAATGGTATTGGTACTGTATTTCAGCTATTTCAAATGCCCCACTTAGGATGAAGAACTGTGCACGCTAGACTCGTACATGTACAGTAATGTATTTATGGTTCTGCTCTGCCTATGTCCAAATTGGAGGAATAATCATGCTTCAAAAAGGTTCTTCTCTGCCATTGTCTACAGTGGAGGACTGGATTTGGATGGATGACTGTGCCTGCTTCACTTTGCAATACATGACTGTCCACCTAGGGCATGCACGGTAACATTAATTCTATAGAGAACAACAATCTCCAGGGCAAAAGAACAGACTAAATCATCAGCAAAATAAGGTGGTATAGCAGCGAATGTACAGTACAAACCTCCCAATTTTTCCATGCTTATAACTTATCAAGATATGATTCCTTAGACACCACTACAGAACAGCCTTATATTTAATCATCCTTTGAGTCTTCACAAACTTACTTTGCATTCTTTATTATCTTTCTTCCTAACAACTAGTGATCCTCACTTGCACAAAGTGTACCTATGCAAGGCAATCACAAGTCTCTTTTAATTATTTGTGGTTTGTAGCCCTCCAACTGTGAATCTATTAGCATTAATTTAAAGTGTTGCAATATTATTATTACAAACTGTCAATGTAATGACCAAATTGGTTGGAAAATTGGCCTGTCATTTTTTTCCCTTGATTTGCTGCAGGCTGAATTGCAGTAACTAATTGCATGGAAATGCCTGTATCGTCCGGGATGGATAACATTTCTTTGGCTCTTCCACAAGTTCTATAGAAAATATGATAACTCTACAAGCAAATCCATTGTATATCTAGTGGTAATTACCCAACACCTGTAATGTTCCAGTTGTCCTCTCTATTGGTTCCTTCAGACTGGGATGGTTCACTCTGCAGATGACCTCTGACCCATGATCTGCTATTGATGGGGTGAAATCCAGAAGTGCTGTATGGGTAAATGTTTTATCTGGTTGGAGTTGAGATGTGTTGTTTGGAATCCCATATCTCCCATCATCATTTATTTGATTTAATTGCCCACTTCCATGATCTTTCATCATCCAGTTCACAGTCAGCTCATCAGGGTAAAAGTGTGATATTCTACATTGCAGTTGTGTCTGTTGGTTGGCAAACAATTTTGGTATTTGTATCATCTCTACTTCTGGCCGTGCAAGAAAATCTGAAAAAAGATAACAGCAATGGGCTGTTTATTATATGGATCATCATAATCAACCACCACATATGTGGAATAGTGTACAGAAGTGAATATATTTACAAGCTTTGTGCAAGTAGAAACTTTCCCAGAATACTTCCCAAACCTTTATTATCTTTCTCATTGCTTCTCCATTCTCTCTGTTTCTGGTGTTTCAGTTTGTTGTGTTCCACCACGGCTTGCACAATATAAGGTTCATCCTCCTGGATCTCCCCTCTGAGACTTTCACAAGTGCTGGTGGCATTGAAGGTTCCATCTTGGTTCTGTTGTCTTAGAATGGTAGAGTCTATGGGACGGGGTTGTGTGCTTGATGGTGGCTGGATCACCTTCCAGGATACAGTAATATCTTCTGGGAAGAAATGATCTACATCTAAACTAAAAATACCACCCGAGGAGCGGGTGATCGCTCTCACCTTTGGGAGACCTGTAATAAAAGAAGAATTATTCCAAACTTTTCTAATACTTGATAGTATATCTAGGAACTATGCTTTAATACGCCACTCTAGTCACCTCTTCATATTCCTGTATTCAGGACTAGGGATGAGTCGAACACCCCCCGGTTTGGTTCGCATGCAGAACATGCGAACGGACCGAAAGTTCGCACGAACATTCTAACACCGTTAAAGTCTATGGGACTCGAACATGAGAAATCAAAAGTGCGAATTTTAAAGGCTAATATGAAAGTTATTGTCCTAAAAAGGGTTTAGGGACCCGGGTCCTGCCCCAGGGGACATGTATCAATGCAAAAGAAAGTTTTAAAAACGGCCGTTTTTCCGGGAGCAGTGATTTTAATGATGCTTAAAGTGAAACAATTAAAGTGAAATATTCCTTTAAATATCATACCTGGTGGGTGTCTATAGTATGCCTGTAAAGTGGCGCGTGTTTCCCGTGTTTAGAGCAGTCCCTGCACAAAATGACATTTCTAAAGAAATAAAAGTAATTTAAAACTGCTTGCGGCTGTAATTTAATGTTGGGTCCCGGCAATATGGATGAAAATTATTGAGAAAAACGGCATGGGTAACCCCCCAGCCCATTACCAGGCCCTTTGGGTCTTGTATGGATATTAAGGGGAACCCTGCACGCAAATGAAAAAAAGAAAAGGCATGGGGCCCCCAGGCCCTATATACTCTGAACAGCAGTATACAGGCGGTCCCTGGGTTACAAACAAAATAGGGACTGTAGGTTTGTTCTTAAGTTGAATCTGTTTTTAATTTGAAACAGGTACATATTTAAAGTGTAGCTCCAGCCAAAAAAAATCTATTTCTAAGCTTTTTCGATAACATAGGGAAGGCGGCGGTGGTAGTGCCACAACACTGCAACCCCTCACAGATACTTGTTGAGCGCAGGAACGAGCCCTGCTGCAAAATATTACAACAAAAATTGTAATTACACGCCCCTGCTAAACAGGGGCAGAAAAAATGGGCTTTAGGCACTGGTGTTGGTGCCACAACACTGCAACCCCTCAACAGATACTCTAGTTGAGCACAGGAATGAGCCCTGCTGCAAAATATTACAGCAAAAATTGTAATTACACGCCCCTGTTAAACAAGGGCAGAAAAATTGGGCTTTGGGCACTGGTGTTGGTGCCACAACACTGCAACCCCTCACAGATACTCTAGCTTAGCGCAGGAACGAGCCCTGCTGCAAACTATTACAGCAAAAATTGTAATTACACGCCCCTGTTAAACAAGGGCAGCAAAATTAGGCTTTAGGCACTGGTGCTGGTGCCCAGAACCAAAAATGTTCTTAGAAGCTATCAACATGAACATTGAGGAGGAATAGGATAGTCACTCAGCATAACAGGATAGTCACTCAGCATCAGCATAGGCAGTCTTCAAGGGATCTCACATTCACAAAAAAATAAATCGGTTACACCAGCATCAGGTGCTTGGTAGCTGGTGACCCAAGACTGCCACTGATTTATTGTTATGAAGGTGAGCCGATCTACAGAGTCGGTGGACAGGTGCACTCTGTGATTGGTTACAAAGCCTCCAGCAGCACTGAATGTGCGTTCCAAAAGAACACTGGATGCAGGACAGGCCAGTAGCTCAATTGCAAACTGTGCAAGCTCTGGCCAGTGATCCATCCTCAAGACCCAGTAGCCCAGTGGATTTTCAGTTGGAAAGGTCTCCAAGTCTGATCTTGCCCCTAGGTATTCCTGCACCATGTACAAGAGACACTGGCGATGGTTGCTGAAACCGATCATACCTTGGGGCTGCGGACTAAAAAATTGTCTGAATGCATCGGTCAGACGGCCATCTTCTCCACCGCTCCTTCTGTGACTGACCGAAGCCTCAGCAACACCTTGTCCAGGACCAGGAATTTGTACCCTCCCAGGCTCTGGAAACGCATTGCACAAACCTTTCTGCAAGGCCCCCCGAAGATGTTTCATCCTCTGCTCCCTCTGCAAAGGCTGGATAAGTTCCGCAACCTTACCCTTGTAACGTGGATGAAGAAGGGTTGCCAGCTAGTACTGATCCCTCTCCTTGATACCACGAATCCGAGGGTCCTTTCGCAGGCTTTGCAGGATCAGGGAGGCCTGCAGCGTAGGTTTGCTGAGGCATTTGGTCCGGAGTCCTCTGGGTCACTAAGGACGACATGAACCGTAGCCACCTCCTCCCAGCCACATACAAGTCCATGGGTTTCTGTGGACTAAAAATGATCCCTTGAAGACTGCTGCTGATGCTGAGTGCTAGGCTCCACCTCCATGCTGACACAATCCTCATCCTCCTCCTCCTCCTCCCTCTGTTCTGCCTCAAGTGCCCTGTTCAATATTCCACTCAGCGTGTGCTCCAACAGGAAGACAAGAGAGACAGTATCACTGATGCATGCACTGTCACTGCTCACCATCTTCATGTCCTCCTCAAATGGTGACAGGACAGTGCATGCATCCTTGATCATTATCCACTGGCGTGGCAAAAAAAAGCCACACTCCCCTGACCCTGTCCTGGTGCCATACTCACACAGGTACTCATTGATAGCTCTCTGCTGCATGTGCAGCTGCTGCAGCATTGTCAATGTTGAGTTCCACCTGGTGGGCATGTCACAGATGAGGCGGTTCTTGGGCAGGTTGCATTACTTTTGAAGGTCAGCCAGCCGAGCACTGTCATTATACGACCAGCGGAAAAGCCCACAGACGTTCCTGGCCTGCCTCAGGAGATCCTGTAAGCCCAGGTACCTGCACATGAACCGCTGCACCACCAAATTAAGGACGTCAGCCAAACAGGGAACATGGGTCAAGTGTCCCTGTCGGAGGGCAGAGAGGAGGTTGGTGCCATTGTCGCAAACCACCATTCCTGGCTGAAGCTGGCGTGGCGTAAACCACCTCTGAACCTGCCCCTGCAGAGCTGCCAGAATCTCTGCCCCAGTGTGGCTCCTGTCCCCTAAGCAGACCAACTCAAGCACCGCATGGCATCTTTTTGCCTGAGTGCTTGAGTAGCCCCTAGAACGCCTACGGAGCACCACTGGTTCTGAGGACAAATCAGCACAGGATGAGGCCATAGAGGAAGAAGAAGAGGAGGGGGTGGAGGAGAGAGGTGTGGCAGAATCACCACTACCAGCATTTTGGAGGCGTGGTGGCGAAACAAGCTCCAACAATACTGCACCCTGTCCTGCATCCTTCCCAGCTGCCAGCAGAGTTACCCAGTGCGCCGTGAAAGAACGGTAACATCCCTGTCCATGCCTGCTGGACCATGAGTCAGCGGTAATATGCACCTTACCACTGACCGCCCTGTCCAACAAGGCCAAGACATTGCCTTCCACATGCCTGTAGAGAGCCGGAATGGCCTTCCGAGAAAAAAATGGCATTTGGGAACCTGCCACTGAGGTACTGCACTATCCACAAATTCTCGAAAGGGGGCAGAGTCTACCAGCTGAAAAGGCAGCAGTTGGAGTGCTAGCAATTTAACCAAACTAGCAATCAGCCGCTGAGCATGTGGATGGCTGGGACCGAATTTCTTTCGACCGTTTAGCAACTGGGGTAGGGAAATTTGCCTGCTACAATCGGATGTTGGTGTAGCAATAGCAGATTGCTCGCAAGTACTTGACACACCTAATTCTACACCTTCATTCCTCTCAGTGCAGGTTTCTGAGAGGACTGAAGGTATAGTGGGGTTGGAGATCCCAGCTGATGAGGAGCAAGGAAAGGCCCGCCTTGTTCTTTGTTGTGGGTCTTTTAAGTACTCTTGCCAACGGACTGCATGGGAGCTCGACATATGTCTGGTCGAGCACGTGTGCCCAAGCGGCTGCTGTTTTGGCCATGCTTGATACGCTTCAGACATATGTTGCAAACAGCAACGGTGTGATCTGCTGCACACATCTCAAAAAAGGCCCACACCAAAGAACTTTTAAAAAAACGTGTGGAGTCAGCAGCGCCCTGCACATGCGGAGCTCTGCTGTGTGATGCAGTTGGTTGGCTGTCCTTAAGCTGGCCCCTGAAGGGCATCCTGCCTCATTGAAGATGTGCTTCCTCCTCTCTTCTATCAGTCACCCACGTAGAGTCAGTGACCTCATCACCCCCTCCCTCCTCGCCACTGGATAAACCTGGCAGTATGCTGCAGCTGGGGGAACATGACTGACAGTTTCTTGTCCTTCTTGGGCACCCCTCTCTCTGGGCTTATGTTACTGTCTTTATCCTCAACCTGGGTACCATCATCAGAGCTTTCAAAATGCTGCACCTCCCCCTGCAGCATGTACCGGACACTCTGGTCGAACAGTTCGGGGAACTTCTCAGGACATGATGGTGGGGCTAGGGAGGGAGTGACTGATGCCATTGAGGCAATAGAATAGGCTGCTTTGGCAGCTGCATTGGCAGCCAAACTTCTCTTAGCCTGGGTGACAGAGGATGAGGACGGCTTTGTGATCCACTCTTCCAACACTTCTGCATGTTGTGGTTCAACACGGCCAGCTGTTGAAAAAAAGGACAAGCGTGCCCCACGGCCATGTGCTGAGGATGCACCGTGTCCATGACCAGCACTGTTGGCTGTAGACACAGAGCCTGCTTGCCCTCTTTTAGTGGCATGTGAGCATCTGCCTTTCCTTGGTGGCCTTCCAGACATGCTGTAAAATTGGATTAGCAAAACACCGCCTGAAGTTTAAATGTGTGCAATCGTGTCAGATTGTGAACGTGTTTCTGCGCAAACAACAAATTAATAATCAAGTGAAAAACCTGCTTGTTTCATAATACAATCCCGACTGGGATAACACAGTTTAAACAAATAAATGCAGGATGAAAGTCCATACAAGACGTGCATCAAGGTGACTGAGGTGTTAATAAAATCATACAAATCATGAAATCATAAAGTATAACACTTGTGACTGGTGAGTGAACATGCGTTGCTAGGTGATCTGGTGACTGTTCGTGGAAAAGGACACCCACTCGGGGCTCCCAGAACTCTCACCTTCCTGGCACAATATAAGTGCCTGTAGCTTTCAATAGATATGAAGTTACTCTAGTCCGGTGGTGGTAGTGGCGTCCTGGACCTTCTCCGGGGTGGTGTCACTTCCTCTAATGGATAGGCTCCATATGGTGGTGATAGGAAACAAAAAGGCTCCAATAGTATAGTAGGTTTAAGCCAAGGAGTTTAATAAAATATAATAAAATGGCTGCTTACATCAAAGTAAACGAAAAAAGTGCCAAACAACAGTGGGGACAGCTTGTTTGCGATACTCGCTACGTCACTTCCGGTCCGCGTTATCATATTTCCGGTTACGTGCCTACGCGTTGCGTCATATCACGTGACTTCTTCAACACGTTCACAATCTGACACGATTGCACACATTTGAGTTTATTAGTAGTGAAGAGTGTTCACTACATCTGTTTTTTGCAGCACCAATACGTATCACCTTTATAGCTCATTTTATTTAGCCCTATTTAGTAGCGCAGAAGTTTTTTCTTTAGATTCTATTTACCGCCTGAAGTTTACTAGAAAAATTACACCAGGAATGGCCTGTAGTCAGGTATAGGCTTGGACTATAATGCAGTGGATATATATGTAGGAGACTATATATATCTTTATGTACTGCAGATCATTGAATCACCTGCCTGCCTGAAAGTGTCTGAATACGTACACCAGGAATGGCCTGTAGTCAGTTATAGGCTTGGCTAGACTAGAATGCAGTGGATATATATGTAGGAGACTGTATATATATCTTTATGCACTGCAGATAACTGAATCACCTGCCTGGCCTGCCTGCCTGCCTGATAGTCTGAAAGTGTCTTTGAATACGTACACCAGGAATGGCCTATAGTCAGGTATAGGCTTGGCTAGGCTAGAATGTAGTAGATATATATGTGGGAGACAGTGTATATATTTTATGCACTGCAGATCACTGAATCGCCTGCCTGCCTGAAAGTGTATTTGAAAATGTACACCAGGAATGGCCTGCAGTCAGAAGATATAGGTTTGGCTAGACTGGAATGCAGTGGATATATATATATGTTGGAGACTGTACATATATATTTAATGCACTGCAGATCACTGAATCACTTGCCTGCCTGCCTGAAAGTGTATTTGAAACGTACACCAGCAACGGCCTGCAGTCAGATATAGGCTTGGCTAGACTAGAACGCAGTGGATATATATATGTTGGAGACTGTATATATATTTAATGCACTGCAGATCACTGAATCACTTGCCTGCTTGCCTGAAAGTGTGTTTGAAAACGTACACCAGCAATGGCATGCAGTCAGATATAGGCTTGGCTAGACTGGAATGCAGTGGATATATATATATGTTGGAGACTGTATATATATTTAATGCACTGCAGATCACTGAATAACTTGCCTGCCTGCCTGAAAGTGTATTTGAAAACGTACATCAGCAATGACCTGCAGTCAGATATAGGCTTGGCTAGACTGGAATGCAGTGGATATATATATGTTGGAGACTGTATATATATTTAATGCACTACAGATCACTGAATCAACTGCCTGCCTGAAGTATATTAGAAAGAGTACACCAGGAACGGTCTGCAGTGAGATCTAGCTAAACTGGATACAGTGTGTGTATATATATATATATATATATATATATATATATATATATATATATATATATATATATAAATAAATAATCAGAAGGGTGAGGTGCACTACAGTCTCAGATGGCCGTGCTTAGCAATCAAGCCCTCCCACAGGCTTCGACATAGAAAAAATGCAAAAACAAGGGATTGCTGCACAAACCGTATTTATTTTGAAATCTTCAAAAGGACATCACCACAACATCCATAAAATCAGGCTAAATCAGCCTGATTTTATGGATGTCGTGGTGATGTCCTTTAGATGATTTCAAAATAAATACGGTTTGTGCAGCAATCCCTTGTTTTTGGATATATATATATATATATATATATATATATATATATATATATATATACACACAAAGCCGGAATGTATATATATACACTAAATACACTGCAGCTAACTGAATAAACTGCCTGCCTGAAGTGTATTATTAAACAGTACATCAAGAATGGTCTGCAGTGAGATCTAGCTAAACTGGATACAGTGGATATATATATATATATATATATATATATATATATATATATATACACCAGTCTGACTGTATATATATATATTAAATACACTGCAGCTAACTGAATCACCTGCCTGCCTGAAGTAGATTAGAAACAGTACACCAGGAGCAGACTGCCTGCTCAATCTAACGCCAGCAACACACTACACAGGGCTGACGTGCAGGCAGCCTTATATAGTGTGGGGCGTGGACTTAACCCCCTAAGCCATAATTGGCCAAAGGCACCCTGCCTTTGGCCAGTTATGGCTCTCTTTGCTGACGGCGCTGTGATTGGCCAAAGTATGTGGGTCATAGTGCATGCTTGGCCAATCATCAGCCAGCAATGCACTGCGATGACGCTGTGCATTATGGTGCATGATGCACTGCTCGAATTTGGCGCAAACGCCCCATAATGTTCGTTCTTCGTTGAACGATCGAACAGCCGATGTTCATCTTGAACTCATGTTCAACTCGAACAGAAAGCTCATCCCTATTCAGGACTTTTTATGATCTGGCCCCCTTTTTCATTAATTAATTTCCTCACACTGTTCAGCATTCACCAGCACATGAAAACTTTAGTCTAACCCTTACAACTGAAATCTATAGAGAAACATAAATTCTGACTGAAGACACTTTGGTAATTGCCGCCCCCACACTATCCACTTATCTCTTCCACTATTTAACACATGTTATCATCTTATATAAAGCATACTGATCCAGCACTGCTTCCTCCTCCATTATCCAACAAGACACACACTGCCTGCATCTGGGGCTTCTCATCTGCACGCCTGTCACATTAGGTCAAGCTGCTGTATCTGTGCAGCCACTGTGTTATAATATACCTGAATTGGCTGCCTGCATGCAGCACCTGCAGTTTAGAGGCACTGAAAATAACATACTATTCATGGTATATGTGAATGAGGCCAAAAAGTGAAATTTCCACTTTTGTTGAGAAAGAAAAAACAATTTCATCTTGGTTATTGGTGTACATTGCAGGGATTTTAAAAAACTTTGTAGCAGATTCCTACCTTTTTCTGCTCCAAAGAAACAGCTGTTTGTTTCACCATATCCTTTGCAGACTTCTGAATGGGAGGGTCTGGTTTATATTACAATCACCTGGTGCCCTCGCTTTCTTCTGATGAGAAAAGCTGCAGGGCCACTGACAAGGCAGTACAGCTGGACCTCCTGTACCGGGCCCATGCCTTATCAGTTCAAAGGGGGGGGGGGCACTTACACACAGGAGGGATGGCTGTACTGCCTTACTGCAGACACTGTTCCTCTCATGCTTCTTTTACATTGGTGACCTTTTGACCTGTACAAAACTGCGGCAAAAATAGTAGTAACATCGTGGCAATAATCGCATGACTTTTTGCCTGAAAACAATACGTTCAGGTGTGAACGGAGCCTGGATGGAGCATGACTGAAGCATAGTAAACTGTGTTTACTATGCTTCAGTTTTATGAGTATTTATATGTGATACACAAGTGCAGTTCTCTTTCATTTGTTTATGTAATCTCATAAACAAATAAAGTACATCTAAACCCAAAAACCAAAAGTGTAATATAATCATAGCTTATTGGTCCTCAGATGTGGTGACTACCTGTGCTTTCCTGTCTCTGGATGGCTACACTTATTTTTCCACTGAATCTATGGAGGCAATCATGGTTGTTGCACAGGCTGGACTTCAAACATGTCTGTCTTTGCTCATCTTCATAAAGCTGACTACACATTACAATTAGATTGTACAATTTTCTTTAGAACTTCCAACAACTATACGGTGCTAGGGCCTGTCTGAATGGATAGAAATTGATTGGATAGTTTGGGTAGGTCCTCATATTACATCATTTTGGTAGGTCTAATGTTGATTGTATAATCAGATTGTAACGTGTATGAGGAGTTTAACATGGAAGGTGGGGTGTGGTGATTAATAGTTTAAAAAATAAAAAAAGTTTATATATATATATATATATATATATATATATATATATATATATATATATGCAGTTTCTTATTCTCTTGGGAAATAAATAAGACGTTGTTTTACTAAGCAGTGTGTTTGTTTTCATAGCTAACCTTATACTATTGTGCTTATCAACAGTAACATTATCAGAGTTTTAATTGACTAGCTAACTATTGGAATAGACAAAGTAATACATATGTGGAATAAATAGATGGAATCCGTAACCATCCTCAGATAACATTTATTTTAGAATTTATTTCAATAAGAAATATCCTCTTCATCTTGGCATAACTTTATAAACAGTACATAAATCCACTTTATGACACAGTGTGACATTTCCCAATCTTACTTACGTTTTTTTCTTTGTTTAATGAGAAACCGAACGATGGTTAGAGCTCCAGATATACCGACCAACATAACACTGAAAATTACAATGGTGTGTTTATATTGTGCCTTCAGATCTGAAAATACAGGGAAACATACGTATAATGATGATATGTAGTATACCCAGTACACAGTACATTACCAGGGATATAAAACATTGTATATGTCATGTTTAGGAGTTACTGGGTCTGATATATCAAATACTGAGATTAAATGAAACACTTTGATTTGCCAAACGACAGATTTCTAGCTCCTTTTTTTTTGCATGTGTTATAAAATACTGCACAGGCTGATTTCTGTTGAGGGAATTCCTGTTTTACATTTGGAATCTGGAATATGCAGTTCAGTTTTGGGCACCAATTCTCAAAAAGGATATCGGGGGAACTAGAGAAAGTGCAGAGAAGGGCAACCAAACTGATAAGAGGCATGGAGGAGCTCAGCTATGAGGAAAGATTAGAGGAACTGAATCTATTCCCTCTTGAGTAGAGGAGATTAAGGGGTGGATATGATCAACATGTATAAATACATAAGAGGGATAAGATCTCCATACGGGAGGGTATGATCACCATGTATAAATACATAAGGGGGGTGTATGATCACCATATATAAATACATAAGGGGGATATGATCACCATGTATAAATACATAAGGGGGGATATGATCACCATGTATAAAACATAAGGGGGGATATGATCACCATGTATAATACATAAGGGGGATATGATCACCATGTATAATACATAAGGGGGATATGATCACCATGTAAAATACATAAGGGGGATATGATCACCATGTAAAATACATAAGGGGGAATATGGTCACTGTCATCTGTGGCCCATACAGAGAACTTGGTATAGAGTTAATCACCTTCAGGTCATTAAATAGGACAAGGGTGTGCTCTTTACATCGGAAGGTAAAGATATTTAACCTCCATATACATAAAGGCTTCCTTACTGTAAGAGTAGTAAAAATGTGGAATAGGCTTCCTCAAGAACTAGTTATGGCCTGCTCAGTAAATTGTTCTAAAAAAGAGCTGGATGCATTCCGAAATACACAGCATATAACTTGATATTAACATTTCTAGGTAATAACACCAGAGATTGTTAATCTAGGGCAGTGATGGCGAACCTTGGCACCCCAGATGTTTTGTAACTATATTTCCCATGATGCTCAACAACATTGCAGAGTGCACGAGCATCATGGGAAATGTGGTTCCAAAACGTCTGGGGTGCCAAGGTTCGCCATCACTGATCTAGGGAGTACTTCCTGGTAGATCAGGAAGGACTTTATTTTTTTCCCTGCTCAAGCACATTTGATCATACATTATATAGGGGTTTTTTTGCCTTCCTCTGGATGAACTATGGGTAAAGGATTATATATACTGAGACTGTCTATTTATTTTTTTCTATTCATGTATTCAGATTATTTATTTTCTATTGGTTGAACTAGATGGACTTTTTTTTAACCTAATAATGTAACATTTACTCCACGTTTAACATATCAGATATACTATATGTATTACTGCATGCCATGAGTAGCCATACATTTCAGTGAGAAGAGATTGTTAGATATCTGACTGCCATTTGGTTGTAGTACACAATTTACTCAAACATGCAGAGACACTGGCTGAGCATGCATTTCTGTCCCTTATACAGACACCCTCATACTGGCTTTATCCTTCAGGTGATTGATTCTTTCCCTAAGATTGGCTTTTGGGTTTCTGCACATATCAGGGACAGTCTCCAGATCAGCTTTCCTCAACCTTTTAGCCCTGAAGAACCCTTGAAATGATTTCAGGCCTCAAGGAACATATTCCACAAATTATAAGTACAGCCCACAGTTTACAATAGTAGAATCAAGAAGTTGTATGTGCTCATTGAGAGCAGGATTGTCCATCACATTGATGGACTGTGGAAAGAATACACCATTTCATTAGGGGTGATTGGGAGAAGAGCAACCTTACATATGTGGTTAGCGGGATGAATGCTAACAGATTGTTAGTGCCAGGCCATTGGCTTTGCCAGGGGGTGGCTCTGGCACTATCAATTGGAAAGTCAATTTGGCACTGCCCAAGGAACCCATACAAACCTCTGGAGAAACCTTAGGGTTCTACAGAACCCTGGTTGGGAATGGCTGCTATAGAAATGTTCCAGAAATATCAGCTAGAATGTCAATCTGCCACTACCCAAGGAACCCTTACAAACCTCTGGAGGAACCTAGAGGATTAGAATGGCTGCTCTAGATTTTGTTGACTCCAAGTTGTGGTAACCCATGTTTGCTTGAGTTTCCATCAGTTTCCTGTGCAGGGTTCTGGTCCTTATTGGGTCTCAAATTTGTACGTTAGCTTTTTCTTAAGAGAAAACTGAAAGATTTTAAGACTCAGACTACAGTTAGAATATGTGATCCCTCATATTAAACTCCTATGCTATTACCAGCTTCGACACAATATGGTACCATTTATACAAACATCTCTTGAAAAACCTCTGATGCTAAATTGATATCTAATTATTATTCTGCATTGCTATCAATTTTTTTATACTAAAAAGCCATACTATTGACCTAGAAATGTGTGTCAGTAATAATTTCACTAATAATATGGAAATGAAACGATAATAATGGCCAGACAGTGAAATCTGTATTGGTCCCTCATATTGATGGTCAGTGGAGAAGTTCCTTGCTTTACATTAATGAGCAGTGGTAAAATGAACCCCTTACATTGGTGGTGAATGAAGGAAGGAACCTCTTACATTGATGGTTAGTGGGAGAAGGACCCCATACATTGGTGAGCAGTGGGAGTAGGAACCTCTGATATTGGTGGTCAGTGGAAGAAGGACCCCCTTACATTGGTGGTTAGTGGGACAAGGACCCCCTTACATTGGTGGGCAGTGGGAGAAGGAACTTGTCAGGAATGTGTTTACCCGCTGGTGGCACTGTGGCTCCCAGACCTGTAGGTTGTAGTTCTGGTGTCCACAAGCAGCTCTTACTAATTAGTCATCACCTGATGCTGATTGCTGGGAGGATATTTAGCTCTTCCTTTGCTACCCCCCCTTGCCTTGGTGTTCTGCCCACATGCTCCGATCTGTAAACCTTGTACCCATACTCTTGCTTGATCCTCGCCTGCTTGCTTGATCCTGCTCCCGTGTACCCTCTGCCTGTTCTAGCTTGCTCCCTCTGTCTGATCTCCTTTGCATGACCCCAGGTTTCACATTGACTATGCTTTCCAGCCATATCCAACTGTTTGTATATAGTTATTTGGTTGGTTTAGGTAGTTGTTCATTGTTAGCACTTACCCTCATTAGATTTACTGGTTTTGGTTTATGGGGTTTCGGTATATTGCAGGTGCGTTTATACTAGTGTCTATTTATCATATCTTTAATAAATCACATTATTTTATTCTATACTTGCGCCTGGTATTCTCTGTAAAGTCCACACATTTTTGGTCATGTCTGTTTCACAGGAAACCAGCATTTGGCATCTGTGACAGAACCTCTTACATTGGTGGTCATGGAGAAGTGCCCCCTTAAATTGGTGAGCAGTGGTAAAAGGAACCTCTTACATTGGTGGTCAGTGGGAGAAGGACATTTTTATATTGGTTCACAGTAAAAGGAACCTCTTACATTGGTCAGTGGAAGAAGGACCCCCTTAAATTGATGGTCTGTGGGAGAAGGACCCCTTTACATTGTTGCTAAGTGGGAAAAAGAACACCTTTGCACTAGTTGTCAGAGGAAAAGAATGCCCCTTTTACCACTTGCAGACCAGCGTACATATTATAACGTCCTCTCAAAAAATGGTTATACCAGGATCATGGCCGCAGCTATAGTTATGCCACTGAATGGGAAAGTCACTCACCTGTGACTTGTACCAGTAGTCTCTCCACCTGTGGAATGGTGAGGGTTGCATGATAAACCACACATCTCAGCTCCATGCCCCAGTTTTGTTCTGTTGGGGTGAAGGGGTAGACAGATTCCATAGCTGAGCTATTGATCCTCCTTGTCTTTGCATTCTCCAACAGGGTATCATTCAAGAACCAGTACACAGTGATGGATTCTGGGTAAAACCCAGAAACACTGCACACCAATTCCTGCACCACATTCAACTTAAATGCTTGGTAAGTGATGTGAACAGACGGGATATCTGCAATACAAGTGATAAGGGTATTTTCTTAATGAGGTTTTACATACAGTATGACTAAATGTATGTATGTGTACACTATTGCAAACCTACTTATTGATTATAATCTTTACATTTTATTCATACTAGTAAATGTGTGACCATTTCAGAAATGGCAATATTGATAACAATAACATTGCTAAAGTAGTGTCTTAGCAGGCAGTATGTGAATCAGATGAGTGTAGAGCGTATGACATTGGGCACTGGGCAGTATGTTCAGGAGATGATTGTGGAGGGGGTGACACCAGGCACTGTGTGCAAGAGGGGATTGTAGAGGGTAGGAGAGCTGGCTGTATGTGCAGGAGAAGAGTGTGTAGGGTACAACAGCAGGCATTATGTGCAGCAGGAGAATGTTAAGGGTATGACAGTGGGCATTATGTGCAGGAGAGGAGTATGGAAGGTGCGGCATCAAGAAGCATATGCAAAGGAAGAGTACGGAGGGGATAACAGCAGGCAATATATGCAGGAGAGCAATGTGGAGGGGGTGACAGCTGGCGTAGGTGTGGGCAGCCTATTGCATTAGGGTGTGCACCCCAAAGCTCAAACACACATGGGCAGTGGGCGGTGTCAGCAGGGCAGTAGACGTATCAGTAGAGCAGTGGATGTGTCAGTAGGGCAGAGGATGGCATCAGTCAGTAGGGCAGTGGACTTTGTCAGTAGGGCACACGACAGTGTCAGTAGAGCAGTGGACGATGTCAGTAAGGATGTGGACGGTGCCAGTTTTTTTTTTTTTTTTTATAGTGTTAGGAGTCCCATTGGGGGACTTTGGTGAAATATCATGGGTCTGACCAGATCCTTGATGTCTCACTTTTGAAACAGAAAAAGGGACTGAGGACAGAGATTCCCTAGTCCCTTTCTTTGAAGCTTGATCTGACCTGGAACAGTGAATGAATAGGAAGTGCTTCGTTTGTAAGGGGGTATGGACAGCAGGGGGAATTTGCACTGCATGTGGTGATTAGGGTGTCCCCAGGTACATCTGGCACACCACATGCGCACACGTATGACAGCTAGCTGTATGTGCAAAAGCAGAGTTTTGTGGGTATGGCAGTGGGCAAAATGTGCAGTTTGGAAGTGTGAATGATGTGACAACAGGAAGTACAGTGCAAAGAGAATGCCAGTAAGCAGTATGGGTGAGCGATGGGGCGATCGATCAGAGAGGGGGGGTGCTTGGTTGGCTGGCAGGCCTCAGCCCCCCCCCCCCCCCAAGAAAATTGAGCACCAGCCGCCACTGGAGATGAGCAGACAGAGGTGCTGCATGAGGAATGAGATTCTAAAGCATTTTGTCTGCAAGAAACCTATAGTACTGCTGACAGAAACAGGAGCTGTTCTTGTAAAAAAATAAGAGCTTAGACATGGGAGTGAACACCTATGAGGAGAGCAGACAGGGAGATGGGAGTATACTCACTGAGAGTGTAAAGCTGAATTGGCACAAGATACCTCTAGTGCTCTCCTGTTTTTATACAGTAAAAATATAGGAGGGATATAGCAATGAAAGCTCTGTATATTGGAGGGGCCATCTCACTGCTGCCATGGACACTGGGAAGTGAGGTGTATACGCTCAGGCAGAAGAAAGGAGAAAGACTTATGCCCTGTACACACGATTGGACATTCCAACAACAAAATCCATCATTTTTTTCCGACGGATGTTGACTCAAACTTGTCTTGCATACACACGGTCGCACAAAGTTGTCGGAAAATCCGATCGTTCTGAATGCGTTGACGTAAAACACGTACGTCGGGACTATAAACGAGGCAATAGCCAATAGCTTTCTTCTCTTAATTTATTCTGAGCATGCGTGGCACTTTGTCCGTCGGATTTGTCTACACGCGATCGGAATTTAAAGGATTGGATTTTGTTGTCGGAAAATTTTATAGCCTGCTTTCAAACTTAGTGTGTCAAAAAGTCCGATGGAGCCCACACACAGTCGGAATTTCCGACAACAAGCTCCGATTGCACATATTCTATCGGAAAGTCCGACCGTGTGTACAGGGCATAATAGGAGTACTGCGGGTGGAATCTCAATTGATTGATTGGAGGCAGAACCCCTATGTGTTAACCTTAAAGTGGATGTAAACCCAATTTTTTTTAATTTTTTTTTTTGATGTCATAATGTAGAGTATAAGATTTCCTGTCATTTGAGCCCAGTCTTGCCACACACAGTTAATCCAGCTCTAAGCAATCCTCTTTTATTGTTCAGTGATATAAAACTTGACAAACAGAGAAAAACTTTGTCAAATCCTCCCCCTTGCTGTGAGTGACAGGTGATTTACATATTTCGTGCACTAGCCTAAGACATGCATTATTTTTTAATTCCCACCCCCACTCCTATCTTTAGCAGCTTTGCAAGGATTGGCTGTTCCACACCTCAGCATGATTTGGCATGCTGAAGTAATGTAGTTACTTTCCTGTCATTTTACTGGATGTTAGAGATCATAGCAGAAGTTCTGTGTTAGAAATACACAGGAGAAATGCATATTGACAAGGGGAGTGTAGAGGTGGGCGGGGAGTCTACTGACATCACAACTCCACCCACCGAGCTCCAGACAACAGACCCACCCACAGAATATGCAGTTTTTCGGGTCTAATAACAGACAGAGGGGAGACATTTGACAGGTAAAGATACATGCAGGAGGCATGTATATCCTTATAGATAACCCCTATGGCAGTAGTTTAGAAAGGATGACATTGGGTTTACATCCACTTTAATTCATTTTACTATTGCTGTATATACGAGAGGGTATAGCATAGAAAGGAAGGATAGGTTAGAGTAGATAGTTTTGTTCTGTTTAATGCAATTTTAGAGCCTTGTACTGAATAATGATAATATTACCTCCATAAACCAGCTGGAAGTCTTCCTGGAGAGGTGCAGTAAGAGACTCATGTTGGACTCTACAGGAGAAGATCCGTTCTCTGTCATCTTTAGTGGGTGTTATTGTTACTGAGCTCCTCACACTGTACGTCCCATCCAGGTCTCTCTGAGGTTTCTCTATATCTACATTGTCCAATATATCTCCATCACGGAGCCATTTAATATCGATGTCCACCGGATAGAATCCAGAGATGAGACTGTGTAGGAAACTCTCTTTATTTGGAACAACAACTCTGTCTGTGATATTGATCTGCGGAGTAGCTAAAACAAAAATACATGTTAACCTAAAACTTGTAGGCAGGTGCAGTCTGCTTTCTCCACTACAGGTGGCTCTCAACTGCAGTGGCATTGCAGAGGAAGTCAAGAGGACTTTGTTCCCCTTGGGTCACAGTGGGCAGCTATCCTATTGGATGCTGGTGCCCCATGTGACTCTGGAGGCCATTTCACATTTTGCATGTGGCTAGAGTAGGGACAGGTCACATGTCTGTCAGGGACAATGCTTAGCATCAAGGAGAGGTTCCAGATGAGTAGGGGAAGTGCAGGGACATGCTATCCTTCCTGGAAGCCTCCCCACTTGGGTACAGACCGACCAGGCTGGATTCCATCCCTCGAGACAGGTGCAGTTGGCAAACCTGAGACCTACTGCTACTACATCCTGTGTGTGTTCTTGGTCGGGTTGCCTTCCCGCAGAGTTTCTTGTGTATTGCTGAACTTCAACTTCAATACAGTTCTGTTTTCTGCATCTGAACTCTTATGGGCCATACACACGATAGAACTTTACGACAACAAATGTTGGATGTGAGCTTATTGTCGGAAAGTCAGACCCTGTGTATGCCCCATAAAACATTTGTTGTCGGAATTTCCGCCAACAAATGTTTGAGAGCAGGTAGTCAAATTTTCCGACAACAAGATTTGCTGTCGGAAATTCCGAGGGTGTGAACACAATTCTTACGCACAAAAGTCCATGCGTGCTCAGAATCAAGCAGAAGAGCCGCACTGGCTATTGAACTTCATTTTTCTTGGCTTGTCGTACGTGTTGTACAACAAGCCGAGAAAAATGAACTGGCACCCAGTTCAGCCTTTCAGCGAGCCGCTGAGAGCCTGAGCCGGCCGCTCCTGCCCCCTCTACAGCCCAGTGCTCCAGTGAGCGAGAAGGGGGCAGAGCAGAGAGCGTGTGACTGACAGTCACCAACTCTCTCTGCTCTGGGAGCTGTGAGAACCGAGTGATCTGCAGTGTTAGATTACTCGGTTCTCAGTCTTAAAGGTGTCGGACAGATGCAGCTTCGGAACGATGCTGCATCCACCTAGGTAAGTATAATTCTGAAATAAAAAGAAAAGCCATACTTCCCTTTTAGGTTAAAAAATTCTTCTAGTTTAATACTACTTTAAGCTCCATCTGCTCTCCATATTGGTCTAGCACAGTAAATCCCTTTAGGCACCCATTAGGCCCTAACCACCCACTTAAGTCACATTGTGAGTGATCCAGTTATGATAATATACTAAAGGATTAAACCTATATAACAGGTGGTTAAATACTTTGACCTATGTACCTTGTATGTCCAATCTGATCTCCTTCTCCTCCCTCTTTGGGGTGTACAGTATGGAGCACTTATAGATCCCTCCGTCCATTATAGTGATGTTTGCTATAGACAGATCAGCGATTCCATCCTCTGCCCGGCCTGTATATGACACACGAGGATCTGTTGCTATCACTTTCGCATTCTGAACATGTAATATTTTTTTTCCCTGAAAGTACCAGGTTATGGCAAGAAATTCCCAACTGATAGGAGGGTTATTGACTGTGAATGAGCAGGGAATATTCACATCTTCCCCCATTATGGCTTGAAGAGATGAAGGAGCAGTCAGCTGCAGAGCATGACCTGTAGACAGAAAAAGATTTATAAAAGATTTTTTTATAATTATACACATTCAGTGGACAGAAATTGTCTCAGAGTGGAAGACCAGCCCAAACTTTTATTTTTTATTTTTGGATGACGTAGGGAAGGGTTAGGTGTTTGATTTTGTCTGTGCCCCACTGAAGAGGGTACCCTCCCTCCTTGCTCCACCAACCATCATTAATAGGACAAGAAAATGTGTGCTTACCCCCATCCCTATACGAATTCCCATATACACCATTAAATAAAGCAGCGTTCTTTCCAAAAGAATGTTCATACAATGCCAAACATTCGTTTTGTAAAAATAACACAAGTATTATTATTTTTTTGGTCTAGAAGACCAAAAACTAAACCAAAAAACCTACAGCTAAACCAAAAACCAAAAAGTAATATAGTGTAGCTTCATGGGATATTCTTCATATTGTATCTATGAAGGGAGCCATGGTTTTCAGTCTAGACTGCCCTCCTGATTCTCCTCCTCTCTCTTTTTTTTGGTAGTTGGATATCATATTTTGATATGTCAGTCCAGTGCACCGAAAGTTACAAGGACATGGTATTTCTGGCAAGAACTGATTTTCTGTAGTTGCAAAAAATGTCCTTGGCTTGAAATCATAATACAAATGCCTCCACCACACCTAAAAATTGGTAAGCTGCTATACATTACATTTTTGTTTTTGGATTTAGATTTCCTTCAAAGAACAATTCCTGTGTATTTTTACATTGTTACATTGGACCAGCTTTGACCAACGTAAATATGTCTATACCATACCTGGCTGATGCCCCTGGAAGCTAGAAATCTCTGTATACACCACTACTCCAGTTTTCTCTCTTAGCATCTGGGTCTCATGCCGAGGTGCTAACCTGCTGAATTTTAATTGAATACAGGAGGTTGGATGCTCAGCAAGGGCACCATTCAGAGAATGCTTTGCATTTTCTAAATGAATGCAAAGCATCCTCTGATTGAATGAATGAGGTGGAGAATGTGATGTCACCACCCTGCCTCTCCACTTCATCAGTCAGAAATAGCTTTGCTTTCATTGAGAAAATACAAAGTAATTTCTGAATGGCACCTGTTCTGTGTTCACAATGCAGCAAGGCCAGCTGTTTAGCATGGGACCCGGAGTCTAGTGGAGATTTTTGGAGTAGTGGTGTCTATACATTAATTTCCAAAAGATGTTGAAAAGAAGGTGCTTTACGTTGGTTATTAAGAGTACCATTGGAACTAAACTATGTATACAAAAGATACGCTGCGCTAAGGTGAAAATATCAATCTGGAGATTATTTAATGCATATGAGGTATACTGAAAATACAGCATAAGCAGCTTATCCAGTCACAGCAAGGCACAAAGGATAGATAGATAGATAGATAGATAGATAGATAGATAGATAGATAGATAGATAGATAGATAGATAGATAGATAGATAGATAGATAGATAGATAGATAGATAGATAGGAGATCTATCTATCTATGAAGTGATTTTAAAGTGCAATGTGCAAATAATATACTAGATGTATACCATTAGAATGAGAGTAGCGATTACTGAACTACTACCTGTATATATAATGGATGAAAAAAATCATTTATATAGTCTGAAATTTACTATGTTAAAAAAAAAAATATATATATATATATATATATATATATATATATATATATATATATATAAATATATCACAGTGATACGTGCAAAATACAACAAAGTAACAAAGTGCCAAGTGCCACACAATGAGTGTGAATATCAAATCCAAGATGTGGTACGTGATTATTAAAGTCCAATATATGAAAGAAATGCACATAAAGTCCATAAAAACAGTTCATTAAAAAATCCAACATGCGTGCATTAAACTTAGTGCTTAGTGCTCAGAATTCCATGCTCAAGTGCCATCCAGTGACCCCCCCCGGGGACAGCCGCTCACCTCAGAGCGTGCGACTCAGCTGTGAGACTGAGTCTAAACAGGCTTATGAGCCATCCCACGGCTCAGTGATGGAATCCAGTTACACAGTTTTCAGCAGCAACTCCACAGTTAGGAATAAAGGAAAAGAAAAACTGGATAATGTGATATCGTTTATAAATATTAGAATAAAAGCTCCTTACATTAGGGTACTCACACTTGCAACTCATCTCAGTGGAGTAAAAGGCTCCGTGCTCCGTCCTGGCCCTTCTCAGTCCTGGCAAACGTCTAATTACCAGTATTGTCTGTGCTGTCCCTGCAGTTGACCTTTTCCCATTATCGACCTGACAGGGCTTCCATCTTCACCCGGTCTTCCTTCAGGGTTCGTGGCCTCCAGCTACATGAGTGACTGGGGCCATAATGTAGTCACTCCTATGCATGCAACCGGGAGCCCTAATTTACGGCATGAGCTCTGAAGATCCAGCATGAAGGTAAGCATCGCATACTATCACATTATGAAATACTTACATTAGAACAAACCCCTCCAGTGGTGTGCTTTCACCGCTGACAGGTCTTCCATCTTCACCCCGTCTTCCTTCCGGGCTCGTGGACTCCGGGAGCCCTCATTTACGGCACGAGCTCTGAAGGTCCAGCACGATATGCCGGGCTTTCAGAGCACATTTGTGGGTGACGTCACCGGCTGCATTCTGTGTCAATATCTCCTAAACAGTGTAAGTTTAGGAGATATTCACTGTACACTGTACCTACAGGTAAGCCTTATTATAGGCTTTCCTGTACTTACAAGTCAAAAAACTAAGTTTACTACCACTTTTATTACACTTATTATATAACTTTTTTAACTGAAAGAAAAAAAGACAATTAACCGCTTCCGGACTAGCCGCTGCAGTTAAACTGCGGCACGTTGGCTCCCCCCCGTAACTATACGTCGGCTCGCGGGGTCCGGATAGCAGGCGCGCGCCCACTGCACAGCAGGAGTGCCGATGCTCATGGCCGACGGTCGTGATAACCGCTGGCCATGAGCGATCGTGAGTAGGAGACACAGAACAGGGACAAGTGTGTGTAAACACACACTTCCCTGTTCTGACAGGAGTGACAGATTGTGTGTTCCTATTAGCTAGGAACCACAATCCGTAACTTCCTCTAGTCAGTCCCCTCCCCCTTCAGTTAGAATCACCTCCCGGGGAACACAGTTAACCCCTTCACCGCCCCCTAGTGTTAACCCCTTCCCAGCCAGTGACATTTTTACAATAATCAATGCATTTTTAATTGCACTGATTGCTGTATTAATGCCAATGATTCCAAAATTGTCTGATGTGTCCACCATAATGTCGCAGTCATGATAAAAATCGCAGATCGTCGCCATTACTAATAAAAAAAAATTATAATAAGAATGCTATAAATCTACCCCCTATTTTGTAGACGCTATAAATTTTGCGCAAACCAATCAATATACGTTTATTGCGATTTTTACCAAAAATATGTAGAAGAATACATATCGGCCTAAACTGAGGAAAAAGAATAGTTTTTTTTATATATTTTTGAGGGATATTTATTATAGCAAAAAGGAAAAAATAATGCGTTTTTTTTTCAAAATTGTTGCTATTCTTTTGTTTATAGCACAAAAAATAAAAACCACAGAGGTGATCAAATACCACCAAAAGAAAGCTCTATTTGTGGGGAAAAAAGGACGTCAATTTTGTTTGGGTACAACGTCACACGATTGCCAGTTAAAGCGATGCAGTGCCGAATCGCAAAAAGTGCTCTGGTCAGGAAGGGGGTAAATTTTTCCAGGGCTGAAGTGGTTAAAAAAGTAAAATAAAAAAAACATGCCAAAACATGCAAATACGCATAGAAAAAAAATAAACACAAAATAAACACATATACAAACAACACTAACATGGAGAAATCTACCCTCAGTACATACAAAAACACCCTTTTAAATAAATCACACCTTTTGAAATAAAATCAAGTACATTTGGAATAAATTGGTCAAGATGCGAAATTGACATTTTCTGCTTTGGTGATATTTTGCTTATGTAAAATAGATAATTGTCCAGCAAATTCAAACTCACTCATCCCTCGCAGCACCACCTCACTGACTAATATGTTATTACATAAAATATAAATATCATTCTTTTCTATTACAATCATTTGTACAACCATAGTCTTATCCTGAAGATGATTTTTATGACATGAAATATATTTAAATTAGAGTTAATAAAAATCCTTTGTCAGCCTTCTACTGTATGTTGTGATGTGTTGCCTCTTGCTGAGTGTATTATAGGAAGGGAAGATGTCAGATCACAGCGAGTTAACGGAAGCAACCTCCTCCCTTATCTTTTCTCTTCCCAGCTCTAGCACTGAAAGAAAAGGTTTAGCAACAAAGAAAACGATATTCTCAGATTTTTCATGGTGTTTACTCATTCCGTCATCTCCTGTGTGTCTTTATATCTTCAAATAATCTCAATATTTTTAAGATAATTACCTTTTTGTTGTAGGAAAAGAAGGAGCAGAAATGGTACAAACATTATCTCTTCCTGCAATCCCTGGAAACACACGCTTTCGCTTTCATTTTTCTTATTTTTCTTCTTTTCTCGTAAAGAAGCTTGAAAGCAAAAACCACCATACAGAAAACGCCCCACCCCCACCTCCCCACTCAAAGAAAATAGCATTTTATGGAGGTTTCACACTACCCTGCTGCGGTTTGGTCGCAGAGCAGTGTACCTGCGGTTTTCGTGCGGGTCGCTAGGAAAACCTATAAACTTCTATTAGATCGGGCATTTTTGGTGCATTCTCTGAAAGCGCACCGGAAGTCCTGCATGCTGTATCTTTGGTGCACTTTCAGAAAACTCACCAAAAACACCCGATCTAATAGAAGTCTACCGGAAAGTGCAAAAAGTGCAGTTAACCCGCACGAAAATCGCACGTACACTATGCTACACTCACGCTGTGGCCAATCCACAGAGGGACAGTGTGAAATCACTCTTATGCCCCGTACATATGATCAGAAATTCGGCCAGCAAAAGACCGATGAGAGCTTTTGGTCAGAAAATGCGACCGTGTGTATGCTCCATCGGTCTTTTGCTGGCGGAATTCCAGCCAGCAAAAGATTGAGAGCATGTTCTCAATTTTTACGGTCGGAAAAAGTTCCTAGCCGAAAATGCGATCGTCTGTACAAATTTCGACGTGCAAAATTCCTACGCATGCTCGGACACAATTCAACGCATGCTCGGAAGCATTGAACTTAATTTTCTCGGCTTGTCGTAGTGTTGTATGTCACGTTCTTGACGGACGAAAGTTCAGCAAACTTTTGTATGACCGTGTGTATGCAAGGTAAGCTTGAGCGGAATTCCGTCGCAAAAGCTATTATATCTTTTTCCGACCAAAATCCCGATCGTGTGTACGCGGCATTAGAGGTGTACCATGTACATGTGCACAACAACTATTCTCCAGTTACTCTCAGGTCCCCGTGTACAGTAAATGTACATCTTCCCATTGTAGCGTGCAAATAGGTTGGCCTAAATGTATGACTAAAATTGAGTTTATTGGATTTTTTTTATAACAAAAAGTAAAAAATATCATTTTTTTTCAAAATTTGCGGCCTTTTTTCGTTTATAGCGCAATAAATAAAAACCGCAGGGGTGATCAAATACCAACAAAAGAAAGCTCTATTTGTGGGAAGAAAAGGACGCAAATTTTGTTTGGGTACAGCATTGCATAATTAGCAAGTTAAAGCGACGCAGTGCCAAATTGGAAAAAGTCCTCTGGTCTTTAGGCAGCCAAATGGTCCGGGGCTGAAGTGGTTAAAGCGGTAGTAAAGTGCTACTACTGCTGCTGTCCCCCTGTAAGACAAATATATAATGTGCTAGTATGTACCACATACTAGCACAATATTTGAGACTTACCTTAAAACGAAGCCCCCCAGCACCGCTGACAGGGCTTCCATCTTCACCCAGTCTTCCTTCAGGGTTCGTGGCCTCCAGCTACATGAGTGACCGGGGCCATAATGTAGTCACTCCTATACATGCCCTCGGGAGCCCCTAATTTGCGGCATGAGCTCTGAAGGTCCAGCATGAAGGTAAGCATGGCATACTATCACATTATAAAATACTTACATTAGAACAAACCCCTCCAGTGGTGTGCTTTCACCGCTGACAGGTCTTCCACCTTCACCCCGTCTTCCTTCCGGGCTCGTGGACTCCAGGAGCCCTCATTTACGGCACCCGCTCTGAAGGTCCAGCACAATATGCCGGGATTTCAGAGCACATATGCGGGTGACGTCACTGGCTGCATGCAGTGTGAATATCTCCTAAACAGTGTAAGTTTAGGAGATATTCACTGTACACTGTACCTACAGGTAAGCCCTATTATAGGCTTTCCTGTACTTACAAGTCAAAAACTAAGTTTACTACCACTTTTATTACACTTATTATATAACTTTTTTAACTGAAAGAAAAAAAGACAATTAACCGCTTCCGGACTAGCCGCTGCAGTTAAACTGCGGCACGTTGGCTCCCCCACATAACTATACCTCCGCTCGCAGGGTCCAGATAGCAGGCGCGTGCCCTCTGCACAGCAGGAGTACCAATGCTCGTGGCCGACGGTCGCGATGACCGCCGGCCACGAACGATCGTGAGCAGGAGACACAGAACAGGGACGAGTGTGTGTAAACACACACTTCCCTGTTCTGTTCTGACAGGAGTGACAGATCGTGTGTTCCTATTAGATAGGAACAACGATCCGTCACTTCCTCTAGTCAGTCCCCTCCCCCTTCAGTTAGAATCACCTCCCAGGGAACACAGTTAACCCCTTCACCACCCCCTAGTGTTAACCCCTTCACAGCCAGTGACATTTTTACAGTAATCAATGCATTTTTAATTGCACTGATTGCTATATTAATGCCAATGATTCCAAAATTGTCCGATGTGTCTGCCAGAATGTCGCAGTCATGATAAAAATCGCAGATCGCCACCATTACTAATAAAAAAAAAATTATAATAAGAATGCTATAAATCTACCCCCTATTTTGTAGACGCTATAAATTTTGCACAAAACAATCAATATACGTTTATTGAGATTTTATTTTTACCAAAAATATGTAGAAGAATGCATATCGGCCCAAACTGAGGAGAAAAAAATTGTTTTCTAATATATTTTTGGGGGATATTTATTATAGCAAAAAGTAAAAAATAATGTGTTTTTTTTTTTAAATTGTTATTCTTTTGTTTATAGCGCAAAATATAAAAACCACAGAGGTGATCAAATACAGTACCACCAAAAGAAAGCTCTATTTGTGGGGAAAAAAGGACGTCAATTTTGTTTGGGTACAACGTTGCACGATCGCGCAATTGTCAGTTAAAGCGACGCAGTGCCGAATCGCAAAAAGTGCTCTGGTCAGGAAGGGGGTAATTTCTTCCGGGGCTGAAGTGGTTTAAAAAGTAAACATGCCAAAACATGCAAATACGCAAAGAAAAAAATAAACACAAAATAAACACAAATACAAACAACACTAAAATAAAGAAATCTACCCTCAGTACATACAAAAACACCCTTTTAAATAAATCACACCCTTTAAAATAAAATCAAGTACATTTTGAATAAATTGGTCAAGATGCGAAATTGACATTTTCTGCTTTGGTGACATTTTGCTTTTGTAAAATAGGTAATTGTCCAGCAAATTCAAACTAACTCATCCCTCGCAGCACCACCTCACTGACTATTATGTTATTGCATAAAATATAAATATCATTCTTTTCTATTACTATCATTTGTACAACCATAGTCTTATCCTGATGATGATTTTTATGACATGCAATACATTTCAATTAGGATTAATAAAAATCCTTTGTCAGCCTTCTATGTTGTGATGTGTTGCCTCTTGCTGAGTGTATTATAGAAAGGGAGTTAACGGAAGCAACCTCCTCCCTTATCTTTTCTCTTCCCAGCTCTAGCACTGAAAGAAACGCTTTAGCAACAAAGGAAACGATATTCTCAGATTTTTCATGGTGTTTACTCATTCCGTCATCTCCTGTGTGTCTTTATATCTTCAATTAATCTCAATATTTTTAAGATAATTACCTTTTTGTTGTAGGAAAAGAAGGAGCAGAAATGGTACAAACATTGTCTCTTCCTGCAATCCCTGGAAACACACGCTTTCACTTTCAGTTTTCTTTTTTTTTTGTCCTCTTCTTTTCCCATAAGGAAGCTTGAAAGCAAAAACCACCATACAGAAAACACCCCACCCCCACCTCCCCACTCAAAAAAAAGAAAATTTTATAGAGGTTTTACACTACCCTGCTGCGGTTTGGCCGCAGAACAGTGTACCTGCGGTTTTCGTGCGGGTCGCTAGGAAAACCTATAAACTTCTATTAGATCGGGCATTTTTGGTGCATTCTCTAAAAGCGCACCAAAAGTCCTGTATGCTGTATCTTTGGTGCACTTTCAGAAAACTCACCAAAAATACCCAATCTAATAGAAGTCTACTGGAAAGTGCAGTTAACCAGCACAAAATTCGCACTACATTTTACACTATGCTACACCTGCGTTGTGGCCAAACCACAGAGGGACAGTGTGAAATCACCCGTATGCCCCGTACACATGATCAGAAATTCGGCTAGCAAAAGACCAATGAGAGATTTTGGTCGGAAAATGCGACCGTGTGTATGCTTCATCGGTCTTTTGCTGGCGGAATTCCAGCCTTGCGCAGGAATGCGCAGGCTCCAACATGCACTTTAACTCATTCCGTACCTCTATAAAGGATTCAGATCTCTGCAATGCAGTTTCATTCAAGTTGCTAAGGGAGATGGAATGCTGCCTAGGGAGTGCCAACATCATCTCCCTCATGGTTAGAGACAATTCCACCTATAACAGGCACACTCTTAGAACAAGCTGCTCACTGACTGTACCTTCATTGCTCGTGGCAACCACATATGTAATGTGTATTAAAGTGATTCTTTAGTATGTTAACTCTTCATACTCCATGTTCTAGTGACCAAGACTGATGACTTTTGCACCGTACACACAATCGGACATTCCGACAACAAAATCCATGGATTTTTTCCGACGGATGTTGGCTCAAACTTGTCTTGCATACACACGGTCGCACAAAGTTGTCGGAAAATCCGATGGGATTATAAATGGGGCAGTAGCCAATATCTTTAGTCTCTTAATTTATTCTGAGCATGCGTGGCACCTTGTGCGTCGGATTTGTCTACACACGATCGGAATTTAACCGATTGGATTTTGTTGTCGGAAAATTTTATAGCCTGCTCTCAAACTTTGTGTGTCGGAAATTCCGACGGAAAAAGCTTGATGGAGCCTACACACGATCGGAATTTCCAACAACACAATCCGATCGCACTTTTTCCGTCAGAAAATCCGACAGTGTGTACAGGGTATAAGTGTGTAATTGTCGGTTACTTGCATTACACCTCTTTGAGTAACATCAGACCAGGCAAAAGGCAACGTTTCAATACTTTACTGAATAAAGTGCGAAATTACAACAGAGTCCAAAGCAGACAAGGCAGCCCAAGAGAACTTTGACAAAACAGTCTCCAATCCCTAATCCTAACCAGGCTATGTGTTGTCTCAGCATTCCTGCAGAGGTGAGTCCATGTAGTTGTAACATCCAACAGTGGCAGGTTTCAGAAGCTGATCTCTTCAGGGTGAACCCCAAGTCTTTAACCACTTCATTACCACGCTATAGCCGAAAGGCAGCTACAGCGTGGCTCTCTTGCTCTGAGAGGGCGTCTTTAGAGGAAAAGGGCTAATCACAGTGGCAGTACACCAAGTGATCAGCTGTGTCCAATCACAGCTGATCACATGTAAACAGACTTATGCCCTGTACACACGGTCGGATTTTCCGACGGAAAATGTGTGATAGGACCTTGTTGTTGGAAATTCCGACCGTGTGTGGGCTCCATCACACATTTTCCATCGGATTTTCCGACCCACAAAGTTTGAGAGCAGGATATAAAATTTTCCGACAACAAAACCCGTTGTTGGAAATTACGATCGTGTGTACACAAATCCGACGGACAAAGTGCCACGCATGCTCAGAATAAATAAAGGGAAAAAATCCTAGGATTTTGTTGTCGGAATGTCCGAACAAAGTCCGACCGTGTGTACGGGGCATTAGTGTAGAAGTGTCCTTTGCGCTATCACTACCGTGTAAAAAATATTAAATATTAAATAAGATGAATGCAGCAAAATCTCAAATGTGTGCTGTGACACCTATAAAATAAAAATACTAAATCAAAACGTGATCTCGCGCAGTGATCTCATACCCTGGGATCCCTCCTCTAGGTAAAGTAGTGTTTGGAAAGGGTACATAAAATAAGTGATAATAAATAGTGACGTGAAAATAATATTAATTTGCATAAGTGCATAAGTAAAAAAACATTCTATAGTAAACTCTTAGGTGATAAAAGTAATAAGCAACTGATGACAAATAAATGCTGGTGCAAAGCTAGTGCTAACAGACACATCAGTACATGTACTCTGGTATATAGTTAAAATTCTAGTCAATAATAGATAAAGAGATATAGTCCATAGTGATGGGTAAACTATAATAGAAAGTCCAAAATAGGAATGTGATATGAATCCAATGTAAGGTTCCTTAATAAAGTACTATGGTGGTATTGCCCTTCTGAACTTTCTGTAAGTATGGTCTCTCAGAACTCTCACCTCAAAGCTGTGGTGTCATAGCTGTTATGAGTAATAATCCATGGATGTTGTCACCGCTGTCGGTCAGTGCTGCTGGTCATGGATCTCTCCTCTAGGATCGCCTGCTGTGACTTCTAAAATAGCTCAAGTATAGTCAGCTCGGTATTGGGGGTAAAGAAGAGAGAGAAAAAGAGGGTGCTCCACTAGTGTAGTAAGTTAAATTATGGGGACATTTATTAAGTGTTAAAATAGACTCTTACATTAAAACAGAGGTTAAAAAGCAGATGCAGCAAAACTGAGCTAGTGTGGCGCTTTCAGCGCACTCTAACTTCTCTTCCTGTGTTCGTCTCGCTCCGGCCAATTGCTTGCAGACTACTATATGGTGACGTTCCTCATTCAAGGTCATGGACAAGTCACCGCCTTTAGGTGGCCAGCCCTCACGCACAAGGTATGTGCTTGTGAGGGGAGGAGTTGAGGTACAGTCGCAAATATTTGCGGTTCTGATGTCATATCTTGCCCCCCCCCCCTTTTTGTTTTTTCTTTCTCCAGTCCTTCCAGATCAGACCCTCAGGTCGTGGTCCAGAATGACAGAGACCTTGCCAGGCCACAATATCATTCATCATCTAAATCCAGACGAGACTCCCCGTCCGGAACTCACCACCAGAGGAGATGTTCCCATTCCTCCGCCAGACACCGCTCCCACCGCCATGACAGCCGCTCTGATCGCAGAGCCTGCTGGGGATGTGGTACACGAGTCCCGGAGGGCAAGTGCTTGTGTGATTGTTGCTATGCCCGTGCGGTTGGGGAAAAAGAGACGGATAACCAGCATTTGGCGTCTTTGTGAAACGTGTGGTGCAACAATCCCTAAGAGAAATGGATACACCCCACACTATGAGCCAGTCCACTACTTTGTCTGGCCGCTGGCTGACGAGGCCCGTGATGGTCCGGGCACTTCCCAGCCCTATGTTGCCTCTCTTGACTCTTCGGATGATGAACCTGAAGGTGAAGAGGACGTCAGAGGCTTTGACTTCGCTATGGTTTCGCCATTAATCAAAGCAATCAAGGAGGCACTTAAGTGGGAAGACTCCTCCACTCCCCCAGCTAAACAGTTCTTTAAACATCTGGGGAAAGAACGTTCAAATTTTCCGCTTCTTTCTGAACTAAAGGACATCACTGATGAGGAATGGAGTAAGACGGACAAGAAGTCCTCCATGTCAAGTAAAACCTCCAGATTATACCCCTTCAAGTCAGAAGAAGTGAGGTATCTGGAAAATACTCCCCTTGTGGATGCAGCTCTAACGCGTCTGGCCAAACACGTTACTCTTCCTTTGGAAGATGCAGTGTCCTTCTAGGATGGGCTTGAGAGGAAGATGAAAGTAAACAAATATAATGGTGAATCAGTGGCGTCTCCAGCTTTCATATTTAGGGGGGGCACATGGGGGGACAGGGACAAAAGTAGGGGAGCAACTATAAAATGTATATATATATATATATATATATAGATATAGATATATAGATATATAAATATATACTGGGGCTCTTTACTACGACCCCACAACGGCCCTTTCACATGTTCTTTCTGCTGTGAGCTCCCTTCCTACTGTATTGGGGCCCCCCAGGGTGGCTGAAAACAAGATATATATGTCACCAGCATACCAAGAAAATATAAGGATCCAAAGCAGTGGGAGAACTATCAGGGTTGCAAAGGTTGTCTTGCCTCCGGGCCCTGGTGTTCTGCCACTGTGGGGTTTCCCAGCCTCCTCTTGCTGTCCTGCCCCTGCTATTGACAGCACTGGTCTGGCATCTCTTGGAATTTACAGGCTGGTTCACCTGTCCTAAGGATGGGAGAAATCAGTCTGTTTTTTCAGTAACTGAGAGTCCTGGTGGAGTCCTTCCTGCAACTCGCTCTTTTCCCTGCCAATGAGGATGCAGGGGAAGGAGCAGATTGGGCGGCCGTGGTTGTGTGAGCGCTCACATTATGCAGTGTCAGCAAGCAGAGGGAGGGGGGAGGAATCACCTGACTGGGGACTCTCTCCCTCTTAGACATTGATTTTTTGTAAAAAAAAAAAAAAAAAAATTATTGGGGGGGGAGGAGGTACACATGGTGGGGCACAGCATAATGTTGGGGGATCAGGGCCCCCTCTCCTCCCCCCCTAGGGACGCCATTGTGGTGAATCCGCGCAACAGAAAATAAATGAAATAACCAAACAGTAGGATAGGACTGCTGCCTCCACAGAAGCAATCACCACCAAGGTGGAGAAAGCTGAGTATGAAAGAAATGTTAATGTGTGGGTGTGGCGCTGTCCTAATTAAAACGCATGTGCACATGTAGATTTAAATATGAATGAGATCCTCTAGTATGTGTGCCATCTCTGTGATAATGAACTAACTACACCATTGAAAAAATTGTTTCATGTTATGAATGTGAAATAATACCATAGTTAAACAAGCTTTTGCAAAGGTAGTGGACGAAAAATATATATAATGCGTGAAATTAATGTGATCCACCCTAGCACATGATATCCAAAACATACACAGGTGAATGCATGAAGGGATGGGGGGGGGGGGAGGAAGGGAGTGGGAGAGGAAAGGCAGGGGAAAGGTGAACCAAAAATATATATAAGCTGCAATAGAAAAGACTCGTAAAGTGTATGTATAAAAAAAAGTGACTTGTGCTCAGTGCAGCAATAGTAATTTCAAACAGTCCTTGTAGATTTTGCTGGCTTTTAAAATAAACAGGTGTATCCAAAACACATCTTCTAGTATTTCTTTTCTGTGGTGACCAAGTGGTTGTATCTCGTGCTCTTATTGTGCAAACACTCACCAGATTCAGTAGAACCCTAGGGCGTGGCCTAATCCTACGTCTTGCATCATCTCCCAGGGAACACATGATTTGAATCTGACGGTTCTACTGATGACATTTTTGCCTTATATGAGCTATCAGTATGTGAGTACAGGGGTGGCACAGTGGTGCAGTGGTTAGCACTCTCACCTAGCAGTAAAAAAGGGTCGCTGGTTCGAATCCCAACCACGACACTACCTGCCTGGAGTTTGCATGTTCTCTCTGTGCCTGTGTGGGTTTCCTCCGGGTACTCCAGTTTCCTCCCACACTCCAAAGACATGCTGGTAGGCTAATTGGCTTCTGTCCAAAATTGGCCCTAGTATATGAATGGGGACCTTGGTTTGAGGGTAGGGACTGATATGAGTGTGCGATGTACAGGGTTAGGGTTGTAGACACACACTCACTCAGGTTTAACTGGATGGACTGGTGTCTTTATTCAACCTTACTGACTATGTAACGCTCTGTTATCTTTCTCAAATAAAACTTTTTAATGGTTTTACGCTATGGGCATTGCTTTTCTCTTTTATGTCTAAATGCCACCTCGATCCTGAAAGTGCCAAGGACTGCCGCACAGTGGCATAGACTGTGACTGCTTGTCACCCCTGCAGGGGTTAAGGAAGCTGGTGAGTGTTTGCACAACAAGACCACGAGATACAACCACTTGGTCACCACAGAAAATAAATACTAGAAGATGTGTTTTGGATACGTATCACTATTCACTACTGACATCACTATACTCTCACCCACAAAGAACCAACAAATATCACAGAATAAATCAAGAAGAATAGCTCTTGAGTAATGTAATTCCATCACCTGGATGTCCAAACAAATGCAGCATTTATGTGTTTTTTTATGTGTATTTTTGTGTAGGAGGCTCTCATATGTGGCAACTCTGTGGCTTAGAGGTTAGAACTTCTGCTGAGCGTCTGGGTTCAAATCCCATAAATGCTGCTTCATGTAGAGAAGTTATCTCATCTCCCAGGTCCTAAAACTACATCTAAATGTAGTATTTATGTGTAGGAGGGTTCCACTACCATTGTAAGTCTTGCCAGATACACTATCTAGCCAAAAGTATTGGGACACCTGCCTTTACACACACACATGACCTTTAACCGCATACAGACCAGCCGCCACAGTTATACTGTAGCAACATGGCTCGGCTGCGCTAATCGCCGTCATGGTACATCGATACCATAGACGACCACTTGGGTGCTCGCCCACGAAGCCGATGCGAGTTCCCCCTTGGTCGCGATAACCGCCAGGCTCCCGCGATCGCTCGGGGCACACCGAGAACCGGGATCTGTGTGTATGAACAGTGATCTGTCATCTCCCCTGCACAGTCCCCCTCCCCCTTCAGTTAGAACACACACTAGGATACACTTAACCCCTTCACTGCCAGTGACATTTTACAGTAATCAATGCAATTTTATAGCATTGATCGGTGTAAAAATGCCAATGGTCCCAAAAAATGTGTCAAAATTGTCCGACGTGTCCCCCATAATGTCGCAGTCCCGATAAAAATCGCAGATGGCCGCCATTACTAGTAAAAAAAAAAAAATTGATAGTAAAAAAGCCATAAAACTATCCCCCATTTTGTAGACGCTATAACTTTTGCGCAAACCAATCAATATACGCTTATTGCAATTTTATTTACTAAAAATATGTAGAAGAATACGTACATGTTTTATACATATTAGGGATGGAGGCTTGTCATTGCTAGAATTATGTTGTGTTATGTATTCTTCTACATTAAAGTAGATGCGACCTATCGGCCTAAACTGAAGAAAAAAAAGTTTTTTTATATTTTTTGGGGGGATTTTTTTCAAAATTGACGCTCTTTTTTTGTTTATAGTGCAAAAAATAAAAACCGCAGAGGTGATCAAATACCACCAAAAGAAAGCTCTATTTGTGGGAAAAAAAGGACGTCAATTTTGTTTGGGTGCAACGTCGCACAACTGCGCAATTGTCAGTTAAAGCAACCCAGTGCCGAATCGCAAAAAGTGCTCTGGTCTTTGGCCAGCCAAATGGTCCGGGGCTTAAGTGATTAATGGCAGCCCAGTCTTAGTCCGTAATGGTTAAAATTTGATTTGGCCCACCCTTTGCAGCTAGAACAGCTTCTGGGAAGGCTGTCCACAAGGTTTAGTGTGTTTATGAAAATGTTTGGACATTCTTCCAGAAGTGCATTTGTGAGGTAAGGCACTGATGTTGAACAAGAAGGCCTGGCTCGTAGTCTCTACTCTAATTCAGCCAAAAGGTGTTCTATTGGGTTGAGGTCAGGACTCTGTGCAGGCCAGTCAAGTTCCTCCACCCCAAACTTGCTCGTCCATGTCTTTATGGACCTTGCTTTGTGTACTGGTGTGCCGTCATGTTGGAAGGGGCCATCCCCAAACTGTTCCCACAAAGTTGGGAGCATGAAATTGTTTAATATGTCCAAAATGTCTTGGTATGCTGATGCCTTAAGAGTTCCCTTAACTGGAACTAAGGGGGCCAAACTCAACCCTTGAAAAACAACCCCACACCATAATCCCCCCATCCACCAATTGATTTGGACCAGTGCACAAAGCAAGGTCCACAAAGACATGGATGAGTGAGTTTGGGGTGGAGGAACTTAACTATCTGGACAGAGTCCTGACCTCAACACAACAGAACACCTTGGGGATAAATTAGAGCTGAGACTGTAGGTCAGGCCTTCTCGTCCAGCATCAGTGCCTGACCTCACAAATGCACTTCTGGAAGAATGGTCAAACATTCCCATAGACACACTCCTAAACCGGTCGCAAATCGGTGGCAATTGCACCGTTCTAATTGGTGTGACTTTGGGGTGCGATTTGTATTGATATCAGTGCAGAAACCTGCACAGATGTCTCTGATGTTGCCCCCGCAGTCGGGAATGACATGCAGGAATGAAATTGTGTGAGTTCAGCTGAACAATTTCCTCCCTCTGTCAGTGTGAACCAGGGCTCAAACTGGGCCTTTTGTCTTTGTAATTCACCTGCTGCTAACCCAGGGACACCATTTCTTATCAAACTCCATTAAGTTTACCTTCAAATATCATCATATGTAGAAATACAGATTTGCATATCTGCAAATAAACTAAAATAAAAAATACTAATCGTGGTTGCGCTCAAAAGAGGTGTGGTTTCACCTTCTGACCCGGAAGTGAGTCATTGTAATCACCCGGAAGTTCCTGTGCTGGTCAGGATCTCCGTCTAGGTGGACATGGCGAGGTCCCTCTTTAGCAAAAAGGAGGTGCTGCCGATTGGCCGGGTAAGTGTAGGATATGTATTTGTGCTTAATCAATGTGTGGGTGGATGTGGTAGTTAGATTTGGTGTGGGTTGTGTTCATTGATTTGTTTGGCGTCCCCACACATTTGCTTCCGTCCCATGTGGACACATCAATTCCTGCATTTGTTCTGCTGATGTAAATGCAAGTATAAATGAGAGCTCCTTTCTATTAAAATATATATGACTTCTTTCACAGTTGGGCGACTTTTCCAGCAAATTTGGACCTCTGAGTTGCATAAGTCGTACCCCATGATTCTCAATGATAACCATTCATATCTGTGCTACTTTAACCATTTGCCGACCGGCTCACGCCGACATACATCAGCAGAAAGGCACGTACAGGCAGATTAACGTACCTGTACCTTGCCCTCCAAGAAGCGTTTTGCGGGCGCGTGCGCCCACCGCGGCCTCCGTGAGTGTGATCGCGGGTCCCGCGGACTCAATGTCTGCGGGGATACCCGCGATCGCCTCACGGAGAGGAAGAACGGGGAAATGCTGATGTAAACAAGCGTTTCCCCGTTCTGCCTAGTGACAGGACACTGATTACAGCTCCCTGTAATCGGGAGCGGTGATCAGTGTCGTGTCACACATAGCCCCTCCCCCCCGCAGTTAGAATCACTCCCTAGGACACACTTAACCCTTACAGCGCCACCTAGTGGTTAACCCCTTCACTGCCAGTCACATTTACACAGTAATCAATGCATTTTTAATTGCACTGATCGCTGTATAATTGTGAATGGTCCCAAAATCGCGCCAAAAGTGTCCGATCTGTCCACCATAATGTCGCAGTCACGATAAATAAAAAAAAAAAACGCTGATCGCCGCCATTACTAGTAAAAAAAAATTAATAAAAATGCCATAAAACTATCCCCTATTTTGTAGATGCTATAACTTTTGCGCAAACCAATCAATAAACGCTTATTGCGATTTTTTTTTTTTTTTTGTTTCAAATATTTTATTGAAGATTATAAAGTTTTTACAGCAATTGTGATACAAACAACAGTAAACATAGCTTATGAAATCTAGTACAGTATAAGGTTATGTCTTGAGAAATATCCCAGCCGGGCCTGAAGATCGCAGACATACTATTATAGTTGCTAGGGGGTTGTGAACCCAACATGTAACTGTAACTGTGAGAAGGTGTAAACATCTCTATACCTAAGACTCTTTTGCCATTGTTTTCTGTTCTCCGTCATATATAGTTTACGTGAAGTAGAGAGTTGGTTTATTTTTCATGGAAGAACTCAATCAAAGGAGTACTTTTGTGTCAGTAATTGTATGGAGGGTCTTTCTTTCTTCTTAACAGAAACTCTCATGTGTCTCTGGCACGTAATTCACAGGTTGGGTATTCAATTGGTATGTGGCGAGGGTGACCTACAAGCTCGTAATGGTTATATGAAGCCTGGCGTGGGAGAGAATGAGGATGGGGGAGGAAGGAAGGGTGGATAACGGGGAGGTGGGGCCTGAGGAAGGGGGTAGGGAGGATGGGAGGGGTGGGACTGGGATGTCACTGGGATGTCTGGGCAATGTTAAAATTGTGTAGCTATTTACATGGCGTTTGAGTGTTTTTGTAAATGGGGATATGTCTTTAGCGAGGTGGGAATAAAAGATAATTATATCTTTTTTGTGTATGTGTGGGTGATGATCCCTGTTTACTCTGTCACGTTATGTAGGAAGATTCAAGATGGTCTTGTATTCAGACTGAGTCTGAAAGTGAGTCCAGCATGCCCATATGTGACTAAATTTCGTCGGTGTATCTTTAGCGATATGTATCAATTTTTCCATTTCTGCTATTTTGTTTATTCTGACGAACCATTCTGCCAGGGTGGGTATCTTGTTTGATTTCCAATGTATGGGGATGCATTGTTTTGCCGCATTGATCATATGCATCAGTAGAGATTTATGGTAGGTATTGTATGGTAAAGAGGATAGATGTAGGAGAAATTGAGCTGGAGTGAATTCTGGGTTATATGTGGTAACCTGTCCGATTATTCTGTGGACCTCTGACCAAAAGGCCTGGAGAGGGGTGCAGGACCACCAAATGTGGAGTAAAGTGCCCCTTTCTTGATGACACCTCCAGCACGTGTCAGGGATGTTGGTTTTAAATTTGTGTAGTAATGCTGGGGTATGGTACCATCTCGACTGAATTTTGAACCCATTTTCTTGAGTGGAGACATTAATTAAGCCTTTGTGTATGTGTGAGAAAATTCTCTCCCAACTCCCTTCCGTAATTTGTATGGATAGATCTTTCTCCCATTTCCTACAGAACTGACTGTCACTTGCTTTATGGTCACCGAAAAGCAGGTTATGTATTTGAGAGATAAGGTGCGTTTGTGATGTCGTTTTGGTGCATAGTGATTCGAAGGGTGTGAGCTGTCTAGAGCAGTGTTTCTCAACTCCAGTCCTCAAGGCGCCCCAACAGGTCATGTTTTCAGGATTTCCCTCAGATGAAATGGCTTTAGTAATTACTAAGGCAGTGAAACTGATCAAATCACCTGTGCAAAATAATGGAAAGCCAGAAAACATGACCTGTTGGGGCGCCTTGAGGACTGGAGTTGAGAAACACTGGTCTAGAGCATTAGCCCTTCTTATCCAGAGTTTGTAGGTAGTGTGCTATCATTAAAAATGTCCATTGTGGGATAGGCATTTTTTCAAAGCGTGCTGCGATTTGCGTTGCGGAGAGTATTTTGCCCTGTTGGAGAAATTGGTGGGCTCTGGTTGTCCTGGTGGTAGGTTGTCATCTAGAAACTGTTGGTGCATACCTGTTGGGAAGTCCGGGTTCAGTTTTATGGGTGTCAGTGGGCTGGAGGTGGAGGAGATCGGGACAGATTTACATAACAGGTGAAAACATCGTAAGGTGGGGCCAATCGTCGGATGTATTTGGATATCTTGTGGGATTCGGTTAAGGGAAATCAAGGGAGTGATTGCAGATCTAATTTCGTGAAGGAGGCTTCAAGGGATACCCAGTCTTTCTGTTGGGTATGAACATTCCAGTCAACTATCCTGGTTAGGTGGGTGGCCGTGTAATAATTGGTAATGTTAGGAAGGCCTATTCCACCCAGGTTTTTCGGTCGTGATAGCAGGTGGTGGCTAATTCTGTGTCTATGTTCACCCCATAAGAACCTAGAACAGATCTGTCTATATGTTTTGAAAAACATGGGAGGAATCTGTATTGGGATCGTCTGTAGGAGATATAGTATTCGGGGAAGAGCGTTCATTTTTAGAATGGCCGCTCTGCCAAACCATGAAAATGTCAATTTGTTCCATGCTTCTAAGTCGGAGGATAGTCTGTTTAAAAGAGGGAGAAATTTTTTTTTTTTTTTTTTTAACCACTTCAGCGAATTTTTTCCTAAGAGACGTTGTTTCAACTTTAAAAAATCAAAAACTAGCCCATCTCTTTTTTTCACATCATTGTGGCTAATATACAATTTTATCTTTATTCAAAAACTTCTTAATTAGAAAAGAAATAAAAGCAACAAATTCTCCAGCTAAGCGGAAGTTATACATAGTGTTTGTACAAGCTACAGTAGTGTCTGCTGCTATCTCCCTCCCTCCATCCCCCTCAAACCCCCCCCAACACCCCCCCCCACCTCCACCCCCCCTCCACCCAAACACACGCCACCCGCACAACCTAAATTCTATTGCACCTCACTAATTCATTCATGCTCCAGCCATAACTTCCATATACTCTTTAAATTGCCTCTCCTTCTGTACCAGAATTCCTCCTTAATGATCATATCCTTAACCTCTCTTCTCCATTCTCCTACCGTTGGGGGTTCTTTCGCCTGCCACTTCCGTGCTATAATTTTCCTACCCTGAAACAAACATCTTATAATTGCCGTCTGGGTGTCCTTCAGCATATCATTTTTCTCAAATAAACTCAAAAGGCAGGTTCGGGCCTCCATCACCAGTGATGATCTAAATATTACATTGATTTCCTCCACTAGTTTTTCCCAATATCTATGTAACTTGGGGCATCGCCAGAACATGTGTATCAGGTCGCCTCTTCCATCTCCACAACGCTGACAGTTCGCCTCCTGCCTCTTTCCAAACCTAAATAATTTTTCTGGTGTATAGTAAAGTCTATAAATTAGGTACAGATGGGAGACCCCTTGTGATGGTGACAGAGATACCCTTGGGCCCAGTGCTAGGTTAAACTTCCATTGTTCCTCCGTTATGGTGCCGATCTCTTCCCCCCATTTAGTTCTCCTCTTGGGCTCTACCTCCCCCTCCTGCCCCGCCTTGATTATACTCCTGTACATTTCTGAAATCAGCCCTCTAGATCCCTTGCTATTTACCAATTTCCTTAGTAAGGGCATTTCACTCCACTCTATCTCTTTGCCCTTAAATTGTGCCTCCAAGGCATGTCTTACCTGCAAGTAGCCAAAGAACAATCTATTGGGCACTGCAAACTCCTCTCTTAACTCCTGGAACAACTTCATCCTCCCTGCTCTATACATCTGTCTCAGACGGTGGATACCCCTCCTATCCCATTCTTCCATTTTCCCCATCATACTGAGCTCCTTCAGATTTTTGTTGTTCCATAACGGGGAAAATTCGGAGAACCCCGAGTATCCTAGTGCAGCCTTTACCATCTTCCAGCTTCTGATCATTAACTGAGTTGTGGGGCAGCTATGTCCAAAGGATTCGGCCTCCACTGCCTCCACCTCTGTAGCATAACTGATGTTACTCCTCCATAAGTTATCTCTTCCTGACCTTTCTTCAGGTACATTGCTGCCTCTCATGAACTGTATTTGGGCTGCTAAGAAGTAACTCCAGGGGTCCAGCAGCGCCAGGCCTCCCTCCTCCCTCGGCCGCCGCAGCGTTTTCAAACCTATCCTTGCCACACCATTTTTCCAGATTAATTCCCTGAACAGACTATCCAGCCTCCTAAACCAATGCCTTGGAATCCAGACAGGGGAATTCTGTAGTATAAATAAAATTTGTGGCATCCATATCATTTTGATAAGATTACATCTGCCGGCGACCGAGAGAGGAAGACCACCCCACACCCGACTCTTCTGCTTTAATTTTGTCAATAATGGTACTACATTGCCTGTTATGAACTGCCCCGGATCTTTTGTTATATTTACCCCCAGGTATCTCATCTGGTTTACAATTTTTATCGAATTCACCTGACTAGGGAGAGGATTTACCAGGGGATCTATCGGCAATAAAGCCGATTTATCCCAGTTAATCTTCAAGCCCGAGAAATGTCAGAATTCTTTAATTAGCTTCATGGCTGCTAGCAAGGAGGTTTGTGTATCTCCCAGGAATAACAGGATATCGTCGGCATACATAGCGACTTTCTCCTCTGCACCCCTGCTTTTGAAGCCCTGAATTTCCTGTGACGTTCTCAGAGCAATTGCCAAGGGCTCCAGTGCGAGGGCGAAGAGCAGGGGCGACAATGGGCACCCCTGTCTCGTCCCCCTCCCCAACCGGAACCACTCAGAGCACTCACCATTAACTCTGACTCTAGCTTTCGGGTTATCATATAGTAGCCTCAGCCATTTCACAAAGTTAGGGCCGAATTTGAACTCTGCCAGTACCTTCCACAGATAGTGCCACTCAAGGCTATCAAATGCCTTGACCGCATCTAGAGATAGAATAGCCCTGTTGCCTCCCTTCTCCATAGGTACTTGTATGTTACTGTACATTTGCCTAATATTCATACTCACGGATCTATCCGGAATAAAACCGGTTTGATCCGCGTGTATTACTCTAGAAATTATTTTTTTTAACCTATTCGCTAAAAATTTAGCCAGAATTTTGACATCCGTACATAAAAGTGAGATTGGTCTGTATGAGGCAGCATCTAACGGGTTCTTCCCCTCTTTTAACAAAATTATGATCGTAGCTTCTGTCATAGACATGGGTAATTTACCTTCCATCACGGCCCCATTCAAAACTTCTACTAGTTGTGGAAGCAAAACTTCCCCATATTTTTTATACAGTTCTGCAGGCAAACCATCAGGTCCTGGCACTTTTTGATTCGCCATTTCCTTTACCACACTTTGTATCTCCACCAGTGTCAGCGGGCGTCCAGGGTATCTCTTTCCTCTCTGGCTAGAGGAGCAATTTTGAGTCTTTCAAAGAACTCCCACATCTCCCCTTCTACATCTAACTGAGGGGTCTTATACAGATTTTCATAATAAACTTTGAACACCTCCACCATACCAGGAGTATGCCTTATAATACACCCGTCTCTATCCCACACCGCCGGTATCGTGGAGGAGAGGCCGTTTGCCCTAGCTATTAATGCCAAAGTTCTACCCACCATTTCCCCTTCACAAAAAAAATTCTGTTTCTGAAACATTCTACTCTTTTCCTCTTTCTCCAGGATTAATTTTCTATATTTCTCCTGGCCCTCTACCCAAGCCTCATATCTGACTGTGGTAGGCTCCTCCAGATATCTAGCTTCTACCTCCCTCACCATTTCCCTTGTTCTTTGTTCCTTAACTTGTGCTTTCTTCTTGACATAGGAGATTTTCTATACAAGAACCCCTCTAAGGAATGCCTTCAAAGCATCCCAAGTGGTACCTATCGGGGCAGACCCTTGATTCAGGTTTATGAACTCTTTCAGGTTACCGATGATCCCTCCATCATCCTCAATCACTTCAAGCCAGAAGGGGTTCAATTTCCACTCCCCTCGTCCAGTGTTCCACCCCGTTTTCACTGAAAAAACCACTGGAGAATGATCTGAGAGCCCCCTAAGATCATAATCTATCTCTTCCACCATTTTCAGAGCTTCCTCGTTACAGAGCACCAAATCAATTCTGGAGAGGGTGGCATGCGTCCTTGAGTGGCATGAATATTGCCTCACACCCGGATGCCTCCTCCTCCAGACGTCCACCCAACCCACTTCCTCACAAAATTGGAGAAGCGGGCCCCTAGATATCCCTCCAGGAACCAGCCCTGTCGGGAATCTATCTAAACGGTTATCCATAGCCATATTGAAATCCCCCATTACTATGACCGGTACCCCTGGTTTGTCCGCTGTAAAATTTATCAGTTTGTTGAGTATCTCTGTTTTAAATGGTGGGGGAATATATACACCCGCAAGAATACAATCCCGCCCCTCAATGTTACAATAGAGAAAAACGTACCGACCATACTTGTCCAATTTGCTCTGTCTACAGGAGAAAACCAATCTGATGTTTATCAGCACACTCACTCCTCTTGAGTACGAGGAATAGGTTGAGTGGAACTGCTCTTGGTAGCCCCCATTCCTTAGAATGTTGACCGAACCCCTGTCTAAATGGGTTTCCTGGAGGCAGAGTATCCTGACATCCCTTATTCTGGCCATAGAGAAGATTGCTTGTTTCTTGCATGCATCTTTCACCCCCCGCACGTTCCACGAACATACCTTCACACAATTAACTGTTCCTAACATTATCCTTGTATCTGTTTTTGTGCCTACCATCACCTGTTCCTATATCTTAATTCTAAATAATACTCAGATTCCAACACTGTTGTGATTAATTTTTTTTTTTAAATTTTGGTGCTATTTACTTTTTGTGTAACTTCAGTGCCACGCCTGTTCCTATATCTTATTTACATTAGTGTTTTATGCATGAAGAGGACACAGAGTGAATTGCATCCCAGACACCCCACTGTTGTTTTGTTGAATACACCAGAACTTGCTTTTGCACCTTCAATGACTTTTACACTGACACTTTAAGTTTGCTGCACTTACTGGCATGTCATTGGTCATTTGTTTCGCAGGCCAGCACAATATATTTTACATCACTATTATTGGGACATTTATTTATATTATTTATCATCCATATTGCGTTGGATTGATGTGTTTTATTTGCGATATCTAGATCATCTTTAAGCACTGGCACTTTGTACGTTTTGCACAATTTATAAGGATATGTTTTTGATGGTTATTTCTGATTTATTCTATGTATTTTTATTTAGAATTATTCACATGAAGTAGTGTTTATGTCCCTTTGTGCACCTACACATGATTATCTAGATTTATATGTTTTTAGTTTCAACACTTATTTATACGATTTAACATGCAATTTTTTTGTCATTTAGTATATACCAATTGAAAAGGATTTTTTATGCACTTTTTTTCACATACACATGATGCTGATTATTAAGACTTGAATGTTTTTTAGTGTCAACACTTATTTATGCGATTTATTATGCAATTTTATGTCATTTTATTAATTGACCACAGACAGATATTCTAAAACGTGGCTCCACTGGAACATGTTTGTGTATTCTGATGAGGGCAATGCCATAATGGACACCTGTTCTGGTGATTGACTTTTCCCTAGCCTGCAGGCTGGGTTCACACCGTCGTACGGAGCGGCTCACAGCAGGGGTCCGGTTCATCCTCGTTTACCGTTTCAGGTCCGATTTCGGTCCGAATTTGTGGCTGAATTCGGACCTGAAATGGACCAGAAGATGCACAGGACTGCTGTGCAATTCACTCCGGAGCCGCTCTGGAGATGTGTGAACCGGCTCCATTGAGAGCTGGTCACAATCTCCTGTCATGCAAATTGGATGCGAGGAAACCGACATCCAATTCGCATCAGTGTGATCCCAGCCTTAAATACTCCTGCACATCATATATTTTAATTTTTCTGGAAGCAGAGCACCCATTGAATAAAATGATTATTTATGAAAAAAAAAAATTATTATGTCTCATCATGTTAACGCAATAACTGCCTAATAAATCTCCATGTTCATTAAACATACTCTCAAACAAATTTTATTGCACAAAAACAATAGTATCTCCAAATTTTCCTGGAATGAGGTTATTTCTAATGTAGAGCCAGAAGCTGACCCTACAACATGTAATCAAAAGGCGGCTGCTGGTTATCGAGCCTGATTACATCCTCATACATCCTGCCACTGCTGTGCCGTAATATGTACAGCGGTGGCAGTAAAGGGTTAAGAAGGTTTTGCATTGGTACCTGTGCCCCCTAATAGTGCATGGCTTCCGAGTCTGTTTTTGACAACAGCTTGCCTATTAGGAAAAAAGAGGGGGGATGGTACCCGATTATAGAGAATACCCCATATCCCATCATTCTCCTCACATCGCACACTCGCTGCGTCATGGGACGAGGCAGCGTTGTGAATGACGTCAACGCGTTTCACTGGGTCTAATGGCGAAGCTTCATCTCAGACGTGTTGTTTTGTATTGTTATATGTTAGTCTTGTTTGTTGATATGTTTATGGTAATTCATTGCCTTATTGGATTTAATCAGTTTTTAATAACACTGCACTATTTCTAGTATTAACTTTTTGATACATTGATTAAATATTTGTAAATAAAATTTTTTTTAAAAAATTTGATAAATTTCAGTTTGATCTAATTTTTGTAACCCTTTACCCGGTATTCTCTATAACTGGGTACCATCCCCCCTCTTTTTTGCCTTATATGCTATACGGTTACAACAACAACACGTCAACACAGGTGAATGATCTTTAATCGGTTATTTCATGTACTTGACCGTTTACTAGTGGACAGCTTGCCTTCCTTCCCCTTCCCTTATTACCCTCCCCCTATTTTTGTTTATATAGCTTGCCTATTAGGCCTAAAACCAGTCAGAATTTTCTAACAGGTTTTGCCCCCCCCCCCCCATAGACTTCAGTGGGATTTGCTGCTAGGATCAGGTTCACAGAATTTCACATTTCCAGCAGATCAAACCCGGGCAGATTTTCTCATCCCTATTTTGGTGATGTGAGAGCATGAAGGGCACAGTGAGTGTCTTTGTTGTCTCTGTGCAGGAATATTTAAGATTTCATTTTTGTGCTTCAAAAAAATGTTTGCGGTCGGCTACCGAACGCGGATTAATTTCAGAGATTTCTTGATTAGAAGGTTCTGTCTTTTTATTTGTTACTCGGGGTTTCGGAGGGATGGCCAAGGCCGGGGAAGTGAAACTGCCTTCAGATGGTGTGGTCTTTTGATATCCAGGACTCATAGAATCTCTGCTCCAATTTTTAGCTCTTAGTTCTTTAGTTTTTAGTGAATTCACACCGCCTTGATTTCCTGCAGATAATGGAAACAACGATAAGATAGTAGAGATCAAAATAATCCAATGACACAATAAAAATCATGCACAAAAATATATTAATGAGCAACTCAGTGAACTGCTAATGTTTTCCAGGCATCAATGCTACTGTCAGACAGTTCATTCAGTTTTTTTAAAGTTTTTTTTATGAGTTTTTAGCTCTGATTTAACCTAATAAAAAAGAGTTATGATCATGCTTAGCAAGATCTGGATGTTCAGTATTTAAATGTTACATGCTGTGGCGGCCCGACCATTAATGGCACACAGGTGCCCCCCCCCCATCCATGCATCCGGCCCCCCTGATCTACATGCAGGGCACTGAAAGCATGGATTCCAATCAGGGTTTTTTTTTTTTTTTTGAAGCACGTGATTAGAGCCAGGCTTCAAAAAAAGGGTGGGCTCGGGGCGCAGAGTACTGTACCTAAAACCCAACCAGTTGTGTGACAATAGCGAATAAATATTCGCTATTGTATCACTGATTCTCCTCCTGGCCAATCAGTAAGTGGGTCGGGTCACCCGATTAGCCGAAAGGAGATCCGATCGGATTGGCCGCCAGGAGGAGGAGGGAGGAGATGCAGGGGAAGCGAGGAAACAGCCCAGAGAAAACAGCCGACGCCGCCTGCCACCCAGATCGCTGCCCACGAGTTGGGGTAAGTGCGGGGCCCCGACCACTAACTGCCCGACCCGGGGGGGGTTTCCGCCCATGACCTCCGTGACTCGGTAAGCCGACCAACCAACCGACCTGGGGGGGTGGTGGGTGCCATCTGGGGGGGGGGGCACTGTGTATGTGCATTTACTTATGAAAGCTTTTTAGGCTAAGTTCAGCTGCAGTCACATCTTTCTGTGCAAAAGTGTCCATTAGGAAAAGTCCTAGCATACGTTTTGGATGTGCTCCACTCAAAACAAAGTTTTCAAGTGATGTTCCATCCACTGTTGCAAATAGATTTGTATAAGAAATTGTCTGTGGAGTGTGGATGGAGCACAACTGAATGTTCAGTTTCAGGTGGAGCACAATTGATTTTCCACATCACCAGAGTCAGTGTAATTATACAAATCTATTTGCAACAGTGGTTGGAGCATTAACCGCTTAAAGTGTTACTAAACCCACAACAGTAAAATCAGTCAGTATATGCAGATAAACATGCTTGTTATACTCACTGCGGAACCTAAGGGGTTAATCATCTGCACCATGTAAAAAGGTTATTTGATCCTGTCTTCTTTGATCCTCCTCTTCTACCACTGTCCCCAAAACATGTTCGGATAAGACAGAGTAAATGGAGTCAGGCTGCACATGCTCAGTTTGGTGTGTATTGCTAGAGTTTTTTTTTCTTGGATGTGATCAGCACAGGGCCAATCAGCACTGTCCAGACAGAGGGTCAGTGGTCCTGCATCCTGATAGGTCAGCCAGTGCAATATGTAAACTCCTCCTACAAGCTTTAACACTAATAGAAGTCACAAGACTGCTTCGTATATACTGCTGATGAGAAAAGGTATTTAGCGGTTTATATTTACTAAAATATTTGCATTTCCATGTTCTGTGCACTGTGGGAGACCAGATATAGTGAGAGTCCTGGGTTTATTAACACTTTATAGACCCAGCCTTTTTCTGACATTTGCTGTTTACAGGTAAAAATCTGTATTTTTTTGCTAGAAAAAACCCAAAAACATTATATATACTATATGTATATATTTTTAACAGAGACCCTAGAGAATAAATTGGCGGTTGTTGCAATATTTTATGTCGCACTGTATTTGCGCAGCGGTCTTTCAAACATAACTTTTTGGGAAAAGATATACTTTAATGAAGTAAAAAAAAAAAAACACAATAGTTACCCCACTTGTTTTGTATAATGTGAAAGATGATGTTATGCCCAGTAAATAGATACCTAGCATGTGACGCTTTAAAATTGCGCACGCTCGTGGAATGGCAACAAACTACGGTAATTAAAAATTTCCATAGGCGACTTTTTAAACATTTTTACAGGTTACCTGTTTAGGCTGGATTCACACCTATGCATTTTTAGTGTTTTTTGCAGATTTGCACTACAGTCCATTTAATATGGTTTCCTATGGAACACGTTCTGAAGTGCAAAACTGCAAAATGCAAAAAGCACTAAAAATGCATAGGTGTGAATCCAGCCTTATGCCCCGTACACACGATCGGACATTGATCGGACATTCCAACAACAAAATCCATGGATTTTTTCTGACGGATGTTGGCTCAAACTTGTTTTGCGTACACACGGTCGCACAAAGTTGTTGGAATTTCCGATCGCCAAGAACGCGGTCACGTACACCACTTACAACGAGACTATAAAAGGGCAGTTCTGAACCAAGCGTGGCACCCTTTGGGCTCCTTTTGCTAATCTCATGTTAGTAAAATTTTGGTGAGAGATGATTCGCGCTTTTTCAGACTCGTGGCTTTCAGATAGTTTTCTGCTGTTCAGTTTGTGCTTGTGGGTTTGTATCTGGTCTTCAGTGTGTGCAGCGAGTACAATTGACTTGTCGTTGTGTTCGTGTTCATTCGTTACTGATTTTCAGGTTGCTCTTCACAGGCCTTGCTGTTCTTCAGTGCGTTCTGTTACTTCGTTCTGAACAGCCGACCGTTTTCTAGCCATGTTGCGTATACCTACTCCTCGTAGAGTTCGTGCTGTGAGGGGGCTTGGTGTTGGGGTCCTGACCTTGACACAAGTCCAGTCCATGAACAGGGTGGGGAGGAGTTCATGGACCAAGAATTGGTTGCTTCTGCGTGACCAGTTCTGTCATATGCCTTTGCTCTTCGAGATCCGTGAGAATAATCCTGATGATTTCAGGAACTTTCTCCGGATGACGGACCCCGTATTTCACCATTTGTTGGCTTTGCTGACCCCTTATATTAGCAGGCAGGATACCTGCATGAGGCAAGCCATCACTCCGGAGCAGAGACTCGTCGCCACCCTGCGGTACTTGGCGATGGGGAGAAGCCTGCAGGACCTCAAGTTCTCGACAGGCATCTCCCCCCCAGGCTCTGAGGATCATTATCCCAGAGACCTGTTCTGCCATCATACAGGTCCTGCACAAAGAGTATATGAAGGTAAGATTTTTATCCTTTAATATCACATTTTATTGTATATAATGTTTGATAATATATTGTATTTCTTCCTCATTCCCTAATTACCATGATTGTAATATGCTGTGAATGCCCCCTTTGTCCTCGTGCATGCTGGATTTTTAGGTAATTTTGTTTGTCCTTCATACATATTTGCCTTCACTTACCTCCCCAGCATGTTTTCCTGGCCCTATATTCACCTCATGTAGTCACTTAATGTATTTTATCAGCTCCATAGTAATGCTTTACCCTAAATACCCCCTAAAATGTGTAAAATTGTGATTTAAATTCAGGCAGAGTGCCAGAGGCTTTTTTTTGGTGTTCCAAAATTATTTGGAACCCTCCCTCCCCTCAACTGCTAACTCAGCTTATGTCAATCATCTATCTGCTGACTTTGCCAAACCCATACACACTATACCCACCTCTTTTGTGGTCAGATGTATGGATGAATTCCCCAAAGCATGCAGTGCATGGGCCTGCCTGAATACTTTCAAATGGTACTGTTTAAAGTTTTTGTATCCTATTATTATCTTGATAGGTAATAGCAGAATGTAAAAATGTGCTAAAATGTGTACAGTGTGTATTTATATCTTTGTATTATGACACTTCATAACTGTACAGTGGGCTGCCAATAGTGTAAGTAAGGAGGGGCTGGCCAAAGTAATACACATTATTTAGGCATTCATCTCTCAATGAAGTGGAGAGGGTTACCTGTCCAAACCCCCCCCCCCATAAAATTTTACAAATGGCCCATGAGAAGGGGGATGAGGAATCTGATAGGTGGACCTTATACATTTAAATACATTAAATATTAATGTATATTAAATACATTAAATATAATACATTAAATATTTAAATACATTAAAATGTCAATACATGTGGCACAGAAAGAAGTCAGTTACTGGCAGAGACGGCAAAATACATCATCTGAAGCAGTTCATTAACTGTGGGACGGATTACGTGGTATACGGTATTCTTTGTCCATGTGGACGCCTGTATGTAGGTCGTACCTCCCGCCCTATGAGAGTGCGTATTGGCGAACACAAATGCGACATCAAAAATACACGTGTCAAGTATCCGGTCCCTCGGCACTTTCAGGAAGTTCATCACGGGGATCCATCAGGCATGAAAGTGTTCGGGATTGAATCTATTGGAGGCGGCCTCGATAGGGGTAGGAGACACCAAAGGCTCTGCAAACGCGAAGCCTATTGGATCTTCACCCTTGGGAGTATGACCCCTGGGGGCCTGAATGAAGACCCTGAGGTTCACAAAATCACGTGACCCTATAGTACCCACCCATGGCGCTTCAAAATGCCACTTACGCTTTGTCCACGCACGCACATCTTCTGTTTTTCATGCTTCTGGCCCTAGGTCGACTTTCAATTGTTGTATTCTGATATATCCTTTCAGCTCTATTTGGTGTATCATATTTCACATTTCCCCAGTGATCTATGTTTAATCAAATATACACTGAATTACTATAATGTGGTAATGTTATTACTGTGGTACCATTGTTGATATCTTTAGCATTCATGATATAGGTATCTCGCTGTAATGTATTCCAACGACAAGTTTGTCACGTTACACATGTTGCACACAGTGAGGAGGAAGGGACCACCCGGCCTTTGCCTGGAAATATCATAAAATATATGTGTATATGTGTATATATATATATTTACATATACATCCTTCCCATCCCCCCTCCGTTGTATGTTTCTGATGATTATCATGAGCACAATAGCATTAAGTAGTCATCATGTCAGTTACTGTATGTGCCACATGTGTCCACTCCTTCAGTACAATCCTGGTGCAATTCATTTCCCCCCCTCCTCCTTTTCTCATATTCGACAAGAACTTTTTATTCTACTCTTTTACACAATTATAATAATTCATTTTTTATTGTTCCCCCTTTCTTTTTTTATATATTTTTTTATATACTTTTATGTTTTTACATTTTAGTCTGGCCTGGATTAGACCTTCATTTTTAGCGTTTTATGATACACAGTGCTATGGGCATTTATGTTATGTGCAGATGGGCATATGAGTTGTGCATCCTTTAATATTGCTAATATTGTAGGTGCATGTGCTGCTGGCACTGCTGGCAGTCCTGGATGCTGTCTGGTGCGGCACTGTGCAGGCTGTGTGTCATCCATCGGTCAGTGTTGACTTTGGGTGGTGGTGTTTGGTGTGCATGTGTTTGCTGCTTGCCAATATGCGGTGGCCCTATGATTCATTGAGCGAAGGCCGGTTTTTCTAGGCACCACCCTCGTGTGGCTGTCTACAGGGCAGACCCGTGATCTGTATTGTGCCGGCCCCGCCCCTTCGAGCGTCTGCCTCCAGCAGTATGGCGCCGCTCTATCCCCTGCCGCTGATCTGTATTGTGCCGGCCCCGCCCCCTCGAGCGTTTGCCTCCAGCAGTATGGCGCCGCTCTATCCCCTGCCGCTGACGTCATCGGTAAGCGGCAGCGGGCACAGAGGAAATGACGCACACCGCCCCTTCCTCTTGTTTGGAACGCAAGCGCACTGGCGTGCGTTCCAACCCCGTGTGTACATCCTGATAGGATCGGCGGGCCGCGCCTCCTCTCATACACACTGCAGCCACACAGCGATCTGAGTATACTGAGCACCAAAGGTACAGTGTCCATCTCTTTGCATATCAGCTTACTTACATGAGACTCCCTTCCCCGCCATACAGATGCATCCATCCTATGCCTCTCTGCACCTTTCTGTGCCTCGCTATATATGCTTATATATATAGACGTTTTTACATGTACACATTTATCACTGCTGATCATGCATCCCTATGGTTAGCCCCTGCTGGGTCCTAACTGTACTACACTACAGTGACACTCATCAACTTCTTTATTTTATTATATCTATCTATGAATGAATCTATTCATTAATGTATCTACTAACCAACTAAACTATGATGGGCCATCCACTTGCACAGGCAAAAGTGTGGGAGGGGGGACTTGTCAGAGAGGGAGGAGCCCCATGTGCCCTGCCCCATCCATTGATTGGGCCTTTTTTGGCATTCACACTATATATACAGGACCTACTGAAGGAGGGTTCACTGCTGAGCTCTGATGAAGAAGGGACGAGCCCTTCGAAACGCGTTAGTGAGCAGTGTTTTATGAATTTTCCTCTGATAGACCTTTGGAAGGCTTTGTTCATCATTTTAACCACTTGTTGCAAGCTGATGTCCAAGGTTCATGGCACATGATACTCTACTGTTTGTGAGTAATTTCCTTTATCATTTACTTAAATAAATGTTTTACAAAAGATAATACACATGGCCGGTGCGCCCCTCTCTCTTTTTATTTTTGGTCAAGGGACGTGTTTTGGGGGTGTAACCCCTTCCTCTCAGCTACTTTATTATTGAGGAAGGGGTTGCACCCCCAAAACGCCTACATTGATCTCCCGTGATGGCAGATAGCACATGTTGACACACTGTGTGCATCTTCAAAATTTGGCTTTTCTATAAAATGTAAAAAATGTGAAAAAATTTTAGATTCAAAATACCACAAAAAAGGAAGGGATTTCGAGGGCTTTTAAACTCTCCCTAAAACATCAATGATGTTCTTCATTTTGTTTTTAACATCATTGATGTTTTTCTGGATGTTTTCCAAGTCCCTATTACACCCCATGATCTCCCCGATCAGGATCTGTGCACTTTCACTGGTGAAATGACCTGGATCCACAACATCATGATCACCTAAAAATATAAAAACACAAAAACACCATGTATTATAAATATGCCGACATCCATCTCTTACCTGAGCCTGTGGTCGCAGACACTCACCTGTTGTGGTGACTATTTCCACCACGTCTCCCTCCTCCTCCTGTTGGCTTTGTGGGATTTCACCTTCTTCCTGAGGTGGGGGGTCCCTGGTCTCCTCGGATGAGTAGTGTCCTCCGAGTCTTTTCTCCCCTATGTAAAAAAAAATAGGTATACTTAGCACACAGATATTTTATGACAGAAATAGGAATATGAAACATTGCTTGGAAGTGGGGTACATTTGTCTGTTTTGGCAGAGTTCCAAGATGAAGAAATATTTTTGTCCTTTGTGAAGCTAGAATACTTACCTGTTTTGTACAAGCTTCACAGATGGAGACCCCCCTATAGTATACACTGGAGCACCTGTGTGGACCCCCTAATAAAAAGGGTGTTCTTTTGTCCCACACAGATGTGTAAACAGCTGCTGAGTGTCCTGTCCTTACACAGAATCTAGTTTGCATTACATTCTAGTTACAAACCCATCTAGACACCAAAATTATTTTAAGAGAAGTAGGCTAGCAAAAATGTATTCAAATGCATATGGCCAAAACAATGGTGGTTTCTAGGCCAAACGAACAATGTTTCATACGAACGAACAATGTGCCCATGAACATGAAAGTTGCCATTTTAAACTGTACAACAGTAAAGAAAAGCACATGGAGCAGCACGAACGTAATAAAAATAAAGAATAGGAACACAGCACAACTACTTACTTTTTTGCAGCACTCTCCTGATCCTTCTGTACTGCTCGTGCTCCCTTAATTTGAGGTCCGATCACCGCTTCCTGAGCTGATCCTTGGATCGTCGTACCCCAAAGTTCCGGTGCAGACTTTTGACCACTTTCGCCATGATCTTGGCCTTTCTGACATTGGGGTTGGGGTAAGGTCCATACTTCCCGTCATAGTCGGCCTTCTTCAGGATGTCGACCATCTCCAACATCTCCCCAAAGGACACATTTGATGCCTTAAATCATCTCCTCCTGGATCTGGACGTTTCAAGCTCCGGGCTTTCCTCCTCCTCGTTGGTGTAATTATCAGACACCTGCTGTGTCTCCGCCATGTGCTCCGCCCCACTGCGCCGAACGAGAAGGGGTGGGCGGAGTTTTACGCATGCGCAGTGTATATAAAGCGTAACACGCGTGCGTAGTACGTACGATCTGTGAGCGGAGGAAGGAGTATCGGAGGCGCCGATCGTGATAACGAAGGTAAGATTTAAAATTGGGCCTATACTGCTTCTAGATTGAGGCCTGTATTTGGACAAGTTTAGAAGACTTTAGGCTGACATTAGGGTTTGTTTGGTGTTGTGTCTTGCAGTGAAAATGGATCTAGTCAATGATCAGGACTTTATGCCAATCTTCATAGATATGTTCAGGGAGCTGCCCTGTCTGTGGCAGGTAAACCACCCTGATTATAAGAACCAAACAAAGAGGAAGGCAGCGCTGGATAAATTGCTGCAATTTGTGAAGCCGGTGATCCCCACGGCAGACATCACCTATTTGAAGATCCTAATTGGTGGCATGAGGAGCACTTATCTAAGGGAGCGCAAGAAGGTCCAGGATTCCCAGAGATCAGCAGCAGCAGATGACATTTATGTCTCCAGGCTCTGGTACTATGACAGGCTGCATTTTCTGTCGGGTCAAACTGAACCCAGGCCAGCACTCTCCACTCTTCCTTCCATGCTTCCTTCCCCCCCGTTGAGACTTCTGACGCCCAACCTGGGCCTTCCAGGCAGCTACATGTGGAGGAGCCCAGCTTGAGCCAGGTATAGCATTCTTCTAAATATTGCTGGTTGTCCAATTAATGATGGTAAATAGATGTTAGTTTGGAGTACTAATTTATGATTGTGATTTAGGGACCAAAAACTAAAACCATGTCCCTTTTTCATACACAGGGAAGTCTCAGGAGGTGGCCAGGCCAAGCAGGCTGCCTGATACCCAGGTCCCTCCCCTCCACCTTCAAAGACAAAGTGGAAGAAAGAGGAGTAACCTGGAGGAGGCTGCAATTGGCCTATTTTGGAAGGCTACTGAGGCCCTCAGAACACCCCATAGTGTGGAAGAGGATTTTGCAGAGCTAACTGCCTGCAAAATGATGCAGATGGAGGAGGGCCAACGCCTCTTATGTGAGTTTGTAATTTTGGAAGCTCTAAATAAGGGGTTGAGGGGCCAACTCACATGTGAAACCCACATTTGTCAGCTCACCCATGGTCCTCCTCCTCCAGGTCCTACTCCTCCTCCTGCCACACCTCCAACACCTGAGCCACAGCGTGGAAGGAAGCGTCTAAGGAAGACCAGAGAGTGATGGCCTGGGTTCAGTCTGGTCTGGCAAAAGATGCAGGCTCTTGTATGACCACAGCCTGGGGACAATACATGTCATCTGCTGTTCATGATCTCTTGGACTTCTGGACCAGATTGCACTCCCTTAGATATGGACTCCTCAGGCCACCAATTTTGCTGTAAAATAATTGATGTCTGCCCTGGGGACCAAAGGCTTTGCCAATTTATGATGTTTATCCAGCGTTGCCTCCCTCTTTGTTTTGTTCTGAGCCCTATTCCTACATTCCTAAAGGAATTTTTGTTTCAATTATACTTGCCTATGTGTGTTTTCCTTCTAAAAGGACAGTTTGTTTGTGAGGAGGCAGGTACATTTCAAAAATACAATGTGAAATTAACAAGAGATACCAACACCAACTAACCTCCTTGAGATTAACAACTTCAGCCCCGGAAGGATTTACCCCCTTTACCCCCATTGAATATTCATTTTTTTTGTCCCAAGTGATTGAATAATGACAAAAAAAAAAAAAAAATGTGGAATTGCACCCCAAAATACATTTAGCTGCTTCTCCTGAGTATGGGGATACCACATGTGTGGGACTTTTTAGGAGCCTAGCCGCGTACGGGGCCCCGAAAACCAATCACCGCCTTCAGGATTTCTAAGGGTGTAAATTTTTGATTTCACTCTTCACTGCCTATCACAGTTTCGGAGGCCATGGAATGCCCAGGTGGCACAAAACCCCCCCAAATGACCCCATTTTGGAAAGTAGACACCCCAAGCTATTTGCTGAGAGGCATGGTGAGTATTTTGCAGCTCTCATTTGTTTTTGAAAATAAAGAAAGACAAGAAAAAAAATGTTTTTTTTCTTTTTTCAATTTTCAAAACTTTGTGACAAAAAGTGAGGTCTGCAAAATACTCACTATACCTCTCAGCAAATAGCTTGGGATGTCTACTTTCCAAAATGGGGTCATTTGGGGGGGGGGTTTTGCCACCTGGGCATTCCATGGCCTCTGAAACTGTGATAGGCAGTGAAGAGTGAAATCAAAAATTTACGCTCTTAGAAAGCCTGAAGGCGGTGCTTGGTTTTCGGGGTCCCGTGCGCGGCTAGGCTCCCAAAAAGTCCCACACATGTGGTATCCCCGTACTCAGTAGAAGCAACAGAATGTATTTTGGGGTGTAATTTCACATATTCCCATGGCATGTTTGAGCAATATATCATTTAGTGACAACTTTGTGCAAAAAAAAAAATTGTCTCTTTCCCGCAACTTGTGTCACAATATAAAATATTCCATGGACTCGACATGCCTCTCAGCAAATAGCTTGGGGTGTCTACATTCCAAAATGGGGTCATTTTGGGGGATTTTGAACTGTCCTGGCATTTTATGCACAACATTTAGAAGCTTATGTCACACATCACCCACTCTTCTAAACACTTGAACACAAAGCCCTCTCTGACACTTTTTGATTACATGAAAAAAAAAAAAAATTTTCGCAAGAAAATTACTTTGAACCCTCAAACATTATATATTTTTTTAAAGCAAATGCCCTACAGATTAAAATGGTGGGTGTTGTATATTTTTTTCACACAGTATTTGCGCAGCGATTTTTCAAACGCATTTTTTGGGGAAAAAACACACTTTTTTAAATTTTAATGCACTAAAACACACTATATTGCCCAAATGTTTGATGAAATAAAAAAGATGATCTTAGGCCGAGTACATGGATACCAAAGATGACATGCTTTAAAATTGCGCACAAACGTGCAGTGGCGACAAACTAAATACATTTTTAAAAGCCTTTAAAAGCCTTTACAGGTTACCACTTTAGATTTACAGAGGAGGTCTACTGCTAAAATTACTGCCCTCGATCTGAGCTTCGCGGTGATACCTCACATGCATGTTGCAATTGCTGTTTACATTTGACGCTCGACCGACGCTTGCGTTCGCCTTAGCGCGAGAGCAGCGGGGACAGGGGTGCTTTTTTTTTTTCTTTATTATTTTTTTGCTTTTCTATCTTATTTTTAAACTGTTCCTTTCATTTTTTTTTTAAATCATTTTTATTGTTATCTCAGGGAATGTAAATATCCCCTATGATAGCAATAGGTAGTGACAGGTACTCTTTTTTGAAAAAATTGGGGTCTTTTAGACCCTAGATTTCTCCTCTGCCCTCAAAGCATCTGACCACACCAAGATCGGTGTGATAAAATGCTTTCCCAATTTCCCAATGGCGCTGTTTACATCCGGCGAAATCTAAGTCATGAAATGCTCGTAGCTTCCGGTTTCTTAGGCCATAGAGAGGTTTGGAGCCACTCTGGTCTCTGATCAGCTCTATGGTCAGCTGGCTGAATCACCGGCTGCATTCTCAGGTTCCCTTTTGAGACAGGAGAGCCAGAGAAAAACACGGAAGACGGTGGGGGGGGGGGGCATTCCCTCACACTGCTTGTAAAAGCAGTCTAGAGGCTAATTAGCTGCTAGGATTGCTTTTACATGAAAGCCGACCGCTGGCTGAAAAGAAAACGGTAAAGTATAAAAAATTGCGTACCTGAAAAGCAAACATGATAAAACATAATAACAATAAAACATTGCAGAATAGAATACAGTAAAAAAGAGCAGAACAATAGAGAGAGAACAATAAAACGACAACTATTTTTTTTTATTTTATATATATATATATATATATATATATATTTTTTTTACACTTTTTTTTGTAACTAACTTTTATAACTGTAACCGGTTCCAGGTTCGGGTCTCTCAAAATACGATGGCATCTTGGGAGACCCTGTGAAAGTGTGCCTAGTCTGTGCAATGCTGTACCCTACGCTAATACTCAACTAGTGAATGGTAGCGTTCAAAACATTCACCAATGCAAAGACCAGGATTATCAGGACAGGAGGGACAATAATAGCGGGTGTCACGCCTATATCCACGCTTGCTGCAGACACAACATCTTTTTTGGGGGGGTTCGTTGGGTAGGGGTACTCGGGAGGACATAAAGAAAATGCCTCTCATGCAGCTGACTGCATTTGGTTGGGAATGTGAATGGGGGAAGTACGGGCGCTGCAGAAGTGGTGGGTTCCCAATTAGGGATTGGCGAATGCAGCAGGAAGGGCATTATGGGCATGACAGGCCTGTGTTTGTCTTCTTCTTGGTGGCAGCGGGACACTACTTGTGCTTGCCACCTCACCAGCTTGAACTGCACTTATGGGACTCGCCACGTCACCAAGTGTTACTGCAGTGCTGGTTTGACTACGACTGGGGTGTACTAGGCCGCTGGTGCTTGCCAGTTTACCCAAACGCTACCAAAAAAACTGTTAGCGATCGCAGGGATCAGGCCTGACTCTGCGAATGCTGCAGTAATGCGTTTAGTGTTTTGTAAGTGACAGTGATCGATCGATACTGCACTTGGGTGGGCTGGGCTGGGCCGGGCGGAGGGGCAAAACGCAGGTGCTAGCAGGTATCTGGGCTGATTCCGCTAACACTGCATTTTTGGGAACCCTAAACTGCTGGGGATGCTAGTATAGATCTGATCGGATCAGATATTGATCCGTTCAGATACTATACCACTAAGGGAGATGTACGGTGCGTGCGTGGGTGTTAGCGCTACTGGCACTAACCTGACGCTGCCTGGGGCTGGTGCTTGCCAGTTCACCAAAACGCTACCAAAAAAAACTGTTAGCGATCGCAGGGATCAGGCCTGACTCTGCGAACGCTGCAGTTATGCGTTTAGTGTTTTGTAAGTGACAGTGATCGATCGATACTGCACTTGGGTGGGCTGGGCTGGGCCGGGCCGGGCCGGGCGGAGGGGCAAAATGCAGGTGCTAGCAGGTATCTGGGCTGATCCCGCTAACACTGCGTTTTTGGGAACCCTAAACTGCTGGGGACGCTAGTATAGATCTGATCGGATCAGATATTGATCCGTTCAGATACTGTACCACTAAGGGAGGCGTATGCTGCATGCGTGGGTGTTAGTGGTACTGGTGCTAATCTGATGCTACCTGGGGCAACGCATATCACCGCCGGGCGATCAGGGGGCTAAACCTTTATTGGGTAATAAACGGCGGGTGCCCTGACACTATAAAAAATAAACAAACTAACCAGCGTCACCCGTAATGGTTATAGGGTGATCAGTGGTGAAAGGGTTAACTAGGGGGCAATCAAGGGGTTAAAACATTTATTAGGTAGTATATGGGGGTCCCTGACGCTATAAAACACTGACGGCGAACCTAAATATTTACCTCCCTAACTAGCGTCACCAGTGACACTATTACAGCGATCAGAAAAATGATCGCTTAGCGACACTGGCGACGGGGGGTGATCAAGGGGTTAAAACTTTATTAGGGGGGTGTTAGGGGGGTACCCTAGACCTAAAGGGGGCTAACACTAACTGCCCTACCACACTAACTGACACAAACTGACACCATGCAGTAATCAGAAAAAAAACTGCTTGGTGTCAGTGTGACGGGGGGGGGGTGATCGGGGGGGGTGATGGGGGGTGTAATGTGTGCCTGGCATGTTCTACTGTGTGTGTAGTGTTACACTCACATTGCAGTCTTCTCTCCTCGGCGCCGGAACGGAAAATACCGAGCCGAGGAGAGATGACATCATTACCTCTGCCTCTGTGTATTATACAGAGGCAGGGGAATGATCTGATTGGCTGGGAGCGATCGCGAGGGGGGGCCACGAATGGATGGCCTCCCCCTCACCTCCGATCGCCGGGGGAGATATGCTGACCGCCTCGGGCACCGGGGGGGATTCGATCGGGTACAGGTACGTGATTCTGCCCGCCCGTGCCATTCTGCCGACGTACATCGTCGTGAGGCGGTCGGCAAGTGGTTAAGTACCAAAGTTTGGCGCCATTCCACGAGCATGTGCAATTTTGAAGCGTGACATGTTAGGTATCTATTTAAAAAAAATATGGCTAACTTTACTGTTTTTTTTTAAAGCGTGAAACATTTCCAAAAAAAATGCGTTTGAAATATTGCTGCGCAAATATCGCGCGAGATTAAAAGTTGCAACGACTGCCATTTTATTCTCTAGGGCAGTGGTTCTCAACTCCTGTCCTCGGGACCCACTAACAGGCCAAGTTTGCAGGATAACTGAAATACATCACAGGTGATATCATTTGCTACTCAGTAATTGCAGTATTCTAGTCTGCATCTCCCCAAGGTAATACTTAAATTCTGGCCTGTTAGTGGGTCCTAAAGACCGGAGTTGAGAACCACTGCTCTAGGGTATTTGCAAAAAAAAACATATATAATGTTTGAGGGTTCTATGTAAATTTTCTAGCAAAAAAATTATGATAGTTACATGTAGGAGAGAAGTGTCGGAATTGGCCTGGTAGGCAAGTGGTTACATCAAAATCCTGAAATACATTTCCAGTTAGGCGGAAGGCAAGTGTTTTTTTCTTTTTGAGTGGACTCAGTGGAGCACATCCAAAACTTACACAAACAAATAAGTTTTTTTACCGGAATGCGTAAATTGCTGTAACTTGCTCACTGTACCCTTTATCAAAAAAGTACTTTTATTGGGAGGACAAGTTGCCGACTCTTTATCCTATACTCATATCCAATACTTAAGGTGGATTTTTCCTAATGGACACTTTTGCACTTGAAGTAGTTGTGGTTACACTTTATTATTAAGTCTGTAAAACCTTCCACGCTATACCTGTATCCACACCACCTTACTAATATAAACAAATCTTTTATACATCTGTGATAAATACTCAGTATCCCTGAGTGTGCAAATCCTCAATACTACGAAAAGCAGCTAGCACCAATATGGATCCATCCACTGTACTTATACAAAAAAATACACAGTGAGTAAAATAAGTATTGGACATGTCACCATTTTTCTAGGTAAATATATTTCTGAAGGTGCTATTGGCATGAAATTTTCACCATGTCGGTAACAACCCATGCAATCCATACATACAAAGAAACCAAAACAAATCAATTCAGAAATGAAGTTATGTGTAATAAAATGGAATGACACCGAGAAAAAGTATTGAACACATGAAGAAAGGGAGGTGCAAAAAGGCATGTAAAGCCAAGAAACCAGCTGAAATCTATCAATAATTAGAAAGCAATTGTCAGGTCACCTTGAGGCTAGGTGACAGATGCACACCGTTGGGATCAGGAGTGCACCGCAAGGCAGTGGACTCTATGGCTGACTGCTGCGGATGGGAGTTCGGGTATAAGGAAGGCAGGGTCGCTGGAACACCAACACAGATCCCACCGGGGTTAGAGCGTAGGATTCCCTGGGGCGCGGAGTCTAAGAGCCAGCAGGTTTTCACCAGAGCCTCTGATGGTGAGGATGGACTGGGCTGCAACTGGCTCCAGGTCGCGACCCCCAGGGTCCCCCAGCTCACACCCACAGTAGGCAACAGAAGGATAAGGATAGTAAGGAATAAGCCAAGGTCAGGGCCACAAGCAGACAAGGACAACAGAGTACACACCAAGGTTCAGGGTCACAGGCAAACAGGGATATTCAAGGACACGCCAAAAGGTCAGGGTCACGAGCAGACAGGAATAGTATAGAACACGCCAAGGTCTGTAACAGAAATAAAGATAGAGCACACGGCAGGCAGGAACAGGAAGCAAAACACACAAAGGTTTATCAGCAGGGCTGACCTGCAGTGCAGAGGTTAATATAGAGTTCTCTGATAGGAGCTGGGGTGGAGCCATGCTAGAGGAGAGTTAATAAAAGCAGTCAGGTGAGAGACAGCTGGTCTTAGGAGATGAACACATGGAAACAGGTATGCTGACAAACAACCTCTATTGCATAACCATGACAGTACCTCCCCTCTTACGAGGCCTCCCCTTTCCCCGCCTGGGACCAGGTTTAGAGGGGAACTTCAAATGAAACTTCCTCAACAGACGAGGTGCAAAGACCTCAGAAGCCTTGATCCACGACCTTTCCTCAGGACCAAACCCCTTCCAATGCACAAGGTACTGGAGAATGCCTCTACAGAGTCGGGAATCCAAAATTTGGCTAACCTCGTACTCCTGATTATCCTCAGAGACCGGTGCTGCGGTAGAGAGAGGACGAAAAAACTTATTGAGGACTAAAGGCTTCAGAAGGGCAACATGGAAGGAGTTAGAGATTTTGAGGCTTTTGGGAATCTGGAGCTTGAAACAAACCGGATTCAGTTTAGAAGTTATGGTGTACGGACCAATGAATCTTGGGGCAAATTTAAGAGAAGGAACCCGGAGTTTGATGTTCCTGGTGGAGAGCCAGACTTTGTCTCCTGGCTGAAGAGAAGGCGGCTTACGCCTGCGACGGTCAGCAAAACTCTTGAATTTGTTGGCAGCTTTCTGGAGGGAATCATGAACGTCAGCCCACATGGAATTGAATGATTCCTGAACAGTAGCCAAGGCTGGAATGTCGGAAGAATAGGTCATAGGAAGAGGGAGTTGAGGATGTCTTCCATAAACAGTGATAAAGGGTGTTTTCTGAGAACTGACGGTGACATGATTGTTGTGGGAAAACTCTGCCCACGGAAGTAGTGATGCCCAATCATCGTGATGAGCCGAGACCAAGGTACGGAGAAAGACCTCCAACTCCTGATTAACCCTCTCAGTCTGGCCATTGGATTGGGGATGGTAAGAAGAGGTAAAATCCAAAGTATTGTTGAGGGATTTGCAAAAGGCTCTCCAAAAACGGGACATAAACTGAACACCCCTGTCCGAAACGGCATGGGAAGGAACACCATGAAGGCGGAAAATCTCTCGTACGAAAATGGGAATCAAGGCAGAGGCAGAAGGGAGACCAGGAAGAGGAACAAAATGAGCCATCTGGGAGAACCGATCGATTACCACCCAAATGACTGTATTATTCTCCGACAGTGGAAGATCGGTGATAAAATCCATGGCGATGTGAGACCAGGGCTCTTTAGGAATGGGCAAGGGCATGAGAAGACCAGCAGGGGCTAGTGTGGAAGATTTAGACTGAGCGCAAACATGACAAGCCTTAACGTACTCTTTAACATCCGAGCGGAGGTTAGGCCACCAGTAGAGACGACTGATGAGCAGGAAGGATCGGAGGAACCCAGCATGACCTGCCACCTTGGAATCATGTCCCCAACGAAGGATCTTAGCGCTTAGCTCCGTGGGAACAAAGGTCTTGCCAGGAGGAATTTTTGATTCCAGGGTGGTGGAATGGGCAACAATGCATGAGGTCGGAATGAACGGCTCAGGATCAGGGGTGGACTCCTCGTCCAAAGTGTCAAATGACCTAGAGAGCGCATCAGCCCGACCGTTGCAGGAACCAGGTTTCTACGTAATCATGAATTTAAAACGCGAAAAGAAGAGACTCCACCTGGCCTGTCTGGGGTTCAGACGTTTAGCATTCTGTAGGTATTGTAGATTCTTGTGATCAGTAAAGATCGTAATGGAGTGAGGGGAACCCTCCAAGAGATGACGCCACTCTTCCAACGCCAATTTAATTGCGAGAAGTTCCCGATCACCAATGGCATAATTTCTCTCTGCCTGAGAAAATTTTTTGGAGAAGAATGCACATGGTCTTGAAGCTGTCATTACCAACAAAGGACAAAGTACAAAGTATTAAATAAATTTCAGTTAGTGCTTTCAATATATTTCCCTGTCATTCCATTTTCTTACACATAACTTCATTTCTGAACTTATTTGTTTTGGTCTCTTTGTATGTATGTATTCCATGGGTTGTTACCGACATGTGGGGAACATTTCATGTCAATAGCATCTTTAGAAATATATTTACCTAGAAAAATGATGACGTGTTCAATACTTATTTTACCCGCTGTATATAATATCCAACAAAAGTGCAGCGCTATCTTTCAAAGAATATATAATGCATAAATCATATATGTGACTTCTATAACCAATGCCATCAAAATGTTTTGCAACAGTAAGGTTGCAAAGGTCTTGGGAGAGTTCCTTGCTTTTACCCATCATGAGATGTTTCTTGTGTGACACCTTGGTAATGAGACACCTTTTTACAGGCCATCAGTTGAGACTTAACCAGCTGATATTAGTTTGCACTGACAAGGGGAAGGATTGCTTTCTAATTACATATTTCAGCTGGTATCTTGGCTTTACATGCATTTTGCACCTCCCTTTCTTCATGTGTTCAATACCTTTTCCCTGTGTCATTCCATTTTATTACACATAACTTAATTTCATTTCATTATATGTATGGACCGCATGGGTTGTTATCGACATGTGGTGAAAATTTCATGTCAATAGCACCTTTAGAAATATATTAATATTTATATTTATATTAAAAAAATGGTGACGTGTTCAATACTTATTTTATCCCTTTATATAATATATATAATATCCCAAAAAAGTGCAGCGCTATCCTTCACTGAATATATAGTGCATAAATCATATAAGTGACCAATAATCTCATAAAAAGTTAAAAAAAAAGAATATAATCAATCAGAGTAAGTCCATCTTTCATTAAAGTCCATAAAATAAGGAATGTCCAATTTCTGTGAATAGTGCAGTCCCATACACCATAGCATAGTTGCCAACAGTCCCGATTTTCCCGGGACAATCCCAAATTTGGGACCCTCGTCCCGATTTAGGCTTGTCCCGATAATTTTCCCGGGGTTTTGAGCAAATCGGGAATGTTTTTGCTAAAAAACGGCAGCGGCTACACAAACATGGCCGCCGCCGCTACCACGAGTGTTATTTCCCCTTGTGTTCAGTGCAGAGGAGAGGGGCAGCCAATCGGCTTCTCTCTTCAGTGTACAAATAAAAAATTCTATTGTACACTGAAGCCTATTGGCTGCAGGGATTGGCGGCCCCTCCCCGCTCTCCACTGAACACAAGGATGTGATCATCTGCTGCAGTTGCTGAAGCCCCTCCGCCCCGTGTTTCCCATAAATTAGACAGTTGAACATACAACAAGGCTGTATTAGTAACGATGTCTAGCATCAATGTAGTTCGACATTTAGGTTACCAGAACTTAATTTTTTTTTTACATTTTATTTTCAGATCTAAATTCCTACACCCTAAAGTTTGGGAAACTATTGAATTACCTATTTGGGTAATATAAATGTATATTACCCAAATAGGTACTGTAATTAAATTGTTTTCCCTGAATTGTCAGAGTGCACGTTTATCCAGTATTAGCATTTTGCAAGTATCCCTAGGATACAGTCAGGAAAACAATTTCTTATCGACTCATTTGTGTCTTACATACGGTAAATCAAGGGTGAAGAGAAGTCAATACTTTTTCTTCTGCAGGTATTATTTTAGGGCTCATTCACATTGCTATGTTACAGTACCACAAGTTACAATGTATGCTTTACAGTATGTTGCTGCAACGCCATGACTTTTGCTTGGCACCTTACTGCACTGTTATAATGGCAAGCATATACCTCCAATGCAGCACACAACAAAGCACATGCTATGTTTTGTAGTGTACTGCAATAAAAAAAGTCAAATCTGAGTCATTTCTGATTTTCAGTAAGTTAAGGTGCATTACCAGCCCATTTAAATGAATATGACTGCCTTAAAGCTGAAATCCAGGGAAAAGAAAAGGAAAGAAAAATCTTCAGATACATTGGGGCTCCCCCATCTTGCAAGTGTTAAATGTTTATTTATGCCTAGGCTACCGGTAAAAGGGACTTTAACTTACCTAATTCCCTACTCCTACAAGTTCTCTCCATGTTATGCAACCTCATCCTGTTCTCTTCAGACAGGAGAGGAGGAGCAGTCTTATATTTAAGAAACAAGCACTGTTTGACTTACTGTACATATATGTATAGGTCAAAACTTGAGGTGCGCAGACAGTCCTGATATGAGGGGGGGCTCCGCTGGGGACTCCTGGTGTGAGGGGGGCTCCGCTGGGGACTCCTGGTGTGAGGGGGGCTCCGCTAGAGACTCCTGGTGTGAGGGGGGTCTCCGCTGGGGACTCAGGATGTGAGGGGGGGCTCCGCTGGGGACTCATGATGTGAGGGGGAGCTCCGCTGGGGACTCATGATGTGAGGGGGGGCTCCGCTGGGGACTTATGATGTGAGGGGGGGCTCCGCTGGGGACTCATGATGTGGGGGGGCTCTACTGGGCACTCCTGATGTGAGGGGGGCTCCACTGGGGACTTCTGGTGTGAGGGAGGCTCCGCTGGGGACTCCTGGTGTGAGGGGGGCTCCACTGGGGACTCCTGATGTGAGGGGGGCTCCACTGGGGACTCCTGGTGTGAGGGGGGGCTCCGCTGGAGACTTCTGATGTGAGGGGGGGCTCCGCTGGGGACACCTGATGTAAAGGGGGCTCTGCTGGAGACATCTGATGTAAGGGGGGCTCAGCTGGGGACATCTGATGTAAGGGGGGGCTCTGCTGGGGACACCTGATGTAAGGGGGGCTCCGCTGGGGACATCTGATGTAAGGGGGGCTCCGCTGGGGACATCTGATGTAAGGGGGGGCTCCGCTGGGGACATCTGATGTAAGGGGGGCACAGCTGGAGACATCTGATGCAAGGATGGACTCTGCTGGGGGCACCTGATGCAAGGACGGACTCTGCTGGGACAGCTGATGGCAGGCGACATGGCAGGTGACACGCTCAGGGATCCCACTGATTCAGCATTATGGTGAGTTGAATGATTTCATTTTATATTACAATGTAATAATAGAAATAATGCACTTCAATCATCCTGGCACCATAACAACCATGGTGCCGGGATGATTGAAGTGCTAACACTAGGTGTTTAGAGTATTTTTATCTGCTGATTGTTAAACTTTCTAGAATGTACATATTTCTATTGTGTAGGATCTGGGGCTGCTGTCCCTCCATCCCCCCCTTTCCCTCTCCATTCCTCATTAATCTCAGACTCTAACCACACCCATTTGAGCCACGCCCATTTGGGACACACCCACTATTTTGCTTAGACCACGCCCATTTTTTCGGCAACATTTTTTCTTTTCCCCTGTGCCACGCCCACAAACGCACACCCCACCCCCTAATTATAACAAGACTCTGCCTACAGCCAAAAAAGTGTCCCTTTTTTTTTTAAATGTTGGCAACTATGCTTTAGGAATCTGACTTTGACCATCACAGTGCCCTTCACCCTACCTATGGGTGTCCTCTCACCTGCTTAGATAGACCTCACTAATTACAGGAGGACAATTTGTGTTTTTGCAGTATTATAGTGGCACTGCTCCACTGGCTGAATGATCACAGTCCACAGCTCCCAGCGTGAACCTTTGAGAAAGCCCATTGGGCACAATGCGTGAGGTAGGCGGTGACGGTGGAGCTAGGCGGAGCCGTGGATGCCAAAATGATTACTGAGACATGCTGTTTTTTTACTTCTGAAATGTGAGTGAGGTATACATTTAAATAAAAAATACTATAAGCAATCTGCACTATGGTTTCTTCCTCTTGCTTTCTATATTAGTGACACCAGGCTGGGAGCTGCGGACTGGGATCATTCAGCCAGTGGAGCAGTGCTACTACAATACTGCAAAAGCGCATATTGACCTCCTGTATTTAGTGAGGTCTGTCTAAGCAGGTGAGGGGACACCCTTAGGTAGGGTGAAGGACACTGTGGTGGTCAAAGTCAAGATTCCTATGGTGTATGGGACTGCACTATTCACGGAAATTGGACATTCCTTATTTTATGGACTTTAATAAATGATGCACTTACTCTGACTATAGTCTTTTTTTGTTATTTTTTTATGAGACTGATGGCCACCTACAGTGTTGGGACAAGGTCATCCAGCGCCCAGGGCAAAGATGCCAAAATGCCCCCCCCCCCCTTCCCCTGGGTCAGGGCAACCCTATCTGTGCAAAAAAGCATTGTACCCAGGGCAGCCACCCCTCCTGCCCCCCCCTTTGTCCCGGCCCTGGTCACTTATATGATTTATGCACTATATATTGATTGAAGGATAGTGCTGCACTTTTTTGACATATTCTACATTTTATTATTAATACACCTTATGGACTTTGAGCGCTTCATTAATGGGAATGAAAAATTATTGATTTTTGTGTAATGATTAATACACAGAGACACCTTGAATAGGTGTTTGGCACCCTAGAGTTTTTTTTTTGAGTTTGCACAAAAAGGTAATTTTATATGGATTTATTAGCACTGCCTTATCTACTATATTTATTGATTGTGTTGTAAACACTGGAGCGTAGCTGCTTGTCACAGTGAAATCAATCTTTTTTTTCCTGGTGCAGGTATTAAGCATGTCATATCTTTTCCAGATAATAGCCTATGTAGCGCTGGTAGATTTGTCTATCTACCGCTTATAGGTAAATTTAATGGTCATAGCAACAGAAAAATCCTAGTGTTAAAGTACCTAGTATACAGGGTGACTCTGTAGGTACTTTGGATATTATTTGTGCCAACGTCCCCGACAATGTGTAGAAGGCATCAAGAGGCTAAATAGTGGGACTTTGAGGGCACAACCATAATAGACTACAAAAAGTATAAAAAAAACTTAATTTTTATTAATAGCATAGAAAAACACAGAGAATAGACATGAAAGTTTAAAAACGCATCTGATATAGGCATACAACTCAGTTACATACACCATAATGAATCCTGTCCTGCAGTCTCCTAGATAATTCTCTATCACTATGTATAGACAGTATAACCAGTAATTACGGGTAGAATAAAGGGTACACTTCCCCTGTAAAGTTGAATTTTAAGAGAGTACTGCAGGTCTGGTGTTCCAAGGTGGTGTAGTCTCTAATTGCTCTACATGTTTCACGTTGACAAGGAACGCTTCTTCAGGAGCTAGAGGTTCTATTAAAAATACATACAAACAAAGAGGACAAACATCATAATCACAATACTAGAAAGCTATTCACAATATATAAACTATAACAAGATATGGGTAACAGTTGGGTTAGAAAATCCACCCTACCCAGGGTGAGGCACGGCAGGGGCCCTATGAAAGACTAAGGTCTCGAATGGAAGGACAGCACAAACTGGTAGTCTAGGGGGGCCCCTATAGATGAGGCCAGTGCGAACGTATGATAATATAATTCAGGGTAAACAGATAAATGGGTGAATTTAAAGTAAAACCAGCAAGTTACAATCGTAGGTGATCAAAGGTGTTTCTGATTGATGCCCGAAAAAAAAAAAAAAAAGGAGGGGGGGGAAATTGGGAAGAGGGAAGGGAGGGGGGGAGGAGAAAAAAGGGAGGGGAGGGAGGGGAAGAGGGGGGGAGAAAAAGGGATGGGAAAAGAGGGGATGAGGTATGTATTATACAAGTTTGTACCAAAAACCGCTTACCAAATGGATATGAAGAAAAGGAAAAATGCTCACAATAGTGAATTTAATCAATGCATCGCTGACGGCGATCAGAGGTAAATATATATATCTGAAAGGAAGTCGGATGGACAGCAAACAAGGAGCAGAGGCCTCCCAAATGTATATCACATCAGATGATTATAGGCAAGCAGGTTAGCTTGTGTGGGCTGCAGTTCTAATACATAGAAAAAACAGAGAGAAGAATAACGATCAGCATAGAGTGCAGGATCAATATTGGTAGCATAAAAGGGAGGTCATGTCAGAGAAAGGCATCAACAGCTGAACTTACCCCACAGTAACAACACAGGGGTCTGGGGGTGCTCCGTCCTCCTAAATTGCTGCCAGGGTTGTATGTCTCAAGGTGAGACAGAGAGCCGGCCCCATAAATAGGGACATCCTGACCGGAAACAGCCGGTCTAATCAGACCGGCGTCATCCGGCCCCAGTGCGGGCAGCTGCGCATGCGCCGGGCAACGTCATCGGCCAAACCAGACGACGCAGGCGCGGAAAGGAAGGTTTCGTGCATGCGCCGAACCAGGGCCCAGATAGACGGGGCCCGGACAATGCTAGAGCTGCAGAGACGGGGACAGAGAGGAACCCGGAGGTCCCCGCGCTCCCGTCGATCGCCGCACATCCGGTCAGATGATCAAACCGGATGTGCGGCGCTGTGCAGTGGAAATCACCAGGAGTGATGGCCAACCTCGTCCATGGGAGACCAAAACTAAGGGCGCAGTGCCACGCATCACCACAGGGGGGCGGAAAGAATAACAAAGTACAATAAAAGAAGCAAATACAATATGTGTACAGCAATCACATGGATATAATTAAAGATCAGAGTAGGGTCAAACATGTATATGGCAGAGACAAATATCTACCAAAATGTACATCAATAGGTACACAAAAAGAAGAAGGGAAGGGGGGCCTGAGAAATAGCACATTGATCTGGGATATGAATATTAAGTAAAGTCTCAGTGATTTCATGATTTATGGTTATATACACATTTTTTTTTTTTTTATGTGTGTTATTGGCTTCCAAACGGCGAAATCCACGTCAGCAGGTATAACAGAAAATTATTAGGGAGAGGGAGGAAAAGGAAAGAGGGGGGGGGGAGGGAGAAGGGGAAAGGATTATTTGGGGTGGGTGTGAAGAAATAGTTTATATGAGAGGGATTCGTTCAAACCAGGTGCTCTAATGGCATTTAAACGTTCAATCCATAAGGACTCTTTTTGTAAAATGAACTTATCCCATTCCCCACCTCTGGGGTTTCTTGGGATGACGGCCAGAACAGTAAAAGAAATACAGGATGTATTAAATCGGTGGTATAGATCAAGGTGTCTGCTCACGGGTGTGAGCATTTTCCCATTCCCGGAATAATAGACATGATCGTTGATTCTTTGTCTGAGTTGTCTGGCCGTATTTCCCACATAAAAAGCCCCACAGGTGCAGGTCATCAAGTACACCACCCCCTGTGTATGACAGGTCGCTGAAAATTTTGGATGGTAGGTTTCGCCACTTGGAAGCGAGATTGGGTACGCAGAAGATATGTACGGGCAAAAGGAGCAATTGCCGCAAGGCACTGTGCCCCTTGGTGCTCGGGAAGAAGTTAGGTCGAAAGTTTTATATTGGCTGGATACAAGTCGATCTTTAAGGGACACCGTGCGTCTGTAAACTATCCCTGGGTATAAATTAACATATTTTTTAAGTATAGGATCCTCTGTTAAGAAATGCCAGTGCTTTCTAAGGATGTAACTGATATCTTGGTGATGGGCAGAGAATCGGGTGATAAGTTTAACGGTGGGGTCCTGTGATCGGGCTTTTTTCATATAGAGTAACTCATTTCGTGATCTATTTTTGGCTTTATTGAAGGCCTTCCATAAAAGTGATCGGCTGTATCCTCTGGCTAACAGACGGGATCTAAGCAGATTCGCCTGATGTTGAAAATCTGTCATATGGGTGCAATTTCGACGGAGGCGGATGTATTGCGCGTATGGTATGCTTTTTATGAGGGTAGGTGGATGTGCACTTGTGGCATGTAGCAGTGTATTTCCCGCTGTTGTTTTTCGGTATAAGTTTGTTGACAAGGTATTGTTCGCGTCTCTGTATATCTCGAGATCTAAGAAACTGATACTTTGCACGTCACAGTGGTAGGTAAATTTTAAATTGAAGTGATTAACACCCAATAGACGCATAAATTGTTGCAGGGTTTGTTTAGTGTCTGTCCAAATCATAAAAATATCATCTATGTAACGTTTCCAGATCAGAATATGATCTAGATATTCCGATAAATGATCTCGAGAAAACAGACGACGTTCCCACCCCCCCAGGTACAGATTGGCGTAGCCAGGGGCACAACAAGTGCCCATGGCTACGCCCTGCACCTGGAGGTAGTGGGAACCCATGAATTCAAAGGTGTTGTGGGTCAAGATGAAGTGGAGTAACTTTAAAATAAACTCATTGTACTTCCACTGGTAGTGATCCTCCTCATACAAAAAAGTACAAACCATCCCGACCCCCTGCTCTTGAGGGATGCTGGAGTAAAGGGCCTCCACATCCAAGGTCACGAGCAGGGAGCTGGGAGGGACTGGTAACCCCTCAATCTGTTTCAAAAGGTCTAGGGTATCCTTGGTATACAGAATCCAGAAATTAAAAAACAAAAATTGCGCTTACACTGATTGGTATGAGCTGCGACTAAAAAGTAGTAAACCGTAAACCATAAACCATATAAAAATCAAAAAGTCGCGCTAAGAGAAAACGTGACAGCAGGCTAATGCCCAAACAACACTCATATAGATGAGAGAGTGACGAGTGAACACTAAGTGAATAAAATATGAATATAAATATGAAAAAGTGCCAAATAATAAAAAATGCACTAAACAACCACAATGAAGCTAAAAGCAAAAAATGAAAATAAAATAAATGAATGTGGAATGACACAATTAACAAAACAATATCACAAATGAGTAAAAGTGATGAAAAAACAGATAGGTGGCTGTGACGACTAAACCAAATTAAACATAAGGAAAAATTGAACCCAAAAAAAAGTCCATGGCTAAAAAATAATAATAATTAAAGTCCATCAGTGTATAAACATGCATAAATTGTGGCTTGTCTCCAGGTGCCCTGTGGATAATTGAAACGAAAATCTTGCTGTGATGAAACCAAAACGTGTGAAAAGACCTCCACCTCTTAGGGAATAACTGCCTCTTACCAGATAAAATTGGTCTCTTAATTACAGGAGACCTGAGGGGGCGGATGGCTGCAACCCCAGCCAGGGGTCTTTAAACAGGACACTCAGCGTTCAACTCCAGGGGCTCTCTCCAACCAGCATCAGCAGATAGGGGAATGAGACCATGCAAGACACAAAATGCTCCACATAGCATAAAATCCAGCGATTTATTAGGTATAAATTAAGAGTTACACTTACAAACAGGTTGCAGTTTAAAGCGTGTGAAAAAAGCCGGCCGTCCCGACGATACCGCGATTCTCATACCCGGAAGACACGGGATACTTTGGAGCGGGAGGAGGAGCCACGTCCCGACGATACCGCGATTCTCATACCCGGAAGACACGGGATACTTTGGAGCGGGAGGAGGAGCCACGTCCCGACGATACCGCGATTCTCATACCCGGAAGACACGGGATACTTTGGAGCGGGAGGAGGAGCCACGTCCCGACGATACCGCGATTCTCATACCCGGAAGACACGGGATACTTTGGAGCGGGAGGAGGAGCCACGTCCCGACGATACCGCGATTCTCATACCCGGAAGACACGGGATACTTTGGAGCGGGAGGAGGAGCCACGTCCCGACGATACCGCGATTCTCATACCCGGAAGACACGGGATACTTTGGAGCGGGAGGAGGAGCCACGTCCCGACGATACCGCGATTCTCATACCCGGAAGACACGGGATACTTTGGAGCAGGGAGGAGGAGCCACGTCCCGACGATACCGCGATTCTCATACCCGGAAGACACGGGATACTTTGGAGGGGAGGAGGAGCCACGTCCCGACGATACCGCGATTCTCATACCCGGAAGACACGGGATACTTTGGAGGGGAGGAGGAGCCACGTCCCGACGATACCGCGATTCTCATACCCGGAAGACACGGGATACTTTGGAGCAGGAGGAGGAGCCACGTCCCGACGATACCGCGATTCTCATACCCGGAAGACACGGGATACTTTGGAGGGGAGGAGGAGCCACGTCCCGACGATACCGCGATTCTCATACCCGGAAGACACGGGATACTTTGGAGCGGGAGGAGGAGCCACGTCCCGACGATACCGCGATTCTCATACCCGGAAGACACGGGATACTTTGGAGCGGGAGGAGGAGCCACGTCCCGACGATACCGCGATTCTCATACCCGGAAGACACGGGATACTTTGGAGCGGGAGGAGGAGCCACGTCCCGACGATACCGCGATTCTCATACCCGGAAGACACGGGATACTTTGGAGGGGAGGAGGAGCCACGTCCCGACGATGCTGCGATTCTCATACCCGGAAGACACGGGATACTTTGGAGGGGAGGAGGAGCCACGTCCCGACGATACCGCGATTCTCATACCCGGAAGACACGGGATACTTTGGAGCGGGAGGAGGAGCCACGTCCCGACGATACCGCGATTCTCATACCCGGAAGACACGGGATACTTTGGAGCGGGAGGAGGAGCCACGTCCCGACGATACCGCGATTCTCATACCCGGAAGACACGGGATACTTTGGAGCGGGAGGAGGAGCCACGTCCCGACGATACCGCGATTCTCATACCCGGAAGACACGGGATACTTTGGAGCGGGAGGAGGAGCCACGTCCCGACGATACCGCGATTCTCATACCCGGAAGACACGGGATACTTTGGAGAGGGAGGAGGAGCCACGTCCCGACGATACCGCGATTCTCATACCCGGAAGACACGGGATACTTTGGAGTGGGAGGAGGAGCCACGTCCCGACGATACCGCGATTCTCATACCCGGAAGACACGGGATACTTTGGAGAGGGAGGAGGAGCCACGTCCCGACGATACCGCGATTCTCATACCCGGAAGACACGGGATACTTTGGAGCCGGCCGGCTTTTTTCACACGCTTTAAACTGCAACCTGTTTGTAAGTGTAACTCTTAATTTATACCTAATAAATCGCTGGATTTTATGCTATGTGGAGCATTTTGTGTCTTGCATGGTCTCATTCCCCTATCTGCTGATGCTGGTTGGAGAGAGCCCCTGGAGTTGAACGCTGAGTGTCCTGTTTAAAGACCCCTGGCTGGGGTTGCAGCCATCCGCCCCCTCAGGTCTCCTGTAATTAAGAGACCAATTTTATCTGGTAAGAGGCAGTTATTCCCTAAGAGGTGGAGGTCTTTTCACACGTTTTGGTTTCATCACAGCAAGATTTTCGTTTCAATTATCCACAGGGCACCTGGAGACAAGCCACAATTTATGCATGTTTATACACTGATGGACTTTAATTATTATTATTTTTTAGCCATGGACTTTTTTTTGGGTTCAATTTTTCCTTATGTTTAATTTGGTTTAGTCGTCACAGCCACCTATCTGTTTTTTCATCACTTTTACTCATTTGTGATATTGTTTTGTTAATTGTGTCATTCCACATTCATTTATTTTATTTTCATTTTTTGCTTTTAGCTTCATTGTGGTTGTTTAGTGCATTTTTTATTATTTGGCACTTTTTCATATTTATATTCATATTTTATTCACTTAGTGTTCACTCGTCACTCTCTCATCTATATGAGTGTTGTTTGGGCATTAGCCTGCTGTCACGTTTTCTCTTAGCGCGACTTTTTGATTTTTATATCCTTGGTATACGACGGAAGGGCCGTAACATGGGGCATGAGTGTGGCATCTATAAGTTTACTGGCATTATCTGTTAGGCTACCAATACCTGAAATTATCGGTCTCCCAGGGGGCGACACTGGGTCCTTATGCACTTTGGGAAGTGCATAGAACGTTGCCACCCTGGGAGACCGAACATTCAGGTACTCGTAAGTGTCCTTAGTGATTAGTCCTTTCAAAAATGCGTCACCGATAATTTCCAAGAATTGGTTCCTAAAAGATATGGTGGAAGATGAAGATATTTTTTGTACCAATCTTTGTTGGATAGAATCTTCAAGCACATAGTTTCATAAGAGGATCTCGTTAGAAGGACTATGTTGCCGCCTTTATCGGCGGGCTTTACAATAACATCAGGGTGATTGTGTATTCTAGAAATGGCTTGACGCTGTGTTACAGTTAGGTTGTTTTTTCTAGATGGTATGTCCATATGTTTGATGTCACTGACCACATTCTGTAAGAATGTCCAGATCTGAGGATTTTGAGAGAGGTCAGGAAATTGTCGGGATTTAGGCTTGAATCTATTAATTATGGGTTTGGGCGGAGTTGCAGATACTGGTGTAAGGGTATCGTTATGCGCTATACTGTCGTTTTCCTCTAAGGGGAGTATTAAATCACGAAGTGCCCTAAACTCATCCATTTTAAAGTGTTTTATGCTCTCCGAAAATTCCCGTTCCTCTTTGGTTCTTAATCGATCAGGGTCGAAAAGGAATTTGTAAGTGAGATTCCGGGCAAACATGTAGACGTCTTTGATTGTCTCATATTTATCAATTTTTTGTGTTGGGCAGAAACTCAATCCCAATTTTAGTACACTGAGGTCTTGGTCAGAGAAGTAATAAGGGGTAAGGTGTATGACATCAAGTCCTATGTGTGAGGCGGCACTATCCCGGGTGTCGGAAATTTAGGGTAGGTGTTATATTGGAAATGACATGGGAATCAAGTGTGCTTTGCTTTTTAGACATTTGTGATTGGGTGAGGAAAAATGAATTAGCTAGATTCAAAGAATTAGGAAAGTTTGGTGGAACTGTCATGTTCGTGGGTGTACTGTTGAGAGAACTGGTTTGTGAATTTAGCAATAGTAGTGCTTTTTGTGCATTAGGGCCTATGTAGTTAGACTGTAAGTGAGTACCACCACCTTTTGAAGGAGGAGCCCCTTGACGCAGTGAACCGTCCATACGTTTAATGTCCTGCTTGTCAATTTTCTTTTTAGGATAGGGTGTATAGTGCCCGCCACCATATTGTCTCTTACGTGCACCAGTGTCATTGGGTATAGTCTTCAAGTCTCTTCCCGTGGATGTCTGTGAGGAAGGAATGGGTAAAGAAGAATCAGAATCAATTTCAGTGTCATCATCTGTATACATTGTGTCATTGTCTAGATGTCGTTTTCTTGGAGTCATTTTTCTAAATCTGCGATTGTGAGAGGGGGAATGCCAATGATAAGCATAACCTTCCACAAAGGCACATTTATCTTTCATAAATTTGTTTTGTTTTTTAAAAATAATATCTTTGTTAATTTTGGTGATATAATCCTTTACCTCTTGCCATTTTTGATTGAACTGTACATGACTTTTAAGATTGTCGTTTTTAGTTTGAAACGTAATTATTTCTTCATCAAGTTGGCCAAGTTCATTTTGATAGTGAGATATTAAAAGTTTGATAAGATCCGTACTGCATTGGGTAAGGATTTTTTCCCACGCAGTCTTAAACTCAGTGCCTATATTTTGAAAAGATGGAAATATCTGGATCCTCAAGCCCACAGGGCTTAAGTTTTCTCGTATATACTGTTGAAGGAAATCCACATGCCAATGCAGGTTAGATTTCTTCTTCAACAGTTTTTTCATTTTAGTTATATAGTGATTGAGCCCGATTTCATGTCCTGTATCCGTTAAACAACTTGCTTGGACATCATTGATGTAGCCCAACCAAGCATTGCCCACAAAATCCATCCCAGTTCAACCCGCTGGCCCCTATAGTCCACTAAATTAAATTGTTTCAAGTAGGAGGGCAAACTAAACTAAAAAATGTTTTCAATAACAAAATAGAAGTGTCACCTTACTAGGAAAAGCGAATGGGATGCTTCCACCCCTAATTTGAAATAGCAACAGAAAAATCCTAGTGTTAAAGTACCTAGTATACAGGGTGACTCTGTAGGTACTTTGGATATTATTTGTGCCAACGTCCCCGACAATGTGTAGAAAGCATCAAGAGGCTAAATAGTGGGACTTTGAGGGCACAACCATAATAGACTACAAAAAGTATAAAAAAACTTAATTTTTATTAATAGCATACAAAAACACAGAGAATAGACATGAAAGTTTAAAAACGCATCTGGTATAGGCATACAACTCAGTTACATACACCATAATGAATCCTGTCCTGCAATCTCCTAGATAATTCTCTATCACTATGTATAGACAGTATAACCAGTAATTACGGGTAGAATAAAGGGTACACTTCCCCTGTAAAGTTGAATTTTAAGAGAGTACTGCGGGTCTGGTGTTCCAAGGTGGTGTAGTCCAATTGCTCTACATGTTTCACGTTGACAAGGAACGCTTCTTCAGGAGATAGAGGTTCTATTAAAAATACATACAAACAAAGAGGACAAACATCATAATCACAATACTAGAAAGCTATTCACAATATATAAACTATAACAAGATATGGGTAACAGTTGGGTTAGAAAATCCGCCCTACCCGGGGTGAGGCACGGCAGGGGCCCTATGAAAGACTAAGGTCTCGAATGGAAGGACAGCACAAACTGGTAGTCTAGGGGGGCCCCTATAGATAAGGCCAGTGCAAACGTATGATAATATAATTCAGGGTAAACAGATAAATGGGTGAATTTAAAGTAAAACCAGCAAGTTACAATCGTAGGTGATCAAAGGTGTTTCTGATTGATGCCCGAAAAAAAAAAAAAAAAAGGGGGGGGGGGGATTGGGAAGAGGGAAGGGGGGGGGGAGAAAAAAGGGAGGGGAGGGAGGGGAAGAGGGGGGGAGAAAAAGGGATGGGAAAAGAGGGGATGAGGTATGTATTATACAAGTTTGTACCAAAAACCGCTTACCAAATGGATATGAAGAAAAGGAAAAATGCTCACAATAGTGAATTTAATCAATGCATCGCTGACGGCGATCAGAGGTAAATATATATATCTGAAAGGAAGTCGGATGGACAGCAAACAAGGAGCAGAGGCCTCCCAAATGTATATCACATCAGATGATTATAGGCAAGCAGGTTAGCTTGTGTGGGCTGCAGTACTAATACATAGAAAAAACAGAGAGAAGAATAACGATCAGCATAGAGTGCAGGATAAATATTGGTAGCATAAAAGGGAGGTCATGTCAGAGAAAGGCATCAACAGCTGAACTTACCCCACAGTAACAACACAGGGGTCTGGGGGTGCTCCGTCCTCCTAAATTGCTGCCAGGGTTGTATGTCTCAAGGTGAGACAGAGAGCCGGCCCCATAAATAGGGACATCCTGACCGGAAACAGCCGGTCTAATCAGACCGGCGTCATCCGGCCCCATTGCGGGCAGCTGCGCATGCGCCGGGCAACGTCATCGGCCAAACCAGATGACGCAGGCGCGGAAAGGAAGGTTTCCAACAAAGATTGGTACAAAAAAATATCTTCATCTTCCACCATATCTTTTAGGAACCAATTCTTGGAAATTATCGGTGACGCATTTTTGAAAGGACTAATCACTAAGGACACTTACGAGTACCTGAATGTTCGGTCTCCCAGGGTGGCGACGTTCTATGCACTTCCCAAAGTGCATAAGGACCCAGTGTCGCCCCCTGGGAGACCGATAATTTCAGGTATTGGTAGCCTAACAGATAATGCCAGTAAACTTATAGATGCCACACTCATGCCCCATGTTACGGCCCTTCCGTCGTATACCAAGGATACCCTAGACCTTTTGAAACAGATTGAGGGGTTACCAGTCCCTCCCGGCTCCCTGCTCGTGACCTTGGATGTGGAGGCCCTTTACTCCAGCATCCCTCACGAGCAGGGGGTCGGGATGGTTCGTACTTTTTTGTATGAGGAGGATCACCACCAGTGGAAGTACAATAAGTTTATTTTAAAGTTACTCCACTTCATCTTGACCCACAACACCTTTGAATTCATGGGTTCCCACTACCTCCAGGTGCAGGGCGTAGCCATGGGCACTTGTTGTGCCCCTGGCTACGCCAATCTGTACCTGGGGGGGTAGGAACGTCATCTGTTTTCTCGAGATCATTTATCGGAATATCTAGATCATATTCTGATCTGGAAACGTTACATAGATGATATTTTTATGATTTGGACAGACACTAAACAAACCCTGCAACAATTTATGCGTCTATTGGGTGTTAATCACTTCAATTTAAAATTTACCTACCACTGTGACGTGCAAAGTATCAGTTTCTTAGATCTCGAGATATACAGAGACGCGAACAATACCTTGTCAACAAACTTATACCGAAAAACAACAGCGGGAAATACACTGCTACATGCCACAAGTGCACATCCACCTACCCTCATAAAAAGCATACCATACGCGCAATACATCCGCCTCCGTCGAAATTGCACCCAAATGACAGATTTTCAACATCAGGCGAATCTGCTTAGATCCTGTCTGTTAGCCAGAGGATACAGCCGATCACTTTTACGGAAGGCCTTCAATAAAGCCAAAAATAGATCACGAAATGAGTTACTCTATATGAAAAAAGCCCGATCACAGGACCCCACCGTTAAACTTATCACCCGATTCTCTGCCCATCACCAAGATATCAGTTACATCCTTAGAAAGCACTGGCATTTCTTAACAGAGGATCCTATACTTAAAAAAATATGTTAAGTTATACCCAGGGATAGTTTACAGACGCACGGTGTCCCTTAAAGATCTACTTGTATCCAGCCAATATAAAACTTTCGACCTAACTTCTTCCCGAGCACCAAGGGTCACAGTGCCTTGCGGCAATTGCTCCTTTTGCCCGTGGATATCTTCTGCGTACCCAATCTCGCTTCCAAGCGGCGAAACCTACCATCCAAAATTTTCAGCGACCTGTCATACACAGGGGGTGGTGTACTTGATGACCTGCACCTGTGGGGCTTTTTATGTGGGAAAGACGGCCAGACAACTCAGACAAAGAATCAACGATCATGTCTATTATTCCGGGAATGGGAAAATGCTCACACCCGTGAGCAGACACCTTGATCTATACCACCGATTTAATACATCCTGTATTTCTTTTACTGTTCTGGCCGTCATCCCAAGAAACCCCAGAGGTGGGGAATGGGATAAGTTCATTTTACAAAAAGAGTCCTTATGGATTGAACGTTTAAATGCCATTAGAGCACCTGGTTTGAACGAATCCCTCTCATATAAACTATTTCTCTGAGTTCACACCCACCCCAAATAATCCTTTCCCCTTCTCCCTCCCCCCCTCTTTCCTTTTCCCCCCTCTCCCTAATAATTTTCTGTTATACCTGCTGACGTGGATTTCGCCGTTTGGAAGCCAATAACACACATAAAAAAAATTAAAAAAATGTGTATGTAACCATAAATCATGAAATCACTGAGACTTTACTCAATATTCATATCCCAGATCAATGTACTATTTCTCAGGCCCCCCTTCCCTTCTTTTTGTGTACCTATTGATGTACATTTTGGTAGATATTTGTCTCTGCCATATACATGTTTGACCCTACTCTGATCTTTAATTATATCCATGTAATTGCTGTACACATATTGTATTTGCTTCTTTTATTGTACTTTGTTATTCTTTCCGCCCCCCTGTGGTGATGCGTGACACTGCGCCCTTAGTTTTGGTCTCCCATGGACAAGGTTGGCCATCACTCCTGGTGGTTTCCACTGCACAGCGCCGCACATCCGGTTTGATCATCTGACCGGATGTGCGGCGATCGACGGGAGCGCGGGGACCTCCGGGTTCCTCTCTGTCCCCGCCTCTGCAGCTCTAGCATTGTCCGGGCCCCGTCTATCTGGGCCCTGGTTCGGCGCATGCGCGGAACCTTCCTTTCCGCGCCTGCATCGTCTGGTTTGGCCGATGACGTTGCCCGGCGCATGCGCAGCTGCCCGCACTGGGGCCGGATGACGCCGGTCTGATTAGACCGGCTGTTTCCGGTCAGGATGTCCCTATTTATGGGGCCGGCTCTCTGTCTCACCTTGAGACATACAACCCTGGCAGCAATTTAGGAGGACGGAGCACCCCCAGACCCCTGTGTTGTTACTGTGGGGTAAGTTCAGCTGTTGATGCCTTTCTCTGACATGACCTCCCTTTTATGCTACCAATATTGATCCTGCACTCTATGCTGATCGTTATTCTTCTCTCTGTTTTTTCTATGTATTAGAACTGCAGCCCACACAAGCTAACCTGCTTGCCTATAATCATCTGATGTGATATACATTTGGGAGGCCTCTGCTCCTTGTTTGCTGTCCATCCGACTTCCTTTCAGATATATATATTTACCTCTGATCGCCGTCAGCGATGCATTGATTAAATTCACTATTGTGAGCATTTTTCCTTTTCTTCATATCCATTTGGTAAGCGGTTTTTGGTACAAACTTGTATAATACATACCTCATCCCCTCTTTTCCCATCCCTTTTTCTCCCCCCCTCTTCCCCTCCCTCCCCTCTTCCCCTCCCTCCCCTCCCTTTTTTCTCCTCCCCCCCTCCCTTCCCTCTTCCCAATTCCCCCCCCCCTTTTTTTTTTTTTTTGGGCATCAATCAGAAACACCTTTGATCACCTACGATTGTAACTTGCTGGTTTTACTTTAAATTCACCCATTTATCTGTTTACCCTGAATTATATTATCATACGTTCGCACTGGCCTCATCTATAGGGGTCCCCCTAGACTACCAGTTTGTGCTGTCCTTCCATTCGAGACCTTAGTCTTTCATAGGGCCCCTGCCGTGCCTCACCCTGGGTAGGGCGGATTTTCTAACCCAACTGTTACCCATATCTTGTTATAGTTTATATATTGTGAATAGCTTTCTAGTATTGTGATTATGATGTTTGTCCTCTTTGTTTGTATGTATTTTTAATAGAACCTCTAGCTCCTGAAGAAGCGTTCCTTGTCAGCGTGAAACATGTAGAGCAATTAGAGACTACACCACCTTGGAACACCAGACCTGCAGTACTCTCTTAAAATTCAACTTTACAGGGGAAGTGTACCCTTTATTCTACCCGTAATTACTGGTTATACTGTCTATACATAGTGATAGAGAATTATCTAGGAGACTGCAGGACAGGATTTATTATGGTGTATGTAACTGAGTTGTATGCCTATATCAGATGCGTTTTTAAACTTTCATGTCTATTCTCTGTGTTTTTGTATGCTATTAAAAAAAATTTAATGGTCACTCGTACTGTACATAGTACAGATTCAGTTTATTGTCAGATTAGCCTCTGTTCCAGCTTGGCTGTGTTGTGTGTGGTTCCACATTCTGCCTGTGGGTGTTATTGTCTCCATAGGTCGGTGTTGGAAAGCAACCAAAGTGTATGGGTGCTCTTCTGTCCCGTGGACAACTCGGCGGAGGTGGTCCTCCAGGTTGCATGCTGGGAGAGAGTATTTATGGGACAGACGCCATAGTTTCGGGGAGCTTTTCGCCTCGTGGCCCTCCTGGCCTAGAGGTATGTGTTAGTGGATTCTACCTCGTGGCCCTCCAAGCTGGAGGGTTGTGTCACTGCAGCTGTGCGGGTGGGCCCAGAAGCCTGTCTGGGACCTGCTATGGCTGAGATGGTCCTGTGCTGTCTGTCCTGCGGGAAGAAGCCGAACAATTGAGAGGATCCAGGGGAGGACCCATCTTGGAAGGGATCATGCGGAAGGCTGGTCTTAAGAGGGGCCTGGTGACTCGATTGGAGGACGCATCTTAAATGAACACATCTCACAAGTACTACCGGATTGGCTTAAAGGTTCTGGTACTGTGTTGGCTGTTCATCGAAAACTACTACATCATGTGGCAGAGGATCGTACTTTCATTGTTCTACCCAAGTCTGTGGCAGAGACTTTTGTTCGTGCTGCGTTCCGGTTGCTAGGTTAGTGAGAGATACCTATCCGGGCGGGCAAAGATTTAATCCTGAATGGAGGATACATTCATCCTAAAGATCTAAATTCCTTAATGCTAACGTAAAGAAAAGGTATTTGAGCTTCCCTGCAACTCTTCTTCTATCCCTTCCCTGCTACTTCTTCCAGTAATCTACCATTAAAGCATTGGAAAAGTATTCAAGTGACTGGTGCCTACATTGTCTGATAATGGACTCAACGGGATCCTAGACGCGGTGCTGGTGAAATTACAGGTAAAAAGGTGACGGTAACAACCCGCTAAAAATCAGCAGCTCCATCGTGAGTTAGTGCTACACCTATGCAGTCAAGGGGCTTCAGCAGATAATAAAAAAATGCTCAGTGCTTTGACTAATTATAATCTTACCTGGTCTGGCTGTGTATTTTATGATTGGCCAGGAAAAGAGGGGGCTTATTAGTATACCTCACAACTTTTTGAGATGGGAATGAGGGACACCTATTAGCAAAAGTATGTAGGCATAGGACACGCCCCCTTCAACCCCCCCCCCTCTTAAAGGAGAATTGTACAAAAAAAGATTGGTTAAACTCACAAGTGCTTTTTTTACCACTACTATTCCTTTATATTGGCTTTTGAAATTTACAAATGCAGCAATTTAGAAATTGGATAAAAGCTTTAGCACTGTAAAACACTTTTGGATAGATAAATAGTGCATTTTATATACAACTATATAGGTCAGACTTAAATGAGAGACAAATGAGGAGGAAAGAGGGACTGAGGGACTTTGTTAAAAATGAGGAACAGTCCCTAGAAATCAGGGACAGTTGGGAGCTATGTCTATTAGACCTTTATGACCTACAGCAGGGGTCCCCAACCCCCGGGCTGGGCACCGGTACCGGTCTGTGCCCTGTTTTCAGCTGGCCCCCAAAGGTTGCACTGAAAGAGGTCATCTCTCCCTGCCCACCTCACATCACAGCTGTTCTGCTTTTCTGACTGTCATAGGATGGCAGTATAGCTACTTTGCATGTGCTGGTTTCCCTGCTAAAATGCGGGATGCTCAGGAGGCCGTACCGCTGGGGAGAGGCTGCAAGAGAATACATGTAAGTGTTTTCACTGCAGAAAATCTTTACAAAATGGCCTTAAAGTGACAAACTTCATCTGCTGTTTATGCTGGAAGCCTACAGTGGGAAGCTGCATCTAGTGGCAGGATAGTGACGAGCGGCGACGGTGGCAAGTGACATGCTGCATCTGGGTGGCAAGCGATGGTGGCAATTGACACGCTGCATCTGATGACAAGTGATGGTGGAAAGTGACATGCTGCATCTGGTGACAGATGACAGTGGCATGTGACTCGTAACATCTGGTGGCAAGCAACGGTGGCAAATGACATGCTGCATCTGAAGGAAGGCGACAGTGGCAAGTGAAGTGAGTCAAACTATTTAATTTTGTATTACAATGTAATAAAAGAAATAATGCGCTTCAATCATCCTGACACCATATCAACCATGGTGTTGTGATGATTGAAGCGCTAACACCAGTCATTGCCCCGACAAATTGCTTGTGGCAGATGACCACCCCTTTTCTTCCACTACACCGGTCCCCAGTGCCAAAAAAGGATGGGGGCCACTGACCTACAGTACTGGGGTCTATAAGACCTGCAATGCTTGCATTCAGAGCGGATAAATAGTGGAAGCAATACTAAAACCCCAATTCAAACAGCCAGATTAGTAGGACATGGGAAACTGCTTGAAACCTAATAGGGTTGTTGTGCTCAGAGTTGGGCGTAAAGTGGAACTCCCTACAAACAGTCAAATACATATATATTTACCTGCCCATGTATAGGCAAGTTATTGTTAATCCTGTTGTAAAACATTTTGCTGGTGCTGCAAGAATTAAGGGTTCTGTTCTGTCAAGTCTTCTTCTGTGTGCGACTCACTTCTCTTTGAGAGGTGATATATGCTGGGAAACGACCAACCTCATGTGCAGTCTGGGCATGGGATTGATGCAGTAAGGACCCTCTCTACTATGTGATCGGTCAGAGTGGTGGCCTTTTTTTCTCAGAAAATAGATGCAGGAACTCAACCATGACCCCACAAATGGCTCTATTACCTCCCCGCACACTGCAGGGAGATCATCCACTGGGGGTGTCAGGATATGGACTGCACCCTTCAAACTGGCAGTAACGCACACAAAACTATATGGCTGTAAACTGACAGTAACGCACAGAGAAGTTAATGGCGACTGACACTAAACTAATATTCTAGACTGACAATTGAAGCAAAATAGCACAGTATAGCACACTAACTAACTAATAGCACTGAACAGAGCCCTGTTCTATCTCTCTCCACGCCAAAATCACACTGAAATTGGCTGCCATTCAAAGAATACTTTTATACTGCGGGGCGGGAATGAGCCATGATTGGCTAAAGTCATGATGACAGTGTCCAATCATGACTCTGACAGTGCTCTGTGCTCTGATTGGCTGAAGCTTTCACAGCTTCAGCCAATCAGTGCTTGCAATGCACTGTTCAGTGCCACAATGCATTGTGGTCAGTACGACCCGTTTGGCTGATCGTTGCACGTCCGAACAACTAAAGTTTGACACAAACTTATGCTCGTGCCAAACCGTTCGCCCATCCAAACCAATGACCAGCTGGTATCGGCCGCGGGTATGGGCCTTAAAAGAGTCCCATACCACTGCAGGTGCCGCCGTATCCTTATTTCGCAGCCAGAAATCGGCCATTTCAGAGGTCATTGACGGGGAGACACGGTCATCCGAGACCCAGAAGCGCAAAAGCCTCCACAGAGAGGGCCCGGAGTCTAGACCTATATCAAGCTGCAGGCAAACTGAAGCATGGTCAGAGATACCTCGGGATAGGATGGAAGAAGCCAGGGTGTGAGATAGCAACTGATCACTCAGGTATATAACATCAATACGGGAGAAAGTTGCATAGGTAGCTGAGTGATATGTGAATTGTCACTCCCGTGGGTGCTTCCCCCTCTAGACATCATGCAGTCCATATGTTTCTGCCCATCTAGAAAGGGGGGAATCCATCAAGGGGTCAGGGGACAGTCTATCCATGTGGGGGACTGGGGGCATATTAGGATCTCCAGCTAGGAGAACTTGTGCGGCAGGGTATTGCGCTATAATTGGTGCCAGTTTGAGTAGTAGTGACATATTAGCTGGGGGGGTATATAGACCCCTACTCCTTGCATAGGAGGAGTATACCAAGTGATAAGAGTGACCTATCCAGGGCTTTTTAAGAGCCAACACTTTGCTGCCCATCAAATGAGTTTTCCTGAAGTATACAAATATGGGGATGGTAATGTTAAGGAAATTGAATACCAGTGTGCGTTTAATTTTAGAGTTTAAATCCCCGACATTCCAGGAGATTATGGTAATGGGGGCCATTTAACGTGTATGAAAGTAATTTGTGTGCTTCGAATCTTTTCCACCTGTGGCGCATTAGGCGCCATGACCAGAGAACATATCAGATGTATGATAACCCTATAGGGCTGGGGCCTGGTAAGGCGAGAGTTTAGTGGTAGTAAACATGTAGTAAACAGGTGTACCATAAAAATAAAAGCAAGAACCTGTAAAAGCAACAGACATAACATAACACATAACCAAACACAACCCCCCCACCCCGAACTTGGGTGCGCCTCAATCCCAAAACCAAACATGGCTACTGCCAATTGGGGTACAGTGGCTCACCAGAGAAGATAGCGTTCTAGTGCTACCACAGTCTATCCATAGGAGAGTGTGCCGATTCAGAGAAAGAAAAACTGTTTACACAGGATAAGCTATTCCTGCAGATGCATTTTCACCCAGAGGACCTGGGGGCACAAACTTAGTGGGCATTACTTTGCAGAACAACACTGGCTGTATGGGCCAAACAGAGAAAAAAGGGTCAAAAAAATAAAATAGCAGGAAAAAAAGAAAACAGAGGATAGACTGGGGTCATTCCGAGTAGAAGGCTGCAACAACTTTTGCCTGTCTCAATCGTGTATGTAGAGGGAACATTTGAGTTAGGTCAGAGGGTAGTAGGTGAGATTCCTGCTCCCTCCGTCCCGCATATAGTTGCAACGCACAATGCCGCCATTGCAGTTCCGTGTTCTCTCGAGGTAATAGCAATAGTCAAGGTGGGTCAAGCAGCTTAGCGTTCAGGCAACATATCCAGGGTCAGGCCTCACCATTACTCCATATATGCAGGGCAGCAGGGTTGAAACATCCCGAGTGTATGCGGTTGCAGGTGTATAGGCCTGGAAAGTAAGGGGATAGGAGCTGGAGGCTATCAGGCTCTGGGAAGGCTATCCAGCCACTGGGAGGCATCCTCAGGGGACGTAAAGAAGCGCACAGTTTCGCCATCTTGCACACACAGTCTTGCTGGGAAGAGCATGCTGTATTTAATTTCCTTGTTCCTAAGATTAAGCTTAACATGATTAAATGACCTCCTCTGCCTCTGGGTGTCAATAGAGTAGTCAGGGAAGATCATGAGTTTAGTGGCCTCATATCACATGACATGAATTTTCCTGGCTTCTCTCAGCACTAGGTCTCTGTCTCTGAAGTTGTGAAGTTTTAGTATGAACGCGCGGGGGGGGCTCCCCACAGGGGGTCTGGCTGCCGGCATCCTATGCGCCCATTCTACCACAAAGTGGGCCGAGAATGGAGCCTGGGGTAGCAGTGAGTGGAGCAGCCGCTCCGTGAAGGTCGAAGGGTCAGTCCCTCAGCCCCCTCTGGAAGCCCCACAATGCTGAGATTGTTCCTCTGATTTCTATTCTCGGCGTCCTCAGCACGAGATTCCAAGCCTTTCACCTTTGCTTTGAATGTGTGCAATGAGGCCGCTTGGTCATGCAGCATGTCCTCAGAGTCACTCACCCTATGCTCCACTGTGGTTTCTCTAGAGCGGATGGTGTCTACATCTTTGCAGATTAGGCCCAGTTCCAGCTGCAGGGAGTCAGTCTTTCCTGTGAGGGTGGACTTAAAGTTTGCGATCGCCTGCATGAGAGCAGTGAAGTTGCTCTGTTCCAGTAGGGCAGGGTCTGGGTCTGTCTCCTCCATTTGCATCGCCATGTTGGATTTTACAGCAGCAGGTGAGGCAGTCACACCACTGGCAGGTTTGAAACTTTTGCCGGAGTTGTATGGGACCATGGACTTCCTCCCTTTGCGCATGCCACGCCGGGAACCAGGTTCTACCTCATCTGGTAGGTTACAGGAGTGAGACTGCAGGGATAAGGGTAAAGTTCGGGAGATTCGGCCGGAGCTCTCCTAATGTGCTGCCACTACGGTTGCCATCATGGACATGCCCCCCAGCCACTTGCTCCTTGATGAACGTCCAACCACTCAGCCCGTTGGCAAGAGCACCTAAAAGCCACACAAAAGGGGCACAAATCTGTCCCTCCTTCTCCTCCTCCTCCCTACCCACTTCAGTCTGTCCCTGCGATACCGAGTCATTACCTTTGAGCAGCCTCCACTGACAGGGATGATGGTATAGCACAGGGTGTCCCAGGTCCTAGCAGCACATCTGCCAGCAGCACACCACCAGCTGTAGACTGTAGCCAGCAAATTTCTCTGCTCCATCTGCTGCAGCAGAAAAAAAAGCATCTGAATGCAAGCTTGTCGAAGCTGTTGGCTCTCCAACTTCTACCTGTTAACCTGGTGGATTCTGCCCCCTTCCGTGAATTTGCACAATGTGCTGTACCACAATGGCAGGTTCCCATTCACTACTAATTTTCATGCAAGGCCGTTCCATCTCTCTGCCATCACGTGGAAGGGAATGTTCTGGCATCGTTGGGCAAGGCAATCAGCCGTAAAATCCACCTTACTGCTGACACGTGGTCCAGCAAGCATGGGCAGGGACGATATTTCATTCACAGCACACTGGATAACGCTGCTTGCAACTCAAAAGGATGCAGGACAGGGCTTGGTGCTGCAGCTTGTTGTGCCTGAACGTCTCCATACAGCTGGTGGTGATGATGCCAGACCTGTGAGCTCTACCCCCTCCTCCTCCTCCGCCGCCACCTCCATGCCCTCCTCTGCAGAATTGTCCTATGAACATCAAGTACCCCCAAAGCGCTATTCCCAGAGTCAGGCTAAAAGGTGCCATGCAGTGCTTCAGCTGGTGTGTTTAGAGGACAGGAACCACACCGGAGCAAAGATTCTTGCAGCTCTGCAGGGACAGGCCCAGAGGTGGTTCACACCACGCCAGCTGGAGCCAGGAATGGTGGTGTCAGATAATGGCTCAAACCTCCTGTCCACCCTTAGACAGGGAAAGTTGACACATGTGCCATGCCTGGCACATGTCCTCAATTTGGTGGTGCAGCGTTTCCTACGTACCCAGGGTTGCAAGATGTACTAAAGCAGGCCAGAAAAGTCTGTAGTAATTTCAGGCGGTCATACACAGCCAGTGCTCGATTGGCTGAAATTCAGCAGGAATTCCAACTGCCCGTAAACCGCCTGATTTGTGACATGATGGAACTCAACTTTGGGAATGCTGCAGCGGCTATACATGCAGCAGAGGGCTGTCAATGAGTACCTGTGCCAGTACGGCACGACAACGGGCTCAGGACGCCACGGCTTTTTTTCCCCATGCCAATGGCTGATCATTAAGGATGCATGCACTGTATTGTCACCATTTGAGGAGGCCACAAGGATGGTGAGCAGTGACAGTGCATGCATCAGTGACACAATCCCTGTTGTGTTCCTGCTGGAGCAGACTCTGCGTGGCATTATGGACAGTGCACTGGAGGCAGAGCAGTAGGAGGAAGAGGAGAACTTCTTTTCCTCTCAAGGCCCACTTTATCCAGACACCATCATTCCTATGTCACAGAACACACAGGAGGAGAGAGGGGAGGAGGATGAGGACGAGGATTCTGGCACTTTCTTAGGCTTCCAAGAAGAGGATGATATGCGTCAATCTGTAAGCGATGGCTTTCCAACATCAGGACCCTTGGGAGTAGTACGTGGCTGGGAGGAGGAAGTTCCAGATGCTGTCATCCTGAGTGACCCCGAGGAGTCTGCTTCTCAAGCCTCGGAAAATTTGAGGCACATGGGCAACCTCATGCTTCAAAGCCTGCGAAAGGACCCTAGAATACGTGGCATAAAGAAGAAGGATGATTACTGGTTGGCAACCCTCCTTGACCACCGTTATAAGGGGAAAGTCTCAGAACTCATCCCATCCCTACAGAGAGTGCAGAAGATAAAATCTCTTAAGGACACGTTAAAGAGGATTTTATTGAACATTTTTCCTGACTCCAGTAGGTTACAGTGTCATGGAAAACGTAGTTTTGAGTCTTCTGTTGGTCAAGAGAGGAGTGTTGGAGAAGGCGACTGTAGAATAATTGTATTAATTTGGCTTTATAATCAAGATCTATAAGTATGCAGTCTGAGTTCCCTTTTATGCTTTGACATGACTTGAAAAAGCTCACTCAGCTCAGCATAAGACGAATCTTGAAATAGCTAGGTTGTGTGCATGTCATTTTTGTAACAGTTGTTCTCCATGTACAGAGTTAATGACTAAAGGTCAGTAGGTCAGTGGTTTCACAGATAAGAATATACTCAGAGTGTCTGTCATAGACTTTATTGTAAAGATCTTTTTAAAGGTAAAAACATATATTATTTATAATATAGTTAGTTATTTGATATAGTTATTTAATTAGTTAGCTAGACTGAGTTTGTGTGAAGTAATATATATATTTATATGTATCCAATTATAGTTTAATATGCATTTGTAAGGTTTGGTACAGAATTGCATTTCTGTAGCTTAAAGAATATCCATTATAAGAATTCGGCCATTTGGAAAGGTCATTCACCTTGAGTTTTTTATAAGAATCTGTTGTGTGTTACTCACAATCAAAGAAGTTTAAGAGACGTGTCAGCTGTTGGCAAAGAGAATATTTAGAATAATCACGAATATGATCATTTCATTTTTAGTTCTAGCCGTATATGGCTATGGCTGTAGTCTGCTGACTAGTAGATTTGAAATAGTATAAAAACAGAGTGACACTTCACTTCACGCACACACGACACACCACACACACACAACACATGTCCTTCACACACACACAGAAGGACTTCACTACTTTTTCACACATACAAGGAAGGACACACGCATCCTTATACTACAGAAGACATGAGCTGAAACATCTCTTGAACTCTTTTGATACAAGTTTTCATTCTTATTATCTTTTGTTTTACTACATCAAGCTGTAAGAAGAATTTAACTTTGTATATATTTTCAAGTTGTTGCCAAGTGTGACCAAATAAACTCACACTTTGTTTTAAGACAGTCTGGCTACTGAACTTTTGAACAAAACGCCTAAGACACTGTTGACATAACACGTGTCTGAGAAGAGAAGGTTTTTACACCCTCTCTACATTTTTACATTGGCGATTGCCAGCCAGTCCAGTTTTTTTTCCCTGCTCCTTGACAAAGGGGGGAGACTCACACATTTTCATGATTGATCAAGTCTCGGGAAAAAACGATCAAAGAACCTAGAAAGAGGTGTTTGTGTTCCATCAGACGAGGATGAAAGGTCCAAGGAACTGAGCCAGCTAAAGACGAGAAATTCTTCTAAATAAGATATGGCATCTGATAATCAAATATGGAGGAACAACAAGCTCCAAGAAGAAACTAAGTAAAGAACCTAGAAGGAGGCGTTTGCGTCAGATGTGGACAACATTTCAGTAAAGTCGAGGGTGAGTTTTTCTATGTCTGTTTTCTCACCTCTAGCCAAAGTTTGTAACTTTGAAGAAAAAAAAAAAAGGAAGACCCAGCCTACGAAGTTGATTGACAAGGCCATTTGGACGGTATGCTTCAAGCTATTGTTGGAAATCCAAGACTTTGTTTGTGAAAACGTAACGTTACGTACGTGAAGATTTCTGCCAAGGTTAGTTCCTAAGAAGGTGAGAACGTCTCACATAAGAAAATATTGGGTAGTTGCCCAAGAAGAAAAAATGTTGAACCAGGAACTGAGACTTCACGTTATTTGAAAAAGCTACCATTGAGGTACAACAGGCAGATGTATGTACTATTTGGGTAAGCTAAGATGAAAGTCGGATTTTGATGTTTGAAGATGGAAAGTCCAAGAAACAGACAAAGAAAAATCAACAGGCAAGAACACTAAAGCACACTAAAGCACACTACAGCACACAATACAAGGAACAAGGCAAAAAGCTACAAGAAAATGATTCTTCCAAGAAAAAGCAACAAATGAAAGAAGAAGCAACGAAAGAAAGAAAACGCAACAAACGAAAGAAAAAGCAACAAACTAAAGAAAAGGCAACGAACAACAAAGTTAAAGGACATTATTCATCTCTTGTTTTTTTTAAGTGCACACAAGGACTATCATACTAACAAGGGGTGAGTGTGTTTGTTTATATAGAAGGGTAACATGGGATGGTTAACATCTCAAGGCTCAGAAGTATTTTCCTGTACCATCAGGAATACATGCAGTAGTAAGGTAATTAATTAATGCCAGAGTGTAAAGAAGTTATTTAATGAGCTAACTAAGTTTAATGCTGCATGTAAATGTTTATGAATATTTAGGCCCTGAACAACAGAAAATGTACGTTATTACACGTGGTCATTCTAAAACACATATATAGGGGGCAGAAGAAAAAAGTTTTCAGAGAGAAAAGTATTAATTAAGATTGTGGAAAGAACTGTATGAAATTGAGATTATGGAAAATAACATGGTGTTTAGTGTCTTACAAAAATCCTACAGATTTGGTTGTAGGAAATAATAAGTTAAGGATTGAACAATTTTTACAAAAATTCCAAACTTAGATTTGGTTATTAAATTAAAAGTAGTAGATTGTTCTAATTTATTTAAGACTACCCAGAGAAAATATTAAAATATGAAAGTTTTGTTCAATCTAAAAAAATTGTAAAAGTAACAATTGTTAAAAGTCTTTGTAAATTAGTATTTCTGGTAAAGGTAAGGATTTTGATTGAGGGAGGAGGTTTCTCGGGGATATGGCCAATCGCAGTTTTTGGGCGTGACCCAATCTGTGAGTTTCACGAGATTGTCCTCTAAACAATGTTTTTGTCATTACTATAATCAGGAAAGTCATATAACGTAGTGTACATGATTTTTGGCAGATGTACAAACAAAATATGTTTAAAAAGTGGTAAAAAGGTTAAACATTTTAAAAAAACGAAAAACTAGATTGTTACCGAATTGTACAGTGTATTGTATACTAAGCATGATAGCTAAGACTGACTGTAACAGATCATTCTCTGAAGAGTTTGTGACATGCAAAGAGTGTATTACCAACAGAGAAATGCAGATCAAGTTACACAGACTAGTCATCATGTCATGACAGTTTTCACTTCTGTGGATCAAAGTCTTCCAAATAACTGGAAGAGGGTTCATGGATGAGAAAAAATACATTTTTAAAAGGTATTATTACTTACTAAAGTAATTGTTTTTAAAAAATAAAATTTTTTGGGCCTTAATAACTTTTCTCAAGAGTTCATTGAGATTTTTGCAGACAAAGTATCTGTTTGAGTGAATTTTAATGAATTATATAGGCTTACTGTAGGGCAAATATTTTTTAATAACAAAAGATAACATAATAGAATAATTTGAAGATCTAAAGAAAGCCCTTATTAATTTAGTATTTTTGATTAATATAGAGATCTCTCTCAGCCATTTTACATTCAAGTGTATGTGGGTGATGAGACAATTTCATTGGTATTTATAAAAAATATGTTAGGAGTGCATTGTCCAATGCTACAGGTCAGAGACATTGTGGGTTTTGCACCATTTGTTTTGAAAAGCATCTTATGTTACACTAAAGGTGTTATTACAAGTAAAACAGAAGGTGTCAACACACACAGCTTTGTCTAGTGGCAACTGGATGTTAAAAAGATCAGTTGTAGTGGTATATAAAAATATATGGTGATTAAATAGTTTCAGTGTGAGGGATAGAACCACAGTTGTATAAATTAAGGAAAAAGTCACTTATTCAACTTTTAGTGGACGCATTGAAAGCTGAACTTAAGACCGCCATGTGTTTAGCAGTCAGAGTGACAGGCATGTGTGGTTCATTCATTCATACTGTATGAGAGGAATGTTTCTGGTAAGTTCTGAAAAGAAATTTCAACATGATCAAATTTCTTTCAGAAATAGAATATTTGGGAAAGCCCAACCTAAATTGTCAGTGTAAAGGAAAAAATACAATAATCTGGTAAGATTATTCTTTTACAAGATTTAATATTAGTCACAGGATAAAGAGGGGGACTATGACATGTTGTCTTAGAATCAGTACAGACTTATGAAGATAATATTTATTGTAAAAAATAATTGATTCCAACAATAATAGAGTTATTTTTAAATGAAAATATTTCTTTTTGCATATCCAGGTACCTGACTGACTGACTGATTGATTTATTTGATCTGATGAAAGAAATTCTGAACTACTCATTTTAGAACACTTTGTCATCAAACTTCTGAATATTGTTTTATTTGTTTATAGAACAATCCAATAGGAAAGAGTAACCTAATACTACAAAGTATTGAGGAATTTGGCAAATCTTTATAGATTGATTATATTAGTTTTTTTTCCTGCTTAAGGAGGATACAAGGATGTTGTTTTTTTAGTTAATGTTTCTTTTTGATAAATTAATTGAGGTTATTCTAGGAAAAATAATATTTTTAACAAAAGCTAAGTTGTTGTGAACTTATGTCATATTCCATTGGGGTTGGATTTCAAACCATGGAATCAGATTATGATTTAAAATTTTGCAGGACATGTATGCTATTTTAGGTATTTAGTAAAGTTTTTGTTTCTTATCATCTTAAGTACTCAGGTATTGTAGAACGTATGAATAGTATTATAAAGTCTAAATAAGGTAAGATGATTCAAGAATAAGGTAAAGATTGGGTGACTTATTTACCTGCTACAGTTTTAGTTTAAAAGCATACTCCGTTATTTTTATATAATCTGTTGTATAGAAAGAAGTGTGGTTGCAAACATTGCAAACAGGTACAGTACAGGTATTTCAGAAGTTTGTTCACAAATTATGGCTAGGCCCTTGCTAAATTTAAATAGAAATTATGTCTTGAATGAGATTTCTACTTCTAATGAGTATGTTTAGTAATTTATTCCAGTAGCTAAAGTTATGGTTAAGAATTATAGATCTGAAGGTACCAGGGATGCCAACAGAGATGTCAATGAGATATCAATTGGAAAGATTATTTTGTTATTTTTAAGGTACATTGGAATTATACTTTTTGTTTCTAAAGAATTGGTAATAAAATAAATAAAAATAATTGGTAAAAATAAGAACTAAATGGGTAGGATGTAATCAGCAGGAATGTTTCAGTTTGAGGAAATACCTCAGTGACAACTGCTGCCGGAAATATATTATTGCATCCTATAGTTATTATATTTATTATCATGATATTATGTATTTTATTTTAAATCTGTATTATGGTTAGAATGAAATGATTTTATAAATTGATTAAGGAAGAAATGAAAAAAGGTGAAAAAATTATGACAGGTATTTTTAGTCGGAAAATTACTTCTGGCTTATCTGATCCTATGATGAGCTGTGGTACATCTGGAGTAACTGATTCAAAATGTGTATGAAAGGGCCACAAATGGAGTGCGCGTGATTTAGTTAATATAATAAATTATATTCAGGGGGAATTTTAGAATAATTATATTAATTCGGCTTTATAATCAAGATCTATAAGTATGCAGTCTGAGTTCCGTTTTATGCTTTGACTTGACTTGAAAAAGCTCACTCAGCTCAGCATAAGACGAATCTTGAAATAGCTAGGTTGTGTGCATGTCATTTTTGTAACAGTTGTTCTCCATGTACAGAGTTAATGACTAAAGGTCAGTAGGTCAGTGGTTTCACAGATAAGAATATACTCAGAGTGTCTGTCATAGACTTTATTGTAAAGATCTTTTTAAAGGTAAAAACATATATTATCTATAATATAGTTAGTTATTTGATATAGTTATTTAATTAGTTAGCTAGATTGAGTTTGTGTGAAGTAATATATATATTTATATGTATCCAATTATAGTTTAATATGCATTTGTAAGGTTTGGTACAGAATTGCTTTGCAAACTCTGCCCATGGCAGGACGTTGACCCACTCTACCTCATCATTGGCCATCAGACAACGTACCATCTTCTCTAGAGTCTGATTAGTCCTTTCTGTTTGGCCGTTTGTCTCAGGATGATATGCTGAAGAATATGATAACTTAATCCCCAGCTGAGAGCAAAGGGCCTTCCAAAACTGGGCTATAAACTGAGAGCCACGGTCTGAGACAATGTTGATTGGTGCCCCATGGAGCCTGAAAACATGTTTAATGAATAAAGATGCCAGATCTTTAGCAGATGGAAGTTTCGGAAGCGGAACAAAGTGGGCCATTTTACTGAACCTGTCTACCACCACCCAGATCGTGGAACATCCCTGGGACGGAGGCAAGTCAGTGATAAAGTCCATAGATAAATGGGTCCAGGGACAGGTAGGTATTGGTAGAGGACGTAGGAGACCGGGCGGCTTAGAGGTACTGCTCTTGCTTCTGGCACAAACTTCACAGGCCTGGACGAAGGCTAACACATCCTGCCTAATCGATGGCCACCAGAGGTTGCCAGAGATAATCTCAAAAGTTTGTCTAAACCCTGGATGTGTTGCAGGTTTTGATGCATGTACCTGCTGCAATTCCTGCAAACGAAGAGCCAGGGGCACAAAAAGCATACCAGAGGGAGTGGAGGGAGGGGCTTCAGCCCGTGCAGGTAACAAGGCCTCAGAGATGTCAGTCTGGGTGAAAGCCAAAATCCTATCCTCAAAGATAATGGGTTGTGCAATGGTGGCAAAGTTCTTAATGAATTTTCGATAGAAATTTGCAAAGCCCAGGAAGCGCTGAACTGCCTTCAGGTCTAAAATGGCTTGAATCTTGGCTGGATGCATGGTGAGGCCTGTGTCAGAAATTAGGTAGCCTAGGAAAGGTACTTGTTTAACATGGAATGAACATTTCTCAGGCTTTACAAAAAGGAAGTGAGTCTTTAATCGGGCCAATACTGAGCAGACATGTTTCTGATGTGTTTCAAGATTGGGAGAATATATCAAAATGTCGTCTAAATATACAAGCATGAAGCGACCCAACATGTCACGGAAAATGTCATTCATAAGGTTCTGAAAGACAGCTGGTGCATTTCTGAGACCGAAAGGCATGACAAGACATTCATAATGACCATCCTTGGTGTTAAAGGCTGTCTTCCACTCGTCGCCTGCACGGATGCGCACCAGATTATAGGCTCCCCTTAAGTCCAGTTTGGAGAAGATTTTGGCTCCCTGGATTTGAGAGAACAATTCTGTGATGAGAGGAAGAGGATACCGATTGGGAACAGTTATTTTATTTAGACCTCTGTAATCAACACAAAGTCTCAGTCCCCCATCCTTCTTTGGGACAAAGAAGCATCCTGCTCCTGCGGGAGAAGTGGAGGGACGGATGAAACCCTTAGCTAGGTTTTCCTGGATGTATTCTTGCAAGGCAAGATTCTCTGGCTCAGACAGTGGAAAGACTCTCCCTCGAGGAGGTGTAGTGTCAGGCAAGAGGTCAATGGGACAATCATAACTGCGATGAGGTGGTAAAGTGTCAGCAATCCCTTTAGAAAACACATCACAAAAGTCCTTATAACAAAGTGGAATCTGTTCCATACCCACTTGACAGGTAGCCAGTCGAACAGGGTGCTGGATGCAGTTCTTTTTACACTGATTGGACCAAGCCAGAATATTTCCTGTTCGCCAGTCAATTACAGGATTGTGCTTCTGAAGCCAAGGAAGGCCTAGGATCAAAGGAGTGGATGGAGAGTCAATGACAAGACATGAAATCTTCTCCCAATGCAAAGCCTCCAATTGTAACTGGAAAACGTTGGTGGCTTGGAGCACTAGATCTTGTGAGAGAGGACGATTATCCACGGAAATCAGGCGGACTGGGCAATCTAGAGCATGAGTTTCCAGGGACAAAGAGGTAATCAGAGTCTTATCAATAAAATTCTCAGCGGCTCCAGAATCTACCAAGGCCAGCAGTTCATGAGCCCCTGTCCCAAAGTGAATGACAGCGGGTAAAAGAATACGATTGTCCCCCTGGGGAGATGAGAGCAGACCTAAGGTAACCTCCCCGCAATTACCTAGGTCCTGGAGTTTCCCGGACGTGTAGGGCACGAACGGAGCATATGACCCTTGAGGCCACAATACAAGCAGAGTCCCATGTTACGCCGGCGCGTGTGTTCCTGGGCAGATAACCAGGTGGAGCCTAACTGCATAGGCTCTTCCTCAGATTTGGCACTGGAGGTGGAATAGTCAGGCGACAAGGGAGGTATATAGTTTGCCACAGCTGTAGTTTGTTCTCGTCTCCTCTCTCGCTGGCGGCGGTCAATTCTAATGGCTAGACTCATAGCCTCCTCCAGTGAGGCTGGGTAGGAGAAGTTGACCAGAGCATCCTTAATTGCATCTGAAAGGCCCATTCTAAACTGGCTGCGGAGTGCTGCATCATTCCAGCCAGATTCCGGGGCCCACCTGCGAAACTCTGAGCAATACATTTCAGCTGTGGTAGTTCCTTGCTTTAAGTTACGCAGGGTTGATTCTGCAGTAGCAGCACGATCTGGATCATCATAAAGCAACCCTAGGGCTTCAAAGAAGGCATCTACTGTTAGCAAGGCTGGATGGTTTGGTTCCAGGTTAAAGGCCCAAGCCTGGGGGTCACCCTGTAGTAGAGAGATAATGATTTGAACCCTCTGAGTTTCAGGGCCAGATGAGGATGGCCTTAACTTGAAATATAATTTGCAGCTGTTTTTAAAGTTGCAAAACCCTTTACGGTCACCAGAAAACCGGTCAGGCAAAGGAATTTTTGGTTCAGATGGAGTTTTTATAGCAGTGGTAATAGAAGGAGATTGCACCTTGGTGAGCTCTGTGGCCATTTCCTGAACTTGATGGGATAAGTGGCAAAGTTCCTGTGCAAGCAACTGAGCCTGCTCAGGATCCATGGTAGGTTTCCTTTATTATGTATGGCTCGTGTTAATGTCAGGCTAGAGCATATAACAGGTAACAGTTCAGGTGTTCTGAATATGCAAAGAGTTCAAAGAACAAGAGCACATACCATGAGCAGGTCTGAGTAGAGCAGGTCAGCTGGGACTTGTAGTTCACCGCTGTAGATGTAGGTAGATGTTTGCTGGACCTTGTAGTTCACCGCTGCAGATGAGGATAGATGGTGTCTGGTGTTTGTAGTTCACCGCTGCAGGTGAGGATAGATGTCTGGTGCTTGTAGTTCACCGCTGCAGATGAAGGTACTAGTAAAAACGTAGTCTAGGCAAGCTGGGTCATACACAGGAAGATCAGAGTCCAAACGGTACCGAATCAGAAGCAAGCAAACAGAGTCAAACGAGCCGGGTCATACACGAAATACACAGAGCAGATATCAACTGGATCAAACACAAGGTAAACTCTAACACGAGCAATGATTGAATGCTGATGCAAGTTATTTAAAGGTGAGCTGACCAATCATTGTTGTTTCCCAGGTAAAGGCTGTGTCAGCTGAGTTGTGCTGGGTCCTAAAGGGATCCTAGTACTGACACCAGCACAAAGCACCCCTCTCCATTAGTACAGACCCCCCAGGACAAAGCACCCCCCTCCATTAGTACAGACCCCCAGGACAACGCACCCCCCTCCATTAGTACAGACCCCCCCAGGACAAAGCACCCTCCTCCATTAGTACAGACCCCCCCAGGACAAACCACTCCCCTCCATTAGTACAGACCCCCCAAGAGAAAGCACCCTCCTCCTTAAGTACAGACCCCCCAGGACAAAGCACCCCCCTCCATTAGTATAGACCCCCCAGGACAAACCACTCCCCTCCATTAGTACAGACCCCCAGGACAAAACACCCTCCTCCATTAGTACAGAGCCCACCCCAAGACAAAGCACCCCCATCCATTAGTATAGACCCCCCCAGGACAAAGCACCCCCTTCCATTAGTACAGACCCCCCCAGGACAAAGCACCCCCCTCTATTAGTACAGACCCCCCAGCACAAACCACCCCCCTCCATTAGTACAGATTCCCCCGCAGGACTAACCACCCCCCTCCATTTAATATAGCTGTGTCCAGTAGCAAAAACCAACCTCATCATCAAGCCACGCCCCCACCTTTCACAACACCGCAGAGGACATCCCCCCATTGCAAGCCGACACCCCCCCGCCCATTACCGCATCAGCTCAGGTGGCTCAGGTACACGGGAACAACTGGGCAGCAGCTGGAGAGGAGAAGCCGTGCCACCCGGGTAGAGAATAGATGGTGACAGGCTCAGGCAACAGCGCAGGAGTGAGAGACAGAGAGGAGGAGGAAAACATAGGCCAGGCGCGGCAGCAGGGCTGGAGGTGGGTGACCGGTTGAAAGTAAAAACTGCAAAAGGGAGCCAGTGCTTTTGTCACCCTTGGGATGGTGTCACCCCTGTAGTGGTTGGCACCCGGGTGCGGATCGCACCCCCCAGCGACGTCACTGATTTAAGTAAAAGACTTAGTAACAAACTGTAGAACCATATGACAGAAAAACACTTTGTATCTTTGGCTGTGAGCTCCACCCCTATAGGGAGGTACCATGGTAGTGGATCAGGTAGATGGAGTAAGAAAAGATATGTAAATGGTTCTAATACTGCTTCCTGTCTCCAGTCTTGGTAAAGCATGGATGCTCATTCAAAGGTTTGTACATAAGTAAATTTTAGTTCTAACTGGAGTCTGTAAGGGGTTAGGCCACCTTCTGGCTTCTCATGTGTATTTGCTGCCCCAACAAAGATCTCCCTGTAATAGTTCTCAAATGTTCCTGTCCACCTGGGGTCTCAAGATAGAGAGTGGGAGCCGCTCATGATGAGCAGTTGTACAGACCCAGGATTTCAGTGCAGCACTTTCACCAAAAGAGTCCCCGACAGATAGAAGAGACAGGTAGCTTAACTCTCCAGGAACTGCCAAATACTCAAATATCAGCTTTGGGTGGACCAATGCTTTAAATAAAACAGATATTGGTGTTAATTGACTAAATACTGTACATAGGTAAAGTAATGCTGTGTTCACTTCAACCATACAATAGTAAATTAAACTTCATTCAAGGTGATAAGGGGATAGGGGTGGGTACCATCATCCTTAAATGTGGATATTGGAAAGAGGGAAAGTGCCTGGAGCTGTCAGTGACTATACTCACCGAGGCCGAGATGCCGAGAGCGGCTCGCCCTTACGACCACGCGCACCCAGACCCCCGAAATGGGTACAGGAAGCTGGGGGCACGCGGAGGCACGGGCTTCCGGTAGATGGTAGGTTTCTAGACTGGAAGCGGGTGCTCTGGGGGTCACAGGAGAGACCGAAGATCAGGGCGGAGTAAGGCAGAGGCAGGACTGGAATAATAAGCAGAGGTTAGGTATCTAGCAGGTAGTGATCAGGGTATCAAGTAGTCCAGTGGTGAAGTGGTTAAACAGGCCAAGGTTCGGTACACAGAGCAGGCAAGTAATCAGGGCAGTCCAGCAGAGTAATGGTTAAACAGTCCAGGGTTCGGTACACAGATCAGGCAAGTAATTAGGGCAGACCAGCAGAGTAATAGTTAAACAGTCCAGGGTTCGGTACACAGATCAGGCAAGTAATTAGGGCAGACCAGCAGAGTAATAGTTAAACAGTCCAGGGTTCGGTACACAGATCAGGCAAGTAATTAGGGCAGACCAGCAGAGTAATAGTTAAACAGTCCAGGGTTCGGTACACAGATCAGGCAAGTAATAGGGGTAATCCGGAAGAGTAGTTGTTAGACAGGCCAATGGTTCAGTATATAAGCAGGCAGATATCAGAGGTAATAAACAGGCACAGGGAGCAGGGAGAGCTGATGGCAAACCAGCAACCCGACTGGGTGCTGGAGCCGTCAGATATAGTCTCCCTGCCCGGCGAGCGCGTCAGTGTGACGCGCTACCGGGCACCCGCATGGGCGACGGCGCACACCCGAGGTCCGCTGTGCACCCGCGCGTGCCGCACCATCAGGCCGCGGACGGGTGTGCGGCGAAGCGCCAATCCCCCGCGCATGTGCACCGGAGCCCGGCGAGCAGGGACGCTCCCTGGCTCCTGACAGGAGCTGCTCCAAACATACTTTATAGCATTAAAAAGTCAAGGACTATCTCGGTACCCAAGGATTGAACCAGTTAAAAGGACAAATTAAACAATTTTTTTAGAAAATAGACAAGGTTAAAAACAGTTGGTACAAAAATACATACACTGTGCACACAGTACCATGCACGGTAATGAAAACAAGTAATGGACACGTAGGTCCTATACAAAAAAAACTTAGATGTGTATCCTTACCGAGTCCTCTACATGTTTCACGGTATCCACCGCTTCTTGTGGAGGGGTCAGTCAAAAACATCTACAAGAGTGAATAAAGTTTTGTGGCCACTGCCCACGGTGTCCCTGGATTCTAGAGGGCACTACGTTTGTGCTCCCCAATGGAGAATTTTTTTCGTCCCCTAAACATGCCAATTGTGGCATTAGGGGAGTTATCTACCTTATGGTATGTGCCTGCAATGCATTTTATGTAGGCAAAACTATTGGAGGGTTGAGACAAAGAATGGGAGACCATCTATACTATTCGTGCAGTGGTAAATTTACCACTGTGGGACACCATACAGACCTACATCATAGAATTTCAGCCAAAAGTGGTTAAGTTTATGGTCCTAGAGGTGATTCCAGAGGATCCGCGTGGGGGGGTGACTGGGATCGATTGATCCTTAGACGGGAGACCATGTGGATAGAGCGTTTAAACGCTCTTGTACCACCAGGCCTGAATGAAGCTCTCTCATACAAACCCTTTCTATGAAATGACATTTTGCATAAATCCCAACTTCCCATCCCTAATAACGAACCCTTTTCCCTTCCCTTCACTTCCCTCCCCTTTTCATTCCCTTCCCCTTTTATTTATTAATTATTGCTGAGCAGTCCTTCTTGATTTGTTCATTGTTTAATTTCTTGTACAGGATCCGTATGACCATTGAATGTGATCCCTGCGGTGAGATTTTTTGATAGAAGATTTACATGAAAATTAAATCTCAATCTGTTGTAATGTAAGGATGTTGCTACGTAACTGTGTTGTGTTTTGCCCTACAGTTGCCACTCGACATCCAAACCCCTGTTTTAACTTCTATATATTTTGTTTATCTGCACCCTTTGGCTTAGAAACCATTCCTGGATGAGTATGCAGTGTGAGGTTTAATTTTTCCGCCTAGGCGGACATGCATCTATCCAGGAAGGGAGGGTGCCCACGGTGTTGCCTGTGGGAGGCTCTCCCTTCCTACCTTGAGGGACGGCTTACAGCCGCCTCCTCTTATGGTCTTACGTGCGCGCGGCTTCGTCCACACATGCGCAATGTGGATAGATGTTGACGTCATACTCCGGCGTATGCCGACGTCACTGGCGTGGGCCGGGTTGGAGACATTTATAGGGCGCACAGAGCGGCCCTCAGTCAGATGGCTGGAACCGGGGACAAACATGGCAGAGTGGCTTGCCGTGGTAAGTCTACTACCTAACAAACACAAGCTGTGACATATGCTATCGGGATCCTCCACCATGGTGGTGGCTGGATGCTACACATATGGGGATCTGCACTTTATTGTCAGCCAATGTTGTTTGACCTACTGTCCCTGGCTGTCATGATTCTAATCCTCATGCACTTTTATCCTTATGTTACAGCATATTATTTTTAATTGCGACTGACTCATCTGGAGCACTTCCAGTTCCATTGTTGCCACACTGCCACAGCCTGCCTTCCCATTTCTGGGATGTACTACCCTACTCTGCCTACACATTGCCCTCAGTACATGTACATAGAACACGCGTGATTGACAAAGTGGGTTGGTGTTTAATGAACTGAACATGGTTGTTATATCTATAGTGTATGGTTAAATTTTTGTCCCCTCTTTCAACACCCCCCTCCCCCCTCTTTTTCCCCCTCTATCTTTCACTTCCTTCTCTTCTTCTCCCCCCTCTTTGTCCCTTCCCTTCTTCCCTCCCCTCTCTTTTTTCCCTTCAAACACCCCCTCTCCTTCCCTTTTCTCTCCCCTCCTGTTCTCCCCCCTTTCTTTTCCCCCCACCCTCTCTCCTTTTTCCCTCCCCCCGTTCCTCCTCCACCCCTCTCCCCCTTTCTAACCTCCCTCCTTCTGCCCCTTTCTTCCTTATTTATTTCTATCCCATGTACCTTTCCCCCTCCCTCCCCCCTTTCAATTTCTCCAATTTTTGTTTACCCTCCCTCCCTGTAACGAGCCCCTTTGCTCGCTCGGTTCCACTCTCCCGACACTCCTCTGCAGCTATTGAATCAGATTGCAACGTCTGATGGTTCGGTCATCCGATGCTCCGGGACTAGAACTACAGCTCTGTGCCATTCTAGTCCAGTTGGGATAGCTCAGAACAAACACCAGGCAGGCGGTATGTAAGTTCAAACAGGACTATCCTTTATTGCAAAAATACAGGCTTTTATACACTCAAAGTGGAGGTGCAGACCTCCTGCTCATATTATTCTAACAATACAGCTGTTACCTAATTAACCTAATTAATATGAGCTAATTAACTAATCCCTTTAGACAGCCTCGATGACTCAGACATGACCGTTAGGCCAGACTGGCCATCTTGTAGTTCAGAAAATCCAATCAACATTATTAAAATCAACATAGACTCTTCTTCACACAATAGCAGAGATAATTAACACAAATAACAATGGGGATCTAATGACTCTTAGATCCCATAGTAGACTTATTTACAATACACATTTTAGCAGACAATAGACAGACAGGTGTTGGAATTTACATCAGCATCTCCTAACAGTATCTGTCCCAGCATTATGAATCAGCCACTATTCCAATATGGCAAATCCAGGGTCCCCAGGCATACAGCTCACAAAGAGCACCGTTCCCCCAAATGCAAGGGCCCCCGATCGATTGGCAAGGGGCTTGCATACAGTCCCCTCCAAAAGTCTCTTTCCCGGCTAGGACTGTCACACTCCCCTCTTCCTTTCTCCTCCTCTCTTTACTCCTTGTTTCTTCTCTCTTTCACTCCCCCCTCCCCCCCTTCCATCCCCCTTCTCTCCCCCTTCTTTGCACTTCCCCACCTGTTGTTGTGTCCATAGCTATTAACTTGGACCCATTGTCACCTTACCATTTTTCAACTATGGTTTTTTTGTGCTCATAGCATCTCCCGTGTCCGCCTCGGGGGGACTACCCCTTATGGGTGCCTCTTTTGGTACTGTGTGGCACCTCCAGGGCTGTCTTTGGTAAGCTACCTATAACTTTATAGATTCTCCAAGATTAATCTAGCATGTATTGTAACTCAAGTGTCTGTTGCACTCAAATCTACCAATTCTTGAAATTTGTTCAATTATGAATCTTTATTCACTCTTGTAGATATTTTTGACTGACCCCTCCTGAAGAAGCGGTGGATACCGTGAAACATGTAGAGGACTCCGTCAGGATACACATCTAAGTTTTCTTGTATTAGGACCTACGTGTCCATTACTTGTTTTCATTACCGTGCATGGTACTGTGTGCACAGTGTATGTATCTTTGTACCATCTGTTTTTAACCTTGTCTATTTTCTAATAAATTGTTTCATTTGTCCTTTTAACTGGTGCAATCCTTTTTTTTTTTTTTTTTTTTTTTTTTAATTAATGAGCTGTGTAAATATTATATTGCAATATAGATTTCAATGTACATAATTACAATAATACCACCTTGCAAGGTGCATAGCATGCGAAGCCGATTAACCGCCTATTCTCATATAACTATTGTGCGTGTCTATATATTAATACTTTTCTTTCTGGTGAGCCCACCCACACACCCTCCTATATCCCCCCCCTATTTACCCCCTATATATTCAAGACACATCCGACGACCGACCTAGGTTCCATGCATTGTTCTTTTCTCGGCTCTGACCTCTGGGCTGCTCTTAGCTCAACCCACCCCATTGATAGAGAGCGGGTAGTCCCGGCGCTAGGATAGTATGGATCAGTGTTTCTCAACTCCAGTCCTCAAGGCGCCCCAACAGGTCATGTTTTCAGGATTTCCCTCAGATGAAACAGCTGTGGTAATTACTAAGGCAGTGAAACTGATCAAATCACCTGTGCAAAATAATGGAAATCCTGAAAACATGACCTGTTGGGGCGCCTTGAGGACTGGAGTTGAGAAACCCTGGTATGGATGACGGGCACGGCATTGTTTGAATCCACAGATTCCACATTCTTATAAATTTATTATAGCTGCCTGCCCTAGTGTGGAATGTTCTCTCACTCCACACTGTGGAGTTGACGGTTCCCAGCCAATCTTCCGGGGTGGGAGGAGTTCTTGATTGCCAAGACTGTGCGATTAGTTTTCTAGCTTGGAACAGGCATCTTGCTACCGCTACCGCCGTGTTCCTATCTCTCGGTTCATTGGTAACGTGCCCCAGCACACAAGTCCTAGGATCTAACTCTAGGTTGGTTTTAAACGTAGTGTTTATTTTCTTTACGATCTCGGGCCAGTACCTCACTAGTTTTGGGCATCTCCAGAACATATGGATCAGATCGCCTGTTCCCCTGCATCTGGGGCAGTCATCGTTGGTTCGACGACCAAACATAAAGAGCTTTTTGGGTGTGTAGTAGGACCTATGCAATAGCATCGGATGGGAGGCCTTTTGTGAGGGAGAGACCGACACCTCCGGTCCTAGTTCCAGAATCCTTTTCCACTGTATGTCCGTTATCTCCCCAACATCGGCCGCCCATCTGTCCCTACCCCCGAGAGAGCCTACATGCGTGTTTATTTTCTTTGTTAATTGAGTGTATATCTCTGTGATTAACCCCTTAGAGGTCTCTGATTTGATTATTGTTTGTAATAGTGGGATCTTACATCATGTGGGGGGTTGGCTTCCAAACTGCTTGCTTAAGGCGTGTCTAATCTGTAAATAGCTGTAGAATACACGGCTTGGTAGCCCGTATTCATGCCTCAATTCCTCAAAGGGTTTCAGGGTATTCCCCTCATATATCTGAGTCAGTCGACAAATCCCGTTCCTCTCCCACAGCTTATTCCTGTCAACGGATAGTAGTTCCTGCAGGTTCTTATTGTTCCAGATTGGTGAGTATTCTGAAATTCCCTTGTACCCCATTATTCGCTTAGCTGTCTGCCAGACCCTGGTAATCATTTTAAGTGTCGAAGTCTCTCCCTGCAATGAGTCTGCCTCCAATGCCTCAACCAATGAACTATGTGGGCTTCCCTGCAGAGCGATCTGGGCGCTCTTACTTCCCCCCCATCATTGGTGCATCCCCCAAGTTGCTGTAGCTGGGCTGCCAGGAAATAGGTAAACGGGTGGGGGACCCCCAGTCCCCCCTCCGTGGCGGGGCACTGCAACTTTTGTAGGCTTATCCTGGCCTGTCCTTTTTTCCAGATTAATTCCCTAAAAAGGGATTGGATTCTTTGAAACCACTTCTCCCCAATCCATACTGGGGAGTTGTGGAGCAGGTATAGTAACTGGGACAGCCATACCATCTTGATCAAGTTAGCCCGGCCCGCCATAGATAGGGGGAGTCTACACCAGATGTCACATTTTTTTTAAAATTTTGATAGGAGAGGGACCAGGTTGTCTTCAATAAACGCACCAGGGTCCTTGGACAGTACGACACCAAGGTACTTCATTTTCCCCGTAACTCTCAGTTGGGGTAAACTCATTGAGATAGAATTGGCCAATGGATCGACCGGCAGGAGCGATGATTTCTCCCAGTTGATAGTCAGCCCTGAGAATTTTCCAAAGTCCTCCACTAGGTGCATTACTTTCTCCAGTGAGGAGGACGTATCCCCAAGGAAGAATAGGACATCGTCCGCAAAAAGCGCTATTCTCTCATCCTCGCCTTTTCTATGGAAACATTGTAGTTCAGGTGATGATCTCACCGCTCCCGCCAATGGCTCCATAGCTAAGACAAACAACAACGGGGATAGGGGACAGCCCTGTCTTGTCCCTCTTTCGAGGGGGAATCTTTCCGAATAGTCATTGTTTATCTTGAGTCTTGCCCTTGGATGGTTGTAAAGAATTTTTAACCAGTTGATGAATACGGGGCCGAATCCAAACTTCTCCAGCACCCACCAAAGATATTCCCACTCCAGGCTGTCAAAGGCCTTGGCGGTGTCTAAAGACAGTATGGCTCTAGGCCCCGCGTTCTCCGTTGGGACCTGGAGATTCAGGTATGCCCTTCTGATGTTGGTGCTGGTAGACCGACCGGGAATGAATCCCGATTGATCTGGGTGCACGAGTTTTGCGATACACTTGTTTAGTCTGGACGCTAGCGCCTTTGCTATGATCTTAGCGTCCGAACACAGTAGTGATATCGGTCTATATGAGGTGACTTCCAATTGGTCTCTTCCCTCTTTTGGTATCACCACTATGTCAGCCTCCAACATTGATGAGGGTAACCTCCCATCCTTAGTCGTCTGTTCCAATACTTTTAGAAGCTCCGGAAGTAGGACCTCCCCGTACTTTCTGTAAATCTCCAGTGGCAGACCATCCGGGCCAGGGGATTTCTGGCCTGACAGCTCTGCAACAGCCTTTTGCAACTCCTCCAGGGTCAGGGGAGACTCCATCTCACTCCTGTCCCCTTCCGAAAGCATGGGCAGATCCACCCCTTCCACAAACCCATCCATATCGCGCCGGTCCGACCCACGGCGCGACCTGTACAGGTCCCTGTAGAACGTGGTAAAGGTCTCTAGGACCTTGGCGGGATCAGAAGTAATCTCTCCAGCCGGTGTCCTAATTGAGAGAATGGCCGATGGGGATAGATTAGACTTAGTTATAAGTGCCAGCATCCGACCTACTTTCTCCCCTTCGCCATAGTAATTTTGCTTCTGAAACAGTCTTTTATTTTCTGCTCTTCTATTAATTAATTCCCTGTATTCTTGTTGTTTACTGAGCCAGATCTCCTGTTTTGCAGGGGTTGGGTCCGCCACATATTGTGCTTCTGACTCCGTAGCCTCCCTACTGGCCCTCACCTCCCATTCCCTTGATTTTTTCTTTACTATGGCAACCTGTTGATGTAGTAGCCCCCTAAGGAACGCTTTTAGAGTGTCCCACACTACCCCCGCAGGGGCTGTGCCTACGTTAAACGTTACAAACTCTTTTAGTTTGGAAGTAACTTCTACTGGGCTGCTTATTAAATCCAACCATAGTGGTTTTATTGTCCACCTTTTCCGGCTAGATCTAGCATTTAAATTCAGAGTCAGGATCAGGGGGGAGTGATCTGAAATCCCCCTCGGCTTATACTCTATATCCCCTATTATTTGCAGAGCTTCACTATTGCCTACTGCCATGTCTATACGTGAGAGAGTGGAATGTGATCCCGAATAACAAGAGTACTGTCGGATTTTTGGGTTATGGGATCTCCACAGGTCGCACCACCCAACCTCTTCCAGAAGTTGGCCTAGGCGGCCCTCCGATAGCCTTTCCGCCCGATTTATAGGCGGAAAACGGTCCATTTTGTTATCCAAAACTGCATTAAAATCCCCCACCAATATTATCGGTACATCTAGCTTGCTCTCTACAAATTCCAGCAGCTCCAAAATAATCTCTGTTTTGAACGGAGGAGGGATATAAATGTTTGCTATTACCAGAGGCTTATTTTCCACGACGCAACTCAAAAAGACATAGCGACCCAACGCGTCGATTCTGGCTTCCCTGCAGGAAAACGAGATACCTCTCCCCACCAATATGCTCAACTGGTGCAATCCTTGGGTACCGAGATAGTCCTTGCCTTTTTAGTGCTATAGAGTATGTTTGGAGCAGCTCCAGGCACTTTCCCTCTCAACCATACAAAAACAGGCAGAGAAAAATCCTTTTTTTAACACTTTTGCACATGATTGGTTTCTGGTGAACACAACATATTCACTAACCTAAGTAAACATTGTCTACTACTTTAAGGCCCCATGCACACTGGGTGTTTAGACCCAGTGCATGACGCTCTGGTGTTCACCTGTGGGCAGAAGGCACAGATGTCCAGCCCTATGTGTCAGCCACTATGAGAGGCTGACAGCTGTTGTGGCTAGATGGGGAACCTAGTGGTACAAAAATTTAGGGCAGTATGTGCTCAGGGATGAATCCCCAGAACACAGACCTTTTGGGTTCCGGGAATTCATCCCTGGGCATATTATCCTAAATATATTTAGTGGTCCTAAATATTTGTACCACTAAGTGCACCATGCAGTCCAATCCAGTCCCACTGCCAACAGCCTGTCAAACTCTATAGGAGTGTCAGTAACCATGAATCAGACTGAGACAGAAGTACAGTTAAATCACACCAGAGTTCAAGAACCGGAACGGATAGTCAGACAAGCCAAAACATCAGGGAGCCAGAGAACAGTGTAGTAGAACAGCAAGCAGGATCTGGAGCCAGAAGGAATGTCAGCCAAGCAAGTCTTTAACAGGAACACAGGAGAGTGTCTCTAGAGATGCAAAGGCAGAGATCATCTGGACTGGACGGCTTAAGTAGGCAGGACTGACGAGCAGGATATCATCAACAGGTGAGTCACGGTTCACCCTGTTCGGATCGGCACACATGTGCTCCGCGGAGCGTGCCGCTGCCTTGGCCTTAGGAAAGGCCGCGGCTTTGGCCTAGCTCCGGAGCGGTGGCCATCTTGGTACACCCGGCGGCCGTTTACCACGTGATCGCTCTGTCAAATGACGGAGAGGTCACTTGTAAACAAACCGGCATCATGTCATGACGCCTGTTCCTCTCTCCCCTCTGTGTACTGATCTGTACAGTGTAGGGGAGAGATCGGATGGCAGCAGTGCCAATACTCTGCAATACCCTGCCAATACTCTGCCATACCCTGCCAATACCCTGCCAATACCCTGCCAATAACCTGCCAATACCCTGCCAATAACCTGCCATACTCTGCCAATACCCTGCCATACCCTGCCAATACTCTGCCATACTCTGCCAATACTCTGCCAATACCCGCCAATACTCTGCCATACTCTGCCAATACTCTGCCATACCCTGCCAATACTCTGCCATACCCTGCCAATACTCTGCCAATACCCTGCCATACCCTGCAATACTCTGCCAATACCCTGCCAATACTCTGCCATACCCTGCCAATACCCTGCCAATACCTTGCCAATACTCTGCAATACCTGACAATACTCTGCCATACTCTGCCATATTCTGCCAATATTCTGCCAATACTCTGCCAATACTCTGCAATACCCGCCAATACTCTGCCATACTCTGCCAATACTCTGCCATACCCTGCCAATACTCTGCCATACCCTGCCAATACTCTGCCAATACTCTACCAATACTCTGCAATACCCTGCCAATACTCTGCAATACCCTGCCAATACTCTGCAATACTCTGCCATACCCTGCCAATATATTATTACAGTGGGGGAGATTGTGCATATTACAGTGGGGGAGATTGTGGATATTACAGTGGGGGAGATGACTTGGATATTACAGTGGGGGAGATGACATGGATATTACAGTGGGGGAGATGATGTGGATATTACAGTGGGGGAGATGATGTGGATATTACAGTGGGGGAGATGTGGATATTACAGTGGGGAAGATTGTGCATATTACAGTGGGGGAGATTGTGGATATTACAGTGGGGGAGATGACGTGGATATTACAGTGGGGGAGATGATGCGGATATTACAGTGGGGGAGATTTTTTTTTGTTGATCTGAAAATGATCCGAACCGTGACTCCTGATCCGAGGAACGATCCAAACCGTGAGTTTTTTGATCTGTTGCACCCCTAGTCACTGTGGAGAGATATGAGCTGGCAATTAGCTGACAGCTGAGTGGCCAGCTCAGAGAAGTAAGGGCTGAGCCCAGCCCTGACAAGGAAGCTGAAAGCTGCTTTGGCTGGACAGGGCTGATGTAGACATGTGAAGAATGAAAAAAATCCATTTAGTTTCAATTCGTTATTGAAATATTTTTGTTCAGTTAAATTGTTCAGTAAAATTACCACAAAAAACTGGGAAAACGTATTGACTCGAGTATAAGCCGAGGGTGAGAAATGCAGCAGCTACTGTAAGTAGAAAAAGAGGGTCAACATTGCCCATCTGCAGCTGCATGCCTCACTGTGTCCAATGCATACCTCACCGTGTCCATTGCATGCCTCCCTGTGTCCATTGCATGCCTTCCCCGTGTCCATTGCAGCCTACCTGTGTCCATTGCATGCCTTCCCTGTGTCCATTGCATGCCTTCCCTGTGTCCATTGCATGCCTTCCCTGTGTCCATTGCATGCCTTCCCTGTGTCCATTGCATGCCTTCCCCGTGTCCATTGCATGCCTTCCCCGTGTCCATTGCATGCCTTCCCTGTGTCCATTGCAGCCTCCCTGTGTCCATTGCAGCCTCCCTGTGTCCATTGCAGCCTCCCTGTGTCCATTGCATGCCTTCCCTGTGTCCATTGCATGCCTTCGCCTATCACAGACATCCTCGTCCATGGGATGAGGGTGAGAGGACATCCGTGATAGGCGGAACACTGACTCACTGCTGGGAAACTGAGTGTTCCCCTATCACGGACGAGGACGAGGAGGAGGCGCAGTTTTTTTACCCTGATCGGCTGCCGTCTGAGCATGACATGGGCTGATCAGGTATGCAGAGATGGCAGTGACTCGAGTATGAGCCGAGGGGGGCACTTTCAGCACAAAAAAATGTGCTGAAAAACTCAGCTTATACTCGAGTATATACGGTAGATATAAATTTAATTTGACCGAATTTGGAAAATTTTATTCAGCATTCGCATTCAAATTGGTATTCTAATTCAAATTTATTCTATTAAAAATTTTAATTTCGGAATTATTTTCTTTCTTCTCTATTCTGGTTTTTAGTTTTTTCTATTCTATTTTCTTATTTTCTATTCTATTCTTTTCTATTCTAATCTATTGTATTCAAATTCAAATCTATTCTATTAGAAATTCAAGTTTCGGAAGATGGTTCTATTCTATTCTATTGTATTCTATTCTATTGTTTTTTCTATTCTATTCTTTTATTTTCTATTATATGCTTTTCTTTTCTGTTCCGTTCTATTCTTTTATTTCCTATTATGATTCTGTTCTGTTTCACTCTAAAACAAAGGTATCGCCCTTTGGGACTTTATATGAGGTGTGCTCAATAGGCCGATGAAATTGGCAAATATAAATACAATAAAAACATTTTATTGCAGAAATAATCACACATAAAAAGTAGCACAAACAAAGGCAAAGCCGATACAAAGTATACATGGTTAAAGATCGCATTGCATTTGAAATACATGAGTATACCTAACATCTAAAACTATGGCGCGTTTCGAGAGATGTGACTCGCTCTTCAGGGGTGGATGTATGTGGGATATATCTGGAATATATATATATATCTATATTTTTCTGTAAGGCTCCTCTTACCGTGTGTCCATCATTTATTCATGTGTTACATTACCTTTTTGGTCATTCATTTCCAGATATATCCTACATGCATCCACCCCTGAAGAGCGAGTCACATGTCGCAAAATGCGTTGAATGTTTTAGATGTTATGTATACTCATGTATTTCTAATGCAATGCAAACATTAACCATGTACAAATTGTATTGGCTTTGCCTTTGTTTTATGTGTGATTATTTCTGCAATAAATGTTTTTATTGTATATATATTTGTCAATTTAATCGGCCTATTGTGCACACCTCATACAAAGTCTCAAAGGGCAATACCTTTGTTTTTATTGTACTATTAGGGATTAGGGATGAGCCGAACACCCCCCCGTTCGGTTCGCACCAGAACATGCGAACAGGCAAAAAATTCATTTGAACACGCGAAAACCGTTAAAGTCTATGGGACATGAACATGAATAATCAAAAGTGCTCATTTTAAAGGCTTATATTCATGGTATTGTCATAAAAAGTGTTTGGGGACCTGGGTCCTGCCTCAGGGGACATGGATCAATGCAAAAAAAGTTTTAAAAACGGCCGTTTTTTCGGCAGCAGTGATTTTAATAATGCTTAAAGTCAAACAATAAAAGTGTAATATCCCTTTAAATTTCATACCTGGGGGGTGTCTATAGTATGCCTGTAAAGGGGCGCATGTTTCCCGTGTTTAGAACAGTCTGACAGCAAAATGACGTTTCAAAGGAAAAAAAGTCATTTAAAACTACTCGCGGCTATTAATGAATTGCCAGTCCGACAATACACATAAAAGTTCATTGATAAAAACGGCATGGGAATTCCCCACAGGGGTACCCCGAACCAAAATTTTAAAAAAAATGACGTGGGTGGTCCCCCTAAATTCCATACCAGGCCTTTCAGGTCTGGTATGGATATTAAGAGGAACCCGGCCAAAATTGAAAAAAAAATGGCGTGGGGTCCCCCTCAAAATCTATACCAGACCCCTTAGGTCTGGTATGGATTTTAAGGGGAACCCCGGCCAAAATAAAAAAAAATGGCTTGGGGTCCCCCTAAAAATCTATACCAGACCCTTATCTGAGCATGCAACCTGGCAGGCTGCAGGAAAAGAGGGGGGGACGAGAGAGCGCCCCCCTCCTGAACCGTACCAGGCCACATGCCCTCAACATTGGGAGGGTGCTTTGGGGTAGCCCCCCCAAAACACCTTGTCCCCATGTTGAAGAGAACAAGGGCCTCATCCCCACAACCCTGGCCGGTGGTTGTGGGGGTCTGTGGGAGGGGGGCTTATCGGAATCTGGAAGCCCCCTTTAACAAGGGGACCCCCAGATCCCATCCCTCCATTTCACTAAAAAACTGTCAAAAATGTTAAAAATGACAAGAGACAGTTTTTGACAATTCCTTTATTTAAATGCTTCTTCTTTCTTCTATCTTCCTTCAGGTTTCTTCCTTCATCTTCTTCTTCTTCTGGCTCTTCTGGTTCTTCCTCCAGTGTTCTAGTCCGGCATCTCCTCTGCGGTGTCTTCTTCCCTTCTCCTCGGGCCGCTCCGCATCCATGATGGCATGGAGGGAGGCACCCGCTGTGTGACGCTTCTCTCTTCATCTTCTTCTCTTCATCTTCTTCTCTTCATCTTCTTCTGCTTCTTTTGCTGTCAGACTGTTCTAAACACGGGAAACATGCGCCCCTTTACAGGCATACTATAGACACCCCCCAGGTACGAAATTTAAAGGGATATTACACTTTTATTGTTTGACTTTAAGCATTATTAAAATCACTGCTCTCGAAAAAACGGACGTTTTTAAAACTTTTTTTGCATTGATCCATGTCCCCTGGGGCAGGACCCAGGTCCCCAAACACTTTTTATGACAATACCATCCCTTTAAAATTAGCACTTTTGATTTCTCCCATAGACTTTTAAAGGGTATTCCGCGGCATTCGAATTTGTCGTGAAAACCCCAAATTGATCGCTGTTCGGCGAACTTGCGAACAGCTGATGTTCGAGTTGAACATAAGTTCGACTCGAACTCGAAGCTCATCCCTATTAGGGATAGAGGTGTGTCACTGCTGACACCAGACCTTTCTTTTATTTATTCTGTTTCACTCTAGTCTTTTATATTCTATTCCCTTATTTTCTATTATATTTTATTCTATTATTTTCTATTCTATTATAGTCTATTCTTTTATATTCTATTTTAATCTGTTCTGTTTTACCCCATTCTATTCTATTCTATTTTACATCTGAATTTCTGAATAACAAAAAATTTGTCAGAATTTAGATTCGTAACAAAATGAACTGCACCTGTCTAGCTGATGGTGCACCTAGCAGTCCAAACATTTAAGGCAGTATGAGCCCAAGAACACCTGTGCCTTCTGAAGTGGAATCAAATGGTATTTAGATATACCTGACAAGACCAACTATGTATAACCATTGCAATTACCACACTCACAAGACCCACTCAGTACTGCAGTACTGAGGAGATAGCTTCTTTGTGAACCAAAGGCGTAATTAGAACCTTCAGGGCCCTGGTGCAAGAAACCATGAAGGGCCCCCCGACCTCCAGCCTGGGCCTTTGCCTCCGAGCCCAGAGCCTTTCCCACTGATCCCACCACCCTACATGGCCCCACATCGGATCCTTTCACATGTTCTGCAGTCTTGGGCCCTGCCATGGTGGAAGAAGGCCAGGGCCTAGTGGCAAGTGCAACCTTTGCGGGTAGTTCCACCAGTGATGTCAGTGTGGACTGTAAATGGTGTCAGTCAGTAGAGCAGTGGAAGTGGTCAGTGGGGTAGTGGATGTGGTCAGTAGAGCAGTGGACGTGGACAGTTTTTTTTATTTTTGTTGTTATTTTTTACCATTTTATTTTTTAGAGTTTTTTTTTAGAGTTTTTGATGGGAGTTGGTGGCAGTATGATGGGAGGGGTGACAGTGGAGGGCAGTATGATGGGAGGGGGTGGCAGTGGGCAGTGAAGGGCAGTATGATGGGGTGAAGGGCAGTATTATGAGAGGGGCTGTCAGTGGAGGGCAGTATGATGGGAGGGGTGGCAGTGGAAGGCAGTATGATGGGAGGGGAGGCAGTGGAAGGCAGTATGATGGGAGGGGAGGCAGTAGAAGGCAGTATGATGGGAGGGGAGGCAGTGGAAGGCAGTATGATGGGAGGGGAGGCAGTGGAAGGCAGTATGATGGGAGGGGAGGCAGTGGAGGGCAGTATGATGGGGTGGAGGGCAGTATGATGGGAGGAGGTGGTAGTGGAGGGCAGTATGATGGGAGGGGGGGTTAGTGGAGGGCAATATGATGGGAGGGATGGTAGTGGAGGGCAGTATGATGGGAGGGATGGTAGTGGAGGGCAGTATAATGGGAGGGATGGTAGTGGAGGGCAGTATGATGGGAGGGGTGGTAGTGGAGTTCAGTATGATGGGAGGGAGAGCAGTATGATGGGAGGGGTGGTAGTGGAAGGCAGTATGATGGGAGGGGTGGTAGTGAAGGGCAGTATAATGGGAGTGGTGGTAGTGGAGGGCAGTATAATAGGAGGGGTGGCAGTATAATGGGAGGGGGCAGTGGAGGGCAGTATAATGGGAGGGGGCAGTATGATGGGAGGGGGTGATAGTGGAGGGCAGTATAATGGGGGTTAGTGGAGGGCAGTATAATAGGAGGGGTGGCAGTGGAGGGCAGTATGATGGGAGGGGGTGGTAGTGGAGGGCAGTATAATGGGGGTTTAGTGGAGGGCAGTATGATGGGAGGGGAGGCAGTGGAAGGCAGTATGATGGGAGGGAAGGCAGTGGAAGGCAGTATGATGGGAGGGGAGGCAGTGGAAGGCAGTATGATGGGAGGGGAGGCAGTGGAGGGCAGTATGATGGGGTGGAGGGCAGTATGATGGGAGGGGGCAGTAGTGGAGGGCAGTATAATGGGGGGGTAGTGGAGGGCAGTATAATAGGAGGGGTGGCAGTGGAGGGCAGTAAAATGGGAGGGGGGCAGTATGATGGGAGGGACTGTCAGTGGAGGGCAGTATGATGGGAGGGGTGGCAGTGGAAGGCAGTATGATGGGAGGGGAGGCAGTGGAAGGCAGTATGATGGGAGGGGAGGCAGTGGAAGGCAGTATGATGGGAGGGGAGGCAGTGGAGGGCAGTATGATGGGGTGGAGGGCAGTATGATGGGAGGGGGCAGTAGTGGAGGGCAGTATAATGGGGGGGGGGTAGTGGAGGGCAGTATAATAGGAGGGGTGGCAGTGGAGGGCAGTAAAATGGGAGGGGGGCAGTATGATGGGAGGGACTGTCAGTGGAGGGCAGTATGATGGGAGGGGTGGCAGTGGAAGGCAGTATGATGGGAGGGGAGGCAGTGGAAGGCAGTATGATGGGAGGGGAGGCAGTGGAGGGCAGTATGATGGGGTGGAGGGCAGTATGATGGGAGGGGGCGGTAGTGGAGGGCAGTATGATGGGAGGGGGGTTAGTGGAGGACAGTATGATGGGAGGGATGGTAGTGGAGGGCAGTATGATGGGAGGGGTGGTAGAAGAGGGCAGTATGATGGGAGGGGTGGTAGTGGAAGGCAGTATGATGTGAGGGGTGGTAGTGGAGGGCAGTATAATGGGAGCGGTGGTAGTGGAGGGCAGTATAATAGGAGGGGTGGCAGTATAATGGGAGGGGGGCAGTTTAATGGGAGGGGGCAGTATGATGGGAGGGGGTGGTAGTGGAGGGCAGTATAATGGGGTTAGTGGAGGGCAGTATAATGGGAGGGGGCAGTAGTGGAGGGCAGTAAAATGGGAGGGGGGCAGTATGATGGGAGGGACTGTCAGTGGAGGGCAGTATGATGGGAGGGGTGGCAGTGGAAGGTAGTATGATGGGAGGGGAGGCAGTGGAAGGCAGTATGATGGGAGGGGAGGCAGTGGAGGGCAGTATGATGGGGTGGAGGGCAGTATGATGGGAGGGGGCGGTAGTGGAGGGCAGTATGATGGAGGGGGGTTAGTGGAGGACAGTATGATGGGAGGGGTGGTAGTGGAAGGCAGTATGATGGGAGGGGTGGTAGTGGAGGGCAGTATAATGGGTGCGGTGGTAGTGGAGGGCAGTATAATAGGAGGGGTGGCAGTATAATGGGAGGGGGGCAGTTTAATGGGAGGGGGCAGTATGATGGGAGGGAGTGGTAGTGGAGGGCAGTATAATGGGGTTAGTGGAGGGCAGTATAATGGGAGGGGGCAGTAGTGGAGGGCAGTATAATGGGGGGGTAGTGGAGGGCAGTATAATAGGAGGAGTGGCAGTGGAGGGCAGTAAAATGGGAGGGGGCAGTATGATGGGAGGGGGTGGTAGTGGAGGGCAGTATAATAGGAGGGGTGGCAGTGGAGGGCATTATAATGGGAGGGATGGTAGTGGAGGGCAGTATAATGAGAGGGATGGTAGTGGAGGGCAGTATAATGGGAGGGATGGTAGTGGAGGGGAGTATAATGGGAGGGGTGGTAGTGGAGGGCAGTATGATGGGAGGGAGAGCAGTATGATGGGAGGGGTGGTAGTGGAAGGCAGTATGATGGGAGGGGTGGTAGTGGAGGGAAGTATAATAGGAGGGGGGGCAGTGGAGGGCAGTATGATGGGAGGGGTGGTAGTGGAGGGCAGTATAATGGGGGGGGGTTAGTGGAGGGCAGTATAATAGGAGGGGTGACAGTGGAGGAGGGCAGTATAATAGGAGGTGTGGCAGTGGAGGGCAGTATAATAGGAGGGGTGGCAGTGGAGGGCAGTATAATGGGAGGGGCAGTAATGGAGGGCAGTATAATGGGGGAGTAGTGGAGGGCAGTATAATAGGAGGGGTGGCAGTGGAGGGCAGTAAAATGGGAGGGGGGCAGTATGATGGGAGGGGGTGGCAGTGGAGGGCAGTATGATGGGGGGTTAGTGGAGGGCACTATAATAGGAGGTGTGGCAGTGAAGGGCAGTATAATTGGAGGGGGGCAGTATGATGGGAGGAGTTGGCAGTGGAGGGCAGTATAATGGGGGGTAGTGGAGGGCAGTATAATAGGAGTTGGGGAAGTATGATGGGATTGGGGCAGTATGATGGAAATGGGTTGGTAGTGGAAGGCAGTATAATGGGGGGTAGTGGAGGGCAGTATAATTGGGGGGGTAAGTATGGGGGGATTGTACAGCATGAATGGAGGGGGGCAGTGTATGGGAGGGAGCAGAGTGACCATGAGCGTACTCAGAGTCAGGGCAGTGCAGCGAGCATTTCTCCTACCTTTCTTCCACCACAGGAACAGCCTTCAGGGAAGACCCAGAGTCAGGGGGCGGAGTCGGGGCGTGCTTAGGCGCGAGGAGGAATCCTCCTCCGGCTCGCACTGAATGCTTGGGCTCCACTTTCCTCCTCGTCGTGACGTCACTGGTTGTTAGACGCCAGGCGGGCCATGCCTAGCAACCAGTTATTATGGAAGTGAACCAGGCAGCGTTTGGGGGTGAAATGAAGCAGTCTCTGCCAGAACTAGTACAGCGGGCAGTGAGTGACAGCGGCGGCAGTTTTTAGGGGGCATTAGATCGGCCAATGGGGCAATTCCGGGACATTGCATTGTCCCCAAATGAAGGTGCCCGGGACGCGGGACAGACCTCCCACAGCGGGACTTTCACAGGCAATCCGGGACGGTTGGGAGGTATGTTATACTGGTATATTTTCAGAGACTGTTGAGACAAGTACAAATATATAATTTTAATTTTATTAAAATGATCCATGCTGCTTTTAGAAGATTAAACACACTTTTTTTTAAGCAAAAAAAATTTAATATAGAGACACACAGTGCTATAAATATACTTTTATTATATTTATGTGAAAACCACGAATGCGGCGTGAAAAGCCAACAGCTGCACATTACAATTGCTTGCCATAAAAAAAAATTGTACAATTTTTGCAAAAATAGCCAAAAAAATCTCAGGTTCAGCATGTTTTTTTCCGGTCATTAGTGTTAAAAGGCAGCAACAAGCTTTGTGTAAACATTATACAGTATATGGCTGCATTTTAGGTGTGTAATACTACACAAAAGCATAAAATGTATTTTGCAGTAGTAATCTCCAATTTTCTTCCATGTGGCAATCTTACAACTGCTCAAATGGACCTCAGTACACATTATTTCGTATTATTTTGACATCCTACTAGAATTGAATACAGGTTTAATTTTAACTGATACATATTATACATTTGTAGACACACCTCTGCACATAAAAGAATCTTCAAAGCTGCAACATGTTATTAATAGCAGTGATAAGCAACTGCGTCTGTCATTGATCGTTTAACTTTGTCTAATGGTAGGCAAGGCCAAGTTGGAAAGATCTGTTGATTAAATGTGGGCTAAAGCACCGGCACCCAGTCCGAAACCATATAATTTTGAACCAAAGCACTTTGCGTGGCATCCTGGGGACAGGGAAAAATAAAGAATTAGTAAAGAATAGATCTATTTACATGCAAAACAAACACACTGAGAAGCGATGTTCCCTGAGGTTCGGAAAGTCTTGTGACTTCTCATAACACCACTTTCACCCTCTGTCTCTGAATGCTTTGCTGGACAAACGTCTCAACGTTTACGAGACTAATAAGAAAAAAAGGTAGCCAAAATCTGTAGAAAAGTTATCTATCCTGCTACTTTCTTATTACTATGGTTAAAAACAACCATCAATTTTACCCCACTAAATCACTAAAAAGTCAAACAAATGTCCTGAGAACAAAAATGATAAAATTAATTCCTAGTAATTTATGGCCAGCTTAAGGCTGTCCATGGGAAATCCAATCAAGTAATGACCATTAGATTCTCTGTCAATGATTCTTAACCCATCATGTGCGCCCTACGTACATATAATTATTAATTATCAGAAAGGACAATATGCTGTCAAACTATCTAGCAGGAAACAATCAAGCAAGTTTATAGACCCACCACCCTGGAATTGTGCGATTGGTTTCTTTATGTCATTAAAATTGAACTTTGCCCTAAAAAAGGGACTGCTTTATGTCCTCCCCCACTTCCTCTACTATATTTGGCACATTTAATTTTTTTTTGGGGGGGGGAGTGGGCACCTAGTTTTGATGATAGGTACTCATTCCTGAGATCCGAGTGAAAGTTTGCCCACAGCATTTTGGGACACTCACAGGTTCCAGAAGGCTGCAAGATTTTTCACAAAATCATCCAGTTGTAAAGCATCAAGGAGTCCCAGCCGGCTTCCCATAGTAAACATGCCAGGGACCCGAAGAGTGGCAAAGAACTGGCTCAAGTGAGGACAGTGCTGGACAGGCAAGTGTCCTTTTATTAAAAAGTCAGCAGCTGCTGACTTACCTTTTTCTTTCTAGGGTGAAGAGCTTCTTTAATTATAACTCACTACTTGCAATATGTACAAATCGTCAAAGGAACCCAACTTGTTGAGAATACCACCATTGGTAAAGTGTTATTAGTCTGTTAGTAACATTGTTAGCTCCATGCTAACTTTTTCTCCAGTTTAATTGCTGCTTGCATTGCTTTCCATATCTGAACTCTGACTACATTTTAGCCTGCATTTCTCTGAATAGTCAAAGTATGAGCAGTCTGTGCAAGGGCCTTTTTCACAATAACTTTTATTGTAATAAATTGAATTATGCGGTTTTAGAATGAACGATAAAGTGTACTTCTAAAGTCAAAAGGTTTTTTACCTTAATGTATTCTCTGCATTAAGGTAAAAAAAAACTTTCAAAGCAGCTCCCCCAACACTTACCTAAGTCCTCGGTCGATTCAGTGCTGTGCCCGTCTGCTGCAGCTCTTCTCTTCTACTCACTGAAGACTCTGAGAGCAACAGGAGACATTGGCTCCTGCTGCTGTCAGTCAAATCCTGTGAGGAGGGAGCAGAAGACCGGGCCAAGCTACACTGTGTGTGTCTATGGACACCGCTTATTGAGGGAGCATTCAGAAGAGGAGCGGAGAGTGACGGCAGGGAGCCCTAGAAGAGGAGGTAAGAGACCGCTCCGTGCAATATCCTTGCACAGAGCAGGCAAGTATAACATTTTTTTTATTTTATGAAAGAAAAAAAAAAAAACTGGAGCCTCTCTTTGCTATCTGAATATTTTTGATTTTCAAATTGTAATAGCCTACTGGGTATCTGTCTTATTACCACGTTGTCTCATTAGCCTGAAATTAGTCTCTCTTTCTCTCAAGGGAAGGTTAGTAACAAGTAAAAAAAAAAAAAGTGTATTCAATACATTAACAGTGGAAATAAAATATATAATTGGTATTTACCTTTACAGAATAACTGTCCATTCCCTTCTTCCAGTGTAGTGGAGTCCAAACCTTTCCCGCATTGAGTACAACGAAAGCAAGCCTTGTGCCAAGACTAAAAGACACATGAAGAATATAATCAGGCTTAATGTTGAAATCACTACTGTACGTACACACAAATGAACATTGAGCAATTATATACTTCAAGGAATATAATGACCATAATGTTGCGTTAGGGAGTTTAGTGCCAAATTCATGTAACCTTGCAACACTTTGAGATAATTTTGACACATGCAACAAATCTAAATAATTCTTATTTGTGACACTATTCTAATATGTCACTGTGGCTGCAACAAATGAATCAAGAAATATTGCCATTTTGGAGTAAAAGTGTAACTTTAGTCAGAAAATGTAGTCCTGATAGATCACTTCATGCTGGCCCCTTTTGCAGGTGTAGCAAATACCCCCGAAGGATCTGCTGGTATTGATTTATTGATTGGGCCTGTCCTCTTGTTTCTTACACCCCTTCTAAGGTTGTTTCAATCCCCTTGACACAACTGTAGTGCAATATTGTGATAATTCTGACACCAATTTTCATTCAATATAATTATTAGAGTTACTTAAACTCGAGTGTTTGTTGCTCCACCCACAGGAGAGATATAATACTGCACACAAAGTTTGTGATTTCTTTTACTAGTTTGATATCAATAGTATAACAGTGACTATACTTATCACACCAACATAGTGTGACAGTACAGTGAATATTGATACATATACTCATACATATATATATAATTCTTTTGAATAAGCCTCCCCTCTCGGTGTGTCTCCAGGTGGGACCAGTGTTCAAAGTGACAATGTCTTAAGTCTGAACACCTTCCCACCTCCAGTACACTGTAGCAAGCAAAACACTGGAATATCAACACCCACAGTTATAAATCACTAGGAAGCCCCCCCTGCTTTAACAGTACAATAACTCTATTATTACTGCTAAAATACAAGGCCTTGTATTGATAAAAATAGTCCAGTTATTCTTCAGTCTTCTGCTAGCTAGGAAAAATCAATAATTGTAATCCACAAGGTTTTGTGACCAATAGGATGAAGAGAAGTAATATACTGTAGTAATGGTAACCAGGTAGATTATTTGTATAATCCTTCGTTAGAGGAACAAATCTTTAACATCAATTCTTAAGTATTGAAAACTAAACGGAGGTCTGCATAAGTATGACTCTTCCCCCTGCTGTTTGTTCCGTGGGACTATCAGTCCCAGCAACACTTTGCGATCAAGATAAACGTGTGTAGTGTAATGCAAACTTCTGGGCGTTAGCCCTCTCACCGCACTGGATCCAGACAGATGGATGTCTCCGCTCACAGTTCTCAGTCTATCTGAAGTTACAGCTGCGCTGCTATGCTGTTCCGTCACTAACGACCAGGAGACCTCGGTTACTTCCTTCACAGGCCTCCGGAACACTCACTCTGCTGCTCCAGTACACTGTGTTCTTCAGGCAGGATCGCTGGCTGTTGTTCCGCTCCGCACGGGGTAGGCCGCGACTCTGTGGAACACACACACCCACAGAGCCCTGCTGGCAGGCCACGTGTCCCAGGAACAAGAGAGCTAAGATGGCCACTCCCAGCCTTTTTATAGTCTTCCCACAATGCAGTTCTGTTCCCTGAGGATTGTGGGAGTCACTGTGCGTTGAGGGTGGGTTAAGTTAATGTCCAGATGTAAATAAACAAAAGACTTCCAGGTCAACTTGAAAAGTGAGAAAAAAATAAAGATTCAGTCCTTTTGCACTTTGGCCGCTAGATGGCGCCAGAGGATAAGATATAACATAACATAACACTAGAAGCAGAAATTGTCAGTGCTACATACTCCCCCTGCTTTGAGTCTTTGGTCACCAAAGATATTCAAGACCCTGTTTCTGCTACAAATTTTGGCTTCTAGGCGAGCACACAAGACAGACAGAGGAGCCTCCCACCAATTCTCAGGTGTTGGGAAACTATTCTGTGTACCCACAACTGTCACCTTAGCGTCAGATACAGATGTGTCAAGGGGTGAAACGGGGTTCTCTCCTTCTAAATTGACAGGGGAAGAACTAGGCTCTTCGACATTCCTTTTACTTGTGACTTTAGCTACTTCAGAACACTCGCCCAGTGTATCGTAGGTCAGTCTTTTTGGTGGGCGAATGTCTCTCTTTCCTCTTTGTTTCTTTGGTGTGTCCTCTACTTCTGGGCAAGCACTATTTTCTTCTATTACAGACCTTTGTGCTTCAAAATCAGTGAGAGGTGAACATTCTTTATCATGTTCAGACAGTGGTATAAACTCTGGAGCTTCTGACCTAAGAGCCTCACTATCTTCTACGTTTACCTGAGATAAAACACTCCTTTCACTGTCTGGTGTATCAGACGACCACAACCAGCTGATATCCATGTCTTCCTCCGCATCATCTTCAGTTGTCAAAGATCCAGGCTGAGACCTAGTTACAGGCCGATGCGCAACAGTGGATGTAGACGATATCTCCTCCTAGGGGATTATCCTGACAGCTTCAGAGAGAGGTAAAAGGTGATTCCGATGCCAAGTCTTAACTGGCCCATCACTTCCTTCCGGTTTAATCTCAAACACTGGGAGCCCTGGAAGTTGTCTACCTTTAACATATGGCTGCGACCTCCAGCGATTAGCCAGCTTATGTTTTCCTGGAATACCAAGATAAGACTCAGTCACCAGGTTGTAGATCTTGAATCCTCACTTTGAGGTCAAAGTTCCTCTTATTTCTGCTTCCTCTGCTGTTCGACATAGCCCGAGCCTTCTCATAAGCAATCTTCAAACTCCTTCGCAACCTGGCATACCCTCGATGAGAGGTCTCTGAGGTGTGGTCCAGAGAAGTTCCAAAAGCCAAATCAACAGGTAGTCTGGCCTCTCTTCCAAACATCAACCGATAGGGTGAATATCCTGTGACATCACTCCTGGTGCTATTATATGCATGCACCAAGGCAGTAATATGCTTGCTCCAGTTAGGTTTTTGTTCAGAGGTCAAGGTCCCCAACATATTGAGAAGGGTTTGGTTAAACCTCTCCGGCTGAGGATCTCCTTGTGGGTGATAAGGGGTGGTCCTAGACTTCTGAATTCCCAATAGATCCAACAACCTCCTGATTAGCATACTCTCAAAGTCTCTGCCTTGATCTGAGTGGATCATCTGTGGTAGGCCATAATGGATAAAAAAACTTTTCCACTAGCGTCTTAGCTACAGTGACTGCTGTTTGGTCTTTAGTGGAGAAAGCTTGAGCATACCTAGTAAAATGGTCAGTGACTACCAAGATATTTCCTTGCCCACTCAATTCGGATTCTAAGCACAAAAAATCTATGCAGACTAAATCGATTGGACCCCAACTTGGTAGATGACCCATTGGGGCAGCTCGCTGAGGCAAAGTCCTTCTCTGTATACACCTGTGGCAGGAGTGACAGTAACTCTCCACTTCTGTCCTCATGTATGGCCAATAGAATCTATCTCTTATTAGCTGAAGAGCTCTCTTTGACTCCAGATGGCCATGATAGTCATGTAGAGCAATTAGCACTTTCTTTCTATGTTTCTCTGGCAGAAACAATTGCCATTTCTCCTCATGATCTTCAGAGGGGCCCCTTTGGTAGACCACCCCTTGTTGTAACTGCAATCGACTCCACTCCTTATGCAGCATGTGAGCTCCCCTCCGAGTGCTCTTGAGGAGTAGGTCAGGATGCTGACTCTCCAAAACCTCCAGTACCGGACTACAGAGTGGATCTTCCTGTTGATCTCTCCAAAGGTCTTTTCTTGATAGCTTAGGTAGACCTTCTTCTGCAATCTGTAAAACATTACAGTAACACTTGGGCACCCCTGCTGTAGTCACTCCAACCTCTTCAGCTCTGGCTCCACCCCTCTCTTGCCACTCTGCTCCTTCACAAAGAGCTCTTACCCCCTCTGGGGCAAGCTGGGTCCAATCTTCCTGAGAGCTCAAGGGACCGTGGGGTCTTCTTGACAGCGCATCTACATCTCTGTTACCCACCCCTGGTCTGTATTTCAGGCTGAAGGTAAATGCTGAAAGGGCAGCCAACCACCTGTGACCTGTGGCATCCAACTTTGCGGTGGTAAGCAAGCAGGTGAGGGGGTTGTTGTCTGTTTTAACCACAAATTCTGCACCATATAGGTAATCTCTCAACTTGTCTACCACCACCCATTTCAGGGCCAGAAACTCAAGTTTGTGAGTGGGATAGTTCTTCTCAGCAGGAGTTAAGCTTCGGCTCACATAGGCAATGGGCCTCAATTGCCCATCATGTTCCTGGTAAAGTATCCCACTGAGCCCATCTCGGCTGGCATCCACGTGCAGCTCATAGGGCTTTGCAGGATCTGCATAAGCTAGGACCGGAGCAGTGGTAAGGCTCCACTTCAACTGTCTGAACGTCTCTTCACACTGTGAAGTCCACTGTTCCTGAATAGACCCCTTCTTCATCCTAGGCCCTTCTCTCCGTCTTCCAAGTTTATCTGAGCCCACATCAGCTTCTTCTTGATTCTTCAATAGCTCCGTAAGTGGGCGAGCTATCTTTGCAAACCCTTCCACAAACCTCCGATAGTAGGAGCAGAAACCCAGGAATGATCTAAGTTCAGTCACATTCGTGGGCCTAGGCCAAGAAGTAACGGCTTACAACTTTTTTGGGTCTGTGGCCACTCTGTCTTCAGACACAATGTGCCCTAAATAGTTCACTTAGGGCTGATAGAACTGGCACTTTTCCATGGAAAGCTTCAGGCCCTCCTCATGTAGCCTTTCCAGAACCTTCTCCAATCGTTCTTCGTGTTCTTCCAGAGTTCGGCCAAACACGATAATATCATCCAGATATACTAGCACCTCAATCAAGTTCATGTCGCCCAAAGTCTTCTCCATTAATCGCTGAAAAGTTGCTGGAGCTCCAGACAAATCTTGTGGCATCCGATTGAATTAATAAAAGCCTACAGGGGTGATGAAAGCAGTCTTCCCCCTGTCTTCAGGACTCATGGGGATCTGGTATTAGCCACTCTTTAAATCCAGCACACTGAACCACTTCGCCCCTGACAGGCTCTGTAGGGCATCTTCTATACGAGGGGTAGTGTATTGATCGGGAATGGTCCGCCTGTTCAGCGTCCTATAATCAATACATAGTCGTAGTGACCCATTCTTCTTTCTCACTACCACTATCGGGGAGGCATACGGACTCCTAGATTCCCTGATAATCCCAGTCCTTTTTAGTTCAGCCAGCTGTTCTCTAAGATCCTCAAGATCACCCAATGGGATCCTCCTGACCCTTTAATTTAGGCTCCTTCCGGATGGGCAAATCAAAGGGCTTACTGCTAACTGGTTCCTCAGGGGTTCTTTCCAAAGACTGGACAACAACTTCAACAGTCCCTGGATCCCCAGCCAGGTTACAGGCTTTTTTAGCAGATCCTACCTGATCTCCTGATGGCTCCGATTCAGCCGAATCAGACGGGAGCTCCTTCACTGCTGCTGCAGGCAATACACGACCCTCTCTGGCCTTCTGAATCACCCATTCTTGCGGCAGGCAAAGTCCCGTTTTATCCTTCACAAAATAGTATCTGACCTCCTATTGGATGGGTCCCAATCTTGTCAACTGGTTACCACAATGTCCACACTGAGCCCAGGCGGTGACTCCAACTGTAGGTCTCCGACATCCAGGACATAGCATACAGAGCCTCTCCACTCCGTCAACCACTCCCAACGCCAGTCCTCTTGTTAGCTCCAACTAAACACCGTTGTCAATTAGAACCCGGTCCTGCATATCAGACAGCCGTTGCATGGCAAGCGTGTTCTCAACACCTTCCGCCATCCTCCTCCGCCTATCTTGCTCTGGCGCGTGGCACGCTTAACACAAAAACTTTTCCTCTGGGGTGTGGCTCCACCCCCCACTTGTTGGTTCAGCGCGGGAGGAACTGTAGCTGTATATTTTCAAAGTCCTCCCCAGCGACCCCTGGTGGCAGGTACTGTTATACCGCAGGCTATCTTGGCAATAGGTACTGAAATGCAGGTTTTCGTTGCTATGGGAGATAGCGGCAAACGTGAAACAGATATCCCGGACGAGCCCCCACATGTAGCAAATACCCCCCAAGGAGCTGCTGGTATTGATTGGGCCTGTTCTCTTGTTTCTTACACCCCTTCTAAGGTTGTTTCAATCCCCTTGACAAAACTGTAGTGCAATATTGTGATAATTCTCACACCAATTTTCATTCAATATAATTATTACAGTTACTTACACTTGAGTGTTTGTTGCTCCACCTGCAGGAGAGATATAAAACTGCACACAAAGTTTGTGATTAACCAAAGTAATTTCTTTTACTGGTTTGATATCAATAGTATAACAGTGATTATTTTTTTTAAATTTTTTTTCCTTATCTTTCTTTGCCACATCAGCGAGGGACTTTTTCCCGGGAATAACTTTTTCAATTATTTAAAATTCAAAATCTTCCCATCATTATCATCACATCATAGTGGCAGTATAAATCTGTTTAGGTGGCACAGCCATACTAGTACACACAGTATTTACTATACAGGTTTCAATTATCTCCCTCCTGAAAACCCCCCCACCCCTCACCCAGCCCCCTCCCCCCCTCCCGAGACCGTACCCCGCCTATTTCCCCCCTCTCCTTGTCCAGACTCCTCTTATCTGCCCCCATTTCAGCTTCCCTGTATACCTTTCTATGGTACGACGGCCTAACCTCAAATCTAAGTAATCCATATCTCGACGGCTTTTGGGGATTCCTTGAATTCTACCCATGGTTTCCATTTTATTTCAAAGGCCCCCATTTTCATCCCTTCGCTAAACCTTAAATATTCTAAACTATAAATCTCGTTAACCAGTCCTTCAACATGGGTTGTTCTTTCTTTTGTCAATACTTAGGTATTAGGCTTTTAGCCGCATCAAACAGGTGAGGTATAAGCGTTCTAAGATAAGTTTTAGTGGGCATTGCACTGATATGAAATAAGCAGACCCAGGGATCATCGGGTATGTCAAAATTCGTAATATCTTTGATATAATCTCTTACTTCTCTCCAAAATGTTTTTTATTCCACCAAATATGGGCCGTTGACCCTATCTCTTTACAGCCCCTCCAACAATATAGTGAGGTTTCATTTTGAAATTTATGTACCCGATCCGGGGTCAGATACATTCTAGCCAAGCACTTTAGCTTCAACATTTTACAGTTAACCGATGTGGCCCAGGCTCTCCTCAATATCAGTGAGACTTCTGGGGCTAAAAGCTTTCTCTCTAGTTCCTTTTCCCATTTCCCGATAAAGGCCGGCGCTTCTAAACTTCCCAGCTCTATCAGAACTTTATAAATCCGAGAGAAGCCCCCCTCCTGTCTTTATCAGTACATATTTTCTCTAGTGGGAGTAAATTATCCACTGATCTAATTGGTTGAGGTAGCGAATCTATAAAGTGCCTTTATTGGTTATACCGCCAACTATTGATGAATAACATATTTTCCTTATTTTTGAGCTCTTGAAGTGAACATATTCTATCTTGGCACATTACATCTTTTAATTGTATATCTTCTTCTAGTAACCATTTGCTAGACACCTCCTCTTTCCCTGGTGCAAAATTATCTGAGTCTTTAAGTGGCATTAAGGGTGAGTTAAACGCCCAGTGCTCCCTTTTATGCAAAGTATCCCATATCTTAAGTACATGTCTAGTGATATTGTGTATTTCAGTGCTACATTTTCTTACATTAGGTGAGATCCATATTATTTTATTCAATTTGGTGTCACTAATTTTATTTTCCATTTCAACCCAGTGTTTTTCTGTATTATTTTTAACCCAGTCTATAACCCTAGCAAGGGCAATTGATTCATCATATTCACGAACGTCTGGTGCTCCCCATCCCCCTTTACTTTTAACTTTTGCTAATTGTGTAAATTTTAATCGCGGTGTTTTCCCTCTCCAAATAAATCTTAAAAACATTGAATGTAATCTTCTAAGGTATGGAAGCATTTGCATTCTATATGTAATTTTTGGCAATTAAACCATTTTATAAATATTTATTCTCCCCGCCCAGGATAACTGTCCATGCGAGATTCTGTTTAATTCTAGCTTTACCTCATTCAGAAGCGGTATATAATTCGCTTGATAAAGCGTATCAGTTGATGTGGTGATTTTAACTCCTAGATAATTCAATTCTTTTTTCCCCCACACAAAGGGGAAGTGCTTTTGGAATGAGTGGTCCCTAGCTTTACTGAGGTTAATATCTAATGTTTCTGACTTAGTCGGATCGACTTTAAAGTTGGATAGCTTCCCATATTCTGATAAGGTGGCCATGATATTTGGAAGGGAAATCCTCGGGCGTGTTATGTAAAGCAAAATGTCGTCTGCAAAAGCAGCTAGTTTGTATTCAACTTTGCCTATCGTTACCCCGCTAATATCCGGGTTCTGCCTAATCTTAGAGAGAAGGGGTTCGAGGGATAGCACGAAAAGCATAGGAGAAATTGGACACCCCTGTCGCGTGCCATTATACATGTCAAAAGGCTCAGAGAGGGTCCCATTTATCCTCACTCTCGCTGAGGGCCTAGAGTATAGTGCCCCTATCCATTTACGAACCCTCTCCCCAAAGCCAATCTCCTCCAGCGTACCCATCATGAAGTCCCAGTCTACTTTATCAAACGCTTTTTCGGCGTCTATTGACAGAAGTAGGCCTGGGACTCCACTCTTTTTCCTGTACTACTAGGAGGGTTTTGATACTATTATCTCGTCCCTGCCTGCCCGATACAAACCCGACCTGGTCCGGGTGGATGATCTTACTTTGGCCATTCCAATATCTTTTAAATAGTTTTTAATTTTTACTCGTTTCTGTTCCCTCTCTTCATTAGAGTCGTTTTTGTTGATAGCATATAATTCCCTGTAGAATTCTTGGAAAGTTTTCACAATATCTCTATCTTTATAACTGATCTCACCTGTTTTAGTCTTTATTTTATCAATATATTTGTTATTTTTCTTTTTGCTTAAAACTTTAGCCAGGAGTCTACCAGGTCTGTTACCGCCTATGTATCTTTCTTTTTTTACGAGGTTATAGACCTTCCAATTTTCTGGTTCGATTAGCTCCCTCATAGCCTCTCTCCTCCTGTATAAGACCGCCAGTATCTCTACATCCCTTGTTAATTTATGCTGTTGTTCTAGATTATAAATTTCCTTCTGTATGACAATTTTATCTCTATTCTGTCTTCTTTTTTTCTCCGATCCCGCCATCATTATAATGCCTCTGATGTAAACTTTGTGGGCCTCCCAGACTACTGCTTCTGACGTCTCGCCCGGGATTAGGGATGAGCTTCGAGTTCGAGTCGAACTCATGTTCGACTCGAACATTGGCTGTTCGCAAGTTCGCCGAACACCGAACAATTTGGGGTGTTCGCTGCAAATTCGAATGCCGCGGAACACCCTTTAAAAGTCTATGGGAGAAATCAAAAGTGCTAATTTTAAAGGCTTATATGCAAGTTATTGTCATAAAAAGTGTTTGGGGACCCGGGTCCTGCCCCAGGGGACATGTATCAATGCAAAAAAAAGTTTTAAAAACGGACATTTTTTCAGGAGCAGTGATTTTAATAATGCTTAAAGTCAAACAATAAAAGTGTAATATCCCTTTAAATTTCGTACCTGGGGGGTGTCTATAGTATGCCTGTAAAGGGGCGCATGTTTCCCGTGTTTAGAACAGTCTGACAGCAAAATGACATTTCGAAGGAAAAAACTCATTTAAAACTACCGCGGCTATTAATGAATTGCCGGTCCGACAATACACATAAAAGTTCATTGATAAAAACGGCATGGGAATTCCCCACAGGTAAACCCCGAACCAAAATTAAAAAAAAAAAAATGACGTGGGGGGGTCCCCCTAAATTCCATACCAGGCCCTTCAGGTCTGGTATGGATATTAAGGGGAACCCCGGCCAAAATTTAAAAAAAAAAATGACGTGGGGTTCCCCCTAAATTCCATACCAGACCCTTCAGGTCTGGTATGGATTTTAAGGGGAACCCCGCGCCAAAAAAAAAAAAAAAAACGGCGTGGGGTTCCCCCAAAAATCCATACCAGACCCTTATCCGAGCACGCAACCTGGCAGGCCGCAGGAAAAGAGGGGGGGACGAGAGTGCGGCCCCCCCCCCCTCCTGAACCGTACCAGGCCACATGCCCTCAACATTGGGAGGGTGCTTTGGGGTAGCCCCCCAAAACACCTTGTCCCCATGTTGATGAGGACAAGGGCCTCATCCCCACAACCGTGGCTGGTGGTTGTGGGGGTCTGTGGGCGGGGGGCTTATCGGAATCTGGAAGCCCCCTTTAACAAGGGGACCCCCAGATCCCGGCCCCCCCCCTGTGTGAAATGGTAAGGGGGTACTTACCCCTACCATTTCACTAAAAAAGTGTCAAAATAGTTAAAAATGACAAGAGACAGTTTTTGACAATTCCTTTATTTAAATGCTTCTTCTATCTTCCTTCATCTTCTTCATCTTCTGGTTCTTCTGGCTCTTCTGGTTCTTCCTCCGGCGTTCTCGTCCAGCATCTCCTCCGCGGCGTCTTCTATCTTCTTCTCCTCGGGCCGCTCCGCACCCATGGCATGAGGGGAGGCTCCCGCTCTTCTCTTCATCTTCTTCTTCTTCATCCTCTTCTCTTCTTCTTCTTCATCCTCTTCTCTTCTTCCTTCTTCATTTCTTGACCGGGCCGCTCCGCACCCATGCTGGCATGGAGGGAGGCTCCCGCTGTGTGACGGCGTCTCCTCGTCTGACGGTTCTTAAATAACGGGGGGCGGGGCCACCCGGTGACCCCGCCCCCCTCTGACGCACGGGACATGACGGGACTTCCCTGTGACGTCACGGGGAATGCCACAGGGAAGTCCCGTCATGTCCCGTGCGTCAGAGGGGGGCGGGGTCACCGGGTGGCCCCGCCCCCCGTTATTTAAGAACCGTCAGACGAGGAGACGCCGTCACACAGCGGGAGCCTCCCTCCATGCCAGCATGGGTGCGGAGCGGCCCGGAGAAGAAATGAAGAAGGAAGAAGAGATGAAGAAGAAGAAGATGAAGAAGAGAAGAGGATGAAGAAGAAGAAGATGAAGAGAAGAGCGGGAGCCTCCCCTCATGCCATGGGTGCGGAGCGGCACGAGGAGAAGAAGATAGAAGACGCCGCGGAGGAGATGCTGGACGAGAACGCCGGAGGAAGAACCAGAAGAGCCAGAAGAACCAGAAGATGAAGAAGATGAAGGAAGATAGAAGAAGCATTTAAATAAAGGAATTGTCAAAAACTGTCTCTTGTCATTTTTAACTATTTTGACACTTTTTTAGTGAAATGGTAGGGGTAAGTACCCCCTTACCATTTCACACAGGGGGGGGGCCGGGATCTGGGGGTCCCCTTGTTAAAGGGGGCTTCCAGATTCCGATAAGCCCCCCGCCCGCAGACCCCCACAACCACCGGCTACGGTTGTGGGGATGAGGCCCTTGTCCTCATCAACATGGGGACAAGGTGTTTTGGGGGGCTACCCCAAAGCACCCTCCCAATGTTGAGGGCATGTGGCCTGGTACGGTTCAGGAGGGGGGGGCCGCACTCTCGTCCCCCCCTCTTTTCCTGCGGCCTGCCAGGTTGCGTGCTCGGATAAGGGTCTGGTATGGATTTCTGGGGGAACCCCACGCCGTTTTTTTGTTTTTTTTGGCGCGGGGTTCCACTTAAAATATGGAATTTAGGGGGAACCCCACGTCATTTTTTTTTTAAATTTTGGCCGGGGTTCCCCTTAATATCCATACCAGACCTGAAGGGCCTGGTATGGAATTTAGGGGGACCCCCCCACGTCATTTTTTTTTTTTTTAATTTTGGTTCGGGGTTTCCCTGTGGGGAATTCCCATGCCGTTTTTATCAATGAACTTTTATGTGTATTGTCGGACCGGCAATTCATTAATAGCCGCGGTAGTTTTAAATGAGTTTTTTCCTTCGAAATGTCATTTTGCTGTCAGACTGTTCTAAACACGGGAAACATGCGCCCCTTTACAGGCATACTATAGACACCCCCCAGGTATGAAATTTAAAGGGATATTACACTTTTATTGTTTGACTTTAAGCATTATTAAAATCACTGCTCCTGAAAAAACGGCCGTTTTTAAAACTTTTTTTTGCATTGATCCATGTCCCCTGGGGCAGGACCCGGGTCCCCAAATACTTTTTATGACAATAACTTGCATATAAGCCTTTAAAATTAGCACTTTTGATTATTCATGTTCGTGTCCCATAGACTTTAACGGTGTTCGCGTGTTCGAGCGAACTTTTTTCCTGTTCGCATGTTCTGGTGCGAACCGAACAGGGGGGTGTTCGGCTCATCCCTACCCGGGATGTTAGTTTTGAAATAGAATTCTAATTCTCCCTAATACGCTTATCAATGACTTTATCATGAAGCAGGTCCTCATTCAATCTCCAATTAATGCAAAGATTTTTACGATTACCTAATTTCAACTGAGGGCTTACAGGGGCGTGATCAGAGAACGTCATTGACCCTATGTTTGTATACTCCACCTCCTCAATGTACCCATGCTCGACAAGGAAAAAATCTAATCTGGAGTACGTCACGTGTACGGGGGAGTAGTAGGTAGTCTCTAACGTTAAAGTGTTGCATCCTCCAAACGTCCACCAGTTGACATTGGCGCAGCTTTTTTTTAAGTTTATTCAACCATATCCCTCCAGTCCCCCGGGAACCTGACGTAGTATCTTTCCCTGGTTCCAGGCATATATTAAAATCTCCTGCTTTAATGGCCCTCCCCTTCTTGAAGACCTCAAACGTTGAGAGAATTCCCAGTAGGTACCTCCCAGGATTGATGTTCGGGCCGTAAACGTTTGCTAATGAACATTCAAACCCGTTAAGTTTACCTTTTAAAAACAAAAAGCGACCCTCTGGGTCAGTCAGTCTCTCCTCCAACGTAAAACTAACATCCTTTGCAAAACCAATGGCAACTCCTTTTGCTCCCCTCGTCGGGGAGTCCCTGTAAATCCACGTCAGAAAATCTCTAGAGAATATTCTCTGGCTTTTGCCCACATAAAGGTGAGTCTCCTGTAAGAAGACCACTTCTGCTTTAAGGAATTTCAATTCGCCCATTATGTTCGCACATTTTATGGGAGAATTGAGACCCCTTACATTATATGTAATTAAATTTAACCCCAACATCCTATTATTTGTACCATAGGGAAAAGATTGCACCTCCTTACGAAGCTACGAAGCGGGGGACATTGGGGTGTATTCAGGTCTCCCTCCTCCCTCCCTCTCCTTAACCTACCCGACCCCCTACATCTCACCCTCCCCCCACCTCTTACCCCCCTCCCAGCCTCCCCTGCCCCCTCCCCTCAACTTAAGGGCACCAGGCCAACCCATGACCCAAATAACCATGGCCCCACCAGCACCACCCGGCCCCTCGGTTAACCCCTTAGAGGTTGAGCTCAGCGTAGGATCCTATAACCTCCCCCGGGATCGGGGTATTACCTACCCGGCCCCCCCTATGCCCGCCAACCCCCCACCCCGCGCCCACACCTTCACCCCCCCATCAGCACCCCACTCATTTCGTTACACATCCCAGAACTTATATTTTTATGAGACTCCTTATGACTTGTTTTTCTTTGTTTATGGGCCTTTCACTTTGAAGACTGGTTTCCAGGCCGGTGGGTCCTCTACAGTATCTTGGTTTACTGTTCTTTCCTACCATCCCGGAATTTCCACCAGTTGTATGTCTAGGCGCTGGCAAAACTTCTGCATCTCTTCAGGGAATCTCAATGTTGCAGAGCGACCAGACTTACGCCCAATTAGGCATGCAGGGAACCCCCAAGAGTATTGAACATCATATGTTTGAGGTTGAGCCAGTAGTGGTTTAAGGACTCTTCTCCTGGATAATGTCTCTGCTGCCAAGTCTGGAAAAATCTGCAGGTTGGTCTTTCCAAAACTCACTGGTTGATTCCTTTACATACTGGACTTAATCTGCTCCTTATCCTGATAATTGTGGAATCTTACGATTACATCCCGTGGAGCATCCTCACTAATCTCTGCCGGCTTTCTAATCCTATGTACTCTATCCAATTTAATTTTGAGGCTGTTATCCAGTGGGTTTAGTAGGCTTCCAAAGATTTGGTCAATTTTTTCTTGTAGAGTCTCTTTTTCCCCTTGCATCTCTGGGAGACCTCTAATCCGCAGATTTTTCCTCCTGCTGCGATTCTCCTGGTCTTCCAGTCTATACAGTAAATTTCTTTGCTCTCGCTGAATCTCTTCCATCTGTTGTTTAAGATTTTTTATCTCTGCCCCTTGCCTATCGATCGTTGTTTCGACCTCTTCTACTCTTTGTAAGATATGGCTCATATCTTCACGTACTGTTTCTATTTCTCCTTAAATCGAGATTTCCAACCGTGCGAACATTTCCACCATCACACTTTTAGTTAGAAGTTGTTTGTTTTGCAGGGGTTCCATTGGAGCTTCCTCTATTGTCTCAGAACTTGCGGTGCGTATATCCATCTCCGCCAGTTGTCTTCTTGTATTAACTTTGGATGGGCACTCAGGGTTTTACTTTTAGGCCCGGTTACCTTTCCCGGGCTTTCTTTACCACTATCCTGGACCATATATTTTCTTATGGTGCCCGGGCTTGCACTTGTTCTGTTGCTGTTAGCTGGGTTAGCTGTGGCCCCCTTCCCTGGCTTTCCCTTCATTTTTTTCTTTCCTCTTTTCTTTCCCTTCCCTCTCCTTCCCCTCTCCTTTCTTCCTTCCTCCTCCCCCTTCCTTTCCTACTTCCTTCCCTTCCCACTCTATAAACTTCAGGTAGGGACCTGGTTTTTAGAGGGTTATTTAAAGTTATCCAAGATTATACTGTGCACCCCCCACTATTTACTCCCTTTCCCCCCTCTCTCCTTCCGTTACTATCAGTGGCGGGGTCTCCCCTGTTAAACCCCGCTCCAGTAGAGCTAACCCCGAGAACTGGGTGGTAAACCAGGTATAGTGTATAGGCTAATCGCTCAAGGAGTCTCAAGTTTCAGATAAAGGAGTCACACTTCTTCTCCTCTGGAGAATCCGCACACGTACCGTTGGATGAGTAGGTTGTGTACCATTAAGGAACTCTATGAGAAATATCCGTAAAGTCCCAGTAAGATCCCTCTTTCAAAGGCTGTTTAGGCTCGTGGGCACTGATCTTATACTTGTATATTGCCCCCCCCCCCCCCCCCCGATTCACTCAATAGGCCATTCAGGTCTATTCAGGGATCAACTGTAGCAATCCGAATATCCTTTCTGGCTGTGCAGTTAATTTTAGAGGCCGTACCACTAATTCCAGGGGCTACTTGCCACAACAGGGCTACAGACCATGAGCCAATAACCATCCACTCTTCACAAAGGGGCCTCTCGGCCACGCATGCCAAATTTCAGACTGTGTATACAGTCGGGGTGTATCCCCTACCCCAGGCAGATGCAAGTATTTTATAGGAATCTAGTGGGGAAGGGAGGACACACAGAGTCTCTGTACGGTCGCATCAAAGCGGACTTGAAGCAAGTATGGCGGAGAAAAAAAATAAATAAATAAAAAAATTGGGATCAAGTCGCAATCGCTTTAGCTTATGCATTAAGTGTTATGAGCCACAGTACAAACGGTGGTGAGTTAGTAAGAAATTCATATATCAAAACAGATGCGTAGCTACCTGTCAGTCTGCCTGATTCTTCCTAATTCTTCTCGGAGCAACTGTAATAGGGGTCACTTCCATGTACAGGTAGTAAGGTCCACTTACCCCCTCTGGCGAATTAGAGCGTTCTTACCCACCTCACAGTCATCTGGGATTTTGTTTCGGCTTTATGTTCTTCCTTTACCTCCGTAGTGATCTCTCGTTTGCCTCCCTGCAGCAGATGAATGAAGGATAACGGAGTGACGGGGTCGTGGGCCCCGTAACGACATCCAGCAGTGAGTGGTAGTGGATTACACCATTGCGGCGTCCGCTTCAGGGAAGTGTCGGAGCTCCTGTCACTGGCTAGATTCAGCGTGTCTCCTAACCACTGCAGTAACCGCTCTCCACGCTCGCACCGAGCATGTCCAGAGAACATGGCTGTGTATGTCGGCGGCAATTGCTGCGATCGCTCCGATCACACAAAATCGGCGGGGATCGGCCTATAACACGCACCCACGATTTTCCCCTGATTTTAAGGGGAAAAAAGTGCGTGTTATATGCCGATAAATACGGTAATTGTGGTCCACAAGGTTTTGTGACCAATAGGATGAAGAGAAGTAATATACTGTAGTAATGGTAACCAGGTAGATTATTTGTATAATCCTTCATTAGAGGAACAAATCTTTAACATCAATTCTTAAGTATTGAAAACTAAACGGAGGTCTGCATAAATATGACTCTTCCCTCTGCTGTTTTGTTCCGTGGGACTATCAGTCCCAGCAACACTTTGCGATCAAGATAAACGTGTGTAGTGTGATGCAAACTTCTGGGCGTTAGCCCTCTCACCGCACTGGATCCAGACAGATGGATGTCTCCGCTCACAGTTCTCAGTCTATCTGAAGTTACAGCTGCGCTGCTATGCTGTTCCGTTCACTAACGACCAGGAGTCCTCGGTTACTTCCTTCACAGGTCTCCGGAACACTCACTCTGCTGCTCCAGCACACTGTGTTCTTCAGGCAGGATCGCTGGCTGTTGTTCCGCTCCGCACGGGGTAGGCCGCGACTCTGTGGAACACACACACCCACAGAGCCCTGCTGGCATGCCACGCGTCCCAGGAACAAGAGAGCTAAGATGGCCGCTCCCAGCCTTTTTATAGTCTTCCCACAATGCAGTTCTGTTCCCTGAGGATTGTGGGAGTCACTGTGCATTGTGGGTGGGTTAGGTTAATGTCCAGATGTAAACAAACAAAAGACTTCCAGGTCAATTTGAAAAGTGAGAAGAAAATAAAGATTCAGTCCTTTTGCACTTTGGCCGCTAGAAGGCGCCAGAGGATAAGATATAACATAACATAACACTAGAAGCAGAAATTGTCAGCGCTACACAGGTATAGCTGTTTAAAACATAAAATAAAAAATAGTGCCTATACTGTTAAAACCCAGTAAAGCCCTGTCTAACCCCGCTCTGCACAGCCTCAGTTATCCTGCATTCTCAGCACTGTGCCGATAATCAGTGAGTAGGATAGTGTCATATGTAAATTTTCTGTTGGTCTTCCGCTCAACTGAGCCAAAACATACAATCAATGCTGGAAATGCACACATTTTAATTACAGAAAGTGACGTATCATTTTTGAGACCAAGGAGAGGATAATGGATCACATGTGCAGCACCATGGCAACTACAGATCAGACAGTGGGGAAGATGGCAGCTTCCTTGGCTGTAAAGGATAAAAGGGTTGTGTTCTGGTTTAAAACCACCTGTGATTAATAAACTGTAGCAGTATGTTCAAAACTCACGTTAGCCAGAATAATTCTGGATAGATGCCACCTCTTGCCAGCACAGAAAGCTAGAATCAGGCAAATATATAGCATTAAAATAATTATTTTCACAAGCTGTGGAGAGGAATCCTGCATAGCAGCCTCTTTCAACCTGTTCAATACAGAGAAACCTTTGAAATAACTCTCCAGACTCAGGGAACCCCTGCTAAAAATGACTAAATCTAAAAATCAAGCTACATTAGTGTGATGTCAGTGGGAAGAACACTCAGTGGTGTTAAATGGAAAAAAATGCCCCCCCTACAGATAGCACAAAAAAAAACCTGGTTCCCGGAGGGGAGAGGTTCTCCCTCCGGGGAGCCAACGGAGTTTCACCCTAGCGAGAAGGGTGGAGGTCTGGTCCTCATGGAGGAACAGAGGACATCTTGCAGTATGTAATCCTGGATGTCGTAGGCCGCCCCTGCAGGGAGGGGAGCGGGCCACAGACAGACAGAGTAACCGGGAATCATTTCGGATGCAGTGGCAGCAAAACGGAAGGAAACTGGGCGATCGATCGTTTGTGAGTGGCACATGGACTATTGATCAAGTGAGTGAAAGCCCAAGGGAAGGGTACTGTCAGAGACTGGGGTTGTTGATGTACAAGTCGGTGAGATGGGTGGTGACAGCCCATGACTTACAGTTCAGCATTGCCCTGGGATTCCAATCAGTCAAGCGGGAGGGGTTGATCAGAATGGCTCTCCTGTAGACTAATCTGAAAGTACCATGTCGGTGGGAAGTAGTGACAAAGAGGTAGTGGTGAAGCTGCAAGCACACACATAGAGATATGGATTGTTCCTTTTAAAATTATGCAGATGAAGAAGTAATTCAGAGTGACTCTTTATCAATTTACTCTCTATTAAATCTACTTCCATCTTCCCTGATCAAAGGGATCGTTTGAAATGTTTTGTCTGACCATCCGCAATTATTCTTTGATGTTTCCTGTAAGAACAATGCAAGATGACAAATGTAACAAAAGAGTATCTCAAAGAAAGTCCTTCTCCTATCCCAGTTTGTGTTAATGAATAAAGCGTTAAGAAAAAGCACTAAGGACTGTGACTTTAAATCTATGGGCTGCGAGGGTTGAGTAGTAAACGTGAATTACGGATATAGCCAATTATCAGCCGCTCCTTCGGGGGTAAGCGCTACACATATATATATATAATGTTCGTGGGAACTTATCTGAGAGGCAGAAATTGGTCATTGCTCATGGAACCCCTAGTTCCAAGAAACTGTGATGTATAGTATATTCCAACAGTAGATGTAAACAGCAACAATGTGTTTTTTCTAGTAAAAGTGTGCTAATTTCAGTAAAACAGATATCAGTGCAACTAAATAGAAAATCCACAGCACATGGTTGAGGATTTGAAGGTTCTGAAAAAATATATAGTATCTCACAAAAGTGAGTACACCCCTCACATTTTTGTAAATCTTTTTATTATACCTTTTCATATGACAACACTGAAGAAATGGCACTTTGCTACAATGTAAAGTAGTGAGTGTACAGCTTGTATAACAGTGTAAATTTGCTGTCCCCTCAAAATAACTCAACACACAGTCATTCATGTCTAAACTGCTGGCAACAAAAGTGAGTACACCCCTAAGTGAAAATGTCTAAATTGGGCCCAAAGTGTCAATATTTTGTGTGGCCACCATTATTTTCCAGCACTACTTTAACCCTCTTGGACATGGAGTTCACCAGAGCTTCACAGGTTGCCACTGAAGTCCTCTTCCACTCCTCCATGATGACATGTTAGAGATTTGCGCTCCTCCACCTTCCGTTTGTGGATGCCCCACAGATGCTCAATAGGGTTTAGGTCTGTAGACATGCTTGGCCAGTCCATCACCTGTACCCTCAGCTTCTTTAGCAAGGCAGCGATCGTTTTGGAGGTGTATTTGGGGTCGTTATGTTGGAATACTGCCCTGCAGCCCAATCACCTAAGGGAGGGGATCATGCTCTGCGTCAGTATGTCACAGTACATGTTGGCATTCATGGTTCCCCCAATGAACTGTAGCTTCCCAGTGCCGGCAGCACTTATGCAGCAGCAGATCATGACACTCTCACCAACATGCTTGACTGTAGGCAAGACACACTTGTCTTTGTACTCCTCACCTGGTTGCAGCCACACACGCTTGACACCATCTGAACCAAATAAGTTTATCTTGGTCTCATCAGACCACAGGACATGGTTTCAGTAATCCATGTCCTTAGTCTGCTTGTCTTCAGCAAACTGTTTGTGGGCTCTCTTGTACATCATCTTTAGAAGAGGCTAGAAGGGGCTTCCTTCTGGGATGACAGCCATGCAGACCAATTTGATGTAGTGTGTGGCGTATGGTCTGAGAACTGACAGGCTGACCCCCACCTCTTCAACCTCTGCAGCAATGCTGGCAGCACTAATATGTCTATTTCCCAAAGACAACCTCTGGATATGACGCTGAGCATGTGCACTCAACTTCTTTTGTCGACCATGGTGAGGCCTGTTCCAAGTGGAACCTGTCCTGTTAAACCACCGTATGGTCTTGGCCACCATGCTGCAGCTCAGTTTCAGGGTATTGGCAATCTTCTTATAGCCTAGGCCATCTTTATGTAGAGCAGCAATTCTTTTTTTCAGATCCTCCGAGAGTTCTTTGCCACGAGGTGCCATGTTGAACTTCCAGTGACCAGTATGAGAGAGTGAGAGTGATACCAAATTTAACACCTGCTCCCCATTCACACCTGAGACCTTGTAACACTAATGAGTCACATGACACCACGGAGGAAAAAATGGCTAATTGGGCCCAATTTGTACATTTTAACTTAGGGGTGTACTCACTTTTGTTGCCAGCGGTTTAGACATTAATGGCTGTGTGTTGAGTTATTTTGAGGGGACAGCAAATTTACACTGTTATACAAGCTGTACACTCACTACTTTACATTGTAGCAAAGTGTCATTTCTTCAGTGTGGTCACATGAAAAGATAATAAAATATTTACAAAAATGTGAGGGGTGTACTCACTTTTTGAGATACTGTAATAAGCAGTAAGCCAAAAGCTTTGGAGGAGCTCTGTCTACTCCACATCCAAACAATTGCAGTCATTTTAGTGCTAGGATAGCACATTTGTATTGTAAGTGCCTCTCCATTTGTATCATTAATAAATTTGGTTACACTATGATGGAGCCTCTTTTTGTTTCATATGACACCCTTGAGGGTTGCTGCTGGTTATCATCTGTCATAGGAGATAAACGAGTTTGTAATACAAGCGCTTGGAGATCAGTTTCTTGATTGAACATTTTAACTTGGTGAGTTTATTTCCACTGGGGTGTATGCACAGATTTGTGGTGAATTGGAGGCGTTTATGAATTGCACACTGATGAATTACACACTGGATTCGGAGCATGGAAGGATTTTACTTTATGGATTAAAAGATGGGGAAAACAATGAAGATGGTTTCCTCAACATTTCAGCAAATGTTTGTTGTACTACATTATATGCACACTAAGCATTTTTGGGGAGCAGAGTGGATATATTTGCACATTGTTATATATTTCCACAGTGGGTATATTTGAAACATTTATAGTGTTGTCTATTGGGGGATACACAAGCATTAGAGAGGAGTCTGGACATTCATTCACCCCTTTTGCAGCACATATAAACAAAGGTTTAGGATGCTGGTGACGTCAAAGGCTTTATATAGACTCATGATCAATGACATTAAGCTGATTGGCCTGAAAACAGCACAACTTTAAAGTTCACATACAGTTTAGAGGACGCCACAGCTCATCTCTAATCAACAACAGCCTAATTGCTCTAGATGTTCCACCAATTATACAAAAACAAAAATAAGCAAATACTAAATCAGCTGGCACTCGCTTCTTCTCTTAGATAAAATGTTCACATTGAATAACAAGGTCTGGAATCAGTATTCTACTTGTGGTATACTGCGCTGACTTCACAGCTAGAGCCATTCAAGCAATGCGAGCATAATGGACAGCAGTACTGTGGCTGTCAATTGTGTCAGGGGCCAGGGCATACACAACTAATAACTATGCTTCTGCACATTGGACTTTAAGATTTGTCTACTACCCTGCTTTTTCAATACACCTACTGATGTGCAGGGACTGACAAGTACTTTTAACTATTGCAGCTCCAGATGTTACGGTTATCTTTTGTGAACATCTGTAGGTCTAAGACTGAGAGCTTTTGACTTGAGAGATGGAGAGTACTGATCTCAGGACATTGTTATTCACTGTGAACATTTATCTAAGGCCTTGTTTACTTTTGCGATCCCAACTCAAGAGCACTCCATGTTCGGATTGCTCTTCAAAGGGCATTTGACCGCCCGTTTTAACCCCTTAAACACCACACCAGTGCATCACAACTACAAGCGATTGGGCTGGGTTCATTTAGTTGATGGGGATCATTTTTGCACAAATGAAAAAGAGGCCTTAGAGAGGGAGCGAGGGCCAACTAATTTATTTTTTGTTTAGATATAAATGCAACCTCAAGATAAAAGGATAGTTTATGGTGAGTGGTATGCCTGTAAAAGATCCATCGTCTTCACCTGTCTGTGCCCCAGTCAGTGGCACAATGACAGGCTTGTGGTACCACTGGATAAAAGCCACAAGAAGTCCAAAGCCAATCTGCAGGTAAACAAGTACTGCTTTGATCCAGTGGTAAGGCAAGCCTGTCATTGTGCTACTCACTGGAGCAAGACAAGCGCATCTTTTCAGGCATACCATTGTTCATATATGGTCCTCTATCTGTTGTACTGGAATAAACAAGTTTTTATTACAGGAGAAATATGGCGGCCACTAGCAATAATCACGGTCTTCTCCCAGCGGAGACAGCTTCCCACTGGGAGAACACATAGGCTCTGCAAGAGGGATTGCCCTGTCAACACTGTCTGTGTTGATGGGACAAACAAACAAATTTCTTTGGCTGCAGGAAAGAAATTTGCTCTGTTTATGGCTGGCCTAATGTACATTTTTCTGACAGAATTAGGGATCTGTTACATGTACTGTCATTTCTGTACAAAGAGGAGACATGCTTCTAGTGTATGATCCGCTCATTATAAATATATTAGGACATACTTACCTTTCCTGCACCGATCATCTTTTCAGCAGCATACACAGTCTTTGAGCAGCGAGGACACACATCATTATAATAATAATCAGCACCTCCCGCTTTCTGTGCGAACTTGGAAGCATTCGGGTTGTTTGTAGGCTGATGTTTTGCAGACCTGTGTAAGCAGTTTATATGTGTAGTTACCAATAAAAAAAATAAATGTAAAATTTCACATTGTCAATGTATTTTTTTTAAGTCCAAATCACTATGGTGTGATTTGATTTTCTCGATTTATATAGCCCATATTTAAAGCAGTATTAAACCCAAGAGCAAACATATTGCAGCTTATCAATTCTTAAAGGCCCGTACACACGCTTTGATTTTCGAAGGTCAATTGTGTTACAACCATCGATCGTCCACAAATCTTACCATTAGTACGGTTCTTTTGACATTTCACTTGAAATGCTCCAAGAATGTCCTCTTTTTGGAGAACGCTTACAAAATTTTCTATGGATGGTACTATACTCCGGCTAGATTAGCAAGCTTTATCCCATCATATTCCCCCCTCTGTTTTTGTGGGTGCTCCCAGGAAGGTATAATGGCGCATATCTGGTGGACCTGTCCCAGGGTATGCAGATTATGGGTCAAAATATATGCACTACTTCGCAATCTCTTCAACACCACTATAAAGAGGGACCCTTTTGAGGCCCTTTTGTGGAAACCCATTACAGAACTTCTTTGCCCTGAACCCCAACTGGCAGCACATTTTTGTACTGCAACTAAATTGACCATAGCAAGGGCCTGGAAGACCCCGGCCCTTAGCTTTGAAGCAGTTAAAAACTGCGTGAATGACATCATGGTAAATTAGAAACTTACTGCTGTGAGATGTGACACTCATGACAAGTTCCTCAGGGTATGGCAACCCTGGGTGGCTCATAACCACCCATCACGATTCGATTCAATGCTCCTTTCCCTTTAATGAGCCTCCGTTCCCCCCACCCCGGGGACCTCCCCCTTTCCCACCCCCTTTTTTTTCCCTCCTTAATTTCTTCCTTTTCTTTCTCCTCCTCTGCATCACAAGCTTGCACTATTATTTTCTCTGCTCCTCCTCCACTGCACTGTCTTTCTAGTTTCTTTCTCCCCCTTTTTTTTTTCTTTCCTCTTTTTGTTCTGGCCCTCAGGCTTAGCCCTGCTGGGATTGGATACACATTATGACACAATATGTACTACATATTGAGGTATGTTACTCTCTTTGAAGTTTTCAGTTTAGTTCGATTTTCTTTCTTGTTTTTCTTATGTAATGCTAGATGTCACAATAACATCTCGTTATATGTTTCTTTGCTAACCATGAGTGTCTACTAATATGCAATTCTGTACCAATATTATGCCACTTTATCAGAAAGCGCGAGATGCGGACACTTCTCTACATGTTGCCTGGCCTCGCCTTTGGACTGTTTGAGACCTGGCTCAAGTTCTTGATTATTAGTTCAACGTGCCAGACACTGGCAGTCTTATACCTGTTAACTAGGCATGAGCCGAACACCCCCCTGTTCGGTTCGCACCAGAACATGCGAACAGAAAAAAAGTTTGTTCGAACACACGAACACCGTTAAAGGCTATGGGACACGAACACGAATAATCAAAAGTGCTAATTTTAAAGGCTTATATGCAAGTTATTGTCATAAAAAGTGTTTGGGGACCTGGGTCCTGCCCCAGGGGACATGGATCAATGCAAAAAAAAGTTTTAAAAGCGGCCGTTTTTTCAGGAGCATTGATTTTAATAATGCTTAAAGTCAAACAATAAAAGTGTAATATCCCTTTAAATTTCATAGCTGGGGGGTGTCTATAGTATGCCTGTAAAGGGGCGCATGTTTCCTGTGTTTAGAACAGTCTGACAGCAAAATGACATTTCGAAGGAAAAAACCCATTTAAAACTACTCGCGGCTATTGTATTGCCAGTCCGACAATACACATAGAAGTTCATTGATAAAAACGGCATGGGAATTCCCCACAGGGGAACCCCGAACCAAAATTTAAAAAAAAAATGACGTGGGGTCCCCCTAAATTCCATACCAGGCCCTTCAGGTCTGGTATGGATTTTAAGGGGAACCCCGCGCAAAAAAAAAACTGCGTGGGGTCCCCCCAAAAATCCATACCAGACCCTTATCCGAGCATGCAACCTGGCAGGCCGCAGGAAAAGAGGGGGGGGACAAGAGTGCGGCCCCCCTCCTGAACCGTACCAGGCCACATGCCCTCAACATTGGGAGGGTGCTTTGGGGTAGCCCCCCAAAACACCTTGTCCCCATGTTGATGAGGACATGGGCCTCATCCCCACAACCCTGGCCGGTGGTTGTGGGGGTCTGCGGGCGGGGGGCTTATCGGAATCTGGAAGCCCCCTTTAACAAGGGGACCCCCAGATCCCGGCCCCCCCTGTGTGAAATGGTAAGGGGGTACTTACCCCTATCATTTCACTAAAAAACTGTCAAAAATGTTAAAAATGACAAGAGACAGTTTTTGACAATTCCTTTATTTAAATGCTTCTTCTTTCTTCTATCTTCCTTCATCTTCTGGTTCTTCTGGTTCTTCCTCCAGCGTTCTCGTCCAGCATCTCCTCCGCTGTGTCTTCTATCTTCTCCTCGGGCCGCTCCGCACCCATGGGGCAAGGCTCCCACTCTTTTCTTCATCTTCTTCATCTTCTTCTCTTCTTCTTTTCTTCTCTTCTTCTCTTCTTCATTTTCTTCTCCGGGCCGCTCCGCATCCATGCTGGCATGGAGGGAGGCTACCGCTGTGTGGGTCACCGGGTGGCCCCGCCCCCCGTTATTTAAGAACCGTCAGATGAGGAGACGCCGTCACACAGCGGGAGCCTCCCTCCATGCCAGCATGGATGCAGAGCGGCCCGGAGAAGAAAATGAAGAAGAGAAGAAAAGAAGAAGAGAAGAAAATGAAGAGAAGAGCGGGAGCCTCCCCCCATGCTATGGGTGCGGAGCGGCCCGAGAAGAAGAAGATAGAAGACGCCGCGGAGGAGATGCTGGACGAGAACGCCGGAGGAAGTACCAGAAGAAGATGAAGGAAGATAGAAGAAAGAAGAAGCATTTAAATAAAGGAATTGTCAAAAACTGTCTCTTGTCATTTTTAAAATTTTTGACAGTTTTTTAGTGAAATGGTAGGGGTAAGTACCCCCTTACCATTTCACACAAGGGGGGGCCAGGATCTGGGGGTCCCCTTGTTAAAGGGGGCTTCCAGATTCCGATAAGCCCCCCGCCCGCAGACCCCCACAACCACCGGCCAGGGTTGTGGGGATGAGGCCCTTGTCCTCATCAACATGGGGACAAGGTGTTTTGGGGGGCTACCCCAAAGCACCCTCCCAATGTTGAGGGCATGTGGCCTGGTACGGTTCAGGAGGGGGGGGCGCACTCTCGTCCCCCCTCTTTTCCTGCGGCCTGCCAGGTTGCGTGCTCGGATAAGGGTCTGGTATGGATTTTTGGGGGGACCCCACGCCGTTTTTTTTTCTTTTTTTGGCGCGGGGTTCCCCTGTGGGGAATTCCCATGCCGTTTTTATCAATGAATTTCTATGTGTATTGTCGGACTGGCAATGCAATAGCCGCGAGTAGTTTTAAATGGGGTTTTTCCTTCGAAATGTCATTTTGCTGTCAGACTGTTCTAAACACAGGAAACATGCGCCCCTTTACAGGCATACTATAGACATCCCCCAGGTATGAAATTTAAAGAGATATTACACTTTTATTGTTTGACTTTAAGCATTATTAAAATCACTGCTCCTGAAAAAACGGCCGTTTTTAAAACTTTTTTTTGCATTGATCCATGTCCCCTGGGGCAGGACCCAGGTCCCCAAACACTTTTTATGACAATACCATGCATATAAGCCTTTAAAATTAGCACTTTTGATTTCTCCCATAGACTTTTAAAGGGTGTTCCGCGGCATTCGAATTTGCCGCGAACACCCCAAATTGTTCGCTGTTCGGCGAACTTGCGAACAGCCAATGTTCGAGTCGAACATGAGTTCGACTTGAACTCGAAGCTCATCCCTACTGTTAACCTAAGATGTATCCATCACTGTCTTTGTACTATTCTGTTGTAAAATTTCAATAAAACCATTTGTACAAGAAATGCTTACCTTAGATCGACGCCCCTGCAGCAGTCCTCGTACACTGGCCTGGCATCTCTCTCGGAGCTACTTCCGGGTATTGCAGGCTCTGGCGCTGTGATTGACTGGAGCCGCGATGACATCACTCCCATGCATGCGTGCGGGAGCTGCAGGTAACGGCACACTAGCTGAAGCAATGGCATGAATAGCATGGATAGGCCCAATCTCCGGCCTAGCAGCCCGGAGCATACGACGCACGTCCACCCAGACAGCCGTCCAGGTGGCACAGAACATCAGATCACCTGACCTCACCCGAATATATACAGTCAGGTCCATAAATATTGGGACATCGACACAATTCTAATCTTTTTGGCTCTATACACCACCACAATGGATTTGAAATGAAACAAACAAGATGTGCTTTATCTGCAGACTTTCAGCTTTAATTTGAGGGTATTTACATCCAAATCAGGTGAATGGTGTAGGAATTACAACAGTTTGTATATGTGCCTCCCACTTTTTAAGGGACCAAAAGTAATGGGACAATTGGCTGCTCAGCTGTTCCATGGCCAGGTGTGTGTTATTCCCTCATTATCCTATTTACAAGGAGCAGATAAAAGGTCCAGAGTTCATTTCAAGTGTGCTATTTGTATTTGGAATCTGTTGCTGTCAACTCTCAATATGAGATCCAAAGAGTTGTCACTATCAGTGAAGCAAGCCATCATTAGGCTGAAAAAACAAAACAAACCCATCAGAGAGATAGCAAAAACATTAGGTGTTGCGAAATCAACTTTTTGGAACATCCTTAACCACTTCAATACAGGGCACTTAGACACCTTCCTGCCCAGACCAATTTTCAGCTTTCAGTGCTGTCGCAGTTTGAATGACAATTGCGCGGTCATGCTACACTGTACCCAAACAAAGTTTTTATCATTTTGTTCCCACAAATAGAGCTTTCTTTTGGTGGTATTTGATCGCCTCTGCGGTTTTTATTTTTTGCTAAACAAGTAAAAAAAGACAGAAAATTTTGAAAAAAATAAGTTTTGCTTTTGTTTTTGTTTAAAAATTTTGTAAATAAGTACATTTTCTCTTTCACTGATGGGCACTGATAAGGCGGCACTGACGGGCACTGATAAGGCGGCACTGACAGGCACTGATAAGGCGGCACTGACAGGCACTGATAAGGTGGCACTGATCAGGTGGCACCAATGAGCAGGCACTGATGGGCACTGACTATGGGCACTGATATGTGGCACTGATGGGCACTGGTAGGTGGCACTGATGGGTGGCACTGATATGCAGCACTGATGGGCATTGATAGGCAGCACTGATGGGCACTCATGGGTGGCACTGGGTGGCACTGGTGGGCACTGATGGGTGACACTGATGGGCACTGAAAGGCTGCAAAGATGGGTTCTTATGGGTGGCACTGATGGGCACTGATAGGCTGCACTGCTGGGCACTGATAGGCGGCGCTGCTGGGCACTGATGGGCACGGATACGTGGCACTGATGGGCACTGATACGCGGCACTGATAGGCATCCCTGGTGGCACTGGCAGTGGTAGGCATTGGAGTGGGCACTGATTGGCAGCTGCCTGGGCATTGATTGGCAGCTGCCTTTGCACTGGTTAGTATTTCCCTGGGGGTCTAGGGGGCATACCTGGTGGTCCAGTGTGGCTGGTTTCCCTGGTGGTCCTGGGCAGCTTCCCTGGTGGTCCTGGGTAGGATCCCTGGTGGTCCTGGGTAGGATCCGAGGGGGGCTGTGCTGATAAACAATCAGCACAGACCCCCCTGTCAGGAGAGCAGCCGATCGGCTCTCCTCCACTCGCGTCTGTCAGACGTGAGTGAGGAAAAGCCAATCACCAGCTCTTACTATTTACATCGTGATCAGCCGTGATTGGACATGGCTGATCATGTGGTAAAGAGTCTCCGTCAGAGTCTCTTTACCTAGATCGGTGCTGCGGGGTGTCAGACTGACACCCCGCAACAATGATCGCCGCGATGCGCGCCCCCGGGGGCGCACAGCGGCTCAATATCCTGCGGACGTCATATGACGTCCAGTCAGGATATTGAAACCACTTTGCCGCCGTCATTCTGCGATATGGCGGGCGGCAAGTGGTTAAAAAAAAAGAACGCACCAGTGAGCTCAGCAACACCAAAAGACCCGGAAGACCACGGAAAACAACTGTGGTGGAAGACCGAAGAATTCTTTCCCTGGTGAAGAAAACACCCTTTACAACAGTTGGCCAGACTAAGAACACTCTCCAGGAGGTAGATGTATGTGTGTCAAAGTCAACAATCAAGAGAAGACTTCACCAGAGTGAATACAGAGGGTTCACCACAAGATGTAAACCATTGGTGAGCCTCAAAAACAGGAAGGCCAGATTAGAGTTTGCCAAACAACATCTAAAAAATCTTTCACAGTTCTGGAAAAACATCCTATGGACAGATTAGACCAAGATCAACTTGTACCAGAGTGATGGGAAGAGAAGAGTATGGAGATGGAAAGGAACTGTTCATGATCCACAGCATACCACCTCATCAGTGAAGCATGGTGGTGGTAGTGTCATGGCGTGGGCATGTATGGCTGCCAATGGAACTGGTTCTCTTGTATTTATTGATGATGTGACCGCTGACAAAAGCAACAGGATGAATTCTGAAGTGTTTTGGGCTAAATTATCTGCTCATATTCAGCAAAATGCTTCAGAACTTATTGGACGGCGCTTCACAGTGCAGATGGACAATGACCCGAAGCATACTGCGAAAGCAACCAAAGACTTTAAGGGAAAGAAGTGGAATGTTATGCAATGGCCAAGTCAATCACCTGACCTGAATCCAATTGAGCATGCATTTCACTTGCTGAAGACAAATCTGAAGGGAAAATGCCCCAAGAACAAGCAGGAACTAAAGACAGTTGCAGTAGAGGCCTGGCAGAGCATCAGCAGGGATGAAACCCAGCGTCTGGTGATGTCTATGCATTCCAGACTTCAGGCTGTAATTGACTGCAAAGATTTTGCAACCAAGTATTAAAAAAGTGAAAGTTTGATGGAGGATTGTTAATCTGTCCCATTACTTTTGGTCCCTTAAAAAGTGGGAGGCACATATACAAACTGTTGTAATTCCTACACCGTTCACCTGATTTGGATGTAAATACCCTCAAATTAAAACTGAAAGTCTGCAGTTAAAGCACATCTTATTTGTTTCATTTCAAATCCATTGTGGTGGTATATAGAGCCAAATTGATTAGAATTGTGTCGATGTCCCAATATTTATGGACCTGACTGTATATATTTGGGTGAGGTCAGGTGATCTGATGTTCTGTGCCACCTGGACGGCTGTCTGGGTGGACGTGCGTCGTACGCCCCGGGCTGCTAGGCCGGAGATTGGGCCTATCCATGTGCACGTTCATGCCATTGCTTCAGCTAGTGTGCCGTTACCTGCAGCTCCCGCATGCATGCATGGGAGTGATGTCATCCCGGCTCCGGCCAATCACAGCGCCGCAGCCTGCAATACCCGGAAGTAGCTCCGGGAGAGATGCCAGGCCAAATTAAAGCTGAAAGTCTGCAGTTAAAGCACATCTTGTTTGTTTCATTTCAAATCCATTGTAGTGGTATATAGAGCCAAAAAGATTAGAATTGTGTCGATGTCCCAATATTTATGGACCTGACTGTATATATTCGGGTAAGGTCAGGTGATCTGATGTTCTGTGCCACCTGGACGGCTGTCTGGGTGGACGTGCGTCGTACGCCCCGGGCTGCTAGGCCGACAATACACATAAAAGTTCATTGATAAAAACTGCATGGGATTTCCCCACAGGGGAACCCCGAACCAAAACTAGAAAAAAAACTGGCGTGGGGGTCCCCCTAATTTTAATACCAGGCCCTTCAGGTCTGGTATGGATATTAAGGGGAACCCCGCACCAAAATTGAAAGAAAAAATGACGTAGGGTTCCCCCTCAAAATTCATACCAGACCCTTCAGGGGAACCCCACGCCAAAATTAAAAAAAAATTGGCGTGGGGTCCCCCCAAAAATCCATACCAGACCCTTATCCAAGCACGCAACCTGGCAGGCCGCAGGAAAAGAGGGGGGACAAGAGAGCGCCCCCTCCTCCTGAACCGTACCAGGCCACATGCCCTCAACATTGGGAAAGTGCCTTCGGGTCCCCCCTAAAGCACCTTGTCCCCATGTTGATGAGGACAAGGGCCTCATCCCCACAAACCTTGGCCGGTGGTTGTGGGAGTCTGCGGGCGGGGGGCTTATCGGAATCTGGAAGCCCCCTTTAACAAGGGGACCCCCAGATCCCGGCCCTCCCCCCTGTGTGAAATGGTAATTTTGTACCCCTACCATTTCACAAAAAAACTGTCAAAAATGTTAAAAATGACAAGAGACAGTTTTTGACAATTCCTTTATTTAAATGCTTCTTCTTTACATCTTCCTTCTTCTATCTGCTTTCTTCTATCCTCCTTTGGTTTCTTCCTCCATCGTCTTCTTCTGGTTCTTCCTCCGGTGTTCTCATCCAGTATCTTCCTCCGCGGCGTCTTTCTTCTTTTCATCTTCTTCTCGGGCCGCTCCGCATCCATGATTGGATGGGAGGCTCCCATTGTGGGACGCTTCTCGTCTTCTGACAGTTCTTAAATAACGGAGGGTGGGGCCACCCGGTGACCCCGCCCCCTCTGATGCATGGGGACTTCCCTGTGGCACTCCCTGTGACGTCAGAGGGGGTTACCCTTTACGTAACAGGTGACCCCCGCCCCCCTCTGACGTCACGGGGAATGCCACAGGGAAGTCCCCGTCAAGTCCCTGTGCGTCAGAGGGGGGCGGGGTCACCGGGTGGCCCCGCCCTCCGTTATTTAAGAATTGTCAGAAGACAAGAAGCGTCACACAGCGGGAGCCTCCCATCCAATCATGGATGCGGAGCAGCTCGAGAAGAAGATGAAGAGAAGAAGATGAAGAGAAGAAGATGAAGAGAAGAAGACGCCGCGGAGGAAGATGCTGGACGAGAACACCGGAGGAAGAACCAGAAGAAGAAGATGGAGGAAGAAACCAAAGGAAGATAGAAGCAAGAAGAAAGAAGATAGAAGATGGAAAAAAGAAGAGAGTTTAAATAAAGTAATTGTCAAAAACTGTCTCTTGTCATTTTGACAGTTTTTTTGTGAAATGGTAGGGGTACCCCCTTACCATTTCACACAGGGGGGCCGGGATCTGGGGGACCCCAAAGCACCCTCCCAATGTTGAGGGCATGTGGCCTGGTACGGTTCAGGAGGGGGGGCGCTCTCTCATCCCCCCCTCTTTTCCTGTGGCCTGCCAGGTTGCGTGCTCGGATAAGGGTCTGGTATGGATTTTTGGGGGACCCCACGCCAATTTCTTTTAAATTTTGGCGTGGGGTTCCCCTTAAAATCCATACCCGACCTGAAGGGTCGGGTATGAATTTTGAGAGCGACCCCTACGTCATTTTTTTTTAAAATTTTGGTGCGGGGTTCCCCTTAATATCCATACCAGACCTGAAGGGCCTGGTATTGAATTTAGGGGGACCCCCACGCCAGTTTTTTTTTAAATTTTGGTTCGAGGTTCCCCTGTGGTGAAATCCCATGCAGTTTTTATCAATGAACTTTTATGTGTATTGTCGGACTGGCAATTAATTAATAGCCGCGAGTAGTTTTAAATAACTTCTTTCCTTTGAAATGTCATTTTGCTGTCAGACTGTTCTAAACACAGGAAACATGCGCCCATTACAGACATATAGACACCCCCCAGGTACGAAATTTAAAGGAATATTACACTTTTATTGTTTGACTTTAAGCATTATAAAAATCACTGCTCCTGAAAAAACGGACATTTTTAAAACTTTTTTTTGCATTGATTCATGTCCCCTGGAGCAGGACCCAGGTCCCCAAACCCTTTTTAGGACAATACCATGCAAATTAGCCTTTAAAATGAGCACTTTTGATTTTGAACTTTCAAGTCCCATAGACTTCAATGGGGTTCTAACATTCGTGCAAAGTTTTGGTCTGTTCGCAAGTTCTGGTGCGAACCGAACCGGGGGGTGTTTGGCTCATCCTTAGTGGTGGTGTATAAAGCCAAAAAGATTAGAATTGTGTCGATGTCCCAATATTTATGGACCTGACTGTAGGTTCCCCCAGCAGGCCAAGGGATTCAAGAAAACCCCTGCCTATTGGCTGAAATACCCATATACCCATAACCTGACCTTGGGATGCCCTTCTCATATCCAGTACCACCAAGCACCTGGCCACCTAGTGGTAGAAGAGAAAAGTGCAACAAGGCCAAAACGTAGGGAGAAAACAATAGATCTCCATTGATCGACCAAGAGAACTACTCTTGGCAAGTAAATTTGTGAGGAGCTCCCTGGCTAAACCCCAGGGTGCTACATCTACAACAGGAACTGTACTGCAATCAGTCCAACAGTGGAAGGGGCATGACCGAAAAAAGGTCTGCCAATCAACTCCTGATCAGCGCTCTTAGCTAATGGCTGAGAACGCTGACTGCAGTGCTCTGGCGGGGGGCCGTCCCCTTGTCAGAACACAATAGCACAGCAGGGGAGATTGATGTACCAACATTGGATAGTTAGTATAGTGGCTGCTCCTGAGCGGTCAGTTTTTTTTTTCATTCAGCCCTGCTGGGTTTGAATAAAAAAACTACTAGTGTGTATAAGACTTTAAAAAATGTATCTGTTAAGAGTGGAAGGTTGACCGAAGCACATAAACCCAAGGTAAGTATAGTTGCAACTAGGGCTTGCTATCGCAGAACACCCAATAAGAGGATAATATGCGACCGGTCTAAACTACGTGGCATGTTCACCAATGCCAGGAACCTGGCGGACAAGATGGGTGAACTAGAGATACTGTTGTACGAGGAGGATTTGGATTTTGTGGGAATTTCAGAGACCTGGTTCAACAGCTCTCATGATTGGCTGGCAAACATTCAAGGGTATACCCTTTATCGCAAGGATAGAGATGGTAAAAAAGGGGGAGGGGTATGCCTATATATCAAGAATAATGTACAAGTGAATGTGAGAGATGACATCACTAAGGGAGCTAGGGAGGAGGTGGAATCCTTATGGGTAGAGCTCCAAAGGGATGAAGCTAAGGGGAAAATAATACTGGGAGTATGCTATAGGCCCCCTAACCTGAGGGAGGAAGTGGAGACAGATCTCCTATCACAATTTGGATTAGCAGCAAGGATGCAAAGTGTTATTATACTGGGGGATTTTAATTATCCAGGCAGACTGGGCGGAGGAAACCATGCATTCATCTAAGGCTCGCCAGTTCCTAAATGTCTTGCAGGACAATTTTATGGGTCAGATGGTAGACGCACCAACTAGAAATAAAGCATTACTGGATCTACTGATTACCAACAATACAGACCTGATCACGGATGTGGAAATACAGGGTAATTTAGGTAACAGTGATCACAGGTCACTTGGCTTCAGTATAAAACACACAAGTAGGAAACATATGGGGAATACAAAGACACTGAATTTCAAAAGAGCCGACTTCCCTAAACTAAGAACCTTGCTAGAAGGCATAAATTGGGATAAAATCTTAGGAAAAAAAGAACACGGAGGGGAGATGGGTTTGCTTTAAAAGCATATTAAATAAGGGCATTAGCCAATGCATCCCATTGGGTAATAAATTGAAAAGAGTGAACAAAAGTCCTGGATGGCTTAACTCCAATGTAAAAATGCATATAAAAAGCAAAGGAGAAGGGCTTTAAAAAATATAAGGTTGAGGGATTATCAGCATTTAGACTTTATAAAGAATGCAACAAGAATTGTAAGGGTGCAATAAGGACTGCTAAGATAGAACATGAAAGACACAAAGAGGAAGAGAGCAAAAAAAAATCCCAAGAAATTCTTTAATTATGTAAACAGTAAAAAAGGGAGGACAGACCATATTGGCCCCATAAAGAATGAGGAAGGACATCTGGTTACAAAGGATGGGGAGATGGCGAAGGTATTGAATTTATTCTTCTCCTCAGTCTTCACAAGGGAATCGGGGGGCTTCAGTAACCAAAACTGCAGTGTTTATCCTCATGACCCATCACTGGATGCACCTCCATGGTTAACAGAGGACAGAATTAAAATTAGACTTGAGAAACTTAACATTAATAAATCACCGGGACCAGATGGCTTGCACCCGAGGGTACTTAGGGAACTCAGTAAAGTAATTACCACACCATTGTTCCTAATTTTTATTGACAGTCTACTGACTGGAATGGTACCAGCTGATTGGAGAAAAGCCAATGTAGCACCAATATTTAAAAAGGGCCCAAAATACATCCCTGGGAATTACGGACCAGTTAGCCTAACATCAATAGTATGTAAAATCTTGGAAGGGATGATAAGGGACTATATACACAACATTTTAGTAATGAGAACGGTATCATTAGCAGTAATCAGCATGGATTCATGAAGAATCGTTCTTGCCAAACCAATCTACTAACCTTCTATGAGGTGAGTTGCCAGCTAGATAAAGGAACGCCCGTAGACGTGGTGTGTCTGGATTTTGCAAAAACATTTGACACAGTTCCCCATAAACCTTTACTGTACAAAATATGGTCTGTTGGCATGGACCATAGGGTGAGTACATGGATTGAAAACTGGCTACAAGGGCGAGTTCAGAGGGTGGTGATAAATGGGGAGTACTCGGAACGGTCAGGGGTAGGTAGTGGGCTCCCTCAGGGTTCTGTGCTGGGACCAATCCTATTTAATTTGTTCATAAACAACCTGGAGGATGGGATAAACAGTTCAATTTCTGTATTTGCAGACGATACTAAGCTAAGCAGAGCAATAACTTCTCCGCACCTTGCAAAAAGATCTGAACAAATTAATGGGGTGGGCAACTACATGGCAAATGAGGTTCAATGTAGAAAAATGTAAAATAATGCATTTGGGTGGCAAAAATATGAATGCAATCTATACACTGGGGGGAGAACCTCTGGGGGAATCTAGGATGGAAAAGAACCTGGGGGTCCTAGTAGATGATAGGCTCAGCAATGGCATGCAATGCCAAGCTGCTGCTAACAAAGCAAACAGAATATTTGCATGCATTAAAAAGGGGATCAACTCTAGAGATAAAACGATAATTCTCCCGCTCTACAAGACTCTGGTCCGGCCGCACCTAGAGTATGCTGTCCAGTTCTGGGCACCAGTCCTCAGGAAGGATGTACTGGAAATGGAGCGAGTACAAAGAAGGCCAACAAAGCTTATAAAAGGTCTGGAGGATACTAGTTATGAGGAAAGGTTGCACTGAACTTATTCTCTCTGGAGAAGAGACGATTGAGAGGGGATATGATTTCAATATACAAATACCATACTGGTGACCCCACAATAGGAATAAAGCTTTTTCGCAGAAGAGAGGTTAACAAGACTCGTGGCCACTCATTAAAATTAGAAGAAAAGAGGTTTAACCTTAAACTACGTTGAGGGTTCTTTATTATAAGAGCGGCAAGGATGTGGAATTCCTTTCCACAGGCGATGGTCTCAGCGGGGGGCATTGATAGTTTCAAGAAACTATTAGATAAACACCTGAATGACTGCAATATACAGGAATATACAATGAAATACTGACATATAATCACACACATAGGTTGGACTTGATGGACTTGTGTATTTTTCAACCTCACCTACTATATGTAACTATAAGTATTGAGATAAACCATTTATCACTCACAGGGGTACTTACGATGATCAGCTGTTATTTATTTATAAAAAATGATTATTCCAAAAGGCAAAAAAAAAAAACACACACACACAACAACTTTGTTTCTGTAACTGCAGGAGGAGCTGGAGTTTGGCTTCAATTTGTTGGTGTATCCAACTCTGCCAGTGCATCTAACACTCCCCTCCCGCTAGACTGACAATGCTGCCCCTGCTCTGTGCTCCAGAGTAGGGGCACAATTACAGGAGGTGTGTTACTGGCCAGATCATCAGGTGCAAACAGAGGCAAAAAAAGCCTTGGTGAGCTGCCATATATAAACATTTTTGGTTTTGGGTTTAATACCGATTCAAGAAATGAAAACATGAGTCAATATCAGAAAATATCGAAATAAACATACTCTTCAGGCTCGATTCCCAGGCTTTCACCCTGGTCCATACTTAGAGTGCCTGCACCTTGTCCAAATTCATGTTCTGTGGTACTATCCAGATTCTTCTTGCATGCCTCTGTAGAAAAGTAATTGGGAATTAAACATTGTACAATTAAATTACAATAAAAGTATTCCACAAAATTTGTTTATAGTAATTGATAAATTAAGGCTTACTCAATAAACCAATGCGGATTGAGTTATCACACTGTTTAGTATCAATGCAAACAGATTACATTTTACTGGAATCAGATCAGTAAAAAAAGATGAATGATTTGTTGTAAGGAATACTGCACTTTAATCGTTCGCTGTAATTTGTGTTGCCTTATGCACGTACACAAGACCGGAATTTCCGGCAGAAAAGGTCCGACGGAACAAATCCGTCGGACATTCTGATCGTGTGTGGGCTTCATCGGACCTTTTATGTTGAAAATTCTGATGGACCTTAGAAATAGAACATGTTTCAAATCTTTCCGACGGACTCAATTCCTATCGAAAAAAAAACGTTGTATGCTAGTCCGATGGACCGAAAACGACGCAAGGGCAGCTATTGGCTACTGGCTATGGAACTTCCTTTTCTAGTCCAGTCGTACGTCATCATTGGTGGGATCGTGTGTAGGCAAGTCCGTTTCATCAGATCTCCGTCGAAAAGTCCTTCAGAGTTCAGTCCGACGAGAAGTCTGCTCGTGTGTACGTGACATTACTGAATAAACCTCATTTTTTTCACAGTTGGGCTAGAAATCATAGCAGTAGTCAAGGCAGAAAGAGGTGAGTTGGAATACCAGCTAAAAATCCTTGTACCTGGAACCCAAGAGGTTTAGAAGTACACACTCTTTGCTTAAAGTGGTTGTTAACCCTTTTTTATTAAATGCTGTCATCCTCTCAGCACCATTATAATAATTGTCCCTGTGCCTGTGTTTTGTAAAAAAAAAAATATATATATATAATATAAAACACTGCACAATGGTACCTGTAAGAGCTCTGCTCCCGGCGCTCAGCTGATTCCTCTCCTCCCTTGTCCCTCCGGCTCACAGCTGCAGCGAGTCCGAGCCCTCCAGCTGACATCAACCGGGGAGGAGGGGGAGAGAGAGAACGTCGAGCCGCCGACAGTCAGCTGAGTGCCATGAGCGGAGGAGCGCCAGGAGGTCATACAGGTACAATCGGGCAGTTTTTCTTACAGAACGCAGGGAGAATTATTAAAAGAATGCAGAGAGAATGGAAGCATTTAATAGCTGAAATGAGAGCAGCAGAAGCGGGGGAGGGAGGGGTGTGCGGGCGCAGGCACTGGTAGAGAAGAGACAGGCAGAGAGGGGAGGGGGGAGAAGGACACAGATAGGCTGCAGCTGACGGGATCAGGCAAACGGACCACAATGTCAGGGCTCCGCAGCCATGATTATCATGGTCAGTTTGCAGAGGGTAAGGTATAGCCAGGTAGAATCAGCCAGGTATTTCAGGCAATACAGGGGTCCAAATGACACAGCACAAGCACTGTGCTGTATAACATGCTTTAACCACTTCCTTCCTGGCCTATAGCAAAATGACAGCCGGGCGGTGGTTCTGTTATCCTGACTGGACATCATATGACGTCTTCCAGGATAACATGCCAGGGCGCGCAGATCGATAGTGCTGTGTGTCACTCTGGGGCTCTCCCTGTCGGGGGGGTGGGGGTGGGAATGAGAACAGGATCTTTGGATCTTTGGATCTTTATTTCTTTGGAGGTAACAAACGCTTTAAACATCCCTCATCCACACCACGCAGATCTACCTATTTTAGAAGTAACTTTCCTTTTAATTGGGATTATAATTGGGATTGTCTGAAAATAACATTGGGCCTCAAAATTAGAACTTGATTTACTCAGAATCCTAAAGAATAAACCTAGATTCACATTAATGCGGTGTGGGAAACCCTGCACCGCATTCAAGTCGCACTGCCCTTGTGCCTTGTGATCCGCAGCGGGTGTCAGTGCAATCTTAACACAACCCAAAACACAGGTCGCAAACGCAATGCGCTTGCTGGCACTGGATTGCATGGTACAAAAGTGCCACACAATATGGTTGCAGTGCAGTTCCAAAATGAATGAGCTCAAATCGCACCATTTTGAATTGCATGTAAATTCAACAGGAATGTGGTGTGGTTCCTGTGCAATTCACATTTGTTCCATAGTGTGAACCAAGGCTTAAAACTGTAATATTAAGATATACGCAAATTGTAAATCAAAGTACAGATTAATTACCATTTTTAAAAATAACCAATACAAATACCGGTATTTTATCTACTTTTTAATGGAATATGAGAGAACCCTCCAACTAAATTATTGAGAATGGCAATCAAGCTGGATAGGATCAGAGAAAGAAAAGCATACTCTGCTCTTTTTTCCTAGGTTAATGGTACAACTAAAGTACACACACACACCTGTATACTGTATATAACCATAGAAAAATCACTTTGATACAGTTGGCCAGCTGAACATATACTTTCTCTGAATAGACAAGGTGTTAAACCCCCACTGTGTTCGGAATCCAGTAGGGTAGCAGCTCTGCACAGGGCCCAAAATCTAGTGGGAACAACAGCAGTAGAGGTATCTGCTACAGTGATTTCTAGCTTCTAGAGCAGGGGTCCCCACACTTTCTATACAAAGGGGCCAGTTTACTGGCCTTCAGACTTAAGGGGCAGCCGGACTGTGGCCAGCAGGAATAGTAAATGTTTCTGGCATCAGTGCCCCATCTTTGATACTATGGGGGGAGTAATACCCCATTGTTGAGGTCAGTAGAAAGAATTATGCCCCATTGCTGGTGTCAGTGGACACTGGGCAGAACATTGTCCCATATCAGCACACACACATATTTATTTTTTTACCTAAAAAAAAAAAAAAAATGTTTAAATTCTGTCATACCAGTAATCTAGATACATCTAAGAAGCACAGCCAGGCCTTTTTTCTACAGCAGTTAGGCAGTATAACTTGGTCAAAGGCCCACACCAGCCTGCTTACTGGACAGTGACAGAACAGTGGCAAACTCATGGGGTAATCATTATGCTTTTTTCCTCTAATGGCATTCATACGTCAGAGGCGTAACTAGAATCTTCAGGGACCCGGTGCAAGAAACCATGAAGGGCCCCCACCAGGGTTGTTACTAGGTCTACAAAAGATCTCGGGCTAGAGCCCATAGCAGCTAAGTAAGGAAAGTCATACACTTTGGCGGGCATACACATGTATATAATATATATGTGTGTGTGTGTGTATGTGTATATGTATATGTATATATATATGTATATATATTGTTACATATCTGAATGCGGATCCCCCACTTACATCAGGGTCCCCAGAGATCTACCACCTACATCAGGGTCCCCAGAGAGCCTCCCTACTTACATCAGGGTCTGCAGAGAGCCTCCCTCTACATTAGGATCCCCAGAGAGCCTCCCCCTACATCAGGGTCCCCAGAAAGCCTCCCCTTACATCAGGGTCCCTAGAGAGCCTCCCTACTTATATTAGGGTCCCCAGAGCCCCCCTCATTACATCAGGGTCCCCAGAGAGCTCCCCTTAACATCAAGGTCCCCAGAGAGCCCCCCTTACATCAGGGTCCCCAGAGATTCTCCCCTTACATCAGGGTCCCCAGAGAGCCTCCCCTTACATCAGGGTCCCCAGAGAACCCCCCTTACATTGGGGTCCCCAGGGAGCCCTGTTTACATCAGGGTCCCCAGAGAGCCTCCCCTACATTAGGGTCCCTAGAGAGCCTCCCCTTACATCAGGGTCCCCAGAGAGCCTCCCCTTACATCAGGGTCCCCAGAGAGCCTCCCCTTACATCAGGGTCCCCAGAGAGCCCCCCCTTACATCAGGGTCCCCAGAGAGCCTCCCCTTACATCAGGGTCCTTAGAGAGCCTCCCCCTATATTATGGTCCCCAGAGAGCCTCCCTCCTTACATCAGGGTCCCCAGAGAGCCTCCCCCTTACATCAGGGTACCCAGAGAGCCCCCCTTACATCAGAGTCCACAGAGAGCCTCCCCTTACATCAGGGTCCCCAGAGAGTCTCCTCTTACATCAGGGTCCCCAGAGAGCCTCCCCTTACATCAGGGTTCCCAGAGAGCCCCCCTACATTAGGGTCCCCAGAGAGCCTCCCTTGCATCAGGGTCCCCAGAGAGCCTCCCTTTACATCAGGGTCCCCAGAGAGTCCCCTCCTTATGTCAGGGTCCACAGAGACCCCTTTCCTTACATCAGGGTCCCCAGAGACCCCTTTCCTTACATCAGGGTCCCCAGAGAGCCCCTCTAACATCAGGGTCCCCAGAGAGCCCCTCCTTACATCAGGGTCCCCAGAGAGCCTCCCCTTACATCAGGGTTCCCAGAGAGCCCCCTACATTAGGGTCCAAAGAGAGCCTCTCTTACATCAGGGTCCCCAGAGAGCCCCACTACATCAGGGTGCCCAGAGAGTCCCCTTCTTATGTCAGGGTCCCCAGGGACCCCTTTCCTTACATCAGGGTCCCCAGAGACCCGTTTCCTTACATCACTGTCCCCAGGGAGCCCCCCTAACATCAGGGTCCCCAGAGAGCCCCTCCTTACATCAGGGTCCCCAGAGAGCCCCTCCTTACATCAGGGTCCCCAGAGAGCCGCTCCTCATATCAGGGTCCCCAGAGAGCCTCCCCCTTACATCAGGGTCCCCAGAGAGCCCCCCTTACATCAGGGTCCCCAGAGAGCCTCCCCCTTACATCAGGGTCCCCAGAGACCCCTTTCCTTACATCAGGGTCCCCAGAGAGCCCCCTAACATCAGGGTCCCCAGAGAGCCCCTCCTTACATCAGGGTCCACAGAGAGCCCCTCCTTACATCAGGGTCCCCAGAGAGCCTCCCCCTTACATCAGGGTCCCCAGAGACCCCTTTCCTTACATCAGGGTCCCCAGAGAGCCCCCCTAACATCAGGGTCCCCAGAGAGCCGCTCCTTACATCAGGGTCCCCAGAGAGCCTCCCCTTACATCAGGGTCCCCAGAGGGCCCCCCTACATCAGGGTCCTCAGACAGCTGACCCCCCCTCCTTCAAGAGGTTCCCCATGTACCTGGCTGGTGGAGGTGGGAGGCGGCGATTGGCAGCTCTATGGTGTCCACAGGCAGGGGGATCTCCATGAGGCTTGTAGTTCTTCTCCCGAGTGTATACAGTGGAGAGGGGAGGGGCCTCTGACCTGGGCATGTATCAGCAGCAGTGTACAAGCAGAGGGACTCACTGAAAGTTAAACTGATACCTGTCCGGGTCAGGGGCCCCTCCCCTACACTGACACTCGGGAGGAGAGAACTACAAGTTCCAGGGAGATCCCACCGCCCACAGGCACAATAGAGCTGCCGATCGCTGCCTCCCACCTCCCCCCACTGCATTCTAAACAGCAAGCCAGAGGTGCAGGGGGAGATGCCGGGTCTTGGGCCCCCCCACAGTGGCAGAATGGCAGGGCCCAGTCGCAAGTGCTACTGCAGCGACCCCTATAGTTCCGCCACTGTTGTGAACACAAGAAGAGATGAGTCACAGTCAATGTTCAAAACTATATGATTTAATTCTGGGCGGGTATACAATCTATATACGTTATTATCAACCAATCATTGCATAGAACTCGGGAGTGATTTAATACAGGGGTGTACATTTCATATAATTACATATCATTACATATCCAAATGCCCAATCCCTTAAACATGGCTGACATAGTAACCATAGCAACCATGCCATCTGCTTCAATGACTCATAGTCATGCATTTGATATTTCCCTTTACACAGGACAATATTCCAGACAGCTCCTACCACAAAAGCTTTATATAGAAAGATGCAGAGCATAAATGCCGCTGTAAGCTATATTTTCTTATATGTGTGCCTTGCAAAAACCATTTCAGTCTGTGAATACAGAACTTAAATTAACTAGCAGATTAACACAAGTTAATCTTATATGAACTTATAAAGATGGAGTCACTCCTGTTCAGTCATATTACTACAATCCCCTCTTTCAGACACGAAGGTCACGAAGGTGAGGAAGGTGAGACTGAATTATCTGCATTTGTGACACACACATAACAAACTCAGAGCAGGCACACAGAAACAATGGCAGAAGCAAAATCACTACAATACACACCGTAATATCCTTGATCCAGGAAAATACTCCATTGAAACCAAATCATCCCATGTTACCCATGTTACCTAGGGGGCTCCTAAGTAATTATTTAGCCTTTTCATCATGTCAATACCCCCTAGGTCATGTCCTTTTCCAAAAACAATGACCTGGCATAACGGTGTCTGAGGGGGCATTTAGGATGAACACTAGCCTTGAGCAAGTGACGTTCCTCACTGTCCCTGAGAATTCCTATTATCGGAACCAATGAGGCCCAGTAACACCATCCCTTAGAATCATTCAGTATTCATGGATGGCATGTTCTTCCACAGCAAATGTATGTGCTGTTGCCCAAGGCCAGTGGCTGTCTGCCTAAGGACCCGTTGGGCACCTTCAGAGAATCCTGCAAGGGCAAGCTGTGAGAGTAGCCTAGCCATCTCAGTATGGGGGTCAAAGGCATGCATGAAGGCATATATAGTGTGATTCAAGGCATGATCTGAGGTGTCAAACACTGTGGAGTTCCTTCAGACTTTGAATACACATCCCCTCTATGTCCAATGAGTGTGTTATTTAGTGGTGTTATCGGGTGGGCCACATATAACCTTAAGGCCCCCCCAGAACGCAGAGGCTGGTGGATGACATGTGAACCAATACATATATAGTACAGTGCTCATGCCAGCATCCCTCCAAACGTCCCGGGCATACTACAACAACGATCCCAATATGCCCCCAAACCCTCACCCGGACAACCTTCTAAACATGCAAAAATAGAAAACAACAAACATGTAAATTCAGCTGCATAGCAAATGTCCATGGAATGCAAAAGGAGAGGAAGGGGCGTGACAGTCCATAAAAACAAGTTAGAGGGGCGTGACAGCCTTTAGGCCAAATAAAAATAGTCCCAAAGAAATACACAAAAAGAAAGTCTCTTGGATGGCTTCTGAATGTCCACTAAATTCGCAAAAAAGGAAGGAAAAGGAAATGTCCACATTATAACTCAATTCTGTGATCATTCATATGTACAGACATGAATTCTCTACCCCAAAACACTGCCTTTTTGTAAGGACAGAACTTAATATCCACAGACAAACTGGAACTGATGCGTTGGGCTAGACCTGGGTCTTTGGGCTGGCAAATCTGGATCTCTCTCATGTGGTGCTCACTAGAATTTTATACCTCGGGTTTGCGTCATTTGGCTCCCCCTCAAGGTGTCATTCCCAAGAACACTTTCCAGCAGGAGTCCGCCTTTAGTCATCTAAGCACCTCCTATGGTATTTGAACAACAAAGATGAACAACGAAGATTTCCATGTAAAAACTGTAAACATCTCTTCATCCGGATAGGGTATAGGGCAGGGTATGAATGGGGTGTAGGGTATGACTAGGGTGGGCATTTCTTCATGTGTATGGGGCTGTGGGTGAATGCTGGCTGGCTGGGGCAGATACTCCTCATCCGACATAAGTAATCACAGAATCTACCTGATCAATTCAGGTCTTAACCATTGGAGGTGTCAAAAATAATATTCTTCATTGACTCAAACATAAGTAAAGCATGCAGGAATGAAAATGTTTCTCAGCAAGGGTCTTTATTATATAGATTCAATATTTTTAACTAAACATTTTCCCGAATCCAGTATTACAGCAGAATTTCAACAAAACTTAAACCCTTTTAGTTTCTTCTATTCCCGGGACCCAAGTGGACCCGAGGGACTTAGAACAGAACATTTTACCCAAACACATATTCTGACTCAGAAGTCTCCCAACTTTGCAAATATGTCTCATCATCACCAGCAACAAACAAAACATTGATGGATAAACATCATTACATCATTAACACTTCATGACTGACACTCTGGGAATTCAAAAAGTAAATATCCAGAATAGTCATTCTGATTGCCTATTTCAAACAAATCCTTCCCATCACATTTTAGTACCCCATGGACTCAATATATATAGCAACATTTTCCCCAAATTTCACCCCTCTGTTACCAGCATGGGCCTAAACACAATATGAGACAACTTGTTGTGTACATTTTAAACACACACTTAAAATACTTTAGTAAGCAAAATGATACCCTATGCGTTCATTAAACACAATACAAGCACTTTCTCATTCCACATTCATTTCGCCAATCCATTCACCATTCAGTCTCCAATTTTTCATATTTTCCCTTCGAACACCTCTAAATACCTTTTTAAAACCTTAATATTTTTCCTAGTGTATAGAATTACACAACAAAGTTACTTCTCTTTTTCTTTACTAACCACAATTCCTCTGGCATAACGCCCAGAATACATAACTTCCTTTTTTTTATTTTCGTAGCATGGGCTCTTAATTACAATATTCTTAAACTTGTATTTCTTTAAAATCAACATTTTAAAATCCCCAATTATTGTTAATACAGCTTAAACACAATTAACCCCATTTGCATAAATTATCTTTCCCTTGCGCTATAACAGGCAATGTCCCTATACAATGCAAAACTCCCATTTTTTTTTCTTTTTCGACATCAACAAATGTGCTCATTGGCCCAACTTCCCCTTAAATGTACAATCTATTGTTTTATAACATATTTTTTTCCCTACATAAAACACCACTCTAGGTTCTGTTATTTGATAACAGTATAATGACATTTACTGAACACCTCGGAACCCAGGGTAATTCTATCAATCTGATCTATAGCACACTTGCCGATACCGAAAAACCACCTTTTAATTTCAACAACGCAAGAATAAACAACTTGCACAACTAAACCAGTCCCTAAAACCAGACTTCAAGGCTCCCCGTTCCAACCGGTGTGACCCAAGTCGCAGCGACTCCAAAAAAGGCTCTTGCGCTGCTTTGTTCCGACTTCGTCACGACTTGTTCCCACACGGTTTTCACTGGTTGCATAAAATCGCACTGCAAAGTCGCTTTGCAAATTGCGCAACTTTGGGGCTGCAACAGTGGAAACAGAGCCCAATTGAACCAATCAAAACACCCCATATATAAGTTGAAATGTTACTCCCAAAGAAAATGTATCTGATCAGATTCCTCAAAAAAACAAAAACATTTGGTACCAGCGCATACATATAATTTTATCAGTGACGTGTCACATTCCCTTTTTAATGTTCCCGATTAACTATGAATTAGGCATGGGCTTAATATGTGCCCAACACATTTCATGAATAGACTGACAATAGTTGCAACATTTTAACAATAAACATGTATAACATTTTAAATCTATATAGATAACTTTTCTCAATTAAAATCCTCCTTTGACATTTACTCTCCAGTCCAGCAAATCTCTCTGACTTGCCGAATATGGAATGCAAATATAGCAGTATGCTCTGCACAAAACCAGTGGTAAAGCCTGGTTGGTGGTTTGATCCCCTCTTCCACCTGAAGCAAAAAAGCAAGCGGACATGTACCTCTGTGTATTGTGCTAAACAATACTTTGGATAGGAGTAATGCAGTGTACACACGAGCGGACTTTCCGACCGAATCCGGCGGACAATCCGACTGTGTTTGGGCTGCATCGGACTTCAGACGGACCATTCCGGTCGGAAATCCGACAGACTTTAGATTTGAAACCTGCTTCAAATCTTTATGTCGTAACTCCGCCGGACTCAGTTCCTAATGGAAAGCCCGTTCGTCTGTATGCTGGTCCGACGGACCAGATACGACGCAAGGGCAGGGTACTACATTTCGCGCTCGCTGCAATAGGAAAAACAAATTTTCCTATTGCGGTGAGCGCGAGGGGACGATATCCCTTAGGTCTGGTATGGATTTTCAGAGGAACCCCCTACGCTGAAAAACTGGCGTGGGGTCCCCCCAAAATCCATACCAGACCCTTATCCGAGCACGCAGCCCGGCCGATCAGGAAAGGGGGTGGGGATGAGCGAGCACCCCCCTTCTGAACCGTACCAGGCCGCATTCCCTCAACATGGGGGGTGAGTGCTTTGGGGAAGTGGGCGCCCTGCGGCCCCCCCCACCCCAAAGCACCTTGTCCCCATGTTGATGAGGACAAGGGCCTCTTCCCAACAACCCTGGCCGTTGGTTGTCAGGGTCTGTGGGCGGAGGGCTTATCGGAATCCGGGAGCCCCCTTTATTAAGGGGGCCCCCAGATCCCGGCCCCCCACCCTATGTGAATGAGTATGGGGTACATGGTACCCCTACCCATTTACTTAGGGAAAAAGTGTCAATAAAAAAAAACACACTACACAGTTTTTTTTTTTAAAAGTAGTTTATTAGACAGCTCCGGGGGTCTCCTTCCAACTTTGGGGGGTCTTCTTCCGACTTTGCCGCTCTCTCTGGCCTCTTCTTCTGGTGTCCGGTTCTTCTGCCGCTCTCCGGCCTTTTCTCCCAGGGTCCAGTTCTTCTGCCGACTCCTCCGCCATCTTCTGCCGCTCTTTTGCTAGCGGTAGCCCAGACTTCTGCGTTGTCTTCTTCCCTCTTCTCTTCTTTTCCGATGTTGACACGACGCTCTCTCCAGTTGTAATGCTCTCTGAGCGCTCCACACTGACTTATATAGGCGGTGACCCCACCCCATTATAACGTCACAGTCCCTGGGCATGCTGGGACTGTGACGTTATAAGGGGACGTGGTCAACATCACCCGGTGACCACACCCTCTTATAACGTCACAGTCCCAGCATGCCCAGGGACTGTGGCGTTATAAGGGGGCGGGGTCACTGCCTATATAAGTCAGTGTGGAGCGCTCAGAGAGCATTACAGCTGGAGAGAGCGTTGTGTCAACATCGGAAGAAGAGAAGAGGGAAAAAGACAACGCAGAAGTCCGGACCACCGCTAGCAAAAGAGCGGCAGAAGATAGCGGAGGAGCTGGCAGAAGAACCGGACACCGGGAGAAGAGGCTGGAGAGCGACAGAAGAACTGGACACCGAGAGAAGAGGCCAGAGAGAGCGGAGAAGTCGGAAGAAGACCCCCGGAGCTGTCTAATAAATTACTTAAAAAAAAAAACACTACACAGTTTTTTAATTGACACTTTTTCCCTAGGTGAATGGGTAAGGGTACCATGTACCCCATACTCATTCACATAGGGTGGGAGGCCTGGATCTGGGGGCCCCTTATTAAAGGGGGCTCCCGGATTCCGATAAGCCCCCCACCCGCAGACCCCAACAACCAACGGCCAGGGTTGTCGGGAAGAGGCCCTTGTCCTCATCAACAAGGCCCCCCACCCCAAAGCACCCACCCCCCATGTTGAGGGCATGCAGCCTGGTACGGTTCAGGAGGGGGGGCGCTTGCTCGTCCCCACCCCCTTTCCTGACCGGCCAGGCTGCGTGCTCGGATAGGGGTCTGGTATGGATTTTGGTTCTTCGGCGTAGGGGGTTCTCCTGAAAATCCATACCAGACCTAAGGGCCTGGTATTCCCCGCGACGGGGCTAGCAAGGTGTCAATCTCGCCGATAAAAGCGGCGAGATTGACTTCCTTTTCTAGTCCCATCGTACCTGGGTCATGTTCAAAATGAACAGACTTGTTCGTGTGTGGGCAAGTCCGTTCATTCAGAAAGTCCATCGTAACTCTGTCGGGAAGACCGGCGGACATAGTCTGCCGGAAAGTCCGGTCATGTGTAGGCAAGTCCGTCCGTAGTCCGGTCGTGTGTAGGCAAGTCCGTTCGTAAAAAAAGTCCGGCGGACCAGTCCGGTCGGAAAGTCCGCCCGTGTGTGTGCGGCATAACTTGCCCTTGTCCAAATCTGATTCAATCCTCTTAAAGCACCACACACAGATGAGTACCCTGCTATGTTTCTCTCACCTGCCCACTTTAGCAACACTCTCTGTCTTGACAGGATCATAGGACATATATCAACTACTCAACAATTCATCTGTATTTAGAAGAAAAAACAACTTATACTCTAAATTGGAATTCCAAGACAAGACAAAAATTCACATGCACATAAAATTAGGCATTTCTCTCTATTAACAACAACTTTCACCTACCTAGGTGCCCGTCTTATGAAACTGCGAACAACGGCGACCCCAAGGATCGCCACTGATCACAGTCCACAAACAGTCCATAAAACAGAGACAATCGTGGGAGAAGTGTTTAAACATGTTCTCCCTCCGATGATCTCCGCACTCTGAGAATCTTCACTTATCGACACAGAAACGGCCAGTCCATGAAGCTGTGACCTCAGCGCTTCACTGGAGATCCACGTCAGAATTCACACCCCCAAAACTCACCAGCTCAGAGGTGGAGAATCGGGGAGTGAAGAGGGAATCTGAGGGGGAAGAAGGAAGATTTATAACTTTCCTCCACTTCATTCAGACCCCCCAAAACAGTAACCATGTCCCCCTTTAAGTGTACCAAGCAGCAACAATTTTATCACTGCCCAATAAACTGACATCTCAGTGTTTCTGTGAATCTCTGGTACCGTAATCCCGCAAAGTCTCACGAGATCCCAGCATCAGGGGCTGCTCATTGCACGAGATGGGGTGCTTTCAACAAGGGTTCTAGCCTCCCCACCAGCTCTCTCTCTTTTTACCCTTGGTTGAACCTTTTCCTGTACAAGCAGGTGTGGGTGCCCCCCCGAAGCCTCGGTCTCACAGTCCTCCCCCACACCCAATATGCCTTTTGTAGTAGAGGCACCATGTCCCGATGCCACCTGGGAACCAGTTCCCACCACCCTCTGTACCTGTGCCTGTTGCAGAACAGTGATCTGCACTGATCTTCATATTTTACCAACCCACCTGTACCGACTCATTATAGCTTCAGCAAACAACAATAAACAATCGGAGCACGTTTACACAAAAATCCTTATTTGAACAACATACTGATAATCCAACTTTTAAACCTGGCCATGGTGGGCCGGGAAGGCGAGGGGGTCATATGACGCCCTCCCAGAATGAGACCTGCGTCGCCTGGCCGTCATATGACAGCCAGCAGATGGCAAGCGGTTAATTTCCTTATTTTAAACAAAACTCTTTCTGTGGTAATTACCTGCTTAAAACCTCCTGCCTCGACTGTCCTTAAAAATCATTCCTCAAAGATACTTTGTGATCAATAAATACATGACCACGAAAATCTTTCGCACTTGCTACAGTAAATCATGAAAGAATCACAAATCAATCAAAAATCAATCAAAAATCAATTCGTCCATGTCTGGTACGCCATGCCGATAAAACTGTCCCACCATTCAACGTCCCCTTTAAATCTCAAACAACGCTGACTGCTAACTTCCTGTTTTTAAAAGTACTTTCCTTCACTTTTTTTTTCTTTCTCTATGTGTCAGTTTTAAAATAGCTTTGAAATCGGCTTGTCTAAAAAGAACAATGCATTGAAAAAACCTTGTAAAATGCAAACCTTCTTAAATAAATTACTCAAATCTCTCTTTACCTTCTCAACTTCACTTGCTTTACCCTCTACAATGTAGGATGTTTTTATTAAACACCTTTTAAACTACTCACTTACTAATCTCATCACACCGTTACCTTACACAAACCTCCTTCCAACTAACACATTTCTTCACAAGCTTTAAAAATACCACTCTGATACCATTGTAAAAGTTCACCAAAACATGTTAAACATAAACAAACAAATTATGCATTTTTCAAGCAGAATCAAGCACTTATAATTCTAAAGCTCTATAACCAAAATACTAGCAAAAGGGATAAGTCATATTATTCAGTATAACAGACAGTACTCACCACTTCCACGATACCTGAACATAACAAGGGAAACTTTCTTCGCTCTAAATTAATTTGCCCCTCTTGGGACATCATATAACACAGTGAAAACTGGGGGCGGCCTTACCCCATAAAGCCCCTGTAAGCTATATTTTCTTATATGTGTGCCTTGCAAAAACAGTTTCAGTCTGTGAATACAGAACTTAAATTAACTAGCAGATTAACCCAAGTTAATCTTATATGAACCTATAAAGATGGAGTCACTCTTGTTCAGTCATATTACTACACCTTCTGCCCACAGCTAAACACCGTTGATCCTTGCAGTGGGGCTAAAATGCCCAGTGTGCTTTGGGCCTAACAATAACATTCGCTGTGTATGGTTTTTTAGCAAAAGGTATTAAGTAAAGAAAAAAAGGAAAATACAAATGTGCATAACATTACCTTGTACGTTATTTGACATTAATTTTTCCTCTTGATTTTCTCGATTTTTAACTTTACTGTGATTATTATTACCTTTTGTGTTAAAAAAAGAAAAACAGGTTAACTGAGCAAATTATCTTTTTTTTTCTTTTGAATATAAACAATCCAGACTAAAAGCAAAGTTTTTGTGTTATATTATATATGCATATATTGCAAACTGGTAAAGCCTACCTTCAATAATACAAAAAAACCTGTAAACTAATATATTTAGTAGGAAGACTGAACTTTCAGGTGTCAGGATATCCTGTTTTGTCTATCGGTGTGTTTTTGGAGTGCATTGCCTTTTGCCATTGCATATTGGCATTCTGGTTGTAGCTACAGTACATGGGTGTCCACATTCTAGTACCTAACTCTGGGTGCCCTACCAACAAGCCAGGCAAGAGTAGGGATGACCTCAGGCATGTTCGAACACGGGGCCAAGTTATCCCCCCTGAAAGCTGTCAAAGCAGGCAACCAATCATAGGTAGCGGAGGCATTCTGCACCCCGCAGTTGCATGTATGCAAGAGGTGTGCAGCATACACCCAATTCAACTGTACTGATTTTTTGGGGTGTTCAGATTGATCATAAGAGGTCATGCAACCATCATCACTGATCACTGCAGTGCAAGTTGGCTACCCGATAACCCGTCATAATGATATCCAATGAACCCCTAACTGAGAATGGGGATTCACACTAAGCCTAGTGTGGCTCTAATTTTTTCAAAATACAAAGCAGAGGAGCATAAAACTCCACAAAAGCTCTCCTATAGACCAAGGATTGAAAGTACACTATATTAACAAAAGTATTGGGACGCCTGCCTTTATACACACATGAACTTTAAAGAAGTTGTAAAGGCAGAAGGTTTTTTATCTTAATGCATTTTATGCATTAGGATAAAAAGCCTTCTGTGTGTGGCAGCCTCCCCAGCACAGTCCCTCTCACTCCAGCGATGTCCACAAGTTTCTCTGCCATCTGGGACCTGATTGGCTGAGACACTGCAGGGGTGCCATTGGCTCCCGGAGCTGTCAATGTCAGTTAGCCAATCAGGAAAGAAAGGGGTGGGGCTGAACGGCAGCTCCATGTCTGAATGGACACACGGAGCTGCAGCTCGGCTTCGGTGCCCCATAGCATGCTGCTGGCTCTGGGGGCACTCAACAGGAGGGAGGGGCCAGGAGCAGCAAAGAGGAACCCAAGAAGAGAAGGATTCAGGCTGCCCTGTGCAAATCCACTGCACAAAGCAAGTTCCCTCAGCGGCTCTTGCGGCTCCTCCCTGCATTAAATAACCCCCTGGGAGAAGCGCTCTCCCGAGGGGGTTACCATGCGAGAGCGCTCCCGAGTCCAGCATTCGGCGTCCATAGAGGCCGAAAGCAGGACTCGGCCCCGCCCCCCGACACCTACAACGTTGGATTTGATTGACAGCAGCAGGAGCCAATGGCTGCGCTGCTATCAATCTATCCAATCAAGAGCCAGGAACCCGTAGAGAGAGGGATGGCGGGGACGTGCAAACAGAAATTCAGGGCTCAGATAAGTAAAACAGAGGGGCTGGGGGGCCGGTGACTGCAAGGTGTTTTTTCACCTTAATGCATAAGATGCATTAAAGCGGGGGTCCACCCACACCGCCAAAAAAAAAAATATTAAAAGCCAGCAGCTACAAATACTGCAGCTGCTGACTTTTAATACATGGCCACTTACCTGTCCCAGGGTCCAGCGATGTCAGCAGGCGACGCCGAGAACCCTCTCGGTTCTCGGCAGCTGCCGCCGCCATCCTAGGTGAGGGAATCAGGAAGTGAAGCGTTGCAGCTTCACTTCCCGGTTCCCTACTGCGCATGTGCGAGTCGCGCTGCGCGTCCCAAGTGGTCCCCGCTCTCTCCTGGGAGCTGTGTGTTCCCAGCAGACAGCGCGGTGGAGACGGGAAGAGGCGTAGACTCCCATGGGAGTCTATGCCGGAAGTGGGTGCAAATACCTGTCTTAGACAGGTATCTGCACCCCCCTCCCCCCTGAAAGGTGCCAAATGTGACACCGGAGGGGGGGAGGGTTCCAAAAAGCACAAGTTCCATTTTTGTGTGGAACTCTGCTTTAAGGTGAAAAAACACAAGCCTTTACAACCCCTTTAACATTCATGTACGTGTAAAGGCAGGTGTTCCAATACTTTTGGTAATATAGTGTATCTTGTCCAGGTCTTCACAGCCAGATAATAAACGTGTCATTCAATTCATTAGCAGGATATTACTTAATCCAAGCCAGATCACTCATAGTTGGTGTAAAACAGCATTGAGCAGAACACCAAATTTTTTTAAACCAAGCGTGCTACAACGCAGGGATCACTTGTATGTGTGTGGTGTGCTCTAGCACCGACGCTATTCGTAAAGAATGGCAATGCACTATACAGCATGTTACTGCATGTTTTTTTGTTTTTATCAAATAATTATTTTTTTTTATAATTATACATACAAACAGATAGTATATCAAATAAGTTCATTATATATCTGAAGTTATTAAATAATATATAAGAAAAAGAAAGAAAAAAACAATACAAAACAAACACAAAAAACAAAAAACAAAATAACAAAACAAAAACATAAACCAAACAAACCTTGCACCTCTCGTATCAAATTCACTTATCATATAATAACCAAAGCATAATAGGAGCATAAATACAATCTACTAAACAAATTAAGTTAAGCTCCCTTAATATCAGTCGTCAAACTATGGAGGCATCCTCCCTACAGCTTCAGTTTCTTTCTTTTGCTTATTAATTTCTTCTTCTCATCTACTCCACGTCCTTTTACCTCAGCTCCTTACTCCCAACTATCTCCATTGCCTATATTCTCTACAAGATAAACTGTCATAAAGTTTGTTACTAGGTTCTATCCACCATGACCATATTTTACCAAACTTTTGAGATGTACCTCTATGCTTATATGTTAATTTTTCTCTTTTAAGTATATAATTAAGTTTCTTAACCCATTGTTTATAGTTTGGAGGATCAGCAGATAACCATTTTTGTAGAATAACTTTACGTGCTAAGTATAACGATCTTATCCACATAGTGTACATTTCTGCAGGTAATGCACCATGAGGTATTATTCCCAATAGTGCAAATTTGGGCGTTCCTATTATCTCAGTAAAGCATAGTAAACTTAGGGTTGTGAATATTTGTTCCCAATAACGATGAAGCTTCGAACATCGCCAAAGCATATGAAGAAGAGAACCACTGAATAGAGAGCATCTCGGGCATAAGGGTGTTATATTTTTTCCCCAAGCATGGAGTTTTTGTGGGGTATAATGACCTCTATGTATAATAAAAAGCTAAAATAGCCTTGGGAAGTGTTTCCAGAGCTCGTATCCAGTTCACCTCATCTAGATCCTCTATGTCTTCTTGCCACCGGACAAAACTATTTTTATGTTTTTCAGTATTCTCTATTATTTGTAGGTTGGAATAAAGATCTCCTATTAGTCCTCGTTTCATGCAGGCAGTTGAAGTTGCCTTTGTTAATATTTTAGAGTGTTCATACTGTAATTGGAATTTTAAGCTTTGGGTTTGTAGTGCATGACGTATTTGAAGATATTAATAGAAATGTTTATTTGATATCGGTCCTTTAATACATCAAAAGGAAGTAGAACATCCCCTTCATATAGCTGGTACAAGAGAATTATGCCCGCCTTTTTCCAATCTAAGAATTCAGAGAGTCCGCCCATAAAGACAAAAGTTATCCCTATGGGCATATGTTTCGTATACCCTCTATGCTGAGTGATATTTCGCACTGCTTCCCAAATCCTGTGGATCAAGTAGAAAGTAGGAAACTCCCTTTTATTATAAAAATGATGAGCTACTATTAATTGGCCAGAGTGTATTTTTTAAATTGGGATGCTATTATCTTCTGTGTAGGGTCTTCCATATTCACTACCTCCCAGCCATGCCAGTGTTGTAATTGTGATAAAATATAATCTCACATTTGGTATCGCAGTTCCCCCCTTATCTATGGGCTGTTGTAATATTTTTAGTCTAATTCTGGGTTTTCCCCCCTTCCACACAAAATCCCTAAAAACCGAATCAATAGTCCTAAATAATTGTAACGTCAACCATATGGAGCAATTGTGCAATACATATAGCATCTGGGGCATCCACACCATTTTCACCAAATTCGCTCTCCCCACCATAGACAATGGAAATTTACTCCAAGTTTTACTCTGTTGTCTAAATTTGGCAATAAGAGGGAGCATATTCCTATCTGTACATTCTGTTATGTTCGATGTAATTACCACTCCCAAATATTTAAGTGATGTAACCAAGGCCAACTGATGAATCTGGTGCGGATGTCCCTCATACCCAGGGTCCACAAGCATCACTACAGATTTGTACCAATATTAAATCCTGAAAAGGATCCATACAGATCTATTAAGGACATAACTGCAGACAAGGATGGGCCTGTATCACCCAGAAACACTAGAGTATCGTCCGTGTATAATGCTATCTTATCTTCACCTGTAGTTCTACGAAATGCCACTATATTTGTAGAGGAGCAGATAGCCTCCGCCAGTGGTTCGATACCAGAGCAAAAAGGAGTTGGGATAAAGGACATCCCTGCCTCATCCCTCTGGACAGCGAGAAAGGGGCTGATACACATCCATTCACCTGTATCCTTGTACTTAGGGAATCATACAGAAGTTGTATCCATTTAATAAATCTAGGGCCAAACCCATAATGTTTTAAGCATTTCCACAGAAAATGATACTGTTGAATAGGGTTGAGCCAAACACCCCCCGGCTCGGTTTGCACCAGAACCTGCGAACGGACCGAAAATTCGCACAAATGTTAGAACCCCATTGAAGTCTATGGGACTTGAACGTTCGAAATCAAAAGTGCTAATTTTAAAGGCTAATTTGCATGGTATTGTCCTATAAAGTGTTTGGGGACTTGGGTCCTGCCCCAGGGGACATGTATCAATGCAAAAAAAAGTTTTAAAAACGGACGTTTTTTCGGGAGCAATGATTTTAATGATGCTTAACCACCTGCTTACTGGGCACTTAAACCCCCTCCTGCCCAGACCAATTTTCAGCTTTCAGCGCTGTCACACTTTGAATGTCAATTGCGCGGTCATACAACACTGTACCCAAATGAAATTTTTATCATTTTTTTTCACAAATAGAGCTTTCTTTTGGTGGTATTTATTCACAGCTGGGATTTTTATTTTTTGCTAAACAAACAAAAAAAGATGGAAAATTTTGAAAAAAAAAAAATCATGTTTCATAGTTTGTTATAAAATTTTGCAAACAAGTAATTTTTCTCCTTCATTGATATGCGCTGATGAGGCGGCACTGGTGGGCACTGATAGGCTGCACTGATGGGCACGAATAGGCACAGTTAAGGCGGCACTGATAGGCACAGTTAAGGCGGCACTGATGGGCACAGATAAGGCAGCACTGATGGCCACTGATGGGTGGCACAGATGGGTGGCATGGATGGGCACTGATAGGTATCACTGATGTGGGGCACTGATATGCGGCACTGATGGGTGGCACTGATGGGCACTGGTAGGTGACAGTGATGGGCACTGATAGGTGGCACTGATGTGCAGCACTGTTGTTGTGGCACTTATTTTGGGGGCTGATGGGTGGCACTGTGGGCACTGATGGCTGGCACTGTGGGCACTGATGGGTGACGATGGTGGGCACTGGTAGGCGGCACTGCTGCCTATTGCTATGTGTCACTGGCAGGGGGCACAGATGATCGCCGTGATCGGGACTGATGTCCCTCTCACAGCCGCCAGGGATCGGCTTTTTTTTCCCTCCTCACACTGTCAGCGCGAGGAGAAAAAATAGCCGATTACCGGCGCTGTTTACATCACATGATCAGCTGTCATTGGCTGACAGCTGATCTGTGATCAGGCTAGTCTCAGACTCGCTGATCACAGAGCGCGCCGTGTGCACCCCGCAGGGGGCACGCATGCCGCTCGTGCAGGGACGACGTCAATAGATGTCGTCCCGGCAATGTAGGTCCGCACTGTTGCCGTCATTTGGCAATAGCGCGGATACGAGGAGGTTAAAGTGAAAAAAAAAGTGAAATATTCCTTTAAATATCGTACCTGGGGGGTGTCTATAGTATGCCTGTAAAGTGGCGCGTGTTTCCCGTGCTTAGAACAGTCCCTGCAACAAAATGACATTTTTAAAGTAATAAAAGTCATTTAAAACTGCTTACGGCTTTAATGTAACGTCGGGTCCCGGTAATAGGGATGAAAATCAATGAGACAAATGGCATGGGTACCCCCCCAGTCCATTACCAGGCCCTTTGGGTCTTGTATGGATATTAAGGGGAACCCCGCACCCAAATTAAAAAAAGGAAAGGCGTGGGGCCCCCAGGCCTTATGTACTCTGAATAGCAGTATACAGGCGGTGCAAACAAGACAGGGACTGTAGGTTTGTTGTTAAGTAGAATCTGTTTGTAATTTTGAACTGGTACATTTTTAAAGTGTAGCTCCAGCCAAAAAATCTATTTTTAAGCTTTTTGGAAAACATAGGGAAGGGTTATCACCCCTGTGACATTTGTTTTGCTGTTTGTGCACCTCTTCAGAAGATTATACCTCACTTTCTGTGCTAATGACAAATGTTTTTTGACAATTTGGGGTTTTTAGTGAAACAAGGATTTGTGATAAAGCATCAGTGGAGAGGAGACACGATTTTCCCATATTAACTCTTACAGGAGAGAATTTCCCTTCCTAGGGGTAGATTTCATCTCACTTCCTGTTGTTTCCTTTCGTTTGCAAGTAGGAGTCGTTTGTAAGTTGGATGTTTGAAAGTAGGGGCCTGCCCTATATACTGTGCAGAAATTGGGGCCTTAGGTGTTGGTGTTGCCACAACACTGTAAGCCATCACAGTTACTCTTGGTGGGCGCTGGAACGGGCTCTGCTGTGAAATATTAGATCAAGAATTGTAATTACATGTCCCTGTTGAACAGGGGGAGAAAAAATGGGCCTTAGGCACTGGTGCCACAACACTGCAATCCCCAACAGATACTCTAGTTGGAGCGCAGGAATGAGCCCTCCTGTAAAATATTGCATCAAAAATTGTAATCACACGCCCCTGTTAAACAGGGGCTGAAATATTGGGCCTTAGCCACTGGTGGCGGCGCCCAGAACCAAAAATATTCTTACAAGCTATCAGCATGATCATTGAGGAGGAAGAGGATAGTATAGTCACTCAGCATAACAGGATAGTCACTCAGCATCAGCATAGGCAGTCTTGAAGGGATCTGACATTTCAAAAAAAATGATTCCGTTACATCAGCATCAGGTGCTTAGTAGCTGGTGGTGATCCAAGACTGATTCATTTTTTTGAAGGTCAGTCGATCGACCGAGTCTGTGGACAGGCGCACCCTGTGATCGGTTACAAAACCTCCAGCAGCACTGAATGTGCTTCCGAAAGAACGCTGAATGCAGGACAGGCCAGTAGCTCAATTGCATACTGTGCAAGCTCTGGCCAGTGATCCATCCTCAAGACCCAGTAACCCAGAGGATTTTCGGTGGGAAAGGTGTCCAAGTCAGATCTTGCCCCTAGGTATTCCTGCACCATGTAAAACAGACGCTGGCGATGGTTGCTGGAACCAATCATACCTTGGGGCTGCGGACTAGAAAATTGTCTGAACGCAGACGGCCACCTTCCCCACCACTCCTTCTTTAACTGACCGAAGCCTCAGCAACATGTTGTCCAGGAACAGGAGTTTGTAACCTCCCAGTCTCTGGGAACGCATTGCACAGACCTTTCTACAAGGCCTCCCTAAGATGTTTCATTCTCTGCTCCCTCTGCGACGGCAAGATAAGGTCCGAAACCTTACCCTTGTAACGTGGATTAAGGAGGGTTGCCAGCCAGTATTGATCCCTCTCCTTGATACCACGAATACGAGGATCCTTCCGCAGGCTTTGCAGGATCAGGGAGGCCATGCAGCGTAGGTTTGCTGAGGCATTCGGTCCGGAGTCCTCTGGGTCACTAAGGATGACATGATCCGCAGCCACCTCCTCCCAGCCACGTATAGGTCCATGGGTTTCTTGGGACTGTAAATAATCCCTTAAAGACTGCTGCTGATGCTGAGTGCTAGGCTCCACCTTAATGCTGACACAATCCTCCTCTTCCTCCTCCTCCACCTCTTCCTGTGTGATCGGCGGGCACGCAGGAACACTGTCTGGATAACGGGGGCCTTGAGAGCTAAGGAAGTCCTCCTCTTCCTGCCTCTGTTCTGCCTCAAGTGCCCTGTTCATTATTCCACGCAGCGTGTGCTCCAACAGGTAGATAAGGGGGCCAGTGTCACTGATGCATGCACTGTCACTGCTCACCATCCTCGTGGCATCCTCATATGGTGACAGGACAGTGCATGCATCCCTGATCATGGCCCACTGGCATGGGGAAAATAAACCAAGCTCCCCTGACCCTGTCCTGGTGCCATAGTCGCACAGGTACTCATTTATGGCCCTCTGCTGCGCGTGCAGCCGCTGCAGCATGGCCAACGTTGAGTTATCCCTGGTGGGCATGTCACAGATTAGGCGGTTCTTGGGCAGGTTAAATTCCTTTTGGAGGTCAGCCAGCCGAGCACTGGCATTATATGACCTGCGGAAATGCACACAGACTTTCCTGGCCTGCCTCAGGACATCCTGTAAGCCCGGGTACCTGCCCAAGAACCACTGCACCACCAAGTTAAGGACGTGAGCCAAACAGGGCACATGGGTCAGTTGTCCCTGTCAGAGGGCCGAGAGGAGGTTGGTGCCATTGTCGCAAACCACCATACCTGCCTTAAGCTGGCGTGGCGTCAACCACCTCTGAACCTGCCCCTGCAGAGCTGACAGAATCTCTGCCCCAGTGTGGCTCCTGTCCCCCAAGCACACCAGCTCAAGCACCGCATGGCATCTATTGGCCTGCGTGCTTGCGTAGCCCCTTGAACGCCTACGGAGCACCACTGGTTCCAAAGTCAAATCAGCACAGGAAGAGGCCATGGAGGAAGAAGAAGAGGAGGGGGTGGAGGAGAGGTGTGGCAGAATCACCACTAGTAGTATTTTGGAGGCATGGTGGCAGAACAACCTCCAACACTACTGCACCTTGTCCTACATCCTTCCCAGCTGCCAGAAGAGTCACCCAGTGCGCGGTGAAAGATAGGCAACGTCCCTGTCCATGCCTGCTGGACCATGAGTCAGCGGTAATATGCACCTTACCCCTGACCGCTCTGTCCAGCGAGGCCAAAACATTGCCCTCCACATTCCGGTAGAGAGACGGAATCGCCTTCCAGAGTCTACCAGAATCGCAGAGTCTACCAACTGAAAAGGCAGCAGTTGAAATGCTAGCAATTTAGCCAAGCTAGCATTCAACCGCTGGGCATGTGGATGGCTGGGAGCAAACTTCTTTCGGCGGTGCAGCAGCTGGGGCAGGGAAATTTGCCTTGTACAATCTGACGTCGGTGTACCGATAGATTGCCCCCAAGTACTTGGCTGTGACACACCTAATTCTACACCTTCATTCCTTTCAGTGCAGGTCTCAGAGAGGACTGAAGGTATAGTGGGGTTGGAGATCCCAGCTGATGAGGAGAAGGAGAGGTCCTTTTTGTTCTTTGGTGTGGGTCTTTTAGGTACGCTTGCCAACAAACTGCATGGCAGGTCAACATATGTCTGCTCAAGCATGTGGTTCCCAAGCGGGAGATGTTTTGGCCATGAGAGAAACGCTTGAGACATGTTGCAAATAGCAGCGGTGGGATCTGATGCACTCGTCTCAAAAAAGGCCCACACCAAAGAACTTTTGGAATAACGTGCAGAGACAGCAGCGCCCTGCACATGCGGAGCATTGCGGTGTGATGCAGTCGGTGTGCTGCCCTTAAACTGGCCCCTGCCTTGTTGGTGATGTGCCTCCTCCTCCTCTCTCCTATCAGGCACCCACGTGAAGTCAGTGACCTCATCATCCCCTCCCTCCTCATCACTGGAGCAAAGCTGGCAGTATGCTGCAGCTGGGGGAACATGACTGCCATATTGCTGTCCTTCTTAGGTACCCCCTCTCTCTGGGCTCACGTTACTGCCTTCCTCTAGCTGGGTACCATCATCGGAGCCTTCAAAACGCTGGGCATCCTCCTGGAGCATGTACCCAACACTGTGGTCAAACAGTTTGGGGGACTCAGGAAGACATGGTGGGGCTAGGGAAGGAGTGACTAATGCCATTGAGACAAGGGAAGAGGCCGCATTGGCAGCTTCTTTGCCAGACAAAGTACCCTGAGCCTGGGTGAGAGAGGATGAGGAGGATGAGGACGGCTTGGTCATCCACTCTACAAAGTCTTCCGCATGTTGCGGCTCAACACAGCCAGCTGCCGGAAAAAAGGACAAGCGTGTCCCATGGCCACGTGCTAATGAGGATGCACCGTCTCCATGACCAGCACTGTTGCCTCTAGACACAGAGCCTGCTTGCCCTCTTTTATTGGCTTGTGACTGTCTGCCTCTCCTTGTTGGCCTTCCAGACATACTAATGGCCTGCAGTGCAGTACACTAACTGTAAATACTGTAGCTGCCTGCCTTTGTTATTAATAGGAGCAGAACAACAGAAATTGTCTCCAGGTAGCTTTAGGTGCACACTGTGCAGAGGACGTACTACACTAACTTGTAAATACTGCAGCTGCCTTCGGTACTGTACTAATAGGATCAGAAGAACACTAATTTTCTTCAGGTAGATTTAGGTGCACACTGTGCAGAGGATGCACTACACTAACTGTAAATTCTGTAGCTAATAGGACTAATAGGATCAGAAGAACACCAGCAATTTTCTTCAGGTAGCTGTAAATACTGTAAAAACACCTTTCATTTTCTGAACCGACTTTGGGGCCCCGTATCTCAGGGCCACTTGGTGCTAGGAACCCCACGTTTGGTGTGCAAACCAAGTGGAACTGGTTCCACAACATATCCAAAGATGAAGTTCCTAGCACTAAGTGGCCCCGAGATACGGGGCCCCAAATTCGGTTCGGAAAATGTCATTCTCTGCTGAAGAAAAGTGCTTGACATTTTCTGAACCGAATTTGGGGCCCCATATCTCAGGGCCACTTGGTGCTAGGAACCCCAAATTTGGTGTGCAAACGTAGTGGAACTGGTACCATAACACATTCAAAGCTGGGGTTCCTAGCACCAAGTGGCCCTGAGATACGGGGCCCCAAAACCGGTTCAGAAAATGTCATTCTCTGCTGCAGAAAAGTGCTTGACATTTTCTGAACTGATATTTGGGGCCCTGTATCTCGGGGCCACTTGGTGCTAGAAATCCCAGCTTTGGAAATTTTATGGAGCTAGTTCCACTGGGTTTGCACACCAAATTTGGGGTTCCTAGCACTAAGTGGCCCCGAGATACAGGGCCCCAAATTCGGTCAACTGTGTCTATCTGCAGCAATGTCATTTCAGGACCCTTTGGGTTCTGAGACCCCAAATTTTGGCTGCAGCTAGGGGGCATCTAGGAACCCTTAACTACCGAGTTTGAAGTTCAGGGGACCTATGGCTGCAAATGGGCACAGTGAGGCATGCAAATGGGCACAGTGATGCTGCAAATGGGCATTGTTGACCCTCTTTTCCACTTACAGTAGCTGTGCATTTCTCACCCTCGTCTTATACTCGGGTCAATAAGTTTTTCCCATTTTTTTTTGTAATAAATTAGGGCCTCGACTTATACTCGGAACGACTTATACTCGAGTATATACGGTATATATATATATATATATATATATATATATATATATATATATATACACATACATATACATATACATACACACACACACAACACCTAGGATGTATATATATATATATACACAATACACTGATACACTGTAAGTGCAGCTAACTGACTCGCCTGCCTGCTCTCTCTAACTTAAATCAAATGACACTGTCTCTCTGTCTATCTATCTCTCTCTCAACGCCGGAACACACTACACAGGGCCGCCGTGCAGGCGGCTTTATATAGTGTGGGGCGTGTACTAAACCCCCCTGAGCCATAATTGGGCAAAGCCACCCTGGCTTTGGCCAATTACGGCTCTCTGTACAGACGGCGCTGTGATTGGCCAAGCATGTGGGTCATAGTGCATGCTTGGCCAATCATCAGCCAGCAATGCACTGCGATGCCGCAGTGAATTATGGGCCGTGACGCGCCACTCGAATTTGGCGCGAACGGCCCATATCATTCGGAATTCGGCGAACGACTAAACAGGCAATGTTCGAGTCGAAGTTAGGTAAGTTGGAAAAACCGCGCTACGGATAATATAAAAGAAAGCGCTTACAATCTCTACTAACAGGTGATGTTGAAAAATAATAAATACATTTGCATAACACAAAATATATTGAAATATAGCAAACAAATGCATAAATAAAAATGCAGCAAACAATTGCATAAACAAAAACACGTGTGAGCTGAAAATTTCTCTAGTCATATATAATACGACCTGTGAAATATATGCAAACGTGAGAAATCAACCAATACAATTCAAAAATTGTGTATATTATTAGAAAGAGGGAATCTAAAAATATGTGAAAATTATAACTCCAGTCCATAAAGTGAAACAATATAAGAAAAGTTCATCAGTGTGAAGCACCATCATCCCCCTTCCATAGACCCATCATCCATATGAATAGACAGAAGGAGAGAGGGATAAAAAGGTGATATGACTCCTCTTGCGGTAAATACAAAGAGTAAAAGTTAAAGGTGGACCCTTACCCTCGGTGGTGGACCCCCTATTAGCGAGGTCTAACGAGCGTGCAGACTTTGCCCTCTGCAGGGACCATGTAGAGAAGAGATGATGAAGGTATCTGCAGCAGCTGACAGATCAAGCGTCTCTGGTCCGGGCTGGTCCAAGTCTTAAACCTGGAGGGGGGAGAAGCGCTCACTTGCTTCCAGAATGGTAGGAGGGAAGAAGCGAACACAGGGCTCCAATAGTGTAAATAAGTTTCGGATTTATTGTAAAAATAAATGTAACAAAAAAGGAGAGTGCACACTCCGTAAAAATGCTGATAAAAACGATAAAATTATGCCGGCATTAAAACAAACGAACACCCGTGCAGTACATGGGGCAATCAATGTGACGGCTTACAACGCGTAGCCACGCCCTACATGTTTCGTCACAAGCTGACGTCTTCAAAGGGGCACGGGCGACGTATTGAGCCATCACCTAAATAGTCTGAAACGTGCACCAAGCACCGTTTCAACTTCGCTCTAATACAGCGTAAGCCTTATTAGGAACAGATCAGAGTGGAGAAACCAAGCCTCTACCTGGTGCTCTCCACTAAATGGATGTTGCCATAGTGACTCACTGATATACACAGTGAAGTAAGAACAATTAACCCCTCAGAGAGTCACAACGCAATCACCACTCAGAGGAAATCGCTAGCATTACTAGACTATTATTAACTTCTCTGAATGGCAATCTAAAAGGTTTATTTGGAGGATTTAAAAAGGGGACTTTACTTGTAACTAGGAAGCAATGTAATACAATTATAAAATATGATTCGATTTGAACACGAAGCTCATCCCTACCGTGGAATAGGGATGAGCTTCGTGTTCGAGTCGAACCCATGTTCGACTCGAACATCGTCTGTTCGCCCATTCGCCGAACTGCGAACGATATGGGCCGTTCGCGCCAAATTCGTGTGGCGCGTCACGGCCCATAATTCACTGCGGCATCGCAGTGCATTGCTGGCTGATGATTGGCAAAGCATGCACTATGACCCGCATGCTTGGCCAATCACAGCGCCATCAGAACAGAGAGCCGTAATTGGCCAAAGCCAAGGAAGCTTTGGCCAATTATGGCCCAGGGGATTTAGTACACGCCCCACACTATATAAGGTGTGCACGGCGGCCCTGTGTAGTGTGTGTTCCGGCGTTCATAGATAGAGAGAGAGAGAGAGAGACAGACAGTGTCATTTGATTTGAGTTAGATAGATTAGGCAGAACAGTCAGTCAGTTAGCTGCACTTACAGTGTATTGTGTATATATATATATGCATCCTAGGTGTTGCATATATATATACACTGTATTCAGTTTAGCTAGATCCGTTCCTGTTATCTTCTTACTGACTGGCAGGCTTGTCTTGTTACAGTATGTACAGCTACCTGAAGAAAATTGCTGGTGTTCTTTTGATCCTATTAGTACCACAGTCAGGCAGCTAGACTATTTACAGTTAGTGCAGTGCGTCCTGCTCACAGTGTTCAGCTAAAACTACAAGTTAGTGGGGTGCGTCCTGCTCGGGGTGTTCAGCTAAACCTACAAGTTAGTGGGGTGCGTCCTGCTCACAGTGTTCAGCTAAACCTACAAGTTAGTGCGGTGCGTCCTGCTCACAGTGTTCAGCTAAAACTACAAGTTAGTGCTGTGCTTCCTGCTCACAGTGTTCAGCTAAACCTACAAGTTAGTGTAGTGAGACCTCTGCACAGTGTTCATCTAAAGCTACAAGTTAGTGCAGTGCGTCCTGCTCACAGTGTTCAGCTAGATCCGTTCCTGTTATCTTCTTACTGACAGGCAGGCTTGTCTTGTTACAGTATTTACAGCTACCTGAAGAAAATTGCTGGTGTTCTTTTGATCCTATTAGTACCACAGTCAGGCAGCTAGACTATTTGCAGTTAGTGCAGTGCGTCCTGCTCACAGTGTTAAGCTAAAACTACAAGTTAATGGGGTGCGTCCTGCTCACAGTGTTCAGCTAAACCTACAAGTTAGTGCGGTGCGTCCTGCTCACAGTGTTCAGCTAAAACTACAAGTTAGTGCTGTGCGTCCTGCTCACAGTGTTCAGCTAAAACTAAAAGGTTAGTGTGGTGCGTCCACCTCACAGTGTTCAGCTAAACCTACAAGTTAGTGCGGTGCGTCCACCTCACAGTGTTCAGCTAAACCTACAAGTTAGTGCGGTGCGTCCTGCTCACAGTGTTCAGCTAAAACTACAAGTTAGTGTGGTGCGTCCTCCTCACAGTGTCCAGCTAAACCTACAAGTTATTTTTTTGCGAGCTCTGCACAGTGTTCAGCTAAAGCTACCTGTAGAAGGTTGGTGGTGTTCTCATACTACCTGCAGGCAGTTGATTTTGTTAGCTGCAGTATCAGTATATATATATATATATATATATATATATATATATATATATATATATATATTCCAGCTTAGTGCAGCTACAGGCCATTAGTATGTCTGGAAGGCCAAGAAGGAGAGGCAGACAGTCACAAGTCAATAAGAGAGGGAAAGCAGGCTCTGTGTCTAGTGCTGGTCATGGAGACGGTGCATCCTCATCAGCACGTGGCCGTGGGACATGCTTGGCCTTTTATTCGGCAGCTGGCCGTGTTGAGCCGCAACATGCGGAAGACTTGGTCGAGTGGATGACCAAGCCGTCCTCATCCTCCTCATCCTCTCTCACCCATGCCCAGGGTACTTTGTCTGGCAAAGCAGCGGCCTCTTCCCTTGGCTCAATGTCATCAGTGACTCCTTCCCTAGCCCCACCATGTCCTCCTGAGGAGTCCCTCGAATTGTTTAACCACAGTGTTGGGTACATGCTCCAGGAGGATGCCCAGCGTTCGGAAGGCTCTGATGATGATACTGAGCTCGATGAAGGCAGTAACGTGAGCACGGACAGAGGGGGTGCCCAAGAAGGACAGCAATCTGGCAGTTATGCTCCCCCTGCTGCAGCATACTGCCAGGTTTGCTCCAGTGATGAGGAGGGAGGGAATGATGAGGTCACTGACTCAACGTGGGTGCTTGATAGGAGAGAGGAGGAGGAGGCGGCACATTACCAACGAGGCAGGATGCCCTCCAGGGACCAGCCTAAGGGCAGCACCTTGTAACAAGTTATCGGCGCAAATAAGTGACAGCTGTATCCATATCAACAGTTGTGTACAGAACTGGATTGGGTATTAGCCAAAAGAGCACATAAATTCATAAGTCCGTGTATGACACTGTAGGTGGAAGAGATAAAAAATGCTGTGTAAAGTCCACATTCAGGGCAGCCATCCAGTGGGGGTGAAAGCCTTTATCCCAAAGTACTGTGAAGACAAGAGAGAGGAGGCGCCTCTGGGTGCAGACGTTTTAAAACAATTTTATTAAAAAGTAGCAACAGCTAGTAATACACTCACATTTGGGTGGTGAATATCAAACAAGGAAATGTCCCAGGTCAATCCAGGGGGTCCGTGTAGCCATCTCTCTCAGCTGGTAGATGTAAGGGGTCTGTGCAGTCTCACAACGCTGGATGTCCTCGGCCGAACAGCGGAGACAGGCACCAGAACGAGGCTTGGGTAACAGCCGATCCTGTCGAGAGATGATGACGTCACACGATATGCGACGCGTTTCCTGAGCCGGCACGCCGTGAATGGTGTGACGGCGGCGCTCCTTCGTCAAGCTGATTGGCTGGGAGCTGGACAGGATGTTTATATGTGAGACAATGATGTGAAGGAGAACGGAATAGGAAATGATTGGAGGAAGGAAAAGGGAGGGGAAGGGAGAGGGGAGGTGGCCAGAGGTCCTGTGTGTGGAAGTGTCAACAGTGGAGGAATGATGTAAGATAAGGGGGAAGGAGTAAATAATAAGAATGAAAGGAGAAACAGACGAAATGAAGAAGATGGAAAAATATATATAAGATGAAAAATTATAAAAAATATATAAAATATATAAAAAATATATAAAAATACCATGGAAAATAATATAAAGAAAAGGGGAAGAAAGAAGAGAAGAAATAAGAGGAAAAAATAATAAGGTAAAATAAATAAAATAAATAAATAATAATAAGGAAACGGTGACATGTATATGAAACAATTAGTATAGTGTATGGGGAAGATGACCATAATTGTATGTGCCTTAAATTAGACACAAAGAAAATGTATATGCAGACATGCAATATAGGAGTGATTTAAAACTATATTGCATATCCTAATGGTAGATGTTAGCCCATTAATAAATGGATCAAAATCGATTTATAATTTTAAAAAATAATAAATGTTAGAGGGAAATTAATAATGATCGTGATACAAAAGGAGGAGGGGGGGGGAGGGGGAAAAGGGAAAAAAAAAAAAAAAAAAAAAGGCAGAGGGGGGAGGGAAAAAGTCAGGGGGGGGGGAGAAAAGAGTCTATAATGATAACTCAAGAGGGTGATGGTAGTGGGGGAAAAAAAAAAAAAAAAAAAAAAAAAAAAGGGGGGGGGGGGGGGGGAAAGGGAGGGGGGGGGGGGCACCTGTATACACCTGCAACCAGGGTCCAGGTCAAAATAAAATAAGGGTAGCATGTCTACACATTGTCAACATCTACGTAACAGAATAAATAAAATCATTACTCGAACTAGATAAGCATCCTCATTACACTCTAAGACGCTGGATAAGATTTCATGATAACATTTAACATGAAAACTAATAAAAAGATGATAGAGAATCACAATAAAAACAAGATGATATGGGAGTGTAGGGGAATAAGGGAGTAATACCATGTGATATAGATCTCACAAAATGGTGGAAGTTTCAATACACTCATTTATTCCTCCAGGCGAGAGGACATCTAGGCGGTAGATCCAATAGGTCTCCCTCGCACATAATTTTTTGAACCTTTCGGCAGGCGAGAGAGACCTAGGGATCTGTTCTATGACCCAAACTGACAGTCCGAGGGTGGAGCCCTTGTGGGCTACAGCGAAATGTTTCGGTACACTGTGGGGGTCAGTGCCCCCCTCAATATGTCTCCTGTGTTCCCCAAACCTTTGTCTCAAAGGCCGAATGGTGCGGCCAACATATATGAGACCGCATGGACAAATCAAGCCATACACCACATAGTCGGATGAACAATTGTAAAAGTCTTTAAGGATGTATGTCTGGCCTTTAGTGGAAAAAGATTTTTGGCCATGGTGGACAAAATGACAGGTCTTACACAATTTTTTCCGACATTGAAACATCCCTACAAGGGGGATGAGTGGGGCAATGGACGGGAAAGCCGGAGTGGTCTTGAGTTTGCTGGGGGCGATTTTATTTTTAAGGTTGGGGGCTCTTCGATAGGTGACCTGTGGGTATGTGGGAAGAGTGGATCTGAGATGGGGATCCTGTTGGAGGATATCCCAATGTTTCCGGAGAATCTTCTCCATTTTCTTGTGTTGGGAATAAAAAGTAGTAATAAATCTGATGGGGCAATTCGTGGGGGGTGTATTACTATGTGGGGGTTTCCCATGAAGATATAGGTTATAAGCAGTCTCCACTAAATCTTCCGGATATCCTTTCTCGAGGAACTTCTTTTTAAGGTGAATACTGGCATCTATATAGTCAACTTGTCTGGTGCAGTTTGTTCTCAACCTACAAAATTTACCTTTTGGGATGTTCTTGATCCACGGCGGATAGTGGCAACTCTTAAAATGAAGGTACGAGTTGCCACTGGTGGGCTTGGTGTAGTTTTTGGCATAGATCTCCTTGTTTTCATGTCGTAATTCTAAGTCTAGAAAAGCAAGAGAGGTCTGGTTGCTGTCATATGTAAAAGATAAACCGTACGTGTTGTTATTGCAGTGTGTGGTGAATGATGGAATAAGGTCTAAGGGTCCATCCCAAATGATTATAATATCGTCAATATATCTGCCGAAAAAGACGATATTAGCCGAAAAGGGGTTATTATGGTAGATGTGGTGTTGTTCCCAAAACCCCATAGCCAAGTTCGCGTATGAGGGGGCAAAGTTTGCCCCCATCGCAGTCCCCTGTAGTTGTAAATAGAAGTCACCGTTAAATGTGAAATAGTTGTGTGTTAGACAAAACCTGGTGGCTTCTATGATGAAGGTGGCCTGGCGGGGATTGATGAGTGGATCCTTTGACAGGAAGTACTCGAGGGCCATGATGCCAAAGTCATGGGGAATTGAAGTGTACAGAGAACTTATGTCCAGAGATAGCCAAGAGTAAGTAGGTTCCCACCTGTATGGTAAGAGTTGCTCCATGAGATGTGTCCCATCCCGTATGTAAGACTGAAGTTGATGTACTAGAGGCTGTAAGTATCTGTCAACATATAGGCTGAAACCTGAAGTGATGCTGTCCATTGAGGCCACGATTGGCCTACCTGGGGGATTATGCTGGTTTTTATGGATTTTGGGTAGATGATAAAAGTAAGGGATGGAGTAGAATGATTTACGGAAGAAGAGGCTCTCCACCTTGGAGATGATATTGTCTTTGAAAGCAGTCATGATCAAAACTTCCGCTTCTGAAGTGAAATCATGGGTGGGATCTTTGGAAAGTTTAGTATAAGTGGTGTGATCTGACAGGAGCCTTTCAGCCTCTGCAATGTAGTCGATCTTATTTTGGAGTATGATACCACCTCCTTTATCAGCGGGCTTAATGATGAGGTCTTCTGCTGAAATAAATTGTTGTAGGGACCTAGTTTCTGATGATGAAAGGTTGTGTGATATGGAGGTGGATGTGGTATTACAAAGTTTAGTCATGTCAGAGAATACTACTCTGTAGAAGCTTTCTATATAAGGACCTTTTGAGTGTGTTGGGAAGAAAATGGATTTGGGCTTCAAATCAGAATGTACAATAGGTGGTGATGTGGCAAGGTGTTGTGTGAGTAGCCTGAATAGGTCTTCTTCTGTACATGGGTAATTGTCTGTAGTGTGTGTGATCTCTGAACAATCATAATCGTAGATGTCTGAAATGTTATCAACATCTTCCGATGGAAGGTGAGATGGAGTAATATTAACCTGCTGGGTAGAAGTTAATGAGTCTTTGGTTTTTTGGATGTTATAATGTCTCTGGAGAGTAAGATTCCTAATGTAGCAGTTCAGGTCTTTAAAGAGCAGAAAGGGGTTTGGCCTATTGATAGGGGCAAAGTTCAAGCCACGGCTGAGGAGTGCCGTGTCAGCAGGGGACATGATGTGGTTAGACAGATTAAAGATTTTTACAGTTTTTTCGGCTTCCGTGTGTGAAGTAGCTCGTCTGGTTCGTCCCCCTCGGTGGCCTCTTCTACGAGTTTTCTTTTTCTGGATGTACTTGCCAGAGGGGGACTGGACACTAAAAAAGTATCCTGGGAGGGGACCTGGGATGAACCAGCAAGGGTATGACAACCTGTGATAGGGGGGGGCAGAGCAAGTGGATCGGTTTGATGGTTGTCCGTATCTCCAGTTGGAGTATCTGAAAGGGAAAGTATGTTATCTATATGTGCAACAGATGGATGAGAGGAACTAGTGGTATTATTAAGGAGACCGGCATTGACAGTCTGACCGGATGAGACTGTGAGTGTGGGATTTTGTCTATTGTAAAACAGGTTTAGGGAAGTGATCAATTCCCTATTTTTTTGTGAGCACTTTTTAGGGTATTTTGGATTTAAGTCATGTTGTTTCTTGCTTTTCTTCCATGTGGGAGTAGAATGGTGGCTAATTTTGGGGTATGGACCAGGTATATGAGGAAAAGGTTGGGCTTTTTGGGATATAGGGTACGTTTTGGGTCTCCGGGGTATATTGAGTTGTATACTCATAAGGGGAGGGGGATGGGAGGTAGAGACTGAAGGTGGTAGACTCATAAGGGATGGGAGGCCTGAAACAGAGGAAGATAAATTGGAGGGTACTGTCTTTCCTGAAGCCTGTGTGGGAGATATATTGGAGGGAGTGGTGTGCATTTTTTTGTTCCATGTAAAGATTCTGTCAGAGTTGTAGTCATCTAAATCTCTTTTAAATTTTCCAATTTTGGAATGGACAAGGGAATCTTCATCTCTTTTGGTGTTACTCTGGAGAATATTCAACCATATATAAGGGATGGGGGTGGTTGTTGTTTTAATGTCATTTATGATAGAAAGTATTTGGTCATATAGTTTGTCAAATCTATTTTTTCTATGGGAAATCAAAATTCCCATCCATTTAGCCGTACAAAACTCGGCTAGACCAGCCCATTCCTTAGTATGCTCAGTACTCAAAAAGGCAGGGCTTTCTTTTAAGACTCTGAGGCCTTTGGGTGAAATCCGGGTTTGAATGTACCGTTCTAAAAAGAATTGATCCCACCATTGTTGATTGGCAGATTGAATCAGTCTTTCAAGTTGTTTAAACTTGCCACAAAGGTGCGATCGGGTTTTACCTGTGAGTGTGGCCTCTTTTGAAAAGGTGACCTGGAGCAAACTAGAGGAGATCTTATCTAAAATTTTATATCTGTGGTCATCTATGATGGTGGGAAGATCCATGGTATAAAAGAAATGGTATGAATAAAAAGAGAACTATAAAAAACAAAAAAAACAAAAAAAAAAAAAAAAATGGAGGGAAGGGGCAGAACAAAATAGGAGTTGTAACCATACGAAGCTATATGTATGTATGCGTATGCGGGTGTATGAACTCACACGCACACACATATGTGCACATCTGTAAGGATCACAGTCAATATGCAGCACGAGCAGGCATTCATAAACAACAATGTAACAAGTTATCGGCGCAAATAAGTGACAGCTGTATCCATATCAACAGTTGTGTACAGAACTGGATTGGGTATTAGTCAAAAGAGCACATAAATTCATAAGTCCGTGTATGACACTGTAGGTGGAAGAGATAAAAAATGCTGTGTAAAGTCCACATTCAGGGCAGCCATCCAGTGGGGGTGAAAGCCTTTATCCCAAAGTACTGTGAAGACAAGAGAGAGGAGGCGCCTCTGGGTGCAGACGTTTTAAAACAATTTTATTAAAAAGTAGCAACAGCTAGTAATACACTCACATTTGGATTTCCACTAAAGGCCAGACATACATCCTTAAAGACTTTTACAATTGTTCATCCGACTATGTGGTGTATGGCTTGATTTGTCCATGCGGTCTCATATATGTTGGCCGCACCATTCGGCCTTTGAGACAAAGGTTTGGGGAACACAGGAGACATATTGAGGGGGGCACTGACCCCCACAGTGTACCGAAACATTTTGCTGTAGCCCACAAGGGCTCCACCCTCGGACTGTCAGTTTGGGTCATAGAACAGATCCCTAGGTCTCTCTCGCCTGCCGAAAGGTTCAAAAAATTATGTGCGAGGGAGACTTATTGGATCTACCGCCTAGATGTCCTCTCGCCTGGAGGAATAAATGAGTGTATTGAAACTTCCACCATTTTGTGAGATCTATATCACATGGTATTACTCCCTTATTCCCCTACACTCCCATATCATCTTGTTTTTATTATGATTCTCTATCATCTTTTTATTAGTTTTCATGTTAAATGTTATCATGAAATCTTATCCAGCGTCTTAGAGTGTAATGAGGATGCTTTTCTAGTTCGAGTAATGATTTTATTTATTCTGTTACGTAGATGTTGACAATGTGTAGACATGCTACCCTTATTTTATTTTGACCTGGACCCTGGTTGCAGGTGTATACAGGTGCCCCCCCCCTCCCTTTCCCCCCCCCCCTTTTTTTTTTTTTTTTTTCCCCCCACTACCATCACCCTCTTGAGTTATCATTATAGACTCTTTTCTCCCCCCCCCTGACTTTTTCCCTCCCCCCTCTGCCTTTTTTTTTTTTTTTTTTTTTCCCCTTTTCCCCCTCCCCCTCCTCCTTTTGTATCACGATCATTATTAATTTCCCTCTAACATTTATTATTTTTTAAAATTATAAATCGATTTTGATCCATTTATTAATGGGCTAACATCTACCATTAGGATATGCAATATAGTTTTAAATCACTCCTATATTGCATGTCTGCATATACATTTTCTTTGTGTCTAATTTAAGGCACATACAATTATGGTCATCTTCCCCATACACTATACTAATTGTTTCATATACATGTCACCGTTTCCTTATTATTATTTATTTATTTTATTTATTTTATTTTTTCCTCTTATTTCTTCTCTTCTTTCTTCCCCTTTTCTTTATATTATTTTCCATGGTATTTTTATATATTTTTCATATATTTTATATATTTTTTATAATTTTTCATCTTATATATATTTTTCCATCTTCTTCATTTCGTCTGTTTCTCCTTTCATTCTTATTATTTACTCCTTCCCCCTTATCTTACATCATTCCTCCACTGCTGACACTTCCACACACAGGACCTCTGGCCACCTCCCCTCTCCCTTCCCCTCCCTTTTCCTTCCTCCAATCATTTCCTATTCCGTTCTCCTTCACATCATTGTCTCACATATAAACATCCTGTCCAGCTCCCAGCCAATCAGCTTGACGAAGGAGCGCCACCGTCACACCATTCACGGCGTGCCGGCTCAGGAAACGCGTCGCATATCGTGTGACGTCATCATCTCTCGACAGGATCGGCTGTTACCCAAGCCTCGTTCTGGTGCCTGTCTCCGCTGTTCGGCCGAGGACATCCAGCGTTGTGAGACTGCACAGACCCCTTACATCTACCAGCTGAGAGAGATGGCTACACGGACCCCCTGGATTGACCTGGGACATTTCCTTGTTTGATATTCACCACCCAAATGTGAGTGTATTACTAGCTGTTGCTACTTTTTAATAAAATTGTTTTAAAACGTCTGCACCCAGAGGCGCCTCCTCTCTCTTGTCTTCTTAAGGGCAGCACCTTGACTGCATCACACCCCAAAGCTCCACATGTGCAGGGCGCTGCAGTCTCTGCGCGTTATTCAAAAAGTTCTTTGGTGTGGGCCTTTTTTGAGACGAGTGCATCAGATCGCACCACTGCTATTTGCAACATATGTCTCAGGCGTATCTCGCGTGGCCAAAACATCTCCCGCTTGGGTACCACATGCTTGACCAGACATATGTTGACCTGCCATGCAGTTCGTTGGCAAGCGTATCTAAAAGACCCACACCAAAGAACAAAGAGGACCTCTCCTTGCTCCTCATCAGCTGAGATCTCCAACCCCACTATACCTTCAGTCCTCTCTGAGACCTGCACTGAGAGGAATGAAGGTGTAGAATTAGGTGTGTCACAGCCAAGTACTTGTTGGCAATCTGCTTTTGGTACACCGACGTCAGATTGTACCAGGCAAATTTCCCTGCCACAGCTGCTGCACCGCCGAAAGAAGTTTGCTCCCAGCCATCCACATGCCCAGCGGTTGAATGCTAGCTTGGCAAAATTGCTAGCACTTCAACTGCTGCCTTTTCAGTTGGTAGACTCTGCCCCCTTCCGTGAGTTTGTGGACTGTGCGGTTCCTCAGTGGCAGATACCCAAACGCCACTTTTTCTCACGGAAGGTGATTCCGGCTCTCTACCGGCATGTGGAAGGCAATGTCCATGCCTCGCTGGACAGGGCGGTCAGTGGTAAGGTGCATATTACCGCTGACTCATGGTCCAGCAGGCATGGACAGGGACATTATCTAAGTTTCACGGCGCATTGGGTGACTCTGCTGGCAGCTGGGAAGGATGCAGGACAAGGTGCAGTAGTGTTGGAGGTTGTTCCACCACCACGCCTCCAAAATGCTAATGATTGTGACACACCTCTCTCCTCCACCCCCTTCTCTTCTTCTTCCTCCATGGCCTCTTCCTGTGCTTTGTCCTCGGAACCAGCGGTGCTCCGTAGCCGTTCAAGAGGCTACGTAAGTACGCAGGCCAAAAGATGCCATGCGGTGCTTGAGCTGGTGTGCTTGGGGGACAGGAGCCACACTGGGGCAGAGGTTCTGTCAGTTCTGCAGGGGCAGGTTCAGAGGTGGTTGACGCCACGTCAACTTAAGGCAGGAATGGTGGTTTGCGACAATGGCACCAACCTCCTCTCTGCCCTCCGACAGGGACAAATGACCCATGTGCCCTGTTTGGCTCACGTCCTTAACTTGGTGGTGCAGCGGTTCTTGGGCAGGTACCCGGGCTTACAGGATGTCCTGAGGCAGGCCAGGAAAGTCTGTGTGCATTTCAGCCGGTCATATAATGCCAGTGCTCGGCTGACGGACCTCCAAAAGGAGTTTAACCTGCCCAAGAACCGCCTAATCTGTGACATGCCCACCAGGTGTAACTCAACGTTGGCCATGCTGCAGTGGCTGCACATGCAGCAGAGGGCCATCAATGAGTACCTGTGCGACTATGGCACCAGGACAGGGTCAGGGGAGCTTGGTTTTTTTCCCCCACGCCAGTGGGCCATGATCAGGGATGCATGCACTGTCCTGTCACCATTTGAGGAGGCCACGAGGATGGTGAGCAGTGACAGTGCATGCATCAGTGACACTGTCCCCCTTGTCCACCTGTTGGAGCACACGCTGCATGGAATAACGGACAGGGCACTTGAGGCAGAACAGAGGCAGGAAGAGGAGGATTTCCTTAGCTCTCAAGGCCCCCTTTATCCAGACAGTGTTCCTGCGTGCCCGCCAATCACACAGGAAGAGGACGAGGAGGAGGAGGAAGATTGTGTCAATATGGAGGTGGAGCCTGGCACTCAGCATCAGCAGCAGTCTTTAAGGGATCAGTCCCAAGAAACACATGGACTTGTACGTGGCTGGGAGGAGGTGGCTGCGGACCATGTCATCCTTAGTGACCCAGAGGACTCCGGACCGAATGCCTCAGCAAACCTACGCTGCATGGCCTCCCTGATCCTGCAAAGCCTGCGGAAGGATCCTCGTATTCGTGGTATCAAGGAGAAGGACCAATACTGGCTGGCAACCCTCCTTAATCCACATTACAAGGGTAAGGTTGCGGACCTTATCTTGCCATCATAGAGGGAGCAGAGGATGAAACATCTTCGGGAGGCCTTGTAGAAAGGTCTGTGCAACGCGTTCCCAGAGACTGGGAGGTTGCAAACTCCTGTTTCTGGACAACGTGTTGCTGAGGCTTCGGTCAGTCAAAGAAGGAGCGGTGGAGAAGGTGGCCGTCTGACCGATGCGTTCAGACAATTTTTTGGTCCGCAGCCCCAAGGTATGATCGGTTCCAGCAACCATCGCCAGCGTCTGTTTTACATGGTGCAAGAATACCTAGGGGCAAGATCTGACTTGGACACCTTTCCCACCGAAAATCCTCTGGGTTACTGGGTCTTGAGGATGGATCACTGGCCAGAGCTTGCACAGTATGCAATTGAGCTACTGGCCTGTCCTGCATCCAGCGTTCTTTCGGAATGCACATTTAGTGCTGCTGGAGGCTTTGTAACCGATCACAGGGTGCGTCTGTCCACCGACTCGGTTGATTGACTGACCTTCATAAAAATGAATCAGTCTTGGATCAACAGCAGCTACCAAGCACCTGATGCTGATGTAACCGAATAATTTTTTTTGAAATCTCAGATCCCTTTAAAGACTGCCTATGCTGAGTGACTATCCCTAAGTAATTATCCTCTTCCTCCTCAATCATCACGCTGATAGCTTGTAAGAACATTTTTGGTTCTGGGCGCCACCACCAGTGCCTAAGGCCCAATTTTTCAGCCCCTGTTTAACAGGGGCGTGTCATTACAATTTATGATGCAATACTTTGCAGCAGGGCTCGTTTCTGCGTTACAACTAGAGTATCTGTGAGGGGTTGCAGTGTTGTGGCACCAGCACCAGTGCCTAAGGCCCAATTTTTCAGCCCCTGTTTAACAGGGGCGTGTAATTACAATTTTCGATGTAATACTTTGCAGCAGGGCTCATTTCTGCATTCCAACTAGAATAGCTGTGAGAGGTTGCTGTGTTGTGGCACCAGCACCAGTGCCTAAGGCCCAATTTTTCAGCCCCTGTTTAACAGGGGCCTGTAATTACAATTACAATTTTTGATGCAATACTTTGCAGCAGGGCTCATTTCTGCATTCCAACTAGAGTATCTGTGAGGGGTTGCAGTGTTGTGGCACCAGCACCAGTGCCTAAGGCCTAATTTTTCAGCCCCTGTTCAACAGGGGCATGTAATTACAATTCTTGATCTAATATTTCACAGCAGGGCCCATTTCTGCACCCCCCAAGAGCGAGTGAGGACTTACAGTGTTGTGGCACCAGCACCACCACCACCAAAGGCCCAATTTTTCTGCCCTTGTTCAACAGGGGCATGTAATTACAATTCTTGATCTAATATTTCACAGCAGGGCCCTGTGAGGGCTTACAGTGTTGTGGCCACAACAACACCTAAGGCCCAAATTTCTGCTGAGTATATAGAGCAGGCCGCTACTTTCAAACATCTAACTTACAAACGACTCCTACTTGCAAACGGAACGAGACAACAGGAAGTGAGATGAAATCTACCCCTAGGAAGGGAAATTCTCTCCTGTAAGAGTTAATATGGGAAAAACATTTCTCCTTTCCACTGATGCTTTCCAATCCTTGTTCCACAAAAAACCCCAAATTTTCAAAAAACATTTGTCATTGGGACAAAAAGTGAGGTGAAATCTTCTGAAGAGGAGGAAAGACAGCAAAACAAATGTCACAGGGGTGATAACCTTTCCCTATGTTTTCCAAAAAGCTTAAAAAAGATTTTTTGGCTGGAGCTAAACACGTTAAAAATGTACCCGTTCAAAATTACAAACAGATTCTACTTAACAACAAACCTACAGTCCCTGTCTTGTTTGCACCGCCTGTATACTGCTGTTCAGAGTATATAGGGCCTGGTGGCCCCAAACCTTTCCTTATTTTAATTTGGGTGCGGGGTTCCCCTTAATATCCATACAAGACCCAAAGGGCCTGGTAATGGACTGGGGGGTACCCATGCCGTTTGTCTCACTGATTTTCATCCATATTGCCAGGACCCGACATTACATTAAACCCGCAAGCAGTTTTAAATGAGATTTTTTTCTTTAAAAATGACATTTTGTACAGGGACTGTTCTAAACACGGGAAACACGCGCCACTTTACAGGCAAACTATAGACACACCCCAGGTACGATATTTAAAGGAATATTTTTTTTACTTTAAGCATCATTAAAATCACTCCTCCCGAAAAAACGGACATTTTTAAAAGTTTTTTTTGCATTGATACATGTCCCCTGGGGTAGGACCCGGGTCCCCAAACCCTTTTTAGGACACTACCATGCAAATTAGCCTTTAAAATTAGCACTTTTGGTTTCGAACGTTCGAGTCCCATAGACGTCAATGGGGTTCTAACGTTCGTGCAAATTTTCGGTCTGTTTGCAGGTTCTCGTGCGAACCGAACCGGGGGGTGTTCGGCTCATCCCTACCGTCGAATGCTTTAGCTGCATCGAGTGACATTATGGCTCTATTTCCCATATTATCTGTTGGGAGTTGTAAGTTTAGGAATAAGCGTTGAATATTGTTTGCTGTGGCTCTATTAGGAATAAAGCCTAATTGATGGCAGGGGATTCATTTTGAGATACATCTTGATAGTCCAATTACCAGTGCCTTTGCCAACAACTTAATATCTGATGTTAGCAAGGATATTGGACGATATGAATCAGGGTTACTTGGATCCTTATCTGGTTTCAAAAAGACTATAATTACTGCTTCATTCATAGAGGGAGGTAGTGAACCCATCTCGTTGGCTAATGCCGCGTACACACGGTCAGACTTTCCGGCATACTTGGTCTGGCGGACCAGAGTGTGCCGGACAATCCGCCCGTGTGTGGGCTCCGGCGGACTTTTCCTGCGGACTTTTTCCCAAAAGCCCGCCGGACCTAGATTTGAAACATGTTTTAAATCTTTCCGTCGGACTCAGTTTCGGGAGGAAAGTCCGCTCGTCTGTGTGCTAGTCTGACGGAAAGCCCGCCCATGTGTATGCTGGTCCAATGGACCAGATACGACGCGAGGGCAGGGTATTGCATTTCGCGCTCGCCTCCACCTAAAGCACCCACCCCCCATGTTGAGGGCATGCGGCCTGGTACGGTTCAGGAGGGGGGGCGTTCGCTCGTCCCCACCCCCTTTCCTGACCGGCCAGGCTGCGTGCTCGGATCGGGGTCTGGTATGGATTCTAGGGGGGACCCCACGCCGTTTTTTCAGCGTAGGGGGGTTCCCTTTATAATCCATACCAGACCTAAGGGCCTGGTATGACCCGCGACGGGGCTCATAAGGTGTCAATCTCGCCGATAAAAGCGGCAAGATGGACATCCTTTTCTAGTCCCGTCGCAACTGAGTCACGTTCAAAATGAACGGACTTGTCCGTGTGTGGGCAAGTCCGTTCATTCTGAAAGTCCGCCGTAACTACGGCGAAAGTCCGTCGGAAAGACGGGCGGACTTAGCCCGCCGCAAAGTCCGGTCATGTGTGAGCAAGTCCGTCCATTTTAAAGTCCGGCGCACCTGGCGGACAAAGTCCGTCAGAAAGTGTGCCGAACCAAGTAGGATAGAAAGTCCGACCATGTGTACGCGGCATAAGTAAAGACATCAAGCAGTTCAGGTAGCAGTATATCCCCATACTTTTTATATATTTCCGCTGGTAGACAATCTGGTCCTGGTGCTTTATTATTGGATAATTTGGATGCTGCATTTCTTAACTCATCCAATGTTAATGGGCCTTCCAAAGCCACCCTTTCATCATTTGAAATGCTTGGTAGATCAATGGTATTGAAGAGTCCATCCAAAAGTTATAGCGTTTACAAAATAGGGGATAGATTTATTAATAATTTTTTTTTTACTAGTAATGGCGGTGATCAGCGATTTTTATCGTGACTGCGACATTATGGTGGACACATCGGACATTTTTGACACATTTTTGGGACCATTGTCATTTATACAGCAATCAGTGCTATAAAAATGCACTGATTCCTGTGTAAATGACACTGGCATTGAATGGGTTAACCACTAGGGGGCAGGGAGGGGTTACGTATGCCCTGGGGAATGTTTCTAACTGTGGGGGGGATGGACTGTGTGTGACACGTCACTGATCTCTGCTCCGGATCACAGGGAGCAGAGATCAGTGACACTGTCACTAGGCAGAACAGGGAGATGCTTGTTTGCATCAGCATCTCCCCGTTCTTCCTCTCAGTGAGACGATCGCCGGTATCCCTGCGGCGATCGAGGCCACAGGGATACCACGCGCCCGCAGGCCGCCTCTTAAAGGGCAACGTACAGGTATGTGATTTTGCCTGTACGAGCCCTTCTGCCGATGTATATCGTCATTAGGGATGAGCTTCAAGTTGAACCCATGTTCGACTCGAACATTGCATGTTCGACCGTTTGTCGAATTTCGAACGTTATGGGCCGTTCGCGCCAAATTCGAGTGGCGTGTCATGGCCCATAATTCACTGTGGCATCGCAGTACATTGCTGGCTGATGATTGGCCAAGCATGCACTATGACCCGCATGCTTGGCCATTCACAGTCACCGTCTGTACACTGTATTCAGTTTAGCTAGATCCGTTCCTGTTATTCTCTTCCTACTGACAGGCAGGCAGGTGTTTTTACAGTATTTACAGCTACCTGAAGAAAATTGCTGGTGTTCTTCTGATCCTATTAGTCCTATTAGCTACAGTATTTACAGTTGGTGTACTGTGTCCTCTGCACAGTGTGCACCTAAAGCTACCTGAAGAAAATTGGTGGTGTTCTTCTGATCCTATTAGAACTGCAGGCAGCTGCAGTATTTACACTTAGTGTAGTGCGTCCTCTGCACAGTGTGCACCTAAAGCTACCTGAAGAAAATTGGTGGTGTTTTTCTCATCCTATTAGTACCACAGGCAAGCAGCTACAGTATTTACAGTTAGTGTACTGCATTAGGGATGAGCTGAACACCCACCTGTTCGGTTCGCACCAGAACTTGCAAACAGGCAAAAAATTTGTTTGAACACGCGAAAACTGTTAAAGTCTATGGGACACAAACATGAATAATCAAAAGTGCTAATTTTAAAGGCTTATATGCAAGTTATTGTCATAAAAAGTGTTTGGGGACTTGGGTCCTGCCCCAGAAGTGTTTTTAATAATGCTTAAAGTCAAACAATAAAAGTGTAATATTCCTTTAAATTTCGTACCCGGGGGGTGTCTATAGTATGCCTGTAAAGGGGCGCATGTTTCTCGTGTTTAGAACAGTCTGACAGCAAAATTAAATTTCAAAGGAAAAAAAGTCATTTAAAACTACTCGCGGCTATTGCCGGTCCAATAATATACATAAAAGTTCATTGATAAAAACGGCATGGGAATTCCCCACAGGGTAACCCCGAACCAAAATTTAAAAAAAAAATGACGTGGGGGTCCCCCTAAATTCCATAACAGGCCCTTCAGGTCTGGTATGGATATTTAGGCGGAACCCCAGCCAAAATTTTTTTTAAAAATGGCGTGGGATCCCCCCAAAATCTATACTAGACCCTTCAGGTCTGGTATGGATTTTAAGGGGAACCCCACGCCAAAATAAAAAAAATGGCGTGGGGCCCCCCCAAAAATCCATACCAGACCCTTATCCGAGCACGCAACCTGGCAGGCCGCAGGAAAAGAGGGGGGATGAGAGAGCGCCTGAACCGTACCAGGCCACATGCCCTCAACATTGGGAGGGTGATTTGGGGTAGCCCCCCAAAACACCTTGTCCCCATGTTGATGGGGACAAGGGCCTCATCCCCACAACCCTTGCCCGTTGGTTGTGGGGGTCTGCGGGTGGGGGGGCTTATCGGAATCTGGAAGCCCCCTTTAACAAGGGGACCCCCAGATCCCGGCCCTCCCCCCTGTGTGAAATGGTAAGGGGGTACAAAAGTACCCCTACCATTTCACAAAAAAAGTGTCAAAAATGTTAAAAATGATAAGAGACAGTTTTTGACAATTCCTTTATTTAAATGCGTCTTCTGTCTTCCTTCGATTTCTTCCTCCATCTTCTTCTTCTGGTTCTTCCTCCGGTGTCTCGTCCGGCATCTTCCTCCAGGGCGTCTTCTTCCCTTCTTCTCCTCGGGCCGCTCCACATACATGATGGCATGATGGGAGGCTCCCGCTGTGTGATGCTTTTCCTCTTCTGATGGTTCTTAAATAAGGTGACCCCACCCCCTCTGATGCACGGGGGCGGGGGTCTCCCATTACGTAACCCCACCCCCTTCTGATGTCACGGGGAATGCCACAGGGAAGTCCCCGTCAAGTCCCCGTGCATCAGAGGGGGGCGGGGTCACTGGGTGGCCCCGCCCCCCGTTCTTTAAGAACCGTCAGAAGAGGAGAAGCATCACACAGCGGGAGCCTCCCATCATGCCATCATGTATGCGGAGCGATAAATAGAGAAAATTGCGCTGCGCTTAGGTATGTGTCACTATATACATTCACCCTACTGGTATCATGTGCGTTTAATAAAAAAGTGCCATGTGCATGTGATTCAGATCTGAAATCAATTCTACCTATATAGATCAATGTGTCAAAGAAGTGTAACTAAGTGCCATATATAATAAATCCAAAGTGCAATGTGCCAATGATAGATAAACTCTATGTATGTAAATAAATATAATGCACACTTGTTAATCAATAATACTGAAACCAACTCTGCAAAAATCAATGTGTCAGAGAAGTGCACCAAAGTGCCATATGTAATAAATCCAAAGTGCAATGTGCAAATAATAAACTCTGCATATATATATATAATGCACACACATTGATCGATAATACTCAATAAAAATAAAAATGAAAAACGTGCACTATAAATATAATAACATATACATATTACATGCAAAACTCCAATAAAATCATATAAGTGACAGGTGATATATAAAAACCATATGGGTGATATGTGATGCTTGAGACAATTATTGTCCTTATTTGTGCGCTCACCTTAGAGCGTGTGACACAGTGTTCAGCTGCGTCAAAACACGCTATGGAGCCACCCCTGGGCTCAGTGATAGGATAACAGATGATCTCCAAACAGGCTCTCTATGGCTCCACAGGTATCATACCAAGAAAATAGAAGGGACTATATAGTGTAATATCGCCAGACACTTTATTAAAAAATATAAAATACCCAATCCCCACACTGGGGTACTCACATTTCACAGGTGCTATTGCGCACCAAACAATACAGGCAAAAATAGCGCTAATCGGCGTGCTGCGGGGTGTAAGAAATCCTCAGCCCAGCTCTGGGCTGATCGCTCTGTTCTGGCCCCTCCCCTACGCGTCTTCGACACAGGGAATCACGTGTCTTCATCAGGGGAATGTGATTGGACGGGCGCTCTGCAGTTTAAATACACTAACGGCGGCCATTTTCCCTGAGACCGCAGACTCTTATGTATTGGGCTCCGCTCCTCTATTCATAGCACAACCACTATCATAGAACGTTCTGTCACTATAACCATGTTAATTATGTTAATCCTAGGGGGAAATTGAATATTAAACATAAATATACCCAGGACGGAGCTCGGAGGGAAAGCAAATCACCGCACAGCACTCTTATAGCCAATATTAAGACAAACAAAAATGATCTCATATATATCAGTCTATTTTAAAAACCACATACAATTGCTGAGAGATCCACAGTATACAGTAAATAAACTGGCTTTATTAACAAGTGATACCTATAATCAGCCTGCTAATAACTTTCCTATAGGTGAATTTTATCAGTGCTTATTAGTGTGTATAGCAATCTAGCTGGTTTTGTTATGAGTGATACCTGTATACGGATCTCCCTCAGAACTTTTATCTCTCCTATAGGTAAAGTAAGTGGCGTATACAGGCATACGTGGTAAAATATACCCCCATATCTGTAAATACACATCTTATATAGGGAAAACATCCTAAGCTTTACATATGGACTAAATTATTATTTAAAGAATTTGTATATAGCCCTATATATATATAAAAAAATATATAAACATACATTTATATAAAAATCTATTAAAATATTTATTTAAAAAAATCAAAAAACTATATCACAAAATATATTAAAAAATATATAAATATATACCAGTGGACACCTTAAAAAATCAACCATATGTACCTAATTGTATATCCTCAAAAGAAGGGGGGGGGAGTACTCCCTTCTTGAGTGGAGCCCATATACTTCAAAAAGGGGGTTGTGAAAGAAAAACCCCAATATGTGGAACTTATAAAGCTTATCCAAATAGTTACATAATCAATCTATATAATAAAAAACACCAGACCAACCTCTCTAGGATAAAAATAAAGATTAAATTATATAAGATGAGATATATTTAATTCCAAAAAATAAAAAATAAAATATAAAAGTACATGATATTCACGGGATAGATCTAGGGTACAGAGCGATGTATGTCAATCTCCCGGCTGATCCAAGCCAGGATAGTATGTAGAGGAATTAATCATATATCATACAGTATAAAGGTCAAAAATTACTCAAAAAACATGTGAGATCGAACTCTTTATTCAACCCACCCGGTGACAAAGAGCCGAACTGGTATATCCACCAGAATTCACGCTTGCTGATATCTCTGACATAGTTAGAGCCTCTCCAGTTTCGTTTCGGAGCTTCTAATCCCCAAAACCTCATGCCCTGCGTGCTCTGGTTGTGCACATTTTTAAAGTGCACATACAGGTAATGGCTGTCAGATCCATTCCATATGTTCCTCACGTGTTCCTCCATACGATCTTTCAAGGCCCTGATAGTGTGACCAATATAGAATAAGTTACAAGGACATTGAATCGCATATACCACTCCAATGGTGTTGCAAGAAACAAAATCCTCTATAGTGTGTGTCTGCTTCTTATGGGGGTTATAGAACTCTTTAACTTTCTTGATATTAGACGGTACTCTTACACAACTATAACATCTCCCACAGCCGAAAAATCCCTTTAGGTCTCAGAACATCTTAGGCTTCGGTGGGGGTGGTTCCACTACATTGTGCACTAATCTATCGCTCAAACAGGGTGCTTTCTTGTAGATGATCTTAGGTTTATCAGGTAATAGATCTCTTAGATGACAATCTTGCTTTAATACGTTCCAATACTTTTTAATAATCCTCTCTACTTCTTTACTTTGCAGACAATAATCCAAGACTATACATGTACCATCATACTCATCATTACCCACAGTTGCACTTTTATCCTTCAACAAATCATCCCTCTTAAATTTCTTCACCAGGCTTTTTTCTCTTTCTAAAAACTCCTCCTGGTAACCTTTATCTAAAAACATTTTCTTTAATTTATCTGATTGTGATTCGAAATCGTCCTCCCGTGTACAGTTTCTCCTCATTCTTGTGAACTGGCCCCTGGGGATATTACTAAGCCATGGTTTGTGATGGCAGCTGGTGGTGGGAATGTAGGAATTATGATCAGTGGCTTTAAAAAAGGACCTGGTAATGATACCATTAGTTGTAGTCAGGATCTCTAGATCGAGGAAGTGTATACGGTCCCTACTAACCTTCCAAGTTAGGGAGATATTCCGATCGTTAATATTCATGGACTCCAATAATTCCATTAACGATTCTAAATTTCCTTTCCACATGATCAAAAGATCATCTATGAACCTCTTGTATAATAATATATCTCCATACTGTTCAATCCGCACCGACTCTTCTTCCCATTTGGCCATATAAAGGTTCGCCACATTGGGGGCGAACTTAGCGCCCATAGCGACACCCCTTATCTGCAGGAAAAACCTATTGTTGTACCAGAAAAAATTATGGTGTAAACAAAAATCCAGACATTTCAAAATAAATCTACATAGGACCCTATCGATTCCTTCCTCTTTATCTAGGGCCCATTCCACGGCTTCCAAAGCGCCCTCATGGTTAATATTTGTATACAATGACGACACATCACCCGTAGCCATGATAATATTATTATCCGTGATGTGTTCATCCAATAATTGAAGGGTGTGTTTAGTGTCTTTGAGAAACGCTCGTGTTTTTCTTACCAGAGGTTGTAGATGGAGGTCAATGTACTCCCCCAATCTGGAAGTTAGGGACTCAATCCCACTCACAATGGGCCGTCCAGGTGGATTTAGACTGTCTTTATGAATCTTTGGCAGATAATATATCACTGGAATCCTGCTAACTGTGGGAATTAAATATTTGGCTTCTTGTTTATTCAGGAATTCATTATCTACACCGTATTTTATAATCAAATCCAATTCATTCCTAAAATTCCTAGAAGGATCAGCATTTAATACCTGATATGTGCTGCTATCATTTAAGATCCTATCTATTTCATCCTTGTATTGCTGTAACGAAAGCACCACAATGCCCCCTCCTTTGTCCGCCGGCCTTATAACTATATCTGTTCTTTTCTCCAATGAATCGAATCCCTTCTTAAAATCCCTGTTCTCATATACTCTTTTTATGGGTAATTGTTCAAGCTCTGTGTTGACCAATTTTTTAAAAAGGTCCACATATTTGTTATTAGCCACATATTGATTGAAAATTGAGTTATTTCTTAAACTCGTAAACTTCTCAGTAATAATCGTTTTCTCAACTGGGTTCAAGGCATAATATTTTTTGATGTTCAGTTTCCTTATAAACTTTTGTACCCCAACATAAGTTTCAAATTTGTTAAGTCCCTTTTTAGGCGCAAATTTTATGCCTTTATCAAGTGTCAAAATTTCTTCCCTTGATAGATCCTTGCCGCTTAGATTGTAGATCCCTTCACCCAATCTTCCCGCCTTCTTTTTTTGCTGTAACCTTCGTCCGGCTCTTCCTCCTCTCTTCCTAGGTTTCTTACTTCGCGGGCGTATCCATCCTGGTCCTTCCCTAAAAAAGACTCATTCGCGTATCGATCTCCATTATTCGCAAGTGGTTGGTAGCTATTATGCACAGGTACTCCCTATTGGTCCTGTGTATGTCTGTCGTATCTTACTCTTTGGGGTTTGGGTGAGTAGTATACTCCGCCTCCCTGGAAATCATCCCTATGCCGAGGGAACTGTCTATAACCCTGGGTTTGGGGTGGTGGGGGTGCTGGAGGGTCCCCATACAGTTGACGCCGGTCACCCCTCCTTGGTGTCCCTTGTTGGTATCCGTAATTCCTGTTGTATTGCGATCTATAGGGACGTTGCTCTCTTAGTTGCCCTCCTCTCCTATTCGGTGTATGGTTAGGATAGTATCCTCTTCCGTACTGATTTCCACCTTGGTGGGCCTTATGACTGTTACCCCTATTGTATGGCACCCCATAGCCCCAGTTTCCATCAAGGGACACCAAGGAGGGGTGACCGGCGTCAACCGTATGGGGACCCTCCAGCACCCCCACCACCCCAAACCCAGGGTTATGGACAGTTATGGACAGTTCCCTCGGCATAGGGATGATTTCCAGGGAGGCGGAGTATACTACTCACCCAAACCCGAAAGAATAAGATACGACAGACATACACAGGACCAATAGGGAGTACCTGTGTATAATAGCTACCAACCACTTGCGGATAATGGAGATCAATACGCGAATGAGTCTTTTTTAGGGAAGGACCAGGATAGATACGCCCACGAAGTAAGAAACCTAGGAAGAGAGGAGGAAGAGTCGGACGAAGGTTACAGCAAAAAAAGAAGGCAGGAAGATTAGGTGAAGGAATCTACAATCTAAGTGGCAAGGATCTATCAAGGGAGGAAATTTTGACACTTGATAAAGGCATAAAATTTGCGCCTAAAAAGAGACTTAACAAATTTGAAACTTATGTTGGGGTACAAAAGTTTATAAGGAAACTGAACATCAAAAAATATTATGCCTTGAACCCAGTTGAGAAAACGATTATTAATGAGAAGTTTACGAGTTAAAGAAATAACTCAATTTTCAATCCATATGTGGCTAATAACAAATATGTGGACCTTTTTAAAAAATTGGTCAACACAGAGCTTGAACAATTACCCTTAAAAAGAGTATATGAGAACAGGGATTTTAAGAAGGGATTAGATTCATTGGAGAAAAGAACAGATATAGTTATAAGGCCGGCGGACAAAGGAGGGGGCATTGTGGTGCTTTCATTACAACAATACAAGGATGAAATAGATAGGATCTTAAATGATAGCAGCACATATCAGGTATTAAATGCTGATCCTTCTAGGAATTTTAGGAATGAATTGGATTTGATTATAAAATACGGTGTAGATAATGAATTCCTGAATAAACAAGAAGCCAAATATTTAATTCCCACAGTTAGCAGGATTCCAGTGATATATTATCTGCCAAAGATTCATAAAGACAGTCTAAATCCACCTGGACGGCCCATTGTGAGTGGGATTGAGTCCCTAACTTCCAGATTGGGGGAGTACATTGACCTCCATCTACAACCTCTGGTAAGAAAAACACGAGCCTTTCTCAAAGACACTAAACACACCCTTCAATTATTGGATGAACACATCACGGATAATAATATTATCATGGCTACGGGTGATGTGTCGTCATTGTATACAAATATTAACCATGAGGGCGCTTTGGAAGCCGTAGAATGGGCCCTAGATAAAGAGGAAGGAATCGATAGGGGCTTATGTGGATTTATTTTGAAATGTCTGTATTTTTGTTTACACCATAATTTTTTCTGGTACAACAATAGGTTTTTCCTGCAGATAAGGGGTGTCGCTATGGGCGCTAAGTTCGCCCCCAGTGTGGCGAACCTTTATATGGCCAAATGGGAAGAAGAGTCGGTGCGGATTGAACAGTATGGAGATATATTATTATACAAGAGGTTCATAGATGATCTTTTGATCATGTGGAAAGGGAATTTAGAATCGTTAATGGAATTATTGGAGTCCATGAATATTAACGATCGGAATATCTCCCTAACTTGGAAGGTTAGTAGGGACCGTATACACTTCCTCGATCTAGAGATCCTGACTACAACTAATGGTATCATTACCTGGTCCTTTTTTAAAGCCACTGATCGTAACTCCTACATTCCCACCACCAGCTGCCATCACAAACCATGGCTTAGTAATATCCCCAGGGGCCAGTTCACAAGAATGAGGAGAAACTGTACACGGGAGGATGATTTCGAATCACAATCAGATAAATTAAAGAAAATGTTTTTAGATAAAGGTTACCAGGAGGAGTTTTTAGAAAGAGAAAAAAGCCTGGTGAAGAAATTTAAGAGGGATGATTTGTTGAAGGATAAAAGTGCAACTGCGGGTAATGATGAGTATGATGGTACATGTATAGTCTTGGATTATTGTCTACAAAGTAAAGAAGTAGAGAGGATTTTAAAAAAGTATTGGAACGTATTAAAGCAAGATTGTCATCTAAGAGATCTATTACCTGATAAACCTAAGATCATCTACAAGAAAGCACCCTGTTTGCGCGATAGATTAGTGCACAATGTAGTGGAACCACCCCCACCGAAGCCTAAGATGTTCTGGGACCTAAAGGGATTTTTCGGCTGTGGGAGATGTTATAGTTGTGTAAGAGTACCGTCTAATATCAAGAAAGTTAAAGAGTGAGGTTTTGGGGATTAGAAGCTCCGAAACGAAACTGGAGAGGCTCTAACTATGTCAGAGATATCAGCAAGCCTGAATCCTGGTGGATATACCAGTTCGGCTCTTTTTCACCGGGTGGGTTGAATAAAGAGTTCGATCTCACATGTTTTTTGAGTAATTTTTGACCTTTATACTGTATGATATATGATTAATTCCTCTACATACTATCCTGGCTTGGATCAGCCGGGATATTGACATACATCGCTCTGTACCCTAGATCTATCCCGTGAATATCATGTACTTTTATATTTTATTTTTTATTTTTTGGAATTCAATATATCTCATCTTATATAATTTTATCTTTATTTTTATCCTAGTGAGGTTGGTCTGGTGTTTTTTATTATATAGATTGATTATGTAACTATTTGGATAAGCTTTATAAGTTCCACATATTGGGGTTTTTCTTTCACAACCCCCTTTTTGAAGTATATAGGCTCCACTCAAGAAGGGAGTACTCCCCCCCCCCTTTTTTTGAGGATATACAATTAGGTACATATGGTTGATTTTTTAAGGTGTCCACTGGTATATATTTATATATTTTTTAATATATTTTGTAATATAGTTTTTTGATTTTTTTTAATAAATATTTTAATAGATTTTTATATAAATTTATGTTTATATATTTTTTTATATATATAGGGCTATATACGAATTCTTTAAATAATAATTTAGTCCATATGTAAAGCTTAGGATGTTTTCCCTATATAAGATGTGTATTTACAGATATGGGGATATATTTAACCACGTATGCCTGTATACGCCACTTACTTCACCTATAGGAGAGATAAAAGTTCTGAGGGAGATCCGTATACAGGTATCACTCATAACAAAACCAGCTAGATTACTATACACACTAATAAGCATTGATAAAATTCACCTATAGGAAAGTTATTAGCAGGCTGATTATAGGTATCACTTGTTAATAAAGCCAGTTTATTTACTGTATACTGTGGATCTCTCAGGAATTGTATGTGGTTTTTAAAATAGACTGATATATATGAGATCGTTTTTGTTTGTCTTAATATTGGCTATAAGAGTGCTGTGCAGTGATTTGCTTTCCCTCCGAGCTCCGTCCTGGGTATATTTATGTTTAATATTCAATTTCCCCCTAGGATTAACATAATTAACATGGTTATAGTGACAGAACGTTCTATGATAGTGGTTGTGCTATGAATAGAGGAGCGGAGCCCAATACATAAGAGTCTGCGGTCTCAGGGAAAATGGCCGCTGTTAGTGTATTTAAACTGCAGAGCGCCCGTCCAATCACATCCCCCTGATAAAGACACGTGATTCCCTGTGTCGAAGACGCGTAGGGGAGGGGCCAGGACGGAGCGATCAGCACAGAGCTGGGCTGAGGATTTCTTACACCCCGCAGCACACCGATTAGCGCTATTTTTGCCTGTATTGTTTGGTGCGCAATAGCACCTGTGAAATGTGAGTACCCCAGTGTGGGGATTTGGTATTTTATATTTTTTAATAAAGTGTCTGGCGATATTACACTATATAGTCCCTTCTATTTTCTTGGTATGATACCTGTGGAGCCATAGAGAGCCTGTTTGGAGATCATCTGTTATCCTATCACTGAGCCCAGGGGTGGCTCCATAGAGTGTATTGACGCAGCTGAACACTGTGTCACACGCTCTAAGGTGAGCGCAACTACTTTGGGGGTCACCGAGGCACATCACGGCATGATCTGGGCACTGTGATTCAGCAATTGGATTTTTCTGTGAAGCACTTTATGCACCTTAGTTTACCTTTGGAACTTTTCACTGCACATTGCTGTGTGATGTTATATTGGAAGATTTTTTACAAATAAGGACAATAATTGTCTCAAGCATCACATATCACCCATATGGTTTTTTTATATATCACCTGTCACTTATATGATTTTATTGGAGTTTTGCATGTGATATGTATATGTTATTATATTTATAGTGCACGTTTTTCATTTTTATTTTTTTATTTTTATTGAGTATTATCGATCAATGTGTGTGCATTATATATATATATGCAGAGTTTATTATTTGCACATTGCACTTTGGATTTATTACATATGGCACTTTGGTGCACTTCTCTGACACATTGATTTTTGCAGAGTTGGTTTCAGTATTATTGATTAACAAGTGTGCATTATATTTATTTACATACATAGAGTTTATCTATCATTGGCACATTGCACTTTGGATTTATTATATATGGCACTTAGTTGCACTTCTTTGACACATTGATCTATATAGGTAGAATTGATTTCAGATCTGAATCACATGCACATGGCACTTTTTTATTAAACGCACATGATACCAGTAGGGTGAATGTATATAATGACACATACCTAAGCGCAGCGCAATTTTCTCTATTTATATCTACTGCACGGCCATGAATACGTGATCTGCGTCTGCAGCTGGGCATTTATATTCATGTTTAGTTGGTTCTCCATTAAGGTATTGGATTATTGTGGCTCGCAAGATTTCTTCTGTATTTATGTATGCGGAGTGGCCCGAGGAGAAGAAGGGAAGAAGACGCCGTGGAGGAAGATGCCGAACGAGAACACCCGAGGAAGAACCAGAAGAAGAAGATAGAGGAAGAAACCGAAGGAAGATAGAAGATAGAAGAAAGAGGAAGCATTTAAATAAAGGAATTGTCAAAAACTGTCTCTTGTCATTTTTAACATTTTTGACACTTTTTTTTGTGAAATGGTAGGGGTACTTTTGTACCCCCTTACCATTTCACACAGGGGGGAGGGCCGGGATCTAGGGGTCCCCTTGTTAAAGGGGGCTTCCAGATTCCGATAAGCCCCCCGTCCACAGACCCCCACAACCACCAGGCAAGGGTCGTGGGGATGAGGCACTTGTCCCCATCAACATGGGGACAAAATGTTTTGGGGGGCTACCCCAGAGGACCCTCCCAGTGTTAAGGGCATGTGGCCTGGTACGGTTCAGGAGGGGGAGTGCTCTCTCGCCCCCCCTCTTTTCCTGCGGCCTGCCAGGTTGCGTGCTCGGATAAGGGTCTGGTATGGATTTTTGGGGGGACCTCATGCCATTTTTTAAAAAATTTTGGCCGGGGTTCCCCTTCATATCTATACCAGACCTGAAGGGCCTGGTATGGAGTTTAGGGGGACCCCCACGTAATTTTTTTAAAATTTTGGTTTGGGGTTTCCCTGTGGGGAATTCCCATGCCGTTTTTATCAATGAACTGTTATGTGTATTGTCGGACCGGCAATTCATTAATAGCCGCAAGTAGTTTTAAATGACTTTTTTTCCTTTGAAATGTCATTTTGCTGTCAGACTGTTCTAAACACGGGAAACATGTGCCCCTTTACAGGCATACTATAGACACCCCCCCAGGTACGAAATTTAAAGGAATATTACACTTTTATTGTTTGACTTTAAGCACTATTAAAATCACTGCTCCCGAAAAAACGGCCGTTTTAAAACTTTTTTTGCATTGATCCATGTCCCCTGGGGCAGGACCCAGGTCCCCAAACACTTTTTATGACAATACCATGCATATAAGCCTTTAAAATTAGCACTTTTGATTTCTCCCATAGACTTTTAAAGGGTGTTCCGCGGCTTTCGAATTTGTCGCGAACACCCCAAATTGTTCGCTGTTCAGCGAACTGGTGAACAGCCCATGTTCGACGACTCGCACTCGAAGCTCATCCCTATACTGCATCCTCTGCACAGTGTGCACCTAAAGCTACCTGAAGACAATTGTTGTTGTTCTGATCCTATTAATACCACAGGCAGGCAGCTACGGTATTTACAGTTAGTGTACTGTGTCCTCTGCACAGTGTGCACCTAAAGCTACCTGAAGACAATTGGTGGTGTTCTTCTGATCCTATTAGTACCGCAGGCAGCTGCAATATTTACAGTTAGTGTACTGCGTCCTCTGCACAGTGTGCACCTAAAGCTACCTGCAGACAATTGCTATTGTTCTGATCTTATTAATACCACAGGCAGGCAGCTGCAGTATTTAAAGTTAGTGTACTGTGTCCTCTGCACAGTGTGCACCTAAAGCTACCTGAAGACAATTGCTGGTGTACTCATATCAATAATACTACAGGCAGGCAGTTGATTCTGCTAGCTGCAGTATCAGTATATATATGTGTAGCACTTACTCTCGGTGGAGCTGCTGGTTTAAAGCGGGCTGTTACCTTCACTCTCGATACCTCTGTTTCACCGGCACCGGGTCTAGGGGTCCCGTTGAGTTTACCTCTGGACGATGTAAGCACCAAACACTTGAGTATTTTCCAATGCTTTAATGAACAAGTAATAAAGGAAGTAGCAGGAAAGAGGCAGAAGGAAAGTTGCAGGGAAGCTCAAATACCTTTCCTTAGTATTCTTTAGAACATTCTTTGGAATTGAACACTTGTAGTTGAATGCACCCCCCTTTGTGGGATTAATCTTTGCCCACCTGGATAGGCCTCTCTCACTTGCCTAGCAGCCAGTACGCAGCGCGAACAAACGTCTCTGCCACAGACTTGTTTGGAATAAAACCCATACGATCGTCTGCCACAGGATGTATTCGTTTGCGATGAATGACAGACAGTACTTGAACCTTTAAGCCGACCCGGCAGTACTATGCAGTAAGATTACTTCAGGATACGTCCTCCAACCGAGTCACCAGGCCCCTCTCCAGACCAGCACTCTGCATGATCCTTCCATGACGGGTCCTCCCCTGGGATCTCCCCGGTTGTCCAGCTTTTTCACTCAGGATAGACAGCTCAGGACCATTCCTCTGCTGCTGTGGTAGGCCCCAGACAGGCTTCTGGGCCCACCCACACGCCGCAGCGACGTGGGCCTCCGGAACGGAGGACCACGAGGTGGTACTCTTAACGCATACCTGTCGGCCAGGAGGGCCAGCAGGTGGCTGAAAACGAACCCTAAAACATGGCGTCTGTCCCATAAATACCCTCTCCCAGAATGCAACTTGGAGGACCACCTCCACCAAGTTGTCTCCGGGACGGAGGAGCACTCATACACTTAAACACGTTGCCTTTCCAACACCAGCCCATGGTGACAATGACACCCACCGGCGTAGTGTGGAACTACACGCAACTCAGCCAAGCTGGAACAGAGGCAAATCTAACTATCTCTAACAAGTAACCCACAAGATTTACCTATCAGCGGTAGATTAAAAATCTACCAGCGCTACATATGAATCCCAGCTTTGTACAGCTACATCTCACTGCAGGCCATTAGTATGTCTGGAAAGCCAACAAGGAGAGGCAGACAGCCACAAGCCAATAAAAGGGGGCAAGCAGGCTCTGTGTCTAGAGGCAACAGTGCTGGTCATGGAGACGGTGCATCCTCATCAGCACGTGGACACGCTTGTCCTTTTTTTCGGCAGCTGGCCGTGTTGAGCTGCAACATGCGGAAGACTTGGTAGAGTGGATGACCAAGCCGTCCTCATCCTCCTCATCCTCTCTCACCCAGGCTCAGGGTACTTTGTCTGGCAAAGCAGCTGCCAACGCGGCCTATTCCCTTGGCTCAATGGCATTAGTCACTCCTTCCCTAGCCCCACCATGTCCTCCTGAGGAGTCCCCCGAACTGTTTGACCACATTGTTGGGTACATGCTCCAGGAGAATGCCCAGCGTTTTGAAGGCTCTGATGATGGTACCCAGCTAGAGGAAGGCAGTAACATGAGCCCAGAGAGAGGGAGTGCCCAAGGACTGCAATCTGACAGTCATGTTCCCCCAGCTGCAGCATACTGCCAGCTTTGCTCCAGTGATGAGGAGGGAGGGGATGATGAGGTCACTGACTCCACGTGGGTGCCTGATAGGAGAGAGGAGGAGGAGGCGGCAGATCTCCAATGAGGCAGGATGCCCTCCAGGGGCCAGCTTAAGGGCAGCACACTGACTGCATCACACGGCAGAGCTCCGCATGTGCAGGGCGCTGCTATCTGTGCACGTTATTCCAAAACTTCTTTGGTGTGGGCCTTTTTTGAGACGAGTGCATCAGATCCCATCGCTGCTATTTGCAATATATGTCTCAAGCGTATCTCACGTAGCCAAAACATCACCCGCTTGGGCACCACATGCTTGACCAGACATATGTTGACCTGCCATGCAGTTTGTTGGCAAGCGTACCTAAAAGACCCACACCAAAGAACAAAGCGGACCTCTCCTTGCTCCTCATTAGCTGGGATCTCCAACCCCACTATACCTTCAGTCCTCTCTAAAAACCTGCACTGAGAGGAATGCAGTTGTAGAATTAGGTGTGTCACAGCCAAGTACTTGCGGGCAATCTGCTATCGGTACACCGACGTCAGATTGTACCAGGCAAATTTCCCTGCCCCAGCTGTTGCACGTCCGAAAGAAGTTCGCTCCCAGCCATCCACATGCCCAGCGGTTGAATGCTAGCTTGGCTAAATTGCTAGCACTTCAACTGCTGCCTTTTCAGTTGGTAGACTCTGCCCCCTTCCGTGAGTTAGTGGAATGTGCAGTTCCTCAGTGGCAGGTTCCCAAACGCCACTTTTTCTCATGGAAGGCGATTACGGCTCTCTACCGGCATGTGGAAGGCAATGTCTTGGCCTCGCTGGACAGGGCGGTCAGTGGTAAGGTGCATATTACCACTGACTCATGGTCCAGCAGGCATGGACAGGGACGTTACCTATCTTTCACCGCACACTGGGTGACTCTTCTGGCAGCTGGGAAGGATGCAGGACGCCTCCAAAATTCTACTAGTGGTGATTCTGCCACACCTCTCTCCTCCACCCTCTCCTCTTCTTCTTCCTCCATGGCCTCTTCCTGTGCTGATTTGTCCTCGGAACCAGTGGTGCTCCGTAGGCGTTCAAGGGGCTACGCAAGCATGCAGTCAAAAAGATGCCATGCGGTGCTTGAGCTGGTGTGCTTGGGGGACAGGAGCCACACTGGGGAAGAGATTCTGTCAGCTCTGCAGGGGCAGGTTCAGAGGTGGTTGACGCCATGCCAGCTTAAGCCAGGTATGGTGGTTTGCGACAGTGGCACCAACCTCCTCTCCACCCTCCGACAGGGACAACTGACCCATGTGCCCTGTTTGGCTCACATCCTTAACTTGGTGGTGCAGCGGTTCTTGGGCAGGTACCCAGGCTTACAGGATGTCCTGAGGCAGGCCAGGAAAGTCTGTGTGCATTTCCACAGGTCATATAATGCCAGTGCTCGGCTGGCTGATCTCCAAAAGGAATTTAACCTGCCCAAGAACCGCCTAATCTGTGACATGCCCACCATGTGGAATTCAACGTTGGCCATGCTGCAGTGGCTGCACATGCAGCAGAGGGCCATCAATGAGTACCTATGTGACTATGGCACCAGGACAGGGTCAGGGGACCTTGTTTTTTTTTTCCCCACGAGAGTGGGCTATGATCAGGGATGCATGCACTGTCCTGTCACCATTTGTGGAGGCCAGGAGGATGCTGAGCAGTGACAGTGCATGCATCAGTAACATTGTCCCTCTTGTCCACCTGTTGGAGCACACACTGCGTGGAATAATGGACAGGGCACTTGAGGCAGAACAGAGGGAGGAAGAGGAGGACTTCCTTACCTCTCAAGGCCCCCTTTATCCAGACAGTGTTCCTGCGTGCCCTCACACAGGAAGAGGAGGAGGAGGAGGATTGTGTCAGCATGGAGGTGGAGCCTGGCACTCAGCATCAGCAGCAGTCTTCAATGGATCCTTTACAGTCCAAAGAAACCCATGGATTTGTATGTGGCTGGGAGGAGGTGGCTGCGGATCAAGTCGTCCTTAGTGACTCAGAGGACTCTGGACCGAATGCCTCAGCAAATCTATGCTGCATGGCCTCCCTGATCCTGCAAAGCCTGCAGAAGGATCCTCGTATTTGCGGTATCAAGGGGAGGGATGATTACTGGCTGGCAACCCTCCTTGATCCACGTTACAAGGGTAAGGTTGTGGACCTTATCTTGCCATCACAGAGGGAGCAGAGGATGAAAAATCTTCGGGAGGCCTTGCAGAAAGGTTTGTGCAACGCGTTTCCAGAGCCTGGGAGTTTACAATTTCCTGGTCCTCCTGGACAACGTGTTGCTGAGGTTTCGGTCAGTCACAGAAGGAGCAGTGAAGAAGGTGGCCGTCTGACCGATGCGTTCAGACAATTTTTTACTCCGCAGCCCCAAGGTCTGATCGGTTCCAGCAACCATTGCCAGCGTCGGATTCACATGGTGCAGGATTACCTAGGGGCAAGATCAGACTTGGACACCTTTCCCACCGAAAATCCTCTGGGTTACTGGGTCTTGAGGATGGATCACTGGCCCGAGCTTGCACAGTATGAAATTGAGCTACTGGCCTGTCCTGCATCCAGCGTTCTTTCGGATCGCACATTCAGTGCTGCTGGAGGCTTTGTAACCGATCACAGGGTGCGCCTGTCCACCGAATTGGTCGATCGGCTGAACTTCATAAAAATGAATCATGCCGCGTACACACGGTCGAACTTTTCAGCTACAAAAGTCCGACAGCCCGTCCGATAGACTTTCGACTGACTTTTGGCAGACTTGCGGCAGACTTTCTAATGAATGGACTTGCCTACATACGATCACAAAAAGGTCCGACAGCCTAGTACGCGGTGACGTACACCAAGTCCGACGAGACTGTAAAACGGAAGTTCAATAGCCCGTACGACACCTTTTGGGCTCCTTCTGCTAATCTTGTGTTTATCTCGTGTTAGTAGAAGTTTGGTGAGAGACGATTTGCGCTTGTGACTTGTATTTTTCAGTTCATTTTAACTGTTGTTCAGTCTGTGCTTGTGAGGTTTGTATCTGCATTTCAGTGCGTTTGGTCAGTTGGCATTAAGCAATCTTTGTTTTATTGTTTGCTCGTTGCTGATTTTCAGGTCGCTCTTCAAAGGCCTTGCTGTTCTTCAGTGCGTTCTGTTAAGTGCGTTCTGACCAACAGACCGTTTTGAAGCCATGTTACGTGTACGTACTCGTCGTAGAGCTTGTGCATTGTATGTGCTTGGTGCTGTAGTTCATTCTTCAGCCCAAGACCAGTCCATGAACAGGGCAAGGAGGAGTTCACGGACGAAGAATTGGTTTCTCCAGCGTGACCAATTCTGTCACATGCCATTGCTCCGTGAGATCCGTGAGAATAATCCTGAGGATTTCAGGAACTTTCTCCAGATGACGGACCCCGTTTTTGACCATTTGTTGGCTTTGCTCACCCCTTATATCAGCAGGCAGGATACCTGCATGAGGCAAGCCATCACTCCGGAGCAGAGGCTAGTCGCCACTTTGTGGTACTTGGCAACAGGGAGAAGCCTGCAGGACCTTAAGTTCTCGACAGGCATCTCCCCCCAGGCTCTGGGGATCATTATCCCAGAGACCTGTTCTGACATCATTCAGGTCCTGCAGAAGGACTATATTAAAAGGTAAGAATTTTTATCCTTTATTAGCATCACATGTTATTTTATTTAATGTTTGATAATGTAATGTATTTCTTTACTCAAACACTACTTACCATCATTACAATATAGTGTGAATGTCCTCTTTTTGTCCTCATGCATGCTGTAATTTTTTTCATGTTCTTTTTTGTCCTGCATGTATATTTGCCTTCACTAACCTCCCCAACTCCATCCAAATAGTGTGTGTGTCATTAACTCGATTTCCAATCCCCCCCCCCAAACTCCATCCAAATAGTGTGTGTGTCATTAACTCGATTTCCATTCCCCCCCCCCCTAAACTCCATCCAAATAGTGTGTGTGTCATTAACTCGATTTCCAACCCCCCCCCCCCTAAACTCCATCCAAATAGTGTGTGTGTCATTAACTCGATTTCCAATCCCCCCCCTAATAATTTGCTATAATGTTCTGTGGTGTTGATTTTAAAAAAGCAAATATAAATTTGCAAAATGCATTTGCACTCTGCAAGTGCATTTGCTCCAGGGCTTTAGTAAATGAGCAGAAGCTCTGCTGATTTCCATCATCCAATCATGTGCAAGCCACAAAGTTTTTGGATTAATTGCCCTTGCATGTGATTGGGTACTCCTTGCAACATGAAGCCTTTACCTTACCTCATTTACTAAGCTGTGGAGCAACTGCATTTGCAGAGTGCAACAACTGCACTTTTCAAACTGCACAGTCTTGTAGCCAGTGGCGGAACTACCGCCATAGCAAGCCACGCGGGCGCTATGTGGCCCGCAGCCGAGTGGGGCCCCGTCAGTTGCCAAAAGAAATCCTTTTTTACTGATTTTTCGCCGCCCGCCGCTGCTAGAGGTCCGTGGCCGGCGGAGATAATGTCTCCGCCGGCCACCATTTTCCTGAAGACCAGCTAACTTCGTAATGACAAGTGGAGCCTGCCGAGTGGCTACAATAGAAATAGAGCTGCGGCACCACCCAACCCCCACCCCCGGCCTGTCTGTCATCTGTGATCTGTTTTAGAAAGGGGTGGGGGGTGCCGCAGCTCAATTTCTATTGTAGCTGGCCGGCTCCGCCTCTATTTTGTTCCCCCTCAGGCTTCAGGCTTCAGTAATGGCGAAGTTCTGTCATATCTCAGTTTCATATATCAGTCTCCTGCTCTGCTGGGATATAGAAGGGCTCCAATGGGGGGGGACCTGAGATGTAAGGAAGCACTCCGCTGGCTGGGGACAGTGACACCTGAGATGTAAGGAAGCACTCTGCTGCCTGGGGACAGTGACACCTGAGATGTAAGGAAGCACTGCACTGGCTATGGACAGTGACACTTGAGATGTAAGGAAGCACTCCGCTGGCTGGGGACAGTGACACCTGAGATGTAAGGAAACACTCCGCTGGCTATGGACAGTGACACTTGAGATGTAGGGAAGCACTCCGCTGGCTATGGACAGTGACACCAGAGATGTAAGGAAGCACTCCGCTGGCTGGGGACACCTGAGATGTAAGGAAGCACTCCGCTGTTTGGGGACAGTGACACCAGAGATGTAAGGAAGCACTCCGCTGGCTGGGGACACCTGAGATGTAAGGAAGCACTCCGCTGGCTGGGGACAGTGACACCAGAGATGTAAGGAAGCACTCCGCTGGCTGGGGACAGTGACACCTGAGATTTAAGGAAGCACTCCGCTGGGGACACCTGAGATGTAAGGAAGCACTCCGCTGCCTAGGGACATTGACACCAGAGATGTAAGGAAGCACTCCGCTGCCTGGGGCCAGTGACACTTGAGATGTAAGGAAGCACTCCGCTGTCTATGAACAGTGACACTTGAGATATAAGGAAGCACTCCGCTGGGGACACCTGAGATGTAAGAAGGCACTCCTCTGGGGACACCTGAGATGTAAGGAAGCACTCCGATGGGGACACCTGATGGCATCTGGTGGAAAGTGACACCCTCAGAGCTCCCACTGATTCTGCATTATGGTGAGTTGAACTATTTCATTTTATATTACAATGTAATAATAGAAATAATGCGCTTCAATCACCCTGACACCATAACAAACATGGCGCCGGGATGATTGAAGCTCTAACACCAGATGTTTGGAGTATCTTTATCTGCTTATTGTAAAACTTTCTGGAATACACATATTTCTATTGTGGTGTAGGATCTGGGCCTGCTGTCCCCCCATCCCTCTTTTTTTCTTCCTTCTCTCTCTTCCTTTGTTTCTCCCTCCATCTCTCGTTCAACTCAGACTCTAACCACACCCCCTTTAAGTCATGCCCCTTTAAGCCACGCCCAATATTACGCTTAAACCATGACAATTTATCGCCACGGCACGCTTTGCAAAAAGTGTCCCTATACATTTTTTTACAATGTTGGCAACTATGCCCAGGGATGATGAGGAATTTAAGTTTACTGTTAAGCCTTCCGATCCCCGCGAGTCGGCTGCATACAGCAGGAGGCAGGAGCTGAGTGGGCGGGAGCAGAGTGGGTGGAGCAGAATGCTCGAGCGCGCCTGTGAAGGGACATCGTCTTTGGCACATGAGGAGGCTCTGGAATCTGGGCAGGAGGTAGGAAGGGAGTGGGAGACAGACTGTTATCTGTTTTGCACAGTGCCTGGAAAAGCACCTTGTCACCGTGCAGATGGGGACAAGGGCCTCCTCCCCACAAGCCCTGGGGCGTTAGTTGTGGGGGTGCAAAACGTGAAAACTTTTTTGACTTTACTAACACTATAATGTACTGAATGTAACCTGTGGATTTTATTGGCAAATTTTTGTTTTGTTGTTCGAAATTAATATAACCTGTTGCCTGGGTACTGTGCCACATGAGTGTGGTAATCTGTTGTTCAATGGCATTAGTTAATTTTTTTGTGGGGGGGGACTTTTTGCAGGGGGTCCCATACAACATTTTGCTATGGGGCCCTGTCATTTCTAGTTACGCCCCTGCTTGTAGCCTTTAGTAAATCAAACCCTGCGTGTCCTTAATCTTAATTTCTAATTTCACCACCCCCTAAAATGTAACAATGTGCCATCAGAGGGGGTGAGCAATCTGATAAGTGTGCCTTTCCATATTATTTATTAAATAAGATTTCAATTATTTAATGTTATGCTGAGCAATAATGTTTTAAGTGTAATGTTCTTGCAATGTTCTTTTCAAAATGACTAAGTTTTGGTTTCTTGTTTGATTCCCCAGTTTCCTTCAACGCCACAGGAATGGCAGACTGTGGCATCCCATTTTGCCACCCGTTTGGGACTTTCCCAACTGTAGAGGGGCTATAGATGGGAAACACGTCCACATTGTGCCACCACCCCATTCGGGGTCATACTATTTTAATTATAAGGGGTTCCATAGTATTGTCTTAATGGCGGTGGTGTCGGCACAATATGACTTTCTGTATGTGGACATGGGGAAGATTGGACGGATGTCGGATGGAGGAGTATTTGCCCAGACGGAGTTCTACCAGCGTCTCCAGAGTGTTGGCCTGGGATTGCCACCTGATATGGATAACGTGGAAGGACTCCCCTTTGTCTTCATAGCAGATGAAGCCTTCGCTCTGAGCAAGCACCTCATGAGGCCATTTCCCAAAGGACCCTCACGCCGGAGAGGAGGGTTTTTAATTTCCGGCTGGCCAGAGCGAGAAGAGTTGTTGAGAATGCTTTTGGGATTCTGGGCAGCCGGTTCCGCCTGTTTCAGACATCGATAAACCTTGCGAAATACAAACTTAATTACATAGTTTTAGCGCGCTGCAGCCTACACAACTTTTGAACAAACATTCCCCAAATTATATTTTACCAGTTCGGCCTGAGGCCGGACTTATTATTAGTGACAATCTGACGGGCCTGGATACTGTCTGTACTGGCTTGGCCCCCCAAAGTGCCCATCAAGTTTGTGATCAATATGTTGATTATTTTATGGGTAAGGGGGCCATTGCAATGCCCCAGAATATTTAATTTGTTAAAATAAAAAATCTTTATCAAATCTTGAATTATATTTATTGCTTGCCTTTCTTTTTGGCTTTCTCCTAGGTTATCGTAGAGCACTTGTAGTGCCAAGTGTATTTTCCTTTAGTAAATAAGCACCATTGCCACTGTAAACAACTATTAACTTTAAACAAACTGATATTGAGCATTGAAAGAAGAAACCACACATTTTGTTCATTACTAAACAGATTTTTTAATATTCAGTGTACATTCACTTGTGCGTTTGTAAAAAATGTTGATAGTCAAAAATATATCTATATTTTGAAATTTTCAACAAGATAATTATGTGATTTTTTTTTTAACATTATATTTTTTTATCTTTTTTTAACAAACAGGCCTCAATATTTTTGTTTTTGTTTTTTATTTTGTAAAAACAGGCCTCAATATTTTTTTTTGGTAATAAAAACAGGCGTCTTTTTTTTGGATTCTAATTTTTGGAAACAGGCATATAAATTTTAAGAATATAAAACAGAAGGCCCAGAAAGGGGTCAGCAAACAAGGAAATGAAGAACATGATCGATGTTTTTTTGGTTGAAAGAGGGCATTTAGATTCTTCCCAAAACATCGATCATGTTCTTCATTTCCTTCTGCATACGATCCAGCTGATTCCGCATTAAATCAATCTCCCCATTCCAGGCCATTATCTGACCAATTAGGCGTTGTGCACTGTCTGTGCTAAAATGTTCACCCAGACCTAAAATTGAATGGAAAAAAGAGGTGTTTAGAAATATGCAGCCATACATAGATTACCTTACCATAAGCTGGTGTCTCAGACACTGACCTGGTGGGGTGCCCATGTCGCATACTTCATAAACATCCTCGGGGGGTGGTGCTGTTGCTTGATTCAAGCACAATGAGGTCACCTAAAATAGAGCAGAAAATGTTATTTACAAAATATGCAGCAATACAGAGATTAACGTAAGCTGGTGTGTCAGACACTCACCTGGTGGGGTGCCCATGTCGACCACCTCTCCTTCATCCATATCCTCTGCGGGGCTTGGGCTGATTTCCCAATTATGTTGTTGTGGTTGGGGGGGACTGGGTTCATCTTGTCTGAGTCTTTTCTCCCCATGTGAATGAAACAAAATATATACTTAGCACACAGATATTTTAGTACAAGAATAGTAATCTTAAAACATTGTAGTGAAGTGGTGTACAAATTGTCTGTTTGGGCAGAGTTCCTAGTTGAATACATAAAAATTTTTTATTTAGACATATCTATATATATATAGATATATATATATATATAGATATATATATATATATATATATATATATATATATATATATATATATATATATATATATAGAGAGAGAGAGAGAGAGAGAGAGAGAGAGAGAGAGAGAGAGAGAGAGAGAGAGAGAGAGAGAGAGAGAGAGAGAGAGAGAGAGAGAGAGAGAGAGAGAGAGAGAGAGAGAGAGAGAGAGAGAGATATCTCTCTCTATATCTATCTATCTATCTATCTATCTATCTATCTATCTATCTATCTATCTATCTATCTATCTATCTATCTATCTATCTATCTATCTATCTATCTATATACACACATACATATACATACACATACATACATTTTCAAAAATAGAGGTAGATAGATTAAAAGATATAGGTCTGTATATATGTAATGAGGTTCATTAAGATCGTTTCAAACGATATAAACTCGTACAATAAAGAAAAGCACATGGAGCAGTATACAAGGTAATAAACAGAATATGAACAAACAAAGTACTTTACTTTTTTTTAGCACTTTACGGATCCGTCTGTACTGATCCAGCTCCCGGAGTTTGAGGTCAGACCATCTTTTCCGAATCTGATCTTTTGAGCGCCATACCCCAAAAGAAAGATGCAATGTCTTCACCACCTTCGCCATTATTTTGGCTTTTCGAAAATTAGGCCGGGTGTACGGTCCATACTTCCCATTATAGTCATTTTTTCTCAGAATTGCCACCATCTCTTTAAAGGACATATTGGAGGCCTTAAATCTCTGCTTCCCAGATCGGGACGTTCCGGCCTCCGTGCTTTCGTCGCTACCTGAGGTAGTACACACCTGCTGTGTCTCCGCCATTGTTCATCCCACTACGCACCGTAGAAAGAATTGGAGGAGAATATTCGTTAAAATAGAATGTCAGGGGCGGGCGACGCAGGCGGAGTTTCACACATGCACAGTGTATAAAGAGAGGTATTAAGCATGTGTCGTACGTACTTTCTGTGCGTAGAGACAAGGGGTGGAGAATATGAGTTAAAATAGAACGTCAGGGGCAGGCGACGCAGGCGGAGTTTCACACATGCGCAGTGCCTAAAAATTGTTAGTACGCATGTGTCGTACATACGTTCTGTGCGCAGAGACAAGGGGGCTGAAAATATGCTTAAACAAAGAACGTCAGGGGCGGGCAAAGCAGGCGTAGTTTCACGCATGCGCAGTGTATAAAACGTTATTACGTATTGTGTCGTACGTACGTTCTGTGCGTAGATGATAGTGGACCGGGACGCTATAAACAAAGGTAATTTAAAATTTTGAAATTTGGGAAAAACTTTGTAGCAAGCAGCCTATATGGCTTGACAGATTGATGAGGTCTAAGATGATCGGATAAGATGATGAGGGTTTAGGAGAAACATAACGGAAAATTTATATCAAATACTTACCGTAATTTTCCTTTCCTGATGGACTCCATGGCAGCATACGTATGGGTTAATCCCGCCTCTCATACCTCATAGGACCCCACTCCCATAAATCTTTGCTCCTAGCCAGAGGCCGTGTTCCGTAACTTAGCCTACTCCAGCAAATGGAACTCCTGCTGCCATGGAGTCCATCAGGAAAGGAAAATTACAGTAAGTATTTGATATAAATTTTCCGTTTTCCTGACAGACTCCATGGCAGCATACGTATGGGAAATGACTAGCCATACACTCCCGGGTGGGAAATTGCTGGTTAAAGAAAAAAAGGTTTATTTGGCACCGTCAACAGACAAGATGTCAGGGGCATGTCAGCAGTCGTCGGGTGAATCTGCGTGCACGCAGGTCCACAAGGAATGATTCTAGGCAAATTCAGCTAAATTCCCCACCAGGGGGCGCCGGCGCGCTCCCGCGTGTGCCCGTACGCGCGTTCGCGGGTGTGCGCGCGCGCCCGTGCACCCGTTCGCGCTAGCGCCGTTTGGCGCCAAGGGCCCTTTAAAAGAGTGACAGGTGCTCATGTCAGGTGCTGTTCGTCTGCAGCTCTGCACCTGAAAGTTCCTGTATCTGCCTGTCTGTTGTTTGCTATTGACCCGGCTACGTCTGACCACTCTCCAGTCTCCAATCCGACCCGGCTTGCCTGACCTTGCTTATTCTGTTACCTGTTGCCGAACTCCTGCCTGTCTGACTACCCTTGGATCATCCCTCCTGTTTATACCTGCCTGATCTCCTGCCAAAACGGACTGTCTGACCTTGCTTGCCTGTGTCCTGTGACGCTGCTCCCAGCCTGCTTGTTTTGCATCCAGCTGCTGTCTTCGCATCTGTCTGCCTGCCTTCCGGCCTGCACCAGTTTACCTGCATCCGCAGCTCAGCCATCCCTGAGGGACATCCTTCCAGTTCCGGTGTCTGCTTCTGCTGGAACCTGCATCAGGCCCTCCTACCCACTGTGCTCAGGAGACCACTGTTCCCACTTCCAGCGGCTCCTGAACCAGCGCTTAAGAGAGGTCTCCTTCTACCAGTCAAGCTCAACTACCAGGTACCTTACAGTACGAACAGCCATGACTGAGCCTGCAGGAGAGACCTCTCCCATTAAGGAGATCTGTACGCACTTGGCAGCCCTCACCCAAGCAGTAAAGACTTTACAGGACAGTTATAACAGACTGGAGGGTCAAGTGTTAAACCTCAGTGGTCCCGGTGGTGTGGCTCCTGCTCCCGCAGCCACTCCAGTACAGGCTGCTGCAGCACCCTCCATGGTCATGCTTCCACCGGAACCAAGAGTCCCTGTTCCTGAAAAGTTTTCTGGTGACCGAACTAAGTTTTTGGCTTTCCGCAGCGCTTGTCAACTTTACTTCGGCTTACAGCCACGAACTTTTTCCTTGGAAGTCACCAAAGTGGGATTTGTCATATCCCTCCTCCAGGGGGAACCCCAGACCTGGGCCCACCGCTTGCTTGAAACCAACGCTATACAAATCCAGACTTTACCCGCCTTTTTTGAAGCCATGGCCCAGCTTTATGAGGACCCTCAGCGGGCTGCCACTGCTGAGGCAGCTTTGATCGCGCTCCAGCAAGGCCGTAGGCCGGCCGAGGACTATGTTATGGACTTTCGACGCTGGAGCGCGGACACTCAATGGAATAACGCAGCCCTACGCCACCAGTTCCGCATGGGGTTATCTGAGGGTCTTAAGGATGAACCTGCCCGGGTGGGAATGCCTGACACCTTGGAGGAGCTTATTGCCATTACTATCCAAATTGACCGACGCCTTCGTGAGCGCCGGTCTGAACGATCTTCTCAACAAACACGGCCTATGTGGATGACCGCAAGAGTCCCGCTGCCTGCCTCCCGGTATCTACCTTCTGCCGGGCCAAGTCCAGTCAACCAAACAACTGATGCTTCTGAACCTATGCAACTGGGACTTATGCGTACTACTCTGACCCCTGAAGAACGGGCACGCAGGCGTCATCTGAACCTTTGTCTCTATTGTGGCGGGACGGGCCACTATGTGAACAACTGCCCAGTGAAGATCCGTAAGTGTTTTCCTTCAACTCCAACCAGTTTATCCGCTTTAACAGCCAATGCCACTCAACTTGTTCTCCCTCTCTCATTACAGCTCCAGGGAAGAACAATTCAAGTCAACGCCATTGTTGATTCCGGGGCATGTAGCTGTTTTGTTGACTCTGCTTTTGCTACTCAACAAGATCTTCCTTTAAAGAATAAGACACATAGACTTTCAATTTTTCTGGCCGATGGGTCCCATATAAGATCTGGACAGGTCTCTCAAGAAACCCTTCCTCTGTCTGCTACCTGTTCATCTCAGCACCGAGAAATCCTAGTCCTGGACGCTATCTCATCACCACTTTTCCCAATCATTTTGGGTATGCCCTGGCTTCAAGCCCACAATCCTCTTGTTAACTGGGCCACGGGCGAGATCAAGTTTCAGTCACCCTATTGCCAAAGACATTGCCTACCTGAACCTGTTAATTCTGCTACTACCTTACTGTGTATGGACATTGACCCAGATCTGCTTCAAAATGTACCAGAGGTCTATCAGGACTTTGCAGATGTATTCAGCAAGAAGGGAGCAGACTCTCTGCCACCCCATCGTCCCTATGACTGTCCAATTGAGCTGCTTCCTGGAGCTGAGATTCCTTTTGGGCGCATCTTTCCGCTATCCGAAAAGGAACAAGAGGCACTTAAGGTTTACATCAACGAAAATCTTGAAAAAGGCTTCATTCGACAGTCCACTTCACCAGCTGGGGCGGGAATATTTTTTGTCTCCAAAAAAGATCTTACGCTTCGCCCTTGTGTGGACTATCGGGAGCTAAACAAAGTTACGGTCAAAAACCGTTATCCGTTGCCCCTAATACCTGAACTGTTTCAAAAATTAAGGTCCGCCATCATCTTTACCAAATTAGATTTGAGAGGGGCCTACAATTTGGTCCGCATTCGGTCCGGGGATGAATGGAAGACGGCCTTCCGGACCCGTTTCGGACACTATGAATATCTGGTCATGCCCTTCGGCCTTTGCAATGCTCCTGCCACATTTCAGCATCTGGTCAATGATGTGTTTAAGGATTTCCTGGACATCTTTCTAATTGTCTACTTGGACGATATTCTAATCTTCTCCAGTTCACTCGAGCAACATAGGGAACATGTCCGTAAAGTCTTGGCCCGACTCCGCCTGCACAGATTGTACGCCAAGGCGGAGAAGTGCGAATTTGAACAAGAAGAGATTCAGTTCCTGGGGTTAGTTATCTCCCCAACCGGCATCAAAATGGATCCTCAGAAAGTGTCTGCTGTGTTAGAATGGCCAGCACCCATGGACAAGAAGGGCGTACAACGCTTCATTGGATTTGCAAACTTTTACAGGAAGTTTATCAGGGGGTTCTCTGCCATCATCTCCCCCATTACACAGCTAACCAAGCAGAATCTTCGTTTCCACTGGAACCAGGAAGCTCAGGGGGCCTTTGAAGAGTTAAAAAGGCGTTTCACGTCGGCTTCGATTCTTAGCCATCCTGACCCATCTTTGCCCTTTATCCTAGAGGTTGATGCCTCCGAAGTAGCTGTGGGTGATATTATTTCCCAACGACAAGGCAACAAGGACCTGATGCATCCTGTGGGGTTCTTCTCTAGGAAACTTTCGCCGGCTGAGCGGAACTACGATGTGGGGGACCGGGAGTTACTTGCTATCAAGACAGCCTTGGAGGAATGGAGATATTTGCTTGAAGGTGCAGTTCATCCAGTACTGATTTATACAGATCACAAGAATCTGGAATATCTAAGATCTGCTAAAAGACTAAAACCCAGACAGGCCCGTTGGGCTCTATTCTTTACACGGTTTTGCTTCCATATCACCTACCGGCCGGGATCCAAGAATGTAAAGCCAGACGCGCTGTCACGCATGTTTGATAATCCTAAAGACTCTTCTGTACCTGACACTATTCTGCCGGAAAATAGTTTCCTTCTCCTTCAAACAGATCTTCTATCCGTGATCAGAGAAGCATCCCCAGAACCTTCAAGTCTCCAGGGGTCCTCCTTAACACCTCGAGATGGACTATTATGGAGGGGAAGTCAAATTTTTGTACCAGAAAACGTCCGAGTCAAGGTGCTGACACTTTTGCATGACCATCCACTTGCAGGACATTTTGGGGTCCGTCAGACCCTTGAGCTGGTGCAGCGCACCTTTTGGTGGCCTAACCTAAAGGAATTTTGCAGAAAATATGTCAACTCCTGCTCTATCTGCATCCAGAATAAAACTCCCAGGAATAGAGCTTGGGGACTACTAAGACCATTGCCTATACCAGATAGGCCCTGGAGGATGATAGCAATGGACTTTATAGTTGAATTGCCATGTTCTGAGGGATGTTCGGTGATCCTTGTGGTCGTCGACCGGCTATCCAAAATGGCCCACTTTGTGCCCCTAAAGGGAACACCTTCTGCTGTGGAGACGGCTCGTGTGTTAATTAGGGAAATTGTCAGGTTACACGGGATCCCCGCAAATATAGTGTCCGATAGGGGGGTACAGTTTACTTCACGCTTTTGGAGAGCCCTTTGTGAAAATTTGAAGATTGAACTAGCTCTGTCCTCAGCATACCATCCCCAAACAAATGGCAAACTGAAAGGACAAATCAGACTCTGGAGCAATACATTAGGTGTTTTACATCTTTTGTGCAAGATGATTGGGTGTCCTTGCTGCCACTAGCGGAATTCGCTTACAATAATGCCAGTCACTCTGCCACGGGTCAATCCCCTTTCTTTGCCAATTATGGGTTTCATGCATCTTTTTTACCAGATTTTCTTTCAGAATCCTCAGTTCCAGCGGTCCAGGACACAGTGCAGTTTCTCAGTCATAATAACCGGATCTTGCAGGAAGCGGTATCCAAAGCGCAAGCGGACAATAAGAGGTTCTTTGATCAGAAAAGAAGAGGAGATCTAAACCTTCAGCTTGGCGACAAGGTATGGCTGTCTACCAATAATATTAGATTGACATGTCCTTCCAAGAAGCTTGCCCCTAAATTTATTGGGCCTTTCCCTGTGAAAAGAAAAATTAACGAGGTATCTTATGAATTATGCTTACCTGACTCACTTAAGATACACCCTGTGTTTCACGTGTCACTCTTAAAGCCTGCTGTAGATGATCCTTTTCCTGATAGGGGCACCAGGGTCCCTGAACCAGTTCTGGTGGACGGCAATGAAGAGTATGAAGTGGAATCCATCCTTGACTGCAGAAAGAGATCTGGGCAAGTACAGTTTTTAATTAAGTGGAAGGGGCATGGTCCGGAAAACAACTCATGGGAACCTGACTGTAATATTCATGCCAAACGTTTGATTCATGCCTATTTCTCTGCCCATCCTGAAAAGAAAAGTTATCTGGGCATCCGGAGGCTGCCCGTTGGGGGGGGCAATGTCAGGGGCATGTCAGCAGTCGTCGGGTGAATCTGCTCTGCGTGCACGCAGGTCCACAAGGAATGTTTCTAGGCGAATTCAGCTAAATTCCCCACCAGGGGGCGCCGGCGCGCTCCCGCGTGTGCCCGTATGCGCGTTCGCGGGTGCGCGCGTGCGCCCGTTCGCGTCGTTTGGTGCCAAGGGCCCTTTAAAAGAGTGACAGGTGCTCATGTCAGGTGCTGTCCGTCTGCAGCTCTGCACCTGAAAGTTCCTGTATCTGCCTGTCTATTGTTTGCTATTGACCCGGCTACGTCTGACCACTCTCCAGTCTCCAATCCGACCCGGCTTGCCTGACCTTGCTTATTCTGTTACCTGTTGCCGATCTCCTGCCTGTCTGACTACCCTTGGATCATCCCTCCTGTTTATACCTGCCTGATCTCCTGCCAAAACGGACTGTCTGACCTTGCTTGCCTGTGTCCTGTGACGCTGCTCCCAGCCTGCTTGTTTTGCATCCAGCTGCTGTCTTCACATCTGTCTGCCTGCCTTCCGGCCTGCACCAGTTTACCTGCATCCACGGCTCAGCCATCCCTGAGGGACATCCTTCCAGTTCCGGTGTCTGCTTCTGCTGGAACCTGCATCAGGCCCTCCTACCCACTGTGCTCAGGAGACCACTGTTCCCACTTCCAGCGGCTCCTGAACCAGCGCTTAAGAGAGGTCTCCTTCTACCAGTCAGGCTCAACTACCAGGTACCTTACACAAGACATGCAAACCAAAATTACCCGAAGACAAGGAAGCCGGTTTTACACAATAATGCGTCATAAACGTGTTGATCGACGACCAAGAGGCCGCTTTGCAGATCACTTCCGGAGATACATGACGGGAAGCTGCCCATGACGTAGAAACGCTCCTGGTAGAATGAGCGGTCACCGCTTCTGGAGGAGCCAGACCCTTGGCTGCATAAGCCCCTTGTATAGCCTGAACGATCCAAGCTGCAATGATTCTGAAGGAAGCATGCAAACCCTTGTTCTTTCCTTGAAAATAAACAAACAAATGATCGGATCTTCGGAAAGAGGCAGTGACTTCAAGGTATTGCCTTAAAACTTCTCCCACATCCAAAGGATGAATGCTAGAGTCCTCAGTTGTCCGGAAAATTGGAAGAACAATCTCCGGATTCTCATGGAATACAGATGTTACCTTAGGATTTGATCCTAGCATAGGAATCAAGACCACCCGGTCAGGGAAGAAGGTAAGGAATGGTTCTTTACATCCTAGAGAACTAATTTCGGAGACCCTCTTGGCTGATGTTATAGCCACTAGGAATACAGCTTTGAGAGAAAGATCTTTAATAGCTGCCTGATCCACAAGTCGTATTTCCTTCTCAGAAAAGAAATCCAGGACAAGAGGAAGATCCCACTTGGAAAACCTCGGCTTTCTTTGAGGACTGAGCCTTATTGCTCCTCTGAAAAATTGCCTTATAAGGGGATGTCTGGCCCAGGATATACCTGTGAAGGCAGAAATTGCGGAAACCTGAACCCGTAGAGAACTTACTGATAAGGATAGATCCAGACCTTTTTGTAAGAAACCCAGAATATTCTGAATCCTTGGGTCAATACAGGAACCGTCAGTGGTGGAAACATAATCTGCAAATTTTGACCAAATTCTCTGATAAACTCTATTGGTACCTGGTCTTCTGGCATTCAGTAGAGTTGAAATAGCTGCACTTGGACATCCTAGGGCTTCCAACCTTTCCCTCTCAAGAACCAAGCCATCAGATTGAGCTGGGATGGGCATGGGTGAAGAGATGCCCCTTGCAATAGGAGATCTGACCTGGATGGGAGAGGAATTGGATTCCGGTAGCTGAGCTGTAATAAGAGGGGGAACCACGGCCTGTTGGACCAATATGGAACAACTGCCACTATCTCGACTTCTTCCCACCTGAGCCTCGATAGAAAACGTAGAATGACCGGAACTGGTGGAAAAGTATAAGCCCTGTGGAATCTCCACTGGTCCGTCAGGGCATCCACTCCGAAGGCCTGGGGACAACGACACCTCATATAGTATTTCCCTATTTTGTAGTTGCAAGGGGATGCAAACAGGTCTACTTCCGGTGTCACTCCCAGAGATAGGATCCAACTGAAGACTTCTGCGTGGAGAGACCACTCGTTGTTGTCCAGAGAAAACCTTGAGAGAAAGTCCGCCTGGACATTTTGAACTCCGGGAAGATAGACAGCCATCAGATTTGTCAGGTTCGTCTGAGCCCAGGACATGATTGGACTCACTTCCCTCAGTAAGGAGAGACTGCGTGTGCCCCCTTGTCTCTTGATATAAGACACCGCTGTCGTGTTGTCCAGCCTTAGGAGGACTGAGGCTCCTGAAGTTAAGTGGAGAAAGGCTCGTAGAGCACAGAAGGCAGCTCGAAGTTCCAGAACATTCGAGACACACAATGTTGTAAGCCCGAATGGGAGACATGTAAATTGGAGATGCCTCTGATCTACTGCAAAATGAAGAGTCAGGTAAATTAATTTTAAAAATATTTAATGTCCTAATATTAATGATGTTAACTAGATGTTATAATTGATTAAAAGAATTTTATCCTAAAAATGATTTATACATATCAATTGACAGTAGTGGCCAAAAATGTTTGTCACCTGCTTTAAAAAATGATGGTGTCTGATTTCTAGACTCTTATTAATATATATATTAACATTGAATTTGCAAGTCATGAATAGAAAATTGTGTGTCATTGATGAACCAAAAACAAACAACTAAAACTATGTTCCTTTTTAAACACAGGATGAGGTCAGCCAGGAGGAAAGTGGGGAAAGTGGCAGGCAGGAGGAGGCCAGGCCCAGTGTCATCCAGGAGGAGGCCGGATCCAGTGTCATCCAGGAGGAGGCCGGACCCAGTGTCATTCAGGAGGTGGCAGGACCCAGTGTCATCCAGGAGGAGGCCGGACCCTGTGTCATCCAGGAGGAGGCCGGACCCTGTGTCATCCAGGAGGAGGCCGGACCCTGTGTCATCCAGGAGGAGGCCGGACCCTGTGTCATCCAGGAGGAGGCCGGACCCTGTGTCATCCAGGAGGAGGCCGGACCCTGTGTCATCCAGGAGGAGGCCGGACCCTGTGTCATCCAGGAGGAGGCTGGGCCCTGTGTCATCCAGGAGGAGGCTGGGCCCTGTGTCATCCAGGAGGCCGGGCCCTGTGTCATCCAGGAGGAGGCCGGGCCCTGTGTCATCCAGGAGGAGGCCGGGCCCTGTGTCATCCAGGAGGAGGCCGGGCCCAGTGTCAGGCAGGAGGTGGCCGGGCCCAGTGTCAGGCAGGAGGTGGCCGGACCCAGTGTCAGGCAGTAGGTGGCCGGACCCAGTGTCAGGCAGGAGGTGGCCGGACCCAGTGTCAGGCAGGAGGTGGCCGGACCCAGTGTCAGGCAGGAGGTGGCCGGACCCAGTGTCAGGCAGGAGGTGGCCGGACCCAGTGTCAGGCAGGAGGTGGCCGGACCCAGTGTCAGGCAGGAGGTGGCCGGACCCAGTGTCAGGCAGGAGGTGGCCGGACCCAGTGTCAGGCAGGAGGTGGCCGGACCCAGTGTCAGGCAGGAGGTGGCCGGGCCCAGTGTCAGGCAGGAGGTGGCCGGGCCCAGTGTCAGGCAGGAGGTGGCCGGGCCCAGTGTCAGGCAGGAGGTGTCCGGGCCCAGTGTCAGGCAGGAGGTGGCCGGGCCCAGTGTCAGGCAGGAGGTGGCCGGGCCCAGTGTCAGGCAGGAGGTGGCCGGGCCCAGTGTCAGGCAGGAGGTGGCCGGGCCCAGTGTCAGGCAGGAGGTGGCCGGACCCAGTGTCAGGCAGGAGGTGGCCGGACCCAGTGTCAGGCAGGAGGTGGCCGGACCCAGTGTCAGGCAGGAGGTGGCCGGACCCAGTGTCAGGCAGGAGGTGGCCGGGCCCAGTGTTAGGCAGGAGGTGGCCGGGCCCAGTGTCAGGCAGGTGGTGGCCGGGCCCAGTAGGAGCCTGACCCAATCCAAAGTGGCTCCCCTCCGCCTTCCAACAAAAAGGGCCAGGAAGGGGACCGTGACACAGGAGGCATCACTGCGCCTCATGAGAGAGGCAACAAATTTTCTCAGGAGCCCCCCCGAAGCTGAAGAGGCCTATGGGTGTTATTTAGCCAGCAGGCTGCTTCAAATGGAGTGAGGCCAATGCCTCATTTGTGAAAAACTGTTTGCTGAAACTATACACAAGGGGCTGAAGGGCGAGCTAACTGCCAACATCCAAATAAATGAGGCAGCCCCCCCTCCTCCTCCTCCTACTTCTCCTCCTGCCACAACTCAACCACCAGAGCCACAGCCTCCAAGGAAGGGTGCAGGGAAGGGTGCAGGGAAGGGTGCAGGGAAGCGTCGAGGGAAGCGTGGAGGGAAGTGTGGAGGGAAGCGTGGAGGGAAGAGAAGAAAGTGATGACCTGGGTTCAGTCTGGTCTGACAGAAGACGCAGGCTGTTGTAGTACCACAGTCTGGGGACATCTATGTCATCTGCTGCTGCTCTTGATCTGTGGGATTCCGAGACCAGATTGTGCTCCCTCTTATATGGACTCCTCAAGATCTCAATTTTCTTGTCCACAGACTTTTGCCAGCGTTGACTTCCTCTTTATTTTCTTTTTACCATAAATAAATGAATATTTTAGTTTATGAAAAGACTTTATGTGTTTTAATTAACATCATTTATTTAGAGACAATGTCAAATTAACAAGGGACAACAACCTCCTTGAGGTTGCCAAAACACTAAAAAAATTATAAAATGTTCTAGTGGTAACTTTAACTAAATAAAAAAAAAAATAGATAACCAAAAAAGGTTCTTTGTGTGAACTTCATATATAAAGAAAAATTCACAATTTTAAAAAAGTAATGGTTCTTTGCGGTAACTTTACAAAAAAAAAAACACAAAAAAAATAAATAAATGTATCTGTGTTAAATTTAAGAACTACAAAAAAAAATGGTTATTTGTGGTAACTTTACAAAGCCAAAAAATAAATAAATATGGATACAAAGATAGAATAATTTGGACAATATTCATAAAAAAAAATCTTGATGAAATCAAAAATAAAAGATGACTCCAAAAAAAAAAAAATGTGTAAACATTAGTATGGAGATATGGCTTTAAAAGAAGAAAATAAAAAATATCATTCATGAGATCAAGAGAAATAATCCAGAAATCAGTTTGGGAGAACTCTGTGTGAATAGGAACAGCCAAACATCTTTGTTCTTATAGCATTATTAAAGAAGACATTAATGCGCTGCATTCAACGATCACAGAATTTGCAGCGTGAGGAATGTGCTACCTACAATATGAACACTAGTTTTACTAGACCGAGTGCTTTAGTTTTTGCTTCTGAGCATGCGTCGTTTTTTTGTCCGCCAAACTAGCATACAGACGAGCAGATTTCTGAGTCCTGCGCAGTTACGACATAAAGATTTGAAGCAAGTTCCAAACCTAAAGTCTGTCAGATTTGCAACTGGAAAAGTCCGCTGAAAGTCCGGGGAAGTCCACACACAATCGAATTGTCCGCCGGATTTGGTCCGTCTGCGTCCGTCGGACTTTTGTAGCCGAAAAGTCCGACCGTGTGTAAACGGAATAAAAGTTACTTTCCTGGTGCCTTCATGGTAGCATATGCATGGCTTGTGCGTTTGCTGCCATGGATAGTCACCAGGAAAGGAAGAATACAGAGCCTTAAGTATTCAATTTTCCTTTTTACTGCAGTAGTTCTCAGCCTCAGTCCTCAAGGCCCTCCCGACAGGACATGTTTTGTTTTTTTTTATCTTATCTAGAATAGCTGTCCAAAATACCAAGCCATTGACTGTGATTTTAAAGCACATGTGCAAGATGAAGGAAAACATGCAAACATGGCCTGTTAGGGGTATTTGAGGACAAGCTGGAGAAGCACTGATTTAGAGCACTGCGCTAAAATCTAGCTCAAGGCAATCCTATTCTAATTGTGGGCATTTGAGGAAAACCAAGTGAGTGTTAGACCCCCGTTTGTGTTTTTTAGGTTGTGTCCCTTTTCTTAAAATTGGCTTCACTTCCTGTCACACAGCCAAACAGGAAGTGAGGGTAAAACTTTACCAATGTCTTTTCTTAGGGACACACAGATCAATCTAACTAGTTGTCCCCATTAAGCACTCTAGTACTTTGTTGTGTACACCCCAAATGATTAGGTAGTTTGGGATTTATCCGACCAGATGTGCTACCGGCGCAAAACTAAACGAAAAATATTCTAGTTTGCTGCAATCATGTAAACCTACACAAAAATGGTAGAGTATAAATAATAAAATATAAAAGTGGATTGCACTAACTTCTGTGTATAATACCACTGCTGAAATATACAAAATGGAATATCTATCCTAGATAGCATGCTTTTCTATGTCAATTAATATTGTATCAAAGATTTACTGTCCACATAGTGTTACTAGTGACAAAATAATACTTCAAGGTGCTACCAAAAAACTATTTAAAGTGCTAGTGCTAAAAAATATGACAAAATATAAAAAAAATGTGCAATGTGCCAATATTACTTAGTGACTATCAAATATCACATATCAACATGCATATGTACTACATAGTGCAAAAAAATGTCCTCAACATATGCATAAACACTACAGCACACTATATGTCCTCACTCTCGTTCGACCGGAAGTGATGAGAAAGTTCCCAGCAGCCTCTGCGCGTTTCACAATGTAATTTGCGTCATCAGGGGTTTAGTAAAGGCAAATCCACTCTGCAATACAAGTGTAGTCACTGTAAATCTGAGGGGAAGCCCCAGTGATTTTAACATCCAATCATGTAGAAGCAAAGATGGTGTTTTTTCTTCTCCAGCAAGTGCACTTGTAGTGGAAAGTGGATTTGCCTTTAGTAAATAAACCCCAATGTCCAAGATACCTACTAATCTGGGGTGTACACAGCAAAATGCTGGAGTGCAATTTACATAATAGGGAAACTATTTAGATTGACTTGTGTGTCCCCAAGGACATACATTGGTAGGGTTTTACCCTCACTTCCTGCTTGGCTATGTGACAGAAAGTGAATAAATTTGAAGGAGAAAGTGGCAAAATTTGGGAGCTGTCTTCACCCCATCAGGGGTGTAGAAATCCCCAAAAACTTACAAGACTTCTAATACCTCTGCACTCTATCCCCAAGCAAAAATAAGTGGATTTCATTTAGTTTAACTTTGCAAAGACACATTCCTAAGTTCAACTGTGATGCATGTCAATGGCCCATTTAGACCTTGTTTAATAGAAAAATAGGATTTTTAAAACAGCTTACCTGTAAAATCCTTTTCTTGGAGTACATCATAGGACACAGAGCCTCAAGAAATTACTTGGTGGGTTATGGGCCTACCTTCAGGTGTTGACACTGGTATAACCAAGACAGGAAGTTGACTCCCCTATATAACCCCTCCTCCTTCCAGGAGTCCTCAGTTTTTGTAGCCAAGCAATATAAGCAATACACTCTCACCCCATAAAATAGAGGGGCGGGAGCTCTGTGTCCTATGATGTACTCCAAGAAAAGGATTTTACAGGTAAGCTGTTTTAAAAATCCTATTTTCTTTATCGTACATCATAGGACACAGAGCCTCAAGTAATTACTTGGTGGGATGTCCCATAGCAATGCTACTTGAGGGGAGGGAGACACAACCCGTAGGGCACCCCCAGACCTTGAGGAATTATACTGCTGCCTGCAGCACACTGCGCCCAAAGGTGATATCCTCATTCCACCTTACATCTACTTGATAAAATTTTGTAAATGTATGGACTGAAGACCAAGTTGCGGCCTTGCAGACCTGAGACATGCAGGCCTGGTGACGCACTGCCCAAGAAGCACTAACCGCTCTGGTAGAGTGCACCTTAACTTGAAAAGGGGGAATCTTTCCCTTTAAATTATAAGTTTGAATTAGAACTTGCCAAATGCACTTAGCCACAGCGGATTTTGACGCTGCCTGTCCTTTAGGACCCTCTGGCAGAATAAATAAGACATCCGTCTTACGAATCTGAGCAGTTTTCTTTAAATAGATCTTCACTGCTCTCACCACATCAAGACAATGTAGTGACTTTTCTTCTTTGGAACATGGTTTTGGAAAAAACAATGGCAGAACAATATCTTCATTCAGATGAATGCATGAAACCACTTTTGGCAAAAAGCCTGGACGAGGGCGTAACACCACTCTGTCCTCGTGAATAATCAAATATGGCTCTTTACAGGAAAGAGCAGCCAATTCTGAAACTCTCCTTGCTGAGGATACAGCAACCAAAAATATCAGCTTCCTAGTCAGAAGGACTAAAGGAATATGCTGTAATGGTTTAAATGGCGGTTTTTGTAACACCCACAAAACTAAATTCAAGTCCCAAGGGCTTAAGGGTGATTTAACTGGCGGATTAATCCGCATCACTCCTTGCATGAAACCCCGGACTAAAGAATGCGTAGCAAGTGGTCTTTGAAATAAAATTGATAAGGCTGAGACTTGGCCCTTAATAGTACTCAGGGCCAACTTCATCTCTACGCCTAATTGTAGGAAGGCAAGAATTCTACCTATAATATATCTTCGAGGGTGCCAACCTTTGGATTCACACCAGGAAACATAAGCTTTCCAGACTCTATAATATATAGCTCTAGAAGCTGGCTTCCTAGCATTAATTAAAGTAGAAATAACTGCCCTGGAAAGCCCACGCTTCTTCAGAATGTGGGTCCCAATAGCCAGGCCATTAAACTTAGCGTTCGTAAAGTAGGATGGAATATCGGCCCCTGTGCTAGCAGGTCTGGCCTTAGTGGGAGGAGCCATGGACCCTCCGCTGCCATCTTTACTATCTCTGCATACCATGACCTTCTGGGCCATGCTGGTGCTACCAGTATTACCGACTTTTCTTTCAGTCTGATCCTGCAAAGAAGTCGAGGTAGCAACTGAATCGGGAGAAATGCATCGATCAGTGAAAACTGATCCCATGGGGTCACCAACGCATCTGTTCCATACGCGAGTGGGTCCCTTGTTCTGTACACAAAATTGACTAGCTTTGTGTTGAACCTGGATGCTAGAAGGTCTACAGCCAGAGTCCCCCATCTTTGACAAATCGCATGAAAAATCTTGGGATGAAGAGACCATTCCCCCGGGGATAATTACTGGCGACTTAAGTAGTCCGCCTGCCAATTCTCTACCCCCCAGAATGAAAACTGCCGATAGGCATGGGACATTCTTTTCTGCCCAAGTTATAATCTGGTTCACCTCTCTCTGAGCTGAGAGACTGTTGGTGCCCCCTTGATGATTGATATATGCCACGGCCGTGGCATTGTCCGATTGGATCCTGACAAGACAATTCTTTAACCTGGAAGTCCAGGTTCTCAGAGCCAGATACACTGCCCGAATCTCCAGGATGTTTATGGGCAAGGCTCTTTCGGTTCTTGACCACTGTCCCTGGACAGTCGTCTTCTCTAGTACTGCTCGTGACTACTTTCCCTTCAGCAGGTTCCGACTTAGTAACCACCAAGTGAGGCTTTGAGACACTCTTGGGGACAGCCTCATTGGTAAATCTAAAGCTTGAATCGTCTTGTTCCAAGCAGACAGGATACTGTTTTGAAACAGTCTCGAATGGAATTGGGCATAGGGAACTGCTTTGAATGAAGGCACCATCTTTCCTAATAACCTCATGCAAAGAAGTATTGAGGGATTTCTCTTTGACCTGACCGTCCGCACCAGCTCCTGTATGGAGCGGATCTTTGCGGGAGGCAAAAACACCCTTTTCTGGATTGTGTCTATGATCAGGCCCGGATACTCCAGCCTTTTTAATGGCTTTAAGGAGGATTTCCTCAGGTTGAGAATCCAACCCAGATTCTCTAGGTAACTGCTTGTAATTATTATTATTATTATTATTATAATACATGATTTATATAGCGCCAACAGTTTACGTAGCGCTTTACAACTTGAGGGTAGACAGTACAAATACAATACACTTTGATACAGTAGGAATCAGAGGGCCATGCTCCTTAGAGCTTACAATCTAAGAGGGAAGGTCAAAAGATACAAGAGGTAATAACTGTGGGTGATGTGCTGATTGAGAAGATAAATGTACAGTTGTTAGGCCAGATAGGCTTCTCTGAAGAGATGAGTTTTCAGGGATCGTCTGAAAGTGGATAAAGTAGGAGAAAATCAGACGGATTGGGGTAGAGCATTCCAGAGGATGGGGGAGGCTCTGGAGAAGTCCTGAAGGCGAGCATGGGATGAGGTGACAAGGGAGTTTGAGAGCAGGAGGTCTTGGGAGGAGCGAAGAGAACGATTAGGTTGGTATTTTGTGACTAGGTTAGAGATGTAGCTGGGGGCCAGGTTGTGGATGGCTTTGTAAGTTATAGTTAGTATCTTGAATTTAATTCGGTGACTGAGTGGCAGCCAATGGAGGGATTGGCAGAGGGGTGTAGCAGACGCTGAGCGGTTTGTGTGGTGGATGAGCCTGGCAGCAACGTTCATGACGGACTGAAGTGGGGATAGCCTATTTAGAGGTAAACCAATGAGGAGGGAGTTGCAGTAGTCATGGCGGGAGATGTCCTGGGAGTGGATTAGAAGCTTTGTGGTGACATTGGTTAGGAAGGGGCGTATCTTGGAGATGTTGCAGAGATTGAGGCGGCAAGCTTTGGATAGTGATAGAATGTGGGTTCAAAAGGTTAGTTCAGAGTCCAGGATTACACCTAGGACCCTGGCGTGGGGAGATGGGTTGATAGTTGAGCCGTTAATATTGACAGGGAAAGCAGGGGAAGTGGCACCTGAGGGAGGAAATATCATGAGCTTGGTTTTGGATAGGTTGAGTTTGAGGAAGTGATGTGACATCCAGGCTGATATGTCTGCTAGTAAGTTGGTAATGCGTGAGGAGACAGATGGAGAGAGCTGGGGGGTGGAGAGATAGATTTGGGTGTCATCAGCGTAGAGATGATATTGAAAGCCATGGGAGGCAATCAACTGACCCAAGGAGGTGGTGTAGATTGAGAAAAGGAGAGGTCCAAGAACAGAACCTTGGGGGACCCCAATGGAAAAAGGAAGAGGAGAGGAGGAAGTAGAGTTGTAAGTGACACTGAAGGAGCGGTGTGATAGGTAGGATGAGAACCAGCGAAGAGTACAGTCACTGAGGCCAAAGGAGTGGAGTTTTTTGAGGAGGAGGGGGTGGTCCACTATGTCAAAGGCAGCAGAGAGATCCAGGAGAAGTAGTACAGAATAGTGTCCATTGGCTTTAGCCATTAGTAGGTCATTTGAGAGTTTAAGGAGAGCAGTTTCCGTGGAGTGTTGAGGGCGAAAACCGGACTGGAGGGGATCTAGAAATTTATTCATGGTCAGATGGTCGCTTAGTCGGTTGTAGACCAGTCTTTCAAGAAGTTTGGAGGAGAAGGAAAGTAAGGAGATTTGACGTAAGTTGTTGAGATTGGTGGGATCCAGTGAGGGCTTTTTTTGTAATGGCTACATCCTGCTTCAAGCGGGCCACCGACTGGTCTATTAACAATAGATCGTCTAGGTAAGCCAAGACAGTTATGCCTTGTGCCCTTAACCTTGCTAGAGGTGGGGCTAGTACCTTTGTGAATACCCGAGGTGCTGTAGCTAGCCCGAAGGACAAGGCTACAAACTGAAAATGCCTTTGTTCTACTTCGAATCGCAGAAACTTCTGGTGAGGAGGAAATATAGGGATATGCAGATATGCATCTCTGATGTCTATGGATGCCAAAAGTTCTCTCCCTTGTAGGATGGAAACAACTGATCTGATCGACTCCATGCAAAAAGAGCGGATCCTCAGGAACCGATTTAGATTCCGTAGATCTAGAATTGGTCTGATATCCCCATTTGGTTTTGGTGCCGTAAACAGGTTTGAGTAGAACCCCAAACCCTGCTCTTGTTTGGGAATCTGTACGATTACCCCTTGAGCCAATAATCGGTCTAATGCTTGCAATAGGGATTGCTTTTTCCCTGGATCTCTGGGAAAGTTCGATCTCTGAAAACGAGATGATGGAAACTCTCAAAACTCTAGCTTGTATCCTAGAGAGACTGTGGAGAGAGTCCATTTGTCCTGAATCTCCCCTTGCCAGACTTCTGAGTACCCCAGAAGTCTTCCCCCCACCTTGGTGAGGGGAGATGCCTCTTCATGATGAGGCCTTGGTATTCTGCTTTGCAGGCCCCAGGTCTTCCTTTGTGCCTGGGTTTGACCCTGAGGTCTTCCTCTAGAGTCTGACGGTGGATGCCATCGCCCCTGCCTAGAGGCGGATGTACCTGGCGCAGGGGAAAAGGTGCGCTTAAATGAAGGACGTCCATATCTTCTTTTAACTGGCAAAAGAGTACTCTTTCCGCTAGAGGTTGTCTGGATATACTTATCCAAACTTTCGCCAAATAGTCATTCTCCCTTAAAAGGAAAACTGGTTAAAAGATTCTTGCAAGGCGCTTCAGCTGACCAACCCTATAACCAAAGGGTTCTTCGCATGTGAACTAGCACGAGTGCAAGGCGAGAAGCCTGATGAATAGAATCCTTCATAGCATCGATGGCAAAGCATAATGCTCTAGGTAGTTCTGCCAACTCCTGGGCCTGTTGTGCAGGGAGCTCGTTAAGAGCATCTGTGAACTGGTCCTTTAAGGACTGACAGATGCCTATAGCTGCAATTGCAGGTTGAGTCACGCTCCCTGCTAAGGAAAAAGAGGTTTTTAACAGGCCTTCCAACTTCTTATCTGTTGGATCTTTAAGCATAAGCGCATTGTCCACTGGACAAGTTAAACTCCTATTCACATTGGAAATCGCAGCGTCAACTGCAGGAACTTTCCATCTTTTTGTGAACTTCTCCTCCATAGGATAGAGAACTGAGAATCATCTGGATGATCCCATTCGGTATAAATAAGCTTTTCTAGTAAAGCGTGGATGGGAAATGCATGCAATTGTTGCACAGGCTTGAGGGAACCAAGGGAGGAAACCGGACCTTCAGCTAGCTCTGTTAGGGGTAAAATGAAAGCAGAGCGAACCATTTCGGTAAGGTTCTGAACTTCAGCTTGTGAAACTGACACATCAAGAATTGTTTCCTCAGCAGAGGAATAACCGGCTTGTCTTTCCTCCAAATTATCTGAGGGAGATACCTCATCTTGTTCCCACAATTCCCTTGGACCTTCCACTGTTAAAGAATTTAAGGTGGGGGAGGGGGATCTAGGACGCTTCCTATCCACCTGGATGGAGGATGCGAGTAGAGCCGCTAATCTTCCTTCTAGGCCCTGCAGGGCTGAGGAAAATGCATCTTCAGTCACGTATACAGGGGCTGAAGTGTGTAAAGCAGTTGCACCACCGCTGGCTTCCAATGACTCACCCTGGCTTGCCATGTCAGGTATCTCCGGAGAGGATGACAGCATGGCGGCATGACTGGGTTTCCCAGCGCCTGGGGGTGGCACCTTAGGTACCTTCAAAAGTAGCTTTGGAAGTTATAACAAGGTACAAAAAAACAGCGGTAACAAATTATCTCTCATTTGCCTTAATAAAAATTTACAAGACAAGTGTCATCATATAATCAGTATTTAACTGCTGATAATATATTTCCTGTGCTGGAAATGCCTGTGATACACCTCTTACGTGCCCAGCGATGCTGTGTTGTTAGTGTGATATGGCCGTGGCTGCAACAGACACTTTATGAGCTATTTCGTTACAGACATCAGGTGAGAATCCTGATTGACGCCCTTAGAGTTCCGCCCCTAGCACCATCTATCTGAAAACAGATCAGCTGTGTGGATGTCTCTAAGGCCCCTTTCACACGATCGGACCGTTCAGGTCCGCCTGTCAGTTTTGACGGCGGACCTGAACGGGCGCTCCATGTTAGCCTATGGAGTGTCCGATGTCAGCGGAGACATGTCCGCTGACATCCGACCCGGTCCGACCCGCTAAAAGCAGACGGATGGCTCTATGTCCAGGTCCATCGCTATTGGATCGGGTGAGATCTGATGAAAACGGACATGCTGTCCGTTTTCATCCGATCCCTCCATAGGCGGCAGCGGCGCCTAACAAGCACCTCCCCGCTCAGTGAGCAGAGAGGGACCTGTCATCCGCTGGCTCAGCGGAAATCAACGGACAGATCTCCTGCTGAGCCGGCGGACCGAGGCGGGCTCCATAGAAACAGAGTCCGCCTCGTGTGAAAGGGGCCTAAGATTTACACATGGCACCGCCCTGAAAAAACACGCCCCCTTAGTGACCCGCCCCCTCAACCCTTTACAAGGATCAGGTGAAACTCCTGATTCAGCTGTGTGGATGTTTTAAGGTAACTGTGTGCGCGCACTGTTACTTATCACAGTCAGCGAGAAGGAGGCGGCATCGCCAAGGCGAACGTGTGCTGTGAGTTACAAATAAATACTGCCTGATCATAGGCTTATATGTTAAAACCACGACACAATAAGTGTCTATAAGGGCCGGTGCTGGCGCTTATCTTTCTAGACTAGAGGAACTTGTCAGCATGCCTCTCAGTGGAGGGAGGGGGAGGGATATAGCCAGGAGATATAAAGCATCTTAAAAGACAATAGCTGTATCTACCTGCAAGTCCTTTAGATGAAGTGGTTTTTAGTGAAAACAACATGTACACTTCAGGCTGCTGCATATACTGACAGCCAGAACTCTGTATCCCTTTAATTCCTCTAAGAAATCCCCTTTTGTTCACTACGAACTCCCCTCTGCTGCTGTGCCCACACATGGCTGTATCAAGCCTGACACACATCACGGCGGGCAGCGTAGTTAAACCTTCAAAGATTGGGGCCCTTTTTAAAGGGGTTCCGCTCCTTTGGACTATGTATAGCACCCCTCAGGAACAACTAGGTAATATGAAAAACCAAAAAGAGTCCTGGTTCCTAGGGTCCAGCTCTCAAAGAGAAGCTTACAGGCAAAACCTCGTTCTTCAATGCGAGGCCTGGGTACCATCCTATGGCCTCAGTGGCGAGGATGGATCCGGTTGTGGAGGTTTTTTAAATCCAGCATGGATCCCTCCCTGGAGCTCCTCAGAGCACATCTTCACTCGTGACCAACACCTTAGACACTGGCGAAAAAAATGAGGACTCCTGGAAGGAGGAGTTATATAGGGGAGTCAACTTCCTGTCTTGGTTATACCAGTGTCAACACCTGAAGGTAGGCCCATAACCCACCAAGTAATTACTTGAGGCTCTGTGTCCTATGATGTACGATAAAGAAACACCAGTTGCCTTTCACTAGAAACATTTCTTAGTCCAGTCCTGGAAATCTGCATCTGCTTTACTATTAGTTTTACGTAAAAATTGAGTTCCTGCAGCTAGATGCGCCAAATGCGTCTAGATACGCGAACCGTGCACATCTGGTTCTCGAAAAGCGGTGGTCAGCACACAGGAATGACATCACGCCCCTACAGGAAGTTGCTTGTACTGCTGCTAAGTTCTCTGAGGAAAAGATAATCCTTATTTGCAAATTAAGAAAAAAAAAAAATTTTTTTAATGTGGGGTAGTGTTTGTGTGGGTCCCTAACACACACTCGGGCCAATTCAGACAGGATCCGATTTACAGCATGTGGGAGATGTTGATTGTGGGAGGTAACCAGAGTACCCGGAGGAGACCCACGCAGGCACAGGGAGAACCTGCAAACTCCAGACAGATGGTGTCATGGGCGGGATTCGAACAAGCGACCCTTTTTGCTGCTAGGTGAATGTACTAACCACTACACCACTGTGCTGCAGAAATATATATCTATAGATGTAGGTTCTTGTGTCCACTTGTGAAAATACAAGTGAGTCATGTCTCTACATTCCAAATTTGGCACTTACGATGGTCATGCACTATGCAATCTGATTGGCCAATCTCTGTACAACTCAATATTTCGGCAAAATAGGTAATAGGAATATGTACTTGAACAATTAATTCAAATTATAACTGGCTCTTGCACTAAATCTATTTTTTTTAAGATCTAACTGATTGCAGTGTATGGTCACCTTTAAAGATCAAGATCGGAAAATATTAATTTATGCGGTTTAGAAACACTTTTCTGTTCTTTGTAATGTATTGAAATATTTGTGTGAAAATAGAAAAAAATAGAAAAAAAAAAACATTTCAAAGATATATTAGAAGTAATAGGAATGAGATTAGCATTAAAATGGTTAATTACCTGAGAACACCTACTAATTGCCTAACAAGACACATCCAATGAGATGGGAGCGTGCTATTATCAGTGAGAAAACAGCAGTTATCCTGGCACCAGTTCCCGTTTACATATTTATTATTGTGTTGCACATCTGCGTGCGCCGGTTCGCACACTCAATCAATAATTTATCCAGCGCAACAATTAAGGTATGTACCGGTGCAACGCACTGTTCTTAGTACTGTAAATCAGCACCATTGGCATGCAATAATAAATTTCCAGTAGTAAACAGTAAATTTGTATGATTTTTAATTGTGCACTTGGTTGTTTTACTAGAATTTCTCTTCAGCGAAAATAAAGCCCACAAATGCCTACCTCCCACTGTTCCCTCACCAGTGGTGGCATCTTCTTCATAAAATGGTAGTTTCAGTTTTACAAATCCAATGTTACTTGATATTAGCACAACTGTTTTGTAAATGCAAAATTTCAGTGAAAAATATTCGAAATGTAATTTTAGAGCAAACACAATTACCCAATATTTTGGTAAAATAGAAAAGATGAGGTTGTTCTGAGTAAATAGATACCCAACATGTCAAACCTTAAAATTTTGTGCCCCCGTGAAATGGTGACAAGCTTCAATACCCTATATATTCCTTAGGTGACACTTTAGAAGCCCCTATAGGTCATCAGTCTAGCGTTACCCAGAAGCTCTGGTGCTAGAATTATTGCTGTCACTCTGGCTTGTGCAGCAATATGTAACATGTGTAGCACAATCAACGTTTTTGTGGGTGCCCCCAAAGTATGCATTTACATTCATACGCATGTGTACAGTGCCTAAAAAAAAATATTCATACCCCTTGAAATTTTCCATATTTTGTCATGTCACAACCAAAAACATAAATGTATTTTATTGGGATTTTATGTGATAGACCAACACAAAGTGGCACAGAATTGTGAAGTTGAAGGAAAATTAGAAATGATTTTCAATTTTTTTTACAAATAAATATGTGAAAAGTGTGGGGTGCATTTGTATTCAGCCCCCCTGAGTCAATACTTTGTAGAATCACCTTTCACTGCAATTACAGCTGCAAGTCTTTTTGGGGATGTCTCTACCAGCTTTGCACATCTAGAGAGGGATATTTTTGCCCATTCTTCTTTGCAAAATAACTCAAGCTCTGTCTGATTGGATGGAGAGCATCTGTGAACAGCAATTTTCAAGTCTTGCCACAGATTTTCAATTGGATTTAGGTCTGCACTTTGACTGGACCATTCTAACACATGAATATGCTATGATCTAAACCAGTCCATTGTAGCTCTGGCTGTATGTTTAGGGTTGTTGTCCTGCTGGAAGGTGAACCTCTACCCCAGTCTCAAGTCTTTTGCAGACTCTAACAGGTTTTCTTCTAAGATTGCCCTGTATTTGGCTCCATACATCAACTCTGACCAGCTTCCCTGTCCCTGCTGAAGAAAAGGTGTGTTCAGGGTGATGTGCAGTGTCAGTTTTCCCCCACACATAGCGTTTTTCTTTTAGGCCAAAAAGTTCAATTTTGGTCTCATCTGACCAGAGCACCTTCTTCTACATGTTTGCTGTGTCCTCCACATGACTTCTCACGAACTGCAAATGGGACTTCTTATGGCTTTCTTTCAACAATGGCTTTCTTCTTGCCACTCTTCCATAAAGGTCAGATTTGTGGAGAGCACGACTAATAGTTGTCCTGTGGACAGATTCTCCCACCTGAGCTGTGGAGTTACCATGGGCCTCTTGGCTGCTTCTCTAATGCTCTCCTTGCCCGGCCTGTCAGTTTAGGTGGATGGCAATGTCTTGGTAGGTTTGCAGTTGTGCCATACTCTTTCCATTTTTGGATGATGGATTGAACAGTGCTCCGTGAGATATTCAAAACTTGGGATAATTTTTTAAAAACGGACCCTGCTTTAAACTTCTCCACAACTTTATCCCTGACCTCTCTGGTGTGTTCCTTGGCCTTCATGATGCTGTTTGTTCACTAAGGTTCTCTAACAAACCTTTGAGGGCTTCACAGAACAGCTATATTTGTACTGAGATTAAATTACAGACAGATGGACTCTATTTACTAATTAGGTGACCTCTGAAGGCAATTGGTACCACTAGAATTTAATTAGGAGAATTAGAGTAAAGAGGGCTGAATACAAACGCACGCCCCACTTTTCAGATATTTATTTGTAAAAAAAAAAAAAAGAAAACCGTTTATCGTTTTCCATCCACTCCACAATTATGTGCCACTTTGTGTTGGTCTATCACAAAAAAAAACAAACAATAAAATACATTTACGATTTTGCTTGTAACATGACAAAATATGGAAAATGTCAAGGGGTATGAATACTTTTTCAAGGCACTGTATGTGGGGCCTCAAAAATTTGGGTAGGATTTTAAGTGCTTGGGTGGAACTTTATTTTTTTAACACTCTTTTCATCACATAGGCATAGGGGATGTGTTAATTTTTTGGTGACAGGTTTTCTCTAATCAGACACCAGGGGGCTAAACGACCCCCGATGTCTCACCTGCCCTCCATTGAAGCTGATGGAATGGAGATCCTACATCAGCTTTTGCCCTAGCCATACAGGCTGGGGGAAGTGAAGGGGGAACCTGGAAGTGATATTTTATATGTTGCTTTCAGGCCAACAAAAAGAAGGGGAGGAGAGAGATTTACATCTACTCAGCTCCTTTCCCTCTACCCAGCGGAACACACAATGCCGGTCCCAGGTGTGCCGATGGGCATGTGGAGCCAGGGATACATGACGGGGGCACAGGATGGGGGTGCAGCCACGGCATGTGTAAACCCACCTGCTGTCAGATATATATACAATGTAAGGACCTGGCAATGTTAAAGTGTATGTCAACCTTAACAATGAACTTCTCTTACTTACTCTCTTTCTCCATGTTGAATGTATTATTGGAAACATGTTATAATACCTGTTTGATACATGCAAAAAAAGAAAAAAAAATTGCTGTTGTTCATGTCAGAAATTCATAGATGTTCTGTGTCTTGTGTATATTTCCTCTATTATCTCAAAGACAATTAGCTCTTCTATATCTTCTCTTGGACTATAATAATTATAACAATCAGTCTGTATGTTGTAGAGATGAGGAGAGTGGGAGGGATTGAATTGTTTAGTAAAAGACTACTGTGCAGGGCTGACACCATTCAGTCCACAAAAAGAGCAGGGAGATCATCCAGTGAGGGTGTCAGCATCTACACTGCACCCTGGGCACCTGAACCTCCCTTGTCCCCATCCTGCACTCAGTGGGAGCTGCTCAGAAGATCAGATCTGTGGAAGCCATTGGGAGACAAGCTGTGACTTGTAAACACAAATGCCAGGCTTCTGAGTTTACAAGTGATGGTGGTGAGTAGGAAGTAGAGGACCTGAGCCAGAGGTGGTGGAGTTCCAGCTAAAAAGAAAGCCCTGGGTGTAACTCTTTAATGGGACCACAGGGGGAGCACTTCTAAGAGTAGCAACATTATTAATTCACAGAGAAAGAATCATAACAGGCAGTCAATATGCTTTCTGTATGAGATATTTACCAATCTTATGTGGCGGTGCTGCTTGTCCTCTGCCTGAGTCTCCGGTCTGCTTGTTTATGGTCGGTCTGCGGACCTTTGTACCCTGTGGGCTGGTAATTTGTGAGTTACTTTCTGTGGCTGCTGTCGCTGGATTCAGACCAGTATCTGATGTCCGGTGGACTGATGCTGGAGGAACTGCGTTGTACACAGGAGCCTGCTGAGTCCCAGATCCCTCTGAGCAGCTTTCCTGTCTTTCTGGGGAAGGATGGATATTCCCAGTCAGTCTGTGGTCTGAAAGAGAGCAGAATTGTGATGCATATATAGATTCAAACCAGGTGCCCTCAGGCTTTCTGTAAACACTTTATTCAACGCGTTTCTGAGCTTAAACACTCTTTCTTCAGAAAGGGTGTTTAATATACACATTGGCATTCATTAATAAAGCTCCGCTGGTAAACAGTAAACTTGTATATATTTCAATTGTGCACTTGGTTGTGTGACTAGAGTATTTCCTTCAGCAAAAATAAAGTCTGCAAATACCTCCCCGTGTTCCCTCACCAGTGGTGACATCTTCTCCTCAGCTTCTTTCTGGTGCCGGGTCTGCAGTTGTCTTGATTGTCAGGCAGGAAAATGATGTGAGATAAATATTGGCATTCCAGTTTTGGCTACATTTGAAAACTATGTGTTAAAAAGGAGCGATCATATAGACCTCTTTCACACTCACAGCGCGGCCGCATTAGCAGTAATGCGCATCACTTTACTGTCATTTTAGTAGCACTTTTCGGCCGCTAGCGGTCAAAGAAAGGGTTAAATGCGGCTCCATGTCCTCTCCTCCATAGCGGCTTCCAGCTCCTCCCCTCCTCCACCTAGGCGTCCAATAGGATGGCCTGTCCTTTCAGCCAATCGGGTGACTGGTGTCAAAACCGGCTTCCTGATTGGCCGAGAGGAGGATCAGTGCTACAACAGCGAACATTCATTCACTGTTGTGACACACCTGGGTGGGATCAGAGCGCACTCTCTGCGACCCGAGGCCACCCTATATTAAAGCCTATTAGAGCCTCTGAAATCCATGCGACGGTGTCCTGAAAGGGGCCGGATGCATGGATGGGGGGGGGGGGGCGATGGTCAGGAGAGGGGCGGCACCCGTGTGCCTTTAATGGACGGCCCGCCCCTGGTCAAAACACTATAACTAAAACTAAATTGAAATTTGATGTAAAAATGAACACTGCTGAGAACAGTTCTCTCTACCCTTTGACATTGTTTGGTGCTTATTTTGTGGGATTGCCCAATTGTCCAAATATTCTGGAAGGCAGTTTTTGATTTTGCCTCCAAAATCTTTGATACACCTATATAGCCCAATCCTGATACAGCCCTATTAAACCTGAAATCTGATGGGACCACACAGAAGCTATTGTGTCTTCTTTTACAGCTCCTTACAGCTGCATGCTAAGTCATGGAAAACTCAATATTTAATTCTAGCTGAATCCATACACAGAACTAATAAAGCTCTTATTCATGCTAAAATTGAAGCAATCTAAAGAGATTGAATTGGTCAATTTGTGAAAGTCTGGCTTCCTTGGTTTAAGCATTGTTTACATCCAAACGTTGATGATGTAATGGATGTGATCATGGTGAACTGTCTATTCCAATACCTGCTTTATATATCCAACATATATAAACTCAGCTTCTACGCTTATTAACCACTTCAGCCCCGGAAGAATTTTCCCCCTTCCTGACCAGAGCACTTTTTGCAATTCGGCACTGCGTCGCTTTAACTGACAATTGCGCGGTCGTGTGACGTGGCTCCCAAACAAAATTGCCGTCCTTTTTTTCCCACAAATAGAGCTTTCTTTTGGTGGTATTTGATCACCTCTGCAGTTTTTATTTTTTGTGCTATAAACAAAAAAAGAGCGACAATTTTGAAAAAAAAAACGCATTATTTTTTGCTATAATAAATATCCCCCAAAAATACATTAAAAAACATTTTTTTTCCTCAGTTTAGGCCGATACGTATTCCTCTACATATTTTTGGTAAAAAAAAAATAAAATCGCAATAAGCGTTTATTGATTGGTTTGCGCAAAAGTTATAGCGTTTACTTAATAGGGGATAGCTTTATGGTATTTTTATTTATTTATTTTTTTTACTAGTAATGGCAGCAATCAGCGATTTTTATCGTGACTGCGACATTATGGCGGACACGTCGGACAATTTTGGCGCGATTTTGGGACCATTCACATTTATACAGCGATCAGTGCAATTAAAATCACATTGATTACTGTGTAAATGTGACTGGCAGTGAAGGGGTTAACAGGTGGCGCTGTAGGGGTTAAATGTGTCCTAGGAATGTGTTCTAACTGTAGGGGGGATGGGCTAGCTGTGGCACACACTGATCTCTGCTCCCGATGACAGGGAGCAGAAATCAGTGACACTGTCACTAGGCAGAACTGGGGAATGCTTGTTTACCTTAGCATCACCCCGTTCTTCCTCTCCGTGAGACGATCGCGGGTATCCCCACGGCGATTGAGTCCATGGGCCCCGCGACCCGACTCACGAAGCTCCCGGCTAGCGCGCGCGTGCAATGGCACGGCAGCAATTTCAAAGGGACTTACAGGTACGCCCTTTTGCCTAGCCGTGCCATTCTGCCGACGTACTTAGACGTGTGCTGGTCGGGAACCGGTTAAGCCTTAAGACATTTTCAGATATTCTGCAAAGCTTGCTTAGGAACTGGACTGACTGCAAGAATAAAATTTACTTCCTCAAATGTGCATCAGCTAAAAGCCAAAACTTTGTTACATATTTACACTATATGTATTTTTATATATTTGTGGTTTGTATGCGCCAGTCTGACGTATCTAAGAACTTTAACGAAAATGTATAAAAATCTTGAAAAGCGGAAATATTAAACAGAAGTAACTTTTCCACTGAACTCGTGTCTGTCTCAGTGTGAGCTTACTTGAAGCATTCATGCTTTTGTATTCAACAATCTGATCGGGGGGGTAGATATAATAATATCGGAACTTTTGTTCTGAATCTAAAACATTTTGGCACTCAAATGTGGGGCTCGAGGCTAGGATCCCATGGGATAGCAGATAGAGAAGGGACTGGGAAAAGCCAACACGGAGACAGGAGGAGACTGATCACCTCTAAAAACGGTAAGACACTTTTGATATCTCACATATACAGTCTATTTATCCTGTACCCGTGGCTAGTCAACCCCTGTGTCCATATCTGCTTCCTGCGGCCCTCAAATATAGGTATATATCTTGCCTCGAGTCTGTTGATAATATAATGAGCCCTGCAAATATATCTACCGCCTGTTTTGTTCTGTTTTGTTGATCGATCTTGTGTTTTGTGGCGGCTGTTGGGAATGAGGGATTGATTATATAGTCACAGATGAAATTAGTTGACGTGGTTAAACTTCTCCTGGGAAATATATTGTGCGGCAAAGCACGGGAAGACCCAGGAGAAGGCGTCAGGACGTGGTTAAACTCCTCCTGGGGAACAAATAATTGTGCGGCAAATCACGGGTTCAAGGAAGTGCACGGGAAAACCAGGAGGGGGCGTCAGGAATACACCCAGCGGTGGCGTGGGGATCCCATGAGATCTGAACAATCCTGTATTCCTCTATGGTTGTCACACATCTTGTTGCTTATTGTTGGTTGTTGGCCACATTTTGTTGGTGGTGGTAATGTCATCATGTCCTAAGTGTGTTTGTGGTCTGTTATTTGGGATACATGAACAGGGTTGGGGGTTGATTGAAGTGGTAGAGCCAGGACATAGGGCTGAGTCCAGGGCCGGATACCGGGAGATTTCCCAGTAGGCCGCCTGCCCTGGGGCCGCTTTGAGTTGCGGCTGCAGTGCTCCCCTCTCTCCTGCTCCTGTATGTCACGGAGCTGGCTGGGTCTGTCTTCGGCGGTGGCGCTGTAACACGGTCCCGCCCCCTAGATCAGCTCGTGTGATAGTAGATAGATAGTAGGAGGAACACTGATTTTATCTACTATCACACGAGCCGGTCTAGGGGGGCAGGACCTTGTTACAGCGCGGCCGCCGAACACAGACCCAGCCAGCTCCGTGATCCACAGGAGGAGATGCCCGCCCATACAGCCTGCCCTGTGTGCCTGGATAGGAGGATCAGCAGGGGGGGCCACATATAGAGGAAATGAGTTTTCTATATTCCTCCATGCAGCCACTGAATGCTTGCAGGAGGGAGAGGAGGAGAATCAAGCATTCAGCGGCTGCATGGAGGAATATAGAAAGCTCATTTCCTCTATATGCGGCCCCCCCTGCCGATCCTCCTATCCAAATTCTTTTACTGCCCCCCCACTTCTCCTTGTGCTCCCTGGCACCCCCCCCCATGCTCTCCTCCCCTCACCACACTCTCCAGCCCCCCCCTCACAGTTCTCTCCACCCTTGTTCTTTCTGCCCCCCCTGCTCTCCAGCTCTCCCCATCCTTCTCTAGCCACCATCCCAGTGCTCTACACTCATGTTCTTTCTCCCCCCCCAGTGCTCTCCACCCCTGTTCTTTCTCCCCCCCGTGCTCACCACCCCTGTTCTTTCTCCCCCCCGTGCTCACCACCCCTGTTCTTTCCCCCCCCCCCCAGTGCTTTCCACCCCTGTTTTTTCTCCCCCCCAGTACTCTCCACCCCTGTTCTTTCTCCCCCCTCCAGTGCTCCCCCCAGTGCTCTCCACCCCTGTTCTTTCTCCCCCCCCCCAGTGCTCTCCACCCCTGTTCTTCCCCCCCCTGCTCTCCCCCCCTGTTCTTTCTCCCCCCAGTGCTCTTCACCCCTGTTCTTTCTCCCCCCCAGTGCTCTCCACCCCTGTTCTTTCTCCCCCCCAGTGCTCGCCACCCCTGTTCTTTCTCCCCCCCCAATGCTCGCCACCCCTGTTCTTTCTCCCCCCCCAATGCTCGCCACCCCTGTTCTTTCTCCCCCCCCAGTGCTCTCCACCCCTGTTCTTTCTCCCCCGCCAGTGCTCTCCCCCCCTGTTCTTTCTCCCCCCCACAGTGCTCTCCACCCCTGTTCTCCCCCCCAGTGCTCTCCCCATCACTCTCCAGCCCCCACCCCAGTGCTCTCCAGCCCTCCATTCTCCTCACCCCTGTTCTTTCTAGCCCCCCAAAGCTCCACCCATTGCTCTCCAGCCCCCCCCAGTGCTCTATGTCCCCTGTGTTCTCCACCCCTGTTCTTTTTGGCTCCCCCTTCAGTGCTCTCAAGCTCCCCCCAGCACTCTCCGCTCCCCACTCCTGTACTCTCCACTCCCCCCTGCATTTTTCCCCCACCCATGTGCTCTCCAACCCCGCCAGTGCTCTCTGCCCCCATAGTGCTCTCCAGTCCCCGTGCTTTCCACCCCTGTTCTTTCTGGCCCCCCACTGGTGCTCTTAAGCTCCCCCCATTGCTCTCCACTCCCCCCTGCTCTTTTTACCCCCCAGTACTTTCCAGCCCCCGTGCTCTCCACCCCTGTTATTCTGCCCCCCCAGTGCTCTTCGCCACCCCACACTCTAAGCCCCTCCAGTGCTCTCAGCCTCCCGTGCTCTCCACCCCTGTTTTTTTTGCCCCCCCCAGTGTTCTCACGTTCCGCCCCAGCACTCTCCGCTTCCCACCCCTGTGATCTCCACTCCCCCCTGCTTTTTTGCCTCCACCCATGTGCTCTCCAACCCCGCCAGTACTCTCTGCTCCCCCTTCTCTTCAGCTCCAACCCAGTGCTCTCCACTTCCCCAGGACCAGAGGACAGGCTGACTGGGGAATGTGCAGGAATGTGCAATGTGCAGGCCAGATCCTCTGGAAGTAGCACTGTCCCCATGCAAAACGAGAACAGACCCTGCCTGCTGCTGGCCATCATGGATATCCTGCTGACATGCAAGGTACCGTACCGAGCATCAACAACACACCTTCCCACAGACAGGGACTGCAGACTGGAACATGGGGCACAGGAGGGGCTGCAATGATGGGCACAGTGAGGCTGCATTCGTTGGCGCAGTGAGGCTGCATTCACGGGCACAGTGAGACTGCATTCACGGGCACAGTAAAGTTGAATTTGATGGGCACAGTGAGGCTGCAATGATGGGCACAGTGAGGCTGCAATGATGGGCACAGTGAGGCTGCAATGATGGGCACAGTGAGGCTGCAATGATTGGCACAGTGAGGCTGCAATGATTGGCACAGTGAGGCTGCAATGATTGGCACAGTGAGGCTGCAATGGTGGGCACAGTGAGGCCGCATTCATGGGCACAGTGAGACTGAATTCACGGGCAGAGTAAAGCTGCATTTGATTAGCACAATGAGGCTATATTGGTGGGCACAGTGCGGCTGCATTGATGGGCACTGGTGAGGCTGCATTGAGCTCTTGTATTATGTCTGCAGTCTCTGACCATCTCCTGTATCATGTCTGCAGTCTCTGAGGGAGTCTGGAGAGGAGTCAAGAGTGGAAGCACCGCTGGGATGGGGGTCATGGGAGAAGTCAGATATGTGTGGACTGTGGAGAGGAGACTATAGGATAAAACCAGAGCCACCGAGCTGGAGCCGACTGACTGAGCCCTGCAAGGTGCACCTGAGAGGAGGTCAGTGACAGCACCGCTAGGCCAGTCTGAAGGGGGGTCACTGATGTAAGGGTGGAGTGAATACGATAATGTAAGGGGGCACTGATATAAAGGCTTTCCCCCTTATACCAGTAACCCCCCCCTTACCTTGGTGTATTCTTTCTGCAGAAGGTGGTCCCCCCCCACGTTCTGAGTTCCTGGGGTCCCCCTTGATGATTGACCACTTACTACTTTTAGCTGTTGCACTGGTATAATAATGCTGTGGGGCTGATATGAAAATTTTTCCAGGGCTGGATTTTATTCCCAGTCCGGCCCTGGCTGAGTCTCTTGGTTACAAACCTCTACTGCCACATACCGCGCATTTATTGGTGTTCAGATTAAATGTGCATTATCCAGTAAAAATTGTTGTTGGCAAGTCATTGAGGGTCATCGCGGCTCAAGCTAAAATAACAGGACACGCAGCGGAAGGGTGCCCCTTACAACCTGAACAACTGGAAGGGTTAGCAGAAAGGGAAAAAGACAGAGTGAGAAGTTTGGGCTTTGAGTTGGAACATGTAAATAACATTTGAAGTGATGCATTATTGAATATTAACTGCTGTACTCCTTATCTGTTTGATAAGTGTCTTGCTGAGAGGTTTCTCTCTCTCTCTCACGATGGGGCAAAAGTTAGTGAGGCCCAAAGAGGGCAGTTTGGCCTGTGACTTGGTATTAGAGCGGGAAGGAGAGGGTGCTGTCGAAAAGGGAAAGAAATTCGCAAAAGTGTGTGGTTGATATGCATTTGGGCGGAAGGCTACAAGTAGATGAATGGCGTACTGTTTTTGAAACGTAAATAAGGTCTGTTGTCAGATTATGGGTTGCTACGAGCAGCAGATGCTTGGTTTAAAGTTACAAATGCTATTCATGAAGAAGGGGGTGGACAGAACATGACATTAATCAAAATGATCGAAATGGTCACATTGTATATGTGTATAGAAAACTAGAAAAGAGGAAGCTAAGTAGTCAGCCACCGCCCTATAATGGCGTCTGGTCCCCAGGAAGTAGACACTGCCCTTCGTCTACCGCCCCTCTGTTCTAAGTGACACCTCCCCCTGTGGCAACACGCCCTATGCCACCGCCCCCTAACCGCCCACACCGAAACCCATTCACGTTTCCAGTGATGGAACATAGTAGCAATCAATGTAGAATTTTAATTAAATGAATAATTTATTTATAGGGTGTCTTGATTTTTTCACTCAGAGTCTGACTTTAAGGAGTTTCTCTAATAACAGTAAATAAATGTAGCAAATGTGCTATATTTATGCAAATGGTTTTAATTGTGTTTAAGCTGTATTAGCAATAATTGAGGACTTTAAAATGATCAATTACAATCAAAAACATATTTAAGAGTATTATAAATAAAGAGGAACTTTATGTATTCTGGGCGTTATGCCAGAAGAATTGTAGTTGATAATGAAAGAGTAGGTGCTTTTCTTGCGTAATTCTATGTACACAAATGTTTACTGATTTGGGTTTTAGTGTGCTGAACAAAGCACATAGACGCATGTTAGCTGCCGCATTTGTTTTAGGTCTTAAAGAATCAATCCGAAAGGGTCTGATCCTGTCATGCCCAAAGTATAGAGTAATGGAGCTTGAGACGTTGTTATTAGTGGTTATTAGGTCCAGAATCCTCACAGAGCAGTAGAGAGTAGTTCCTCTCATGATGGCCTCTGACACACCCCATCTGCGCCCACCAGTACCAACTCCACGCGTCTGCTACAACTGCGGAAGACCCGGCCACTCCAGAAGTGAACACCGAAGCCCCCGGAAATTCACCCACAGTCAACCAAGCCCCAAACGTGGTCCACATGAAAGCGCCCAGTACCAGGGACATGACACCCCACCTCGCCCACCACCCCGCCCCTCTCCGGATCACATGGACCTTCTCCGCAAGGATTCAGGCAAGCCTGTGTCACCTGCCACCCGCTATACCTGGACTGCTATCTGTTATGCCACAAGGTGCCCAGAACTCCCCCTCCCAATTCACCAAGGCAATGGCCCCCATTCTGGACACCTGGATGAAGTTACACCCAGACATTGTACTCCTTCAGTATGTAGATGACCACCTGCTTTGTGCAGATACCCTTGGTGATGCCTCAATCTTCTCTGAAAGCCTCCTCCACTACCTGGCTGAGCAAGGATGCAAGGCCTCAAAGCAAAAAGTCCAGAGAGAAGGTAATTTTCTTAGGCCACTGCATCTCCCAAGGCACCTGACATCTCACTGAAGAAAGAGTTGCTGCAATCAAGGCTATCCCTTTGCCTCAAGGTCAAAAGCACCTTCACGCCTTTCTAGGATTAATCTCCTACTGCTGTTCTTGGATCCCAGTTCCAGAAGCTTCCCTCTTGATGCAACCCCTTTATGATGCCCTAAAATCTGACCCTTTCCTGCTTTCTCCAGAGAGACTGTTTTGGCTCAGGCCCATGGTAACAGACTCAGACCCATTGGGTATTACTCCTGTCAACTGGACTCAGTGGCCTGGGGGGACCCTCCTTCCTCAGACCAGTCTTTGTAGCATAATGCCCCTCATGACATAACTGCCATACTGAACTAAGGACAGCCCAAACACCTGTCCACAGCAAGACACCTCAGACTTTATTGTGCCTTGCTTCTCCCCGATAACATCACCGTCTTCTGATGTGATACCCTTTAACCCATCCACTCTGCTTTCTCTTCTCGAGGGGGGGGGACCTCTTTGGAGAATGATCCTCATCTCACCGCTCATGACTGCTTCGAAGTGATGAAGATGGAAACAACACACTTACCGACAGTCAGTGAAACAGCCCTTGAGAAAATTGTGGATGGTTCCAGGTATCATCTGGAAAGCCAGAGGGTTCCTTACAGCAGCAGGAACACCTGTAAAACACAGTGCAGTTATCAAAGACTTAATGGATGCCCTACTCCTCCCGGGCACAAGTGGCTATACTTAAGGTAAGATACTGCTGCGAAACAAGCTGCAGATGGGATGCGAGAAGTGGTCAGCAGAATGAATGCACCCATCCTGGATGACCCAATAGACACCCCTGAAGAGATTGTACAAACCACCATGATTCTACAAAACCATCCTGTGAACAGGACCCATCTCAAGGAGCAACAAGAAGCAGCTGACAAAGAAGAAAAAGAAGTGTGGACCAAGAAAGGAGCCACAGAAACTGAAGGGATCATGGAATTAAACAAGAGGCCGTGTCTGCAACGATCGATTTTTCCTGCAGTGGTACAGTGGGCTCACGGTGCCTTTCATCTGTCAAGAACTTTGATGAACGCCCTGATAAACAAATACTACTTAGCTCCAGCGATTACACCACTTACCAACAACTTTTGCAAGTCATGCATCATCTGTGCTAAATGTAACCCAGGAAGAGCAGAAAGGGTACCTTTGAAGCATCTAGCAAAGGCCCAGTACCCCTTTCAAAGGATACAGGTCGACCAAATCCAGATGCCAAAGAGTGGCCGATATGAATATGCATTGATTGTCATTGACATGTTCTCTGCATGGCCAGAAGGCTACCCCGTTACCAACATGACAGAAAAAACCACGGCTAAAAGACTTTTAATAGAAATAGTGTGCAGATATGGTGTCCCAGAGGTTATAGAGAGAGTGACCAGGGGCCGGCTTTCATGGCCTCAGTGACCAAGGAAATATGGGCAGCTTTAGGGGTCACACTAGCCTTCCACACCGCATACCATTCTCAGAGCAGTGGGAAGGTGGAAAGATTGAATGGCACAATAAAATCTAGAATGCAAAAAATGTCTCAGGAAACGGGAATGAGTTGGCCAGACAGCCTACCCATTTCCCTATTCAGTGTTAGGTACTGGCCAGACAGCCTAGCCATTGCCTTTTTCAGTGTTAGGTACTCTCCAAGGGGAAACCATGGTCTGTCACCCTATGAGATATTGTTTGGTTCAGCCTCCAGACTAGGTTGTTATTTCCCACAAGAGTTGCAGCTCCAATCTGATGTATTAACTGATTATGTGACTGCTTTATCTTGACAATTAACCCGTATCCATTCGAAAGTGTTTTCTTCCATTCCAGATCCTGAGCTAGATACAGGAATGCACAAGCTGGTTCCTGGTGACTGGGTCCTAATAAAGAAGTTTGTCAGAAAACATACTCTTGAACACAGATATGACGGTCTTTTCCAGGTTCTCCTAACAACTGCCACATCAGTCAAGGTGGCTGGGAAGAACACGTGGACACACGCCTCCCACTGCAAGAAAGTTCCTGTACCTGAGGAAGAGGCCGAGGGGACCAAACAATGATTCTGTATATCCTTTTCATAGTAATCATTGCCCAGGCGCAAGAGGTAGCCATCAAACAAAAGATGGTATAACCCAATTCTGGTATAACTCATCCAATACACATGTTGCCACTTTTATATCCTCTTATGAACAGATAATTCCAGGTACTATGTACAAGATCCGGTCCTGGGATGAAGCAGTAAGACCCATGACTGTGTATGTATGCATCACTGACACCTATTGGGGTAACAACTGTGATTCCTGGGGAGCAGTGGGTTGGAACACTGGGGGTACAAACTGGGGGTACAAACCTGAAAACGCCCAAAATAGGAAAGACAAAAATGGGAAGTCACTCTTAGAATGACAATCAACAAACACACAGATCAGCCTTACACCAAAGAGTTCAGGCTGAGCATTGAGAATCCTAGCCCAGGAGACAGTGGGACCTATGTTCTGGGCCTATGGTGGTGAAGTAGATATCCCGGTTTTAATAAGCCTTTCCAACTGAAAGATATGTTCAATAACCCAGAGTGGGGAGTTCCCCAATCCACATCTAGCTCAAACCCCCTGAGGCCCCATATAAAGACATTAAAGGACATGGTGGCCATAGCAAACCCTACCTTTGAGGATAAATGGCTGCAGAAACCAGGTTCTCAGATGTCAACTTGTGTCTCGAGTGGACGAGGTACAGTGCAGGGAAACACAATAAGACCAATTGTTATGTGTATGAGGGGACTAGACCACACTTGGGAACGATACTCCTGAACATATCCCCTGAACATGAAACATATTTCCTCAGCCTATTTACCAACACAACCACTGACCACTCCCTGTGTGAACATTGGAAGAAGGAATATCCCATAGTTACCAAGACCCCCAAGCCAGGAGAAGGTATCACTATATATCCTGGCAATTGCAACACATGCTATGGACGGTATCAGGGAGTGGGGAAACCCCTTGGGAATTTCACTAAGGGTTACTGTGGATCTTATAGTGAGGCCTTTGCAGATCTAGTACAAAATCAAGTCCAGTCTTTGGGAGACATGTACTGGATCTGCAAAGACATGAAAATCAGAAGCAGATTGACAGAACAGTGGACAGGAGAATGTGCACTGGCCAAGGCCATAATGCCTCTGCATATTTTCTCAGAGGCCACTCCACAGATAGAACCAGACTCAAATGACACACCCAGGCCTAACAAGAGGCGTAGGAGTGCCCCAGCAGGAAGCTTCGACCCTCATGTATACATAGACACCATAGAGGTCCCTAGAAGGGTCCCAGATAAGTTCAAAGCAAGAGACCAAGTAGCAGCAGGGTTTGAAACTCTGATCCCCATCATCATCATCATCATCAAGAATGTAGACTGGATAAATTACCTCTACTACAACCAACAAAGGTTTGTTAATTACACCAGAGATGCACTCCGAGGTTTAGCCGAACAACTAGAAGCCGCTTCACATATGACCTTCCAAAACCGTATGACCTTAGACATGGTCCTAGCTGAAAAGGGGTGTGTGTGTGTGTGTAAGATGTTACTTGAAACGAGTACATGCTTTTGGTGTCTTTTGGTGTTGCTGAGCTCACCGGTGTGTTCTTTCTTTTTAAACAGTTGATTTGGCCACACCTAATGTTTTTGCTATCTCTCTAATGGGTTTGTTTTCTTTTTTCAGTCTAATGATGACTTGCTTCCCTGATAGTGACAGCTCTTTGGATCTCATATTGAGAGTTGACAGCAACATTCCAAATGCAAATAGCACACTTGAAATGAACTCTGGACCTTTTATCTGCTCCTTGTAAATGGGATAATGAGGGAATAACGCACACCTGGCCATGGAACAGCTGAGCAGCTAATTGTCCCATTACTTTTGGTCCCTTAAAAAGTGGGAGGCACATATACAAACTGTTGTAATTCCTTAACCGTTTACCTGATTTGGATATAAATACCCTCAAATGAAAGCAGAAAGTCTGCAGTTAAAGAACATCTTATTTGTTTCATTTCAAATCCATTGTGGTGGTGTATAGAGCCAAAAAGATTAGAATTGTGTCGATGTCCCAATATTTATGGACCTGACTGTATATTCCAGATAACACAGGCCCAAATGGTAAAGTGACTTTAGCCATCCAGAAATTTGAGGATTTTTCCAAAGAATTAAGGAAGAATTCAGGGCTCTCCAACCCCTGGGACCAGTACTTCACCTGGATCAAGGGGGGGTGGCAGGGAATTTTAACACAGATTGGAATAGCCATTCTGATAATTCTAGTGACCCTAGCTATTATGGTCTGCTGTGTTCTTCCCTGCTTTAAGAAGTGTGTAGAAAAAGCTGTTGACCAATCTACTCCCATGTTTGTGAACCAAGAAATACCAGATGATGATAAAGATTATGTAAGACTTGATGATGATTATGTGTTACGCTCCGTTACAGTCACCTCCTCCCGAGATGCAACGCCATAGGATTACAGGGACAGACAGCACCTGATTGCCCCTCCAAGCTGTATCGAGCGGGGTAGCGAGTTAGTCACTGCTCTTCTCTATATACAGCTGAAAAGAGTTGCAGAGGAGAATGGGCCAGGGGAGTGAGTAGGACTTTTAGTATGAGGGACAGTTTGAAATAGACAGCTTCAAGGGGGTACTGTAATGGATGTGATCATGGTGAACTGTCTATTCAATACCTGCTTTATATACCTAACATATATAAACTCAGCTTCTATGCTTATTAAGCCTTAAGACATTTTCAGATATTCTGCAAAGCTCAAAGCTTGCTTAGGAACTGGACTGACTGCAAGAATAAAATTTACTTCCTCAAATGTGCATCAGCTAAAAGCCAAAACCTTGTCACATATTTGCACTATATGCATTTTTATATATTTGTGGTTTGTATGCGCCAGTCTGACGTATCTCAGAACTTTAACAAAAATGTATAAAAATCTTGAGAAACAGAAATATTAAACAGAAGCAACTTTTCCACTGAACGTGTGTGTCTCAGTGTGAGCTTACTTGAAGCATGCATGCTTTTGTATTCAACAATCTGATCGGGGTAGATATAATAATATAGGAACTTTTGTTCTGAATCCAAAACAATGACACACTATTATTGCCTTGGTAATTTTACTCTATTTGCCTTGACCATACTTTCTATTCATATTGGAACACATCACCACTTATACCCCCCCCCCCACACACACACACACACACTCCCTTCACCCCTTTTTCTACCCTCCTCTCTATCTACTCCTATTTTTTGTTTTCTACCTTTCTTTTAATACTGTGTGGTAATTATAAACAGATTATCTCTTCTGTTTTTAATATATACCTAGTAGATTGATATCCTTATTACTGCTCTTGCACAATAAACCAATTGTCACTAGCTGACTTTTTTCCTTCTGATTGAATCTTCTAATGCGTTTGATGTAATACTTTATTGTTTTTTTTGTTGCTCTACTTGTTACATTTTTACATTGTCATGTACTCATCCTGTTCATAAATCAATACGTTTAGCTTTATTGCTATTTGAATATTGTACCACCATCCTTGTATGTACTCAATTTGTCAATCTTTGTTATATTTAAAAAATAATAAACAAATTTGACGAGAAATTGTTCGGTGCTTTGACTAAATATAATCTTACCTGAGCTGGGTAATGCTGCTTCTGAGGGTTTATTGTTTATCAGAGATTTATCCCTATTGTTACTTTGTTCTGTTACACTCTTAACATTTTTTTCATGATCTTGAGGTTTTTTGGGCAGATGGTCTTCTGAGAGCAGACAAGAAAATTCAACACAATTTACATTACTATTGGGGATAATGGAGGAGGAGATTCTCAAATATTTGATGTAGATTTGACTGATTTGCAGAGATCATAACATAGGAATCTAGAGAATTATGAATTGTATTAGTTTATCCAGGTTGGAAAATGTATACACTGTAGATGAATTCTAGGTATGGATATTTTTACATTTATAGTTATATTGGTACAGTTTGGCCCCGTGCCCAGCGGTTAACCTCCTGTATTCACAATGTAGAAGGGCAGCCACTTGGCACAGGACCCAAAGCCTAGGGAGAACACTGGAGAAACTAGTTACTAGAATTACAAATTCTTAGATAGATAAAATAGTAAGCATGTATGTATTTTACCTATGTAATAGGGTGCTTGAATGCAATTATGCTTTAAAGCAGAAATAATCTCTGCAAATACTTGTAACTAGGTGCACTTAATCTGCCACTAGGTGGTTCTGTTCCAGAATAGTGTCTGGTTACAGAGAATAGTGTCATCAGGTGCTAGGTCCCTTTTTAGCTAAAGCCCTCCAGCAGTGATGTCATAGGTGAGTCAGTGCTCACATAAAAACCAGATTGGGAGGAGCTTTAGGCAGTTGGGGTATGGAAGCCAGAGACCCTACCATCAGGCAGATGTAATCGGCTAAGTGGAAGCCCTGGACAGGCTCTGGAGGACAGGGAGAGGTAGCGCTGTAACCAGAAGAGCAGGTTGTAGACTTCCTGATTCTTATGGTGGTGGAGGCTATAGCAAGTTGCAAAAGGCACTTTAGGCCAGGCCAAGTGTTCCCTGGGGTGAGGCTATCCCCCTGGAGACCTGGGAGAAGTGTACCCAAGCCAGAGGTGACTGTAGTGATCCAGTCTCGTTGGGTATGCACAGGAATTATATCACCAGTGATCATCCAATAGCCATAGAGAAGAGCTGCCAAATCTGAAGGAAGAGGCTGAGAAGATGGGGTCTGTCAACAGAGCAGTGATGAAAAGCTTTGATCTATCAGCAATGGAAAATGGCAAGTACAAGATGAGCCTGCCATAATGTGCATGTATGTTGAGCACAATATTTCAAGAGATGTCTACCCTAGGCCATGCTACATAGAATGTATTAAGGTAAAAAACCTTGATGCTTTAGAACTACTTTAACCCTCCAGTAAATGGCAAACACTCAAATATCAGCTTTAAGTGGACCAACTCTTTAATAAATAACACAGATATTGGTGTTCATTAACTAGATAATTGTTCTAAATAATAGTTTTTTAAATATTTTTTACTTTTAAAATGCAAGTAAAGCTTTGTTAAATCATCCAATAGCGTGTAAGGAAAAATCCTGTTATTTTAAATTCTCTTGCACATGATTGGACATTCAGAGTGAGCATAACATATTCGCTAACCCAAGTGAACATTTTCTACTAACTTTATTGATAAATTTCACAGACAAAATCTTAAATGGCAAACGTGCAAAGTGAAAAAGTGAAAGTACAAATGTATGTTACGTTACCCGGTGGGTTATTTGCCAATAAATTTTCTTTTTGATTTTCCAGATTATCTTCATGGTGCCTATTTTGACCTTTTTTAATAAAATGAAAAAAAAAAAAAAAGGTTGTTAAAATGAACAAACTAACATTTGTTGGCTTTTAATAATAAACAATCCAGACCAAAAGCAAATTTGGTTTCTGTGTAATATTATTTATTTATACAATGCGTTGAAGTTTCTGTAAGAATAAAAGCTGATGGCTCAGTGATTCAAGTAAAAAACGTAGAAACAATATGCAGAAACATATGGCAGAAAAACACTTTATGTCTTATGTTTGGCTATGATCTTCACCCCCATATGAAACCCAATTTGAGAGTGTCCCTATAGGGATGGTCCAAAAGAGCCCAGTACTTATTTCATCAGTGGTCATCCAGTGGGATGCCTAACAAGGGGGAAGGTGCTGAGATGATGGCCACAGCAGACAGAACAGTGATGGCTCTTATCAGCACTGGACAAGGGAAAATACAGAGGTGAGCCTACCATAATATGCACAACCCTAGGGATGACTTCCCTAGTCCAGTTCTGCTTCAATAGTGGTAAACTTGCTAGGCCTGAGCTCTGCCACATGGGAGTGGGGGAAATGTGCATAGCCTGTGTAAAATTTAACTAAGTAAGACAACATTTTTAAAGGACTATAGGGAGGTGCCATGGCAGTGGATCAGGAAGATGGAGTGAGAAAAGATATGTAAATGGTGCTGATACTGCTTCCTGTCTCCAGTATTGGTAAAGTATGGGTCTCTTTGAAAGGTTTGTACGTAAGTAAATTTTGGTTCAAAGTGGAGCCTATAAGGGGTTAGGCCACCTTCTGGCTTCTCATGTGTATTTGCTGCCCCAACAAAGGTCTCCCAGTAATAATTCTCAAATGTTCCTGTCCACCCAGGATTTCAATATAGAGAGTGGGAGCCACTCACGATGAGCAGGTGTACAGAACCAGGATTTTGGTGCAGCGCTTTCAACTAAAAGAGTCTGAGAGATAGAAGAGACAGGTAGCTTAACTCTCCAGCAAATGCCAAACAGTCAAATAACAGCTTTGGGTGGACCAATGCTTTAAATAAAACAGATATTGGTGTTAATTAACTGAATACTCTACATAGGTAAAGTAATGCTGTGTTCACTTCAACCACACAATAACAGGCAGGAAAAAATCCTTTTTTTAACACTTTCGCACATGATTGGTTTCTGATGAACACAACAAATTCACAAACCTAAGTATTAATATTTATTATTATTATACAGGATTTATATAGTGCCAACAGTTTGCGCAGCGCTTTACAACATCAGGGAAGACAGTAAAGTTACAATACAATTCAATACAGGTGGGATCAGAGGGCCCTACTCGTTAGAGCTTACAATCTAGAAGGGAGGGTCAAGTGGAACAAAGGGTAGTAGCCGTGGAGGATGATCAGATGGACAAAATTAAAAAACAGTTGTTAAGTGTGGGTAGGATAGGCTTCTCTGAAGAGGAGGCTTTTCAGGGATCCTCTAAAAGCTAATAGAGAAGGAGATAGATGGACAGATTGGGGTGAGGAGTTCCATAGGCTTGGAGAGGCTCTGGAAAAGTCCTGGAGACGAGCATGGGAGCAGGTGATGAGAGAGCTGGAGAGCAGGAGGTCTTGAGAAGAACGAAGAGAACGATTAGGTTGGTATTTAGAGAATAGGTCAGTGATATAGCTGGGGCAGAGTTGTGGATGGCTTTGTAAGTAGTTGTTAGTATTTTGAATTTAATTCATTGGGTGAGCGGAAACCAGTAGAGGGATTGACAGAGAGGAGTAGCAGAAACAGAGCGGTTGGTAAGGTGGATGAGTCTGGCAGCAGCATTCATGATGGACTGAAGGGGGGAAAGAGTATGCAGAGGTAAGCCAATGAGGAGGGAGTTGCAGTAATCGAGGTGAGAGATAACCAGCGAGTGAATTAAGAGCATTGTTCTGTCATTGGTTAGAAAGGGGCGTATTTTGGAGATGTTGCAGAGGTTAAGGCAGCAAGATTTGAACAGCGATTGGACGTGGGGCTTAAAAGGAGTGTTCATAGTCCAGGACTACTCCTAGGACATTGGCATGTGGGGATGGACTGATAGTTGTGCCATCAATTTTGACAGAGAGATCAGGGGAAGAGGCATGTGGGGGAGGAAAAATGATAACTTCGGTTTTGGATAGATTGAGTTTGAGGAAGTGGTGTGACATCCAAACTGATATATCTGATAGTATATTAGTGATACGTGAGGAGAATGAAGGAGCGAGTTGAGGGGCAGAGAAATAGATTTGAGTGTCGTCAGCGTAGAGATGGTATTGGAAGCCGTGGGAGGCTGACACAGGGAGGAGGTGTAGATTGAAAATAGGAGAGGTCCAAGAACAAAACCTTGGGGGACCCCAACAGAGAAAGGAAGAGGAGAGGAGGAAGTAGAATTGTAAGTGACGCTAAAGGTGCGGTTGGATAGGTAGGTAGAGAACCAGCGAAGAGTACAGTCACGGAGACGAAAGGCGTGGAGTTTTTTGAGGAAGAGGGGGTGGTCAACCGTATCGAAGGCAGCAGAGAGGTCCAGGAGTAGAAGTACAGAATAGTGTCCCTTAGTTTTGGCCGTTAGTATATCATTTGTTAGTTTTAGGAGAGCAGGTTCTGTGGAATGTTGAGGACGAAATCCAGACTAAAGGAGATCAAGAAGGCTATTATCAGCAAGGTGGATGCTCAGTCGGTTGTAGACCAGACGTTCAAGGTGTTCGGATAAAAAGGGGAGCAAGGAGATGGGACGTAGGTTATTAAGATTGGTTGGGTCCAGTAAGGGCTTTTTAAGTATGGGGCTGACTAGTGCATGTTTCAAAGAGTTAGGGAAGATGCCAGAAGAGAGGGAGAGATTGAAGATGTGGGTTAGAGAGTGTAGAATAGAGCCAGAGGGCGAACATAGCATTTGCGAGGGAACAGGATCCAGAGGGCAGGTGGTAAGATGGACATTAGCAAGTAATTTAGCAACCTCGTCTATAGTGGTGGGGTTGAAAGAGGCAAGTAATGATTGTACCTGTGGGCATGAGGTGTAAAGCATGAAGGGTATCTGAACAGTATGGCTCTTCGCCACCCCACACTCTAAGCCCCTCCAGTGCTCTCAGCCTCCCGTGCTCTCCACCCCTGTTCTTTTTGCCCCCCCCAGTGTTCTCACGTTCCGCCCCAGCACTCTCCGCTTCCCACCCCTGTGATCTCCACTCCCCCCTGCTTTTTTGCCTCCACCCATGTGCTCTCCAACCCCGCCAGTACTCTCTGCTCCCCCTTCTCTTCAGCTCCAACCCAGTGCTCTCCACTTCCCCAGGACCAGAGGACAGGCTGACTGGGGAATGTGCAGGAATGTGCAATGTGCAGGCCAGATCCTCTGGAAGTAGCACTGTCCCCATGCAAAACGAGAATAGACCCTGCCTGCTGCTGGCCATCATGGATATCCTGCTGGCATGCATGGTACCGTACCGAGCATCAACAACACACCTTCCCACAGACAGGGACTGCAGACTGGAACATGGGTCACAGGAGGGGCTGCAATGATGGGCACAGTGAGGCTGCATTCACGGGCACAGTGAGACTGCATTCACGGGCACAGTAAAGTTGAATTTGATGGGCACAGTGAGGCTGCAATGATGGGCACAGTGAGGCTGCAATGATGGGCACAGTGAGGCTGCAATGATGGGCACAGTGAGGCTGCAATGATTGGCACAGTGAGGCTGCAATGATTGGCACAGTGAGGCTGCAATGGTGGGCACAGTGAGGCCGCATTCATGGGCACAGTGAGACTGAATTCACGGGCAGAGTAAAGCTGCATTTGATTAGCACAATGAGGCTATATTGGTGGGCACAGTGCGGCTGCATTGATGGGAACTGGTGAGGCTGCATTGAGCTCTTGTATTATGTCTGCAGTATCTGACCATCTCCTGTATCATGTCTGCAGTCTCTGAGGGAGTCTGGAGAGGAGTCAAGAGTGGAAGCACCGCTGGGATGGGGGTCATGGGAGAAGTCAGATATGTGTGGACTGTGGAGAGAAGACTATAGGATAAAACCAGAGCCACCGAGCTGGAGCCGACTGACTGAGCCCTGCAAGGTGCACCTGAGAGGAGGTCAGTGACAGCACCGCTAGGCCAGTCTGAAAGGGGGTCACTGATGTAAGGGTGGAGTGAATACGATAATGTAAGGGGGCACTGATATAAAGGCTTTCCCCCTTATACCAGTAACCCCCCCCTTACCTTGGTGTATTCTTTCTGCAGAAGGTGGTCCCCCCCCACGTTCTGAGTTCCTGGGGTCCCCCTTGATGATTGACCACTTACTACTTTTAGCTGTTGCACTGGTATAATAATGCTGTGGGGCTGATATGAAAATTTTTCCAGGGCTGGATTTTATTCCCAGTCCGGCCCTGGCTGAGTCTCTTGGTTACAAACCTCTACTGCCACATACCGCGCATTTATTGGTGTTCAGATTAAATGTGCATTATCCAGTAAAAATTGTTGTTGGCAAGTCATTGAGGGTCATCGCGGCTCAAGCTAAAATTACAGGACACGCAGCCGAAGGGTGCCCCTTACAACCTGAACAACTGGAAGGGTTAGCAGAAAGGGAAAAAGACAGAGTGAGAAGTTTGGGCTTTGAGTTGGAACATGTAAATAACATTTGAAGTGATGCATTATTGAATATTAACTGCTGTACTCCTTATCTGTTTGATAAGTGTCTTGCTGAGAGGTTTCTCTCTCTCTCTCACGATGGGGCAAAAGTTAGTGAGGCCCAAAGAGGGCAGTTTGGCCTGTGACTTGGTATTAGAGCGGGAAGGAGAGGGTGCTGTCGAAAAGGGAAAGAAATTCGCAAAAGTGTGTGGTTGATATGCATTTTGGCGGAAGGCTACAAGTAGATGAATGGCGTACTGTTTTTGAAACGTAAATAAGGTCTGTTGTCAGATTATGGGTTGCTACGAGCAGCAGATGCTTGGTTTAAAGTTACAAATGCTATTCATGAAGAAGGGGGTGGACAGAACATGACATTAATCAAAATGATCGAAATGGTCACATTGTATATGTGTATAGAAAACTAGAAAAGAGGAAGCTAAGTAGTCAGCCACCGCCCTATAATGGCGTCTGGTCCCCAGGAAGTAGACACTGCCCTTCGTCTACCGCCCCTCTGTTCTAAGTGACACCTCCCCCTGTGGCAACACGCCCTATGCCACCGCCCCCTAACCGCCCACACCGAAACCCATTCACGTTTCCAGTGATGGAACATAGTAGCAATCGATGTAGCATTTTAATTAAATGAATAATTTATTTATAGGGTGTCTTGATTTTTTCACTCAGAGTCTGACTTTAAGGAGTTTCTCTAATAACAGTAAATAAATGTAGCAAATGTGCTATATTTATGCAAATGGTTTTAATTGTGTTTAAGCTGTATTAGCAATAATTGAGGACTTTAAAATGTTCACTTACAATCAAAAACATATTTAAGAGTATTATAAATAAAGAGGAACTTTATGTATTCTGGGCGTTATGCCAGAAGAATTGTAGTTGATAATGAAAGAGTAAGTGCTTTTCTTGCGTAATTCTATGTACACAAATGTTTACTGATTTGGGTTTTAGTGTGCTGAACAAAGCACATAGATGCATGTTAGCTGCCGCATTTGTCTCAGGTCTTAAAGAATCAATCCGAAAGGGTCTGATCCTGTCATGCCCAAAGTATAGAGTAATGGAGCTTGAGACGTTGTTATTAGTGGTTATTAGGTCCAGAATCCTCACAGAGCAGTAGAGAGTAGTTCCTCTCATGATGGCCTCTGACACACCCCATCTGCGCCCACCAGTACCAACTCCACGTGTCTGCTACAACTGCAGAAGACCCGGCCACTCCAGAAGTGAACACCGAAGCCCCCGGAAATTCACCCACAGTCAACCAAGCCCCAACCGTGGTCCACATGAAAGCGCCCAGTACCAGGGACATGACACCCCACCTCGCCCACCACCCCGCCCCTCTCCGGATCACATGGACCTTCTCCGCAAGGATTCAGGCAAGCCTGTGTCACCTGCCACCCGCTACACCTGGACTGCTATCTGTTATGCCACAAGGTGCCCAGAACTCCCCCTCCCAATTCACCAAGGCAATGGCCCCCATTCTGGACACCTGGATGAAGTTACACCCAGACATTGTACTCCTTCAGTATGTAGATGACCACCTGCTTTGTGCAGATACCCTTGGTGATGCCTCAATCTTCTCTGAAAGCCTCCTCCACTACCTGGCTGAGCAAGGATGCAAGGCCTCAAAGCAAAAAGTCCAGAGAGAAGGTAATTTTCTTAGGCCACTGCATCTCCCAAGGCACCTGACATCTCACTGAAGAAAGAGTTGCTGCAATCAAGGCTATCCCTTTGCCTCAAGGTCAAAAGCACCTTCACGCCTTTCTAGGATTAATCTCCTACTGCTGTTCTTGGATCCCAGTTCCAGAAGCTTCCCTCTTGATGCAACCCCTTTATGATGCCCTAAAATCTGACCCTTTCCTGCTTTCTCCAGAGAGACTGTTTTGGCTCAGGCCCATGGTAACAGACTCAGACCCATTGGGTATTACTCCTGTCAACTGGACTCAGTGTCCTGGGGGGACCCTCCTTCCTCAGACCAGTCTTTGTAGCATAATGCCCCTCATGACATAACTGCCATACTGAACTAAGGACAGCCCAAACACCTGTCCACAGCAAGACACCTCAGACTTTATTGTGCCTTGCTTCTCCCCGATAACATCACCGTCTTCTGATGTGATACCCTTAACCCATCCACTCTGCTTTCTCTTCTCGAGGGGGGGGAACCTCTTTGGAGAATGATCCTCATCTCACCGCTCATGACTGCTTCGAAGTGATGAAGATGGAAACAACACACTTACCGACAGTCAGTGAAACAGCCTTTGAGAAAATTGTGGATGGTTCCAGGTATCATCTGGAAAGCCAGATGGTTCCTTACAGCAGCAGGAACACCTGTAAAACACAGTGCAGTTATCAAAGACTTAATGGATGCCCTACTCCTCCCGGGCACAAGTGGCTATACTTAAGGTAAGATACTGCTGCGAAACAAGCTGCAGATGGGATGCGAGAAGTGGTCAGCAGAATGAATGCACCCATCCTGGATGACCCAATAGACACCCCTGAAGAGATTGTACAAACCACCATGATTCTACAAAACCATCCTGTGAACAGGACCCATCTCAAGGAGCAACAAGAAGCAGCTGACAAAGAAGAAAAAGAAGTGTGGACCAAGAAAGGAGAAAAAACCACGGCTAAAAGACTTTTAATAGAAATAGTGTGCAGATATGGTGTCCCAGAGGTTATAGAGAGAGTGACCAGGGGCCGGCTTTCATGGCCTCAGTGACCAAGGAAATATGGGCAGCTTTAGGGGACACTAGCCTTCCACACCGCATACCATTCTCAGAGCAGTGGGAAGGTGGAAAGATTGAATGGCACAATAAAATCTAGAATGCAAAAAATGTCTCAGGAAACGGGAATGAGTTGGCCAGACAGCCTACCCATTTCCCTATTCAGTGTTAGGTACTGGCCAGACAGCCTAGCCATTGCCTTTTTCAGTGTTAGGTACTCTCCAAGGGGAAACCATGGTCTGTCACCCTATGAGATATTGTTTGGTTCAGCCTCCAGACTAGGTTGTTATTTCCCACAAGAGTTGCAGCTCCAATCTGATGTATTAACTGATTATGTGACTGCTTTATCTTGACAATTAACCCGTATCCATTCGAAAGTGTTTTCTTCCATTCCAGATCCTGAGCTAGATACAGGAATGCACAAGCTGGTTCCTGGTGACTGGGTCCTAATAAAGAAGTTTGTCAGAAAACATACTCTTGAACACAGATATGACGGTCTTTTCCAGGTTCTCCTAACAACTGCCACATCAGTCAAGGTGGCTGGGAAGAACACGTGGACACACGCCTCCCACTGCAAGAAAGTTCCTGTACCTGAGGAAGAGGCCGAGGGGACCAAACAATGATTCTGTATATCCTTTTCATAGTAATCATTGCCCAGGCGCAAGAGGTAGCCATCAAACAAAAGATGGTATAACCCAATTCTGGTATAACTCATCCAATACACATGTTGCCACTTTTATATCCTCTTATGAACAGATAATTCCAGGTACTATGTACAAGATCCGGTCCTGGGATGAAGCGGTAAGACCCATGACTGTGTATGTATGCATCACTGACACCTATTGGGGTAACAACTGTGATTCCTGGGGAGCAGTGGGTTGGAACACTGGGGGTACAAACTGGGGGTACAAACCTGAAAACGCCCAAAATAGGAAAGACAAAAATGGGAAGTCACTCTTAGAATGACAATCAACAAACACACAGATCAGCCTTACACCAAAGAGTTCAGGCTGAGCATTGAGAATCCTAGCCCAGGAGACAGTGGGACCTATGTTCTGGGCCTATGGTGGTGAAGTAGATATCCCGGTTTTAATAAGCCTTTCCAACTGAAAGATATGTTCAATAACCCAGAGTGGGGAGTTCCCCAATCCACATCTAGCTCAAACCCCCTGAAGACATTAAAGGACATGGTGGCCATAGCAAACCCTACCTTTGAGGATAAATGGCTGCAGAAACCAGGTTCTCAGATGTCAACTTGTGTCTCGAGTGGACGAGGTACAGTGCAGGGAAACACAATAAGACCAATTGTTATGTGTATGAGGGGACTAGACCACACTTGGGAACGATACTCCTGAACATATCCCCTGAACATGAAACATATTTCCTCAGCCTATTTACCAACACAACCACTGACCACTCCCTGTGTGAACATTGGAAGAAGGAATATCCCATAGTTACCAAGACCCCCAAGTCAGGAGAAGGTATCACTATATATCCTGGCAATTGCAACACATGCTATGGACGGTATCAGGGAGTGGGGAAACCCCTTGGGAATTTCACTAAGGGTTAATGTGGATCTTATAGTGAGGCCTTTGCAGATCTAGTACAAAATCAAGTCCAGTCTTTGGGAGACATGTACTGGATCTGCAAAGACATGAAAATCAGAAGCAGATTGACAGAACAGTGGACAGGAGAATGTGCACTGGCCAAGGCCATAATGCCTCTGCATATTTTCTCAGAGGCCACTCCACAGATAGAACCAGACTCAAATGACACACCCAGGCCTAACAAGAGGCGTAGGAGTGCCCCAGCAGGAAGCTTCGACCCTCATGTATACATAGACACCATAGAGGTCCCTAGAAGGGTCCCAGATAAGTTCAAAGCAAGAGACCAAGTAGCAGCAGGGTTTGAATCTCTGATCCCCATCATCATCATCAAGAATGTAGACTGGATAAATTACCTCTACTACAAACCAACAAAGGTTTGTTAATTACACCAGAGATGCACTCCGAGGTTTAGCCGAACAACTAGAAGCCGCTTCACATATGACCTTCCAAAACCGTGTGACCTTAGACATGGTCCTAGCTGAAAAGGGGTGTGTGTGTGTAAGATGTTACTTGAAACGAGTACATGCTTTTGGTGTCTTTTGGTGTTGCTGAGCTCACCGGTGTGTTCTTTCTTTTTAAACAGTTGATTTGGCCACACCTAATGTTTTTGCTATCTCTCTAATGGGTTTGTTTTCTTTTTTCAGTCTAATGATGACTTGCTTCCCTGATAGTGACAGCTCTTTGGATCTCATATTGAGAGTTGACAGCAACAGATTCCAAATGCAAATAGCACACTTGAAATTAACTCTGGACCTTTTATCTGCTTCTTGTAAATGGGATAATGAGGGAATAACGCACACCTGGCCATGGAACAGCTGAGCAGCTAATTGTCCCATTACTTTTGGTCCCTTAAAAAGTGGGAGGCACATATACAAACTGTTGTAATTCCTTAACCGTTTACCTGATTTGGATGTAAATACCCTCAAATGAAAGCAGAAAGTCTGCAGTTAAAGAACATCTTATTTGTTTCATTTCAAATCCATTGTGGTGGTGTATAGAGCCAAAAAGATTAGAATTGTGTCGATGTCCCAATATTTATGGACCTGACTGTATATTCCAGATAACACAGGCCCAAATGGTAAAGTGACTTTAGCCATCCAGAAACTTGAGGATTTTTCCAAAGAATTAAGGAAGAATTCAGGGCTCTCCAACCCCTGGGACCAGTACTTCACCTGGATCAAGGGGGGGTGGCAGGGAATTTTAACACAGATTGGAATAGCCATTCTGATAATTCTAGTGACCCTAGCTATTACGGTCTGCTGTGTTCTTCCCTGCTTTAAGAAGTGTGTAGAAAAAGCTGTTGACCAATCTACTCCCATGTTTGTGAACCAAGAAATACCAGATGATGATAAAGATTATGTAAGACTTGATGATGATTATGTGTTACGCTCCGTTACAGTCACCTCCTCCCGAGATGCAACGCCATAGGATTACAGGGACAGACAGCACCTGATTGCCCCTCCAAGCTGTATCGAGCGGGGTAGCGAGTTAGTCACTGCTCTTCTCTATATACAGCTGAAAAGAGTTGCAGAGGAGAATGGGCCAGGGGAGTGAGTAGGACTTTTAGTATGAGGGACAGTTTGAAATAGACAGCTTCAAGGGGGTACTGTAATGGATGTGATCATGGTGAACTGTCTATTCAATACCTGCTTTATATACCTAACATATATAAACTCAGCTTCTATGCTTATTAAGCCTTAAGACATTTTCAGATATTCTGCAAAGCTCAAAGCTTGCTTAGGAACTGGACTGACTGCAAGAATAAAATTTACTTCCTCAAATGTGCATCAGCTAAAAGCCAAAACCTTGTCACATATTTGCACTATATGCATTTTTATATATTTGTGGTTTGTATGCGCCAGTCTGACGTATCTCAGAACTTTAACAAAAATGTATAAAAATCTTGAGAAACAGAAATATTAAACAGAAGCAACTTTTCCACTGAACGTGTGTGTCTCAGTGTGAGCTTACTTGAAGCATGCATGCTTTTGTATTCAACAATCTGATCGGGGTAGATATAATAATATAGGAACTTTTGTTCTGAATCCAAAACAATGACACACTATTATTGCCTTGGTAATTTTACTCTATTTGCCTTGACCATACTTTCTATTCATATTGGAACACATCACCACTTATACCCCCCCACACACACACACACACACACACACTCCCTTCACCCCTTTTTCTACCCTCCTCTCTATCTACTCCTATTTTTTGTTTTCTACCTTTCTTTTAATACTGTGTGGTAATTATAAACAGATTATCTCTTCTGTTTTTAATATATACCTAGTAGATTGATATCCTTATTACTGCTCTTGCACAATAAACCAATTGTCACTAGCTGACTTTTTTCCTTCTGATTGAATCTTCTAATGCGTTTGATGTAATACTTTATTGTTTTTTTTGTTGCTCTACTTGTTACATTTTTACATTGTCATGTACTCATCCTGTTCATAAATCAATATGTTTAGCTTTATTGCTATTTGAATATTGTACCACCATCCTTGTATGTACTCAATTTGTCAATCTTTGTTATATTTAAAAAATAATAAACAAATTTGACGAGAAATTGTTCGGTGCTTTGACTAAATATAATCTTACCTGAGCTGGGTAATGCTGCTTCTGAGGGTTTATTGTTTATCAGAGATTTATCCCTATTGTTACTTTGTTCTGTTACACTCTTAACATTTTTTTCATGATCTTGAGGTTTTTTGGGCAGATGGTCTTCTGAGAGCAGACAAGAAAATTCAACACAATTTACATTACTATTGGGGATAATGGAGGAGGAGATTCTCAAATATTTGATGTAGATTTGACTGATTTGCAGAGATCATAACATAGGAATCTAGAGAATTATGAATTGTATTAGTTTATCCAGGTTGGAAAATGTATACACTGTAGATGAATTCTAGGTATGGATATTTTTACATTTATAGTTATATTGGTACAGTTTGGCCCCGTGCCCAGCGGTTAACCTCCTGTATTCACAATGTAGAAGGGCAGCCACTTGGCACAGGACCCAAAGCCTAGGGAGAACACTGGAGAAACTAGTTACTAGAATTACAAATTCTTAGATAGATAAAATAGTAAGCATGTATGTATTTTACCTATGTAATAGGGTGCTTGAATGCAATTATGCTTTAAAGCAGAAATAATCTCTGCAAATACTTGTAACTAGGTGCACTTAATCTGCCACTAGGTGGTTCTGTTCCAGAATAGTGTCTGGTTACAGAGAATAGTGTCATCAGGTGCTAGGTCCCTTTTTAGCTAAAGCCCTCCAGCAGTGATGTCATAGGTGAGTCAGTGCTCACATAAAAACCAGATTGGGAGGAGCTTTAGGCAGTTGGGGCATGGAAGCCAGCAGGGGCGTTGCTAGGTCTACAAAAGATCTGGGGCTAGAGCCCATAGCAGCGTAGTAAAGAAAGTCATACGCTTGGGCGGGCATACACATGTATATACAGTAATATACGTGTGGGTGTATATATATCCCCAGAGAGCCCCCTGCTTACATCAGGGTCCCCAGAGAGCCCCCTTACATCACCTTACATCAGGGTCCCCAGAGAGCCTCCTCCTTACATCAGAGTCCTCAGAGAGCCTCCCCCTTCCATCAGGGTACCCAGAGGGCCCCCTACTTACATCAGGGTTCCCAGAGAGGCCCCCTTACATTAGGGTCCCCAGAGAGCCTCCCCCTTAAATCTGGGTCCCTAAAGAGCCTAGGCCTTAAAATCCGGGTCCCCAGAGAGCCTCTCCCTTACATCAGGGTCCCCAGAGATTCCCCCACTTAAATAAGGGTCCCCAGAGAGCCTCCCCTCCCCTTGGGGACCCCTGCAGAGACTCGGGGCTATTGGCCTCAGATTCGGGGCTATAGCCCCAAAAGCCACCCCCTAGCAACGCCCCTGGAAGCCAGAGACCCAACCATCAGGCAGATGTAATCGGCTAAGTGGAAGCCCTGGACAGGGAGAGGTAGCTCCAACCAAAAGAGCAGGTTGTAGACTTCCTGATTCTTATGGTGGTGGAGGCTATAGCAAGTTGCAAAAGGCATTTTAGGCCTAGCCAAGTGTTCCCTGGAGTGAGGCTACCCCCCTGGAGGACCTGGGAGAAGTGTACCCAAGCCAGAGATGACTGTAGTGATCCAGTCTCGTTGGGCATGCACAGGAATTATATCACCAGTGATCATCCAATAGCCATAGAGAAGAGCTGCCAAATCTGAAGGAAGAGGCTGAGAAGATGGGGTCTGTCAACAGAGCAGTTATGAAAAGCTTTGATCTATCAGCAATGGAAAATGGCAAGTACAAGGTGAGCCTGCCATAATGTGCATGTATGTTGAGCACAATATTGCAAGAGATGTCTACCCTAGGCCATGCTACATAGAATGTATTAAGGTAAAAAACCTTGATGCTTTAGAACCACTTTAACCCTCCAGTAAATGGCAAACACTCAAATATCAGCTTTGAGTGGACCAACTCTTTATTAAATAACACAGATATTGGTGTTTATTAACTAGATAATTGTTCTAAATAATAGTTTTTTAAAATATTTTTTACTTTTAAAATGCAAGTAAAGCTTTATTAAATCATACAATAGATGGTAAGGCAAAATCCTGTTCTTTTAAATTCTCTTGCACATGATTGGACATTCAGAGTGAGCATAACATATTTGCTAACCCAAGTGAACATTTTCTACTAACCTATTTGTTAAATTTCACAGACAAAATCTTAAATGGCAAACGTGCAAAGTGAAAAAGTGAAAGTACATATGTATGTTACGTTACCCGGTGGGTTATTTGCCAATAAATTTTCTTTTTGATTTTCCTGATTATCTTCATGGTGCCTATTTTGATCTTTTTTAATAAAATGAAAAAAAAAAATAGATTGTTAAAATGAACAAAGTAACATTTGTTGGCTTTTAATAATAAACAATCCAGACCAAAAGCAAATTTGGTTTCTGTGTAATAATATTTATTTATACAATGAGTTGAAGTTTCTGTAAGAATAAAAGCTAATGGCGCAGTGATTCAAGTAAAAAACGTAGAAACAATATGCAGAACCATATGGAAGAAAAACACTTTTTTATGTCTTATGTTTGGCTATGATCTCCACCCCCATATGAAACCCAATTTGAGAGTGTCCCTATAGGGATGTTCCAACAGAGCCCAGTAGTTACTTCATCGGTGGTCATCCAGTGGGGTGCCTAACCAGGAGGAAAGTGCTGAGATAATGACCACAGCAGACAGAACAGTGATGGATAGTGATGGCTCTGTTCTGCTTCAATAGTGGTAAACTTGTTAGGCCTGAGCTCTGCCACATGGCAGTGGGGGAAATGTGCATAGCCTGTAATTTAACTAAGTAAGACAACATTTTTAAAGGACTATAGGGAGGTGCCATGGCAGTGGATCAGGAAGATGGAGTGAGAAAAGATTTGTAAATGGTGCTGATACTGCTTCCTGTCTCCAGTATTAGTAAAGTATGGGTCTCTTTGAAAGATTTGTACGTAAGTAAATTTTGGTTCAAAGTGGAGCCTATAAAGGGGTTAGGCCACCTTCTGGCTTCTCATGTGTATTTGCTGCATCAAAAATGTCCCTGTGATAATTCTCAAATGTTCCTGTCCACCCAGGATTTCAAGATAGAGAGTGGGAGCCGCTTACGATGAGCAGGTGTACAGAACCAGGAGTTTGGTGCAGCGCTTTCAACTAAAAGAGTCTCCGAGAGATAGAAGAGACAGGTAGCTTAACTCTCCAGCAACTGCCAAACAGTCAAATAACAGCTTCGGGTGGACCAATGCTTTAAATAAAACAGATATTGGTGTTAATTAACTAAATACTGTACATAGGTAAAGTAATGCTGTGTTCACTTCAACCACATAATAACAGGCCGGAAAAAAATATTTTTTTAACACTTTCGCACATGATTGGTTTCTGATGAACACAACAAATTCACGAACCTAAGTATTATTATTTATTATTATTATACAGGATTTATATAGTGCCAACAGTTTGCGCAGCACTTTACAACATCAGGGAAGACAGTATAGTTACAATACAATTCAATACAGGAGGGATAAGAGGGCCCTGCTCATTAGAGCTTACAATCTAGAAGGGAGGGTCAAGTGGAACAAAGGGTAGTAGCTGTGGAGGATGATCAGATGGACAAAATTAAAAAACAGTTGTTAAGTGTGGGTAGGATAGGCTTCTCTGAGGAGGCTTTTCAGGGATCCTCTAAAAGCTAATAGAGAAGGAGATAGATGGACAGATTGGGGTGAGGAGTTCCATAGGCTTGGAGAGGCTCTGGAAAAGTCCTGGAGACGAGCATGGGAGCAGTTGGTCTTGAGAAGAACGAAGAGAACGATTAGGTCAGTATTTAGAGACTAGGTCAGTGATGTAGCTGGGGGCATAGTTGTGGATGGCTTTGTAGGTAGTTGTTAGTATTTTGAATGTAATTCATTGGGTGAGCGGAAACCAGTGGAGGGATTGACAGAGAGGAGTAGCAGAGACAGAGCGGTTGGTAAGGTGGATGAGTCTGGCAGCAGCATTCATGATGGATTGAAGGGGGGATAGAGTATGCAGAGGTAAGCCAATGAGGAGAGAGTTGCAGTAATCGAGGCGAGAGATAACCAGCGAGTGAATTAAGAGCATTGTTCTGTCATTGGTTAGAAAGGGGCGTATTTTGGAGATGTTGCAGAGGTTAAGGCAGCAAGATTTGAACAGCGATTGGACGTGGGGCTTAAAGGAGTGTTCAGAGTCCAGGACTACTCCTAGGACCTTGGCATGTGGGGATGGACTGATAGTTGTGCCATCAATTTTGACAGAGAGATCAGGGGAAGAGGCATGTGGGGGAGGAAAAATGATAACTTCGGTTTTGGATAGATTGAGTTTGAGGAAGTGGTGTGACATCCAAACTGATATATCTGATAGTAAATAAAGTGATACGTGAGGAGAATGAAGGAGCGAGTTGAGGGGCAGAGAAATAGATTTGAGTGTCGTCAGCGTAGAGATGGTATTGAAAGCCGTGGGAGGCTGACACAGGGAGGAGGTGTAGATTGAAAATAGGAGAGGTCCAAGAACAAAACCTTGGGGGACCCCAACAGAGAAAGGAAGAGGAGAGGAGGAAGTAGAATTGTAAGTAACGCTAAATGTGCAGTTGGATAAGTAGGTAGAGAACCAGCGAAGAGTACAGTCACGGAGACCAAAGGCGTGGAGTTTTTTGAGGAAGAGGGGGTGGTCAACCGTATCGAAGGCAGCAGAGAGGTCCAGGAGTAGGCGTACAGAATAGTATCCCTTAGTTTTGGCTGTTAGTATATCATTTGTTAGTTTTAGGAGAGCAGGTTCTGTGTAATGTTGAGGACGAAATCCAGACTAAAGGAGATCAAGAAGGCTATTATAAGCAAGGTGGATGCTCAGTCGGTTGTAGACCAGACATTCAAGGAGTTCGGATAAAAAGGGGAGCAAGGAGATGGGGCGTAGGTTGTTAAGATTGGTTGGGTCCAGTGAGGGTTTTTTAAGTATGGGGCCGACTAGTGCATGTTTCAAAGAGTTAGGGAAGATGCCAGAAGAGAGGGAGAGATTGAAGATTATGGGTTAGAGAGTGTAGAATAGAGCCAGAGGGCGAACGTAGCATTTGCGAGGGAACAGGATCCAGAGGGCAGGTGGTAAGATGGACATTAGCAAGTAATTTAGCAACCTCGTCTTTAGTGGTGGGGTTGAAAGAGGCAAGTAATGATTGTACCTGTGGGCATGAGGTGTAAAACATAAAGGGTGTCTGAACAGTAGAGATCTCCTCGCGAATTGTATCAATCTTCTGTTTGAAGTGATTGGTGATCTCCTGGGCAGTAAGTGAGTTAGTGGGTGGAGGCAGTGGAGGATGAAGGAGAGAGCTGAAGGTAGAGAAGAGTTGATGGGGACGGGATGATAAGATTTTAATGAGGGTGATGAAATAGGTCTGCTTGGCAGTGAGGAGGCTGGAATTGTATTTTTGGAGGGCAGATTTATACTGGCCGAAATCTCTCTGGGACTTTGTCTTACGCCACAGGCGCTCGAGAGCACGGCTGTGTTTTTTCAGACTTCTAGTATCATCTGTTTGCCAGGGTTGAAGGGGATGGGGCCTTATTCTGTGTGTAGTGAGGGGGCCAGTGTGTCCAGTGATGCTAGAAGTGAAGTGTTGTAGACAGAAGTCGGTGCAGGACAGGGGTGCTATTTTGTCATAGAGGTGGTCAGTCGCAGAGTATAGAAGAGAAGGGTTGATATGGCGAAGGTTTCGACGAGTAACCATTAGGCGTTTGGAGGGAGAGGAGGCGGGGGTGAGGGAGAGAGTGAAATTAATAAGGTAGTGATCAGAGATAGGGTAAGGATAGTTGGAGAGGTTGCATGGAGTGCAAAGATTGGAAAATACGAGTTCAAGGGTGTTGCCTTCATGGTGACTAGGAGCATGTATCCATTGCTTCAGGTCAAAGGAGGAGGTTAGACTGAGGTTTGGAAGTTGCAGGAGTGTTAGTATTAGTAGGGATGTTGAAGTCCCCAAGAATGATTGTGGGGATTTCAGAAGAGAGAAAGTAGGGTAGTCAGGCAGAGAAGTCATCAAGAAAGGATGATACTGGACCGGGGGGCCAGTAGATCACAGCTATCCTTAGAGAAACTGGGGAGAAGAGATGAATGCAAATGAGGAGAGTGCCAGAGAGGGAGGTGGGTGAAGTACTTGAAAGGTGCTATGAGAGGCTGACAGCTGTCATGGCTAGATGCGGAACCTAATGGTACGAACATGTAGGGCTGTATGTGATCAGGGACGAATACCCAGAACACAGACCTTTTCCTTTCCGGGAATTCATCCCTGGGCATATATTGCTCTAAATATTTGTATCACTAAGTGCATCATCCCGTGCCATCTAGTCCCACTGCCAACAGCCGGTCAAACTCTATAGGAGGCTGAAAGCTGCTTTGGACGGGGCTGATGTAGACATGTGCAGAACGAAAAAAATCACTTTCCTTTCGATTCGTTATTTAAATAATTTTGTTTAGTTAAAATTAGTTTAATCTGTTTTGTTTATTCATTTTCAAATTGGATATAAATTCAATTTGATCGGATTTTGAAAATTTTATTCAGCATTCGCATTCAAATTGGTATTCAAATTTAAAATTTCGGAAGATGGTTATATTCTTTCTTCTCTATTCTGATCTTTTGTTTTTTCTATTCTATTTTCTTATTTTCTATTCTATTCTTTTCTATTTTATTCTAATCTATTGTATTCAAATTTAAATCTATTCTAATAGAAATTAAAATTTTCGGAAGTTGGTTATATGCTATTTTATTCTATTCTTTTTTTTTCCATTCTATTCTTTTCTATTCCTTTTCTTGTCTATTCTATTCTATCTTGTTCTGATTTACTTTTTTTTCTATTCTTTTATTTCCTATTATATTCTGTTCTGTTTCACTCTAAAAACAAAGGTATCGCCCTTTGGGACTTTATATGAGGTGTGCACAATAGGCCGATGAAATTGACAAATATAAATATAATAAAAACATTTATTGCAGAAATAATCACACATAAAAAGTAGTATAAACAAAGGCAAAGCTGATACAATTTGTACATGGTTAGAAATACATGAGTATACATCTAAAACACCCGACACATTTTGCGAAATGCGACTCGCTCTTCAGGGGTGGATGCATGTAGGATATATCTGGAATGTGTGTGTGTGTGTGTGTGTGTGTATGTGTGTATATATATATAATATACACAGTGGAACCTCGGATTGCGAGTAATGCGGTTAACGAGCGTTTCGCAATACGAGCAATTTTTTTTTTTTAAATCCTGACTAGGTTTGCGAGTGTTGTCTTGCAAAAGCCTCTGCGTTGTGCAGTGGGACAAATTAATTTTGTTTCCATTGACTTCCATTGACTTCTATGGGGAAACTCGCTTTGATATGCGAGTGCTTTGGATTACAAGTATTCTCCTGGAACGGATTATGCTCATAATCCAAGGTTCCACTATGTATCTATATTTTCTGTAAGGCCCCTCTTACCATTTGTCCATCATTTATTCATGTGTTACATTACCTTTTTGGTCATTCATTCTTAGATATATCCTACATGCATCCACCCCTGAAGAGCGAGTCACATCTTGCGAAACGCGTCAGTTGTTTAGGATGTTATGTACAGTCAGGTCCATAAATATATTGGGACATCGACACATATTTTGCTGAATATGAGCAGATAATATTGTCCAAAACACTTCAGAATTCATCCTGCTGCTTTTGTCAGCGGTCACATCATCAATAAATACAAGAGTACCAGTTCCATTGGCAGCCATTTATGCCCACCCCATGACCCTACCACCACCATGCTTCACTGATGAGGTGGTATGCTTTGGATTATGAGCAGTTTCTTTCCTTCTCCATACTCTTCTCTTCCCATCACTCTGTTACAAGTTGATCTTGGTCTCATTTGTCCATAGGATGTTGTTCTAGAACTGTGAATGCTTTTTTAGATGTTGTTTGGCAAACTCTAATCTGACCTTCCTGTTTTTGAGGCTCACCAATGGTTTACATCTTGTGGTGAACCCTCTGTATTCACTCTGGTGAAGTCTTCTCTTGATTGTTGACTTTGACACACATACACCTACCTCATGGAGAGTGTTCTTGATCTGGCCAACTGTTGTGAAGGGTGTTTTCTTCACCAGGAAAAGAATTCTTCGGTCATCCATCACAGTTGTTTTCAGTGGTCTTCCGGGTCATTTGGTGTTGCTGAGCTAACCGGTGCGTTCTTTCTTTTTAAGGATGTTCCAAACAGTTGATTTGGCTACACCTAATGTTTTTGCTATCTCTCTGATGGGTTTGTTTTGTTTTCTCAGCCTAATGATGGCTTGCTTCACTGATAGTGACAGCTCTTTGGATCTCATATTGAGAGTTGACAGCAACAGATTCCAAATGCAAATAGTACACTGAAAATGAACTGAATGCAGCCAATTGTCCCATTACTTTTGGTCCCTTAAAAAGTGGGAGGCACATAGACAAACTGTTGTAATTCCTACACCGTACACCTGATTTGGATGTAAATACCCTCAAAATAAAGCTGAAAGTCTGCAGTTAAAGCACATCTTGTTCGTTTCATTTCAAATCCATTGTGGTGGTGTATAGAGCCAAAAAGATTAGAATTGTGTTGATGTCCCAATATTTATGGACCTGACTGTATACTCATGTATTTCTAATGCAATGCGATCTTCAAAGCGGAGTTCCACCCAAAAATGGAACTTCCACTTTAAGTGTAGGTGACCCCCTGACATGCCACATTTGGCATGTCATTTTTTTTGGGGGGGGAGCGTATACCCTCTTTTTAGAGGCATCCAGCTCCCACTTCCCCCTGGGGCACCGCGGCGCCGGAAGGAAGTTCACCTCTCCCCCCCCCGTCTTGGCAATCATCTGGGACACGTATGCGCACTGCATGCCCAGCTGTGAAGCCACAGCCAGGTGCCCACAGTCAGAATCCCGGTGCCTAAGAGAGGAGGGGGAAGAGGAGCGGGGCTTCATATGCTGTACGCTGGACTGTGGGACAGGTGAGTGTCTGAATAATAAAAGTCAGTAGCTACACTTTTTGTAGCTGCTAACTTTTATATGGGTTGATCTCCGCTTTAACCATGTACAAATTGTATCAGCTTTGCCTTTTTTATGCTATTTTTATGTGTGGTTATTTCTGCAATACATGTTTTTATTGTATTTATATTTTGTTAATTTCATCAGCCTATTGTACGCACCTCATATAAAGTTCCAAAGGATGATACCTTTGCTTTTATTGTATTATTAGGGATGGAGGTGTGTCACTGGTGACACCAAACCTCTTTTATTTATTCTGTTTCAATCAATTTTTTTATATTCTATTCCTTGATTTTCTGTAATGGAAATTTGTAAATTCTGTATATAATTGTATTCTATTTTGTGTGTATTGCACATTGTCCTCACTGTGCACACGGCACTAATAATGTTTTCAGTACATGTTTACATTCTTTCGAGTCCTGATTAAAATTAGCCTGCCTATGTAACGCCCCATGTTTTCATAAATGTACAATTGTAATATTAATGTGATACATATGTAATCAAGTGTATAAAAACCTTCAACTGCGTCATAATAAACAGAACAGTTATTTGGAAAGATGCTGAGCGTATCTTGTGTGTCTGTTCCCTACTGCAGTATTTATTATTAATTTGGAACCACTAATCAATATGAGGATAGGAGCTTCCCATCTACAAAATGTCCAGCTCATTTTCTATTATATTTTATTCTATTCATTTATTTTCTATTCTATTATAGTATATTATTTTATATTCTATTCTAATCTGTTCTACTCCATTCGATTCTATTTTACATCTGAATTTCTGAATAACGAAAAATTTGTCCGAATTTAGATTCGGAATGAAACGAACTGCACCTGTCTAGCTGATGGTGCACCTAGCAGTACAAACTTTTAAGGCCGTATGAGACCTAGAACACCTGAGCCTTCTGCCCACAGCCAAACACCTTTGATCCTTGCAGTGGGGCTAAATGCCCAGTGTGCTTGGGGCCTAACAATAACATTCGCTGTGTATTATTATTTAGCAAAAGGTATTAAGTAAAGAATAAAATGAAAATACAAATGTGCATAACATTACCTTGTAGGTTACTTGCCATTAATTTTTTCTCTTGATTTTCTCCATTTTTTACTTTATTGTGATTTTTTTTACCTTTTGTATTAAAAAAAGGAAAAACAGGTTAACTGAGCAAAATTTCTTTTTTTTTTTTTGGTTATAAACAATTCAGACTAAAAGCAAATTAAGTTTTTGTGTTAAATTATATATGTATATATTGCAAACTGGTGAAAGCCTACCTTCAGTAAAAAAAAAAAAAAAAAAACAAACTGTAAACTAATACATTTAGGGACTGAACTTTCAGGTGTCAGGATATCCTGTTTTGTCAATTGGTGTGTTTTTGGAGTGCATTGCCTAGGTAAATATTGTCATTCTGGTTGTAGCTACATGGGTGTCCACAATCCAGTACCTAACTCTGGGTGCCTTACCAGCAAACCAGGCAATGCCATGCGGAAGGAGGGATGGGTAAGCGTATGAAGTCAGAGTAAGGATGAGCTCAGGCATGTTCAAACACGAGTCTGAGTTATCCCCCCTGAAAGCTGTCAAAAGCTGGCAACCAATCATAGGTAGCGGAGGAATTCTGCACCCGAAGTTGCATGTATGTAAGAGGTGTGCAGCATCTAGCCAATTCAACTGTACTGATTTTTTGGGGTGCTCAGATTGATCATAAGAGGTCATGCAACCATCATCACTGATCACAGAGTCCTGCAGTGCAAGTTGGCTACCCGATAACCCGTCATAATGATATCCGATGAACCCCTAACTGAGAATGGGTATTCGCACTGAGCATAGTGTGGTTCTCATTTTTCAAAATACAAAGCAGAAGAGCATAAAACTCTACAAAAGCTCTCCTATAGACCAAGGATTGTAAGTACTATATTAACAAAAGTATTGGGACGCCTGCCTTTACACGCACATGAACTTTAAAGAAGTTGTAAAGACAGAAGGTTTTTTATCTTAATGCATTCTATGCATTAGGATAAAAAGCCTTCTGTGTGTTGCAGCCTCTTCAGCACATTCCCTCTCTCTCCAGCGATGTCCACAAGTCCCTCGACCATCCGGGACTCTCCTCCTGATTGGCTGAGATGCAGCACCGGTGCCACTGGCTCACAAAGCTGTCAATTAAAGTCAGTTAGCCAATCAGGAGAGAAAGGGGCAGGGCTGAACCGCAGCTCCATGTCTGAATGGACACATGGAGCTGTAGCTCGGCTCGGGTGCCCCAGAGCAAGCTTCTTGTTCTGGGACACTCTACGGGAGGGAGGGGCCAGGAGCAGTGAAGAGGGACCCGAGCAGAGGAGGATTCAGGCTGCCCTGTGAAAATCCACTGCACAAAGCAGGTAAGTATAACATGTTTGTAATAAAAAAACAAAAAAAACAAGACTTTACAATTACTTTAATGGTATCCCAGTCTTATTCCGAAGTGTTTATTATTACAGCTAGAACAGCTTCAACTCTTCTGGGAAGGCTGTCCACAAGGTTTAGGAGTGTGTCTATGGGAATGTTTGACCATTCTTCCAGAAGCGCATTTGTGAGGTCAGGCACTGATGTTGGATGAGAGAGCATGGCTCACAGTCTCCACTCGAATTCATCCCAAAGGTGTTCTATTGGGTTGAGGTCAGGACTCGCTCATCCATGTCTTTATGGAGCTTGCTTTGTGCACTGGTCCAAATCATTTGGTGGAGGGGGGATTATGGTGTGGGGTTGTTTTTCAGGGGTTGGGCTTGGCCCCTTAGTTCCAGTGAAGGGAACTCTTAAGGCGTCAGCATACAAAGATATTTTAGGCAATTTCATGCTCCCAACTTTTAGGGAACAGTTTGGAAATGGCCCCTATCTGTTCCAACATGACAATGTCAATATTGAACCCTGAAGGACTAAAGCTGGCCATACACCTATAGATTATCTGCAGATTTTCTATGGTTAGGTAGAAAATGTGCAACAGATCTCTCCATGTTAGCTAAACTGTGTGGATGGAGAAATCTCCCACTTTTTCTATCTAACCATAGAAAATCTGCAGATAATCTATAGGTGTATGGTCAGCCTAAGACTGGGATTCCATTAATGTTCATGTGCATGTAAAGGAAGGCGTCCCAATACTTTTGGTAATATAGTGTATCTTGTCCAGATCTTCACAGCCAGATAATGAACGTGTCGTAATTGGCTAACTAGAGGTCATTAAATTCATTAGCAGGATATTACTTAATCCAAGCCAGATCACTCATAGTTTGTGTAAAATAGCATTGAGCAGAACACCTAATTTTTTTAAACCAAGTGAGCTACAACACAGGGATGACTTGTATCTGTGCACTGTGGTGTGCTCTAGCACAAACGTTATTTGTAAAGAATGGCAACGCACTATACAGCATGTTACTGCATGTTAGTGGCATTCACATTACATTATAATGTGTGTTATGATGTGCAGTACGATTGCACTGAGGTGTGAAAGAGCCATTAAAAGTATCAGTTTACAGGTCTTTGTTTTATCACAGGTTCAGTTTAGTATTCAGTGTGAAGATGCATGGGAACTATTTCCTAAATAATTATCTGTATATGAAGTAATTCTATTAGTGTCAATAAGGAATGAAAGCCACACTTCATTCCTTTTTATCAGCAATAAACTTTAGTTACAATTATTGTGTGACTCTGGGAGTGGTTGCCACCATCCTTGTTAATTATATCTGGAAAATCACAATTGCTCTTTATATATGATCTTTGAAGGCAACTTATAACCAAAAAATAAGAATAAAATAATAACCTTTATTGTCTCGATTTAAAAGGTTTGAACTACATATATTACATCACATATTACATAGTATAAATTATTGTACAAAATTGGGTTGCAACATCAAGAAGCGTGATCCAAATGGTTTCCCCCACAGCTGATGATTTAGCTAGAAGTTATTGGATTACTGGTTGGCCCACTCACTTTGGGGACTCCTAAGGACCACCATTTGGATCACACAACAATTTTTTGGTTAGAAGTTGCCTTCAAAGTCTTATAAAGAGCAATTGTGGTTTTCCAGATACAATAAACCTTTAGTTATCATCTAAGTCTGTAGTTCTCAACCTGGGGGTCGGGACCCCCTCGTGGGTCAAATGATGATTTGCCAGGGGTCACTGAATCCTGGGAGGATCCTGAAGCCTGCACCGCTCTCCAAGCCTTTTTGCGGCCACCCAGCAGGGCTGTCCCTTGAGCCTGTGACTGGTCAGTTGGGCTGTTCCTGGAGCCTGTGACTGGCCAGTTGGGCTGTTCCTGGAGCCTGTGACTGGCCAGTTGGGCTGTTCCTGGAGCCTGTGACTGGCCAGTTGGGCTGTTCCTGGAGCCTGTGACTGGCCAGTTGGGCTGTTCCTGGAGCCTGTGACTGGCCAGTTGGGCTGTTCCTGGAGCCTGTGACTGGCCAGTTGGGCTGTTCCTGGAGCCTGTGACTGGCCAGTTGGGCTGTTCCTGGAGCCTGTGGCCGCCCACTCAGCCTCTTTGCAGCCACCCATTCAGTTCAAGGCATGGCTGGGGGGCAGAGACTAGAGGTCAGCTGACATGTGAGGAATGTGAAGTGGGAGGGGGTGGAGGAGACCCTATCTCCTGATTGTGGCATAGTTGTCACTGCCACGGGACACCACAAAGTCGGAGACAGAGTGAGTAACACTACCTGTGATTACAGTTGCCATTAAAAGTCCCCACTACAGTTCTCAGAGGACCTTGCTCAAGAGCACCTAAGTTGGCTAATCAGGACTCCCCCCAGCACTGCCAACTCATTCCATTCTCCCCACCCCCCCTACCAAGGAGTAAGAGAAGAAATAAAAATAGAGAATACATGTAAGGGAGAGGAAAAGAGGGGGAGGAACAAAGAAAAAGGGAGAGAAAGAATAGGAGAAAAGAAAGACAGCTAAAGAGAGGGATGGGGAAAAAAAACAAGAAATTAGGATAGAGAGAGTTAAAAGGGAAAGAAAGGAGAACAAAGAGAAAGAATGGTACATCCTAAAATGTACCATAAAGGGTTTTAGTATTGTACGAGTGGAAGGGACTCGGGGAGCGCTAAATGTCTGTGGGTTACGGGCGCAAATTACTTGTCTTGCCTTGGGTGCTGACAACCCACGCTACGAAAATAATTTTACTGTTAGGGGTCCCCACAACTTGGGAAATTTTTTCAAGGGGACCCCGTCCGATCCGCTGGAGAGCAGACGGATGGCTCTACGTCCAGGTCCGTCGCTGGCGGATCGGGTGAGATCTGACGAAAACGGACACGCTGTCCGTTTTCGTCCGATCCCTCCATAGGCGGCAGCGGCGCCTGACAAGCCCCTCCCCGCTCAGTGAGCAGAGAGGGACCTGTCATCTGCTGGCTCAGCGGAGATCAACGGACAGATCTCCCGCTGAGCCGGCGGACCGAGTCGGGCTCCGTAGAAACGGAGTCCGCCTCGTCTGAAAGGGGCCTAAAGGGTTAATTCAGCTTTTCAGAAAAAAATAAGAAAGGTGAACCAATACTCTATACCTACAGAAAACACACGTGGACATGAGCGTGGGATCTGGTTAGAAAGTCTTGTATCTGAATCGGACAAATAAACAATAGCAGCTTACATCACAGCAGCCAGTTGCCAGCCCAACTGGTGTAAGATCAAGGCATCACAGTCCAGGCAAAGAACAAGATGTGGAGAACTCATCAGTGCTGGAACTCTCTATGTACGGGAAGACCAAAGCAGCATTCTCCGCTGCTGTGTGAACTTCTGACAGGATCATGCATCAAATGAGGGAGTGGCAACAGGTTTTGAGGTTGCACCTCTTTGTCAAGCCTGGCCCAATCAGTTACTTGGGGATTTATGTGCAAAACAAGAATGGGAAAGGTGTGGTACACAGATAACTGACCCAACCACACTGGAATCTAGCTGGAACCGATTCAAACAAGCAGAACAGGCGATGCTGGCTATAAATCCATCATGAATTTTAAAAACTATTAACTGTTGATTATTATCTATATTCATAAATTATTACATACCTAAAGTGTTACTAAACCCACAACTGTAAAATCTGTATATGTAGAATAGCATGCTTGTTATACTCACTGTGGAACTTAAGAGGTTAATTCTCTGCATTGTGTAAAAAGGCTCTTTGATCCTGTATGGACAGATTCTCCCCCCTTCTGTAGGGTCTCTCTTGGCAAGGCCAGATGAGACACAGTGAGGGAAGTCCTGCTGCACATGCTCAGTTTGGTCTCTATTGCTGGAGAGAACATTTCCTTGTTGATCAAAACTAGCCAGGTCACATGGTATGACTTCATACATTTGGGTGTGTATACAGATCCTAAATGACAGCCCAGTCCCTCCCTCCTCCTCCATGCCTATGTAGCATCACATTTGGTGACCTATAACATTCGCTACCCGCTGGAGTGCGCATGTGCGACGCTGCCATATGCGTTCCAACACTTTTACGACAAAACTCCACACCCTTCGCGGGCTTGCTTCGCTCACCCGCTTCGGGCACGGCCTCGCTTCGCTCGGCATAATTATAATCTAACTCTGTGTCCACTTGGATGGCGGGACATGAACCTTGACTTAGGGGTGGAGTTTTGTCGTAAAAGTGTTGGAACACATATGGCGGCGTCGCGCATGTGCATTCCAGCAAGTAGCGAAATGTGATGGGTCGCCATATGTGATGCTACACCCAGTAACTAAAAAAGAACACAGTGGGTGGGATGTCACATCTTGATGGATGGATGGATGATCTGACTCCCATAACAGCATAAGGACACATGCTATAGTGAAAATCTCCTCCTACCTGAACACTCAGCACTCAGGCAGACCCTGCATTTTATCACGTGACCGCAGTATACAGATCAGCCAAAAAGGTATATACTGGCAGTTTTTTAATGTAAAAAAAAGGATTTATAAGCTGTGGGCATTGGGGGGCGGATTAATTATTTTCATATTACTGGGTTTAGTACCACTTTAATACATTGCTATGTCAAATGCTATATGGATCATGAGCTAAAAATGAATAAATTTGCCTGTCATAAGTAAAATGGACACTGATAGCTCATCACCCATGGAGGTAAGTACAGCGGTTAGCAGAAGGGTGCAAGAGGCTAGTTCACCTTTTCATTTTTTCTGAAAATATGAACTAACCCTTTAAGTAAAATGGATTGTGATTTTGCTTTTGTGAGAAATAAAACACTTTCCTACCTTTTCTCTTGACACAAAATATTGCAACAGCTGCTATTAATATAAGTATCACACCAGCAATCACAGGTATAATGATGGTGTAGAGTGTAGAGCTCTTTGTATCTGTAGAATACAAAAGATAAAGTACAAATATCAGCATACCGGACCACAAGTTATGTGTTAAAATGATTGCCTTTAAACAGCATTTGTTAGGAATTTAAATTGTCATACTTCTTGACTTTTAAAGGCTAAGTTCAACTTTTTTTTTTTCTCCTAAAATCCAGCTCCCCTATGTACCAATATACCATTAATGTACCTCGGCTGCACAAACATACAGTAGCATTTTCTTTGATTTTGAAAACAAGGCCTCACCTCATCCATGGCTATATTTTGCTGACCACTTCAGAACCTTCCTGGTTTACAGACACAGACAGACCAGCCAGTAAGACACAGGAAGGAATTTACCAGCTGACCTCATTAGCACACCTTCACCCATCAACTAAGTTTTTACAGCACCCCCGGCATTCCCCCCATGTGTGCATTTGCCTGACTTCCCCAGAGTCCCTTCAGATGAGCTCAGGCTCCATGCTAAACTCCCTGGGGCCACATGCAGCCCACGGGACATCCCTGACAGGGCCGTAGATAATTTTTTGTTCTGGGGGGGGTTCAGCAGCAGGTACTAAGTAAAAGTCTTTTAAATAAAACAAATTGCACCAAATTCATAAAGACTGGAAAAGGAAAAACTATGTGTTGCTCATAGTAAGCAATCTATTACATCCTTAATTCTATTTTCTCAGATCAAATTGAACATGATTTCAGTTTTGCCTTCTTCCAGTTTTTATGAAGATTGCAGTGAGGTTGGCTACTGTCCAGTCTAAGGCCTGGTACACACTGTCACATGCTGGACTGAACGGAAAAAAAACTGACAGATCACTGTACTAACACATGCAGTGTTAGTACAGCGATCTCCCAAGCTGTGCTATTGTGTTCTGACAGGGGACACCCCACCAGAATACAGCTGTCAGTGCTTTTAGCCATTGGAGTGGCTATCACTGGGTGATGCATTGTAATAGCCAATCCTACTGGGCAGGTGCAAAGGGCACCATCTTGTGGAAGGCAGCACAATCACTGATTATTTGTTATCCCGGTATACCAGACAAGAGAAATGGTACTGTGCACAGTTCATACATACATAACATACCTCTGAACTTTTGAACTTGAGAATAAGGGGTACAGGTAGCACGCCGGGAAAAAATTGGGTGTGGTCAAAGTTATTGTGGGGGAGAGACTGCGGATGGATTACAGGAGATAATCAAAAACTGCGGATGGATTACAGGAGATAATCAAAAACTGCGGATGGACAACAAGAGATAATCAGAAACTGCGGACAGATTACAGGAGATAAGCAGAGACTGCGGACTAACTACAGGAGATAATTAGAGACTGCGGACTGACTACAAGAGATAATCAGAGACTGCGGACTGACTACAGGAGATAATTAGAGACTGCGGACTGACTACAGGAGATAATCAGAGACTGCGGACTGACAACAGGAGATAATCAGAGACTGCGGACTGACTACAGGAGATAATCAGAGACTGCGGACTGACTACAGGAGATAATCAGAGACTGCGGACTGACAACAGGAGATAATCAGAGACTGCGGACTGACTACAAGAGATAATCAGAGACTGCGGACTGACTACAGGGGATAATTAGAGACTGCTGACTGACTACAGGAGATAATTAGAGACTGCGGACTGACTACAGGAGATAATCAGAGACTGCGGACTGACTACAGGAGATAATCAGAGACTGCAGACTGACTACAGGAGATAATTAGAGACTGCGGACTGACTTCAGGAGATAATCAGAGATTGCGGACTGACTACAGGAGATAATTAGAGACTGCGGACTGACTACAGGAGATAATCAGAGACTGCGGACTGACTACAGGAGATAATTAGAGACTGCGGACTGACTACAGGAGATAATTAGAGACTGCGGATGGATTACCCTCATCTTAGTGTCCTTACTCCCTCAGTGACCCCCTACAGATTCTTTTTGGAGCTGTCATGCACTGACCTTAATATTCTGGTGGAGGCCAGACACTGAGGGCAGGAATTGATCTTCTCCTCCCACTTCCCCTCCTTGCAGTACATTTGAAATTTGTGCACTGGGTCAGTGGACTGCCCCGCCCCCTGCCCCAGCCGAGCTGTCAGTGGCCCCACCCGAGCCGAGCGGGGGAGTCAGCAGACCACTCCACCCCATGCTCCAGCTGACCAAAAATATAAGCAGAGTGCCGCCGACCCCCGCCTGAGCCAAGCTGTTAGCGGCCCTGCCCTCCGTTCGAGCCGCACTTGAGTGTCAGTGGACCTCCACGCCCCCTGCCCGAGCCGACCATAAATGTCAGTGGAGCACTCCGCCTGAGCCGAGCTGTCAGTGCCCCCCCCCCGTCTAGGCCGAGCGGGGGTGTCAGCAGAGCGCCCCGCCCCCTGCCTGAGCTGAGCCGAGCCAAGATCTAAAGCAGCCAACACATGAAAAACTGCACAGAAAATGTGCTGCAGCACCCTCTAGTGTGCTAGAAGTGGTAGGGATTAGGTTTTTGTAGGTACATTCCAGGCTTGGCTGGCAGCCAGGCCTGTTTGTTTTGATCTGGGTTGGGAGTGACTCAGACAGAGCTGGGTGACTCACTGGCAGCATCACTGAGACCTCCCTCTTCTTTCCTGAGTTTGCTAGAAAGTTCTGGAAAGAGAGGAGGAGAGGGGGAGATGTCTGGGGTATTCTGAGGAGCCCCGACCAATCCCTAACTTGGATTGGCAGGGGGAAGGCCTCCTCAAATACTCAGAGTCAGTCCAGTTGGGGAGGGGTTGTTCAGTATGGAAGCTGGAGATGGAGTGCTAGGCTGTCGTGGCCCGGATGGAGCTCCCCATTCTGGGGGGGGTGACCTTAGGCCTGGGCTCGGGTGCAGATGGGGCCCCCTGAGAACACGTGGGGGTGTCCTGGACAGGAAGCACAGGAGCAAGGAGAGGACAGCAGGAGAGAGCACCGGCAGGCAATTTTCCAGGGAGAAACAACAGGTTGCAGCCAAGAGGGCTGGTGAGTGACACACAGCCAGGAGGACTGGGAGGCACACCTGGGAGAACTGGGGGAGTGCAGTCTGGGGTGGGTGCAGAGCCAGTGGAGTGGACTGTGGTGGCATGAGTAGTGGAGAGAGACAGCTACAGCCAGGAGGGCTGTCAAGGCCTGAAGATGTGGTACTGGGCTCAAGAGCCACGTGGACAGCTAGCACTGGAACTACCTACTTTTTACTACACCATAGGAGCCCGCGGTCCCTGCCTGTAAAGGGCATCTGCTTTGGGCCTGGCTGAGCCAGTGTCTGGCCTATCCATCAGTGCTAGCTGGTCCTGAAGAGTGAGATCAAGAGTTGTGCTGGAGCTGGAAGTAAAGAGGTTGTATATACCGGAAATGTATATAGTTGGTCCAATATATCTTTCTGCAATCAATTGGGCATCTCATGAGTATCTCATACCCATCCAAGTTAAATCTTCTCAATAATAACATAAAACAAAGTTCAAGGACTGTTTTTCTGCCTGAGGGCGAATGAGAACTGTGTGCCTGGCTGGGCAGGATGATGGATGGTCCACAACACTCAGCAGCCCCTACAGGGGTTTTGCTACAGAGCACTTCACCATGCAATTCAGAAATGCTGCAAATGTGCATCATGCTTGTGTTGTCATTACATGTTAAAGGCACCCCAAGTGCGGCAAACGCCCCAAAACTGAGGCAATGCACCATGCTCCATTTCAAAAATAGTTCTGGAGCTTCTCTGTGGCAATTGTCGTGCATAGGGCAGCCCATTCAAATGAATGGGCTACCGTATGGGTGACGAGTGAAAACGCTCCAAAACACCCAAAACAAACGCATGCGGAAATGTGAGTTTTCACTACGTGGAGATACGTAAATGAGGCCTGACAACTGAGTGTCTCTGTCCACTCCCTCCTATGTACTTGTATAGAGATGAGCATATACTATGCAATCTCTGTACAATTTCTTTACATTTACCAGAACTATAGAGCAGGAGGCCCACCTGACTAATCCATTTAAATTAGCCCTTGTACTACATAGCTGATCTAAAAGAGATTGTACGATCTGATTGTATAGGATGTGGGTGGAAGGTGGTATTGTAATTTGGGAGGTGTGGTCCAGAGTGGTGAACACACCCTATCACACCCTCTTCTATGATGCAACAAGGAAGTGATGGCTTCTGGGAGATGACCTAACAGGAAGTGAATGCTGATACAAGCTACAGGAAGTTGATTTACTAATCTCTTGCGTTGTCAGAGCTAGACTGGAAATTAAAGGGTAATTCCACTTTTGTGGGGGAAAAAATAGAGCAAATAAAGAAAAAATAATATAGAGTATACAAAAGCGACACAAGTCATATTGTAATTGAATGTTACTAAAAATGACATTTCCTTTTCAATCTGCAGCCGCTGTAATTTTCTGAAAATACAATGCAATATGGCTACATGGAGTTGTTCTGTACCCACTTGCCGACCGCCTAACGCAGATATACTGCGGCAGAGCGGCACGGGCAGGCAAAATCACGTACCCGTACGTGATCTGCCTCCCGCGGGCGGGGGGTCCGATCGGACCCCCCCCCGGTGCCATCGGCGGTCGGCATCTGACTGGGAGCGTCGGGAGGCGAGGGGGAGACCATCCGATCGTGGCCCCCCCCTCGCGATCGCTCCCAGCCAATGGAAATCCTCCTCTGCCTGTGTGTCGTTTCACACAGGCAGAGGATGTGATGTCATCTCTCCTCGGTCTGGCAGTTTCCGTTCCAGCGCCGAGGGGAGATGACATGTAAGTGCACACAACACTCACACACACAGTAGAACATGCCAGGCATACTTTACACCCCCGATCCCCCCCCGATCGCCCCCCGATCCCCCCCCAATCACCCCCCCCCCCCTGTCACAAACTGACATTAGCAGTATTTTTTTTTTTTTTCTGATTACTGCTGTGTCAGTTTGTGACAGTTAGTGTTAGGGCAGTGAGTATTACCCCCCTTTAGGTCTAGGATACCCCCCTAACCCCCCCTAATAAAGTTTTAACCCCTTGATCACCCCCCCTCACCAGTGTCGCTAAGCGATCATTTTTCTGATCGCTGTATTAGTGTCGCTGGTGACGCTAGTTAGGGACGTAAATATTTAGGTTCGCCGTCAGTGTTTTATAGCGACAGGGACCCCCATATACTATCTAATAAATGTTTTAACCCCTTGATTGCCCCCTAGTTAACCCTTTCACCGCTGATCACCGTATAACCGTTACGGGTGACGCTGGTTAGTTCGTTTATTTTTTATAGTGTCAGGGCACCCACCGTTTATTACCGAATAAAGGTTTAGCCCCCCGATCGCCCGGCGGTGATATGCGTCGCCCCAGGCAGCGTCAGATTAGCGCCAGTACCGCGAACACCCACGCACGCAGCATACACCTCCCTTAGTGGTATAGTATCTGATCGGATCAATATCTGATCCGATCAGATCTATACTAGCGTCCCCAGCAGTTTAGGGTTCCCGAAAACGCAGTGTTAGCGGGATCAGCCCAGATACCCGCTAGCACCTGCGTTTTGCCCCTCCGCCCAGCCCAGCCCAGCCCACCCAAGTGCAGTATCGATCGATCACTGTCACTTACAAAACACTAAACGCATAACTGCAGCGTTCGCAGAGTCAGGCCTGATCCCTGCGATCGCTAACAGTTTTTTTGGTAGCGTTTTGGTGAACTGGCAAGCACCAGCCCCAGGCAGCGTCAGGTTAGCGCCAGTACCGCTAACACCCACGCACGCACCGTATACCTCCCTTAGTGGTATAGTATCTGAACGCATCAATATCTGATCCGATCAGATCTATACTAGCGTCCCCAGCAGTTTAGGGTTCCCAAAAACGCAGTGTTAGCGGGATCAGCCCAGATACCTGCTAGCACCTGCGTTTTGCCCCTCCGCCCAGCCCAGCCCACCCAAGTGCAGTATCGATCGATCACTGTCACTTACAAAACACTAAACGCATAACTGCAGCGTTCGCAGAGTCAGGCCTGATCCCTGCGATCGCTAACAGTTTTTTTGGTAGCGTTTTGGTGAACTGGCAAGCACCAGCCCCAGGCAGCGTCAGATTAGCGCCAGTACCGCTAACACCCACGCACGCACCGTACACCTCCCTTAGTGGTATAGTATCTGATCGCATCAATATCTGATCCGATCAGATCTATACTAGCGTCACCAGCAGTTTAGGGTTCCCAAAAACGCAGTGTTAGCGGGATCAGCCCAGATACCTGCTAGCACCTGCGTTTTGCCCCTCCGCCCGGCCCGGCCCAGCCCACCCAAGTGCAGTATCGATCGATCACTGTCACTTACAAAACACTAAACGCATAACTGCAGCGTTCGCAGAGTCAGGCCTGATCCCTGCGATCGCTAACAGTTTTTTTTGTAGCGTTTTGGTGAACTGGCAAGCGCCAGCGGCCTAGTACACCCCGGTCGTAGTCAAACCAGCACTGCAGTAACACTTGGTGACGTGGCGAGTCCCATAAGTGCAGTTCAAGCTGGTGAGGTGGCAAGCACAAGTAGTGTCCCGCTGCCACCAAAAAGACAAACACAGGCCCGTCGTGCCCATAATGCCCTTCCTGCTGCATTCGCCAATCCTAATTGGGAACCCACCGCTTCTGCAGCGCCCGTACTTCCCCCATTCACATCCCCAACCAAATGCAGTCGGCTGCATGAGAGGCATTTTTATGTCCTCCCGAGTACCCCTACCCAACGAACCCCCCCAAAAAAGATGTCGTGTCTGCAGCTAGCGCGGATATAGGCGTGACACCCGCTATTATTGTCCCTCCCCTCCTGTCCTGATAATCCTGGTCTTTGCATTGGTGAATGTTTTGAACACTAGCATGCACTAGTTGAGTATTAGCGTAGGGTACAGCATTGCACATACTAGGCACACTTTCACAGGGTCTCCCGAGATGCCATCGCATTTTGAGAGACCCGAACCTGGAACCGGTTACAGTTATAAAAGTTAGTTACAAAAAAAAGTGTAAAAAAAAAAAAAAAACACAAACAAAAATATAAAATAAAAATAGTTGTCGTTTTATTGTTCTCTCTCTCTCTATTCTCTCTCTATTGTTCTGCTCTTTTTTACTGTATTCTATTCTGCAATGTTTTATTGTTATTGTTATTGTTATTGATTGTTATTGTTATTGTTATTATGTTTTATCATGTTTGTTTTTCAGGTATGTAATTATTTATACTTTACCGTTTACTGTGCTTTATTGTTACCATTTTTTTGTCTTCAGGTATGCCATTCACGACTTTGAGTGGTTATACCAGAATGATGCCTGCAGGTTTAGGTATCATCTTGGTATCATTCTTTTCAGCCAGCGGTCGGCTTTCATGTAAAAGCAATCCTAGTGGCTAATTAGCCTCTAGACTGCTTTTACAAGCAGTGGGAGGGAATGCCCCCCCCCCCCCCAACATCTTCCGTGTTTTTCTCTGGCTCTCCTGTCTCAACAGGGAACCTGAAAATGCAGCCGGTGATTCAGCCAGCTGACCATAGAGCTGATCAGAGACCAGAGTGGCTCCAAACATCTCTATGACCTAAGAAACCGGAAGCTACGAGCATTTTATGACGTAGATTTCGCCGGATGTAAACAGCGCCATTGGGAAATTGGGAAAGCATTTTATCACACCGATCTTGCTCTGGTCAGATGCTTTGAGGGCAGAGGAGAAATCTAGGGTCTAATAGACCCCAATTTTTGCAAAAAAGAGTACCTGTCACTACCTATTGCTATCATAGGGGATATTTACATTCCCTGAGATAACAATAAAAATGATTTAAAAAAAAAAAAAATGAAAGGAACAGTTTAAAAATAAGATAAAAAAACAATAATAATAAAGAGAAAAAAAAAAAAAAAAAAAAAAAGCACCCCTGTCCCCCCTGCTCTCGCGCTAAGGTGAACGCAAGCGTTGGTCTGGCGTCAAATGTAAACAGCAATTGCACCATGCATGTGAGGTATCGCCGCGAAGGTCAGATCGAGGGCAGTAAGTTTAGCAGTAGACCTCCTCTGTAAATCTAAAGTGGTAACCTGTAAAGGCTTTTAAAGGCTTTTAAAAATGTATTTAGTTTGTCGCCACTGCACGTTTGTGCGCAATTTTAAAGCATGTCATGTTTGGTATCCATGTACTCGGCCTAAGATCATCTTTTTTATTTCATCAAACATTTGGGCAATATAGTGTGTTTTAGTGCATTAAAATGTAAAAAAGTGTGTTTTTTCCCCAAAAAATGCGTTTGAAAAATCGCTGCGCAAATACTGTGTGAAAAAAAAAAATGAAACACCCACCATTTTAATCTGTAGGGCATTTGCTTTAAAAAAAATATATAATGTTTGGGGGTTCAAAGTAATTTTCTTGCAAAAAAAAATTATTTTTTTATGTAAACAATAAGTGTCAGAAAGGGCTATGTCTTCAAGTGCTTAGAAGAGTGGGTGATGTGTGACATAAGCTTCTAGATGTTGTGCATAAAATGCCAGGACAGTTCAAAACCCCCCCAAATGACCCCATTTTGGAAAGTAGACACCCCAAGCTATTTGCTGAGAGGCATGTCGAGTCCATGGAATAATTTATATTGTGACACAAGTTGCGGGAAAGAGACAATTTTTTATTTTTTTTATTTTTTTTTGCGCAAAGTTGTCACTAAATGATATATTGCTCAAACATGCCATGGGAATATGTGAAATTACACCCCAAAATACATTCTGTTGCTTCTCCTGAGTACGGGGATACCACATGTGTGGGACTTTTTGGGAGCCTAGCCGCGTACGGGACCCCGAAAACCAAGCACCGCCTTCAGGCTTTCTAAGGCCGTAAATTTTTGATTTCACTCTTCACTGCCTATCACAGTTTCGGAGGCCATGGAATGCCCAGGTGGCACAAAACCCCCCCAAATGACCCCATTTTGGAAAGTAGACACCCCAAGCTATTTGATGAGAGGTATAGTGAGTATTTTGCAGACCTCACTTTTTGTCACAAAGTTTTGAAAATTGAAAAAAGAAAAAAAAAAATTTTTTTTCTCGTCTTTCTTTATTTTCAAAAACAAATGAGAGCTGCAAAATACTCACCATGCCTCTCAGCAAATAGCTTGGGGTGTCTACTTTCCAAAATGGGGTCATTTGGGGGGGGTTTGTGCCACCTGGGCATTCCATGGCCTCCGAAACTGTGATAGGCAGTGAGGAGTAAAATCAAAAATGTACGCCCTTAGAAATCCTGAAGGCGGTGCTTGGTTTTCGGGGTCCCGTACGCGGATAGGCTCCCAAAAAGTCCCACACATGTGGTATCCCCGTACTCAGGAGAAGCAGCTAAATGTATTTTGGGGTGCAATTCCACATATGCCCATGGCCTGTGTGAGCAATATATCATTTAGTGTCAACTTTGTGCAAAAAAAAAAAAAAAAAAAAAAAAAAAATTTGTCACTTTCCCGCAACTTGTGTCAAAATATAAAACATTCCATGGACTCAACATGCCTCAAAGCAAATAGCTTGGGGTGTCTACTTTCCAAAATGGGGTCATTTGGGGGGGTTTTATGTCATCTGGGCATTTTATGGCCTTCAAAACTGTGATAGGTAGTGAGGAGTAAAATCAAAAATGTACGCCCTTAGAAATCCTGAAGGCGTTGCTTGGTTTTCGGGGCCCCGTACGCGGCTAGGCTCCCAAAAAGTCCCACACATGTGGTATCCCCGTACTCAGGAGAAGCAGCTAAATGTATTTTGGGGTGCAATTCCACATATGCCCATGGCCTGTGTGAGCAATATATCATTTAGTGACAACTTTTTGTAATTTTTTTTTTTTTTTTTGTCATTATTCAATCACTTGGGACAAAAAAAATAAATATTCAATGGGCTCAACATGCCTCTCAGCAAATTCCTTGGGGTGTCTACTTTCCAAAATGGGGTCATTTGTGGGGGTTTTGTACTGCCCTGCCATTTTAGCACCTCAAGAAACGACATAGGCAGTCATAAATTAAAGGCTGTGTAAATTCCAGAAAATGTACCCTAGTTTGTAGACGCTATAACTTTTGCGCAAACCAATAAATATACACTTATTGACATTTTTTTTACCAAAGACATGTGGCCGAATACATTTTGGCCTAAATGTATGACTAAAATTGAGTTTATTGGATTTTTTTTAGAACAAAAAGTAGAAAATATCATTTTTTTTCAAAATTTTCGGTCTTTTTCCGTGTATAGCGCAAAAAATAAAAATGGCAGAGGTGATCAAATACCATCAAAAGAAAGCTCTATTTGTGGGAAGAAAAGGACGCAAATTTCGTTTGGGTACAGCATTGCATGACCGCGCAATTAGCAGTTAAAGCGACGCAGTGCCGAATTGTAAAAAGTGCTCTGGTCAGGAAGGGGGTAAAACCTTCCGGGGCTGAAGTGGGTACAGAAACATCATTTCCTGCTTGTGTGATTGGCTCACTGAATTTCCCAGAAGTCTGCCTAAGATACAAGTCAGATTTCAGGCATCCCCTGCAACAAAAATGTCATTTTTGGTGAGATATTTCCAATAGGAAATATCCAGCAGATTTCCTCATTAGTGCTCTGCAGCTGCACAGCTGATTGCTAATTATGAAACCTCTCCCATTAAACCCACTCAGCACAGAAGAACAAACAGGGATTTCTTCAGAATAATAAAAGGTAGGAATCTGCAACAAAGGTTGTTATAATCCTGGCAATGTATATAGATCACCAGGGGGGGAATGTTTTTTTTCTCATCAAAAGTGGAGTTACGCTTTAAAGATTTTTTTTTGCAACATTTAACTTGATACGGCTACATTCACACCTAAGCTTTTGTCAGGTGGTTTTCAACTAAAAAGGGGCAGGGAGCTGCTGTTTGAGCAGAAAACGCTTGAAAAAATGCTTGACAAAAGCTCGTGTCTCGCTTTTCAGTAGTTTCTATTGAAGTCTAAGGGGACAAAAAGGCGCAGTTCTGCCTAAAAAGTAGCTTATGTACTTTTTTGAGCAACAGGCATTTTGCTACAAGCGACAAGACGCTCCGGGAAAAAAATGAGGAAGAATGAAGCTCCAAATCAGGGACAGTCCCTCAAAATCAGGGACAGTTGGGAGCTATGGGAATGTTTTATCTGCTTGTATCTAGCTGTAGATGGGAATCTCCACGAAGAGAAACATTGATATGAGATTCCTGTTTTAACAATCTGTTTGTGTCCTCATAGTTTAAACCATATACAGACTACACAGCTCTGTCTATGTTAGATTTAAGAAAAAATAGTAATATTACCTCCATACAGCAGCTTGAAGTCCTCCTGGAGAGGTGTAGTAAGAGACTCGTGTTGGATTCTACAGGAGAAGATCCGCTCTCTGTCCTCCTTAGTGGGTATTATTGTTACTGAGCTCCTCACACTGTACATCCCATCTGGGTCTCTTTGAGGTTTCTCCAATGTAATATTGTTCAGTATTATTCCATCTCTAAGCCATTTAATGTCGATGTCCACCGGGTAGAATCCAGAAATGGCGCAGCTCAGGACATTCTCTTTCGATATAATAATGTTTTTACCTGTTATGGTGATCCTTGGAGGGGCTGTAACAAAAGCCATGTTAGAGCAAGACAAGCTTAGACCTATAAAAGTTTGCTACAATGTCAACCTTTTTCAGCTTTTAAGAATTGTTTTGAAAGTTGAGACTTTCTGATTTCTGGAGCTCATGGACTATCTTTGTGAGCAAGGTGCAGCACGGTGTGGTGGACAGTGAACACACAGAGTTCAAGTTAGGCAATAGTGATATATTGTAGAAAGGTTCAACACAATGCAGTTAGGCCCGGCAGGTAGGCATGCCACTCAGAGCCACTCAGAGCCACTTACATAACAGCGGCCTGTAGAACTGAAGATGCCAACAGCATCTGAAACTAGGAGCAGAATGCAGCCTGGCCAGTCCACACCCAAAACAGGCAGGCTTCCTGAAGCAAGGTAGACATAGTCTCTGCACTGTCCCTACTCCTCTGGACTCTTTCCCCATCTCTATGCACTGTCCCTGCCAGACGGGGAATCTGTACCCACACTAACCACTCGCAAAAAACACGCCAAACCCAGGAGCTGAATCCTAAATAGACTCTGTCTGACCCAAGATGGCCACTGAAGTTACGTGGGATGCCAGCATCCAATGAGACAGCCGTTTCCTTGTGACTGCAGGAAATCAGAGAGGAACAACGTTCCTCACAACTTCCTTCCCTTCTTGCATTGCTACTTTCGTCGAGTGCCACCTGCAGTTGGGAGTATAGACTGCACCTGCCTACACCTTAAAGTGGAAGAAAAGCCTAAATATCTATTCTAAAAAATGGCCCCTCCCTCTCCTTTCACCTTTTCTGCCCATCCTGTATAATAAAGATAATTCCCTTTTTTTAATCTGCTCCGGTCATAAGGATTGGGTGCCACCCTTTCCTGCCAATGAATACTCTACTAGATCTGTGAGTACTTCTTTGGCTTTTTGGCATCAAGCAACTGTTTCCCAAATTTTTAGGGCTGCCAACTAGTCTTCTGTTCCTACATTCTTTAAGTTAGCGCTTTGTTTGATCTGCTGCCAACCTCTCAATTAGAATCTAGATGTTCAAATTGTCTCTGAATCTTGTGTCCCTCAATGTTTAAAAAAAGAAAATTGGATTTTTGTATTCGCTGTAAAATCATTTTCTTGGAGTTTATTGAAGAACACAGGACCCACCCCTCTGTTGTTATAGTCTTGCTCTGGTTACTATTTTTGTTTACAGTGTCCAAAGTCTCCTGTAAGCATCAGCATAACCCAATTGTCTCAGAATCCTGTGCCTCTAAATGTACTGCAAGAAAAGGATTTTGCAATCAGTAAAAAAATCGAATTTTTAAATGTAAAGTCAATTACCATCTGGAATTTTTTGTTAGCAGTTCTTGACAACAGAAACATATCCTGCAGAAAGATGGCTAGGGTCATCTAGATTATACTCATAGGCCAGCTTTGGTCCTTATTTAATTGTTCAGTTAGCAGGTTGGGAGTGTGTTCTTGATCAAGTTAGGTTAATGATGCAGTGAAGGCTGTGCTGTTAGAAAAGCAACAAAGGGAAGACCACTTCTTTACAATGCACTTGATTTGGAATGTAATCCAACAATTCAGAAATTCATAACTCTGAATTTTAGCAAGCAAAGCTGTAGACTAATGGTGTGTGCTAGGCCACGGGTCTACTACCTAAGGCCCGAGGGCCACATCTGACCTGCTACAAGTTTTAAACCCGGCCAACAGCAACGCTGATGTGATTGGAGGGTTTCTGACGTGAAAATGGGGGGGCGCTTCTGATGTGAAAGGGGGGGTACCCTGTTGTGATGTGGGGCTTTCGATTTAAAAGGAAGATCTGATGTGAAAGGGGGACTCTGATGGAAGGGGGGGATTCTGATGTGAAAGTGAAACTCTGATGTGATGGGTGGGGACTTACCATAGACATCCAGTCTGATCTCTTTCTCCTTCTCCCCTGGGATTTGAGTCATAGAACACTTGTAAAGTCCACCATCCGATATAGATACACCAGACATGTACAAATCCGCAGTTCCGTCTTTTATTCTATGTTGATCTATCGATAGTCTGGAATTAAGGACCCCTGGGTTATTTGGATACCTGAAGATTTCCTTTTCTTGAAAGTGCCATATTACTGAGAAAGTTCTTTGTGCTGGTGGGACAGCATTGACATCAAACTTACAGGGAATAATTGTATTTGATCCCCTTTTAGCTGAATGAGTGAAAAGTACGTACCCCAGAGCAGCACCTGCAAATAATATATACAATATATTTACTATAAATTATTTATGTTTTACAGCAAAACTGTATAGTTGTGGTAGGCTAACCCTTATTCCTCACTTGTTTACTATGTAATTTTGTCAGGTTTCACTAGGCTCACCAGTCCCAACTCTGATGTAGGCACTTACAGCAGTGGGTCTCTCAACTCTGGTCCTCAGACACAGCAAGCGACCCCTCTGTGGCTCAGGCTCAGGCTCTTTGGGTGCTCTCAGGGGCTCAGTCTTTTACAGGCTTTGACAGACACTGCAGCAGGTCTGCTCTCTCCAGGTCCCAGCTGCAAAATGACCCTGCGCTCTCTCTGAATGCCCGCGATAAGCATCCTGCTCTCTACTCCTCCATGTGCAGGGATTGTGGGTCCTCTAGTTCTGCAGCCATCCAGTTGTATTGTACAGTGCCCATTTAAGACTACATTTCCTATGAATCCATGCGGCCGCATAGTGGGTCTCTGCCTGCCTCTGCCAGGAGGAAGAAGGTCGGGGTACAAAGAGCAAAGGGGTTAAACAGAGCCTTATAGAACTGACTTCAGAGGACTGCAGACTGCCAAGAGATCTGGATTCGATGCCTGTACCAGAAGGGGTGAACTGAACATCCATGCTTAGGTCAAAACTGACACAGTTAATGCAGGAGAGACTCCCCCTTGTTTAGCAGCCCACTAGCCATCTGCTGTACACCCTTAAAGGGGACGCTACATGTGCACCAACCACAGAAAGGCCCCAATGTAAGCCGGCCAATGTGGACTGTTAGGCATCAGGTACTCTCAGGCACCTTCAGGAGTACTCCTTTAGCAGTAACGTATATGCCAATCTGCTAGTGGGGGGTATGAATAGTGTGCACACAAGGACAATTATTTTTTTAATCAGTTGACGCTAATACTTTAACCCTGTTGCAACACTTATAACTTAGTTGAATCTTTCTAAAGTTAAATTTACTGCCAGCTTATAGGTCAGTGTTCATTTACCTAATACGGTATCCTAGAATCTGTTTATTTGCCTGTTTAACGATGGGTGCATTGTTAATTCCATTTCTTCAATACATTCATACAATCTACCACCAGTTGCTTGGCCTATTTCTGTGTTAGTGGGAACTGAGCAGCTTTAAGAGTTGTGGCAGAACAGAGAACCCTTCATCACCTGAGGTTTCTGCATGGGTAAGCGCTACATTGGCATACGCTGATTTGGCCTATGATCCCTGAATAAAACTGTCAGGCTGCTGGCTAACTATACACTGCTGTATCTCCTGCAGTGGCGTCTCCAACTTTCATATTTAGGGGGGCACATGGGGGGGGACAGGAACAAAAGTAGGGGGGCCAACTATAAAACGCAATATATATATGGTTTCTAAAGAATAGAATGCACTCCAGAGGTCTTGTTACAAATTCACCTTTGTTTTATGCTCAACTACACTGACCTACCTGTCCACTACACTGACCTACCTGATTCCTATACTCATCATTACCAGTGATCTACCTAATTCCTACCCCCTCCATTGGGGGGCCGTGTCACATCCTCAGCTCTTAGGGGCTCATACTGGGACCTGTATTCTTTCAGTTTAGTTTATATGGGGGGGGCAGTCACCAGTATCCAGTGTGGGGGGGGAGCATAAAGTCTGCTAACTACAGTAGGGAGCTGAAGAATTGCACATGGAGGGACTTGCTGCAGGAGTCACTCACCATATGGATGGAGGTGAAGCATCTGGGGTCACCATCTATGCTCCTCCTCCAAGTTCTGTACAATTTTCAGCAGCCATCTGTGCATGTAAGTGAAGATGGCCACACCCCCGCCCTGCCCACCAGCTCGGTCAGCCACTGTAGCTACAGGCTGGGAGAGACCATCGGGTCTGCCAGCCAGTGGAGGTTGCATGCACAAAAGCTGCACCCGGAGTAGAAACCAGAGGTAGCCTATAGTTCCCTATGGGCTGCCTGGTTGCATCAATAGCTGTGCCCGCACGTGTCCCCTGGGTAGGAGGGGTGGCTGGGCAGCACATAGAGGAACCAATATGTCAATTTATCTCCTGCTGCGCTGAACGCCTGCAGGAGAAGCAGGAATTCAGTGGCAGCAGAAGAGAAATGGACAGTTCGGTTCTGCTATGTGCCACGACCCACCAGGCAGCTGTTTTTGGCCCCAGGTGCACTAGGCTAATCTCAGAGGAAGAGAAAATTAAATCCTCCACTTTCAACGCTGGGCAGAGAGGGAGTCGCGGCCGTGACGTCACTGGTTGCTAGACGCCAGGCGGCTCTAACAACCAGTTGCCAGAAGTAGAGTCCGATGGAGGCGGAGCTGGAGCCGGTGCTACGACGGCTCATTCTGTCCTAGTCCCCTGCATTCCAGACTGCTCCCAGAGTCCCAGTGTCAGTTTCTTTTAATTGGGGGCACAGTATAATTTTGGGGGCTGCTCTGCCCCCCCCCCCCCCCCCCCAGTGACGCCACTGATCCCCTGCAGTATTTTAATTCTTGTAGAAAAGCCCCAGTCATTTGGAGCCCAGCTTTTCTTTTTAAAATTGTCCTGCTGATCAATTCTACACTGCTCTGTCAACCATGCTCTCTTAATTAATGTAGTAAAACCCCTAGTACATTTTAGCCAATTGTCCTGTTGCTGGACCATTCTACACTGCTTCATCATCTGTGGTCTCTTAATGTTTAAGTGCTTAAGTGTTATTTTTTCTTACAGCTTAAAAACTCTCCATGTTTTTCTACGTGTTCATTCACACAAAGGCTAGTTTCACACGGCGTTTCCGTTTTTATAGTTCAGTTCAGTCACCTTTTTTTTGTAAAGAAATGGATCAAACACGGATATGGATGTCAATTTGTACACCTGTTTTCACATCCGCTGACATCTGTTTTTTTACAAAAGTCGGCCGTCGCATCCTTAACAACCGATAAGTCATCAGCTGTCAGCGGGGATCTCCACAGACAGCTGAATGTAAAAAGAAAAATCACGAAAAAAACGGTATGAGGTCCCCCCCGAAATCCATACCAGACCCTTATCCGAGCACACAGCCTGGCAGGTCAGGAAAGAGAGGGGACGAGCGAGCAGGCTCTGTGCCCCCCACCCCAAAGCACCTTGCCCCCATGTTGATGAGGACAAGGGCCGATTCCCGACAATCCTGGCCGGTGGTTGTTGGGGTCTGCGGGTGGGGGGCTTATCGGAATCTGGAAGCCCCCTTTAACAAGGAAGAAGATGGCACCGGGAGAGATGGAACAGGGAGAAGACGGTGCTGGGTGAGACGGCAGCTGTAGAAGACAACTCAGGGCTGTTAATAACTTGTCAAAAATTGGCTCTTGCTTTTATTTTACTTTTTTATTTTTTGGTGAATGGCTCATCCCCTCCCTTTACTGACCTGGAGGGCTGCATGCTCAAATAAGGGTCTGGTATAAATTTTGGGGGGGACCCCACGTCATTTTTTAAAAAAGATTTTGGCAGGGGGGGTCTCCTCCGAATCCATACTAGACCCGAAGGGCCTGGTTTGAACCTGGGGGGATCCCACGCCATGGTCTTCACTTTTTTTTTTTTTGGCCTGCAATTTTTTTATTTGCACATTTAGCTGATGACTCATCGGTTGTTAATAACAAGGCGGCCAGATTCCCAGCCCCCTCCTTAGCAATCAGCTATATACAGTGTGTTTAATGAGGGGGAAAAAATTGTTTAAAAACAAATGTCAGCGGATCAGATGTAAGCGCATCGTCCGCTAACATCTGTTTTTCCTTCATTCTGTATTTTTTAACGGAAGAAAAATAGGGTTTTCTTCCGTCTTAAAAAACGGAGCTTAGCGGAGACGGATGTCAGCGGATGATCATCCGCTAACGTTTGCTAGCCCATAGAGATACATGTATGTCCGTTTTTCATCAGCCAACAGATGGAGGAAAAACTGACATATGGAAACACTCGTGTAAAAGGACCCATAGGCTTTTAGGAGCGGTAAGTGGCATAGGCCTTTTCGAGCTGCAAGGAAAAAAAAGGGCCAGCGCATTCTGAAGACCAAAGTTACAGCTGTAAAAAAGTCTGATGCTGCTAAACGTGGCTTAACGCTGGACACAGCGTTAAGCTGTGTCAAGTGTTTTCTTTTTGACATGTCAAAGTCAATGGTTCCCTATGGAAGCCATCTTAACTGATCAACCCATTCATTTGAATAGAAGTCGCATCTATGGCATGTGACTTGTGCTCTGAGGATCTTGAAGGGGAACCCCAAATTTTTTTTTTTAAATGGCGTGGGGTCCCCCCAAGATCAATACTAGGCCCTTTGAGTCTGGTATAGATCTTAAAAGGGAAGCCTATGCCAAAAAAAAAATGGCATGGGGTTCCCCCAAAATCCTTACCAGACCCTTATCCGAGCATGCAGCCTGGCGGGTTAGGAAGGGGGGGACCTGGGCCAGTGTACTGTCTTCCCTGATGTTGTAAAGTGCTGCGCAAATTGTTGGCGCTATATAAATCCTGTATAATAATAATAATAATAAAGGACTTGTGAAAACCGTCTCTTGTTTTTATTTACACTACACTGCCTTTTTAAGAGGTGAATGGGTAGGGGTACAATGTATCCCATACTCATTCACATGGGGGGGCTGGATCTGGAGACTCCCTTGTTAACAAGGGCTTCCAGATTCTGATAAGCCCCCCACCCCCAGACCCTGACAACCACCGGCCAGGGTTGTCGGGTAGAGGCCCTTGTTCCCATCAACATTGGGACAAGGTGCTTTGGAGTGGGGGGGATGCAAAATCTTCCCTGGCCCAAAGTTGGGGGCATGTGGCCTGGTATGGTCCAGGGGGAGCGCTTTCCTGACCTGCCGGGATCTGTATGCTCGGATAAGTGTCTGGTATGGATTTTGGGAGGGACCCCACTTTGTTTTTTTCAGCCAATATTTTGTAATTTAAAAAAAAAAATTTTTACACTGTAATTTTTAATTTTTGGGGTTTTTATTACTGTTATTGCTGTCACAAGGAATGTAAATATCCCTTGTGACAGTAATAGGCACCAATAAGACCCCAAACCCCTCCTCTGCAATTCAAAGTATTCAAAACGTCAAGATCGGCGTTTTTGAATACTTTATTTTTTAAAACCGGCGCCTTTAAGATGCCAGTAATGCGGGAAGTGATGTCATCACTTCCGGATTACTAGATCCGAGACCCGAACGAAGCATCAGCTTTGTTCGGGTCTTTGGCCAGCTGGCGGACGTGCCGGCTGGTTGCTAGGGCCTCCTGGTGGGGCAGGAGAGCCCGGGGGAGAGGCGGAAGGTGGCGGGAACGTCCCCCTCTACGCTGCTTGTAATAACAGCCGAGCGGTTGCTGAGCCGCATCGGTTGTTATTACAATAAAGCCGATCATCCGCTCTAAAGAACGGTACCGGGGTGATGCCTGCAGCTGAAGCAATATCGGTCAGTTTTTTGACCGATACGATACTTCTAAAAAAGTGAATATCGGCCGCACTGATAATCGGTCGATCCCTAGAACAGCTGTAAGGCATTCCCTAAGCATGTTCAAGGGGTTGTAATAGTTTGTTTTCTTTTTTCTTTTAATAACAAACGTGTTATACTTACCTCCTCTCTGCAAGGGTTTTGCACAAAGCGGCCCCGATCCTCCTCTTCTGGGGCCCTTCAGCGGGGCTCCTGGCTCCTCCTCTTCTTGAGCCGCTTTCCAAGGGGGCATTTGTGTGGGTGAGCTTCCGAGTCCTGCTTCTGCGTCCATTGACACAGACAGCAGGACTCGGCCCGAACCCCCGTGTCACTGGATTTGATTGAGAGCAGCGGGAGCCAATGGCTCCCGCTGCTCTCAATCTATCCAATGGGGACCCTTGACAGCGCCTGGAGCTGCTGTGCTCATCCCCGTTGCTTGAACGATGGGGCTCAGGTAAGTAAAAGGGGGGCTCTGGGGGGGCAGCTGCACTACAAAAGGTTTTTCACCTTAATGCATAGAATGCATTAAGGTAAAAAAAACCTTGAGGGTTTACAACCCCTTTAATTAAAGGATTTGTGTATTTTCAAGATTGCCCTCAAAGCCACATGAAAAGATTATCTCCCTACTGTCCGGTATTTTTTTTAAAACATTCTGCATCGGTACATGTCTCCCATAGCAGTGCCCAGCTTCCCATGCCTTTCTTTGCAGTGGTTTGTCTCATAACTCTACAAATGGCCAGAATGTATCAGCAAGATAGACCTCATTGGGATTCACCTTATTTTATTTATTTATTTATTTCAGGTACTTATATAGCACCGTCAATTTACGCAGCGCTTTACATATATATTGTACATTCACATCAGTTCCTACAGTCAAGGAGCTTACAATCTAAGGTCCCTAACTCACATTCATACACACTAGGGACAATTTAGACAGGATCCAATTAACCTACCAGCATGTCTTTGGAGTGTGGGAGGAAACCGGAGTACCCGGAGGAAACCCACGCAGGCACAGGGAGAACATGCAAACTCCAGGCAGGTAGTGTCATTGTTGGGATTCGAGCCAGCGACCCTTCTTACTGCTAGGAGAGAGAGCTACCCACTACACCACTGTGCCCAGAGGCGGCTCTCTAATTAGGCGAAATAGGCGGTGGCCTCAGGCCTCGCAGTCATAGGGGCCTCGCACAGCTGTCTAGTTTTTTTTTTAACAGAAAAACAGCTGTCTAGTTTACCTAATTAGAGAGCCGCCTCGTTCAGCAGCAGAGATCTCCGTCCTGAGTCCCCTCGCCCTGCTACAGGGAGAGATAACAAAGCTGCGAGTGAGACGTGTGTGACCGGAGCTCACCTACATCTCCGGATCACAGACAGGGAGGGAGAGCCGCTCAGTAGAGCTCTGACAGATCTCCCCCCTCCCCCTGCTGCCCGCACAGCCAGATAGAAGACGAGAGAGAGATTCTGCTCCTCCTCCTCCCGCCCTCTCCTCCTGTGTCTGCCCCGCCCACTCTCCTCGGCAGTGTTCTCTGTTCTGCCTCACAGAAGGGGATGTGTGGGCGGGAAGATTCAAGCTGAAGACCAGCAAAGAGAAAAGGACAAGGGGAGTCTGATCCATCCATCCATCCAGTCCCTCCTGCCTCCCAGTGAGTACACTGATGTAGGGGATGTTCTTCCTTCCCTTCTTCCTCCATCCCCCTCTCTTTCTTTCCATTCTTTTTGTCTCTTTCCTTCATTCTTTCCACATCCCCCTCTCCTTCTTTCTTTTTCTTTCCTTCTTTCTTTCATTCCATGTTTTCTCTTTCTTTCTTCCTGTCCATCTTTCTTTCTCTTTCTTTCTCTCTTTCTTTCCTTCTTTCTCTCCATCTTTCTTTCCTTCCATCTTTTTTTCTCTTTCTTTCTTTCTCTTTCTTTCTTTCCTTCTTTCTCTCCATCTTTCTTTCTCTTTCTTTCCTTCCGTCTTTCTTTCCTTCCATCTTTCTTTTCTTTCTTTCCTGTCCATCTTTCTTTCTTTCTTTCCTATCCATCTTTTTTTCTCTTTCTTTCCTGTCCATCTTTCTTTCTTTCTTTCCTATCCATCTTTTTTTCTCTTTCTTTCTTTCCTTTACATCTTTCTTTCTCTTTCTTTCCTGTCCATCTTTCTTTCTCTTTCTTTCCTTTCCATCTTTCTTTCCTATCCATCTTTCTTTCTTTCTTTCCTGTCCATCTTTCTTTCTTTCTTTCCTGTCCATCTTTCTTTCTCTTTCTTTCCTGTCCATCTTTCTTTCTCTTTCTTTCCTGTCCATCTTTCTTTCCTGTCCATCTTTCTTTCTCTTTCTTTCCTGTCCATCTTTCTTTCTCTTTCTTTCCTGTCCATCTTTCTTTCTCTTTCTTTCCTTTCCATCTTTCTTTCCTATCCATCTTTTTTTCTCTTTCTTTCTTTCTTTCTTTCTTTCCTTTACATCTTTCTTTCTCTTTCTTTCCTGTCCATCTTTCTTTCTCTTTCTTTCTCTCTTTCTTTCTTTCTTTCTTTCCTTCTTTCTCTCCATCTTTCTTTCTTTTACATCTTTCTTTCTCTTTCTTTCCTTCCATCTTTCTTTCCATCTTTCTTTTCTTTCTTTCCTTCCATCTTTCTTTCCTTCCATCTTTCTTTCCTTCCATCTTTCTTTTCTTTCTTTCCTGTCCATCTTTCTTTCTTTCTTTCCTATCCATCTTTTTTTCTCTTTCTTTCTTTCTTTCTTTCCTTTACATCTTTCTTTCTCTTTCTTTCCTGTCCATCTTTCTTTCTCTTTCTTTCTCTCTTTCTTTCTTTCTTTCTTTCCTTCTTTCTCTCCATCTTTCTTTCTTTTACATCTTTCTTTCTCTTTCTTTCCTTCCATCTTTCTTTCCATCTTTCTTTTCTTTCTTTCCTTCCATCTTTCTTTCCTTCCATCTTTCTTTCCTTCCATCTTTCTTTTCTTTCTTTCCTGTCCATCTTTCTTTCTTTCTTTCCTATCCATCTTTTTTTCTCTCTCTTTCTTTCCTGCCCATCTTTCTTTCTCTTTCTTTCCTGTCCATCTTTCTTTCTCTTTCTTTCCTGCCCATCTTTCTTTCTTTCTTTCTTTCTTTCTTTCTTTCTTTCTTTCTTTCTTTCTTTCCTGTCCATCTTTCTTTCCTTCCATCTTTCTTTCCTTCCATCTTTCTTTCCTTCCATCTTTCTTTCCTTCTATCTTTCTTTCCATCTTTCTTTCCTTCCATCTTTCTTTCCTTCCATCTTTCTCTTTCTTTCCTGTCCATCTTTCTTTCTTTCTTTCCTATCCATCTTTTTTTCTCTTTCTTTCTTTCCTTTACATCTTTCTTTCTCTTTCTTTCCTGTCCATCTTTCTTTCTTTCTTTCTTTCTTTCTTTCTTTCCTGTCCATCTTTCTTTCTTTCTTTCTTTCCTGTCCATCTTTCTTTCATGTCCATCTTTCTTTCATGTCCATCTTTCTTTCATGTCCATCTTTCTTTCCTTCCATCTTTCTTTCCATCCATCTTTCTTTCCATCCATCTTTCTTTCTCTTTCTTTCCTGTCCATCTTTCTTTCTTTCCTTCCATCTTTCTTTCCTTCCATCTTTCTTTCTCTTTCTTTCCTGTCCATCTTTCTTTCTTTCCTGTCCATCTTTCTTTCTCTTTCTTTCCTGTCCATCTTTCTTTCTTTCCTGTCCATCTTTCTTTCTCTTTCTTTCCTGTCCATCTTTCTTTCCTGTCCATCTTTCTTTCCTGTCCATCTTTCTTTCTCTTTCTTTCTTTCCTTCTTTCTCTCCATCTTTCTTTCTTTCTTTCTTTCTTTCCTTTACATCTTTCTCTTTCTTTCCTTTCCATTTTTCTTTCCTTCCATCTTTCTTTCCATCTTTCTTTCCTTCCATCTTTCTTTCCTTCCATCTTTCTTTCCTTCCATCTTTCTTTCCTTCCATCTTTCTTTCCATCTTTCTTTCTCTTTCTTTCCTTTGCATCTTTCTTTCCTTCCATCTTTCTTTCCATCTTTCTTTCTGTCCTTTACATCTTTCTTTCTCTTTCTTTCCTTTCCATCTTTCTTTCCTTTCCATCTTTCTTTCCTTTCCATCTTTCTTTCTTTTCTTTCCTTTACATCTTTCTCTTTCTTTCCATCTTTCTTTCCTTTCCATCTTTCTTTCTTTTCTTTCCTTTACATCTTTCTTTCTCTTTCTTTCCATCTTTCTTTCCTTCCATCTTTCTCTTTCTTTCCTTTCCATCTTTCTTTCTTTCCTTCCATCTTTCTTTCCTTTCATCTTTCTTACCTTTCTATCTTTCTTTCCATCTTTCTTTCCTTCCATCTTTCTTTCTTTCATTCCATCTCTCTTTCCATCTCTCTTTCCATCTCTCTTTCTTTCTCCCTCCACCCATCCCCCTTTATTTCTCTCTTTGTGACAGCCTACCAGAATAGGTAGGATCTGTGAGAGCAGCTTCCCTGTGCAGCTCTGCTTGAGGAAAATATATCTTTATTATGCCCACTTACCTACCCCCTGTACTGTCCACTCCCCTATACTGTACCCTCCTAATACAGTTCATAATACAGTGGGGCCTCATGTCTAAGTTTTGCCTAAGGCCTCACAAAGTCTAGAGCCGCCTCTGACTGTGCCACCCCTTCTAGTTTGGGTTTGCCGAATTTAAAAGAAGAAATGCTGAACCCTTGGCCTATGGAAACCCAACAAGATGTGCCCATCCCTCTTCTTGAGAGTTTGATAGAAATTGGCCAGGTTGTAGGACATATTTTCATCAGCAAGAAGAGGGACAGTTTTCATTGAACTACGAGCCAATTTCTGTCTGTGACCCAAACTTGTTATGCCGCTTACACACGAGCAGACCTCCACCCCGCCTCTGCTCTCTCGCCTCCCCAGTCCCTCCAGCGACGCCGGCTTTTTGCATAGTGGCATTTTTCGTGCATACTGGCATTCTTTGCATAGTGGCATTTTTCTTGCATAGTGACGTTTTTCTAGCATAGTGACATTTTTTGCATAGTGACATTTTTTGCATAGTGGCAGAGATTGCTGACAGCTCTGTTTTTTTTTTCTCCCCATCCAGCAGGCTGCGTCCTGAGGGCTTTTTAAGCACTTGTGTTGATGAAGTGTGTGCTGCTTATTTTGAAGTGATGGTGAAAAAAAACATAGCAAAACTGAGTACTGATACTAAACACAGAGATCCACCCACAGAGGGAGGTACCATATATAGCCCAATAAACAGGAAACTACTAAATATAGCCCAATACAAAGAGGGGGAGCCGCCTATACAGGGAGGTACCAGAGCTGGGCCAGGTAGGAAGGTAGGAGAGGGAACAGATGTGAGGAAACTTGGGGCGCATTCCTGACCCCTGCACTCTGTACATAGCACATTCCTGACCCCTGCACTCTGTACATAGCGCATTCCTGACCCCTGCACTCTGTACATAGCGCATTCCTGACCCCTGCACTCTGTACGAAGCGCATTCCTGACCCCTGCACTCTGTACATAGCGCATTCCTGACCCCTGCACTCTGTACATAGCGCATTCCTGACCCCTGCACTCTGTACGTAGCGCATTCCTGACCCCTGCACTCTGTACATAGCGCATTCCTGACCCCTGCACTCTGTACATAGCGCATTCCTGACCCCTGCACTCTGTACATAGCGCATTCCTGACCCCTGCACTCTGTACATAGCGCATTCCTGACCCCTGCACTCTGTACATAGCGCATTCCTGACCCCTGCACTCTGTACATAGCGCATTCCTGACCCCTGCACTCTGTACATAGCGCATTCCTGACCCCTGCACTCTGTACGTAGCACATTCCTGACTCCTGCACTATGTACGTAGCGCATTCCTGACCCCTGCACTCTGTACATAGCGCATTCCTGACCCCTGCACTCTGTACGTAGCGCATTCCTGACTCCTGCACTCTGTACGTAGCTCATTCCAGACCTCTGCACTCTGTACGTAGCTCATTCCTGACCCCTGCACTCTGCACGTAGCACATTCCTGACTCCTGCACTCTGTACGTAGCGCATTCCAGACCCCTGCACTCTGTACGTAGTGCATTCCAGACCCCTGCACTCTGTACATAGCGCATTCCTGACCCCTGCACTCTGTACATAGCGCATTCCTGACTCCTGCACTCTGTACGTAGCGCACTCCTGACCCCTGCACTCTGTACGTAGCGCACTCCTGACCCCTGCACTCTGTACGTAGCGCATTCCTGACCCCTGCACTCTGTACGTAGCGCATTCCTGACCCCTGCACTCTGTACGTAGCGCAATCCTGACTCCTCCACTCTGTACGTAGCGCAATCCTGACCCCTCCACTCTTTACGTAGCCCACTCCTGACCCCTCCACTCTTTACGTAGCACACTCCTGACCCCTGCACTCTGTACGTAGCGCACTCCTGACCCCTGCACTCTGTACGTAGCGCACTCCTGACCCCTGCACTCTGAGTATATACATAGTCCTACAGATACAACCGGCCCCTCGAGGGCAACCATACTGCTGATGCGGCCCCCGATGAATTTGAGTTTGACACCCCTGGGTTAAGGCATCCCCCCACACATGTTTTTTAGAGGCGTATTTTCAAAATTGCCCTTAAAGCTGCCCGAAGACTCTCTCCCTGTTGTGTGAAATTGAAAAAAAAAAAATCTGCATTAGTACATGTCCCTCATGGCAGTGCCCAGCTTCCCATGCCTTTTTTGGGATATTAGCCTACCTATTAGCCCTAAAAATGGTTAGAATTAATCATGGGATTTGCACTTCCCATAGACTTCATTTATATTTGATTCTAAGTTTGAGTTTGCCAATATTCAAACAAACCCTTGATAAATCACAGTGGATATCAAACACAAAATCTCCTGCGCTTGAGAGTGGGCCCAGAGATACCAGTTAACTATATTCTAGGGCTGGGGAAAAATCAATTTAAATCTTGAATCGAGTTGAGAGGTCAAATCGATTCAAAATTTAAGCAAATCGATTTTTTTTTTCACCGCGCCGGTCCTGAGGAGCTGCGGGCAGGAGTCTTTAGGCAAGGCCGCGGCTTCGGCCTAGTCCGTGGCATGAGCTGTGGGCAGGAGTTTTTAGGGGAGGCCATGGCTTTGGCCTAGTCCGTGGCATGAGCTGTGGGCAGGAGTTTTTAGGGGAGGCCATGGCTTTGGCCTAGTCCGTGGCATGAGCTGCGGGCAGGAGTTTTTAGGGGAGGCCATGGCTTTGGCCTAGTCCGTGGCATGAGCTGCGGGCAGGAGTTTTTAGGGGAGGCCATGGCTTTGGCCTAGTCCGTGGCATGAGCTGCGGGCAGGAGTTTTTAGGTGAGGCCGCGGCTTCGGCCTAGTCCGTGGCGTAAGCTGTGGGCAGGAGTTTTTAGGTGAGGCCACGGCTTCGGCCTAGTCTGCGAGGCCGGACGCCGCGGACTAGGCCGAAGCCGCGGCCTCGCCTAAAAACTCCTGCCCGCAGCTCCTCAGGAACAACGCGGTGAAAAAAAAAAAACTCCATTCGGATCGTGAATCGAGTTTTTTTTTTAAATCGCAAATTTTTTTTGGGGGGGGGAAATCGCCCAGCCCTACTATATTCCCATCCTGGCTTTCAGGGATAAGTCTCACCTTGCTGCCCTCATTAGACTGAAGAGGTCTGAAAACACTAAAACCATAAAGCAAAACAGAGAGTACACCGGCCTAGTGCATTATCCTTAAAACATAACTTTATTTAAAGCGTTACTAAACCCAGCACCCTGCATTCACTATATCTGGTCTCCCACAGAACACAGAACATGGAAATGCAATTATTTTAGTAAATATAAACTGCTTAAATACATTAGCCGTCTTGTGACTTCTATCAGTGTCTGAGTAAAGCCTATGGGAGGAGTTTCCATTCTCCTCTGATTGTCCTATGAGGTTCCAAGACCCCTGACCTTCTGTTTGGACAGTGCTGATTGGCCCTGTGCTGATCACATGCACCCTCCCAAGAAAAAAACAAAACAAAAACTCTGTAGCAATACACACCAAACTAAGCATGTGCAGAGTGCCCCCTAGCCTCTGTTCTATCGGGAGATGGATTGGGGACAGTGGAACAAGGGGAGGATCAGAGGAGACAGGATCAAACAGCTTTTTTTTACACAATGCAAAGGATTAACCCCTAGGTTCCACAGTGAGTATAACAAGCATGCTTTTTACTGCATATACAGACTGATTTTACTGTTGTGGGATAAGTAACACTTTAATGTAAAGGTGCTGAGTATTATACTCACAAAATGACAAATGCATCAAAGTTCATCAAATAGGAAGAGCACCATCCAGTCCACAATACATCATAACAGGTGACAGGACAATTCGAGATCCAACAGCCTAACGCGTTTCAAGGACTTGCCTTTTCCCCAGATGTGTATCATGGACTGGATGGGGCTCTTTCTATTTGATGAGCTTTGATGCATTTGTCATTTGGTGTGTATAATACTCACCACCTTTACATTAAATAAAGTTATGTTTTGAGAACAATGCACAGGGTCGGTGCGCTCTCTTTATGGTTCCTTGAGAAATCAAACTCACCGAAGCTGCATTTTTTCACACCAGTTTAGCAGAGTTTGGTGCTGGGGGGAGGGGGGGGTTTGTTCATTTCATTGGCCAGAATTTTAATTTATTCTGTCTATGAAAATGAATAAACAAAGTACTAATTACGCCCGGTGTTTTGGCACGTTTAGAAGCAATTAGCATCGTCTAGCATTTTTTTCTGCCAAAACTCTGTTGTTCCTGGATGTTTTTTTCCCCAAAACTCTCCTGCCACAAAATGCTGCATAAAAGCCTATGTGTGCATGGACACATCCCATAGGGCAGGGGTCTCCAAACCGCGGCCCGAGGGCCAGATGTGGCCCTTTCCTAGCCTTTTCCTGGCCCTTTGAGCACCTATTCCTCCCAATGACACCAGCAATGAGGCACTATTTCTTCCACCGATACCAATGATGGGGCACTACTCCCATGAATACCAAAAATCGGGCACTACTCCTCCTACTGATACCAATAATGGGGCACTACTTCTCCTACTGATACCAATAATGGGGCACTACTCCTCCTACTAATACCAATAATGGAGCACTCCTCCTCCTACTAATACCAATAATGGAGCACTCCTCCTCCTACTAATACCAATAATGGGGCACTCCTCCTCCTACTAATACCAATAATGAGGCACTACTCCTCCTACTAATACCAATAATGGGGCACTCCTCCTCCTACTAATACCAATAATGGGGCACTACTCCTCCTACTAATACCAATAATGGGGCACTACTCCTCCTACTAATACCAATAATGAGGCACTACTCCTCCTACTAATACCAATAATGGGGCACTACTCCTCCTACTAATACCAATAATGAGGCACTACTCCTCCTACTAATACCAATAATGGGGCACTACTCCTCCTACTATTACCAATAATGGAGCACTACTCCTCCTACCAATACCAATAATGGAGCACTCCCTTCCTCCTACTAGTACCAATAATGGAGCACTACTCCTCCTTCTAATATCAATAATGGGGCACTACTCCTACTAATACCAATAATGGAGCACTCCTCCTCCTACTAATATCAATAATGGGGCACTACTCCTACTAAAACCAATAATGGAGCACTCCTCCTCCTACTAGTATCAATAATGGGGTACTATTCCTACTAATACCAATAATGGGGCACTCCTCCTCCTACTGACCACCAAACCTGAGGCCATATTTATTCTCACTGATGCTGGGCCCGGGACATTTTCTACCCCCACTGGCCAGAATCCGACCCTCCTAAAGTCTGAAGAACATTAGATTGGCCCTTTGCTTGAAAAGTTTGGAGACCCCTGCTGTAGAATAACATGCTGGGGAGTTTAGTGGCAGAAAAACGCCAGATGCCCCTGTAAAAGCAGCTGTAAAACCGTCCAGTGTTCATGAGGCCTGAGTTTGTAGTAAATATACTAACCATAGGCATGCACACAGGGCAGGGCCGTCTTTAATTTTGATTGGGCCCTGGGCAAACATTTTCTTGGGGCCCCCCCTCCATTCTGAGACATACAAAAAATAGCAGGTAGACTCAAAATCAGTTTACTGCAGCAGATCACGCAGCGATTGCAATTGTTTGCCAGAGGTTACAGCCTATCCTTACTGCTCACTGGCTGGTTTCTAGAGGTTACAACACATAATTTCTGCTTGCCGATTGGTTGCTAGAGGTTACTGTACATTATTAGCGCTCACTAATTGGTTGCTAGGGGTTACAGTACATCATTAGCACTTACTGATTGGTTGCTAGAGATTAAAGCAGATCACTACTGTTTGCTGATTGGTTGCTAGAGGTTCATGCACATCATTACCTCTCACTGAGCAGTGGAGCAATCCCAAATAATTGAGCAAGTAAAGGGGCACATTAATACACATACTACAGGAGAGTGTCAGAGACTGCGGACATACTGCAGGAGATTACCAGAGACTGCGGACATACTGCAGGAGACAATCAGAGACTGCAGACATACTGCAGGAGATTACCAGAGACTGCGGACATACTGCAGGAGATTACCAGAGACTGCGGACATACTGCAGGAGACAATCAGAGACTGCGGACATACTGCAGGAGACAATCAGAGACTGCGGACATACTGCAGGAGACAATCAGAGACTGCAGACATACTGCAGGAGACAATCAGAGACTGCGGAAATACTGCAGGAGATAGAGACTGCAGACATTATACAGGGGATGGTCAGAGAACTTTCAGCAATGCACATAACACAGCTCAGGGTTTAAACATTCAGGCATTTTATGGTTGTAAGGACATACCTGGCCAGCCAAACTTACTACATACATTCAGGACTGTGGGCGGGGCTTCCACTCTCTGCTCTCACTAAAGCTGCTGGGAGCTCCACTGATGCTTTGTTGGTTGGGCCCTGGGCCCACATCACCCGTGAATGGTCGCCCCGATGACAGCTTTGCAGAGCGCACAGAGGACACGGGAGGATGTATTCCGCGCTAGCCAGCTGAGAGGGGCGGGGCCGGGAGCTCCACTGACACTCTGACCCCGCCCACGTGCAACCTGTGTACTGAGAATAGAGCGCCTGTAGTGAGAGCCAGTGATCGGAGTGGGAGTGTCATTGGAGCTCCCGGCCCCGCCCCCGGACCTCTGTATTCACCAGCCAGTATAGGGGGGGTGGGGCCGGAAGCTCCACTGACAGTCGCACTCCGATCACTGGCTCTCACTACAGAAGCTCTTTTCCGAGTACACAAGCTACCCGTGGGCGGGTCAGAGCGTCAGTGGAGCTCCCGGCCCCGCCCCCTCTCAGCTGGCTAGCGAGGAATATATCCTCCCATGTCCTCTGTGCGCTCTGCAAAGCTGTCACCGGGGCCCCAATTCACGGCTAGCGCGGGCCCCCCAACAAAGATTGGGCCCGGGGCAAGTGCCCCGTTTGCCCTGCGCTAAAGACGGCCCTGACACAGGGTGTGCCAGGTGTGCCTGGGCACACTCTAATCACCACATGTGGTGCATATTTGCCCTGTTTGGGCCCCTGATATTTCACCAAATTAAACAAAAAAAATTGTACAAAAATATATTAAAAAAAATTAAATCGTAAAAAATACCCTACTGACACCAATCTCTGCCCTTATGACACCATCCACTGCTCTGTGGACACCGTCAGTATATATATATATACACACACACACACACACACACACACACTATGTGTTTGAACTATAATACTAAGTCAAAGTCAAAGTTTACAACATGTAATGGACTTTAGTCAAATAAATCCACAGTGTGCACACATGTCACCAGCCATTTACTGCAGTATATACTGATTATAAACAGTGTCATTTCCCCCTTGTGGGGGGGACACATACAGTGAGTTTTGAGATCTGGGAAGAGTATAGGGGGGGGGGGGATAAGGAACACTAATTAACTTATTTGTTGGCAATACTGAAAAATATGTTTGATTACAATTTATATAATACTAAACTGTATTATGGCTTACATATGTGCATGCAGTTCTGCTTTAACCCTGGTTCACACTGAATGCGACTTTGAAATCATGCACATGAAGCAGCGCGATTTCAAAGTCGCAGGTCAGTTCGCTTTCAGGTGCCACTTGCCTGACAGCTGTGCGACTTCATGTACAGATGTCTATGCAAGTCGCACCCGATATCGCAAAAAATAGCGCAGGAACCTTTTTTCCAAATCGTTGCGGCACCACAAAGTCGGAGTCGTACCGTTTTGAACAGTTCCATTGCTGACAATAGAGTGCGACTTGTCATGTGATTTGAAACGGTCAAATCGCATGACAAGTTGCACCGCTGTGAATGGGGGGCTTTAGGCCCAATCCAAGTATGGAGGAAAAAAAAAATAGAATAAACCCTTGCAGTGAGACCTCCCCCCCTCTAGGGGAACTGAAGAGGATGTAATACTTAACCACTTAAAGACCGGCTCACGCCTATATACATCGGCAGGATGGCACGGCTGGGCAAAGTAACGTACCTGTATGTTACTTTAATCTCTCCGCCGTGCGTGCGCGGGAGCGCCTGCCGCGAGCTCCATGACCGTGCCCGCGGGACCCGCGGACTCGATGTTCGCCGGGTGCCCGCGATCATGTCACTTGGCTGAAGAACGGGGAGATGCCAGCGTAAATACAGCATCTCCCCGTTCTGCCTAGTGACAGGACACTGATCACAGCTCCCTCTCATCGGGAGCAGCGATCAGTGTCGTGTCACTGCTAGCCCCTCCCCTCCACAGTTAGAATCACTCCCCAGGACACACTTCCCCGCCCCCTAGTGGTCAACCCCTTCACTGCCAGTGACATTTATGCAGTACTCTATTGGCATTTACCATTGAGAGCTTATATCATATTGCTTCACCAGTCTCATTATCTAGCGCGACTTTTTGTCTTTTCGTTTCTGTTTAGTGTCGTATTACACTTTTAGTCGCAGCTCATTCCTTTTTACACTTTTTAGCGCAATTTTTCCCTTTTGCATTTACACAGTAATCAGTGCATTTTTATATATAGCAATGATCGCTGTATTAATGCCAATGGTCCCAAAAATGTGTCAACATTGTCCGATGTGTCCGCCATAACGTCGCAGTCACGATATAAATCGCTGATCGCCGCCATTACTAATAAAAAAAAAAAATATTAATTAAAAATGCCATAAAACTATCCCCTATTTTGTAGACGCTATAACATTTGCACAAACCAATCAATAAACGCTTATTGTGATTTTTTTTTTTTTTTTACCAAAAATATGTAGAAGAATACGCATAGGCTTAAACTGAGGAAAAAAAATGTTTTTTTATATATATTTTTTGGGGATATTTATTATAGCAAAAAGTAAAAAATATTGCTTTTTTTTCAAAATTGTCGCTCTTTTTTTGTTTATAGCGCAAAAAAAAAAACGCAGAGGTGATCAAATACCACCAAAATAAAGCTCTATTTGTGGGTAAAAAAAGGACGTCAATTTTGTTTTGGAGCCACGTCGCACGACCGCGCAATTGTCAGTTAAAGCGATGCAATGCCGAATCGCAAAAGGCGCCTGGTCATTTGGCAGCCAAATCCTCCAGGGCTGAAGTGGTTAACCCGTGCTTTGTTTTTCTCCATTTCTCCCTAAGGCTCCATTCACACCGATGCATTTTTAGTGCTTTTTGCATTTTGCAGATTTGCACTACAGTCCATTTAACATGGTTTCCTATGGAACACGTTCTGTTGTGGAAATGTGCAAAATGCAAAAAGCACAAAAAATGCATAGGTGTGAATCCAGCCTAAGGCTCCATTCACACTAGCGCGTTTTTTGATGCATTTTGCATTTTGCAGAAATGCACGGGAATTTTTTAACATGGGTTCCTATGGAACATGTTCACATCAATGCCTTTTTGTTTCTCTGCATTTTTGGAAAGGGTCAGGGACTTTTTTTCATGCAAAATGCAGCGTTTTGCAAGTAATAAAATTCAATGGACAAGCATCAAAAACGCAAGTGCACCGTTTTTGCACCGTTTTTGATGCGTTTTTGGTGCGTTTTTGATGCGTTTTTGCCGCTTTTTTTGTTTTTTACAGTTTTTTTTACAGTCTTAAAAAAATTTTTAAAAAAAAAACGCAAAACGCAAATCGCAGCAAAATCGCGGCAAAAACGCTGCTCAAAAACGTGGCAAGCATGAAAAAAAAACCTCCAAAAACGCTCAAAAGCAACATGCATAGGTGTGAATCGAGCCTTACACTGGGCATTCCCTCGCCATCATTGTGTACAATGCAAGGCCATTAATTCTACATTGTACGTGAAAGAGGCTGGTGTGCTACCGCAGCCAGGGGCACCTTAGACAAGGTTCACAAGGCTTCACTGCTGGTTTCCCTTAGGCAAGATGGCGGCGCCAGCACCCGAGAACCAATTCAAGAATCGGCTCGGGCGAGTACAGCGCTGGATCCATGGACAGGTAAGTGTCCTAATAGTAAAAGTCAGCAGCTGCCAGCTCAGTGGCGGCCGCTCAAGCAGAGCGCACAGGTGTCGCCCCCACTAATCCATGCGCCCCGGACCCCTAATCTACATGCAGGGCTCCGGACGCATGGAATTGAATGGGGTTTTTTTGTGTTTTTTTTTTTATGCACATGATTTGAGTCTAATGCCCCGTACACACGGTCGGATTTTCCGACGGAAAATGTGTGATAGGACCTTGTTGTCGGAAATTCCGACCGTGTGTAGGCTCCATCACACATTTTCCATCGGATTTTCCGACACACAAAGTTTGAGAGCAGGCTATAAAATTTTCCGACAACAAAATCCGTTGTCGGAAATTCCGATCGTGTGTACACAAATCCGACGGACAAAGTGCCACGCATGCTCAGAATAAATAAAGAGACGAAAGCTATTGGCCACTGCCCCGTTTATAGTCCCGACGTACGTGTTTTACGTCACCGCGTTCAGAACGATCGGATTTTCCGACAACTTTGTGTGACCGTGTGTATGCAAGACAACTTTGTGTGACCGTGTGTATGCAAAACAACTTTGTGTGACCGTGTGTATGCAAGACAAGTTTGAGCCAACATCCGTCGGAGAAAATCCTAGGATTTTGTTGTCGGAATGTCCGAACAAAGTCCGATCGTGTGTACGGGGCATAAGGCTCTAATTGGCTTAAAAAAAAAGAGGGTGGGCTCTGCACCCTGAGCCCACCCAGTTCTGTGACAATAGCAAATTATTATTCACTATTGTCTTCCTGCGTCTCCTCCTGGCCAATCAGGAATTGGGTCCTGAGACCCGATTGGCCCCGAGGAGAAGCTACTGGATTGGCCGGAGCAGAAGCAGGGAGGAAGAGGAGGAGATGCAGAGGGAAGCTGCCCAGGACCCGGATGGGGGGTAAGTGCGAGGCTGGCGGATGGATAGACGGGGGGGGGGAATGACTGAATGACCGACCAACCAGGGGGGGTGGGCGTGGTGGTTTGTTTGCCGCCCCCTCAAAATATGGACTGGCCGCCACTGTGCCAGCTACTGACTTTTAATTTTTTGTGGGTGGGGGCTCCTCTTTAAGGAAACACATCAGCCATAAAATAAAGTCCTATAACCAAGGACTAATGCGGGGAATTTATGCATTTTTTGCAGACTGTTTTTGGAACCTTCAGGTCACATAACAGCAGAACACTCCCTACAAATCTGCTAATATCTCCCCCTCCCTTTGTGTGAGGGTGGGGCACCTACCTCCGTCTTGTTGATTCTCTTATATGTTGCAAGGAATGTAAACAAATAAAACTTACCTGTGTGTTGCAAGAAAAGCAGCCATAAGAATCCCAGAGGAGACATTTCTTTTCCTAGGAGGGTGGAAATTTTCTTCTCATTGTCACGCCTTTCGTCTCTTTATCATTAGCTGAATCAGCTATTCGTGCTATTTTCCAAAATTAGAAATGTAAATCTATATTTAAACACAAGTAAAAACAGCTTGTAAAAAATAAGTGTTTGCTATCCCGATAGAAGGAAGAAACTAGTTTCTTTCACTTTTGTTTTCCTTTCTCCTCCTACCTCTAGCTCTACTGCACTAAGTTTAGAGCCAATGACATTCCCGGCATAGGATAGAGAATAGACGGGATAGAGAATAGACAGGATAGAGAATAGACAGGATAGAGAATAGACAGGATAGAGAATAGACAGGATAGAGAATAGACAGGATAGAGAGACATACTACTGAATCCCATCCATTCCATACTAAACACATACTTATCAATATGTAATATTCATTACAACTACAAATCAATGACCGAGAATCACATGTCTTTATTTAGAATATTCATATAAAAAGCAGACCATCATTATTTTGGCATATTTTTGGTTATTAAAACAGCAAAAAATATTCTACCTTAATTATATCTACAAAAATATATATCTATAAAGGTGCTGCTACTTCTATTAAGCCTGAATACACGACTTGCAAACACGCACTATATTACCAAAAGTATTGGGACACCTGCCTTTACATGAACTTTTTTTTTTTTCCCTCTACAAAACACAGTTTATTTGTAAGTACAACATATAAGCATGGTTAGGGTGACCACATTTTCAAATTGCCATTCAGGGACACCCTCCCCCCCCCCCCCCCCCGCACCCGCCCAAAAAAGATTTTTTTGGATACTTTTTTTTTGCCAATTGTTGGGAAAAAAAAGCAAACAGTGGTAACCAGTTTAGACAGGTGGTATGCAATGTGCACCTGCTTTAACTACCGTATATACTCGAGTATAAGTCGTTCCAAATATAGGTCGAGGCCCTAATTTACCACAAAAAAATGGGAAAAACTTATTGACCCGAGTATAAGACGAGGGTGAGAAATGCACAGCTACTGTAAGTGGAAAAGAGGGTCAACAATGCCCATTTGCAACCTCACCGTGCCCATTTGCATGCCTCACTGTGCCCATTTGCAGCCATAGGTCCCCCGAACTTCAAACTCGCTAGTTAAGAGTTCCTAGATGCCCCCTAGCTGCAGCCAAAATTTGGGGTCTCTGAACCCAAAGGGTCCCGAAATGACATTGCTGCAGATGGACACAGTTGACTGACTTTGGGGCCCTGTATCTCGGGGCCACTTAGTGCTAGGAACCCCAAATTTGGTGTGCAAACCCAGTGCAACTAGCACCATAAAATATCTAAAGCTGGGGTTTCTAGCAACAAGTGGCCCCAAGATACAGGGCCCCAAAAATCGGTTCAGAAAATGTCAAGCACTTTTCTGCAGCAGAGAATGACATTTTCCGAACCTATATCTCGGGGCTACTTGGTGCTAGGAACCCCAGCTTTGGATATGTTGTTGACCCAGTTCCTCTGGGTTTGTACACCAAATTTGGGGTTCCTAGCCCCAAGTGGCCCTGAGATATGGGGCCCCAAAATTGGTTCAGAAAATGTCAAGCACTTTTCTGCAGCAGAGAATGACATTTTCCAAACCTATTTTGCGGCCCCGTATCTTGGGGCTACTTGGTGCTAGGAACCCCAGCTTTGGATATGTTGTGTTCCACTGGGTTAGCAAACCAAATTTGGGGTTCCTAGCACCAAGTGGCCCTGAGATACGGGGCTCCAAAGTCGGTTCGGAAAATGAAAATTTTTGCTGCAGAAAAGTGCTTGACTCGAGTATAAGTCGAGGGGGTACTTTCAGCACAAAAAAATGTGCTGAAAAATTTGACTTATACTCAAGTATATACGGTAAGTCACTTAGTGACAATTGCGTACTTTGTACATCACTTACTCCGCAGAACGGAGGGGGATATGGAGGAAGAACGGAGGGGGACAGCAGAACGGAGGGGGACACGGAGGAATAACGGAGGGGGACACAGAGGGAGAACAGAGGGGGACAGCAGCAGAACGGAGGGGGACAGCAGAACGGAGGGGGACACGGAGGAAAACTGGAGGGGGACAGGACAGTAGCAGAACGGAGGGGTCGGGGGGACAATAGCAGAACAGAGGAGGACAGCAGCAGAACGGAGGGGGACACGGAGGAAGAACGGAGGGGGACACGGAGGAAGAACGGAGGGGGACAACAGGATAACGGGGGGGACACGGAGGAAGAACAGAGGGGGACAGCAGCAGAATGGAGGGGGACATGGAGGAAAAACGGAGGGGGACAGCAGCAGAACGGAGGGGGACACGGAGGAAGAATGGAGGGGGACACGGAGGAAGAACGGAGGGGGGCAGCAGCAGAATGGAGGGGGACAGCAGCAGGAGGGAGGGGGACACAGAGGAAGAATGGAGGGGGACAGCAGAACGGAGGAGGACAGCAGAATGAAGGGGGACACGGAGGAAGAACGGAGGGGGACAGCAGCAGAACGGAGGGGGACAGCATCAGAACGGAGGGGGACACGGAGGAAGAACAGAGGGGGACAGCAGCAGAATGGAGGGGGACACCGAGTTAGAATGGAGGGGGACAGCAGAATGGAGGAGGACAGCAGAATGGAGGGGGACACAGAGGAAGAATGGAGGGGGACAGCAGAACGGAGGGGGACATGGAGGAAGAACGGAGGGGGACAGCAGAACGGAGGGGGACATGGAGGAAGAACGGAGGGGGACAGCAGAACGGAGGGGGACATGGAGGAAGAACAGAGGGGGACAGCAGAACGGAGGAGGACAGCAAAACGGAGGGGGACACGGAGGAAGAACAGAGGGGGACAGCAGAACGGAGGGGGACATGGAGGAAGAACGGAGGGGAACAGCAGAACGGAGGGGGACACGGAGGAAGAACAGAGGGGGACAGCAGCAGAACGGAGGGGGACAGCAGAACGGAGGGGGACACGGAGGAAGAACGAAGGGGGGCAGCAGAACGGAGGGGGACACAGAGGAAGAACGGAGGGGGACAGCAGAACGGAGGGGGGGCACGGAGGAAGAACGGAGGGGGACACGGAGGAAAACTGATGGGGGACAGTAGCAGAACGGAGGGGTCGGGGGGACAGTAGCAGAACAGAGGGGGACAGCAGAACGGAGGGAGACACAGAGGAAAACTGGAGGGGGACAGCAGCAGAACGGAGGGGGAGCATGCTCACTGTAACAAAGTGTGTAACACAGTACACTAACCTGTCCTGGAAGTTTGTCAATGTCTGGCAGGCGGCAAACTGGTGGACCTCGTGGGCGGGAGCCTGGAGGAGGACTCGGACGAGGCTCAGCTCAGGAGAGAAGTTGAACTGTTACTGTGGAGAAGTATGTTGCTGGCAAATGGCAATGTGCCTGCAGCGGAGAGCGGCTGCAGGAGTAGTCGGCGGCAGCCCTGGCCGGGACTGGCACTGACTGAACACAGGCTGGATGATCCTTACCACCAGTAAGTGACTGTGGCTCTGTCTGGTGTGGTGTCTGTGGCTGGCTGCTCTCTCTCTGTCTCGGAGGCGCACTGCTCAGCTGTAGGGTGTGGGTGCCCACGCTGACTGCCCACATGTCAGCCCTCAGCCGACGTCACTGGTTGCTAGATGCGGGGCGGACCTAGCCTAGCAACCATGCTATGATGTGTCATGTGTTACTGTGTAGTGACAGTGTGTAATGTTATATGGGTGGCGGGCGGCGGACTGGCGGTGTGTAAATGTTTATAAGGGTGGCGGACTGGCTCAGCTGGCTCGCGGTGTGTTTTTTTTTTCATTCCGGGACACTGTATTGTCCCGGAATGAAGGTGCCTGGGACATGGGACAAAAATCAGAAATAAGGGACAATACCGGGCAATCCGGGACACGTGGACACCCAAAGCACGGTACATGTCATGTAGTACAATAGAAGGATACACACATATCACATAAAGGTGACTTATTCTAGGTGTCCTTTACACAATGAAGTCCGTCCTTTTCACTATTAACAAAACATACTTATCAGATTCAAATGTTTCTACGCTAAAGAATCTCCAGAACATTCAACAGTCCATAATATAATATGGTGTATTTCTTGTCTATGGCCTAGGACACTACTCAACCCCCAATATATGTTCAGGTGAGTTAGTTTACCCATTACAGGTGTCTGGGGTGTCAAGCCACCTATCCCAGACCTTGTTATATTTGACAGGACAACCCCTATGACGGTATATAACTTTCTTGTATGGTAAATTCTGATTTATTTCCCTAATCCAGTCCTCAGAGGCGGCTCTCCAATTAGGCAAATTAGGTGATCGCCTCAGGCCTCGCCATCATAGGGGCCTCGCCATCGCCGAATTTGCCTGATATGTGCCGCCGGCAAATGACAGGAGTGGGTCCGAGGAGACCTCCTTCACCCCCCTGCTCGAGCCGCCACTAAAAGACTGGAGGGCATTCCCTCTCTCTCTCTGCTTCCTGCCCATCCCCCCTCCTGTCAGAGTTGAGCAGAGCAGCAGAAAAACGGAGCAGCTGTCTGTGTCTGTGTGGAGAGAGAAGCTGCTGTGGGCTCTTCTCCCCCCCCTCTCCTCCTCTCAGCACTGTACTGTGTTTCTTCCCCCTCCTTCTTATTGGACAAGGGGGAAAAAACACTAAAAGGAAACAGAGGAGGATTGTGGGAAATGTAGTCTCGAGTGGTGGACATTGCAAAACTAAGGGAAGAAACTGCAGCCCCCAGCATGCCCAGCTGAAGAGGAGGGAGAGAGATCCAGAATCCCGGGGGAATTTTGGGGAAGTGCACCCAGAACTCCATCAGAGAGAGAGAGAATCCCACTGCACTGCACCACCAGAGAGAGAGAGAATCCCACTGCACTGCACCATCAGAGAGAGAGAGAATCCCACTGCACTGCACCACCACAGAGAGAGAATCCCACTGCACCACCAGAGAGAGAGAGAGAATCCCACTGCACCACCAGAGAGAGAGAGAGAATCCCACTGCACCACCAGAGAGAGAGAGAATCCCACTGCACTGCACCACCACAGAGAAATCCACACTGCACTGCACCACCACAGAGAGAGAGAGAATCCCACTGCACTGCACCACCACAGAGAGAGAGAGAATCCCACTGCACTGCACCACCAGAGAGAGAGAGAATCCCACTGCACTGCACCACCAGAGAGAGAGAGAGAATCCCACTGCACCACCAGAGAGAGAGAGAGAATCCCACTGCACTGCACCACCACAGAGAGAGAGAATCCCACTGCACCACCACAGAGAGAGAGAATCCCACTGCACTGCACCACCACAGAGAAATCCACACTGCCTATCACCATCACTTCTGAAGAAAGGCATGAAGTTATTTCCAGAATACACATCCGGGCACCACCCAGCGGAGTCGCCACAGGCAACCCAGAATGAGCCAACTCCTGATCAGAGGAACCATTGTTGCTGTATCCTCAGGTCAGGTAAGAGGGCCAGTCGGCCATTATCTTCTGCCATCTATAGGAACTGCCCACCCTGGTATTCTTTGGCCCTAATACTGCCCGCAGGCCCTATTCACAGCTGCAAGAGATGAAGATTTAGGACTTAGTGCTAGTTCACACTGCAGCGATGTTAAGCATCGGATGTGATTTGTACCACACTGCAGTGCAAATCACATGCGACTTCTGTGCGATTTCAGCCATACACATTGTATGGCTGGATTTGTATCGCATTCGGACCAAACTCGCACAGGACCTCTTTTCTGATCTGCAGCAGAATCGGAACGCATGGGTGTTCACACCCATAGGATCTGATTCCTGTCCGAATTTGCAGTTTACATTGCGATATGCAAACTGATTTGGGGGTGTCATTAACTTTGTATTGACCCTCCAAGCAGTTCGCAAAGGGCAGTGTGAACTGCCACCGGGAGACATACGATGCGGGAACCCGCAGCGGATTCGCAGGGTTCCCACATCGCTGTAGTGTGAACCAACACTTCGGCTCGGCTCACACTGGTGCGATGCGAGAACCCTGCGAATCCACTGCCGGTTCCTGCATCGCACCTGACTCGGTTCACACTGCCTTATGCAAACCGCTGAAAGTTTCAATACAAAGTTAATGACACCCCCAGATCGGTTCACATATTGCTGTGTAAACTGTCAATGCAGACATGAATCGGATCGCATGGGTGGGAACACCCATGCGATCCAATTCTGGTGTGGACCAAAAAAGGGTCCTGCATGACCTTGGTCCAAATGCGATGCAAATTCAGCAATACTATCTGTATGGCAGAAATCGCATAGCATAGACTTCACATGTGATTTGCACTGCAGTGTGGTGCGAATCACATGTGAACCGAGCCTAAAGACTGCCCTATAACTGTAGTGGCCCTAGGGCTATGGCCAGCACTACCATATGGTGGCTTAAGCAGCCACCTCAGGGCACCAGGATAGGGGGGCAGTAAAATCCTAATCCCCAGTCCCTATAGCAGCTCGAAGTGTGTGTACTATAGTAAAGCTGACTGTCGCCTTTCATCTGGAAGTGTTACAAGTGGCTGGGAAGCCGCCTATCACTTCCACCACTGACACAATGTGCAACCCCCTTCACCATGTTTACCGGGCACCACTGTTCCACCTGCGGGCCTGGTGCTGTCATGGTGGGTGGCACTGGGAAGGGCAGCCGTAGCTCAGCAGACCTTCATCCACTCAGCCACCCTCCTGTACACAGACCGTGAAGTGTCAGGGGCAGGCTGGGCCAGGGGGGGGGGGGCAGAGTGCCCCCTAGGCCACTCTAATCTATGTTGAAAACAGCTGGCAGCTGCTGCCCGCTGCCTTTTTTTTTTCTTCTGTAGGAAATTGAGCCGGCGGCCCATCCGGCTGCTGTTGCATTCCAGGAGTTGTAGTCCGCGCTCAAGCTCCCGAGCAGGGCAGAGGAAACTACAACTCTGGTGAGTCTGCATTGATGGGCACTGATGAGGTGGCACTGGTGAGGCTGCATTGAAAAACCAGGTGGGCATGGATGAGCTAATTTGGTGGTTCAATGGGCCACCTGACTGGACAGGCTGCCAGCCCTCCCCTGTATGACATCACTTCTTGGACCAGAGATAAGTAAACAAAAATCCTTGCACTGGCCCTGCACAGTTTGTTGTTGCCATTTAAAGGGGGACCCCACCTTCTCTCATTTTTTCGAGTGCACTCAAAAACAATTAGGAAACTGCTATTCCTTTAAACATGTTTAGATTACAGTTGTGTTGCTAAATATTGATTTACCTTTTCTCGTATTGATTTTTTTGCTATTGATATAGAGCTGCTTTTATATATATATATTTGTTTACCTTTATTACCTGTTTATTACCTGAGGGTAGTTCTACTCTGCTTTGTGAACTGGATTTTTTATCATTTATGCAAGTTCCTAATTCTAGACAAATAGTGTCTACCACTAAACACGTGTGTAATTGTTTATTGCCTATATCCTACAGTAAGGTGAAAGGTACTATACGCTACGTGTGTCTGTAGTGATTCAATCAACCAGGTGTGTCAAAGAGGCTGAAGGTGTTCTTGGAGTTGAGGCGCAGAACAGGGAACCCAAAATTACCAAGCGGCTCCTTCAGGGGTAGTGCAACACACATTACCCCAGTTTTGATTGACAGGGGACCTTAACACTGCTGTGCTCAGGCAGCATTAAGAGCCCTGTCTCACTTAATTGTGCTGAACATCTGATCTGCAGCACTTTATTTTAGAGATGACAGGACATCTTAATGCCTCTGTATGCAGGCACCGTTAAAAGCCCTATTACACTCACTTCTCACGTAACCTAAGACTCCTGATGTTCTGCCTACCAGCCAATGAGGAGTGATGTTGCGTCTGCGCACGTCACTTTTCCCATCCACCGCACGAGCATCTCAATCTGGGAATGCCTGCTGCAAAGTTCAAGGACATCAGTGGGGCCTCATGTCGAAGTTTTGCCTAAAGCCTCACAAAGCCTAGAGCCGCCTATGACTTTCAGGTACATTCAATCTATTAAATTCACGCTAAGACCGTATGCCTTTACATGTATGCTCTCTACAGAGGACTTATTTACTCAACAGGTTTAGAAAATGGATTCCGATGTTCACCCCTGTCTGAATGATTGATACGATAAAACCTACTAATATCAAATAAGATTGGCGATCTATTGGTTGACCCAAACTTACTATCTATACACTACTACTTTCTTTCTAATCTTTCTCTTTCCAAATTATTTCTTTCCCCCTTTCTTGAAGACAACCCTTATAATACGAGGTTCTTTGATACATTTTAAATGTGTTAACATACACAGAAGCTAAGATTTCAAAGTAGACAATAATTTACTACAATAAAATATTAATACAGCTAACTATAAGTTTACTTGCATATTTAATTTATGTATTCTCATTGAGTGGAGCTGCGACTCCACAGTTGTATTTTTCTTACCTCAATAAACTTTGATGTTAAAAAAAAAAGAATGTTGTTCAACGTTACTTTTGCTTTTAACATTCAAATTTAGAATAAATGGACTCTCCCAAACAAAAAACACATTTTGTCAAAAAAGAATGGCGGATCCCGACTTCCTAAGTTGGTATGACGCTCTGCCTGGACTGATTCCTGTGACGTCAGCGGAGAGCGGACTTCAAACTGCTCTCCACTGAAGATGGGTCACAGGAGTGCAAAACGAATTGCACTCCTGCGACCCTTAGGAAAAGCCCAGCCTAAAAAGCTCAGGCTGGAATTCTCCTTTAAGCCTGAGCATCGCCTGTTGCCCAGTCAGCAAACACCTGAATTTGCGGGGCGTTCAACAGGATGTTCATACACTGAGTGCCCCACAATGCAGTGCGTGCCACACAGTGCAGTCTAAGGTGCTGATTGGCTGAAGCAATGTACCTAGCCACTGGTCAGGTGCAGGGCTTTGCCCAATCAGGGTACAGAGCACTGTCAGAGCCATGATTGAATAAAGTCATAATGACTGCCCAATCATGGCTCAGATCTCATAGTCCCACCCCACACTATAAAAGGTTCCTTAGCACCGGAACCTTTTGCAGTGTGTTGTTGGAGATAGATATAGCAGTGCTCAGTTTGCTACTAGCGAGTAAGTATTGTTTTTTGACTTGTATGTACAGTTTTAGTGTAGTGTGAGTATAGTGTTTGAGTATAGTGTGTTAGTATAGTGTGAGTATACAGTAGTGTAGTGTGTCCGCATAGTATGTCAGTATATTGTGAGTATAGTGTAGTGTCAGTGTAGTGCGTTAGTGTAGTGCAGTATTTAACACAGCATTACATAATATTTAGTGCTGTATACAGTGCTATATACCTTTTTTTTTGGCTGCTGCATTTTTTTTGTCCCCTGCCTTTTTTTAAAATTGTTAGCCGCATTTCTTCTGACAGCGACGTTGTTGTTTCCCCTTTTTTATTTATTATAGTTTTTACATTTCTGTCAGTGGCAGTCCTCGATTTAAAGTAGTTGTATACCCGCACTGAAATTTTTATAAAAAAAACAAAAACAAAACGTAAGGCAAAGGCATAATGAGCTAGTATGCAGCGCATACTAGCTCATTATGAAATACTCACCTTAGAACGAGGCCTCAGCATCTAATCCCGATCCACACTGAGGGAGCTGACACATTCCCTTGGCGTGCCCTCCGGGTTCGCAGCTCCGGCGCTGTGAGTGGCCAGGGACGCAATTACGTCACTCCTGCGCATGCGCGCGGGAGTCTTATTCCTGGCAAGCCGGGCCTTCACAGCGCATGCGCCGCTGACGTCAGCGGATACATGCAAAGTGATCAGCTCCTAAACCGTACAGGTTTAGGAGATATTCATTTTACCTACAGGTAAGCCTTATTATAGGCTTACCTGTAGGTAAAAATGACAAATAAGGGTATACAGCCGCTTTAACCACTTTCCCACCGCACTATAGCCGAATGACGGCTACAGTGTGGCTCCATAACTCTGGGAGGGCGTACACTGACGTCCTCCCAGAGTCTCGCTCCCGTGTGCCCCCTGGGGCACACACACGGGAACATCTGTGCTCGCTGGGTTCACGGGACCCGGCGCAGCACGGATCGCGGTAAAAGGCCAATGACAGCGGCCCTTTACCACGTGATCGCTTCGTCCAATGACGGAGCGATCACAAATGTCAACAAACCAGGGTCAAAGAAAGTTCAAAGCTCTCCTCTCCTCACACCGATACAGCGTAAGAGGAGAGGAGAGATCGCGTGACAAACTGTGAGTTCATAATATATTTAGCAGTGCCCAGCAGTGCCCAACAGTGCTACATCAGTGCCCAACAGTGCTACATCAGTGTCATCTGTGCCACATCAGTTCCATCTGTGCCACATCAGTGCCATCTGTGCCACATCTGTGCCACCTCTGTGCTAATCAGTGCCATCAGAACCACACCAGAGCCACACCAGTGCCACACCAGTGTCCATCAGTGCCACCTGTGCACCAGTGTCACCTGTGCCCATCAGTGCCACCTGTGCCCATCAGTGCTCATCTGCGCCTCTGCAGTGCCACATCAGTGCCGCCCTTGCCCACCAGTGCTGCCTGTGCCACCTCTGTGCTAATCAGTGCTACCAGAGCCACACCAGTGCAACCAGAGCTACACCAGTGCCGCTACAGTGCACACCAGTGCCACACCAGTCCCACCTGTGCTACACCAGTGCCACCTGTGCCCATCAGTGCCACCTGTGCCCATCAGTGCTCATCTGTGTCTCTGCGGTGCCACCTGGGCCCACCAGTGCCACCTGTGCCCACCAGTGCTGCCTGTGCCCACCAGTGCCACCACAGAGCAATCAGTGCCACTACACAGTACAATCAGTGCCACTACACAGTACAATCAGTGCCAATTGGTGCCACTACATTGCCAATCGGTTCCATCTGTGCCACTACCGTGCCATCAGTGCAACTCAGTGCCACTACAGTGCCCAATAGTGCACATCAGTACTCTGCAGTGCAGCCTCACCAGCCACCAGTATGGCAAAAAATATTTTACCAGTGAGGAGGCCTACCATCGTCTAAGCATGACCGATGAGAGCAGCGGGGAGCTCTCTGAGTCTCAGTCTAATTCGGATTCAGCCTATGAACCCGTGACAAACAGTGGGTCTGATACAGCATCAGAAGAGGAACGTGTGCCCGTGAAAAGAAGGCGTTCTGGCGTGGAGCAGCAGCCTACTACCAGCAGCGCAGGGCCATCAACCTCGAGCGCAGGGCCATCCACCTAAAGTGCAGTGCCACTGCAACAAAGGCCAAGCACCAGTAGGGTGTCATCTCAGCCCCAAAGGGATAGGGGCCATGCCAGCCTTCCCTATGCCCTTCAAAAGCCCCTGTGGCTTCCCACCAAATTCCGGAGCAGCAAACATCCCCCCTTTCACCACCCAGCCAGGTGTCCAGGTGAACACCGATGATTTTGCCATGCTTGATTTTTTTCATTTGATTTTCACCGAAGACTTACTATCGTCCATTGTGGCCCAGTGCAACCTCTATGCACAGCAGCACATAGTAAGCAACCCTGGTTCTAGTTACGCCCATCCCTTTGAGTAGAGAGAACTCACCGTAGAGGAATTCAAAATTTTTTTAGGCCTAACTTTTAATATGGGACAAAAAAAACAAATTGTACTTCTATTGGTCTACCAACCCCATCCACCACATGCCACTCTTCTCATCCATCATGCCAAGATCAAGATACCTTATGATTATGCAGTTCCTCCACTATAATGACAACACCCAGTGCCCTCCCCGAAATGACCCAGCTTTTGACAAATTATTTAAAATTTGGGCACTCCTAAATCATTTCTCTGAAAATTTCCCCCAGTTATATACCCCCGAACAGAATATCTCCGTGGATGAGTCCCTTATAAAATTCTCAGGCAGGCTGGGCATCAAACAATTTATCCCCAGCAAAAAGGCCCAATATGGGGTTAAAATGTACAAACTTCGTGACTGAGCAACGGGGGACATCTACTTCTTCCTGGTGTATGAAGGGAAGGACTCCCAACTGCATCCCCCTGAATGCCCAGAGTATATTGGAGCCAGTGGAAGAGTTGACTGGGAGCTTGTCTATCCACTCCTTGGAAAGGGATACAATCTTTATGTGGATACTTTTTATACGAGCTTGCCCCTCTTCCGCAATCTTCACCGGAGGCGCATCCCAGCATGTGGTACAGTAAGAGCCAATAGAAAGGGCTTCCCGCAAAAACTTGTCAATGAAAGGCTACGACGAGGGGAGATGGCATCTTTGTGGAACCAGGAGCTATTGGCTGTCAAGTGGAGGGACAGATGAAACGTCCACATGCTCACGACAATCCATAATGACACCTACAGTCAGGTCCATAAATATTGGGACATCGACACAATTCCAATCTTTTTGGCTCTATACACCACCACAATGGATTTGAAATGAAACGAACAAGATGTGCTTTAACTGCAGACTTTCAGCTTTAATTTGAGGGTATTTACATCCAAATCAGGTGAACGGTGTAGGAATTACAACAGTTTGTATATGTGCCCCCCACTTTTTAAGGGACCAAAAGTAATGGGACAATTGGCTGCTCAGCTGTTCCATGGCCAGGTGTGTGTTATTCCCTCATTATCCCATTTACAAGGAGCAGATAAAAGGTCCAGAGTTAATTTCAAGTGTGCTATTTGCATTTGGAATGTGTTGCTGTCAACTCTCAATATGAGATCCAAAGAGCTGTCACTATCAGTGAAGCAAGCCACCATTAGGCTGAAAAAACAAAACAAACCCATCAGAGAGATAGCAAAAACATTAGGTGTGGCCTAATCAACTGTTTGGAACATCCTTAAAAAGAAAGAATGCACTGGTGAGCTCAGCAACACCAAAAGACCCGGAAGACCACGGAAAACAACTGTGGTGGATGACCGAAGAATTTTTTCCCTGGTGAAGAAAACACCCTTCACAACAGTTGGCCAGATCAAGAACACTCTCCAGGAGGTAGGTGTATGTGTGTTAAAGTCAATCAAGAGAAGACTTCACCAGAGTGAATACAGAGAGTTCACCACAAGATGTAAACCATTGGCGAGCCTCAAAAACAGGAAGGCCAGATTAGAGTTTGCCAAACAACATCTAAAAAAGCCTTCACAGTTCTGGAACAACATCCTATGGACAGATGAGACCAAGATCAACTTGTACCAGAGTGATGGAAAGAGAAGAGTATGGAGAAGGAAAGGAACTGCTCATGATCCAAAGCATACCACCTCATCAGTGAAGCATGGTGGTGGTAGTGTCATGGCGTGGGCATGTATGACTGCCAATGGAACTGGTTCCCTTGTATTTATTGATGATGTGACTGCTGACAAAAGCAGCAGGATGAATTCTGAAGTGTTCCTAGCAATATTATCTGCTCATATTCAGCAAAATGCTTCAGAACTCATTGGACGGCGCTTCACAATGCAGATGGACAATTACCCCGAAGCATACTATGAAAGCAACCAAAGACTTTTTTAAGGGAAAGAAGTAGAATGTTATGCAATGGCCAAGTCAATCACCTGACCTGAATCTGATTGAGCATGCATTTCACTTGCTGAAGTCAAAACTGAAGGGAAAATGCCCCAAGAACAAGCAGGAACTGAAGACAGTTGCAGTGGAGGACTGGCAGAGCATCACCAGGGATGAAACCCAGCATCTGGTGATGTCTATACGTTCCAGACTTCAGGCTGCAATTGACTGCAAAGGATTTGTAATCAAGTATTAAAAAGTGAAAGTTTGATGGATGATTGTTAATCTGTCCCATTACTTTTGGTCCCTTAAAAAGTGGGAGGCACATATACAAACTGTTGTAATTCCTACACCGTTCACCTGATTTGGATGTAAATACCCTCAAATTAAAGCTGAAAGTCTGCAGTTAAAGCGCATCTTGTTTGTTTCATTTCAAATTGATTGTGGTGGTGTATAGAGCCAAAAAGATTAAAATTGTGTCAATGTCCCAATATTTATGGACCTGACTGTACATGGAAGTCTCCAGAAGAAACGGCCCAATCCAGAAACCTGCTTGTATCTATGACTATAATTTGTTTATGGGGGAGTGGACTTCAATGATCAGATGATTAAGCCCTACCTTCCCACAAGAAAATCCCGTCATTGGTATAAAAAAGTGTCCATTTTTTAAGTTTGGCCATGTATAACACATGTTATTTACAAAAAATCTACCGAGACCCCTATCCTATCTTCACTACCAGGAACAAGTAATCTCCGCACTTTTGTACCCTGAAAGCCCACCAGAAAATATTTGCTCTGATTCCGTGAGCAGACTCTAGGAACGCCACTTTCCTGAGAAAACACCCCCCCCCCCGTGAAACAGGCCACAGACTTCAGAAGAAATGCCGGGTGTGCTTCAGAAGAGGAGTTAGAAGAGACACCACGTATTATTGTCCCCGATGTCCTTCCCAACCAGGCCTCTGTATAGGTGAATGTTTCCTCCGTTACCATACTTCTCTACATTATTAGGGAAGTATGGTAAATGTAATTCTCATTTCCTGTCATTTTCCTCCACTCCACACCCCATATGCCACTGCACTGAACCTGACTTACCTCAGCCTTGTCTGGAACTGACCCTGACCTGTTATACGACCAAGCTTCTGCCTAACACTAAAACTGTACCTACCTCTGCCTTCTCCGGAACTGACCCTGGCCTGTTATATGACCAAGCTTCTGCCTAACGCTAAACTGTACTTACCTCTGCCTGCTCTGGAACTGAGCCTGGACTGTTTGACCACATTTTTTGCCTGCCTCTTGGACTGATCATTTACCCTGCTATGCTAGTGGGAACACAGGGATCTCACATATGTAAGGGGCTCCAGAAATGTTTTTCTGGATGAAGAAAACTAATTTTTTAGTTTTCTCATTCCCGGATTAGGGTCTGGAGACTCAGAGGCTTCAAAGAGATTTGGGTGGGAGAAGCCTCTACTCCTGTCCCCATTCTTTCCTGGCCTGCTACTTGGACCATGTTCCTGCTTACTACCAGGACCAATATTTTGGCACTGCTGGCAATGTCTCTACTTGCACTGACCTTGGACTGTATATGGACAGTATCCCTGCCTGTACTGGCTATGGACAATATTCCTGCCTGCTGCCTGGACAATTATATTCACTGTCACTGACCACGTCCCTGCCTGCTGCCTGGATCAGGGCTCTCCTCCTGTGGACAACTGCACTACTAAAACCACAGGTAATCTTTTGTTTACCCTTTGCTCAGAAGAATGTATTTTAAGGTGTAATTCTTGATATGTTCATGCTATGTGTTAGAAATATGAAGGGCCTTCAAAAATGTGATAGATTGTAAGGAAATTAGATGTGTAATCTATGCTCCTAGAACGCCTGAATGTGCTACTTCAATGTTGGACCTCTGTATGTGGCCAGGCTGTGTAAAAGTCTCACACATGTGGTATCGCCATACTCAGGAGGAGTAGCAGAGTATATTTTGGGGTGTCATTTGTGGAATGTACATGCCATGTGAGAGAAATAACCTGTTATAATGACAATTTGGTGTGAAAAAAAAGAAAAAAAAATCTTCATTTTGCAAACAATTGTGGGAAAAAAATGACAACTTTAAAAAACTAACCATACCTCTTACTAAATACCTTGGAATGTTTACTTTTCAAAAAGGGGTCATTTTGTGGGTATTTGTACTTTCCCGGCTTGTTAGGGTCTCAAGAAATGAGACTCAGAAACTCAGTACATCAGGTGTGATCAGATGTAATCAATTTTCAGTGATTGGCACCATAGCTTGTAGACTCTATAACTTTCACACAGACTAAATAATATCCACGAATTTAGGTTATTTTTACCAAAGATATGTAGCAGTATACATTTTGACCCAAATGTATGAAGATAAATTACTGTATTTATCGGCGTATAACACGCACTTTTTTCCCCTTAAAATCAGGGGAAAATCGTGGGTGCGTGTTATACACTGATCCCCGCTAATCGCGATCTATCGGAGTGATCGCCGCCGACATTCACATAGCGTGTAGTTTTAAATATGGCGCCACGGAGTTAGGAGGGACTCGGCGGCGCTGTACGAGCGCCGCCGAGATCACAGTGACTGGGCGGAGCCGAGATACACATAGCCGAGTGTTCTCGGCTCTTTCCGGAGCCGCTCACAGTCACGCCCAGTCCAGCCATTGGACCTATGTTATGTCCATCATAGGGCGGGACTGGGCATGACTGTGAGCGGCAACAAGAAGAGCCGAGTCAGCTATGTGTATCTCGGCTCCGCCCAGTCACTGAGTCCCTCCGAACTCCACGGCGCCATATTTAAAACTACATGCTTTGTGTATGTCGGCGGCGATCTGTCCAAGGCAGGTATGTAATGGACACTGGGGGCAAGGCTGCACTGACCACTGGGGCAAGGCTGCACTGGGGCAAGGCTGCACTGGGGCAAAGCTGCACTGACAATTCTGCACTGGGGCAAAGCTGCACTGACAATTCTGCACTAGGGCAAAGCTGCACTGACAAGGCTGCAATGGACACTGGGGCAAGGCTGCACTGACACTGAAAAGGCTGCAATGACACTGACAAGGCTGCAGATGGACACGGTAAGGCTGCATTGATGGGCATTTAAATGTAAGGTTTTTTTTCCTTAAAATTCCCTCCTCCTAAACTTGGGGTGCGTGTTATACGCCGGCGCGTGTTATATGCCGATAAATACGGTACTTATTTGCAAAATGTTATAATAGAAATGAAGAAAAATGCTTTTTTTTACAAAATGTTTGGTCTTTTTTCATTTATAGCTCAGAAAATAAAAAAACTCAGAAGTGCTCAAATACCACCAGAAGAAAGCTCTTTTGTGTGAAAAAAAGGACGGAAATTTCATATGGGTACAGAGTTGCATGACTGAGTGATTGTCATTCAAAATGTGAGAGCACTGAAAGCTAAAAATTGGTCTGGTTAGGAAGGGGGTTTAAGTGCCCAGTGGTCAAGTGGTTAAAGTTCACCAAACTCCACTTTTCATTCAATAAAGTGCATCCAATCACACATTTCCCAGTTTCTATTACATTTGGGTAATAAGCCCCCCCCATCATGTCTGGGAGGACAACAAGGAGAGGCAGACATTCCCATGCCACTATGAGGGGGGCAGCAGCGTATGTGTCCACAGGCAAAGGTGGACATGGTCCTTCCTCAGGCAGGGCATCATTTCCTCTGTTTAGTCATGTTGCCCATGTTATCCATCCAGCCACAGCATGCAGAGGAAGTGGTATACTGGCTTACTAAACTATCCTGATCCTCCTCATCTTCTATGACCCAAGCTGACACTAGTGGGCAGTCCACCGTAGCTGTCAGAGCGGCTTATTCTGCCTCCTTGTCCACAGCTATTCCTGCCATAGCCCCACTATCATGCATGGAGGAGTCAGCTGAGTTATTTGAACACAGCGTCAGCCATTTGCTTATTGGCAATGCATAGCCTTTACTTGATTCTGATCTTGGTTCTGAGGCAGTAGCAGCTGGGGAAGTTTTAGGATGGGGGGGTGCCAGACCCTGCCCTTCCTTTTTGACCCCTCCTACTTGGTGAAAATGGGCGTGGTTTCAGCAAAATAGTGGGCGTGGCTCTAAGGTGGTGTGGTTAGCGTCTGAGATGAATGAGGGATGGAGGGAGAGAGGGATGGGGGACAGCAGGCCCACATCCTACACAACAATAGAAATATGTGTATTCTACAAAGTTTAACACTCAGCAGATAAAGATACTCCAAACACCTGGTGTTAGCACTTCAATCATCCCCGCACCATGGTTGTTGTGGTGTCAGGTTGATTGAAGCGCATTATTTCTATTATTACATTGTAATATAAAATGAAATCATTCAACTCACCATAATGCAGAATCAGTGGGAGCCCTGAGCGTGTCACTAGCCACGTCGCCTGCCACCAGATGCCATCAGGTGTCCCCAGCGGAGTCCCTCCTTACATGTAGCCTGTGTCACATCAAATGCAGCCAGCCTGTGTCCAGCCTGTGTCACATCAAATGCAGCCAGCCTGTGTCCAGCCTGTGTCACATCAAATGCAGCCAGCCTGTGTCCAGCCTGTGTCACATCAAATGCAGCCAGCCTGTGTCCCTGTGTCCAGCCTGTGTCACATGAAATGCAACCAGCCTGTGTGACATGAAATGCAGTCAGCCTCTGTTCCTGTGTCCAGCCTGTGTCCCATGAAATGCAGCCAGCCTGTGTCCCTGTGTCCAGCCTGTGTCCCATGAAATGCAGCCAGCCTGTGTCCCTGCGTCCAGCCTGTGTCACATGAAATGCCACCTGCCTGTGTCCCATGAAATGCAGCCAGCCTGTGTCCCTGTGTCCAGCCTGTGTCCCATGTAATACAGCCAGCCTGTGTCCCTGTGTCCAGCCTGTGTCCCATGAAATGCAGCCAGCCTGTGTCCCTGTGTCCAGCCTGTGTCCCATGAACTGCAGCCAGCCTGTGTCCCATGAAATGCAGCCAGCCTGTATCCCTGTGTCCAGCCTGTGTCCCATGAAATGCAGCCAGCCTGTGTCCCATGAAATGCAGCCAGCCTGTGTCCCATGAAATGCAGCCAGCCTGTGTCCCATGAAATGCAGCCAGCCTGTGTCCCATGAACTGCAGCCAGCCTGTGTCCCATGAAATGCAGCCAGCCTGTGTCCCTGTGTCCAGCCTGTGTCCCATGAAATGCAGCCAGCCTGTGTCCCTGTGTCCAGCCTGTGTCCCATGAAATGCAGCCAGCCTATGTCCCTGCATCCAGCCTGTGTGACATGAAATGCAGCCAGCCTGTGTCCAGCCTGTGTCCCATGAAATGCAGCCAGCCTGTGTCCCTGTGTCCAGCCTGTGTCCCATGAAATGCAGCCAGCCTGTATCCCTGTGTCCAGCCTGTGTCCCATGAAATGCAGCCAGCCTGTGTCACTGTGTCCAGCCGGTGTCCCATGAAATGCAGCCAGCCTGTGTCCCTGCATACAGCCTGTGTCACATGAAATGCCGCCAGCCTGTGTCCCATGAAAAGCAGTCAGCCTGTGTCCCTGTGTCCAGCCTGTGTCCCATGAACTGCAGCCAGCCTGTGTCCCATGAAATGCCGCCAGCCTGTGTCCCTGCATCCAGCCTGTGTCACATGAAATGCCGCCAGCCTGTGTCCCATGAAAAGCAGCCAACCTGTGTCCCTGTGTCCCATGAAATGCAGCCAGCCTGTGTCCCTGTGTCCAGCCTGTGTCCCATGAAATGCAGCCAGCCTGTGTCCCTGTGTCCAGCCTGTCTCACATGAAATGCAGCCAGCCCGTGTCCCTGCGTCCAGCCTGTGTCACATGAAATGCCACCAGCCTGTGTCCCATGAAAAGCAGCCAGCCTGTGTCCCTGTGTCCAGCCTGTGTCCCATGAAATGCAGCCAGCCTGTGTCCCTGTGTCCAGCCTGTGTCCCATGAACTGCAACCAGCCTGTGTCCCATAAAATGCAGCCAGCCTGTGTCCCTGTGTCCAGCCTGTGTCCCATGAAATGCAGCCACCCTGTGTCCAGCCTGTGTGACATGAAATGCAGCCAGCTTGTGTCCAGCCTGGGTCCCTGTGTCCAGCCTGTGTGACATGAAATGCAGCCAGCCTGTGTCCCTGTGTCCCATGAAATGCAGCCAGCCTGTGTCTCTGTGTCCAGGCTGTGTCCTATGAACTGCAGCTAGCCTGTGTCCCATGAAATGCAGCCAACCTGTGTCCAGCCTGTGTCCCATGAAATGCAGCCAGCCTGTGTCCCATGAAATGCAGCCAGCCTTTGTCCCTGTGTCCAGCCTGTGTACTTACCTTGCTGTGGTGTCCTCTCCTGTGATGTCTCCTTCCACTGGCAGTGGTGATTCCGCTCCTCATACTTCTTGTTTCCTCTCTCTCGGGCGCAATGGGAGAGAGAAAAACAGGAAGTGACATCAAACTCGAATGTCAATCAAACCGCCCGGCCATGGTAATAGATACTACAAGCGCCGGGCGGAAGCTACTCGGCGCTTCGGAAAGCGCTGCAAGGCTGGATAAAAGCCTGCAAATGAAGTGCCGTGTCTGCAATCTCGTGATTGCATAGACGTGGTGCTTCCCATAAGTGCACTGTGTCTGGCGTCGCACTGTGTCCGGCGTCCGAACACAGTGCACTTAAGGACCTTTTTTTTTTTTTTTTTTAAAGGGCCAGCTTTAAAATTTTTTTTACATTTTTTTTGTGTCTGCCTGAGGGAGGGAGGGAGGGGGGGCGCCCAGTGTATTGCAAAGTTGGCTGCAGTGATGATGAGGATGGAGGATGGAGGGGATGATGATGAGGTCACTGACGCAACTTGGGTGCCAGATATCGCAGACGAAAAAAGAGAGGGTGAGGCACAACCCCAACGAGGCAGCCATCATGGTAGAGTAGAGAGCAGCCACCCTATTCCATCACATTGTGAAGCTGTTATCTCCCAGCCCACTTCCCACAACTCAGCTGTCTGGGCCTTTTTTAGCACATGTGCAGCTGATCGCACTGTTGCAATTTGCAATCTCTTCTGCAAGCAGTTCCAGTGTGGCAAAAACACCAAACATTTACTATAGCCATAGCTGACATCCTTCTGTAAGTCATTGGGCGCCAGACACTTCTTGCATGTAATAGAGGTTCTATTTCTTTTGACAGTCCTTTTTATATATTTTGGGGGAAAGAGGGTTAGGGCCAGGACACCACGTGCAGGATTGCTGTCTCCTATGGTAACAGTCCTTTAACAGTTCCTAACTAGGGATGAGCTTCGTGTTCGAGTCGAACCCATGTTCGACTTGAACATCGGCTGTTCGGTCGTTCGCCGAATTGCGAACGATATGGGCCGTTCGCGCCAAATTCGTGTGGCGCGTCACGGCCCATAATTCACTGCGGCATCGCAGTGCATTGCTTGCTGATGATTGGCCAAGCATGCACTATGACCCGCATGCTTGGCCATTTACAGCTCCGCCTTAACAGAGAGCCGTAATTGGCCAAAGCCAAGGAGGCTTTGGCCAATTATGGCTCAGGGGATTTAGTACACGCCCCACACTATATAGGGCCGCCTACACGGCGGCCCTGTGCAGTGTGTTCCGGTGTGCTTAGAGAGAGAGAGAGAGACAGTGTCATTTCATTTGAGTTAGCTAGATTAGGCAGGACAGTCAGTCAGTTAGCTGCACTTAAAGTGTATTGTGTATATATATGCATCCCAGGTGTTGCATATATATATATATACACTGTATTCAGTTTAGCTAGATCCGTTCCTGTTATCTTCTAGACTATTTACATTTAGTGCAGTGCGTCCTGCTCACAGTGTTCAGCTAGATCCGTTCCTCTTATCTTCCTACTGACAGGCAGGCTTGTCTTGTTACAGTATTTTGAAGAAAATTACTGGTGTTCTTTTGATCCTATTAGTACCACAGTCAGGCAGCTAGACTATTTACATTTAGTGCAGTGCGTCCTGCTCACAGTGTTCAGCTAGATCCGTTCCTGTTATCTTCTTACTGACAGGCAGGCTTGTCTTGTTACATTATTTTGAAGAAAATTACTGGTGTTCTTTTGATCCTATTAGTACCACAGTCAGGCAGCTAGACTATTTACATTTAGTGCAGTGCGTCCTGCTCACAGTGTTCAGCTAGATCCGTTCCTGTTATCTTCTTTCTGACAGGCAGGCTTGTCTTGTTACAGTATTTTGAAGAAAATTACTGGTGTTCTTTTGATCCTATTAGTGCCACAGTCAGGCAGCTAGACTATTTACATTTAGTGCAGTGCGTCCTGCTCACAGTGTTCAGCTAGATCCGTTCCTGTTATCTTCTTACTGACAGGCAGGCTTGTCTTGTTACAGTAAATACAGCTACCTGAAGAAAATTGCTGGTGTTCTTTTGATCCTATTAGTACCACAGTCAGGCAGCTAGACTATTTACAGTTAGTGCAGTGCGTCCTGCTCACAGTGTTCTGCTAAACCTACAGGTTAGTGGGGTGCGTCCTGCTCACAGTGTTCAGCTAAACCTACAAGGTAGTGGGGTGCGTCCACCACAACGTGTTCAGCTAAACCTACAAGCTAGTGGGGTGCGTCCTGCTCACAGTGTTCAGCTAGATCCGTTTCTGTTATCTTCTTACTGACAGGCAGGCTTGTCTTGTTACAGTAAATATAGCTACCTGAAGAAAATTGCTGGTGTTCTTTTGATCCTATTAGTACCACAGTCAGGCAGTTAGACTATTTACATTTAGTGCAGTGCGTCCTGCTCACAGTGTTCAGCTAGATCCGTTCCTGTTATCTTCCTACTGACAGGCAGGCTTGTGTTGTTACAGTATATAAAGCTACCTGAAGAAAATTACTGGTGTTCTTTTGATCCTATTAGTACCACAGTCAGGCAGCTAGACTATTTACATTTAGTGCAGTGCGTCCTGCTCACAGTGTTCTGCAAAACCTACAAGTTAGTGGGGTGCGTCCTGCTCACAGTGTTCAGCTAGATCCATTTCTGTTATCTTCTTACTGACAGGCAGGCTTGTCTTGTTACAGTAAATACAGCTACCTGAAGAAAATTGCTGGTGTTCTTTTGATCCTATTAGTAACACAGTCAGGCAGCTAGACTATTTACAGTTAGTGCAGTGCGTCCTGCTCACAGTGTTCTGCTAAACCTACAAGTTAGTGGGGTGCGTCCTGCTCACAGTGTTCAGCTAAACCTACAAGTTAGTGGGGTGCATCCTCCTCACAGTGTTCAGCTAAACCTACAAGCTAGTGGGGTGCGTCCTGCTCACAGTGTTCAGCTAGATCAGTTTCTGTTATCTTCTTACTGACAGGCAGGCTTGTCTTGTTACAGTAAATACAGCTACCTGAAGAAAATTGCTGGTGTTCTTTTGATCCTATTAGTACCACAGTCAGGCAGCTAGACTATTTACAGTTAGTGCAGTGCGTCCTGCTCACAGTGTTCTGCTAAACCTACAAGTTAGGGGGGTGCGTCCTGCTCACAGTGTTCAGCTAAACCTACAAGTTAGTGGGGTGCGTCCACCTCACAGTGTTCAGCTAAACCTACAAGCTAGTGGGGTGCGTCCTGCTCACAGTGTTCAGCTAGATCCGTTTCTGTTATCTTCTTACTGACAGGCAGGCTTGTCTTGTTACAGTAAATACAGCTACCTGAAGAAAATTGCTGGTGTTCTTTTGATCCTATTAGTACCACAGTCAGGCAGCTAGACTATTTACAGTTAGTGCAGTGCGTCCTGCTCACAATGTTCTACTAAACCTACAAGTTAGTGGGGTGCGTCCTGCTCACAGTGTTCAGCTAAACCTACAAGTTAGTGGGGTGCGTCCACCTCACAGTGTTCAGCTAAACCTACAAGCTAGTGGGGTGCGTCCTGCTCACAGTGTTCAGCTAGATCCGTTTCTGTTATCTTCTTACTGACAGGCAGGCTTGTCTTGTTACAGTAAATACAGCTACCTGAAGAAAATTGCTGGTGTTCTTTTGATCCTATTAGTACCACAGTCAGGCAGCTAGACTATTTACATTTAGTGCAGTGCGTCCTGCTCACAGTGTTCAGCTAAACCTACAAGTTAGTGGGGTGCGTCCTGCTCACGGTGTTCAGCTAAAGCTACCTGTAGAAGGTTGGTGGTGTTCTCATACTACAGGCAGGCAGTTGATTTTGCTAGCTGCAGTATCAGTATATATATATATATATATATATATATATATATATATATATCCCAGCTTAGTGCAGCTACAGTCCATTAGTATGTCTGGAAGGCCAAGAAGGAGAGGCAGACAGTCACAAGCCAATAAGAGAGGGCAAGCAGGCTCTGTGTCTAGTGCTGGTTGTGGAGACGGTGCATCTTCATCAGCACGTGGCCATGGGACACGCTTGGCCTTTTTTTCGGCAGCTGGCCATGTTGAGCCACAACATGCGGAAGACTTGGTCGAGTGGATGACCAAGCCGTCCTCATCCTCCTCATCCTCTCTCACCCATGCTCAGGGTACTTTGTCTGGCAAAGCAGCGGCCTCTTCCCTCGGCTCAATGTCATCAGTGACTCCTTCCCTAGCCCCACCATGTCCTCCTGAGGAGTCCCTCAAACTGTTTGACCACAGTGTTGGGTACATGCTCCAGGAGGATGCCCAGCGTTTGGAAGGCTCTGATGATGATACTGAGCTCGATGAAGGCAGTAACATGAGCACGGACAGAGGGGGTGCCCAAGAAGGACAGCAATCTGGCAGTCATGCTCCACCTGCTGCAGCATACTGCCAGGTTTGCTCCAGTGATGAGGAGGGAGGGGATGGAGAGGTCACTGACTCAACGTGGGTGCCTGATAGGAGGGAGGAGGAGGAGGAGGAGGAGGCGGCACATCACCAACGAGGTAGGATGCCCTCCAGGGGCCAGCCTAAGGGCAGCACATTGACTGCATCACACCCCAAAGCTCCACATGTGCAGGGCGCTGCAGTCTCTGCGCGTTACTCAAAGTTCTTTGGTGTGGGCCTTTTTTGAGACGAGTGCATCAGATAGCACCGCTGCTATTTGCAACATATGTCTCAAGCGTAGCTCACGTGGCCAAAACATCTCCCGCTTGGGTACCACATGCTTGACCAGACATATGTTGACCTGCCATGCAGTTCGTTGGCAAGCGTATCTAAAAGACCCACACCAAAGAACAAAGAGGACCTCTCCTTGCTCCTCATCAGCTGAGATTTCCAACCCCACTAGACCTTCAGTCCTCTCTGAGACCTGCACTGAGAGGAATGAAGGTGTAGAATTAGGTGTGTCACAGCCAAGTACTTGTGGGCAATCTGCTTTTGGTACACCGACGTCAGATTGTACCAGGCAAATTTCCCTGCCCCAGCTGCTGCACCGCCGAAAGAAGTTTGCTCCCAGCCATCCACATGCCCAGCGGTTGAATGCTAGCTAATTGCTAGCACTTCAACTGCTGCCTTTTCAGTTGGTAGACTCTGCCCCCTTCCGTGAGTTTGTGGAATGTGCAGTTCCTCAGTGGCAGGTACCCAAACGCCACTTTTTCTCACGGAAGGCGATTCCGGCTCTCTACCAGCATGTGGAAGGCAATGTCCATGCCTCGCTGGACAGGGCGGTCAGCGGTAAGGTGCATATTACCGCTGACTCATGGTCCAGCAGGCATGGACAGGGACGTTACCTAAGTTTCACGGCGCATTGGGTGACTCTGCTGGCAGCTGGGAAGGAGGCAGGACAAGGTGCAGTAGTGTTGGAGGTTGTTCCGCCACCACGCCTCCAAAATGCTAATGATTGTGACACACCTCTCTCCTCCACCCCCTCCTCTTCTTCTTCCTCCATGGCCTCTTCCTCGGAACCAGCGGTGCTCCGTAGTTGTTCAAGGGGCTACGCAAGTACGCAGGCCAAAAGATGCCATGCGGTGCTTGAGCTGGTGTGCTTGGGGCCAGGAGCCACACTGGGGCAGAGGTTCTGTCAGCTCTGCAGGGGCAGGTTCAGAGGTGGTTGACACCACGCCAACTTAAGGCAGGAATGGTGGTTTGCGACAATGGCACCAACCTCCTCTCTGCCCTCCGACAGGGACAAATGACCCATGTGCCCTGTTTGGCTCACGTCCTTAACTTGGTGGTGCAGCGGTTCTTGGGCAGGTACCCGGGCTTACAGGATGTCCTGAGGCAGGCCAGGAAAGTCTGTGTGCATTTCCGCCGGTCATATAATGCCAGTGCTCGGCTGACGGACCTCCAAAAGGAGTTTAACCTGCCCAAGAACCGCCTAATCTGTGACATGCCCACCAGGTGGAACTCAACGTTGGCCATGCTGCAGCGGCTGCACATGCAGCAGAGGGCCATCAATGAGTACCTGTGCGACTATGGCACCAGGACAGGGTCAGGGGAGCTTGGTTTTTTTCCCCCACGCCAGTGGGCCATGATCAGGGATGCATGCACTGTCCTGTCACCATTTGAGGAGGCCACGAGGATGGTGAGCAGTGACAGTGCATGCATCAGTGACACTGTCCCCCTTGTCCACCTGTTGGAGCACACGCTGCGTGGAATAATGGACAGGGCACTTTAGGCAGAACAGAGGCAGGAAGAGGAGGACTTCCTTAGCTTTCAAGGCCCCCTTTATCCAGACAGTGTTCCTGCGTGCCCACCGATCACACAGGAAGAGGACGAGGAGGAGGAGGAAGATTGTGTCAGTATGGAGGTGGAGCCTGGCACTCAGCATTAGCAGCAGTCTTTAAGGGATCAGTCCCAAGAAACACATGGACTTGTACGTGGCTGGGAGGAGGTGGCTGCGGACCATGTCGTCCTTAGTGACCCAGAGGACTCCGGACCGAATGCCTCAGCAAGCCTACGCTGCATGGCCTCCCTGATCCTGCAAAGCCTGCGTAAGGATCCTCGTATTCGTAGTATCAAGGAGAAGGACCAATACTGGCTGGCAACCCTCCTTGATCCACGTTACATGGGTAAGGTTGCGGACCTTATCTTGCCATCGCAGAGGGAGTAGAGGATGAAACATCTTCGGGAGGCCTTGCAGAAAGGTCTGTGCAACGCGTTCCCAGAGACTGGGAGGTTACAAACTCCTGTTTCTGGACAACGTGTTGCTGAGGCTTCGGTCAGTCAAAGAAGGAGCGGTGGAGAAGGTGGCCGTCTGACCGATGCGTTCAGACAATTTTTTGGTCCGCAGCCCCAAGGTATGATCGGTTCCAGCAACCATCGCCAGCGTCTGTTTTATATGGTGCAGGAATACCTAGGGGCAAGATCAGACTTGGACACCTTTCCCACCGAAAATCCTCTGGGTTACTGGGTCTTGAGGATGGATCACTGGCCAGAGCTTGCACAGTATGCAATTGAGCTACTGGCCTGTCCTGCATCCAGCGTTCTTTCGGAACGCACATTCAGTGCTGCTGGAGGCGTGGTAACCGATCACAGGGTGCGTCTGTCCACTGACTCGGTCGATCGACTGACCTTCATAAAAATGAATCAGTCTTGGATCACCACCAGCTACCAAGCACCTGATGCTGATGTAACCGAATAATTTTTTTTGAAATCTCAGATCCCTTCAAAGACTGCCTATGCTGATGCTGAGTGACTATCCCTGAGTAATTAACCTCTTCCTCCTCAATCATCACGCTGATAGCTTGTAAGAACATTTTTGGTTCTGGGCGCCACCACCAGTGCCTAAGGCACAATTTTTCAGCCCCTGTTTAACAGTGGCGTGTAATTACAATTTTTGATGCAATACTTTGCAGCAGGGCTCGTTCCTGCGTTCCAACTAGAGTGTCTGTGAGGGGTTGCAGTGTTGTGGCACCAGCACCAGTGCCTAAGGCCCATTTTTTCTGCCCCTGTTTAACAGGGGCGTGTAATTACAATTTTTGATGCAATACTTTGCAGCAGGGCTCGTTCCTGCGTTCCAACTAGAGTGTCTGTGAGGGGTTGCAGTGTTGTGGCACCAGCACCAGTGCCCAAGGCCCATTTTTTCCGCCCCTGTTTAACAGGGGCGTGTAATTACAATTTTTGATGCAATACTTTGCAGCAGGGCTCGTTCCTGCGTTCCAACTAGAGTGTCTGTGAGGGGTTGCAGTGTTGTGGCACCAGCACCAGTTCCTAAGGCCCATTTTTTCTGCCCCCGTTTAACAGGGGCGTGTAATTACAATTTTTGATGCAATACTTTGCAGCAGGGCTCGTTCCTGCGTTCCAACTAGAGTGTCTGTGAGGGGTTGCAGTGTTGTGGCACCAGCACCAGTGCCTAAGGCCTAATTTTTCAGCTCCTGTTCAACAGGGGCATGTAATTACAATTCTTGATCTAATATTTCACAGCAGGGCCCTGTGAGGGCTTACAGTGTTGCGGCCACATCAACACCTAAGGCCCAAATTTCTGCTGAGTATATAGGGCAGGACCCTACTTTCAAACAACTAACTTACAAACGACTTCTACTTGCAAACGGAAGGAGACAACAGGAAGTGAGATGAAATCTACCCCTAGGAAGGGAAATTCTCTCCTGTAAGAGTTAATATGGGAAAAACATTTCTCCTTTCCACTGATGCTTTCCAATCCTTGTTCCACAAAAAAACCCACATTTTCAAAAAACATTTTTCATTGGGACAAAAAGTGAGGTGAAATCTTCTGAAGAGAAGGAAAGACAGCAAAACAAATGTCACAGGGGTGATAACCCTTCCCTATGTTTTCCAAAAAGCTTAAAAAAGATTTTTTGGCTGGAGCTAAACACGTTAAAAATGTACCCGTTCAAAATTACAAAGAGATTCTACTTAACAACAAACCTACAGTCCCTGTCTATTTTGCACCGCCTGTATACTGCTGTTCAAAGTATATAGGGCCTGGTGGCCCCACACCTTTCCTTATTTTAATGTGGGTGCGGGGTTCCCCTTAATATCCATAAAAGACCCAAAGGGCCTGGTAATGGACTGGGGGGTACCCATGCCGTTTGTCTCACTGATTTTCATCCATATTGCCAGGACCCGACATTACATTAAACCCGCAAGCAGTTTTAAATGAGATTTTTCCTTTAAAAATGACATTTGGTGCAGAGACTGTTCTAAACACGGGAAACACGCGTCACTTTTTTTTTTTCACTTTAAGCATTATTAAAATCACTGCTCCCGAAAAAACGGCCGTTTTTTTTGCATTAATACATGTCCCCTGGGGCAGGACCCGGGTCCCCAAACCCTTTTTAGGACAATACCATGCAAATTAGCCTTTAAAATGAGCACTTTTGATTTTGAACGTTCGAGTCCCATAGACGTCAATGGGGTTCTAACGTACGTGCGAACTTTCGGTCCGTTCGCAGGTTCTGGTGCGAACCGAACCAGGGGGTGTTCGGCTCATCCCTATTCCTAACTCAAACGTAACAGTTCTTTCAGCTCCACTACAACTGCTCCTTGTAGTTCTTCAATACTTAGTTCCCGGTCTCTCACTAGACCCTCTGATTCACTGACTATGAATTCCTTGAGCTCCTCCAAGGTTTGCGGTGGTTTCTACCTCAAGCGTCACACCCCCGCTTCTCTGCTGGGTCCCTAGCTTGGCACTATGGATATCTTCAAGCTTCACCCCTGCTAACCAGCTCGGTCCCTGGCTCGACACACAAGGCTGCTCTGCAAGCATCTCCTCCACTGGTTAGGTCCTTGACTTGATCACCGCCTGAAGTTTCCTGATTCTCCACTGTGCCCTTTCAGTGAGAATATGATTCCGGTACTTTCTTCAGTTACTCACTGTGGTCCCTGGTAAAGGCGATTGGTCCCTTCGTGGCGACAGCTTTCCTTCTACCTCCGAACACTGACAGGTTATCCGGCCGGCAGAACTGTCACTTTTGGTTGGACTGCAAGCCGCAGTCCCAACCCTGCGCTGCCCTCTTACTATTGGATAGGCCCTCACACAGCCTGGCAACTAGATGCCCCCGGGATAGGCCCAATATCCAGCCTAGCAGCCCGGGCAGATGACACACGTCCACCCAGACAGCCGTCCAGGTGGCAAAGAACACAGATCACTTGACCTCACCCGAATATATAGGCTCTCCCAGCAGGCCAAGGGATTAAAGAAACCCCTGCCCATTGGCTGGGACACCCACATACCCATAACCTGACCTTAGGTTGCCCTTCTCGTATCTAGTACCACCAAGTACCCGGCCACCTAGTCAGACATCTCAAGTCTCCCGGGAGCCTCCCGCATTTGGCTGTGGGCTCCCGGGCTCCCACGGGTGCAGCGCGATCTCCCGGCTGTGCCTGTCACTCAGCCACAGACAGACAGAGCAGCCTGACGACGCGCTGACGTCACCCCCATACAGTGTTGTATTCCAGTAGGACGGGTTTGTCCGTGCTCCTGTGGCCAAGGAACCGGACTTAAGGCCTTTTATCTACAGACGTTTTGTAAGTGTTCATTTTGCTACTTGCTTTTAAATAAATTCTCGATGGTTTTACACTATGTGAGCCCCCTTTTTCATTCTATGGTGTACCTTTGCCATTGGCTTTGCTGGAGTGACTGGCGGTGAGGCGACCCCTGGTGGATGCTGATAGAAGTCTCTAACCTCTGTGTTATGATCTTATCTGCTTGCTGTGACCCTCTGTAGTGGGGAGTCATGGCCATCTGGTAAGGAGCAACCCCTTCTATCCCGGGTGGTGGACCCTTCTCTGATGTCACTAATCGCATTATCACTTGGACTTTTGGTTTTTGCACTTTTTGGGCGAATTGGAGCTCTTTACATACTATATTGAGCTCTTACTTCATTGGGACATTATGGTGGATTTTTATTAACTGTTATTCACATTTAACTTTTCCACTTTTGCACTTATCACTATACTTGTTTTTGTTATCTTGCACATGCATTAGCGCAATTCTTTTTATTTTTTAGAGCAGCCTGAATGGCTGAATGGAGTACGGCCGCCCTGTCTGTGACTGAGTGACAGGCAGAGGGGGGACAGCCAATACTGCTGTCCCCAGTCTGCTTTGGCTGCTGCATGGGCATGGGTACATTTTTTCAGCAGTGAAGGAGGGGGGTGGGCGGAGGCAGTGGCGTTGTTATGAAGGGGCGGGGGGTGCGAACCGCATCCGGGTGACACCTGTGGGCAGCGGCATCGCACAATCCGCACACCCCACTGATCTGTGTCTCTCCTTGGCTCTCGGCTCAGATCGGTACCCCGCCCCTCCAGCCCTCTTCACTGCAGCTCCTCCCACACTACTGTACACAGGATGGATGAGGGAGTCCATGGAGGGACACGCCGCTGTACATATCCCACGCTGTTCTGAGGTCTCAACAGTGTACTGTATATTTGTACATGGACAAATGCTCGGGGCGCTGAGGGGAGTCTATGCTGAGGGAGGAGGATCTGCACTGGGGGGTCTATACTGATGGAGGGGGGTGAATATGCTGAGGGGGTGTCTATACTGATGGGGAGGTCTATACAGCAGAAGGGGGGTCTGTACTGAGGGGGAGGTGTCTATACTGCGGGAGGGGGGTCTGCACTGAGGGAGGGGGGGTCTGTACTGAGGGAGGGGGGTCTGTACTGAGGGAGGGGGGTCTGCACTGTAGGATAGGGGTCTGCACTGTAGGATAGGGGTCTGCAACGCGGGAGTTCGGGATAGGAGTCTGTACTGCGGGAGAGGGGTCTGCACTTCGGGAGTGTGGGAGAGGAGTCTGCACTGCACGAGAGGGGTCTGTACTGCGGGAGTGCAGGAGATGAGTCTGTGCTGTGGGAGAGGGGTCTGCACTGCGGGAATTCACTGACTGGGACGCCTCATCAGCCGCGTTGCAGCCAAACCCCAGGCTCCAGGACCAGCAGCCAGACCCCAGGACCAGCAGCCCAGCTCCAGCAACCGGACTCTTGGCCCCAGCAGCCAGACCCTTGGCCCCAGCAGCTGGCCCTTGACCCCAGCAGCCGGACCTCAAGCCCCAACAGACAGACCCCAGGACCTGCAGCCCAGCTCTAGCAGCCAGACCCTTGGCCCCAGCAGCCAGACCCCAGGACCAGCAGCCCAACTCCAGCAGCCGGACCCATGGCCCCAGCAGCCAGACCCCAGACCCCAGGACCAGCAGCACAGCTCCAGCAGCCAGACCCCAGGACCCCCAGCCCAGCCCCTGTGTGATCAGGCTGCATTTCATTGGCACTGGTAAGGATGCATTCCATTGGCACTGGTATAGCTGCATTTTATTGTGGGGGGGGATCAGCAGCGGCGCAAATCGTCACCTCCCTGAAATAAGTTTGAAACCTCCCTAAAATTAGTTTTTGCAGGTTGTCTGCCTAGTGGTAGAAGAGAAAAGTGCAACAGGGCCAAGCTTAGGGAGAAATCAATAGATCCCTACCAATCGACCAAGATAATTACTCTTGGCAAGTAAATTTGTGAGGAGCTCCCTGACCAGGGCGCTACAGGCACATCAGCTGTCAGCGGGTTTCCCTACTGACAGCTGAATGTAAAAAAAAGAATGTCGGCAATGAAAAATACATGAAAGAAGAACGGCGTGAGGTTCAACCCCCCCATGCATACCAGAAACAAAAACTTTTGACCCTGAAATGTAAAGATTTGCTCTACTATAGGCTATGTGTACAGGCCAGGCAACAAATGACACCAAGAAACAACATTATCAAGGAACATTTTATGTAGGTGAAATACACACGGGGCAGGCAGGAAGGTTTATAATGAAAGGGATGGTCGGCACTCAGGATGACATCCAAAATGGCATTTCTTTATTAAATACATGTACAAAGATGTAAAACAGCCTAAGTGTTTTGGACGTTAGTCCTTAGTCATGGCTGAAGGTTTATAATGCCTTAAAATTGCTCTAATGCCGCATACACACGGGCAGACTTTTTGGACGGTCTTTCCGACGGACTTTCGACGGACTTGCCTACACACGATCACACCAAAGTCCGACGGATTCGTACGTGATGACGTACACCGGACTAAAGTAAGGAAGTTGATAGCCAGTAGGCAATAGCTGCCCTAGCGTCGGTTTTTGTCCATCGAACTAGCATACAGACGAGCGTATTTTTCGACCGGACTCGAGTCCGTCGGAAAGATTTGAAACATGTTCCAAATCTAAAGTCCGTCAGATTTTCGACCGAAAAAGTCAGCTGCAGGTCTGATGGAGCCCACACACGGTCGGATTGTCCGCCGGATTCGGTCATTCGGACCAGTCTAGTCGAAAAGTCCGCCCGTGTGTACACAGCATAAGGTGTGTTTTTTTTGTGTCCTGGGTATTCTCTTTTCACCTTTTTTTTTGCATTCTTTGAGGATTTTTAGGAAAAAACAGAATCTGAATAGCAAATTAAAATAGTTTTTTTCTTTTTACTTTTTTCCCTTTTCTTTTTTGGTGGGTAGGAAGGTACAGCATGGTGCGGCATCGAACCATGTGTATGCGCCATCGTACATTTGCTGTCGGAATTTCCGACAACAAATGTTTGGGAGCTGGTTCTCAAAATTCCGAGCGTGTGTACACAATTCCGACGCACAAAATTCCACCCATGCTCGGAATCAAGCAGAAGAGCCGCACTGGCTATTGAACTTCATTTTTCTCGGCTCGTCGTACGTGTTGTACGTCACCGCGTTCTTGACGTTCGGAATTTCCGACAAGATTTGTGTGACCGTGTGTATGCAAGACAAGTTTGAGCCAACATCCGTCGGAAAAAAATCCACAGTTTTGTTGTCGGAATGTCCGATCATGTGTACAGGGCATTACTGTTATTAATAAAACAATTTACATCCCATTCCTCCTCTTTGTCTGTCTCTGGATCTAGAGGATGGATTATCTCTCAGTAAGGTGGTGGTGGTTTTGGCTTCCTTGGCTGCTGGACTTTGATCATCTCGTCTGAGACTGCATTGTCTATGTTTATAGAGTTGTGTCTTTTTGCCTTAGGGCTCTCTTCTGGGGTGTGCTGGTTTGTTCTTGTTTCAAGCGTTCCCTCTCTTCTGCATCATTTTGCTCGGGCCGTGGGTCATTTTCTTCCCCCTCATTTGCATTTTCTCCACATTTTTTTTGATCAGGGTTCTTGGGAATTTTGGCATCTACAGCACACATTTAAAATAATACATTAAACATCAGTAGTGTAAATGACAATGTCATTAAATATAAATATAAATATATATATATATATATATATATATATATATATATATATATATATATATATATATATATATATATATAGCCTATGCAGGGAACTGAGCTGTGGGAGGGGCCCAGCAGGCTCCACCCACCACAGGCTGCCTGCAGAAAACTACAGGAGGAGGCGGAGACAAGACCAGTCATCCTGCACAAGGAGAGAGATCAGCAGTGAGCGGTCTTTATTACAGGAAGTCTCACACTGGATCACTGCACAGATCTGGAAGAAATATACAAAGCTCACCGAGATTCAAATAAGATGTCTCTTATACAGTATGTACAAAAAACGGTACCTAGCATGAGAGTGAAGGGTATTGGTTTTGGTGACCAGATTGCTTTAAGCAAAGAAATCCAGTAACCCAAATCAACCAATCAGGATCCATCTTGTACTGCTCTGATGTCATCAGCATGAGTTCTGATTGGTTACTATCCCTTACTATTATCTATCTATCCCTTACTATTATCGATCTATCTATTACTATCCCTTACCTTTTGTTGGCATAGTCATCTCTACCTTTGCCTTTGATACAGGAAACTCCCGAGAGCCTTAGTACAGTGTTTCTCAACTCCAGTCAGCAAGGCGCCCCAACAGGTCATGTTTTCAGGATTTCCCTCAGATGAAACGGCTGTGGTAATTACTAAGGTAGTGAAACTGATCAAATCACCTGTGCAAAATAATGGAAGGCCTGAAAACATGACCTGTTGGGCAGCCTTGGGGACTGTAGTTGAGAAACACTGACTTAGTATGACTGGAGGGTGAATATGTATTTGGCTAAACTTCCACTACAATCACCTAAAAGCATTTCTCTTATATAGAAAATGTCTACTCCAGAATTCAGCTTTAATCATACAAAGTTATTTTTAACATCTGTATGGTGCAGTCAAACATATTTACTATACCTCCCAAATGTCCCTGATTTGGAGGGGCTATCCTATAATGGAACCAAATCCTTCTGTCAGTACCTGTGAAACTGCATCTACATTTATTCTCTGCAAATGGGGACAAAATCAAATATAACTATGCCAACACATTTCAGGGGCCACACAATCCCCCTTCATCAGGGATGGGTGAAATGGCAGAATGCTAAATGGACTCGAAAGCACCCCTAAGCAGACTGATTTGCAGACAGAGGATGTTGTAGACGGTAAACGGTCAGTGCTGTGTTCACAGTAGAGTTTAGAGGGCCTTACTTTTGAGTTAATTTAACATTAAAGTCAATGGGAAGGTTAATGTTGGAATTAGAAAATATAGAGATGGTTAATGTTAGGTTACTTGTGGGATTAGGGTTAGAGTTATGGGAAAGTTTCATGTTGGTGTTATGGATAGGGTTAGTGTTAGTATTGGAGATATAAGAAGGGTTCATGTTGGTGGCTAACGGATGGGGTTAGTGTTAGGGTTGTAGTTAAAGGCAGGGTTAGGATTACAGTTCTGGAGATGTTAGGGTTACACATGGGGTTAGGGTTGGAGTTATGAGAATGGTTCATATTGGTGTTACGGATGGGGTTAGCGTTGGAGTTATGGAAAGGGTTCATGTTGGTGTTACAGATGGGGTTAGTGTTATGGTTGGAATTATGGGAAGGGTTCATGTTAGTGTTATGGATGGGGTTAGTGTTATGGTTGGAATTATGGGAAGGGTTCATGTTGGTGTTACGGATGGGGTTAGTGTTAAGGTTGGAGTTATGGGAAGGGTTCATGTTGGTGTTACAGATGGGGTTAGTGTTAAGGTTGGAGTTATGGGAAGGGTTCGTGTTGGTGTTACGGATGGGGTTAGTGTTATGGTTGGAATTATGGGAAGGGTTCATGTTAGTGTTACAGATGGGGTTAGTGTTATGGTTGGAATTATGGGAAGGGTTCATGTTAGTGTTACAGATGGGGTTAGTGTTATGGTTGGAATTATGGGAAGGGTTCATGTTGGTGTTACGGATGGGGTTAGTGTTAAGGTTGGAGTTATGGGAAGGGTTCATGTTAGTGTTATGGATAGGGTTAGTGTTATGGTTGGAATTATGGGAAGGGTTCATGTTAGTGTTACAGATGGGGTTAGTGTTATGGTTGGAATTATGAGAAGGGTTCATGTTGGTGTTACGGATGGGGTAACTGTTAGGGTTGGAGTTATGGGAAGGGTTCATGTTAGTGTTATGGATAGGGTTAGTGTTATGGTTGGAATTATGGGAAGGGTTCATGTTAGTGTTACAGATGGGGTTAGTGTTATGGTTGGAATTATGGGAAGGGTTCATGTTGGTGTTACGGATGGGGTTAGTGTTAAGGTTGGAGTTATGAGAAGGGTTCATGTTGGTGTTACGGATGGGGTTAGTATTAGGGTTGGAGTTATGGGAAGCGTTCATGTTGGTGTTACGGATGGGGTTAGTGTTAAGGTTGGAGTTATGAGAAGGGTTCATGTTGGTGTTACGGATGGGGTTAGTATTAGGGTTGGAGTTATGGGAAGCGTTCATGTTGGTGTTACGGATGGGGTTAGTTTTAGGGTTGGAGTTATGGGAAGGGTTCATGTTGGTGTTATGGATGGGGTTAGGTTTGGAGTTATGGAAAGGGTTCATGTTAGTGTTACAGATGGGGTTAGTGTTAAGGTTGGAGTTATGGGAATGGTTCATGTTAGTCTTACAGATGGGGTTAGTGTTAAAGAGGAACTGCAGTCTGCTCACATAATTTGTAATAAAAACATGTTTGCCATTCTGAAGCTTCCCTCCAACCACTTTGCATATTATTTTATTTATACTGTGATCTGTACTTGTCAAATATGCTGCACAAATCTCCCTCCACCGAGTCTGTCTGTAACCATTTTAACTGTGGGCAGCTGAAGCTGCTGCATTTCCACTTCCTGGATTTACACAGACGTATACCTCCAGCTCTGCAGCTCTCTTTGGCACTCTTATGACTCATCCCCCCTCCCTTCCTGGCAAACTCTCACGAGAGTGAGAGAGAGAGCTGTGCATGATGTCATAAGCCTAGGCTAATGACCAGACAAGAGTATGGCTGTATAAGGGATTTACTGGCAGAAGGAAAATGTTTTAATATCCAAAGTTAAAACAACAACAGGGGCAGAAGATTTAATAGATAGAAAGATGAAAAAATGACTGAAGTTGTGCTTTAGACCCCTTTCACACTGTGCCGCCACCGGCGTCATCAGTAAAGTGGCGCTATTTTTAACACCACTTTACCGTTGTTTTAGCAGTGCTAGCGGGGTGGTTTTAACCCCCCCGCTAGCCACCGAAATGGGGTAAAATCCGCCTGCAAAATGCCGCTGGAGCACCGTTTTGCCGGCGGTATCGCAGCGCAGCCCCATTGATTTCAATGGGGAGCAGCGGTGGAGGAGCGGTGAGTTCACCGCTCCAAAGAAGCTGCTGGCAGGACTTTTTCTGATGCCCTGCCAGCGCAATGTTTCAGTGTGAAAGCCCTCGGGTGAATGGAGCAGCTGTTTAGGGGCGGTTTGCTCGCTATTTTTAATGTTATAGAGCCTGCAAAACGCCCTAGTGTGAAAGGGGTCTTAAGGTTGAAGTTATGGGAAGGGTTCATGTTATGCCGCGTACACACGAGCGGACTTTACGGCGGACTTTGCCCGGCGGACTGGATTTCGTCGGACAATTCGATGTGTGTGGGCTCCAGCGGACTTTGTTTTCTCAAAAGTTGGACGGAATTAGATTTGAAACTTGTTTAAAATTTATCCGTTGAAATCGAGTCCGGTCGAAAAGTCCGCCGTCTGTATGCTAGTTCGACGGACATAAAGCCACGCTAGGGCAGCTATTGGCTACTGGCTATGAACTTCCTTGTTTTAGTCCGGTCGTACGTCATCACGTACGAATTCGACGGACTTTGGTGGATTGTGTGTAGGCAAGTCCGTTCGTTCACAAAGTCCGTCGGAAAGTACGTCGAAAAGTCCGCCGGGCAAAGTCCGCCGTAAAGTCCGCTCGTGTGTACGCGGCATTAGTGTTAGGGTTGGAGTTACGGGAAGGGTTCAGGTTGTTGTTACAAATGGGGTTAGTGTTAATGTTGGAGTTAAATGAAGTGTAATAGGGCGTACACACGGTCGGACTTTGTTCGGACATTCCGACAACAAAATCCTAAGATTTTTTCCGACGGATGTTGGCTCAAACTTGTTTTGTCTACACACGGTCGCACAAAGTTGTCGGAAAATCCGATCGTTCTAAACGCGGTGACGTAAAACACGTACGTCGGGACTATAAACGGGGCAGTGGCCAATAGCTTTCATCTCTTTATTTATTCTGAGCATGCGTGGCACCTTGTCCGTCGGATTTGTGTACACACGATCGGAATTTCCGACAACGGATTTTGTTGTCGGATAATTTTATCTCCTGCTCTCCAACTTTGTGTGTCGGAAAATAATGTCCGATGGAGCCCACACACGGTCGGAATTTCCGACAACGCGCTCCGATCGGACATTTTCCATCGGAAAATTCGACCGTGTGTATGGGGCATTAGTGTTAGGGTTAGAATTATGGTTAAGGTTAATGTTAGAGTTACAGAGAGGTTTGTTGTTAGAATCATAGTTATGGAGAAGATTAATTTTAGGATTAGAGTTAGAGGGAGACCTCTCCTTGTAGCCCCCACTGTCTAAAACATCTTATGGTGACGGAGCAGTATTAAACCCAAAACCCAAAAATGTAATGTATTAGATGTGGTAGCTGCATTCGTTTTCTTTTTTAGACTTTTTCCCCTTGGTTTTTCCCTGATGACCTAGCCAGCAAAACACTTCCCGTATTAGAGTGCCCCCACTCTGGATGAAGAAGCGCAGGTAACACATTTGAACAGCAGCATTGTTACTCCAGAGGGATGGATTAGCAGACTTAAATATACTAACAAATTGAAGACAAACTCCAGCTCACACTTTAAAATCAGTTACAACAAAATAGTTTCCTTTATTCCTTTTGGGATAAAGGTTTTACATAAATAAGTAAAAGCTGATTATTGTAAGCACCCCTGTCAGTAATAAATGGTTTGTCTCAACCCCCCAACTTCTACATCTGCAGGACAGCTTGTTCTTTTGAAAAACAACAGATTTACTGACCAGATCACCAGGTGACAAAAAGGGAACGGGAAAGCCTAAAAAATAAAACGAATGCAGCCATCATATCTAAGAACTGGTAAGCTGCAATAAAATAAATGTTTGATCTTGGGTTAACTAGCACTAATTTTGTCCAAGCAGCCAATCTCCTGCCCAGGCCGTGCTCCCTTCTTCTTTGGGTCCTTTAATAGTGATCCATTCATAAGTTGCTGAAACCTGTGCCTGGCTGATTTACATGTGTTTTATTTGTCTTGGCCAGGAATAGTGGATCTTCTGAACTCTTCCATCCTCTTCTTGAACCGACTCACAGTTGTGTATGTGCATTTGTCACCTCGGTAATACAGAATACCTTCTTTACCTTCCCCCAGCCACCAAAATAATCACATTTACTGATTTTATTTTATTTTGATGAAAAAAAAAGTTTCTGCAGAAATGTAATATTTAATCAATGCAAGCTACTGATCGAATGAAACAGGTGCAGCCTTAGTCATGTGATATTTGGTTTCAAAGACAAAACAGTTGAGTTATTTGAGATGTAGCTTCCTACCTTGTATTTGTTTTTTCAGCATATCGTGATCATATTTCCACAAAAGACAACAAATGATTATGGCTAATACCGACAGCCCAAATAAGCAGCCAAGAATAATAGTTACAACTTTATAGTCAACGTCATTGGACATCTTTTCATCTGCAGAAAGAACAATGTTTACCTGTAAATTAAACTTCAAGTTGTTTTCTTTAACCACACAATAAATGACGCAGATAAGCAGGAAAAACAAAGAGAGAAATGAAGAGCAACCACATTCTGTGAATACTGTAATGTACAATTCACTCATTTGTCCCAGAGAGGTTAAAGTCATAAAAATGGTTCCATATGAAGTTAATAACAATAACAAGAGTCCCCCTTTACATCAGAGTCCACAGAGATCCCCTTTTACATCTGAACTCGCAGAGTTCCCTTTCACTATAAGGGGGGACTCTGCAGACTCTGATGTAAGGGAGAACTCTGGGGACTCCGACATAAGGGATGCTCTGGGAACCCGGATTTAAGGGGGAATGCTGAGAACTCTGATGTACAGAGAGGACTTTGCTGTGAGGGGAAACACTGTGGCCTCTGGTGTAAAGGGGAAATCTGATGTAAGGGGTGCTCTGAGAAGCCTGATTTGCCTTAGTGTACCTACTCAGAGGCAGGAGAGAAAAGGGGAGACTTCAGTCACAGACAGGGATGGATGGTGAGCTCACTCACCCCTTGGCAGTCAGCACCTCTCATCCAGATGTATCTGAGGCTGCTGGACTTCAATCCCCGGTGCTATGCCTAAGAAAAGGAAAGTTGGGGCTGAAAATTTGGAGTGTGGGCAGACACTGAGGGGTGGGGGCGGGAGGAAGAGGTGCAGATTGAGCCCTCTCTCCTCTCCCGTCTGTTTGTGTGTTGGGGTGGGGGGTTGGGGTTTGTTAGTGTTGGCTTTAGGCGCTGTGAAAGAGTTATGCCGCATACACAAGAGCAGACTTTTCAACTGACCGAACTCCGTCGGACAATTCGACCGTGTGTGGGCTCCAGCTGACTTTTTTTCCCCCAAAAGTCCGACGGACCTAGAAATAAAACTTGTTTCAAATCTTTCTGACAGACTCGAGTCCGGTTGAAAAGTCAGCTTGTCTGTATGCTAGTCCGATGGACAAAAAACGACGCTAGGGCAGCTATTGGCTACTGGCTATCAACTTCCTTGTTTTAGTCCAGTGTACGTCATCACGTACGAATCTGTCGGACTTTGGTTGATCGTGTGTAGGCAAGTCCGTTCATTCGGAAAGTCCGTCTGAAAGTCCGTCAAGGAGTCCACCGTGTGTACGCGGCATAACAGGCACTCTCAGCTTAGACAACTGCAGCCAGCAACCCTGCTGGGAAGCCATAGTCCAGTTTAAATAATGTGTCTGGGTTTCAGGCAGTCTGATTCCAAACACAAACTGTCCGGGTGAATCCTGGACAGGTTGCAACCCTAGACTGGCTGTCCAATCACGTGACCACTGCTGGCTATCACAGTGGTCACATGACTGAGGGCCTGTCCTACTGATTCCTGAACATTCCTAGAGATCAGGACTTGTCCATGACAGCTCGGTCTCTGTGCTGGGAGTGTGTAGTGAGTGCGCTCTGAGCACAGAAACATTGGCTAACCATGAATGTCTGCTGTGTGGGTGTTAAGGGCCACCCTCTTTGCTGCTGCACTTATACATTGCGTGGGCAGCAAGAAACAAACCCTTTTACTGCAGAGGAACCCTTAAAATAGTTTTCAGGTCTAGGGGAGCCTCTGCTAAAATCAGTTTATTGGGCTTTAGTGGGAAGAACGGACCGAACATTGGTGGTCATTGGGAAAAATGTCCCTTACATTGGTGGTCAATGGGAAGAATACTCCTTACTTTGGTGGTCAATGGGAAGAATGTCCCTTACATTGGTGGTCAATTGGAAAAATACTCTTTACATTTGTGGTCAGTGGGAAGAATGCCCCTTACATTGGTTGCCATTGTGAAGAATGCTCCTTATATTGGTGGTCAGTGGGAAGAATGATCCTTACATTGGTGATCAGTGGGAAGAATTCCCTTTACATTGGTGATCAGTGGGAAGAATGTTCATTACATTGGTGATCAGTGGGAAGAATTCCCTTTACATTGGTGATCAGTGAGAAGAATGTTCCTTACATTGGTGATCAGTGGGAAGAATGCTTCTTACATTGGTGATCAGTGGGAAGAATGCTCCTTACATTGGTGATCAGTGGGAAGAATGTTCCTTACATTGGTGATCAGTGGGAAGAATTCCCTTTACATTGGTGATCAGTGAGAAGAATGTTCCTTACATTGGTGATCAGTGTGAAGAATGTCCCTTACATTGGTGATCAGTGGGAAGAATGTTCCTTACATTGGTGATCAGTGAGAAGAATGTTCCTTACATTGGTGATCAGTGGGAAGAATGCTTCTTACATTGGTGATCAGTGGGAAGAATGCTCCTTACATTGGTGATCAGTGGGAAGAATTCCCTTTACATTGGTGATCAGTGGGAAGAATGTTCATTACATTGGTGATCAGTGGGAAGAATTCCCTTTACATTGGTGATCAGTGGGAAGAATGTTCATTACATTGGTGATCAGTGGGAAGAATTCCCTTTACATTGGTGATCAGTGGGAAGAATGCTCCTTACATTGGTGATCAGTGGGAAGAATGCTCCTTACATTGGTGATCAGTGGGAAGAATGCTCCTTACATTGGTGATCAGTGGGAAGAATGCTTCTTACATTGGTGATCAGTGGGAAGAATGCTTCTTACATTGGTGATCAGTGGGAAGAATGTTCCTTACATTGGTGATCAGTGGGAAGAATGCTTCTTACATTGGTGATCAGTGGGAAGAATGCTTCTTACATTGGTGATCAGTGGGAAGAATGCTCCTTACATTGGTGATCAGTGGGAAGAATGCTTCTTACATTGGTGATCAGTGGGAAGAATGCTTCTTACATTGGTGATCAGTGGGAAGAATGCTTCTTACATTGGTGATCAGTGGGAAGAATGTTCCTTACATTGGTGGTCAGTGGGAAGAATGCTCCTTACATTGGTGATCAGTGGGAAGAATGCTCCTTACATTGGTGATCAGTGGGAAGAATGCTTCTTACATTGGTGATCAGTGGGAAGAATGCTCCTTACATTGGTGATCAGTGGGAAGAATGCTCCTTACATTGGTGATCAGTGGGAAGAATGCTTCTTACATTGGTGATCAGTGGGAAGAATGCTTCTTACATTGGTGATCAGTGGGAAGAATGCTCCTTACATTGGTGGATAGTAAGAAGAATGTCCCTTTTACAAACAGCTAAAAAGATAACAGGTGTCATAGCATCGGGTCTTTCAAATGGCATTGACCCCACAACTATGCAAGCACCAGGGACGTGCATTCAGGGGAGGCAGGTGAGGCAGAGCCATGAACATAAAAAAATAAATAAAAATAAAAGATCGACTTCAAGGGTCGTAACTCAGTCCCAGAGACCCCAAATTTGTATAATATGAAAGATGAAGCTTTAAAATTGTGCACACACGTGGAATGGCGCCAAACTTCAGTACTTAAAAATCTCCATAGGTGACGCTTTAAATTTTTTTACAGGTTACATGTTTAGAGTTACAGAGGAGGTCTAGTGCTAGAATTATTGCTCTCGCTCTAACGATCGCGGTGTATGTAACCTGTGTGTACCTGGCTCTGATACTAGCCAGTGCCTCACCAGCTACTGACCTCACCGCACGTCCCTGGCAAGCACCATCAAATCAGATGTCAATCATCCACAGCTCAAGGTCCCCTAGCAACCTCCAGAGGAACCCAAAGTTTCCACAGAACCCTAGTTGAGAATGGCTGTTCGAAAACCATCATCCTACCTATGAATCTGTTGCAAGTAGCACTGGCCTGTTGATTTTTTTTTCTTTTTTATGCTCCCTAAGCAATGGAGACAGTAATGCCGTGTACACATGGTCAGACTTTTCAGCTACAAAAGTCCGACAGCCCGTCTGACAGACTTTCGACTGACTTTTGGCGGACTTTTGGCGGACTTTTGGGTGGCGGACTTGCGGCAGACTTTCTAACGAACGGACTTGCCTACATACGATCACACGAAAGTCCGACGGATTCGTACGTGATGACGTACACCGGACTAAAATAAGGAAGTTGATAGCCAGTAGCCAATAGCTGCCCTAGCGTGGGTTTTTGTCCGTCGGACTAGCACACAGACGAGCGGATTTCTGGGTCCGGCGTAGTTACGGCGTAAAGATATGAAGCATGTTTGAAATCTAAAGTCCGTCAGATTTGCGGCTGGAAAAGGCAGCTGAAAGTCCGGGGAAGCCCACACGTGATCGGATTGTCAGCCGGCTTTAGTCCGTCGGCGTCCGTCGGACTTTTGTAGACGAAAAGTCCAACCGTGTGTACGCGGCATAAGGCTCCATTCATACCTCGGTGTTTGGAATCGCGGGTGGAATAGCCGCGATTCTGCCCGTGATCCCAGAATCGCGACAAAATGCAAGACGTGATTGAAATGCTATTGTTAATGGCACCCCAATCTTGGTGTGATTTTGCCACGATTGTCCCACAATAAATTGCGCTGCAATCGTGGCAAAGTCGCAATGCGTGAAACTTGTCGCTCAAAAAGGAGCTTTTTTTGCGTGACAGCTTTGCGCATTGCAATTTTGCGGCTATTGCAGCGCGATTTATCGCAAGACAATCGTGGCAAAATCGCACCGCGATTGGGGTGCCATTAACAAGTAATGGTATCGCAATCGTGTCCCACATTTTCGCCCACGATTCTAAACGCCTAGGTATGAATGAAGCTTCACAGCCAGTTTCCCTTACCTAAGATGCCAGCACCTGGACCTGAAGCTGATTAAAGAATCAGCTTGGGTGAGGACATTGCTGGATCCCTGGACAGATAAGTGTCCTTATATTAAAAGTTAGCAGCTACAGTTTTTGCACCTACTGACTTTTAATTTTTTGGGGGGGAGACTGGAGCTCCTCTTTAAGACAAGACTGCATGATGTAGCGTAACCACCAATCTGGAAGACGCTTTAGGCTGGGTTCACACTTATGCTAATTGGATGTGGGTTTCCCCCTGCTGTGTGCCGCTTCGCAGTGTGAACTCAGCCTTAGGCCAACCATTCTTGTCCAGGATTCCTCCAGGGATGTTGCTCAAACTGTGGTTGATTTATCTCCCCTCTGATGATGCCTCCAAAGTTCTTGGGCCAAAACCACTTGGCAGAGCCAGCAGCATGACACCTATGATCTTTTAAGCTGGCTGTAATGGTTACATTTTTCCCATGGACCCCGAATAAATTGGATTTAGTAAGGGTTCCTCAAGACCTGAAAATTGTTGTAGGGGTTCCTCTAATGTTAAAAAAAAGGAGGTTTAGAAAGGCTGCTTTAGGCAAAATTAACAACGTCATTACCTTCATATATATACAGTTGAAGGTCTTTATTCAGAGGTGTAGGTGAAGACACATGTTGGACTCTGCAGGAGAATTTCCGCTTTCTGTCCTCCTCAGTGAGTCTTAGTATTATTGAGCTGTTTATACTGTATGTCTCATCCGGATTGTTTTGATGTTTTCCTTCTAGAACATAGCCCAATGGCTCTCCATCCTGGAGCCATGTGATGTAAATGTCCACCGGGTAGAATCCAGAGATTTCACAGCACAGGAAACTCGTTTTATTTATCATGACATCATCATTAACAACTGTGATCTTCGGAACAGCTGTTAAATATATAAAAAAAAAGTACAAAACCAGTATTTCGAGGTCAGTTCCAATGTATATGTAAAATACATGACTACAAATATATGTAAGCTATAATGACGTTTACACATTCCTCATGGAGTATGCACTTATATATTAAACATGGGTGAAGTTCCTCTTTAATGTGTGGACACATCTAATATACCATACCTTGAATGGTCATCACTGTAGATTTTTGCTCTAGGAATTGTGCATTGCTCACTGAACATTTGTAGATTCCACGATCTGCCATAGATATGTTATAGATCCTCAGATTTGCAGTGCCATTTAAAGCTTGGTCTTTATCCATGGAATATTTGGACGTATTATACCCATCCGAAACATCAGTTCTTACAATAACTGAATTATTATAATGCCAATAAACTGCAAACTTTGGAGAATTCTTGAGATTTTGATCCGATGTGAATGTGCAGGGAATGTTAGCTTCTGATCCGAGGGTGGCTGTATAGGCTGAAGGTGCAAATATTTGTACATCAGCATCTGCATGAGATGACAATAAATAAAGTGGTTATGTTTGTATGATAAGATAAATACACACACTGCATGCAATCACAATCCTAGTGCTCCAAGTCATTGGATCCTTTTGTCCTTTTGTGACCATACAGTAGTTGCAAGGAATGTTAAAGCAGAACTCCAGCAACAAATAACACGATTGACATGAATAGTTCATTAACCACTTGAGCCCCGGACCATTATGCTGCCTAAGGACCAGAGGTCTTTTTCCAATTTGGCACTGCGTCGCTTTAACTGCTAATTGCGCGGTCATGCAATGCTGTACCCAAACGAAATTTGCGTCCTTTTCTTCCCACAAATAGAGCTTTCTTTTGATGGTATTTGATCACCACTGCGGTTTTTATTTTTTGCGCTATAAACGGAAAAAGACCGAAAATTTTGAAAAAAAATGATATTTTCTACTTTTTGTTATAAAAAAAATCCAATAAACTAAATTTTAGTCATACATTTAGGCCAAAATGTATTCGGCCACATGTCTTTGGTGAAAAAATGTCAATAAGCGTATATTTATTGGTTTGCGCAAAAGTTATAGCGTCTACAAACTAGGGTATATTTTCTGTAATTTACACAGCTTTTAGTTTATGACTGCCTATGTCATTTCTTGAGGTGCTAAAATGGCAGGGCAGTACAAAACCCCCCCAAATGACCCCATTTTGGAAAGTAGACACCCCAAGGAAATTGCTGAGAGGCATGTTGAACCAATTGAATATTTATTTTTTTTGTCCCAAGTGATTGAAAAATGACAAAAAAAAAAAAAAAAAAAAATATTTACAAAAAGTTGTCACTAAATGATATATTGCTCACACAGGCCATGGGCCTATGTGGAATTGCACCCCAAAATACATTCAGCTGCTTCTCCTGAGTATGGGGATACCACATGTGTGGGACTTTTTGGGAGCCTAGCCGCGTACGGGGCCCCGAAAACCAATCACCGCCTTCAGGATTTCTAAGGGTGTAAATTTTTGATTTCACTCTTCACTGCCTATCACAGTTTCGGAGGCCATGGAATGCCCAGGTGGCACAAAACCCCCCAAAATGACCCCATTTTGGAAAGTAGACACCCCAAGCTATTTGCTGAGAGGCATATTGAGTCCATGGAATATTTTATATTTTGACACAAGTTGCGGGAAAGTGACACTTTTTTTTTTTTTTCATAAAGTTGTCACTAAATGATATATTGCTCACACAGGCCATGGGCATATGTGGAATTGCACCCCAAAATACATTTAGCTGCTTCTCCTGAGTATGGGGATACCACATGTGTGGGACTTTTTGGGAGCCTAGCCGCGTACGGGACCCCGAAAACCAATCACTGCCTTCAGGATTTCTAAGGGTGAAAATTTTTGATTTCACTCTTTACTGCCTATCACAGTTTCGGAGGCCATGGAATGCCCAGGTGGCACAAAACCCCCCCAAATGACCCCATTTTGGAAATTAGACACCCCAAGCTATTTGCTGAGAGGCATGGTGAGTATTTTGCAGCTCTCATTTGTTTTTGAAAATGAAGAAAGACAAGAAAAAACTTTTTTTTTTTTCTTTTTTCAATTTTCAAAACTTTGTGACAAAAAGTGAGGTCTGCAAAATACTCACTATACCTCTCAGCAAATAGCTTGGGGTGTCTACTTTCCAAAATGGGGTCATTTGGGGGGGTTTTGTGCCACCTGGGCATTCCATGGCCTCCGAAACTGTGATAGGCAGTGAAGAGTGAAATCAAAAATTCACGCCCTTAGAAAGCCTGAAGGCGGTGCTTGGTTTTCGGGGTCCCGTGCGCGGCTAGGCTCCCAAAAAGTCCCACTCATGTGGTATCCCCGTACTCAGGAGAAGCAGCAGAATGTATTTTGGGGTGTAATTTCACATATTTCCATGGCATGTTTGAGCAATATATCATTTAGTGACAACTTTGTGCAAAAAAAAAAAAAAAAAAAATTTGTCTCTTTCCCGCAACTTGTGTCGCAATATAAAATATTCCATGGACTCGACATGCCTCTCAGCAAATAGCTTGGGGTGTCTACTTTCCAAAATGGGGTCATTTGAGGGGGTTTTGAACTGTCCTGGCATTTTATGCACAACATTTAGAAGCTTATGTCACACATCACCCACTCTTCTAACCACTTGAAGACAAAGCCCTTTCTGACACTTATTGTTTACATGAAAAAGTTATTTTTTTTTGCAAAAAAATTACTTTGAACCCCCAAACATTATATATTTTTTTAAAGCAAATGCCCTACAGATTAAAATGGTGGGTGTTTCATTTTTTTTTTTCACACAGTAATTGCGCAGCGATTTTTCAAACGCATTTTTTGGGGAAAAAACACACTTTTTTAAATTTTAATGCACTAAAACACACTATATTGCCCAAATGTTTGATGAAATAAAAAAGATGATCTTAGGCCAAGTACATGGATACCAAACATGACATGCTTTAAAATTGCGCACAAACGTGCAGTGGCAACAAAATAAATACATGTTTAAAATCCTTCAAAAGCCTTTACAGGTTACCACTTTAGATTTACAGAGGAGGTCTACTGGAAAAATTACTGCCCTCGATCTGGCCTTCGCGGTGATACCTCACATGCATGGTGCAATTGCTGTTTACATTTGACGACAGACCACCGCTTGCGTTCGCCTTAGCGCGAGAGCAGGGGGCGACAGGGGTGCTTTTTTTTTTTTTTTTTTTTTCTTTATTATTTTTTTTCTTTTTTAATCTTACTTTAAACTGTTCCTTTCATATTTTTTTTTTTTAATCATTTTCATTGTTATCTCGGAGAATGTAAATATCCCCTATGATAGCAATAGGTAGTGACAGGTACTCTTTTTTGAAAAAATTGTGGTCTATTAGACCCTAGATCTCTCCTCTGCCCTCAAAGCATCTGACCACACCAAGATCGGTGTGATAAAATGCTTCCCCAATTTCCCAATGGCGCTATTTACATCCGGCGAAATCTAAGTCATAAAATGCTCGTAGCTTCCGGTTTCTTAGGCCATAGAGATGTTTGGAGCCACTCTGGTCTCTGATCAGCTCTATGGTCAGCTGGCTGAATCACCGGCTGCATTCTCAGGTTCCCTGTTGAGACAGGAGAGCCAGAGAAAAACACGGAAGACGGTGGGGGGGGGGGGCATTCCCTCCCACGGCTTGTAAAAGCAGTCTAGAGGCTAATTAGCCGCTAGGATTGCTTTTACATGAAAGCCGACCGCTGGCTGAAAAGAATGATACCAAGATGATACCTAAACCTGCAGGCATCATTCTGGTATAACCACTCAAAGTCGTGAATGGCGTACCTGAAGACAAAAAAATGGTTAACAATGGTTAACAATAAAGCACAGTAAACAGTAAAGTATAAATAATTACATACCTGAAAAACAAACATGATAAAACATAATAACAATAACAATAACAATAAAACATTGCAGAATAGAATACAGTAAAAAAGAGCAGAACAATAGAGAGAGAGAATAGAGAGAGAGAGAGAACAATAAAAAATTTTTTTATTTCATATATTTTTTTTTTTTTACACTTTTTTTGTAACTAACTTTTATAACTGTAACCGGTTCCAGGTTCGGGTCTCTTAAAATGTGATGGCATCTTGGGAGACCCTGTGAAAGTGTGCCTAGTCTGTGCAATGCTGTACCCTACGCTAATACTCAACTAGTGTATGGTAGCGTTCAAAACATTCACCAATGCAAAGACCAGGATTGTCAGGACAGGAGGGACAATAATAGGGGGTGTCACGCCTATATCAGCGCTTGCTGCAGACACTACCTCTTTTTTGGGGGGGTTCGTTGGGTAGGGGTACTCGGGAGGACATAAAAATGCCTCTCATGCAGCCGACTGCATTTGGTTGGGGATGTGAATGGGGGAAGTACGGGCGCTGCAGAAGCGGTGGGTTCCCAATTAGGATTGGCGAATGCAGCAGGAAGGGCATTATGGGCACGATGGGCCTGTGTTTGTCTTTTTGGTGGCAGCGGGACACTACTTGTGCTTGCCACCTCACCAGCTTGAACTGCACTTATGGGACTCGCCACGTCACCAAGTGTTACTGCAGTGCTGGTTTGACTACGACCGGGGTGTACTAGGCCGCTGGTGCTTGCCAGTTCACCAAAACGCTACCAAAAAAACTGTTAGCGATCGCAGGGATCAGGCCTGATTCTGCGAACGCTGCAGTTATGCGTTTAGAGTTTTGTAAGTGACAGTGATCGATCGATACTGCACTTGGGTGGGCTGGGCTGGGCCAGGCGGAGGGGCAAAACGCAGGTGCTAGCAGGTATCTGGGCTGATCCCGCTAACACTGCGTTTTTGGGAACCCTAAACTGCTGGGGACGCTAGTATAGATCTGATCGGATCAGATATTGATCCGTACAGATACTATACCACTAAGGGAGGCGTATGCTGCGTGCGTGGGTGTTAGCGGTACTGGCGCTAACCTGACGCTGCCTGGGGCTGGTGCTTGCCAGTTCCCCAAAATGCTACCAAAAAAACTGTTAGCGATCGCAGGGATCAGGCCTGACTCTGTGAACGCTGCAGTTATGCGTTTAGTGTTTTGTAAGTGTCAGTGATCGATCGATACTGCACTTGGGTGGGCTGGGCGGAGGCGCAAAACGCAGGTGCTAGCAGGTATCTGGGCTGATCCCGCTAACACTGCGTTTTTGGGAACCCTAAACTGCTGGGGACGCTAGTATAGATCTGATCGGATCAGATATTGATGCGATCAGATACTATACCACTAAGGGAGGCGTATGCTGCGTGCGTGGGTGTTAGCGGTACTGGCGCTAATCTGACGCTGCCTGGGGCGACGCATATCACCGCCGGGCGATCAGGGGGCTAAACCTTTATTCGGTAATAAACGGCGGGTCCCCTGACACTATAAAAAATAAACGAACTAACCAGCGTCAACCGTAACAGTTATACGGTGATCAGTGGTGAAAGGGTTAACTAGGGGGCAATCAAGGGGTTAAAACATTTATTAGGTAGTATATGGGGGTCCCTGACGCTATAAAACGCTGACGGCGAACCTAAATATTTACCTCACTAACTAGCGTCACCAGCGACACTAATACAGCGATCAGAAAAATGATCGCTTAGCGACACTGGTGACGGGGGGTGATCAAGGGGTTAAAACTTTATTAGGGGGGGTTAGGGGGGTACCCTAGACCTACAGGGGGGTAACAGTAACTGTGCTAACACAGTAACTGTCACAAACTGACACAGCAGTAATCAGAAAAAAAAAAAAAAAAAACTGGTGTCAGTTTGTGACGGGGGGGGGGGGGTGATTGGGGGGGGATCGGGGGGCGATCGGGGGGGGGGGATCGGGGTGTTTTGTATGCCTGGCATTCTACTGTGTGTGTGTGTGTTGGTGCACTCACATAGATGTCTTCTCTCCTCGGGCCGGAACGGAAAATACCGAGCCGAGGAGAGATGACATCATTTCCTTTGCTGCTGTTTAGCATACAGCAGCAAAGGAGTGTTCCCATTGGCCGGCGGCGATCGCGAGGGGGGGGCCACGAACGGATGGCCTCCCCCTCGTCTCTGATCGCCGGGGGACAGAACGGGACCGCCTCGGGCGGCGGGGGGGGGTCCGATCGGACCCCCCACCCGCGGGAGGCAAATCACGTACATGTACGTGATTTTGCCTGCCCGTGCCGCCTTGCCGACGTACATCGGCGTGAGGCGGTCCTTAAGTGGTTAAAAGACAACATGGCAAAACCAATTTTGCTGCAATATCCAGGTTCAATACAGAAATTGTCCCATGCAGGAGTTTTTCTTTGCCACTAGATGTCCTCATTCAGTATGGACAGCATAATATAACCTACTTTCTGTGAGCCCAGGTCATCCTGAATCCACCGCAGTCTGTGATTGGATAGTGAAAAGAGATGCAACATGAGTTCATCTCTCTGTCACTCTGATTTCTCCCCCTATCAGCATGCCTTTTGTCAGTACATGAGCAGATTGGCTTCCTGTGCTAGAACTTCCTCTCACACTCCAGCCCTGCTGTACAGGGACGGTTGTAGGCTGAGACCAGGTAAAATCTGCTAGTATTTAACCACTTCAGCTCCAGAAGACTTGCTCTCCTTCACCAGGTCATTTTTTGTGATACGGCACTGCGTTACTTTAACTGACAAAGACAGACATCTTGAAAAAAACAAAACAATATTTTTTACTTTCTGCTATAACACATATTCATTTATTTCTTCATCAATTTTGGCCAATATGTATTCTGCTACATGTTTTTAGTAAAAAAAAAAAAATCAATACCTGTATATTGATTGGTTTGTGCAAAAGTTATCGCGTCTACAAACTAAGGGATATTTTTCTATATTTTTTCTTTATTTTATTTTTTTACTTAGCGACTTATAGGGGGACTGTGATATTGCGGTGGACAAATCAGACACCTAACTGACCCTTTCACACTTTTTGGGGACCAGTGACACCAATACAGTGATCAGTGAAAAAAATATCCACTGACACTGCACTAATGACACTGACAGGGAAGGGGTTAACATCAGGGGGCAATCAAACGGTTAAATGTGTTCTTAGGGAGTGCTTGCTAACTATGGGGTGGGGGAGGTGCTTTGACTGGGGGAAGGTAAAGATCCATGTTCCTGCTTAGCAGAAACACAGGATCAGTACATTCCCCTCTCACAGAGCGATGATCTGCCTTGTTTACATAGGCACAGGGCTGGACTGGGACAAAAATTTGGCCCTGGACTTCATCCAGACTGGCCCACTTTAATTTTGAGTGTCCCCATCAGCAGTCCCTTTACATCAGTGTCTCCATCAGCAGTCCCCTTACATCAATGTCCCCATCAGCAGTCCCCTTACATCAATGTCCCCATCAGCAGTCCCCTTACATCAGTGTCTCCATCAGCAGTCCCCTTACATCAGTGTCTCCATCAGCAGTCCCCTTACATCAATGTCCCCATCAGCAGTCCCCTTACATCAGTGTCTCCATCAGCAGTCCCCTTACATCAGTGTCCCCATCAGCAGTCCCCTTACATCAATGTCCCCATCAGCAGTCCCCTTACATCAGTGTCTCCATCAGCAGTCCCCTTACATCAGTGTCTCCGTCAGCAGTCCCCTTACATCAGTGTCCCCATCAGCAGTCCCCTTACATCAATGTCCCCATCAGCAGTCCCCTTACATCAGTGTCCCCATCAGCAGTCCCCTTACATCAGTGTCCCCATCAGCAGTCCCCTTACATCAGTGTCCCCATCATCAGCCCCCTTACATCAATGTCCCCATCAGCAGTCCCCCTACATCAGTGTCCCCATCAGCAGTCCCCTTACATCAGTGTCCTCATCAGCAGTCCCCTTACATCAGTGTCCCCATCAGCAGTCCCCTTACATCAGTGTCCCCATCATCAGCCCCCTTACATCAATGTCCCCATCAGCAGTCCCCCTACATCAGTGTCCCCATCAGCAGTCCCCTTACATCAATGTCCCCATCAGCAGTCCCCTTACATCAGTGTCCCCATCAGCAGCCCCATTACATCAGTGTCCCCATCAGCAGTCCCCTTACATCAGTGTCCCCATCAACAGTCCCCTTTATTCTCTTTATTCTGCCTATGAAACCAAATAATTGGAAATTTTAGGACCAGGATACACTCAGATTCAGGGTCACATCTATAAGTTTTTTTGGTGCTTTTTGCAAAAACGCACTACAGTCCACTTAACATGGTTTCCTATGGGATACGTTCACACCTGTGCTTTTTTCAGCCGTTGCATTTTTGGAAAGGGTCAGGGGCTTTTTTTAAACACAAAATGGTGCTTTTTTGCTTTTTTGGTTCCATAGACTTCAATGGAGAAGCTGCAGAAGAGCATGTAGTGCAATGAAAATTGGACAAAAAAAAAAATGCAAAATGCAATTCGCGTCAAAATAGTTTGTGCAAAAACGCACAGCAAAATGCACTGTAGAATGCACCAATCGCAAACTGCATAAATGTGAACCGAGCCTTATAGCAAGTTCACACTAGACAAACTGGGCTACACTGAGCAGTTATGCCCAGCACAGTCCCAACACATAGACAAGGCAAAAGCTTCATATTGAATAAAGGATTCTGAAGTAGGCTTAAAGCTGATAAGATTCACTCCTGTTATGAACTCTCCAAGACCTCCCAGGTGTTTTATCACAGTTACATGATAGTTTACATTTTTTGGGTTTATTTGAGATGTGCAAAAGAGAGATCACACAAACACTTATATGTCTAACGTTTATTTAAGTAATGGCAGATACAGATAACAAATGTAATAATATTAGAAAATATAACAAAAATACTTAGCTATAGATGCCTTTTTCACCACGGAGTCCCCCGTCCTTATGGCGTGGCACAAATGATCATATTAGATGCGTGTGTAATTTCAGCTCTGAGATGAGACTCACTTTTACAAGTTTTAGCTGTAGTATATACAGGACTAGTGTGTGAGTAAATGACCAATCATAATTGTTTGTAGAGTGATATCACCTTTTAGAGAAGATATTGGACTTGGCCATATAGTCAGTTTACAATGCCATTCCTATAGCATTAGATCAGTTAAAGTGGTTGTAAAGGTACAAGGTTTTTTATCTTGATGCATTCTATGCATTAAGATAAAAAAAAACCTTTTGTGTGTGGAAGCCTCCCCAGCCCCATTTCTCTCCAGCGATGTCCACGAGTGTCTAAGCCATCTGGGACACTCCTCCTGATTGGCTGAGACACAGCAGCACCGCCATTGGCTCCCGCAGCTGTCAATCAAAATCAGTAAGCCAATCAGGGGAGAGAGGGGGCGGGGCCGGTTTGGGCTCTGTGCCTGAATGGACACGGAGCTGTCGGTTCCAGTGTCCCCATAGGAAGCTACTGACTGTGGGGGCACTTGATAGGAGGGAGGAGCTAGGAGCAGCAAAGAGGGACCCAAGAAGAGGAGGATCTGGGCTGCTCTGTGCAAAACCAACTGCACAGAGAAGGGAAGTGTAGCGCTTGGTTGCTACTAGTAACTAACATCTACCATATCACCCAGCTGCCAGACCTCCATCTATCCCCTCAGAGACAATGAACAGTCATTTGCGTTGTTTTGTTTTTATTTATTAAGGGATATAACTTGGTTGGGGGAAAGGGAATATGGGATGCCCATAGAACATGTTGCTTTGCCATCATATTAACTACCTCAATACTGGGCACTTTCACCCCCTTCCTGCCCAAGCCATTTTTCAGCACTGTCGCACTTTGAATGAAACTTGCGCGGTCATGCAACACTGCACTATAATGACATTTTTATCATTTTTTTCCCACAAATAGAGCTTTCTTTTGGTGGTATTTGATCACCTCTGCGGTTTTTATTTATTGCCCTAAAAACAAAAGAAGAGGGACAAGTTTGAAAAAACACAATATTTTTTACTTTTTGCTATAATAAATATCCAATCTTTTTTTTGTTTTTAAACAAATTGTTTCCTCAGTTTAGGCCGATATGTATTCTTCTACATATTTTTCTATCTACATATATTCTACATAATCGCAATAAGCGTATATTGAATGGTTTGCGGAAAAGTTATAACATCTACAAAATAGGGGATAGCTTTTTTATTATTTTTTTTTTTTTTACTAGTCATGACAGCAATCTGCGATTTTTATTGTGACTGAGATATTGCGGCGGACATATCGGACACTTTTGACACATTTTTGGGACCATTCACATTTATACAGCGATCCGTGCTATAAAAATGCATTGATTACTGTGTAAATGTGACTGGCAGGGAAGGGGTTAACACTAGGGGGTGATCGAGGGCTTAAATGTGTGTCCTAGGGAGGGGATTCTAACTGTGGGGGAGGGGACTGACTGGGGGAGGTGACTGATCGGTGTCCCTATGTACAAGGGACACACCATCGGTCTCCTCTCCTCTGACAGGACGTGGATCTGTGTGTTTAAATACACAGATCCATGGTCCTGCTCTGTTACCCGGCAATCGCGGGTGCCCGGCGGACATCGCAGCCGCCGGGCACGAGCATCGGGTCCCGAGCAATGCGGCGGGCACGCGCCCCCTAGTGGCTCGGGAGGGCGATCACATCATATGACGTCCGCCCAGAACAAGAGTTGCCTCGTCCCACAGTCATATGACAGTGGGCGGGCAGCTAGTGGTTAAAGAACTTGAAATTTGGTTGAGCCTTGAAGTACTGATGCACATATAATATCTACAGTCTCTTCCCTACATCACCATGCAGACTATTTCCCCTCCTCTGCATACCTGCTGCAGACTATTGCTCCCAGGACTTCTATCCTCCTGCACAAACTTTACTGTAGATCATTATCTTGTCACATCATCCTCTATGAGCAAAAGAGGCCGCTCTGAACAGTCTCAGTGGCTGGCTGTAATAGTTGTTGTTACTAGGCCAGAGGTCTGCAGTACCTCTCCCCGGTGGCCTAGTAATTTAGTAGCACGTGTAGATTGGTGGACTTCCAGCTAGTCCAGTTTGCAAATTCTGCGTCCTCAGTCCGCATTGATTTGACACTTTCCCCACAGTCTCTCCACTGGCCTCGCACCCAGCTCCCCTGGCATGCCTTATCCAGCAATCCAATTTGGACCACTCACCGACCTTCTCCTGTCCCGAGTCCATGATGGAGAACTCTAACTGTACATATGTTCCAGCAGCTTCTCCAGCCCCTCTGTTCCAGGATACTTCACGCATGACTGTGTAAAGATGAAGCTCCCTCCCAGCTCTCCCGGGCTCCTCCACTAGGCCTCGCACCCCCCCAGATGGGGATGGGGACCCTGCTAATGCCTAGTGCTCCATTTTCCACATCTCCCGGCCGACAACCCTCCCCCAGTGGGCTGGACCTGAGCTTATATGGGAGGTCTGCCTCATGCCAATTACAATTGGGGATTGATCAGGGCTCCTCATATGAGCTCCCTGCCACTCCAGTCCTGTGCCCTGCCCCTCTTCCAGATCATTCTCCCTGGAAGCAGGGGAGGCGCCCCAGAACTAGAGCACAGGTGGTCACACCCACTGCTACACTAACCACTCCCTGCCCACAGATGAAAACAAACAGGCCTAGCCTGAAGCATAGGCCTGCCCAAATTGACCTGCTCTGGCAGCTTTCCTACAAAAATCCTCACTCTAGCACCTACCTAAGGTAGAGGGTGCTACAGAATTATAACATGTTTGTTATTTTTTTTAAGAAAAAAAAACAGACTTTACAATCACTCTAAGATAAAACCATACTTATGTCCTTATATGGTCCCTTAACCAGGATTTGGAGGCTTTCTTATACATTAATGATCCACAATTAAAGGAGAAATTAATTTTCTCCATCACTGGGGTAACTACAACAGGAACGTGTGAATGTTTCATGACCCTGAACCTGACTTGTGGTTTATCTGTAGTATGACATCCCACTTTTGCTAAATTTAAATTGTAGTTTACCAGTTCTAGGGCCAGCCATCACATCCACATCCTTAAATAGCAAGAACACCTAAAAAGGTGATTGACTCCTAATAAGATCGGACTTTGAAGGATATGAGGCTGTCACTGAAGTGAGCACACAATCAAGGTAATATTGTACAAACATTATTAAAATTGAATAAAGATAGATACAATCATATCACAAAGTGTAAACATTAGCACAAAGCTAGAGTTGATATTGATACTTATTTCCAGCAAGAATATATTGAGTTCATTGATACAGAGAAGTCCAACGTGTTTCGTAGAGTGGTGTCTCCGTTTCCTCAGGGAAACTCAGTATATGTCAACTTCATCAAAATATAAGTGTGTATGTTTCTATGGATGCAAAAGACCGACACTGCAAGCTGGCCAAGTAGTCCATGGCGTCAGTACCCAGGACCAGGACTGGCAGACACTGGATCGCACACAGGTGGATTCAGGCGGAAGCAGTTTATATGCCCAGAATCACATCAGATCAGCTCAACAAAGCACTGCACACAGCTTTGCAAACAATGTCCACCGTCGGATATACATGGATATCAGAGCTGACATGTACTGAGTTTCCCTGAAGAAGCAGAGACACCACTCTGCGAAGCGTGTTGGACTATTCTGTGTCAATTAACTCAATTTATTCTTTCTGGAAACAAGTGCCAGGGCAGTACATGTGCAGCATAAAAAGATTTTATTGTAAAAACAAGATTTGTAACAAAGTGTTATGCACTCACATAGTGCTCTGTAGGTGGGGGGCTTACAGCGGGCCTGAGGAGCCGCCCACCACTCTGATAGCCAATCAGTGAATACTGATTGGCTATCAGAGTGGTGGGCGGCTCCCCAGTGTGACAGCTCTGGATCACTTCTACACTGAGCAATCCAGTTGGCGTCCTTCTGTGATCCCGCAAGGCTTCAGCTCCCCGCTGACACAAGATGATCGTGGCATTACATCCCAAGGACGCAGCAGTCTTTCAAAGGCAAATTTTGGGGTAAAAAATTATTTCATGAATTAAAAAAAAAATAAACAGAAACGTTAGCCCAACTGTTTTGTATAATGTAAAAGATGATGTTATGTCGAGTAAATAGATACCTAACATGTCATGCTTTGAAATTGCGCACACTCGTGGAATGGCGACAAACTACGGTACCTAAAAATCTCCATAGGCGACGCTTTAAATTTTTTTAGCGGTTACCAGGTTAGAGATACAGAGGAGATCTGGTTCTGTTGATTGCAGGGATACCTCACATGTGTGATTTGAACACCGTTTACATATGCGGGCGTGACTTACGCATGCACTTTGCTGCGTGAGCTCGCGGGGACGGGAGCGTTTAAATGTTTTTCTTTTTTTTTCTTATTTATTTTATTTCTTTAATTTTTTTTACAGTCTCTGTAAAAAAAAAAAAAATTCTGATCACTTTTATAGCTGTCACAAGGACTGTAAACATCCCTTGTGACAGTAATAGGTGGTGACAGGTACACTTTATGAAGGGATCGGGGGTCTAAAAGACCCCAAATCCCTCCTTTGCACTTCAAAGTATTTAGATCGCCAAAAACGACGATTCGTCGTTTTTTTTAATTCGGCGCCATTGGCAGCCGAGTAAACTGGAAGTGACGTTGTGACGTCGCTTCTGTGTTTTCACATAGGAGACTGGAACTAAGCCATTTCCGGCTTTGATTCAGTCTCTCTCTAGCCGGTGGAAGTGCCGGATCGCGGATCGGGTCTCCCGGTGGGTTGAGAGGCCCGGGAACAGCTTCGAAAGGCAGCGGGAGGGGGGATGTCCCCTCCCGTTCCTGTGGCATAACAACCTTACGGCTTTTAGCCGCAACGGTTGTTATCCCTAAAGAGCCGACCGCCCGCTCCAGAAAACGGTACTGGGGTGATGCCTGCAGCTGCAAGCATCACCCTGGTATAACCCCTGAAAGCCGAGGCCGCATATGTGTGTACGGTCGGCGCTAAGGGGATAAACATGTTTGTATTACCTTGAGTGTGTGCTCACCTCAGTGACAGTCTCCTATCCTTCAAAATCCTACCTTTGTAGGAGTCAATCTCCTTTTTACGTGGTCCCACTTTTGCTAATCTGTTCAGATTATTTTTCTGTCAAAGCTTTTTAATGCCTTTAAATACTGCTCACCAATTATGTGTTTAGGTCATTGTATAAATAATTATATTACAGAATATATACTGAACATTTATATCCATGTGTGCCAATAAACTCCTCTGGTGTCTCACCCGTAAGAAAAGTGGCCATGACTGAATTCCACTAAACAAAGAAGCAAAGGGTGATAGACAATGGTCAGAACAAGGTAGATGAAGGCTACATTCACACTGTTACATGTTGGGAAATCATGCAAAATCAGGTACTTTCCCGACATGTACAGAAATGTGCTGCCTTTAGCAGATGTTCAGCAGTGCAATTAATTCTTAATAACACCCCCACACATCTCCTAATGCACACACCATGCGGCCCGATTTTGCAAACGGTTCAGGGACTTCTTTGGTGTGTTTCTCGCTTGTAGGGCAGCCCATTGAAATGAATTGGCTGCACTACACGTAATGCATGGGAAACGCGCTTCTGCTCCATCTTACCTCTACGGTAAGTAGAAATTCCTTATGGCAAGCAACAGTGAAACTGTTCCAGGGACATGCAGGTCTGCTTGATCATGGAGACAAGGCGTGGAATGAGAACAACACCCTTGTCTGATGGGGGAGTCACATTGGACACAAGCAAATCCCAACCATGCATAAGAAAGGCAGATATCATTCATGGCTATCTATCACAAGTCTTACTATCAAGCTTACTCTGGAAGGGTGTTGTTTAAAGCAACTGTGATGTAGGTGGAGGGATTATAATGTAATCGACTAGATAGATGAAAGGAAAGAAAAAGAAAGAAGGAAAGAAAAACAGAAAAAAAGAAAAAAAGAAAGAAAGAAAGAAAGAAAGAAAGAAAGAAAGACAGAAATGGAAGTTTAGGCTGGCAATACATTACACAACTTTCTTGTACAATTTTCCTTTAGATTTACTAAAACCATATAATATGAGGTCAGACCTAAACCCTTTCAATTTGTATGAAATCAGGCAGGTCCTTGTACTACATAGTTGAAGGTAAATCTAAAGGAAATTGAATAAGAAAATTGTATGGCCAGCCTTAGCTTCAGCTGATAAATAGAGATGTTCCGTTGTTCAATACCTCCTATAATAGAACAATGATGCAATGATCCTCTCAGTGAATGAACAAAAGATTTGTGAAATCAAACTGACCTGTATAATAGAGAAGCAAGAGGAGGACGGCTGCCTGTCCGTACCCCATGTTGTTCTTAGGGTTTCATACCATTTATTGGTTTTCTTTAAGTTGTTCAGATGTGTTTACTTTCGATATTTCTTACTAGTCTCTCCGGTTAGAGATGTACAAAGGTGTCTGATGAATGTCACCTTTCCACAGAGTGACATACAGATTGTATGTCGTATAATTTGTATATTCAGATGACATAGAAATTCATTCTTCTGAAACCATCAGTCATAAAGCAGGTCAGGATAAAAAAACGGAAAGAGAAGCCTGTAGCTGAGCAGGAACGTAGTCAGCGAAGGGAGGACATGACAGGGTGTTAAGGCAAGCCAGTAAGGTAAGGGTTAAAGGTGTGGCATATAGTTTGTAATTAAGTGGTCATTATTGGTCAGAATTTGGTGCAAAGGGGGGGAGCTAGTAGCTAATAAAATAATGACAAGAGGGTGGGGCTGTAACAGTTCTTGAGAAACCTGTTAAGAGCATCCCTCCCTCCCGCCCTTAATCTCGGTTAGCATGGAATGGGTTATTTGGTTCAGGGTTGGATAAAGGGGTGCGGGGCATTTTAGGATCCTTGGCGGTGGTAGAATGTGGTGCATTCTGGGTAAGCGGTGGGGAAACATCAGGTATGGTATCCTCGAGTGGGAACGGTTCACTGGCTAGTGACCGTGTAGATTAAGGACCCTGGGGTGGCTGAGGTCAGCTGGGTTTAGGCCCTGAGTCTTTATAAATAGCGGCTGGGGTGGCAACTCAGTTAGATGTGCCTCTGACACAAATAAAGAGGGTAATGGATACATTGGTACCGCCTTGGATCTTAAAATATATATATATATATATATATATATATATATATATATATATATATATATATATATATATATACATTTCATTGGAAATAGTGAAGTTAGGTGGGTTATTACAGTGTGTTGTTAACAAAAGTTGTTTTATTAATAAAAGGCCATGTTTGGCCATTTAACCCACCTTAGGTGTTGTGTGTTTATTTTAAGTTAAGGTAAGATTAAAGAGGGAGTCCACCCAAACCGCAAAAAAAAAATATTAAAAGCCAGCAGCTACAAATACTGCAGCTGCTGACTTTTAATAAATGGCCACTTACCTGTCCCAGGGTCCAGTGATGTCGGCAGGCGACGCAGAGAACCCGCTCGGTTCTTGGCAGCTTCCGCCGCCATCCTAGGTGAGGGAATCAGGAAGTGAAGCGTTGCGGCTTCACTTCCCGGTTCCCTACTGCGCATGCGCGAGTCACGCTGAGCGATCTGGATGGTCCCCGCTATCTCCTGGGAGCTGTGTGTTTCCCAGGAGACAGTGCGGAGAGACAGGAAGAGGCATAGACTCCCATGGGAGTCTATGCCGGAAGTGGGTGCAAATTAGGGCTGCAACTAACGATTATTTTCATAATCGATTAGTTGGCCGATTATTGTTTCGATTAATTGATTAATCGGTTAATAACCTTAAAAAAAAAGTGTGATGTATAATTTAGTTAATATGTAAAGTTTTAAAAAAAGGCAATTTATTCTTAAATATCTCTATGCAGTGGTAAATATCAATAACCAACTATATGGTTAGGGAGCAAAATATCTAATCCACTCTGAGAATAACAGACAGAAGAGATATACTGTATATACTATTAGAGGAGACATACTGTATAAACCGTTAGAGAAGAGATATACTGTACATACTATTAAAGGGTGAATCTGATAAATATCAGACTCAGAGATCAAATGTCTTCCTTCAAAAAAAAATTTTCATTTTAAGAACGTTCGTCCGATTTTCTAATCGTTAGTGGGGTCAAATCGACGTTCATTTTCAACTACAGTGACGGGAAAATTTGGAAATAGAAAACTTCTTGGTCAAAGGAATTTTCAGACAGAGTATGTGGTTTCGTTCTAAAAACAGAATGTTAAAAACAAGTGAAAATTTCAAACAACATTCTTTCATTCAGCGAATGTAAAAAGATTTTTTGTTTTTAAAAAAACACAAATTGCTGCAAAAACACGTTACATGCTTTTCTGCAGCTTCTCCATTGAAGTATATTGAACCAAAAAAGCACAGTTTTTGCGTTAAAAAAAAGTCCCTGACCCTTTCCAAATACGCAGCGGCTGAAAAAAGCATAGATGTGAACGTGTCCAATGGGAAACCATGTAAATGAACTGTAGTGCGCTTCTGCAAAAAAGCACCAAAAAACACATAGATGTGAACCAGGTCGAAGATTTTTAGTAACATAATGGAGTTAAAAAAACTAAAATAAGCCCTTTATAGTGCAAAAAAAAGCAGATAATCACCACTGTATGGGGTTCATTTTTTTACTGTAGAACTGTGAAAGTAATATTTACAGTAGCGATTATTTGCTATTTTTGTACTATAAAGGGCTTGTTTTAGTTTTTTTTTAACCCCATTATGTTACTGGCCGATTAATCGATTATGAAAATAGTAATCGATTAATTTCATAATCGATTAGTTGTCGATTAATCGATTAGTTTTTTCAGCCCTAGTGCAAATACCTGTCTTAGACAGGTTTCTGCACCCCCCTCCCCCCTGAAAGGTGCCAAATGTGACACCGGAGGGGGGGAGGGTTCCGAAAAGCGGAAGTTCCATATGTGGAACTCCGCTTTTTTTTTTTTTTTTTTTTGCCACGTCAGCGAGAAGATTAACTATTGGAATAGGACGTGACCGGATGCTGGAGTGAGAGGCGGTGTTAGCGGTCTCCCTCTGGCCTGATGCCTCCGTGACCATCCGCACCAGCCTTGTGGATTAAGCCCAGCCGGAAGCACTCTCGCCTGCTGCAGAGCTCGGGGCTTGTCTGGCTGCCTGGCTCCCTTCAATCCTGCCTGTGCCTGTACATGCCACCGGAACATCGTCGCTGCAGTTTGGACAGCGGCGCCAGCGACCCCCTCTTTGGAGCGGCGAGGAGCGGCGAGGAGAGCGTGAGACACCGGCCGTGTTTGAGAGGGTTGCCGGGGCGACGGCTCCGACGCTAGCGGCTCCGACGGCGTTCACTGACAGCGGAAGGAGCGACCAGTGGGGAACGTCCCTGCACTGCCCAGGTAGCCCGGCAGTACTAAGGTATTAAGCACTCTTATTATATATGAGGCGGGCTGTTTTTGTTTTTTTGTTTTTTTTCCCTCTCTCTCTGGGGGCTGAATTGCTGCCTGAACTAGAGGGGTTGAGGCTCAGGCAGCCTATCTGGTGATCAAAAAGTGGCTTATCCCTGTGGGGGAGAGGGACACCCTGCTGGCTGGAGCTGGGACGCATAATCAAAGCAAATGTTTATTTATGGCAGAGAAAACAAAGGCTTGATAATACTGAATTACCTGTCATATTAGGCCTGGTGCTAGCCCTGCTTGTAACCGAGCACTAGAAAGATACAATTGGGACTGTGTTAATATTTTGACCTGAGAAAAGGAAGGGAAAGGTTAATTTGACGAGCCGCTAAAACCCCATAATTGTTCTCCTTTGGATTATATAATAAGCCATGACTATAAAAAAGGGAGAGGAGCTGCAGCAGCAGGAGAATAATAGCTCTCAAACTACTCGTACATCAAAAGAAAAGGGGAACCAGGCAGCAGCAGCAGCAGCGGCCAAGTTGGAAAAATTTGCGCACCCCTCTACCTCATCACCATCCAAAAGCACCCTCCAACAGCAGGAGAAATCCCATGTGGGGGGCCATGGGGACAGGAAGAGTTTAGGAAAAGGGCCGACGGCAACACACACAACAAAAACCGCGAGCAGTAAAGGCTCTGCGGGCGAACCCTCAGGAACGGCAACTAGCAATGTCGCCGAGCAAAATATATCTTTAACAGCGGAGCCTACATTGAAAGATGTTCTATGCGCTGTTAATTCCTGTAAAGCCTCCCTAAGTGAATTGTGTGACCAGCTGAAGAGGTTAAAGGAAGAGCTAAGTACAGTAAGCCAAGAATTACAAAGGACTGCTGCTAGAACAACTACACTAGAGGAGAGGATGAGCCAGGCTGAGGATGATCTGGCCCCATTGAAGCAAGAGCTTAAAGCAATGAAAACGCAGATTGACCTGCATAAAGTTAAGATGGAGGAAATGGAAAATAGGTCTCGCAGGAACAACGTGCGGGTGGTGGGCCTACCGGAGCGGTGTGAGGGTCCCCACCCCGAAGGGATCATGGAGAAGTGGCTTAGGGGAACTTTCGGGACGGAAACCTTTTCTCACCTTTTTTCTATTGAAAGAGCCCACAGAGTGCCAACTAGGCCCCCGCCATCAGGAGGATATCCCAGACCAATAATTACGAAATTCTTGAACTACAGAGATAAGGTTACATTGATGCGCAGGGCTAGAGAGAAAGGGGATATTCTATATAACGGGGCGAAAATTTTATTTTTCCCCGACTACTCCCCAGACCTGCAGAAACGAAGGGCCGAATTTAGGGACATTAAGCACAAACTACGGGACTATAAAATTGAATATGCCCTGTTATATCCGGCACGCCTGCGCATCACTGCCCTAGGGGCTACTCATTTCTTTGACACAACGACAGGGGCAACAAAATGGCTCGAAGATAACAAAATGACGTCTTGGCGTTTTGGAATTGGGCGGGGGGAGGGGGAGAGGGGGGAGGAGTTTGGAAGTGTGTTACGAAGCACTTGGTCAGTACATGAGTGAGGAGTTTTTTTTTGAACGGCTGGAAGGGAGTAAAAAGGTCACATGCATAGCCCCTAGGGCTAGCCTAGCTAGGCAGGAGGGGGTGACACGAAAAGGGGTGGGGAAAAGGGGGATGGGCCAGGCAAAAGTTGGGGGGGGGGAGGGGGGCAGGTTAAATAGAGGGAGGGGAGGGGGGCTCACAATAAATTATGGGGTCAGATACTGTGGTGAACGAAAGGCACACGCACTCAGGAGGAGAGGGTCTACAAAAATAAAGCACATTTGCACATGTTGGTTACGTTTGCAATTAAATAACACTAGAGGAGGGGGTGGAGTGGTCCCTGGATGTGGGGGCCCTTGCCCCCTCACCTTATATTTCTTTTTCATTTTCAATACAACCACAGAGATTACGGCAGGTCTTGTAGACACAATTGCACAAATGAATTGCCTTTACTTTTCGGGGGGTCAGTTGTTTTCTCTTTTTTTTTTTTTTTCTTTCCCTTCTTTTTCCTTCTTTTCTTTTTTTTTCTTCGTAGATGCCTTTTAAAACTTTAAAAATAGGTTCGTGGAACATTAGGGGCATGAGTGACCCTGCTAAGAGAGCAGCTGTATTTTCGGTGATGGAAAATTATGGTGTTGAACTGGCTTGCCTGCAGGAAACTCACCTCACTAATGAGACTAAATTATATGTTCGGAGTAACAAATTCCAAGAACAGTATCACTCGGTTCACACCTCTTATTCAAGAGGGGTGAGTATCTTGGTGAGGAGAGGTATCTCATTTTCCTGCAGGGAAGCTAGGATAGACACGTTGGGAAGGTACGTCTTTCTGAGTTGTGTTGTAGAAAATAAATCTCTGGTGAAAGCAAATGTTTATATCCCTCCTCCGTTTAAAACAGAGATCATGCTGGATTTGTTGGAGTTTGTGGATGGTATGGTGGATATTCCTATAATAGCGGTGGGCGATTTTAATGCAGTTCTAGATAGCAGCATGGACCGATTTCCGCCCGTGACCCGCGCGGAAAGAGTACCAGAGGGGCGATTAGCCCAACTGCTTGTAGAGATTGGATGGCGCGATCTTTGGAGATCTTATAATCCAAATACTCGGCAGTACTCCTGCCACTCAGGGTCATATTCTACTCTCTCGCGTATAGATATGGCAGTGGGTAATAGTGAAGCCTTGCGATTAATAGGAAACATAGAGTATAGACCGAGGGGAATATCGGACCACTCACCCCTGACTTTGACTCTAAATTTAAGCACCAGAACCAGTCAGAAGAGGTGGACAATAAACCCACTATGGCTGGACCTGATTAGTAGTCCAACAGAAATATCCTCCAAGTTAAAAGAGTTTATAACATTCAATTCAGGTACAGCACCAGTAGGGGTGGTGTGGGATACCCTAAAAGCATATCTTAGGGGACTACTACACCAGCAGGTTGTCACGGCAAAAAAAACATCAAGGGACTGGGAGGTGAGGGCCAGTAGGGAAGCCATGGAAGCAGAAACACAATATGTGTTAGACCCAACCCCAGAAAAACAGGAGATTTGGCTTAATAAACAACAAGAGTACAAAGAGGTAATCAACAGAAGAGTAGAGAACAAGAGACTTTTCCAGAAACAAAATTATTTTGGGGAGGGAGAGAAAGTAGGCCGGATGCTTGCCCTCCTAACTAGGTCTAATTTATTCTCACCGGCCATCTCCTCAATCAAAACTTCGGCTGGAAATATTACACCTGATCCGGTCGAGGTCTTAGAAACTTTCTCCACATTTTATAGAGACCTGTACAGGTCCCGCCAGGGCTTGAACCAGCGCGAGATGGACAGGTTCTTGGAAGGAGTAGACCTGCCCATACTCTCGGAGAGTGATAGAAGCGAGGTGGATTCCCCTCTGGCCCTGGAGGAGCTACAAAAGGCAGTCGCAGAGTTGTCAGGTCAGAAATCTCCGGGCCCAGACGGGCTTCTACTGGAGATTTATAGGAAATACGGGGAGACTCTGCTCCCGGAGCGCCTAAAAGTGCTAGAGCAGACGACCAGGGATGGTAGGTTGCCCCTATCAATGTCAGAGGCCGATATAGTAGTGATCCCAAAGGAGGGGAAAGATCAATCGGAAGTTTCTTCATACAGACCGATATTACTGCTGTGCACAGATGTCAAGATCATTGCAAGGGTGCTGGCATCCAGGCTAAATAAATGTATTGACAAACTGGTGCACCCGGACCAATCAGGGTTTATCCCCGGTCGGTCCACTAGTACAAATATCAGAAGAGCTTATTTGAACCTACAGGTACCAACAGAGAATGCGGGATCCAGAGCCATATTATCTTTGGATGCTGCCAAGGCCTTCGATAGCCTGGAGTGGGAATACCTCTGGAGGGTGCTAGAGAGGTTTGGATTCGGCCCCGTATTTATTAGCTGGTTAAAAATCTTATATAACCATCCAAGGGCAAGGCTCAAGATAAATGGCGAATACTCGGAAAGCTTTCCCCTCGAAAGAGGGACAAGACAGGGATGTCCTCTATCTCCTTTGCTGTTTGTTTTGGCCATGGAACCATTGGCGGGAGCAGTGAGATCATCTACGGAAATACAGGGATTTCAAAGAAAAGGGAGAGAAGAGAGAATAGCACTTTTTGCAGATGATGTCATATTTTTCCTGGGGGACACGACCTCCTCGTTGGAGAAAACGATGCATATAGTAGAGGGCTTTGGAAAGTTTTTGGGATTAGTTATCAACTGGGAGAAGTCATCGATTCTACCGGTAGACTCATTGACCAACTCTACCTCGATGTGTTTGCCTCATCTGAAGATCACGGAGAAAATGAAATACCTTGGCGTTGTGCTGTCCAAGGACCCCGGTATGTTTATTAAGGACAACCTGATCCCCCTCTTATTAAAATTTAAGAGGAAATGCGATATTTGGAGCAGACTCCCTTTGTCTGTGGCGGGCCGAGCCAATTTGATAAAAATGGTTTGGATGCCGCAGTTGTTATACCTACTTCACAACTCCCCAGTCTGGATTGGAGAGAAGTGGTTCCAAAAGATCCAATCCCTTTTTAGGGAATTAATATGGAAAAAAGGGCAGGCTAGGATCGGCCTACAAAAACTGCAGCGCCCCGACACGGAGGGGGGACTGGGGGTTCCTCAACCATTTATTTACTACCTGGCAGCCCAGTTACAACAATTGGGTGGATGTGCCATTGAGAGAGGGGGAAATAACAACGTTAAAATTATTCTCCAGGGGAATCCACACAGCTCATTAGTGGGAGCACTGAAGGCAGACTCGCTACAAGGAGAAATTCCAACATTTAAAATGATCACCAGGGTCTGGCAGGCAGCTAAAAAAATAATGGGGTACAAAGGAATATCAGAACACGCGCCATTGTGGAATAATAAGCGATTGCACGAACTATCAACAGTAGAAAGGAATAGATTGTGGGAAAATTGTGGGGTAAGCCGGCTGATGCAACTATATGAAGGGGACACTCTGAAATCCTTTGAGGACCTAAGACACGAGTATGGGATACCAAATCAGGCATTCTACAGTTACTTGCAGATCAGGCACGCTCTGAGTAAGCAGTTTAGTAGACAACCCCCAACATAGTGTAGGACCCCACTACTACAGACAATAACCAAATCAGAGACCACCAAGGGCTTAATTACAGAGATATACACCCAACTAACAAAGAGAGGAAACACGAAGGCAGGTCTAACAGGGGGAAGGGGCAGATGGGCGGCCGACGTGGGGGAGATAACGGATGAGCAATGGGAGAGGATCCTTGAGTTTGGATCAAGGTATCGGTCTCTCCCTCACAAAAAGCCTCCCACTTGATGTTGTTACACAGATCCTACTACACACCAAAAAAGATGTTTATGTTCGGCCGTAGAACAAACGACGAGTGCCCTAGATGTAGAGGAACAGGCGACCTAATTCACATGGTCTGGAGGTGCCCAAAATTAGTCAGGTACTGGACTGAGATTATAAAGAAAATAAATGCTACGTTTAGAGTGGACTTAGAGCCCGATCCTAAAATCTGTGTGTTGGGCTACGTCAGTAGAGGACTGAGGGATAGGAGCACAGCCGTAGCGATAGCAAGATGCTTGTTTCAACCTAGAAAATTAATTGCTCAAGCATGGCAATCAAGCACACCTCCAACCCCGGAAGCTTGGGCCGGAACGGTCAACTCCACAATATGGAGCGAAAGGACATTTTACACAAGGTTAGGTAATTACAACACGTTCGTGAAACTATGGAACCCATGGGTCCAAGCAATGCCATGCTCCTTACCAGTGTTACTTTAGCGCTGAGGGCAATTGTCTTTTTATCAGGTCAGAGATGCTGCATCATAGCCTAGAGACCCGAAGTCAAGAGAGAATAAGGGAAAAAATAATAGCTCGATATAAGGTGTGCATCGGAATAATTAGGGTAGGTCACTGGGGGGAGGGGGTGGGGGGGGGACCACTAGCTTAAAAAGCAACAAAATACTGTCATGTATGTACACAGCAAGAGATTGTGTGGCCGGCTGGCCGGGACGTATATAGCGGGTGTTTTTTTTTTTTTTTCTTTATGTTACACTTTTGTATAACTGTAATCTTATATACTGAACGCACAAATCAAGAGAAAAGTTTGAATGGCCACAATGATGTGACTCGGCAAGAGACAAATATGACCATCAATCTGAAAGATGTCTCTGGATCAAGGCAACTGAAGTGGCCAAAAGAAAAAAAAAAAAAAAACCATTGGAATAGATTCAAGGTAAAGATTCAGGTAAAGATTCAACAAAATATTTTAATTGACTATAACGCCATGGGTTAATAATTATCTTATCTCTTCTATTCTTAAGCTCTTGTATTGGGCATATTCTACCCCGGTCCATTACGTCCTTCAGTTGTATATTCTCATCTAGGAGCCATTTACCAAACCACTCTTCCTTCCCCGGTGGGAAGTATTCCACATCCTTTAGTGACATTAACAGTGAATTGTACTCCCAGTGTTCCCTTTTATGTATTACATCCCATGTACTGAGTGCATGCCTAGTGATTTTGTGTACAGTACCTGACCGCGAGATTGTGTTTCCAGCGCGATAGCATCGCGCTGGTTCTCGGCGACAGGGTACTGTGCATGTCGCGCTGGCTCACTCATCGGGAAAGGAAAACCTTGTTTTCCTTCCGCGATGAGTGACAGGCAGTGCTGACAGCTGTCTGGTATGAATCCTGAGGCGGGAACACTGCGCCAAATTTTAAATGAAAAAGCCGGCGTGGGTCCCCCCCCCCCAGGGGCATACCAGGCCCTTAGGTCTGGCATGGATTGTAAGGGGAACCCCCTACGCCAAAAAATTGGCGTGGGGGTCCCCCCCACAATCCATACCAGACCCTTATCCGAGCACGCAGCCCGGCCGGCCAGGAAAGGGGGTGGGGACGAGCGAGCGCCCCCCCCCCTCCTGAGCCGTACCAGGCCGCATGCCCTCAACATGGGGGGTGGGTGCCTTGGGGGAGGGGGGCGCCCTGCGGGGCCCCCCCACCCCAAAGCACCTTGTCCCCATGTTGATGAGGACAAGGGCCTCTTCCCGACAACCCTGGCCGTTGGTTGTCGGGGTCTGCGGGCAGGGGGCTTATCGGAATCCGGGAGCCCCCTTTAATAAGGGGGCCCCCAGATCCCGGCCCCCCACCTTGTGTGAACGAGTTTGGGGTACATGGTACCCCTACCCATTCACCTAGGGAAAAGTGTCAAAAAACACAGTACACAGGTTTTGGGAGTAATTTATTAGTCAGCTCCGGGGTCTTCTTCCAACTTCGGGGGGTCTCTTTCCGCCTTCTCCCGGTGTTCGGCCTCTTCTCCCGGTGTTCGGCCTCTTCTCCGGGCCCCGCCGCTATCTTCTTCCAGCTCTATTGCCAGCGAGGGGCCCGGTCTCTGCTGCCGCTGTCTTGTCGCCGCTGTCTTGTCGCCGCTGTCTCTTCTTCTCTTCTTCCCCGATGTTGACACGACACTCTCTCCGGCTCGAATGCTGTGTGCGAGCTGCGGAGCCATTTATATAGGCGGTGACCCCGCCCCCTTACGACGTCATGGTCCCAGCATGCGCAGGGACTCTGGGGTCAGGCCCCCTTATGACGCTAGAGTCCCTGCGCATGCTGGGACCATGACGTCGTAAGGGGGCGGGGTCACCGCCTATATAAATGGCTCCGCAGCTCGCACACAGCATTCGAGCCGGAGAGAGCGTCGTGTCAACATCGGGGAAGAAGAGAAGAAGAGATTGCGGCGGCGAGACAGCAGCGACAAGACAGCGGCAGCAGAGACCGGGCCCCTCGCTGGCAATAGAGCTGGAAGAAGATAGCGGCGGGGCCCGGAGAAGAGGCCGAACACCGGGAGAAGAGGCCGAACACCGGGAGAAGGCGGTGCTTTTCTATAGATGTTGTAATTTTAACTCCTAGGTAATTTACCGTATATACTCGAGTATAAGTCGTTCCGAGTATAAGTCAAGGCCCTAATTTACCACAAAAAATTGGGAAAAACTTATTGACTCGAGTATAAGACGAGGGTGATAAATGCACAGCTACTGTAAGTGGAAAAGAGGGTCAACAATGCCCATTTGCAGCATCACTGTGCCCATTTGCAGCCTCACTGTGCCCATTTGCAGCCATAGGTCCCCTGAACTTCAAACTCGGTAGTTAAGGGTTCCTAGATGCCCCCTAGCTGCAGCCAAAATTTGGGGTCTCTGAGCCCAAAGGGTCCCGAAATGACATTGCTGCAGATGGACACAGTTGACCGAATTTGGGGCCCCGTATCTCGGGCCACTTAGTGCTAGGAACCCCAAATTTGGTGTGCAAACCCAGCGGAACTAGCACCATAAAATTTTCAAAGCTGGGGTTTCTAGCACTAAGTGGTCCCGAGATACAGGGCCTGTTGTGGAATCTCATATTAGCCAATGTATTTCATAATGTATATATTGATTTGCATATATTTTATTGATTATTATTATTATTATTTATATTATTATATAATAGTGGTTTTATCAATATTATTATTCAATAAGTAAAGCAACAATTGTTAATCTTTAATAATGTATACTGTGTTTTCCAGATTTAGAAAGTCTTCATTTTTAAGTGTTGAACTTTAAATGACCTCTGCTTTTTGACAAGTACTTGTAAACAGGTGTTCTCGAAAATGTATTAAGATAAGTCTACTGGATGAAAGTTCATTAGAATAGATTCAAGTTATGAAGAATTATCTCAGATAAGAAAACAGGTGGTTAAAATAATTAGGTGGAATACAGGAAAGTTATGTACAGAACATTAATTAAGTTTGACAGGGTCAAACAAAGGTCTGCTTGTGCCCTCATTAAAACTGTTAAAATACATGCATATAGTGAAACATATAAAACATCTGGTGGGGTTATTGAAAGTTAATTGTCTCAAAGTTGTAAATCTGTCATCCTTGAAGCTAGTTAAATCTTATCAAGATAAAGAGAGTTTGATAAACACAGCTGGGTGCCAGACTGTCTCTATACAGGTGTTTTTAATTGGACAAAACCAGTTATAAATCACTTTAATGAACATATAGGAATTTTGGGAATAATTAAGTTTATCTGGTTGTAGAACAGATGTCAGATTTATGGTTGGTTACTTTGATGTAGACCTTAGCGACCAATCATATGTAAGATATAAGTTGAGATAAGACTTGTAAAAGTGTATATAAATGCAAGCTCTGCAATTGTTAGACGGACAAGTCAGATAGGAGCTCATAAGGCTGAACTCTATGTATGCTGCCCTATTGCACGGGTCATAGAGGTCAGAACCAATGGGCAAGTATCTGTCCTAACTTGTCCCCTCGGACAAGTCAGATAGAAGCTCATAAGGCTGAACTCTATGTATGCTGCCCTATTGCACGGGTCATAGAGGTCAGAACCAATGGGCAAGTATCTGTCCACAACTTGTCTCCTCGTACGAGTCAGAGAAGACTTCTTAGCTTGTTCCAGAATGTGGTCTCAGGTGAATTTCCCTCAAGAACTTGGTCGAGCTGGAACCCAGAACTCTGTGAGGGGACCAGACCACCGGCAGATCAGGCTGGTCCCTATCAGGTGAGAGGTTCCCAAGAATTGGCAGTAAAGACCCATTCTGGTTCAAGGTGAGAACACTTCACAATCTTTTCAATTTGGTTAGAGGATAAGAATATTTATATCTAATATGCATGCATTGTAAGAAACTGTATAAATTAGACCTGTATATTGTAATATTTTGAACATAAACCTGTATGTTATCAGCTGTTAATAAACCTGCATTGCTGAAGTTCTGCCTGGTTCGATACCTTACTATTCTACTTCATTTGGTGGCCCGTACGGGGACAGCATAACCTCAACTCCGATCTTGCCTAACTCCATGCTGGTGAGGCACTGAGCTCAACACAATATTGCGCAATATATCAGGTTAGCAGACACCTATTATTAGTTCTGCATTGTGTTGTGCCGTGTTTTGCTAGCGCTAGGAGGGGCGGGTGGTTGTTGTTGGGGTATCGCTGTCCACCAGGCAGATCTTTGTGATGGAAGGTTGGGGTTTCTCAACTGTGGGTGCCTTAAAGTACATTGTACAGGATGAGATACCCTGGGTAGAAAATGTATTTATTTATTTATTTTTTTTTAATTTTTTTTTTTTTTCTCTTTTCTCTTTTTCTTTTCTTTCAATTCTTTCTTTTCTGAAGGGGTACCCCTGTAGAGGGTTAATTACTCTCTATGTAAACCTAGGCGTAACATGCATGTTGTTTACCTGGACTGCAAAAATTAGTCAGGATGAAGTTTTGGGGACTTAAAGACCCCTGGAGAACTTGCGTAACATGCATGTTGTTTACCTGGACTGCAAAAATTAGTCAGGATGAAGTTTTGGGGACTTAAAGACCCCTGGAGAACTTGCGTAACATGCATGTTGATTACCTGGACTGCGAATTTAAGTCTGGATGAGGTTTTGGGGACTTAAAGACCCCTGGAGAACTTGCGTAACATGCATGTTGTTTACCTTGACTGCTAAATTTTGTCTGGATGAGGTTTTGGGGACTTAAGGACCCCTGGAGAACTTGCGTAACATGCATGTTGTTTACCTTGACTGCAAAATTTTGTCTGGATGAGGTTTTGGGGACTTAAAGACCCCTGGAGAACTTGCGTAACATGCATGTTGGTTTCCTGGATTGGTAATCAATCAGGAGAAGGCTTTGGGGTTATCAGATCCCTGGACAGCCTAAGTCAAAAAAAAACTGAAACAGTACTGATATGTAGCTACTAGTAGAAAAGGTACCTTTGTGGTGTAAAATAATACTCATGAGTTTAGGAGGTTGATGTCAGGAAAGGTAAGTCCTGACAGGTAAATAAGGTAAAGGTTTTGGAGCTCCATTTGTTAACAAAGTTAAAAGGTATGTATTGTCTTTGTGCTATAAGTGTATGTGTTTATATGTATCTGTTGTAATGATCTGTGTACTAACTGAGTTAAGATCAGGTTGAGACATTCCTGATCGCCGTGGCAAGCAGGGCTTGGCGGTTTTTCGTGTCTTGAGACAAGCGTTTTGGTAAGGAGACGTATGCGCATACGGTGCCTATTGGCTTTACTCTGAGCACTGCTGTCCATAAGTAATTACTAACTATCCTGTCAGTTTTAATAATTTTGTGAATATTTGTATATTTATATATAGTCAGGAATTTGTGTTCATGTGTATGCATACTTTGCTAGGTGGAGTGACTGTATTGCTATATAGAAAACAGAAGATAATGACATTTTGTTAATGAATGTTCACAAATGTAAGTTAATTTATTTGTAATGTTTGTAGACTGTTAGGGAATATTGTATGTGTGAGGGAGACTGATCATCTCCCAAATTAGGTTAGAATAATTCTGTAGTGGTTGTAAAAACGTTGGTGTGAAAGGACCCTGTGTGTTAGTTCTATGAGTGAATTGTAAGAAGTATGTAACTGATGCTGAATTCTGCATAGTGTATGATGAATAGGGAAATGGTATGTATCTTCCATACAAATACAATTAGAACTTTCTGTGTCATATCTTTGATTTTGTGACACTTGTTATTAGTATTTGTTAGGAGGATTTATATTTATATGAGTTAAATGTGTGTGTGTGTGATTTTTTTGTATGAGGTGTAAAATGAATCCCTATGTGAATGATTGTATGTGTCTTTTGTGGAGAGGCTAGGGATTGATACATCTATGGTGACTGATTGACTTTAGCGTCAAAGTTCTAAATGTTATTGGCAGTGAGTGAGTGTGTGTGTGGAAGGCACGATTCATTTTTATTTTTTAATTTTTTTTTTATATATTCTTTTGAATATGTACCTCAGCTAGATAGCACCATTAATGAGCTGAGGGAGTTAGAAGTTATTTAAACTGTAGAAAAAAGAAAGTTGTTTGTTTTAAGTAATTTACGACACAAAGTTCTCCCATATTTTTTTTGTATCCAGCATACTGCTTTTGGAAGGAAAATATCTGTAGATAAATTCAATGTTGCTAATGTAATTAATGTCATGCTTAAAAACATTTTACAGTTATAGGTTTTACATGTTAAGCAAGATAATGTATTTCTTTCAGTATGAGTGTAGGAGAGCAGAAAAGTATAGTCACCATTTTAGAAATAGCTGTCTGCACGTATGTGCAACAACTGCATTAAATCATTTTTTGTGACAGCTTATCTCAGTGCTCTGTACTGAGATAAAGGGGCACGTTTAGGTGCCTTTAGACAGAAACTGGATGAGCTGACCAGAAAATAAATAAAATCTCAGAATACGTTCTTATTCTTAAACTTTTGTTGATTTTTTATTAGAATATAAACTGTAGGTTATAATAGGTATTCTGTCTTTTATATTATGGACTGTAGTAGTGAAAGGTGCATTTTTTTAGTGTATCACTCTTGTAAGTAGGGTGCTTATTCTCTCTTGTAGCTTTTGTTGTTTATTTTGTTATGTCCCTATCTTATTGTACAGTATTATGTATACTGTCATCTTTATATATTTGCCTACTTAGTAGTAATCACAAAGATAGTAATGGGATTTATTTATTTGGTACAAGGGAACTCCAAATTTATATTTGTTTCTTATTTTCTAAAAAGAATAGTGAAGAGTGATGCATGGTAACAGCGCTACCATCTTATTATATGTGCTATATGTAGCACATACAGGGGGGTGAATTAGATAATTAGAGTCTTAATTTTTAATCTTACCTTGTAAGCTCTGGTGAGCAAGGTCCCTTATTGGTATTGGCTAGAACTTATTTTGTCCTACCTGATTACAATATTTAGTAATTATCAGGTTGATTATTAGTTTGCCTAAATAAATAATTTGTTTCTTTATTCCAGGAGCAGCCAGCACGTTTTCATATGTAAAGTTATACTTTGTAAAATTTCACTCCTTTTGATTTTTTTATTATTCAAGTTCCTAGTTATGCTACTACAGGTGGCAAAGTCAGTTTTTGGATTAGGGTCACTCTGCATTAATATGATCTAATTAACAATAAAATTTGTATATAATTATTCTTAAGGAAGGGACATAGTAATGCACATTTTCTTAACCTCTTTAGATTTAACAGACTGTGCAAGTGACCATGTAATTTTATTTTGATTTCTTTTTAATTATGAACAATCACAATGTAGTTTCACAAAATATAGTTCTTCAAAGTCTATTTTGTGTGCCTGTATATAGACTTTATTGCAATAAAAGAACAAAGCTGTAGATATAGATATACTTTAATAAAAGTCTGCTCATTTTTAAAGTAAATCATAGTTTTTCATATGGTCATGCAAATGTATGAGACAACAGCTAAGTGTCTGATGTGGGAAATTTTTCCCAGGATTGGAGTGTATACAGCACTGATATCAGATAATTGTACCCATTTTATGAAAAATCAGTTCCATTTTGCTCTATGCTTGGCATAGACGATAGAACCTTGTGTCCACACTCATATTCATTGGTGGATAGATTGTATGGGCTGTTGTAGACCAAATTAAATACAATTTTCTGGGCCATATGAAACTTTGGATAGATTTGTCACTAAGTTTAGGAGTTCTAGAGGCAAATGATAGTTGCTTAGATTTCATGCTGTACAGTGGGAGATAAAATGTTCATGTGTTTAAAATAATTAACCAAATTGGTGTAGTTTTGTTTCTAAACAGATCCTTGTTTTAGATGTGATCTCTTGTTCCAATCAAAGCCACTAAAGGAATGTATGTCAGTAACCCTTGATGACTGCAAGTACATTAAAGATCATAAAAGGAAGTGGAAGAATTCACAAATCAAGTGTCAGTCTAAATCCACATTTGTGACAGTGACATTTTCCATTTCTATCGTAGTCAAAGTCTGACTGAGATTACCAAGAGTGTTATTCACATAAGTGCAAGTGGAATACATACAAGAGACTGTTGCAGACAAAGACATTGGAAGTATTTCAGTAATGGACAATGCTAATTAATTATATGTGATACTTTGTATGTAGAGACTTACTGTTGTTTTGTTTGTTATATATGTTATAAGTATTATTATTGTGAACACCTTAAGGTGGAACTTTGGTCAGAAAATTAATTCCTGCTGGGTTACTTGAGGCTGACCCCTTTTGCAGGTGTAGCTATGAAACAGTAAAAATAAGTGCCTATACTGTTTAAAATCCACTGTTCCACCCTGCTCTACACAGGCTCAGTTGTGCTCTATTTTTTTTTTTGCAATGAATAAAATCTAGAGGCCAGTTTGCTGACAGCCAGAAATTCTACTGCTGCTCAAAGGTTCTGGGCTTCAGTAGAATGGTAGCATAATAATTAATGTGGAATGTATTTTTCTTGCTAATGAACCTTGTTTTATCACATTTTTGTGAGTAGAGTTCCACTTTGAGTAAATGTTCAATCATTATAAACAAATAGTTTTATCATTTTTTGGGGAAAAAAAAAAAAGTGGGGAGGTTTAATGTAATGGGTATGACATTATCGCTAAAGACTGTATGCTATTGATGCTTTATAGGATATGTTATCATATTTGTCTTGATATTGTTTTATAATTTATGTTTTAAGACATAGGAGAGGTAGGCTACTGACTTAGACAGTATAGCAGTGACTGACAGAAGAGACCCATGCTGACTGTTATTGTATAACATTCTGCAGTATAGTATGTGCAGAAATGGACAAAAAGTGAAATGGTTTTGGGTTTAGCAAACTTTGTGGGAAGACTACAAAATTAAAACTAATGAAATTTCTGGACTGACTATATTGACAGTATGACATGACCAGGGTAATAGTGACTGATAGTTGGAGTCAAGATTAAGAAATTATAAGAATTTTACAATTATTGTATGGGAAATAGTATAGGTTGGGAAATGTAAAAGAATAGTATATATAAAATACTTTGTAGTGAAAACATGTACTTCAAGGGATTTATAATAATAAATATTATTAATATTGTAAGAGTATTGTATTGTGATAAAACTATATAGATACATGTATATTATTTTAGCGGATGTTGTAGAAATAATAGGAACACACTAAATTAAGTTATTAAGTAAAATAAGAGTGTAGGAGCCATTGCTTTGTAGGTTGCCCTGAAATGTTTGCAGAGACCTATTGTATCCTGACACTGACTTTATTTTTATTTTTATTTTTTATAACTATATTTTTGAAGTGTATTTTATATCCAGACAAATATCGGGTGATCGCAGAAGACATGATGCAACTTGTTACAAATGTTAATTGCTACAAAGGAAGGATTTCATGCATAAAAGGAGGAACTGGAAAATCTGAGACTTGTATCCTTGCAGAACAGGTATGCACTGAACTTGTGTCTTACAGCATCCAAAGCAGCTTGTGCTATGATACTGGACCAGCAAATGATGATGAAGGAGATCTCTCCAGACACATCAAGCACTTGGCTAAGCTGAAAAGACCTATGCAGGAAAAGGCAGAGCCTTATGGGACTGAGTCTGCTGAATGCTCCTTGGGACCACATACTTGGCTTTCATTCACTAACTGAACGGATTGTTCCTCTTCCCTGTTATCCTTGATGTGATGTTGCTGAGTAACTGTTGCCTGTTGCAAGAAGTTTGTGGCAAGAATGATCACAATGCCACTGAGACTGACAACTATGTTTTCTGTGCCACATATGGAGAAGGACTTTGCAGCTACAGAAGAAGATGCAGTGTTTTTGATTGGACTGAATTATTTATTTATTTTTTATTTTTTGGACTGATTTGTTTTTATTTTTTGGACAATTTGTGATAAGTGTCGGGTGTACGGGGTCTCTGAAGGACATGGTGGGTGATCTGTATTGTAATTGCTGTGAGGCTTGTGTGAAGCCTCAACAGGGGGGAAATGTTGTGGAATCTCATATTAGCCAATGTATTTCATAATGTATATATTGATTTGCATATATTTTATTGATTATTATTATTATTATTTATATTATTATATAATAGTGGTTTTATCAATATTATTATTCAATAAGTAAAGCAACAATTGTTAATCTTTAATAATGTATACTGTGTTTTCCAGATTTAGAAAGTCTTCATTTTTAAGTGTTGAACTTTAAATGACCTCTGCTTTTTGACAAGTACTTGTAAACAGGTGTTCTCGAAAATGTATTAAGATAAGTCTACTGGATGAAAGTTCATTAGAATAGATTCAAGTTATGAAGAATTATCTCAGATAAGAAAACAGGTGGTTAAAATAATTAGGTGGAATACAGGAAAGTTATGTACAGAACATTAATTAAGTTTGATAGGGTCAAACAAAGGTCTGCTTGTGCCCTCATTAAAACTGTTAAAATACATGCATATAGTGAAACATATAAAACATCTGGTGGGGTTATTGAAAGTTAATTGTCTCAAAGTTGTAAATCTGTCATCCTTAAAGCTAGTTAAATCTTATCAAGATAAAGAGAGTTTGATAAACACAGCTGGGTGCCAGACTGTCTCTATACAGGTGTTTTTAGTTGGACAAAACCAGTTATAAATCACTTTAATGAACATATAGGAATTTTGGGAATAATTAAGTTTATCTGGTTGTAGAACAGATGTCAGATTTATGGTTGGTTACTTTGATGTAGACCTTAGCGACCAATCATATGTAAGATATAAGTTGAGATAAGACTTGTAAAAGTGTATATAAATGCAAGCTCTGCAATTGTTAGACGGACAAGTCAGATAGGAGCTCATAAGGCTGAACTCTATGTATGCTGCCCTATTGCACGGGTCATAGAGGTCAGAACCAATGGGCAAGTATCTGTCCTAACTTGTCCCCTCGGACAAGTCAGATAGGAGCTCATAAGGCTGAACTCTATGTATGCTGCCCTATTGCACGGGTCATAGAGGTCAGAACCAATGGGCAAGTATCTGTCCACAACTTGTCTCCTCGTACGAGTCAGAGAAGACTTCTTAGCTTGTTCCAGAATGTGGTCTCAGGTGAATTTCCCTCAAGAACTTGGTCGAGCTGGAACCCAGAACTCTGTGAGGGGACCAGACCACCGGCAGATCAGGCTGGTCCCTATCAGGTGAGAGGTTCCCAAGAATTGGCAGTAAAGACCCATTCTGGTTCAAGGTGAGAACACTTCACAATCTTTTCAATTTGGTTAGAGGATAAGAATATTTATATCTAATATGCATGCATTGTAAGAAACTGTATAAATTAGACCTGTATATTGTAATATTTTGAACATAAACCTGTATGTTATCAGCTGTTAATAAACCTGCATTGCTGAAGTTCTGCCTGGTTCGATACCTTACTATTCTACTTCAGGCCCCAAAAATCAGTTCAGAAAATGTCAAGCACTTTTCTGCAGCAGAGAATGACATTTTCCGAACCGGATTTGGGGCCCCGTATCTCAGGGCCACTTGGTGCTAGGAACCCCAGCTTTGGATATGTTATGGTACCAGTTCAACTGGGTTTGCACACCAAACTTGGGGTTCCTAGCACCAAGTGACCCTGAGATATGGGGCCACAAATTTGGTTCAGAAAATGTCAAGCACTTTTCTGCAGCAGAGAATGACATTTTCCGAACCGGTTTTGGGGCCCTGTATCTCAGGGCCACTTGGTGCTAGGAACTCCAGCTTTGGATATGTTATGGTACCAGTTCAACTGGGTTTGCACACCAAATTTGGAACTTCAGCTTTGGAACTTCAGCTTTGTATATTTTGTGGTACCAGTTTGCATACCAAATTTGGGGTTCCTAGCACCAAGTGGCCCTGAGATACGGGTCCCCAAAGTCGGTTCGGAAAATGAAATTTTTTGCTGCAGAAAAGTGCTTGACTTGAGTATAAGTCGAGGGGGGCACTTTCAGCACAAAAAAATGTGCTGAAAAATTCGACTTATACGCGAGTATATACGGTAATACTTCTTTCCCCCACTCAAAAGGAAAGTGTTTTTGGTATGCGGAATCTCTCATCTTATTGGGGTTTATGTCTAACACTTCAGATTTGGTGGTATTTACTTTAAAGTTGGACAGCTTCCCATATTCTTTAAGGGTGGCCATGGCTTTCGGGAGGGAAATTCTTGGATGTATTATATAGAGCAGAATATCATCCGCAAAGGCAGCGAGCTTGTACTCTGTTCCACCTATGTTTACTCCTCTAATGTCCGGATTCTGTCTAATACTGATAAGGAGGGGTTCTAGTGCTAGCAGAAAAAGAATTGGAGAAATTGGACACCCCTGTCTTGTTCCATTATACATATAAAAGGGCTCAGATAATGTCCCATTAATTTTAACTCTCGCTGATGGTTTTGTATACAACGCCCCTATCCAACTACAGATCTTTTCCCCATAACCCACTTCTTTGAGTGTCTCTGTCATGAAGTCCCAGTCTACTCTGTCGAACGCTTTTTCCGCGTCTATTGACAGCAGTAGCCCTGGGACTCCACTCTTTTTAATTTCCTGGGTTATCAAAAGGATTTTGATACTATTATCCCTTCCCTGTCTGCCTGTGTTGAACCCAACTTGGTCAGGGTGGATGATCTTTTTAATTGTTTGCGTTATTCTACCCGCAATTATTTTTGCGAATAGTTTTGTGTCGCAGTTTAATAAGGATATGGGCCTAAAACTAGAACATAGTGTATCATCTTTTCCTTCCTTGTGTATAATCGCTATGTTAGCTGCTAGTGCATCTCTACTCATTTCCCCTTTCTCTCCTATCTCATTCATATAAGCGCATAGTTTTGGTACTAAGCAGTCTTGATATTTTTTGTAGTATAATGCTGTCAGCCCATCTGGACCTGGGCTCTTCCCTGTTGGCGTCTCCTTGATGGCCTTCCTTACTTCGGACTCTGTAATGGGGACCTCCAAGGATGTTCTCTCCTCTTTGGTTATTTTTGGCATTCCCGTTTCCTTTAGATAGTTTTTAATTTTCTCTTGTTTTTGTTCTTTCTCTATGCTCGTATTCTTTTTGTTTATTGAATAAAGTTCCCCATAAAATTCTTGAAAGGTCTTTGCTATGTCTACATCTTTGTATCTAATTTCACCTGATTCAGTCCTTATTTTATCAATATATTTATTATTTTTCTTTTTACTTAATGCCCTTGCCAGGAGTCGACCAGGTCTGTTACCAGCGATATATCTTTCTTTTTTAACTAAATTATACTTCTTTCGGTTTTCTAGTTCTATTTGTTGTCTCAAGGCCTCTCTAGCTCCATATAGCTTTCCCAGAATCCCTCCTTCCCCCGTTTCCTTATGCTGCTGTTCTAGTTTTTTGACTTCCTCCTGAAGCACACGAAAATTCTTTGCCTGTCTTCTTTCTTTCTCCACTCCCGCCTTTATTATAATCCCTCTAATGTACGCCTTATGGGCCTCCCAGACGATTGATTCTGATGTTTCCTTTGAGGTATTTGTTTTGAAGTAAAATTCCAATTCTTCTTTTATTGATTTATCAATTTTCCTATCATGAAGGAGATCCTCGTTTAATCTCCAATTATTTAACAAGGGTTTTTGTATATTTTGTTTTATTAGTAGTGTCACTGGGGCGTGATCTGAAAAAGTTGTGGGTCCTATATTTATATTTTCTACCTCTTCTAAGTACCTATGATCTACAAAAAAATAATCAAGCCTTGAATACGTCGCATGTACGGGGGAGTAGTAGGTGTAGTCCCTTATCTTTTGATGATGCATCCTCCACACATCTACTAGCTGGCAGGAATGAAGTTTTCTCTTGAGTTTGTTCAACCATACACCCCCAGTCCCCCAAACATGCGACGTCTTATCTCGACCCGGCTCAAGACACAAGTTAAAATCTCCTGCCACAATAACCCTCCCCCTCCTAAAACCCTCTAATTTTGATAACACTCCAATTGCATATTTTCCTGGATTTGTATTTGGGCAATATATATTGGCTAGAGTATATTATTCCCATTTAGTTTGCCTCTCAGGAACAAATATCAGCCCTCAGGGTCAATTATTCTCTCCTCTATCTGGAAGCGCATTTCCCTTGAAAAACCAATTGCCACCCCTTTTGCACCCCTTCTCGGGGAGTCGCTATATATCCAAAGCGGGTAGTCCTTAGAAATTATTTTCTGGTTTCTCCCCAGGTATAGATGCGTCTCCTAGAGAAAGACCACCTCTGCTTTGTTGGATCTCAATTCGCCCATTATGTTCACACATTTTAAGGGCGAGTTGAGGCCCCTCACATTATATGTTACCAACTTTATTCCGGCCATTTATTCTGCATTTCTAGACCAATCAGTGGGAGATAATGAGGTTTGTACTGGTCTTGCCCCCCCCTTACCCTCCCCCTCCCTTTCCCCACTCCCCTACCCCCCCTCCCCATCCCTTCCCCCTTTTGGGGGCAACTGGCCTCCCAGCGGCCCTATTAACCGTGACCCCACATTCTCCACCCGGCCCTACGGTTATCCCCCGAGGGTTGAGCTCAGTGTGGCAATCTTTGAATCCTCCAGCCCTCTCCGGGATAGCCATCCCCCCCACTCCCCTACCGCCCCCCCACCTCCGCCCCAACAGGGCCCACCCCCTCCCCCCCCAGACTCGGGGCTCAAGGCACATTGACCCCCCACATCCCCCCATCCCAGACACCTGTTTTTTCCGAAACCCCTGAACCAGATTAGCTACCTATCCCTTCTAGTTATTGTGCCTATTGTTTACATTCCTCTCTTATTGTATACTGGTTTCCAATTTTGAAGGTCCTCAGCAATGTCCTGACTTCCTATTCTCTCCCACCATCCTGGGATTTCTACAAGTGGAATATCCAGTCGGCGACAGAAATCTTGGGTCTCTTCTGGAAATCTTAACCTTGCTGAGCGCCCGTCCTTTCGCCCAATCAGGCACGCTGGGAAACCCCAGGAATATTGCACATCTCGAGCTCTAAGTTGCTCCAATAGGGGTCTGAGGACTCTTTTCCTTGTCCGTGTCTCCGTCGCTAGGTTTGGGTATACCTGTAGATTATATTCTCCATATTTCACTGTTTGATTATTTTTCAGACTCGCCCTGATTTTCTCTTTGTCTTGATAATTGTGAAATCTCACAATCATGTCCCGAGGAGCCTCTTTGCTAATCTCAGCTGGTTTCCTTATTCTGTGCACTCTATCCAATTTAATTCTCTTATTGTTTTCTGTTGGATTAATAAGGCCTCCCAAGATTTGATCCGCCTTTTCCTGTAGATTTTCTCCCTCCCCCTGCGTCTCTGGAAGACCTCTGATCCTCAAATTTTTCCTTCTGCTTCGGTTTTCCTGATCTTCCCATCTATATCTCAAAATCCTTTGTTCACGTTGCATCTCCTCCATCTGGCTTTTCATGATCCTTATCTCCGTTCCCTGTCTTTCGGCTAGTGTCTCAACTTCCTCCACTCTTCTTAATATATGTCCCATGTCTCCCCGTATTGCTTCTATTTCGCCCTTAATTGAGATTTCCAGTCTAGCGAACATCTCCGCCATTTCATTCTTTGTTGGCAATACCCTCTCCCATTGACTTTCCATTAGAGGTTCCTCTGCTATGGCTGGATTTGTAATGAGGGATTCTGCTTCTGCCATCTGTCTTCTTGTACTGATTTTAGGCGGACATTCAGGGGTTTTACTTTTTGTACCGGATACCTTTCCCGGGCTTGCGTTGGTATTTTCATGGACCATATATTTCCTTATTGTGCCTGGACTGGTACTTGTTCTGGTGAGGATCCCTATTGGGTTTGTTGTGCCCCCCTTCCCCGTCTTTCCTCTCATTCTCTATTATCTTACACCTTTTGATTGACCCTTTCCTGAATTAACTCCCAGAAATAATGCCAATGGAATAGGTGGTTATTTGGTGCAAATACAAATACTGGGGGGTAGAGGAGGGGGGGGGGGTTCCTACTCTAGGCTGTTGAAAGTCCAGAGTCTACAATGTTCTTTTTTACTGGTTGAGGTTAGTCTGCCTGTATGTCACTCACTCAGACTCATAACCATTTAGAAGAATTTCCTAGGATAATCCTTCTCAGTATGGGATCCTATGGGTTAGGTCCCCCTCTCACTCTCCCTTCCATGTGATTTCGATCCCTATTGGCTCATCCTAATACCAGATAGCGAATTCGGGGAGTTCAATACAGGCGATGCCCTCACAAGGACTTTACGCTGGTCCCTTCGCTTTGTATATTTTAGCCATAGAAATCGAGTCCCAGAGAAGATACCAAGAAGCCAAAAAGAGAAAGTAAAATTATTCTTACAGCGATTTTAGGGCCTCCTCTCCTTTGTATATATATCACCTTAATACAGGTCTATATCAGTATCCCCGGATGGAAAGCTTTAATCTCTTGAATATATACACCTTAGAATGTCCCTTTAAGTAGTATCCTATGCTTTACCTTAGCCTCATATAATGCATGTTAAAGTCCTGCCAGCAGAATTTAATGTAAAGCACTTACCCCTCCAGTTGTTATTCACTCCAATATACTTATCTGAGCTTTGTGCTATTGTTTAAGATATAGGAAGCAGGAAAAAGAGGAAGAAGCGCCAGGGCAGTACATGTGCAGCATAAAAAGATTTTATTGTAAAAACAAGATTTGTAACAAAGTGTTATGCACTCACATAGTGCTCTGTAGGTGGGGGGCTTACAGCGGGGCTGAGGAGCCGTGTTTTTTTTTATTTGGCGCCATTGGCAGCCGAGTAAACTGGAAGTGACGTTGTGACGTCGCTTCCGTGTTTGCACATAGGAGACTGGAACAAAGCCATTTACGGCTTTGATTTAGTCTCTCTCTAGCCGGCAGAAATGCCGGATCAAGGATCGGATCTCCCGTTGGGTCGGGAGGCCCGGGAACAGCGGCGGAAGGCAGCGGGAGGGGGGGATGTCCCCTCCCACCCCTGTGGCATAACAACCGAGCGGCTTTTAGCCGCAACGATTGTTATCCCTAAAGAGCCGACTGCCCGCTCTTAAAAACGGTACCGGGGTGTGGCCTGCAGCTGCATGCATCACCCCGGTATAACCCCTGAAAGCCGAGGCCGCATATGAGCGTACGGTCGGCACTAAGGGGATAAACAAGTTTATATTACCTTGATTGTGTGCTCACCTCAGTGACAGTCTCCTATCCTTCAAAATCCAACCTTTGTAGGAGTCAATCACCTTTTTACGTGGTCCCACTTTTGCTAATCTGTTCATAATATTTTTCTGTCAAAGCTTTTTAATGCCTTTAAATACTGCTCACCAATTATGTGTTTAGGTCATTGTATAAATAATTATATTACAGAATATATACTGAACATTTATATCCATGTGTGCCAATAAACTCCTCTGGTGTCTCACCCGTAAAAAAAAAGTGGCCATAATTAAATTCCACTAAATGAAGAAACAAAGGGTGATAGACAATGGCCAGAACAAGGTAGATGAAGGCTACATTCACACTGTTGCATGTTGGGAAATCATGCAAAGTCACATACTTTCCCGACATGCACAGAAATGTGTTGCCTTTAGCAGATGTTCAGCAGTGCAATTAATTCTTAATAACACCCCCCACACATCTCCTAATGCGTGCACCACACGACCCGATTTTACAAACAGTTCAGGGACTTCTTTTGTATGTTTCTCGCTTGTAGGGCAGCCCATTGAAATGAATGGGCTGCACTACACGTAATGCGTGGGAAACGCACTTCTGCTCCAACCTCCCTCTATGGTAAGTAGAAATTCCTTACTAGAAATAGTATGGCAAGCAACAGTGAAACTGTTCCAGGGACATGCAGGTCTGCTTGATCATGGAGACAAGGCGTGGAATGAGAACAACACCCTTGTCTGATGGGGGAGTCACATTGGACACAAGCAAATCCCAACCATGCATAAGAAAGGCAGATATCATTCATGGCTATCTATCACAAGTCTTACTATCAAGCTTACCCTGGAAGGGTGTTTAAAGCAACTGTGATGTAGGTGGAGTGATTACAATGTAATTGACTAGATAGATGAAAGGAGAGAATGAAAGAAGGAAAGATGGAAGATGGAAAAAAGAAGAAAAGGAAAGAAGGAAAGAAAAAGGAAGGAAGGAAAGAAAGAAAAAGGAAGGAAGGAAAGAAAGAAAAAGGAAGGAAGGAAGGAAGGAAGGAAGGAAGGAAGGAAGGAAGGAAGGAAGGAAGGAAGGAAGGAAGGAAGGAAGGTTGGTTTAGGCTGGCAATACATTACACAACTTTCTTGTACAGATTTCCTTTAGATTTACTAAAACCATATAATATGAGGTCAGACCTAAACCCTTTCAATCTGTATGAAATCAGGTAGGTCCTTGTACTACATAGTTGAAGGTAAATCTAAAGGAAATTGAATAAGAAAATTGTATGGCCAGCCTTAGCTTCAGCTGATGAATAGAGATAGATAGATAGATAGATAGATAGATAGATAGATAGATAGATAGATAGATAGATAGATAGATAGATAGATAGATAGATAGATAGATAGATAGATAGATAGATAGATAGATAGATAGATAGATAGATAGATCTTCAGCTGCTCTGATAATGAAGAAATTAGGTGGCAGTTTCTGTGTCAGTATATACTGATAGTGTTCCCTACATCATGCAACTAAACTAAAGCTGACCATACATTATGCAATTTTCTTGAAACTTTCAATTTGTATGAAATCAGGCAGACCCTTACACTACATAGTTAAGGTAAATCTAAAGGAATTTGAACAAGAAAATTGTATAATGTATGGCCAGGTTAAGTCTGTTGTTCAATACCTCCTATAATAGAACAATGATGCAATGATCCTCTTAGTGAATGAACAAAAGATTCGTGAAATCAAACTGACCTGTATAATAGAGAAGCAAGAGGAGGACGGCTGCCTGTCCGTACCCCATGTTGTTCTTAGGGTTTCATACCATTTATTGGTTTTCTTTAAGTTGTTCAGATGTGTTTACTTTCGATATTTCTTACTAGTCTTTCCGGTTAGAGATGTACAAAGGTGTCTGATGAATGTCACCTTTCCACAGAGTGACATACAGATTGTATGTTGTATAATTTGTATATTCAGATGACATAGAAATTCATTCTTCTGAAACCATCAGTCATAAAGCAGGTCAGGATAAAAAAACGGAAAGAGAAGCCTGTAGCTGAGCAGGAACGTAGTCAGCGAAGGGAGGACATGACAGGGTGTTAAGGCAAGCCAGTAAGGTAAGGGTTAAAGGTGTGGCATATAGTTTGTAATTAAGTGGTCATTATTGGTTGGAATTTGGTGCAAAGGGGGGGAGCTAGTAGCTAATAAAATAATGACAAGAGGGTGGGGCTGTAACAGTTCTTGAGAAACCTGTTAAGAGCATCCCTCCCTCCCGCCCTTAATCTCGGTTAGCATGGAATGGGTTATTTGGTTCAGGGTTGGATAAAGGGGTGCGGGGCATTTTAGGATCCTTGGCGGTGGTAGAATGTGGTGCATTCTGGGTAAGCGGTGGGGAACCATCAGGTATGGTATCCTCGAGTGGGAACGGTTCACTGGCTAGTGACCGTGTAGATTAAGGACCCTGGGGTGGCTGAGGTCAGCTGGGTTTAGGCCCTGAGTCTTCATAAATAGCAGCTGGGGTGGCAACTCAGTTAGATGTGCCTCTGACACAAATAAAGTGGGTAATGGATACATTGGTACCGCGTTGGATCTTACAATATATATATATATATATACATTTCATTGGAAATAGTGAAGTTAGGTGGGTTATTACAGTGTGTTGTTAACAAAAGTTGTTTTATTAATAAAAGGCCATGTTTGGCCATTTAACCCACTTTAGGTGTTGTGTGTTTATTTTAAGTTATGGTAAAGGTAAGATTAAGGTACAAATAGGTAAATGGTCACTGCAGGGTAAGCTCTTAGTTACCCTTGTCAAGGTATAAGAAAAATACTTGTGTAGGTACTATGTGGAAATTACTGACGCTTGTACCAGGACGTTCCAGGAATTTATGGAATTATAGTTTTCTATAAATATAGAAAAATGATGGGGTGGAGACACCCAGCTACCTCATTAAGGTTATTGGACCTAGGACAAGTACAAAGGATTAAAGGTACAAAGAAATAAGGGTGAGACCTGGCGCTTAGGATAATGAAATAAAGTCAGAATATACACATAAACAGATATTGCATTGAGTGACGTGAAGAAGTATATTGGAACTCAGTGTTCAGCGGGGGAAATCTGAAATGGTAGATTGGGTCAAATCTGTTCACTGGGATTGGCTGTGTGTGAAGTCAGGAGGCGGCAGTAGCCGAAGATACAAGCAGAGGCAAGGTTGTATATAGAGGGCACTCTGGATTTCAGTAAAGTCAGGATACCATTGTAAGGACTGAGCGGCGGTATGGATAGAGCTCAGGGAGGAGTGGAAATGAGAGCTGTCTCCTCTTCAGTGTGGGCAGAGTAACGGGAAATGGAGTCAATCCAGGGCCATAACTGGGTTGCAGCATGCACACCGTGTTTCTGTTGCCTAGCAAGGTGTCGGATAGAGACCATAGCTCCCAACTGTCCCTGTTTTTGAGAGACTGTCCCTGATTTGGAGGAATGTCCCTCTGTCCCTCTTTCCTCCTCATTTGTCCCTCATTTTGGTCTGATCTATATAGTTGTATATAAAATGCACTTTTTATCCATCAAAAAGTGTTTCCCAGTGCTAAACCTTTCATCTGATTTCTAAATTGCTGCATTTGTAAATTCCAAAAGCCAATATAAAGGAATAGTAGTGGTAAAAAAAACACTTGTGGGTTTAACAAATCTTGTTTTTGTTGTACAATTCTCCTTTAAGGGGGCGTGGCAAGGGGTGTGTCCTATACCTGCATACTTTTGCTGATAGGTGTCCCTCATTCCCATCTCAAAAAGTTGGGAAGTATGCAGAGACCCTTTATCAAGCTTGAAACCTCCCTTTACATTACAGTGTCCTTAGTACAATAAAGGGGAACTATGCTGCAGCTGACCATCACAAACAAAAAATGCCATTTCATTCATTTTCAATATTCTAAGCAACCCCCCCCCCCCATCCATCCGGGTGTTTCCAAGATTTATTTTGCTGAGAAACCATTTTGAACCCCCTCCCTAGCATTTCTGGCCATGGACATCTTGAGTAAGGGCACATGATTACTTACTTCCAGGAGTCCATCTGCCCTTAGCTCGCGCATGCAGGAAGGAGGATGTGCTTAGCTGAGAAAATCCTCCTCCACTCCTGAAGTCCCCTGAGAGGTATAGCGTCATTTGTCTAGGCATGAAAACCAGGAAGTAAATGAAGAAATGTAAAATAAAAAAAAAAAGTTTAAAACAAGTAAATATGATATACAGTCAGGTCCATAAATATTGGGACATCGACACAATTCTAATCTTTTTGCCTCTATACACCACTACAATGGATTTGAAATGAAATGAACAAGATGTGCTTTAACTGCAGACTTTCAGCTTTAATTTGAGGGTATTTACATCCAAATCAGGTGAACGGTGTAGGAACTACAACGGTTTGTATATGTGCCTCCCACTTTTTAAGGGACCAAAAGTAATGGGACAATTGGCTGCTCAGCTGTTCCATGGCCAGGTGTGTGTTATTCCCTCATTATCCCATTTACAAGGAGCAGATAAAAAGTCCAGATTTCATTTCAAGTGTGCTATTTGCATTTGGAATCTGTTGCTGTCAACTCTCAATATGAGATCCAAAGAGCTGTCACTATCAGTGAAGCAAGCCATCATTAGGCTGAAAAAACAAAACAAACCCATCAGAGAGATAGCAAAAACATTAGGTGTGGCCAAATCAACTGTTTGGAACATCCTTAAAAAGAAAGAATGCACCGGTGAGCTCAGCAACACCAAAAGACCCGGAAGACCACGGAAAACAACTGTGGTGGATGACCGAAGAATTCTTTCCCTGGTGAAGAAAACACCCTTCACAACAGTTGGCCAGATCAAGAACACTCTCCAGGAGGTAGATGTATGTGTGTCAAAGTCAACAATCAAGAGACTTCACCAGAGTGAATACAGAGGGTTCACCACAAGATGTAAACCATTGGTGAGCCTCAAAAACAGGAAGGCCAAATTAGAGTTTGCCAAACTACATCTAAAAAAGCCTTCACAGTTCTGGAACAACATCCTATGGACAGATGAGACCAAGATCAACTTGTACCAGAGTGATGGGAAGAGAAGAGTATGGAGAAGGAAAGAAACTGCTCATGATCCAAAGCATACCACCTCATCAGTGAAGCATGATGGTGGTAGTGTCATGGCTTGGGCATGTATGGCTGCCAAAGGAACTGGTTCTCTTGTATTTATTGATGATGTGACTGCTGACAAAAGCAGCCGGATGAATTTTAAAGTGCTTCGGGCAATATTATCTGCTCATATTCAGCAAAATGCTTCAGAACTCATTGGACGGCGCTTCACAGTGCAGATGGACAATGACCCGAAGCATACTGCGAAAGCAACCAAAGAGTTTTTTAAGGGAAAGAAGTGGAATGTTATGCAATGGCCAAGTCAATCACCTGACCTGAATCCGATTGAGCATTCATTTCACTTGCTGAAGACAAAACTGAAGGGAAAATGCCCCAAGAACAAGCAGGAACTGAAGACAGTTGCAGTAGAGGCCTGGCAGAGCATCACCAGGGATGAAACCCAGCGTCTGGTGATGTCTATGCGTTCCAGACTTCAGGCTGTAATTGACTGCAAAGCATTTGCAACCAGATATTAAAAAGTGAGAGATTGATGGATGATTGTTAATCTGTCCCATTACTTTTGGTCCCTTAAAAAGTGGGAGGCACATATACAAACTGTTGTAAATCCTACACCGTTTACCTGATTTGGATGTAAATACCCTCAAATTAAAGCTGAAAGTCTGCAGTTAAAGCACATCTTGTTTGTTTCATTTCAAATCCATTGTGGTGGTGTATAGAGCCAAAAAGATTTGAATTGTGTCGATGTCCCAATATTTATGGACCTGACTGTACCTTCCTATCTGTTTACTAATGCTAGCACCATAAGGATTCAAAATAGCTGATGTTGATGGAGAGTGAAGATCCACTTTAACATGCTGTAGTTGGTTATAGAAATAAATGCTTACTTTTCCAGATGGTCATATAATTGTCCTCCTCTCTCTATTCTGAAGGTGAGAGGATATAGCCAGCATTGAATACACAGCCCCAGAAACACAGAACTGAGCACATGGCTTTGTTCCCTACCCACGCATGCACAGTCTGCTTTTATTTCATTCTCTTTTTCAAAATGCTGAGCTGTGAGAGGGAGCAGACTGTGCATGCATGATTCAGGAACAAAGCCAAGTGCTCGCTCCTGGATCTGCAACATATCTGAATTTTTCTGCACAGCTTTTGACATGAACACACGTAAACTATGCAGAAAAACTCTATGCAAATGAGAAAAAAATTCTTCTCACCAGTCATGATAGCAACACCCTGCGATAAAACAATCTGCCTGCAGTCCTGCTGACCCACTTATACCATATAACATATGCCCTGATGCTGCCCAAATATAAACAAAGGGGAGGGTCAATGATAGCAGTTACCTATTACGGTCAATGACGTCGCCCACCCCTTTGTTTACACTTGAATGACATCGGGGCAATGTTATATGTTATATATATTTTTATGTTATATATTTTTAATTTAATTTAATTTCATATGTATATTTTTTACGTTTTTGTTTAGGTAACACTATCAATTAGATACTTTTTATCCATAGAATCAGGCAATTCGGTTCTGCCTCTTATGATTCACAATGAGGCTTGGTTGCCTGTCATGTATTTATAGCGATGAGTCAGTGTGTCGCCCGTTCCCCATGACTAAGTCAATCTTTGACGAAACGTACGTCGGGAGGCAGACGTGCTGACGTCATCGAGGTGTAGAGCATGTATGTGGACGGGTGTCTGCGAGCCGGCCGGCATTCCCTTATGAGCTTTTGATCTTCTGCTTTGTTGTAAGTGCACAATTTTAATCTACAATAAATCGTTGTTTTACGGATTTGCACTATGGTGAGTTTCTTTTTATCCTTCCGTAACCCGGATCGCTGGTCCATCTATTGAGCCATGAACTACTGGTATATCCTCACCCTAATCAAGTGATTTACTGCTGGTGCAGATCTGATGTCCGGATATCGATCTAAGATTACAGGCCTGTTGTTGCTTGCCCTCTGGTAAGCGCGCATTTTGTACGGTGGAGGTTCACTATTACTGGTGTTTTTCATTTTGCACAGAAAGGATCGTTTTATCACTATTCACTTCACTGGACTGTATATACCCATTTATATTCTTCACTGGACTGATTTTTATGTTGTCCTCTTGCATTTGGGGATTTATCACTATATTCCTGATTTGCCAAGATTGTTATATCATGTTTACTTGGGTATTTATATCAACTTTATAGCGCAGCTTCCTATTTCTTTTATCTGTGGTGTTTGTATATATCTTGCAAAATTAAGCTGCAGCTTAGTGTTTCTATTTGTTTATTTTTAGTTTCAGCGCGGTATTTATTTTTTGTTTTTTCAAATGTTATATGCGGCCAAAGAAGTGGTGAGTGATGGTTGACATGACTGTGGGTGGCTTGCTCTGGAGACCCCCTTATGTTAACCACTTGCCGACCAGGCTAAGGCCGAATCGCAGCTACAGCGCGGTCATCCAGTTCTGGGTGGCATCATATGATGGCCTTCTGTGATCGTGCCCGACTCGTGCCTGCTGTGGGGCATGAGCGGCTCCTCCGGACACTGTCGAACACAGATTGAGGTACAGGGCCAATGAGCGGCTCTTTACCATGTGATCAGCTGTGTCTAATCACAGCTGATCACAATGTCAACAGAAGCCGGTTACCAGCTGTCTTCACCGCTCCTTCTCACACTGTCATCTGGTAGAGGAGAGGAGAAAAGAGCTGATAATCAGCTTCTGCAAAATTGTGCCCACCACCGCTGCCAATTAGTGCCCACCACTGCCGCCAATTAGTGATCAATACTGCTGCCAATCAGTGTCCACCTATGTCTCCTCATCAATGTCACCTATCAGTGCTGCCTATCAATGCCCATCAGTGTCGCCTACCAGTGCCCATCAGTGTCGCCTACCAGTGCCCATCAGTATCGCCTACCAGTGCCCATCAGTGGCGCCTACCAATGCCCATCAGTGTCGCCTACCAGTGTTGCCTACCAGTGCCCATCAGTGTCGCCTACCAGTGCCCATCAGTGGCGCCTATCAATATCCATCAGTGTCGCCTACCAGCGCCCATAAGTGTTGCCTACCAGTGCCCATCAGTGTCACCTACCAATGCTCATCAGTGGCGCCTACCAGTGTTGCCTACCAGTGCCCATCAGTGTCGCCTACCAGTGCCCATCAGTGTCACCTACCAGTGTTGCCTACCAGTGCCCATCAGTGTCGCCTACCAGTGCCCATCAGTGGCGCCTACCAGTGTCCATCAGTGTCGCCTACCAGTGCCCATCAGTATTGCCTACCAGTGCCCATGAGTGGCGCCTACCAGTGTCCATCAGTTTCACCTACTAGTGCCCATCAGTGTTGCCCATTATTACCGCCTATCAGTGCCTCTTCATCAGTGCCCATCAGTGAGGGAGAAAAATTACTTATAGAAATTGTAATCCCCGCGCTATATAATATATTTTTCTGTGATTGGGTTGCCTAATTGACTGCCGCTGTGGCATAAGGTGTAGGCCCTTTAAAATCATGTTACAACACGTGTACCCAGCGCTGTCTCAACATCAACAATGTCATACAAAAATCCCAATGAATTAACACAAATACAAAGTGCCCATTAATTTTCAGTGCCCAAAAAAAGTATTTTATATTAATGGGCAGTCCTTGTGCAGATGCTATTCATATGCTGTGCTGGGCTTCCCTCCTTATGTGCACACACATCAGATAATGGTGGGCACTGCCCCTGAAAAGAAGATACTCATCAGATGGTCTTCCCAATGGATGGTCCACTTATCCTTGTAGTTCTCCAGCAGGTAAGGATAGATCCTTGTGTATGTTATGGGAATTATAACCAGCAATAATCCATAGTGTAATACTGTTTTCTTTATTATGTTAAAATCGCATTGACAGCCAAATGAAAACTTACACAACACTCCTCTTGTATGTAAGCATATAGTAACGCCTTCTTGGAATTCAAAGAGCCGCGGAATGTTTCAAAGGAAACGTTTATTATATTGCAGCTTACCAATCCTTAGATGTGGTGGCTGCATTTCTTTTCTTTTTTTTAGGCTTTCTATCTTTTTTATTTCCTCCTTGTGATCCTGCTAGTAAGTCTGTTGTTTTTCAACAGAAAAAGATGTCTTGCAAATGTAGCAGTAAGAGAAAAAACATTTACCACTGACGGTGGTGCTTACAATGATCTGCTTTATTTATTTATGTAAAACATTTATTCCAAAAAAGGAACAAAACAGTTGCTGTAACTGCTTAAAAAGTATTAGCTGGAATTTGGCTGCAATTTGTTAGTGTATCAAAATCTGCTCTTGTAGTGCCCCCCACTCTGGATGAAGGAGAAACAAAGACACTTTGGACAGCAGACTGACAATGCTGCCGTACAGAGGTGTCTTTGTTTCTCCTTCACCCAGAGTGGGGGACACTACAAGAGGGGTGTTACTGGCTGGATCATCAGGTGAAAACAGAACAAAACCTAAAAAAGAAAATGAATACAGCAATCACATCGAATGATTGGTAAGCTGCAATATGTTCAATTTTATGTTTTGAGGTTAATACTGTCCAAAGTGGGAAGCCAACTTTTTTTTGTACCTTTTTTTGTGTTATTATTCATATTAGAGGTTTGGGGTCTGGCATGGATATTAAGGGGAACACCACATGTTTTTTTTTTATTTTTTCTGCATGGTTACCCTTCATGTTTATATCAGACCCTAATCCTTGATGAAGGTCTGATGTGGATATTAAAGTGTTACTAAACCCACAACAGTAAAATCAGTCTGTATATGCAGTAAAGCATGTTTGTTATACTCCCTGTGGGACCTAAGGGGTTAATCCATTGCATTGAGTAAAAAGGCTGTTTGATCCTGTCACCTCTGATCCTCCCCTTCTTCCACTGTCCCCAATCCATCTTCTGATAGTTCAGAGCCTTGGGGACACTCTGCACATGCTCAGTTTGGTGTGTATTGCTATAGAGTTTTTTTGTTTTGGGAGGGTGCATGTGACCAACACAGGACCAATCCAGACAGAGGGTCAGGGGTCCTGCAGCCTCATAGGACAGTCAGAGGAGAATGAAAACTTCTCCTACAAGCTTTAACCAGACACTGATAGAAGTCACAAGACTGCTATATACTGCTGATGAGAAAAGGTATTTAGCAGTTTATATTTACTAAAATAATTGCATTTCCATGTTCTGTGTACTGTGGGAGACCAGATATAGTGAATGCCGGGAACTGGGCTTAGTAACACTTTAACCGCTTCCGGACCGCCCACCGCATATATACTGCAACAGGGCGGCCTGCCTGCGCAAAATCACATACCTGTACGTGATTTTGTGCACAAGGTCTGGGGCGCGCACGCGCACCGCCAGTAACCCGCTTCTGCTGTGATTGGACACAGCCAAGACCCGGTGATCATTCACAGGAGAGGCAGAATGGCGGTCTATGTAAATAATGCAGACCGCTGTTCTGTCAGAGAAGAAAATGGAGATCTTGTGTTTCTGCTAAGCAGAAACACAGATCTCTTTTTTCCTCCAGTCACAGCATTCCCCACACAGTTAGAAGTCACTCCCTAGGAGCACATTTACCCCCTTCATTGCCCCTGATGTTAACCCCTTCCCTGCCAGTGTCATTTATACAGTGACAGTGCATACTTTTTTTAGTACTGATCACTGCATTGGTGTCACTGGTCCCCAAAAAGTGTCACTTAGTGTCAGATTTGTCCGTCGCAATGTCGCAGTCCTTCTAAAAATCGCTGATCGCCGCCATGACTAGTAAAAATAATTTAAAAAAATTAAAATCCATAAATCTATCCCATAGTTTGTGGACACTAGAACTTTTGCGTAAGCCAATCAATATACGCTTATTAGGATTTTTTTTTTTACCAAAAACATGTAGCATGATACACATTGACCTAAATTTTTGAAGAAATTAGATTTTTTACATCTTTTAATTGGATGTGTTTTATAGCAGAAAGTAAAAAATATTGTTTTTTTTTTCCTTTTTTTCAAAATTGTTGTTCTTTTTTTGTTTATAAAGCAAAAAATAAAAACCGCAGAGGTGATCAAATACCATCAAAAGGAAGCTCTATTTATGGGGAAAAGGGACATCAATTTTGTTTGGGTACAACGTCGCACGACCGCGCAATTGTCAAAGTAACGCAGTGCCGTATCGCAAAAAATGGCCTGGTCAGGAAGTGGGTAAAACCTTCCAGGACTAAAGTGGTTAAGGAGGAACCCCAGATTTTTTTTTTAGCTTTTTTCTGTGGGGTTCCCCTTTAAATTTATTTCAGACCCTAACCTTGGATGAGGACCTGGTATGGATATTAAAAGGAAACCCCACATAGTTCTTTCAACCCACAAAAGGGAAGAAAAAGTGATGACACGTGATGTAGTGTGAAAATGCACATAAAAATCACACATGTAAACTGATGTCAAAGTGCATAGGAACCCACTGAAATGTGTAAACATGGTATTCTCTGATTGGATGAGGTGGGGATTGTAATGTCAGCTCCCTCCTCTGTAGCTGTCACTGTAGTAGCCAGGACTACTACAGTGATTTACAGCATCCCAGCATGATCAGAAATAAATAATGTATAAAAAATATAAATAAGGTAGTAGTACGCTGCCACCTACTGATAGAAATAAATAGTGTTCAGCTGCTGCAATCACTAAATGTGTTCCCACATCCACAGTAAATCAATATGAAAAAGTTTGATTGCTCTGCAAGGTAAAGTATTGACTGGAACGTGACAATAAATAACTAAAAATGTAGACATTTCATATATACAGCTGTGCTCATAAGTGTACATACCCTGGCAGAATTTATGATTTCTTCTTGTCCATTTTTCAGACAATATGAATGATAACACAAAAACTTTTCTTTCACTCATGGTCAGTGTTTGGCTGAAGCCATTTATTATCAATCAACTGTGTTTACTCTTTTTGAATCATAATGGCAACAGAAACTACCTAAATGACCCTGATCAAAAGTTTACATACCCCAGTTCTTAATACCATGTATTGCCCCCTTTAACATCAATGACAGCTTGAAGTCTTTTGTGGTATTTGTGGATGAGGCTCTTTATCTTCTCAGATGGTAAAGCTGCCCATTCCTCTTGGCAAAAAGCCTCCAGTTCCTGTAAATTCTTGGGCTGTCTTGCATGAACGGCACGTTTGAGATCTCCCCAGAGTGGCTCAATGATATTGAGGTCAGGAGACTGAGATGACCACTCCAGAACCTTCACTTTATTCTGCTGTAGCCAATGACAGGTTGACTTGGCCTTGTGTTTTGGATCATGTCATGTTGGAATGTCCAAGTCCCATGCTAGTGTTGTGGTTGGGATTTAAACCAGTGACCCTTTTTACTGCTAGGCGAAAGTGCTATCCACTACACCACCGTGCCACCCAGGAGCTTACACTCTAAGGTCCCTAACTCACATTCATACATACACATACTACCCTGTTTCCCCGAAAATAAGACCTAGCGTGATTGTCGGTGATGGCTGCAATATAAGCCCTACCCCCCAAATAAGCCCTAGTTAAAGTCCTTGTAGGTCTTATTTTCAGGGTAGGGCTTATTTTCGGGGAAACAGGGTAGGGCTTATTTGGGGGGGTAGGGCCTATATTGCAGCCATCACCGACGATCACGCTAGGTCTTATTTTCGGGGAAACAGGGTAGGGCCAATTTAGACAGGATCCAATTAACCTACCAGCATGTCTTTTGGAGTGTCAGAGGAAACCGGAGTACCCGGAGGAAACCCACGCAGGCACATGGAGAACATGCAAACTCTTTTTACATCATTACCCCCAGAATCACCCACCTTTTACACCATTACACCCAGCATCAACCCTTACCTCAATAACCTCAGTGATTTTTACTACCTCCAGTTGCAGGGACACTGGCCCCTCAGGTAGTTTTGGCACAAGTGTAGTTTGGGGAGCTTCTCTTCTTCCCCCTAGGGGTGCTGGTATCAGGTGCTCAGAATGTTTGTAAATATACTGGCATATATGGCGGAAGGATAGACGGGGGGGAATGACTGAATGACCGACCAACCGGGGGGGGGGGGGGTAGGCGTGGTGGTTTGTTTGCTGCCCCCTCAAAATATGGACTGGCCGCCACTGTGCCAGCTACTGACTTTTCATTTTTTGTGGGTGGGGGCTCCTCTTTAAGGAAACACATCAGCCATAAAGTAAAGTCCTATAACCAAGGACTAATGCGGGGAATTTAAACAAAAAAAGGAATGTAAACAAATAAAACTTACCTGTGTGTTGCAAGAAAAGCAGCCATAGGAATCCCAGAGGAGACATTTCTTTTCCTAGGAGGGTGGAGATTTTCTTCTCATTGTCACGCCTTTCGTCTCTTTATCCTTAGCTGAATCAGCTATTCATGCTTTTTTCCAAAATTAGAAATGTAAATCTATATTTAAACACAAGTAAAAACAGCTTGTAAAAAATATGTGTTTGCTATCCCGATAGAAGGAAGAAACTAGTTTCTTTCACTTTTGTTTTCTTTCTCCTCCTACCTCTAGCTCTACTGAACTAAGTTTAGAGCCAATGACATTCCCGGCATAGACAGGATAGAGAATAGACGGGATAGAGAATAGACAGGATAGAGAGACATACTACTGAATCCCATCCATTCCATACTAAACACATACTTATCAATATGTAATATTCATTACAATTACAATCAATGACCGAGAATCACATGTCTTTATTTAAAATATTCATATAAAAAGCAGACCATCATTATTTTGGCATATTTTTGGTTATTAAAATGGCAAAAAATATTCTACCCTAATTATATCTACAAAAATATATATCTATAAAGGTGCTGCTACTTCTATAAGCCTGAATACACGACTTGCAAACACGCACTATATTACCAAAAGTATTGGTAAGCCTGCCTTTACATGAACTTTTTTTTTTTTTTTTTTCTCTCCAAAACACAGTTTATTTGTAAGTACAACATATAAGCATGCACGGTACATGTCATGTAGTACAATAGAAGGATACACACATATCACATAAAGGTGACTTATTCTAGGTGTCCTTTACACAATGAAGTCCGTCCTTTTCACTATTAACAAAACATACTTATCAGATTCGAATGTTTCTACGCTAAAGAATCTCCAGAACATTCAACAGTCCATAATATAATATGGTGTATTTCTTGTCTATGGCCTAGGACATTACTCAACCCCCAATATATGTTCAGGCGAGTAAGTTTACCCATTACAGGTGTCTGGGGTGTCAAGCCACCTATCCCAGACCTTGTTATATTTGACAGGACATCCCCTATGACGGTATATAACTTTCTTGTATGATAAATTCAGATTTATTTCCCTAATCCAGTCCTGAATAGTTGGGGGGAGCAGTTCGCATCCACAATTTAGCTACCATTTTCCGTGCGCTAAAAAGGGTTTCGTGCAGGAAGATGGCTAGGAACTTATCTATTGAAACATCTGGGAGCAGGCCTAGTAAGCAGGATTTAGGGTCCAGCTGTAAAGGTGAGCCCATATGGTCATGTAGAAATTGTATGATCTGTGTCCAATAGCTCTGGATCACCGGGCATGACCATAGTATATGGTAGAATGTGCACGGATAGTCAGCACATCTTGGACAATTTGGGTTATAATTTGTGCGGTATTTGGCTATTCTTGCTGGTGTAAGGTAAGATTTGTGTATGATATACAGTTGAGTTTTAATGGCATCCCAGTCTTAAAGCCTCATACACACTATTATGCATAGCTCCCAACTGTCCCTGATTTCGAAGGACTGTCCCTGATTTGGAGCAATGTCCCTCTGTCCCTCTTTCCCCCTCATTTGTCCCTCAGTTTGGTCTGATCTATATAGTTGTATAAAAAATTCACTTTTTATCTTTCAAAAAGTGTTTCCCAGTGCTAAACCTTTCCTCCGATTTCTAAATTGCTGCATTTATAAATGTTAAAAACCAATATAAAGGAATAGAAGTGGAAAAAAGCCCTTGTGGATTTAATTAACCTTTTTTTTTTTGGTTAATTCTCCTTTAAAGTGGTGTGACAGGGGGGCGTGTCCTATGCCTACATATGTTTGCTAGTAGGTGTCCCTCATTCCCATCTCAAAATGTTGGGAGGTATGTATAATCCCCCGTACATACAGTCGGATTTTCCGACAGGAAGTGTTCGATGGGAGCTTGTTGTCGGAAATTCCGACCGTGTGTAGGCTCCATCACACATTTTCCATAGGAAAATCCGACCGTGTGTACGAGGCATAATACATACCTCCCAATATTTTGAGATGGGAATGAGGAACACCTACTAGCAAACATATGTAGGCATAAGACACGCCCCCCTGTCACACCACTTTAAAGGAGAATTAACCAAAAAAAAAAAGGTTAATTAAATCCACAAGGGCTTTTTTCCACTACTATTCCTTTATATTGGCTTTTAACATTTATAAATGCCGTCACATAAAATTTGAGATCTGGATCTCAAATTTTCTGACAACAAGCTCCGTTGTTCCGTTGTCGCAAATTCTGATCAGGTGTACACAATTCCGATGCACAGAGTTCCACACATGCTCAGAATCAAGCAGAAGAGCCGCACTGGCTACTGAACATCATTTTTCTCGGCTCGTCGTACGTGTTGTACATCACCACGTTCTTGACGTTCGAAATTTCCGACCGACTGTGACCGTGCAAGACAAGTTTGAACCAATCATCCATCAGAAAAAAAAACATGGATTTCGGAATGTGCGATCGTGTGTACAGGGCATTAGTTTTTCTGCAGATTTTTGTCTTCAGATTTACCAAAATGTAGTGCAAGGGCCTGCCTGATTGCATACAAATTGAAACCGTAATGCTCCGTACACACGATAGGATTTTCCGACAACAAAAATCCATGAATTTTTTCCGACAGATTTTGGCTCAAACTTGTCTTGCATACACACGGTCACACAAATCTTGTCGGAAATTCCGAACGTCAAGAACGCGGTGATGTACAACACGTATGACGAGCTGAGAAAAATGAAGTTCATTAGCTAGTGCGGCTCTTCTGCTTGATTCCGAGCATGCGTGGAACTTTTTGCGTCGGAATTGTGTACACACGATCGGAATTTACGACAACGGATTTTGTTGTCAGAAAATTTGAGAACCAGCTCTCAAATTTTGTGTGACGGAAATTTCGATGGAAAATGTCCGATGGAGCCCACACATGGTTGGTATTTCCGACAAAAAGCTCCTATCAAACATTTTCCGTAGGAAAATCCTATCGTGTGTACAGGGCATTGTGGTTTGACCTCATATTACATGGTTTTGGTAAATCTGAAGACAAAAATCTGCAGAAAATATAATGTCGCGTACACACGGTCGGACTTTTCGTCTACAAAAGTCAGACGGACGCCGACGGACTAAAGCTGGCTGACAATCCGATCGTGTGTGGGCTTCCCCGGACTTTCAGGGGACTTTCAGCAGACTTTTCCAGCCTCAAATCTGACGGACTTTAGATTTGAAACATGCTTCAAATCTTTACGTCGTAACTACGCCGGACCCAGAAATCCGCTCGTCTGTGTGCTAGTCCGACGGACAAAAACCCACGCTAGGGCAGCTATTGGCTACTGGCTATCAACTTCCTTATTTTAGTCCGGTGTACGTCATCACGTACGAATCCGTCGGACTTTTGTGTGATCGTATGTAGGCAAGTCCGTTCATAAAAAGTCCGCCGCAAGTCCGCCAAAAGTCCGACAAAAGTCCGTCAAAAGTCTGTCGGACAGGCTGTCGGACTTTTGTAGACGAAAAGTCCGACCGTGTGTATGCGGCATAATAGTGTGTATGGGGTCTAAAAGCACACGTTCAGAAAATCTGAAGTTAAATTTCATCCGATGAACGATCTGCCAATTTTCTTATCGTTAGTATGCTGGTTTTAAAGGCCGATTATAAATTTTCGTCAGACAAAAGCTGGATGTGCAGGCTCCAAAATTTTTGTTTTATGTGACCACAACGTCCGATTTTCCTATTATTAGTACGGTTTTATGCCAAAAAAAAATCTGAAGAGCAAGACTAGGCATTCTCAGAAATGAAAGAACACATACAAAACAATTCAACACGTTACGTCACTTCTGATGTTGAATTCTGCCGTCAGAAACTTTTCTGATGGTGAGTACCCTCTTCACTTTCGATTTGAGACACTCAACAAAAAACTGACGAAAATTCATCCAATAATCTGACCGCGTGTACAAGGCTTTAATGCCTCGTACACGCATTCCGATTATCGGATAATAAAAATGGCTTTCGGATTGATCGTTCGATAATATGATCGTTAGTACACAGCTTTCGACAGCCGATCACAACAGTCCGTCCAACAAAATCCGAAGCGACAAACACGAAAACTTTGCGCGGACGACAATAATTTAATCAGTACAGTATGCGTCCACTAAAAGTCGATAGACGAACACCACACATGATCGGAAACACAAAAATAAACCAGAAGGACACAGGGGTCACACGTATTTGACATCATTTCAGATACATAGCTACGCACACCGGAAGATTTTTCCAGAATCGTACGACAAAAATCTTAATTTTCGTAGAGCACTGTTGTATTCGATATTAGTTTTATGCAACAGAATGCGAACGATACGTTGTACGATAATCGGAACATGTGTACGAGGCATAAGGCCTATACACGCGATCCGATTGTTGGCAGGGGATTATCTGTTGACATTCTGTTGTCCTAAAATCTGACCGTTAGTACGCTCCTTTTGACAACTACTGTCCAACTTTCGTTGGATGACATGCTAGTAAATTTTGGGCGGACAACGGTTTGTTGTCAGATTTTCTGATGGTCAGTACACAAATCTGTCACACAAAAGTCAAAAAATCAAACACGCATGCTCAGAATCAATACTCAACACGAATTTAGCAGAAGGGGCCCAAACGGGTGGCGCTCAGGAGCTCAAATTCCTCGTAGTACGTCACTACGTTCGTGTTTGTTGCATGAAAATTGTGTACTGTTAGTATGCAAGACAAAATCCTGGCACACGCCCTTTTGACAAAAATCAGACACTCGGTTGGCCAACAATCGTATCGTGTGTACGAGGCTTAAGTCTATAGGAAGAGCTCTAATTCATCCCAAAGGTTTTCTATCGGGGTGAGGTCAGGGCTCTGTGCAGGCCAGTCAAGTTCCTCCACCCCAAACTCGCTCATCCATGTCTTTTTGGACCTTGCTTTGTGCACTGGTGCAGTCATGTTGGAACAGGAAGGGGCCATCTCCAAACTGTTCCCACAAAGTTGGGAGCATGAAATTGTCCGCCTTGGAGGGGGAGATGGGCAGAGCCTAACGGAGCAGACATGCATTGTTAGAGCTCTGCACCGCTGAGGAGAGAAGAGAAGGACAAAGCGGAGCCTGCAGGCTCAAAAGGTATCCATTTGAACCTTTTTGCCCCAGGGAACAAACTGTGAAAGTTTGGGCACGAAATATGGTACTGGGAGGAAACCGTGGCAGAAATAAAAATCACCTCACAAAGAGCTCACAGGCACTCACTGCAACTAAAGCAGCTCCAGTCACCTCACAAGATACAGCATCAGGGCGCTCTCACAGACAGATAATGTCACAGCAAGACTCTCCATTTGAGTCAGATACAGAACAAATCCTCTCACAAACTTCTCCACAAGCATCCTCAGTATCCCCAGTAATATTATTACAATTTGAAAAGATGCTTCATAAGGCTTTAAAACAAACCTCAGACCAAATAACAAACAGCCTAACCAAAGAAATAAGAGAGCTGGGAAACCGCACCGCAGCCTTAGAAATAAAAATGGATGAAATTGAAATTACAACCCAAGTAAATATAACAGAATTGGAACAATTAAAAGAAGAGAATTTAATACTTCAAACTAAGCTCGAAGATTACGAAAATAGAGCCAGACGTTCAAACTTGCGCATAAGGGGAATACCTGAAACCGTGACAGACCTGCAATCTACTATTACTGCTCTATTACAAGAACTAAAGCCAGATATCCCTATTGAACGTTTAGAACTGGACAGAGTACACAGAGCCCTCACAGCCAAAAAGAAAGATGGACCCCCACGTGATATAATCACAAAATTTCATTATTACAGAATGAAAGAACAAATACTAATTGCTGCAAGAGAAAAAAAGGAACTTAATTTTCAAGGACACAATTATCAAATTTTTGCTGACCTATCCCAACTTACTATTACTAAAAGACGATCCATGAAACCCCAACTAATGGAACTGCAACGCCACAACATTATGTATAAATGGGGCTTCCCCTTTTCGGTCAGATTTAACTACCAAGGTACAATTTACAGAAGCAGATCAGCAGATGAACTACAACAAACCCTTTTAAAATTAAATCTGACAGAACCCACAAGCAGCAACTCTCCCACACGCAGAAGAATGACATCATCTTCACCTTCAGGCAGCACCCAGAAAATTCCAGAACAAAATGGGAATCATCATTCTCACAAAAGAGGCCGTTATGCCACATCATCCATGGACCAAGAAGATTCAATGGACTGACATCCTAATTCCTGATATCTCTTCATTTATTATACTAAGAGATGGTTCTCTATAAAAAACCTGTATTTATAACTGAATGTAACTGCATTCTGATAGTCACACACTGTGTGGGATCATGTTACATTCCAGTTATATTTCTCATTACTTCTGATTCATATAGCCTTAGAATATATAAGTGAAATAAGGAAATTCTTGTTCAGTTATATATTATCAGGTAATAACAATAGATTTATTACTTTTTAGGACAAATATGTTCAATAATCCAGAAGTAATGGAAGCTTTTTCTTTCTTTTCCTAACTAGTTCCTAGAATTATGTTTTTGTTTATTCTAATCTGAAGCAATACAACCTCAATTTGATGAGTTAACATATCTAAACAGTTACATATGAATAAAATATGTAATTGTTTACTCTAAAAGGGTTAAAATCCCAAAATAATTCAAACTATCTTCATCAATACCAAAGTTATTAACAGTACCTCTCTAACTGAATTATTTAGCCTAGGGCAAGACTAACCATATACAACCACCCTGGAATAAATAATTTCAACAAAAACTATATTCTGCACTCCAATTAATGAATCATCATTTTGATGTCTTTTGACATAGCACTTCTCTCCTGTAAGCGGAAGATCCGTGTTCCCCCATTAGCCCTCCTCATTCTCCCAACCATATTATGTGGGAGTGTGACGAAGGCACTTATTCCCCTGAGAGAGATATTTATTCTCTTTCACGGGTAAATTGTGATTACTTGCAAAAAATAATTTTTACAATGTATCAACTAATCTCATATGTTTTTTGTTTACTCTTTACTCCAGAATTCACTGGTTTCTTTTCTATCTATTCATCTCTTCAGTCCACACAGGTTGATCTGCGCAGTCAGCTCTGCATAACAAAAAGTAAGTCAAAACTATTTGATCTGTTGCCATGGCACCACTGAATATACTTTCCCTGAATGTTCAGGGAATAAATGTCCCTCAAAAAAGGACCAAAGCCTTCCGTACTTTTCATAACAAGAAGGCTCACATAGTATGCCTCCAAGAAACACACTTCACCAAAGATTCTACTCCAAAATATATTTCTCCTTTTTATCAACAAATTTACACGGCTTCTGCCTGTACCAAGCAAAGAGGAACTCTAATTGCATTTCACCGATCCACACCATTGACCTTATCATCAGAAATTAAAGACCCAGAAGGTAGATACCTGATACTCATGGGTTATATAATGGATACAGCAATCACTGTGATTTCCTACTACGCTCCTAACAAACAACCTACACCATTCCTCTCACATATATTACAAGTGATTAATACACACAAAATAGGAACAGTGATAATGTGTGGGGATTCGAACCAGGTCATCCTCCCATTTCTAGATAAATCACCTTTTACACCATCCAAAATAACCTCTAGATTACCTTTTTCTCAACTTCTTTCCAAATACAATCTGGTAGATTCGTGGAGAGAAAGTAACCCAATGAAAAAGAAATTCACTTATTTCTCGCACCCTCATCAAACCTTCACCAGAATAGATCATATTTTTCTAACAATAGGAATGATACCAGAAATTTTTGCATCAGATATAATTCCGATTCCGTGGTCTGACCATAATGCAGTATACACTACTATAGCCTCAGCCATACCAAAAGCGCATGACCCAACGTGGTACTTTCCGGACATAATGCTCAAACACCCACTACATCAGATGGCCATTGAACAAGCTTTAAAGGAATACAAGCCTGTCTTGCGTGGTACAATACAAAGACAAATGGCACTATCTAAACGGGAACGCAAAAATCTAGCAAAAAAACTAGAACTCAATTTTAATGCAGCCTACATATCATTTCAAGATAATCCATCTCAGAGTACAAAATCTCATCTGGAAAAATCTAGATTGGAATACGATCTATTTCTCACTGAGTCAGTTGATAAATCCCTCAAACGCTCCAAACACAATTTCTACAGGAATACAAACAAACCAGGTACATATTTGGCTCGGGCATTAAATTCAACTAACAAATCTTTCAAACCAATACGTTTGAAATTATCAAAAAATATTTACACTTGTAATCCAGTTAAAATAGTCCATAAATTTCACTCACATCTCGCAACTTTATACAAGACAAACAATGAATTTAATCCTACAGAGGCTGAATCCTTCTTCTCAAAAATAACCTTACCTGAGTTATCTCAGAATCAAAAAAGCAGTTTGGATGAGCCTATAACTATAGATGAAGTTGCTAACGCCATAAAAGACCTAAAACTTAACAAAAGACCAGGCCCAGATGGCTACTCGGCTTTATACTATAAAACATTCTCAGAAATACTCTCTCCCATTCTCACTGAAACTTTTAACAAACTTCTAGATGGACATTCTTTTCGGCAAGAAACACTAATGGCAATTGTTTGTATGATCCCAAAACCCCTTTCTGATGATACTTCCTGTGTGAATTATCGGCCTATCTCTCTGTTAAACCTCGATATTAAATTATTAGCAAAAATAATAGCAAAACGCCTCAATAGCATTATAGGAAAATTAATACATAGAGATCAAGTAGGCTTCATGCCAAATAGACAAGCAGGCGATAATATACGCAGGGCAGTGTTATTGGCACATATTGCTAAAAAACGGAAAATCCCTTTATGTTTTCTATCTCTCGATATTAAGAGGGCATTTGACACAGTATCCTGGCAATATATGCAATATTCATTACAAAAATGGGGTTTTGGACCCCACTTTTTAACATGGATCAAAGCATTATATAATAAACCCAAAGCCTATATAAAATATGCTGGATACAAATCTGAAGCCTTTAATATCGAAAGAGGTACCCGACAGGGTTGCCCATTATCTCCCTTATTATTTGCCCTTATACTCGAACCCATGGCCCAATACATCAGAACAAACCAAACTATAACTGGCATTGAAGTAGGAGGTATTACACACAAATTATGTATATTTGCAGACGATATATTACTTTTTCTATCATCACCACAGGTCTCTGGTCCTAACTTAATACCAGCTCTTGATGGATTTGCAGCCCTATCCGGCCTTATGATTAATCCTAAGAAATGCCTAGTGCTTAATATTTCGCTCACAAACATGGAATTGATCCCGGCTAGGGCTGCACTCCCATTCACATGGGCAGAAAAATCAATCCCATATCTTGGAATTCATTTAACAGCATCTCATTCTGACTTATTCTCAACCAATTATCCTCCTGTATTAAGACAGATCACAAATCTAATAAAACAATGGTCGCAACTTCCTTTATCCTGGATAGGGAAGATTAATGCAATCAAAATGACTATTCTACCCAAATTGCTTTATCTATTCAGAGTCCTCCCTATTCCAATTCCTTCCTATTTTTTGAGAATAGTACAAAAAAGAGCAACTTCGTTTACATGGGGCTCTTCTAAACCACGTATACCTATACACACACTACATCTTCCCAAAAATAAAGGAGGCCTGGGATACCCTAATTTTACTAACTACTACAGAGCAGCACATTTGGCCAGTCTGTCCAAATACCATGCAAAACAGGAAATCCCATTATGGGTATTTATAGAGGCTTCAGAAAATGACCCTCTATTAATATCAAATTTATTATGGCTTGATCCTTAAGACCGCTTTAAAATTCATAATCCCATAACTAAACACTTCTTATCTCTCTGGGATAAACTAAAAACCAAATATCAGTTACAATCTCCACACAATCCTCTCCTTTCTTTTATCAGAAATCCGGCCTTTTATCCGGCATGGATCTACCCAAATTCTTTTAAAGCTTGGACAACATCAGGCATTCAGACACTAAATGACTTCATAGCATCTAAATCATTCCTTTCATTCCCATCGCTTAGAGAAAAATATGATCTACCAAACTCTGAGATATTTAGATATCTCCAAATCAAAAATTTCTATACACCATTCCTAAAGGGGGTACACCATTATCCCAATTATCCATTTTTGAATCAATCTGTACAAAAGATCCATTTGCTAAAGGTACAATTTCATCACTTTATAATCAATTATATGGAGTAGCAAATCTTAATAGACCCTCTTACGTTCAGAGGTGGGAGGAGGACCTGGGACGAACTTTAGAAGACACGGACTGGTCTAACATATGGCTCACATCTAAGTCATCTTCACCCAACATCTTAGCACTGGAGACAAATTATAAAGTCCTAAACCCTACTGTAAAACAATGAGCTTACTTTATAGATCCTTGTAAACTTACTTTATGTATCTTTATAATATTGTATACTCAATAAACTTCTTTTGACAAGGAAATTGTCCGCCTTAAGAGTTCCCTTCACTGGAACTAAGGGGCCAAGCCTAACCCTTGAAAAACAACCCTACACCATAATCCCCCTTCCACCAAATGATTTTGACCAGTGCACAAAGCAAGGTCCATAAAGACATGGACGAGCAAGTGTTGGGTGGAGGAACTTAACTGGCCTGCACAAAGTCCTGACCTCAACCCGATAGAACACCTTTGGGATGAATTAGAGCGAAGACTGTGAGCCAGGCCTTCTCATCCAACATCAGTGCCTGACCTCACAAATGCACTTCTGCAAGAATGGTCAAACACTCTCATAGACACACTCCTAAACCTTGTGGACAGTCTTCCCAGAAGAGTTAAAGCTGTTATAGCTGCAAAGGGTGGGCCAACTCAATATTGAACTCTACAGACTAAGACTGGGATGCTATTAAAGTTCATGTGTGTGTAAAGGCAGGCGTCCCAATACTTTTGGAAATATAGTGTATAGTAAAGAAATAAGTACGCAACCTCTTATCCAATACTTGTGTTATAATGAATAGCATAAATTTGAACCATCAAGATTCTGAATACCAAAACAGTATAGATTATAAAATCAATCCTAACTTATTCAATCCACAGTAGGAAAAGTTAAATTCCAATTGATTTATCCGTGCTCTTAAATAAACAGTGCTCCATAGACAAGTGCTCAGCAAGGTGCCTTCCTCATATATACGCACACCTCTTACCAGAAGGATTGGATCTCAAATTATAGAGATCTAACTCGCTTCAACAAATTCCAACCTCCAGAGATATTCCACAAAATCCGGCTCCACCCGGCGCGTTTCCCTATAACAGGCATCGACTGAGAACAGAGCCTCTGTTCCCAGTCGATGCCTGTTATGGGGAAATGCATCGGGTGGAGCCGGATTTGGTGACGTCACTACGCAGGAGCCTGCTGGCAAGGCCCGTGACCGCGTTGTATATTTTTCTCTACTGCTTCTGATCTGTTTTTAATATGTACTGTAAGTGCAATGATACATTTTAAATAAATGATGGTTTTATATACTGCATTATGAAGCTTCTTCCATCCGTTATCCTCTATATATGAGAGAATCCATAGTGACACGTCTTGCATGGATCCGGTGGATACTTTGGACATATTGTAACAGTGGAGCTGTGATCATACACAGAGGGAGTGCTCTTAAATACCTCTGGAGGTTGGAATCTGTTGGAGTGATCCAATCCTTCTGGTAAGAGGCGTGTGTATATGTGGGGAAGGCACCTTACT